>JAOEGL010000005.1:132080324-133431574 GCA_034509955.1 Urosaurus nigricauda | reverse complement strand
CTAATACTCTACCAGCCAAAGTACCACTCTCTGCCACACATAATTTCAGGGTGGGCTTCTCCACCCTCTTTATATAACTTTACTGGGACAGGTCTGGAACACAGTTTCCCATAAATTTTCTCCTTCTCCAGCCTTGCCCTATGGTCCCCTTGTATTCCTTGTTGTCAATTCCACTGTTGTTAGATTACTACTTAACCTTAAGCTTTTTCTCTCCTCCCATTTCTCTTCCACCACTCACACCCATCCAAGTCCATCATTCGTTTCTTTTTTCCATTTCTTCAGAGTTCTTTGATTCTGTCATTCAGGCAAGTCCAAGCCTTTTGTTTCATCTAGAGGGAAAGAGGGATCATAGGCTGCTGCCACACTGCAGAATTAATGTAGTTTGACACTGCTTTTGCTGTCATGGGTCCATCCTATGGAACCCTGAGATTTGTAGTTTGTTGTGGCACCAGAGCTCTCTGAAGGAGAACCTCTAAATATCTCACAAAACTTCAAATCCCATAACATTAAACCATGGCAGTTAAAGCAGTGTCAAAATGCATTATTTCTGCAGTGTAGATACCGCCATAGTTACATTTTTGAAGTGTAAGCATACTGTCTTTAAGATGCTTCAGAGTGTGTGTTCCTAATTCAGTACTCAGTTGGAAAATTAACTGTCTGCTCTGGGTTAGCTATTTTTATGCTGAATTTCTCCGCTGGGTGTGTTCAACTTTTAATTAATTCTTTGCCTTTAACTCTGATTTACTATTTAAGATCTACTGAGTCATTAATTTGGATACAGAAACTCCATTTACCTTAACTTCATTCAGACAACAGTAATTTCCTTCAATGGCAGTTCCCAACACTACATATTACGACTTCTTGTCCTATATGACCTCTCTGTCTCTGGCTCATAGATGCTTTCTTTCATGTCCAGCTATTGGAAGAGAGGAGTATGGAGGCTAACTTCATTATTACCGTATCACTAGTGTTAGAAGTTCTAAGGGTAACAACTGTGGCTTGAAAAGGATGTACATAATAGTGTCCTGTTCTAAATATTTTAGAAATATCTGACATAGTCGACAGGGTAACATCAAAAATAACTCCAGAGTGTGAGAAAGTGAGAAATAAAAATAAAGCACTTTTTAACTGAAATATTTTTTTTTTCATGGCAGTTTCTGTAAAAGGAACAAGTTCGGAAATAAATCATGAAGGCACAGGAAATGGTTTCGTAAAAAGAAAAAAAAGTTTGATCCAAATGTTGTGAAGTAACAGAAATGAGGCATAATGGGGCAGATTATAGATGAACATCTGCTGAAGGGGGGGGGGGGGAGAGAAGCATGGAGAAATACAAAGAAAAATCAGTTGGGTATTGGTGTATAACTTCCATGCTGTTAGAAAATGGCTGTGTAGCAAAGAAAAGTCAGCTAAATTTCACCCCAAAATTGGTATTTAAAAACTGCTAACACACACACACACACATATCCCAGCTCCCAGAAGATTCCATTGGGAAAGCTTTATATCTTTTCAGACATGTTTTTGGAAAATACTTTTAACTAATGTGATTCTGATCTATGGTACATATAGTTCCGCTGGTTGCTAGGTGCTGTTTGCAAAGTTCCTATCCATGGAGTAATGAAGCTGGGTAGGTTTCCAGGTCACCATTCATACTAAAGATGTTAATCCTCTGTCCTATTATCAAGTGAAATGAACTCTAACAAGGCAAAAAGTGGCAGACTTCATAAACATTTCATAGTTAACTATGGTAATGATACACTAAATCCCAATACAAGGGCTCTGCTCAAGTGTGAAATATTCACCTGGCTTATCTATTATTGGGTTTCTTTTACTCCAAGGACTAATTAGTCTTTGCTTAAAAAAAAAAAAACCATGGGCTTGAGAAAAATCCCATTGCCCATGGGGTTTCAAAGCTTAATTATTGTTAATCATTTAAAAGATTCCAGATTAGCCTTTAAGAGTTTATTTCACTCCTCCTCTGGCCTGAAGTGGTGGTTCTTACAAATTCTTTGAGTGAATAATAAAACATTGTTGCTTCTTTTAGGCAGTTGCTTTAAAAAATAAAAAGAATGACAGTAGTATGATGTTGATGGTGAAAATGTGTAACCATTAATTAATCTCTTTTAGCTTCATAAACAAGTTGGTAACCAAGCACATGGGCAGAATATACTGCTACTCAAATTGTTTTTCATTCATTCAATGGGACTCTCTCCCTTTCTCTTCCCCTCTGCCCCCACAAGTTTTCTTATTATTCTAGCCCTTCCTTTCCCTTTGTTGCCTCCTATTGAAATTTAAAACAGTAAGTACTTTAAGATAGAGTCATATTTAGATTATCTAAAAGAAACTTGTAAATGACATGAACTTGTGGCAGAGATCCAGCGTAAAGAGATCTATAGGACCTATATCTAAATAGACTTCCAGGGCCTGGCACTGTAAAATGCTATGAGCAGAAAGAAGAGTTACAGTAAGACTAAAACATTTCAGAATAGCAGTTCAGTTAAAAAGAAATTATAACCCAGAAACATACACATACGTAAAGATAGGTCTTTGCCAGATAGTGTAACACCATCTTGGAAGGGAACTTCTCAAGTGGGCTTCCTTTCAGAAAGGTGTTGCAAAATCTGCAGGTACTGAAAGTGTCGTCTCACTTTTCCCAATTAGATGTACCTTGAAAGAGAATAAAGAGGGTGCCTGTTGACCTGAGAATAAAACATATACTGTACTAAAATACAGGGCAAAAAACTCACACACAAAAACAAAATGTAGAATAAAACAATACAGATAATAAATTATAGTAAAAAATTGAAATCATTAATCTGAAATTCCAAAATTTTTTCCAAAAAAAGTTTTCCATTTGGATTTAAACATTTAGAGGGAAGGAACACTTTGCATGTTTATAGGGAGGCAATTCCAGGAATAAGAGTCGACAAGAGGAAAAGGACAAAGCCAAGTTAAGGAGGAGGAAACCCTTGGCTGGGTGAAAAGCCCAGAATGTGTATTGTTATGTGATTTGAAAACAATGAGCACAATCCAAGTAAATCTAAGAACCATTAGAATATAAAATTGTAACAAACAAGAGATTTAAATGTATGAAAGAAATGCACATCTTCCTCAGTTTAAGCAAAGATTAAGCATTTGCAGTGCTCTAACATACTGAAAACACTATAGCCTTATGCATATTTCTTTAGGAGTAACCCGCATTGATTGAGTTTCTAAAAGCTGAGTTTTAAATATAGATTTGTTAGTCATACTGAATATAGATATAGATTTGTTAGTCATACTGAACTTTTTAAGAAAAGCAGAGTAAAGATAGATTAATTTACTAAATTGAGCCCAGTTTGGCTTATTCATGTTTAGGATTGCAGTGGATTTATGTGCACCTGCTTGACAATAAACTCTATTGGTCTTATTTTGTAATAAACATACGACCAGACTACTAAAGTTCCTGGCTTTGTATAGTTAATAAAGGAAGAATGGAAACGTTATGGGTTTATCATGGCATAAAGTACATAGTGACCTGATTAAAAATATAACGGTCATAGGTTCTTAACTGTGTTCCAGCTTTTTAAAGCCTTCAAAATATTTACCAGGTGGCTAACTCTTAAGTGCAAAAACAAGAGTTATATCTATAATTGAGTGTAATGATGGCTAAAATCCCCTTGGTGTAATAAAAATTGACTCTGTAATTATATGCTTTCTTTGCAAGTAATTGGGGAAAGGCTCATATGTTTCTAAGTGTTCTTAGCAAGCTCATGGTTTTGACACATGTTCACTGATGTAGTCACACACATGCTTCTGATCTTACTGCCCCCAGAGAATTGTAGCTCCCAGCACCAGCCATGAGAGACAGCTGCTCAGAAATACAGCTCACCCTCTACTCAAAACAATCACACCTGAAAACAAGAGGGATTTACATCTGGATATAAAACAAGGACCATATTCAATACTTGCAAGAAATAGTTGAGATAAATTACCCAAATAAAATCATCACCATGCCAACAAGTGTTTCTTCAGGCACTTTAATTCTCATGGAGGTTATGATAATCAATTAGATTTTCAATAACAGTAAGATCTTTCATTTTAAAGAACCTCAGCATGTGTGTTTACAAAGCAGCTAGTTGGGAGCAGTAAGGCTGCCGGAAGTCACAGTAAAACAACATCTGGACAGCTGCACAATTCCCAAGCCATTGTTAGCCAAAAAGCATTGCAACTATAATCTTGAGAAATGATCTAAGGGGAAGTACAGACTGCCCAAAAAGTGTGGTCTGGTGCCACCTCTTGTTGCAGTGCAACTGCGCCACAGCAGTTAGATGCTGTGGCGCAGTTGTGCCACAAAAAAGGAGCGGGGAAACCACGCTCCTTTTTTGCTGTGCAGTTGCAGTGCAGCAAAGAAAAAAGGCGCCATTAAGCGCCTTTGCACTGCCGCAACTAGCTGCTTTGTATGCAGTGTAAATGGCATTACATAATGGCGCCGGTGCCATTACATGTTAGGGTTCAGGAGTGTGTAAATGATGCACGCTCCTGAACCTAATGGTGCTGCCCAGGCACCTCTTCATGCCCGTCTGTATCGGGCCTAAGTTCCCCTGCATGCTCTGGGCTATTGGAAGGAGGGAGTAGAAACATTGGTTCTTCTAGTCACATAATTTTCCCTTGCTGGGCTGTTTCCTTATAGTTTAGAGTAGACCAGCTCTGGAAAAGACAGTCATAAGGCTGGAAGACTGGGAAAGATTTACAGTCATATGAATGAGGAATGAAGAGACAGCTTTACTCAAGAGACTAATTAACAGAATAGAGTCTATAAAACACTTGGAACAGACTAAGGAGTGGCCTAGTAAAATAGGATGGGAGTCAAAAAGAAGACCAACAGGAGGCATTGTAATATGGCACGTTAGCTCCTCAGCCCCACTGGATTACTGCACATTAAGTGCACCTCAAAGGTAGATTAAAGAAAAAATATGAACAAGATTTGGAAGTAAAGAGTACTTTAGTTGCAGGACAGTTGCTCCTTGGACCAGACCCCTTAAAAGACAATATTTCAGGATCAGTTTTTGATGCTCAACATAATGTTAATTTTACTTAATCAATAAAACTGATTTCTGTCATTTTAGATATCCATCTTACTTATGACTGACATTTTTTTTATCAGGAAAAAGAAACTGCTGAACCATCAAATTATAATATAAACAAGCTGATATATATATATATATATATATATATATAGTATGTGGAAGCCGTCCCTAACAGGTAAAG
Organism: Urosaurus nigricauda; assembly: GCA_034509955.1. Lineage (NCBI taxonomy): Eukaryota > Metazoa > Chordata > Lepidosauria > Squamata > Phrynosomatidae > Urosaurus > Urosaurus nigricauda. The sequence goes on along the minus strand of JAOEGL010000005.1, from coordinate 133,426,327 downwards.
CTTCACCAAAAAAAAAAAAAAAAAATCCCCTAGAATAGTCCAGTAGAATTTCTTCAAAAATATTTACTTAATAATTATTAAGCATTAATTATTTCCCCTGTTAAAAATAATAAAAAGTCTGATTTTCTTCTAGGAAGTAATTCACAAGACAGATATGATAGTCCAGAACAAGCTTCAAAAGACACTAATTTGTACAGGAGTTCTCCACAAATTCTTCTTCCCCAAAAAAGAATCCTGCTGCACGTTGCTGGTTATTTATCAGCATAATAGAATCTTAATTCCTCCCTCTCTACATGCCCTCCCTAAATATTTTCTGGAAAATCAGGGGATCCTCCATAGTACATTGTTGGGTCCATGAGGGACAAGAGGAGACCCTATTGGATGAGCAGAATTCTGTTTGCATTATCACAGCATAATGTATGAAACAGATTTCTTGTGATGAAATTAGTTTGCAGAACGCTTGACTGTCTTTCCCCGGGAATATCTGGCAGAAAACTGCATTAAGGTTTTTTGATCTGGAGTTAATTGGTGAAAGAGATTCTGCATAGTACTGGAAATGAGAATACCTTAGAAATATGTTGTCTTTGTAAAGGTTCCCAGTGTGTTTGCTTATCCAATTCACACTAAGAATTCCTTTCTACAGCGAAAGACAATTTGTGTGTTTTTATACAACACAATTGTCAAACAACTTCTACTCTTTAACAGTTTGGATTCTGACTGTGTGAAATATCCATCAAGCATCTTGTCTACAACATGTTTGTGCTGACTTGGAGAAATAAAACCTGCTGCACAGTATTCAGTGGCCTCAGGCCCAGTTTGTTTATGCAAAACAATGAAGTGGTGGTGACAGGGAAGAAGAGGAGGAGAAGAGGAAAGAAGAGGTAATCCCTTTTGGTGACGCATCTACTGCTTCTGTGCGCATGTGCAAAAAAGTTATTTCCAAACCATCAACAGGGTTTGTCTGCATCTGCATGAAAACCACACTAAAATGTGCTTTCTATCCACTTTCTAGCATTAGTAATGAGCTTTTAAAGCGTTATTCTGCTCTGTGTGTGAAAATCATTCATGTATTTGTGTGCTTTTCCAGGATGCGGACACTTCAATCATTTTCAGGATGGAATCCCATAGGTCCCCATGTGATAAACTCCTTGGACTCATAACTAGCTTTATCTTTTTAATTTCTTATTAATCTTTTAGTTTAAGTAAGCAGCAAACATGAAATTGTACCATTTAGGGGATAGCAGTGTTCTCCCCAATAAGATTTTTTTTTCTCCTAGAATTTCATCTGAAAATAACAGCATTTACCATATGATTTTTAAAAAATCCCATTTATCATGAAGTAAAATCAACTGGATTTCAGAACCTCTAACAAAAATCTTTATAGGATAGGCTTTTTTGTGCTAATGTTCAAAGGTCTGACTCCACTCTATAGCACTTTTTTTGTACTCCAAAAGGCCAGGAACAAAGTGCTCTTCGATCTCTGCCCCACCTCAACAATATGAAGAGCCATGTAACTTCTCTGAGAGTTCTTTCCTTAAGTACCTCGCCTTCTGATCTTGTATGTATAGACTGTGCAGGGAGATAAGATGTTTCTGTGAAAGAACGACAGTTCACAACAGAAGAGGTTAGTGTAACAGACTTATACTTTGATTTACATAGGAACTAACAGCTTGTTCAATAGAAGCAGAACTGAGGTCCATAGCCCTCATTCACCTCCTATGCACCACAGATAATATGTATATCTTATACGGAGGAATTTTACATAGATTTATAGAGTCTTATATATTGGATAACATGACAGAATGAAGCAAACAAAGTAGGTAGTCTAGTGTGTGTGCACGTAGAAATGATCAATGCTGGTGCACCTGCACCTTCTAAGACCTATAGCATGTGCAAAATTCCTCAATTTCTTTACTGTGTTCATTTTCTTCCCTAATTTATGCTCAAAGTGTTTTTAATTGCTTTTTCAGTTGAATAAAGCTGGCATTGTCTGCAATGCCATTTTGAAAGTATCCTATACAAAAAGTATCCTGTATATATTTTGTACAATTTTTTTCCATTTCAAAATTTTATCACAAATGTATGAAATAAACAGATTTCAGTGCCAACTGCATTCTGTTTGATAATGTCTGGGAAGTATGAATTCAGTGAGTGCACATGGAAAGCCCATTCTTGATGTTTGAATTAAAGTAACCTGCATGCCAAAGTGCATAAAGCAATTGTTCAGTGCACACCCCTATTAAATGTGCATGTACGTTTAGTGGTGTTTTATGTTGAGTGCTAATATCCCTTTTTTATTTCATGACATCTCTATATCACATTCAAGTACATTTATATTGACTGTGATAACAACCCCAGTTATTGGTGAATATAATGACATTTTGTATAGATGTGATGACCAGAGGTCAGTCCTTATTTTTTAATCTTCCTGTTTTTCCTCCAAGGCACTAGGCACTTGGTTTCTCAAATCATTAACTTTCATAGTATGCTTGGTGTTTTTGGCATTTGCTTGTTTCTCACACTAAAACAGACTTTATCCATCATAATCTATAGCTTTCAAGTATGCTGAAACCAAAAGCTATTTTTTTACCCTGGAAATAATAAGGATTGTACTGATCAGTACCAGAAAAATTTACCCAGGAAACTATCATTTAGGAATTCCTTTTGTCCTCAACATTATTGGTTTTAAGCTATGGAGCAGTAGGCTGTTTATTTATTATAAATAATATGACAATAAAATACCCAGAAAATTAACTTTTTGTGATAGAGTTAATGAGGGAACTAGAAATGAATTCTGAAGAAATACATAAAAAGCATTATTTTTCAAAAGCTTTCTTCAAATGTGCATATCCTTTAAAGTGCATATCCTTACAAGTGCATATCCTTTAAAGATATGTACTTGCAAGTTCTGTTCATAACAGAATTGTAAGCATATCTACTTAAAATAATTTGTTTTGAGTTTGTTGATACATATTCTAAAATAAGATTACAGTCTTAAGCACATTATTATTATTATTATTATTATTATTATTATTAAACTTTATTTCTAAAGCGCTGTAAATATACTCAGCACTGTACAAAATTGGTAAAACTTAAGAAATATATAAAAGCCTGCCAAAGGCGTACACTCTAAAATAATAGCAGATAGATAAAATTACAAAGGGGGAAGACAAGTTAAAACATCGAACATAAAAGCAAATCACAACAAGCAATATCAGACAGCCAGATGGTAATCACAAGTTCCCTGAGAACGCTTCCCTAAACAATAAGGTTTTCAGCTCAACCTTAAAGCTAGTTAGGGAAGTGATGAGCCGAGCATGCAGAGGGAGAAGGTTCCAGGAATGAGGGGCAGCAAGAGAAAAGGGACGGATCCGGGAGGGGGCAGAAGACAACCTGGGTTGAGAGAGGAGACCTTGGTCACCAGAGCGGAGGGTACGGGTAGGAACATAGGGGGAGAGAAGATCAGCTAGGTAAGGAGGGGCCAGTCCATGCAGGGCTTTGAAGGTGAGTAACAAAAGTTTGTACCTGATGCGAAAGGGAAGAGGGAGCCAGTGAAGGGAGGACAACAGAGGGGAGACATGATCATAATGGCGAGCAAGTGAAATAATGCGTGCAGCTGAATGCTGAACAGAAATTAATGGGTGGAGATGAGAGAGAGGAAGCCCAGCCAAGAGGAGGTTACAGTAGTCTAGTCGTGAGACCACTAGGGCGTGGACCAGTGTTTTTGCGGTAGAAAATGAGAGATATGGACGGATTTTGGCAATGTTATAGAGAAAGAATCTGCAGACCTTGGCTGTGGTCTGGATCTGGGGGATAAATGACAAGGAGGAATCGAAGATGAAACCAAGACTGCGGGCTTCCTGGACCGGCTGAATAGAGATGTTGTTGACAGAAATGGAAAAGGAGTAGTGAAGGGTGGGCTTGGGCGGGAAAACCAGAAGCTCGGTCTTGGACATATTGAGCTTCAGACGCCGATGGTGCATCCAGTGGGAGACAGCTGTTAAACAGGATGACATTTGCTGTTCTAAATCCGGTGAAAGATTGGGAGTAGAAAGGTACAGCTGGGTGTCATCAGCGTACAGATGGTAGGAGAAACCAAAGGAACTAATTAATTTGCCAAGGGAGAGTGTGTACAGAGAAAACAATAGGGGACCCAAAACAGAGCCCTGAGGAACTCCAACAGTTAAGGGGACAGAGGACGAGGTCTGACCACCCGAGACCACTGAGAAAAATCTATTTGATAAGTAAGATGTGAACCAATCAAGAACCAGGCCCGAGAAACCAATGTCAGAGAGTAAGTCTATCAGGAGACAGTGGTCTACAGTGTCGAAGGCCGCGGACAAATCGAGAAGGATGAGGATAGAATAATGGCCATTCGCCTTGGCCCGCAAAAGATCGTTCGAGATCTTAGTGAGGGCTGTCTCTGTGGAGTGCCGTGGGCGAAAACCAGATTGGAAAGGATCCAGAATGGAGTTGGTTTCGAGAAACTCAAGACAGCGCGAGTAAACAACTCGTTCCAACACCTTAGAAAGGAAAGGAAGAAGAGAGATTGGACGATAGCTAGCCAGGGAAGAAGGGTCAAGAGAGGGTTTTTTTAGAATAGGGGAGACTAAGGCATGTTTAAAGACGGAAGGGAAGGAACCCGAAGAGAGGGAAAGATTAAAGATATGGAGGAGGGAGGGTAGCAAAGAGGGGGCAATAGAGATTAGAAGACGAGAAGGGATTGGGTCAAGAGGACAGGTGGTAGGTTTGGATGAGTTCAGAAGGGAAGAGAGTTCTTCCAGGGAAACTGGAGAAAAGACAGAGAATTTGTTGATGGAGGGAGTGAGAAGATTGATGGTAGGAGCCAAATCGGGAGGAGTTAGCTCAGAACGAATAGAGGTGATTTTTGTAATGAAAAAATTAGCAAAGTCGGAGGGTGAAAATAATGGAGAGACAGAGGGAAGAGAGGGTTTTAATAGTGTGTTGAAACAGGAGAAGAGGCGCTGCGGGCGCCTCTCGTTAGCACAGATTAATGATTTAAAGTAATATTCTTTTGCCATCGATAGAGCGCGTGAAAAAGATAAAAGAATGAACTTATAATGGATAAAGTCGGCCCACTCCCTGGAACTTCTCCAAAGAGGTTCGGCTGCGCGAGAGCAGGACCGGAGAAATCTAACAGTAGGAGTGATCCAGGGCTGAGGCCTAGTCGTCGAGGAAGACACGCGCGTAGAAATAGGGGCAAGGCTGTCAAGAGTTGAGGAAAGGGTGGAGTTCAATAAGGACATAGCTGAGTCAGCGGAGTCCCCAAGATTAAGAGAAGCAAGGGATGAATCCAGGGTCTGAGTGAGATGGTTGAGGTTGAGAGAATGAAGATTGCGGAACTGGCGGGAGACGGTGTGACGGGGAGGAGGGATATAGGTAAGAGTAAAGGAAAGTAGGTGATGGTCAGATAGAGGAAAGTCGGAGGCCAAGTAGTCGGACACGACACACTTGGAAGGGAGAACTAGGTCGAGGCAGTGACCGAGGGAATGGGTTGGAGAGTAGGAGTGTGGCTGGAGGCCAAAGGAATCTAAAAGAGAGATGAAGCGAGAGGTTGAGGTATTCTTGGGATCGTCGAGGTGGGTGTTAAAGTCGCCTAAGATCAGGGAGGGGACTGTGTCTGAGAGAAAGAATGTTAACCAAGATTCAAAATCTGTAAAAAACTGAGAAGCTGAACCAGGAGGACGGTAGATGATGGCGACCCGGAGTTGCAGAGGAAAAAAGAGTCTAATGGAGTGTAATTCAAATGAGGAGAACGAATAGCTGGGAGGAGAGGGGAGAACCTGAAACTGGCAAAACTTAGATAATAAGATGCCGACCCCTCCTCCGCGACCCTCAAGGCGGCCAGTATGGGTGAAAGAAAGACCACCAAAAGAAAGGGCCGCAGAGGTAACAGTATCATGGGTCGGAAGCCAGGTTTCTGTGAGAGCGAGGAGGTTAAAAGAATGTGACAGAAAAAGATCATGGATTGCTGCAGCTTTTGGGGCAGCGGAGCGGCAGTTCCATAAAGCGCAAGAGAATGGGAGTTGGGAGATAGGGAGGGGGCGAATAGGGATGAGATAGGGAGAAAGAGAGGTCCGAGGAGCCATGGGGGAGGGAGGGTTGGGTGAAAGACAGATAGCAGAAAGAAATGTGGAAAGAAGAAAAATGGAAAAATAAAGATATAGTTCGACAGTGCTGGATGGAATAGACTGATGATCCCAAGACATAAGGGGGTTAAGGGGGGGGGGCTCAGATGTCCCAGGTCCAAAGATGGCAGAGGGAGGGAAGGCTGAGGGGACGCTGTCTGGTGTCCCAAGAATTGCTCCAGCTCCACCCTTCTCCCTGCTGGGCTGAAGGTGCTGCTGCTGCTTCCAAAGAGTCCCAGAGTAGTGGGAAGAGGGAGGGAAGGTCAGCGTCCAGGGGAGGTTCCTCTCAGGCGACAAGCTGGCTGTTGTTCACAAGGGAAGGGAGGCTGGAGTAGTGCCCTTTTAAGGGAAAGGCAGGCCCCTCCTCTCTCCCTGCCAAGCTGAGGGTGCTACTGCTACTTCCAAGGAGTCCCAGAGCAGTGGGAAGATGCTTCACTCTCCCACAGAAATATACTTAGTTTCAAGAGTTGTTTGTTTTCAAGTCATTTCTGACTTATAGTGACCCTAAGGTGAAACTATCACAGAGTTTTCTTGGCAAGGTTTTTTTCACAGAGGATTTTCCATTGCCTTCCTCTGTGGCACTTCAAGAACCATAGTTAAAGCTGGAATTGTCACCTTACAGTCATACCCACATGTTTTGCATTTATATGACTATTCATGCAGTTTGATTATAAAGGTTCTTCCTGAGCACCAGTTCATTCCATGCAACTGAGGAAAAAGACTAAAGGTTGTAGTAGACAGGCAGGAAAAAGATGCTTGATCCTGCTTTTTCTGGAAGTGTGTCAAAAATCCCTATCCACACAGTGTGAGCGCATGGCAGGCCAAATACCAATGCCGCTGGGTAATTGTTTTTGTTGTCTCCCCACCATGCAAGTACACTGTCATACAAATACACCACCTGTGACCTCCAAGTACATCCACATCTGCCCAGATGCCATCCCAATGCATGGCCACCCGTTTGATCAGCCACACAGTCACACATGTGGTGCTGCAGTGGTACAGGTCATCAGTGAATCGGTGTGCAAGTGATACATTGGCAAAGCACAATCATGTAGGTCCCCCATACATGCCCCCTTGTTGGATTGTTTGGTTTGTATATGTTGTCATTATAGCTATTGGAGTTGTCCCATTTTCACTTTTTTGCTTTGCTGCAGCCCACACTGGTGTGGAGCTGTTTATATGCAGGCACAAAGATGCACATTTATCCCAGCTAAGCTGAAATATCACAGCTTCTTTTGTTGTCCCCCCCACCACCACCATGGCTTCATTTCGGTTTCCACCCACTGTCAAAGTGACTGGAAGTTGCTTTATTTTGCCCATCTGTTTCACCCTACAGTCTTTAAAAAGGTGATGTTTTTGGATTGTAAGCCTGAGAGCAGGAAAATGTCTAATTAACAAATTGTAAGCCGCTCTGGTAGCCTTGGCTGAAGAGCGGGGTATAAATTATTATTATTATTATTATTATTATTATTATTATTTTACAGCTTCTTTTGCTTAGTAAGGGCCTGTGCATTATAGCTGGCCTGGGGGTGGAGTCAGGGCGTGGCATCCATATGATGCACACCAGAACTCTGCCATGCAACACTCCACAAGGCACATGGAGTCACAGCACTCCTCTGCTGCTGCATTCACATGACACAACACCAAAAGAGCACCTTACAGCCACAGCACTGCAACTATCACATCCTTTCCAAGGGGCAAAAAGGAGCCAGTTTTTGCAACTTTTTTGCACCCTGGAAAGGCTAGATTGGGACTGAGGCATGCGATTGCCACAGCACCAATCCAGTGCAGCTGGAGGTGGCTCCAGACCACCCCTAAGGAGCAGTCTGCACAGCTTGTTACATGATGCCTTTGCAAATTCAAATATTGTAACCTTTCCTTACAGGAGAAGTTGCTCCAGCCTCTTGATTACATAGAAAGCCTTATTGTTTACTAACTTCTGCACCTTTCCCATCTATATACTATCATCTTTAGGGCACATGTCTAGAACTGTCAACTGGATTTCAAATAGATATGATATGACACTGTTTTTGAAGCTTGATTTCATTATATCAAACAAACTTCCTTTGCTCAGCAATTAATACAACAAAAGAGAAAAAGAAAAAGAAAAACATGGAGCTAATTTTTCTTCTAACCTATTTTCATATCAAAACACTGAATGTCCCCCCCCCCCCAAAAAAAGACTGCATTTATTTTACAATGTGCACACCCCCATTGCTTCACTTCTTGGAACTTTCCCAGCCCCCAGCTTTCTCTTGGAGACAGGTGGAGGCTGGGAAAAGCACAAAGGGAGAAGGAATTAAATGGGATTACAAGATTACAAGATCTGTAGTATCCTACACCTTTTCTCTCTCTTTTTTTTCCTAGTCTTCCTCTAACTCATTTCTTATTGCTGGTCAATCTCATTTGTATGTTTTCTAACCTTCCTCTAACTCATTTCTTAGTGCCGTTCAATCTCCTTTGTATGTTTCCTCAGCCTTCTGCCCCCTTCTAACTCTCCACTTCACTCTTACCAGGTACAAGAGGTTCTCCCTTCCTCCTTCTCTCCTTCCCTCCTTGGGTTGTCATATTCAGAAGAATAAGAAATATACAACATGTGGATGATAATAATCTATTCCTCTTGGGATCACATCCCATGAAATTAGAATTCAAGACATAGCCATGTTAGTCTGGAATATTAGTTTGCAAAGGGACTTGAAGTAAAATCAAGTTTATGAAAGCTTATGCTACCAGTCTCATTCTTTCAATTAGTCTTAAAAGTGCTGCAAGGTCCCTTTGTATGCTGATAGACCATGAAAGTGAAAAGGAAGAACTGAGGCTTTCCTAGCGACCTGTTTTGTGAAATGGACAGCTGGTTCTGGAGTCAATCTTCTTTTTCTTCCCTCCCAACAGTCAATAACAACAACAACAACAACAACAACAACAACAGAACTAGACAATAATAATTTCAGAAATAGGCAATAAAAGTATTTTCCAAGCTGCCATAAAAAGACTGTATCTAGTCTTGTTGCCTACTATGAATATCCTTTAAGTGTATGACAGCACAAAAACATAGTGTTAGGGGATGCATCTGAATTGTAGAAGTAATACAGTTTGACACCACTTTAAATGCTTTAGTTCCATCCTATGGAATCCTGGGATCTGAAGTTTTACAAGGTCTTTAGTCTTTTCTGCCAAAGAGTGCTGGAGCCTCACAAAACTAGAAAGCCCAGGATTCTGTCAGATGGAGCCACAGTAATTAAATGGTCTCAAACTGCATTATTTCTACAGTGTAGATGCACCCAGGATCATGTTTTCAAATTCTTTGCCTGTTTTTTTTCACCCATATATGGTGAAACTAATACGAGCATAATAGCTGGATTTGGCAAGGATTTCTTGCCTTCAAAGCATTTTACTAAATTCACCTGTGATGTGCTTTGTTTAATGTGGCTTCATATCAAATCTTTCAGTGGGATTGTTTGGACAGTGTGCTCTTGCTTGGGTAATACAAATTGTTTGTGAAGCTTGCCCATACTCATACATTTTCCTATCAAACCTGCAATTGCTTCTGATCTCTTGGGAACTCAGCCAGGCAGGCATTTTGTCTTTATTTTATTAACCACTCATTTATTCAGTCGGGAGGTTTACGCAGTCATAGATGAAATACAGATAGAGAGTTGCACTTAGATATTTTGTTTTTCTATCAATAAACAGGGCCTATCTGTGATTATTAATAAATAGCTCTTTCTGCCCACTGGCATATAAAAATAGCATAGAATTGAGATAAAGCATTAGAATATCGCTCTGGGATTCTGTGGAGATGTGATGCATCCTCTCCCCACTACATGCAATATAGTGGGACCTGCTTTCAGAACTGACCTGGCTGGGGTCTTGCTCCATGTGTATCTATTTATGAGAAGATATTTGGGTATGTGAGAGACAGAGAGAAAAATTTTACTTCCCTCAAGAATTAGGGGAACAAGTCCAAAAGATACTAGGATCCATAAACTTCCAGACACAGAGAGCTCTTCTACACTGCAGAAATAAAGCAGTTTGACACCACTTTAACTGTCATGCTCCATCCTGTGAACTTCTGGGATTTGTAGTTTGCCAAGGTATTCAAAGCCTGCTCTGTCAGAGAGCTCTGGTGCCTCACCAAACTACAAATCCCAGGATTCTGTAGGATAGAGTAATGGCAGTTAAAGATTTATTATTGGGACATCCAGGAGTTATCACATTACACCAATATTAAAATCAATCCACTTCCTGCCAGTTAGCACATTTAAATAATGTGTGTATGTGAATCCATACACCAATCTGAGGATCAACATTTTCCAACACCCTATTGATTTCAGACATATATATTTTGGAAATATATATGTTGCCAGGGAGAAGCATGGCTTCTTAGGTGTCCATGTTCTCCAAATAAACCCACGTGTTCCGGTTCAGTGCTCAAACGAACTTTATTGACTGTTCTAATAACAACTTACTGCAAACCACATCTCAACTTAATTAAGGTTCCCTTTTTCCTTTAAGAAGTTTATTTGTAAATATTAATAGCGGCATAGAAACACTTTTCTGCTGCCTCCCAATCCACCTTTTCTATTAGATCAGGACGGGATCTGCGTTCCCACTTCTGCCCTCATACATCCCACCAGGATTCCTGTCAAGTGGCCTGCTGGTATGCCCCAAAGGTCTAACTCTTCTTTCCAATATGGGTCTCTAAACTTCACCTGAGAGTGAGTGCCTATCCCCAGTCTTCCTCTTCCATGTTGAAGGGCCACAGGCCACCCAGCTCTTCCCAGACTCCACTCGGCTATCCCCTTCCTCTCCATGACCACCTTGCCGCACGTCAATCTTCCACGTTCCCTCCTCTCATTCACCTGTCCCTTCGTTCTTAACCTCTCTCCTTCGGGCCCTGCCCCTCTGCTCCTGGTCTCCCCTGGATCCTCTTTCCCTTGTTGTTCTCTCTTCTCCTCTTCACTCAGTCTTTCTTCTTCCTCAGAGGTTGTTGTCCAGTCTCACCCATCAGCTTCTCCCTCCATTCCTGCTCAACAACCCTGACCCCCATTTTCTCCCAGTCACACCTATATTAAATTGAAACAGAAATCTATATAGAAAACTAGTAATAATGTGATTTTAAAATGATGATGATGATGATGATGATGATGACAACTTTTGATTCATATTGTTTATTTTCCCCATAATAAATTAATAGAGGAAGGGTAGTCATTGGGAGAAATTTTACTGAACTAGGAATCTGGCAGACTTCTGTGATTTCTAGACTAGTAATAGAAATTTTAAAGCAATTACTAATTCACAGCAAAACTATATACGTGGTGACCTGAAGTTCAGGTAATCCTGGGAAGCAATTTTGAGTATTGTCATCAGACCCCTATTCTATTCCATTTAATGTTTGGTGCCTTTACAAACTGTGTAGATTTTAAATGTATTTTTATGAAAATGTGTGCATTTGGTGGCATGCGTTAATGCTCCAGGGGCTTGTTCAGGAGAAGGAAGAAAGAAGAAAGAGATGAGGGAGAGGAAGAAGAGGAGGAGGACTGACAAAGAATGTGAGAATAAGAAATTGTCATTGCCGTTGTTGTTCCAGGGAACTGAAGATTTTTATGGTCATTAAAAGACAGTTGATGCAACAGTATCATCCATATTGTCTTGGGAACTGAGATAGAACTTTTCATGCTTCTGTGCTACATTTCATAAAGAAAGCATTGGCCAGGCTGCATCTCTGAACACTCATTGGAATGCCTCACTTAGGGGCTGTACATACAGCCCCTAAGGGGTGACAGGACACCACCCCTTTCTTAACCAGATTGTGGCCATGGCAACCTCATGCCACGGCCCTGATCCAGCCTTTCGAGGGCGCAAAATGGAGCTGCAAAAAGCAGCTCCTTTTTGCTTCCTCAACAGGGTGCCATAGCCGTGTTGCTGCAGCTCAATGGGGCTCTTTGCTGCTGTGTTGTATGGACGTAGTGCCGGAGGTGCGCCATGATGCTGCGTGGAGCAGTGCACGGCATTAGGGAGCAGAGTAGGGAGTGCATCGTGATTATGCTATGCCCCAACTCTGCCCCCATGTCAGCCTAAATGGCTGGTGTGTACAGGGCCTGAGTGACACTGATTCTTAGGTCTTTTATACCACAGGAGGGTTTGGGGTGTTTTGTTTTCTTTTGTTTTTGGTGAATTGAAGTCTCTTTATTCTGTAAGAAGATCCTACTAGCAAGAAAACAGGAAGCAATTTTCACCATCGCTCAGAACATATCTTCATCTCTTCCTCCATTGTTGAGGACACTTCTTCATACTCATCTAAATCACATTTTTCATGAGTACAGGCAGTTCATTTATAGCTTCACTGAAAGCAACCCATTGTCCACCTGCACTATTATAGTATACTTTGAACTACATCAGAGGTTCAGAATAGGGTTGTGAAAATCTGTCCAATTTGAGTCCATTGCCTTTTGGAGAATCCCACCAGCATTTGCATTGCATCCCAGTTCCATAGTGGCTGTGGGAGATTCTTTTCTTACACAGTAACTCACATGTATTTTGGCATCTAAGGTCTATACATTTGCATTAATGTACATGTTCCCCCAATGATTAAAACATGTGTGGTTAACATATATATCTGAGTCATGCACGTTTTCAAATGCATTGTTTTGCATTTGTTTCTTTTTTTGCTGAAATGCATTGTAAGTCTCAGAATTTATGGATTTCAAAAGCAAGATGTGCTTTTTCCTATGTCCCATCTCCAAGGGTGTAAAATAGATTGGTGTTTTTGTTGTTGTTGTTGTTGTTGTTGTTGTTGTTGTGTGCCTTCTGGTTATTTCTGGTTTATGGAGATCCCATGGTGAACCTATCATGAGAGTTTCTTCGCAAGATTAGTTTGGTGGTGGTGGTGGGGGGGGGGGTACTTTTCTCTGTCACAGTGCGTCTTCTGCCCTTTTTGAATGCCTACGCATGAAAACTCGCAGCAGTGGGGGCTCTTTGGCAATTCCCCTCAAAGGAGTGCCTTTGAGAAGAAATGAGTGTGGCAAAAATTAGTTCAGGAATATTGTTTTATTACTGTAATTTGGAATGAATTCCTCATCAACATGTCATCTACCAAGCATTACTTGCACATAGATTTTTCAGTGGGCTTGTGCATAGTGGTGTTCAGCTGACAAACTTTACATGTCTTGGAGATTACAATAGGGCTTATGAGTTTTGGTCTAATGCTGGGTGTAAGTCCTATGTAGAAAGAAGGACAAACGAGATCTGTTTATCCCAATTCCTGACAATATAAAAACATATTGTCATTAGTAAGCATAAATCTTTTTTGTATGGGAAAATCTATGAATGCCTCCATCCCTCATCCCACCCAGTTTGTTTTTCCTCTTACTTAGCCTGCCTTTTTGTATTTGATAAATGAGGACTGTGTGACCCTGAAAGCTGCAGTATTCAAATTGCCTTCTTGAAAATGAAAAATTAACTCCACAGCTAATGCATCTGTTTTTCAAGGATCAATATGTCTACAAGACACTTTAGCTTTCGATTTTATACTCAGGAGCATCCATAAATATTCTTCTGTGATCCCTATAACAGGACTTTGCTGCCCATTAAAGACACCTGCAGGATCCTTGCAATTTCTTCTTACAAATTCCCATGTTGAAATACTCATCATTTTCTTGCAGACATGAAACACTGAAGATAACAGACAACCCCTTGGGAGCAGCGTCCCACTGCCCCTTTCCTTATGACCCCGATCCAGCTTTTTCCTGTCCCTAAAACGAACAGCAAAATGTTGCTCTTTTTGGATCAGGAAAAGGGCACCTTTGCCGCCATGGTAGCACTTTACAGCACTCTTTTTGGTGTGCATCATCTGAATGCCATGCCAAAGGAGCGCCGTAATGCCTCCTGCCATGGCTTTGGAGTGGAGTTGGGGTGTCCGTCATATAGCACCAACACCCCCACTGTGCCCTGAGGCCAGCGTTAAATGCCAGTCTGTTCAGCCCCATTGTCTCTGCTTGAATAGTCCATAATTCTGATCTGCCAATACATCAATTCATCATTGGAAACAAAACAAGTACATTTTAAAAAAACAGCCCACACTAGTTACCTCCTCCTCATAGTGGGGCTCAGGAGCTCACAGAAATTATCAATTTGTCAATATTCTATTATCAACAAGAACAAGACAATTAATGAGATTTCTTCCTAGCAGACAGTAAGTTAAGGTTGCTAGAAGTATGGATCATCAGCAAAGTAATGACAAACCACTCCAAACCTCTAGACAAACTTCTCCATGTATATCAAGGGTATGTAAAGATTGTGCTTTCAGTGGACGTAGCTGAGAGTTAGTGATTCAGCCAAAACACATTTATGCATTTGTGTATCTGTGAGCATCCGCTACTAGAGTAAAGACAGAAAACCTACAAAAAAGGCTTTATCAGTTTGCCTTTATTTCAAATAAAATCAGGCTCCTATCTGCACACCAACTAGCATCTGGTCAGATTGGAAGGAAGCCTATTCTATTTCCATAAGGGCAATTTGGATGACTGTGTTCCTAATATGTTCCTGTATGACAGAAACACAGGGAATAATACATGGTGCAGGGCATTCAGACAGCAGTGATGGCCTTCATGTGGTCCACGGGTTTTAACAGACAATGGAACATATACATCCTTGTGGAACTAGTGAAATACGAGTGGACCCACTGCAGTGTAGTCTCTACAGCCTACTTCCCTACTTCAAATCCACTGACAGTTGGAATAGATCTTATCTTTTCAGGTGTATTCCAGTAAGAATTCACTTCTTCTGTCACCTTCAAGGACACAAGAGGAGAAGAATGGGGAAGCAAAATATTATACATACTTGCCTGTGAAGACATGCCCATCCCAGCACAATGAATCATCCACATTTTTTTGTAATTTTTGTTGGTGCAGGGCAATACCTGAAAGCATTAGAAGAATGGAATCAAACATTATCTGTCTTTTTCAATTGATTCTTTTTCCATGGCATCATTAAGAAGTGATATGAACACATAAATAACCCTAAATAATAAAGTAAGCTTTAATGATATCTAGCTATCTTAGCAACTTTCAGTCAGCAAATACTTTCTTCTGATAAAACTTTCACTGCTTTCCCTCTAGTATTAATATTACTAATTGTAATACCTCTTCTGGATGAAGAATTGTAGCAGCAATTGAACCTGCAGGAGGATTTAATATTTTGGCATTTCCTTTTTGGTATCCAAAGACACACAGGGAGACCTTGCTGTAGACTAATGAATAGTATAGCAATTATTTCTTTCTAGCCATGCTTTTATTATACATAGCAATATTATTATGTAATGTTATTTGTGTACAAGTTAGTGACATTTCCCCGAGGAACTTTTTTGGCATCAGTGTTTATGGCTGAAATGATTGCAAATTTAATATAGCACAGTAAGAGTGATTCATGCAAACAGGTGGGAAGTTAAATTACTCATTAGGAAAGTACTTTTGTTTAATTTGAATACTGTAAAAATATTTTTACAGGATTTACGGGAATTGCCATCCTAGTAATGTAACACCTATTACTAAATTGTTGTTTAGATTCTAAATATTTTAGGCAGAAATACAATATGAGACAGAAGGGATAAACGTTTCTACTTTGTGTACCTTATTGAAATTATATGCATTCACATACACACCACTACATCAGTCACACCGACATGCCACATAGCAAGCCCAAACACCTCTCTTAATTTCCCAGGATTAGATCTCAAGACCATCAGCACCAAGTTTTGCTATTTTGATAAGTTCCTGTCATTGATTTTTTTAAAAACCCAACAACACCCAAATAACCCCAACACATTATGGCATGTTAAAGAAACACATTTCTAAACAAAAGTACTTTTTAAAGGTTTCTTTAGAAGTGGATTTATTCCAGTTCTTAAATTTTCAGGCACTGAACTGTAGACATTTATGAAACTAATATTATCAATTCCTTATAGAAAATTTAACCCTCTTGTCTGGATTCCAGATAAATACTACCTCCCAGAATTAAAATTGCTGCTGCAATGCTGAGCCAGAAATTTCTTCAAAATAAGAAGAAATAAGCATTAAAAAAGATTATCTGAACACATTTTCTAGAAGTGTGAACATCTGTAAAATCAGAATTGAGAAAAGTTCTCCCTTTACTTCCTCCACATCCATTCTATTCCCAAATCTACTACTGCCGTAGTTCCTTCCATATGAGATCTCACCCTTTCTTTGATCATATGTTTCTAAATGCAAGCATTTTTGAAATTATATGAATTGCTTGAGCCAATCTCCCCTTCCCAAGCAGTAGTTTGTATGCATTTGTAATGTACATATATGTAAAGTGCATTTTCAAACATGCAGATTTTTTCTAGATCAGTTTGCAGCTGTCCATCAACATGAATATTCCAAATTTCAAAATCTTCTCTGCAGACTGTGCTGAAACAGCAGATTGAGACAAGCCTGTTGACCCACTGCCTGAAATCAGATTCCTCATGCATCCATATTTCTATCTCAACCATGATGCTCAAGTACATTATTAGTGCATAGTAGACTACACATTTAATACAATTTTACCCACAATTTTTCCTTTGTTGATAATAAACAAAAGGTGATATTTATTTTTTTAGCTTGCCTAGCCTAGTATAAGTGGTACTTGCTCCTAGCAGGCAGATGAACCATTTGAAATTCTATATTATAATTTATGTCCTAAATACTGATACTAAAAACACTAGATCCTATGGTGTCATTTCTACTAAGCATGCATTTATGGTGGCATACATAAGATGAAAACCCCAAAACATACAAGTACAAGACAAGCACAAAAAAGTCACAAAAAATCTGGAAATTTTATATTACTCCTGTGTGCTAAATTATAAGAATGAATAAAATTATAAGGAGAGCCTTTCTGGATCAGAACATATATCTATTTATGTCAACATCTTTTTCATATGTTTTCTAGAGAAGTCACTATGTTTCTCTATTGCAGTAAAAAGAAAAAAGTTTTATGGCACCTTACAGACAGTGGTGTTGTCTGATGCAGGGGGGCTAATGGGAGGGCAAAAGAGTGTGCTTGCTCTTCTCCTTCACTTAGCAGCAGCCTCCTCCTGAGGAGAGAGCCACCGCTATAGCAAAGCCTGAAAGGCCACAGTCTCCCTTCTCAGCCCCCAAGCAGGAGGAGGACCTAACCAGGTATCACCCCTCTTCTGGGGTGTCACTTGTTGTGGGCTGCATCCCTCGCAGACCCCCCTAGTGATGCCATTGCTTACAGAATTGTTGTTGTTGCTGTTGAGTGTTGTTATGTTGTTACTGACTTATGGCGACCCTAAGGCCAACCTATCAAGGGGTTTTCTTGGCAAAATTTGTTCAAAGGAGGCTTGCTGTTGCCTTCATCTGAGCCTCAGAGCATGTGACTTGGGCAACCGTGGAGTTTCATGGCAGAACGTGGAAATGAACCCTGGTCTCCAGAGTCACAACACTCAAACCATTATGTCATGCTGGCTCATCTTACAATGTAGCCAGCATTAATGTGGCATAGTTTTTCATGGACACTGTTCACTCCATGGGATACACAAAAACTTACATGTATTGGTAAATACACATGGGCAGTACAAGGTGTTGGTTTTAACGTTTAAAGCCCTACATGGCTGGAGTCCAACTTATCTTAGGGACTGCCTCTCCCCACCTCGGTCCTCTGGGAGGAACCTGAAGACCAGGCTGTTGCAGACCTTCCGGTGGGCCTTTTCAGCCTCTGCTCCCATGCTATGGAATGGCCTGCCAGAGGAGATCCGTCTCACTACAATGGTAGATCGTTTTAAAACAGCCTTAAAGACGTATCTCTTCTGGCAGGCCTTCCCAGAAACTGCATAATTTTTCCAGCTGCTAGAACCTCCCAGATTATTCCCTGACTC
The DNA here is from genome assembly GCA_034509955.1 of Urosaurus nigricauda. Taxonomy (NCBI): domain Eukaryota; kingdom Metazoa; phylum Chordata; class Lepidosauria; order Squamata; family Phrynosomatidae; genus Urosaurus; species Urosaurus nigricauda. The sequence continues at coordinate 133,408,276 of JAOEGL010000005.1, read as the reverse complement.
TTTGCATTTTGATGTCCTCTTATGCTGCTGCTAAGTACCATAACAAGTATTATGTCTTGTTTTAATTTTGTTTTCTAACCTGTTTTAATCTTTGCTTAGTTTAATTCCAGTTTAAGGGATGGGAGGAGTGGATGGGATTGTTGACACATTTTAACTGTAACTGTTTTTTAACCTTGCTGTACCCCGCCCCAATTGCTCAGGCAGAGGGGCGGGTAAGATGGATGGACTGTAAACAGAAGACACTAAAATGTAGATGGTCTTGTGTCCTCCTCAGCCACAACCAAACTACATCCCCTCTACAAAAACCCCTTCCCGGTAGGGAGTGGAGAGACATATCCACACTGGCATCTAAAATCAGTGATTAGAGATAACAAGAAGGATTCTGATGCACTGTATTTTATCTCAGTTTCATACAAAGTTTAGGCAGTGAAACGAGGATGCAGCCAGTGTGGTCTAAAAGGGAGGAAAAGATGTGTGTATGAATGAAAGCCTTGGCATCTCTGAAGTCTCAGCCCCAGCCATATAATGCTGATCTGGAAGGTTTCAAAGGGTGGGGGATCTACTCGTGTTCAGTCAAGCAACAGTAGAAAAAAACCTCCACAAGCACAGGAACCCCTCCTTTATTAGGATGAAAACAGTTGCTATATCTGAACAGTTGGATGAGTTCTGGCCTACTGAAAGGAAGGAATCTTGAAGAAGGGGAGTTTGGTAGAGTTCAGGGAAAGGTTAAGAATAGATACAATTGAAGCAGAGAGAGCTGCAGTATACCAAGCTGAGGAAAGTGAAGGCTGCATCTATTTTGTTAGAGGATTTATTGGCCGTAGCCAGAGTTTATTTTGTTAGGGGTTTATTGGATGTCAGCCATCCACTGCCAGAGATATGTAGACATACATGCATTTCCATTTGTTGCTGGTTGCAAGTGTACTTGATCATATTTGTGTATTGGTTCATATTGCTTTAGATTCCCCTGTGGGAAAATGTACACCAAAATTCATACAGGATTTCAAGCCTATGAAAATGTGAAGCCTGCCAAGTGTTTCACAGAGAGCAGGAGCCAAATGGCCACAGAAGTGTGTAGTGTGCTTTCAGCAAAGAAAAAAAAATCTGCATCATTTTGGCCGATCTAAACGGGCATGAAAGAGCGTGATGAGGGCTCTTTGCGGCGCGAATAGGGTTAGGGAGGGCACAGCTTTCACACCCTCCCTAATCCTAGCACGTATGAGCACCGCTTTTTTGGCACGGGTCAAAAGCCGCGGCAAAGACCCAGGGAGAAAGGGGACGCGGTGGCGGCCCCTTTCTCCCTTCAGCCCCGCCTCCTCAAGCGGGGTGTAGTGGGCGCCCAGGGCACCTGCTGCAACCCACTTAAAGGCCGCGGGGACCCGGCAGTTTGCCACTTCCCCGCAGCCTCTGGAAGCGGCGGGATGGGGCCGCGGAGGCTGCCAGTGTGTCAGCCTCGGCCCCATACCACAGCTTCCTGGGGTGGATACAGACCGCCTCTTTTGGGTGATCTGGAAATGCCCATAGAGTCGTGGACCCATTGTGCATTGATTCCTCGAAGAAAATAAAAATTGTATTGTTTCAGTTTTACAGACTCTTTATCAATGCACACCACAATTAAGCACATGTCAATTAAACAGAACATTTAAGCGGCATGTTCACATACAGCTGATTTAAAATGATTTATCAATCTTGAAGCCACTGGCTTCTGAGTAGTCCTATTATTACCAAGACATAATCATTTCTCAAACTCACTAAACAAGAACTTCAACCACAGAAACTCCTGCTGTGTTTTTCTTTCCGCCATGTTTCCAATTTGGTTGCCTGACAAAGTTAAATCTATGTGAAACACATATAGCTAAATGCATTTACAGGCAGTCTCTTTATTTCCAAAGACCAACTACAGGTCCAAAAAATCCAAGTGTATAACTGAATATCTCTTAAAGAACATTGCAAGCCATATTTTATATTTAGTCCCCAAAAGCTAGAGTCTAAAACGCATGAGTCTGTTGGCATGAAGCCCTTGGCCATTCATTCTGCAGTCTCCAAAGAAGGAGAGGCCTACTCATTTTATCGCATGAGTACTGTTGGGAAAACTGCACTATTACTCATGATTCCCATGAGATGAGCTGGAAGATAGGCTTAAAGCTCTTCACTCTGCATGCTGAAGCATGTAGGGTTGTGTAAAACACTGTGTGCATGGGTATGCACATATATAAGGCCTCTGCCCTGCCCATCTCACACTGGATGTTAACTCATGGTCAAAAAGTTTATGCACTTCTGTTTTTGAGGTAGCACAACTTAGTGTTAGTTCCTATGCATTGTGTATAAGATATCACTATTTCGTCTTCAACACCTGCAATTAAGGAATGTCAGAAAAAGTGACTTTACCAGATGAACTTAGGCCTTCTGAAGATGCTCCTGGTGGTTCTACATGGATTCAGAATCCACTTAGAGGCTACCGTGAGTATGCTGTTATAAATTGGTACCACTCCTATGGAATACCCTTGTACAAGAGCTTAGTTTTTGTGCATACACCTATTATTTGGGATCCATGCTAAAACTTTTTTTTTGGACTATTATTTCATTCATAACAATTCAATCATAATAATCTGAATATTTAAGACTGGTGTGGTATTAATGTATTTGTTCTGGTTGTATTTTTTTTTTTTTTTGTAAAAAAGTTTTAATCTACTGGATACCAGAGTGGGCAATGGTTGAAGGTTAGAGGATCATATTAGCATCACATGAAAACTAACACCCCCCCCCCCCCCAGTTACTTTGGGTTCATTGGTTTCATCAGCTGATAGAAAGAGATGGTGAGTAACGGGGGGAGGGGGCATTAAAGGCAAAAATTAGCCTCTGTGCCCTCTGCTATTGGCCACCCTTTCTACAATTCGGTTAAAACATTATATATGCATATGAGTATATGCTTAATTATTAATTTCAACATCAATTGTTTTAATAAAAGAAAATAAATATGTGAATTTTTCCTTATTTTAGTACCTTTAGAAGAATTTAGTATCTATCTAGTAAAATGCAAGTCTTGCAGCCACTCAGGCAATTTGAAGTTACCATTTTAAGGCATCCCTTGTCCAAAGGTGCAAGATTCACTTAATTTAATTTGGGTTTCTATATAACAATGAAGAAAGTGGTTGGCTTTTAAAATATGTTGTGAATTTAAAGTGCCTGTTCCCCAATTTTGTTTTAGGATTTACACCTTTCTCTTCTGTATTTTAGAGAGTACATGCTGAGAAATGGAAGAAAATCATGGAGACCTTTGCAAGGACAACAGACAGAGAAGAGGAGCTGAACAGCAGTAGAATAACACCCACAAAAGGAAGAAGCAGATAACTTGTAGAGTGCTGTTGACTATTTCTCCAAAATATTTCTCATAAAATATAAGATAATTCTTCTGGTGCTTGTTGATTTTTAATACTGACAGCAATTAATTTTGTGTGTAAAGTTCTGATTTTCAGTACAGAGTATTGTTGATAAGGATGGGATGTGCCTGGCTTGTTGTTTATAGCTATAAAGGATTATTTTGGGTTTTTTGTTTGTTTCCTGCATCCTTCCTATGCATTTTTCTTTTTAACCATGTCTACTCTTCTCCAGCATTTAGGTTGGTGAGAAATGTGATTTTTCAAATATCAGGCAAATGTTTCCTTCTCTTTCAGTCTAAACATAGGAACTGGGGTAGAGGAACAAGTAAATCACTCATGGGATTTTTCAACTTCATTCTGCAATAGTTTTTGAGTGCAGTAATGTAACGTAATTTTAAAAGCCAATTTAATAGTAACGTGTGTGGAAAACATTCCCTTTCCAGGGTAAACATAATGGATATAAAGGATTTTTTTCTAGCTTTTTTGGTGTCATGAATGTCTAATCTCTCAGCAATACTAACTGTCTTATCTTCTGACAAAGGGAAATTGCAAACTCTTATTCTGGTGTGCCTTAGAATGTATTTTCCCCCTTTCCCCTCTTCCCAGATCCAAAATTATATCAAATTCTAAGCACATCTGGCCAGTAGAATATTATGAATATCCATATGAGTGTGATTTGATCGGTGCAATATATGTAAAAATGTGGATATTAATGTAATAGCATATAATGCCATGTTAGTGTAGCCATACATAGCTATTTCAGCACTTGTCTGACTTCTGGCATTTTTATTACCAATCAGTAGGACTAAAAGAAGAATTTGCCCCATTTAATAAATATAAGCCCCTGGAGGACCATGACTGAACAAGAACAAGCCTCTGTCTTTGTGAATTAAGAAGGGTAATTTGAGAGGAAGCTTGTCTCAGCTTCTCAGAACTCACATTATCTACATGAAGTGTTTAACAAGGCAATATTTTCTTAGTCTTGGACTGTTTTAAACTCAACTAAAGATGGAACCTTGTGGGAATCTGAATGTAAAAACCAAAAGTGTTTTTGATTGTCAGTTTTATTTTATTATTCATAGTTTCGATACCTTCATATCTGAGCAGCACTGGGTAAAATATACTGGGCACAGGAGTTACCATGTAAGCCTACACAGGTTTTCTCCAAAAAAAAGTTGCATTTGCTTCAGTGGTGTTATTGGTATGTTGCTGTTGCGTGCCTTCAAGTCATTTCTGACTAATGATATCTCTAAGGTGAATCTATCACAGGTTTTTCTTGGTTTATTCTGAGGAGGTTTGCCACCAACTTCCTCTGAGGCTGAGAGTGTGTGATTTGCCCAAGGCCACCTGGTGAATTTCCATGGCCAAGCAGAAATGTGAAACCTGGTCTTCAGGGTCATAGTTCAACACTCAACCACTATACCTTGCAGGGATGTAGTTGGTGTAAAAATGAAGTGTCTTCTTGTTGAAATGTCATACAAATGAATCATTGATGTTAGCTCTTGCGTTTGATACAGTGCCCCCTTCCATTTACAGAAGGCATCATTCTATAATTGGAATGGATGGATCAGAAAACAATAGTCATCAGTTGATTGTATGCCCATCCACTTACATTGATAGTCTGTTCTTATGACTGTTAATCACAGTTCAAATTCATTTAGAAGACTCCATGATCCATCTGTATATAATTTTAGGGAAGGTAGAGGGATTGCTATTAGGAAAAACAACCTGCTTCTATCTATCCAGCTGCCCATATTGATAGCTGGATCCAGTCCAACGTTGTTTATTATTATTAATTATTATTATTTTTAATTATGGGATTGTTTCAGTCTGTAATTGCTTTGTTAATTGCCTTCGACACAGGTTTGACATATGCCAACCCAATAGATGAGACATCACTGAGAGTCTTGGTCATCAACAGTGTCATAATTCACCCTCTAGAATCTGAGGAATCTGACACAGAGAAGTTAGACTTCAAGGAGTTTCTGACTTCAGATGACTATTTCCCCCAATCCAAGAAACTGGTGGTTGAAACAGGTGAGGGGTGCCCCTTCAGCAGGACATGACAGACACTGAGGAGACATCCTTGCTCTTTGAAGTTTAGTGAAGGTTCAGGTAACACTTTATAGGTCTGGGGATTCTGAATATTGTTGTTCGAAAGAATAACTTTTCTGAACCCTGCTCTACTGTACTTTCATTGGCAAACACTTACAAAGTCTTTCCCATTTAACTGGTGATTCCTGACTGAATCTAGGACTGTCTATATGCAGAACATGACCTCTAGGACTGAGTTATATCCATTATTTATACACTATAAACTTTATTATGTATGAGTCTGGTTGTCATGAGTTCTCCAAAGAAATCTGAAAACTGTTGAACGGGCAAAGTGCTAGGAATTATTTGTCTGAAATCTCTAACTCCTCACAGACCTATAGCTCTGAGGGCTCTTTGGGGAGTGAAAATGATTTTTAAATCAGTTTAATCCTGTATAGACTACCCAAAGAAACAGATGTATACTTCACACTAGCCATTAAGCTGACTATTCCCCTAAGAGTTTTGCGCAGAAACTTAGATTTTATACACGATTCCCTTTGCTGTGCAGCATTAGGAATAGTTGAAGAGGTATAAAATGTTCATGCAAATTAGGTGCTGTGTTTCCCATCTGTGCAAGTATAAAATGTATTGCAAATGCCATGAGAAGACTTGTTCTCATTATTTTTTTTAATCCAGTGCTCAGGCAGGGTGGATAATAATATTTGAATTGATTTTTGTAGCTATTTCTTTGTTAAAAATGCTTCATTCAATCCCCCATGTGGATTTATTATGCAAATTTTAATTATTTTATAGTATTATAGTATTACACATAGCTTGATGACAACAGATGAAATTAATGAAGTTACATTTCAACATCTTTCAGTCAGTCACTAATCTGTAAATGAAATGTGTGCATATGGCCATACACTATCATGTTGTTGTTGTTGTTGTCGTTGCCATTGTTGCATTATAGTTTTGTACAAATCTAGAAGTAGTTTATGCTCAGGTATAGATCAACATCCCAGTTTCCAAACATAAAACAGGTGATAAAATGTTAAAATGTCACCCATCACTCAGTTCTTGATTATTTTGATCAACTGCTGAGAGAGAGAGAGAGAGAGAGAGAGAGAGTTTACTTCCCCTTCCGCATCCAATACAAGCTTTTATTGCTGACCTTCAAAGCCCTCCATGGACTGGTCCCTCCTTATTTATCCAAACTTTTTTCTCCTTACATTCCTACTCGTAGCCTCCTTTCTAGTAATCAAGGTCTCCTGTCCCAGCCGAGGATTTCCACTGCCCCGTCCCGGATTCGTCCCTTCTCACTTGCTGCTCCTCACTCCTGGAACTTTCTTCCCCCACATGTGCACCTCATCACTTTTCTAACCAATTTCAAAATTGAGTTAAAAACTATATTGTTTAGGGAAGCGTTCCCAGGTGTGTGCCTTTGTCTTCCCTAGGATGACACATTTTAATTATGTATTCAGAAGCCAGGCCCTCCCTCCAGTCCATCTGCCTTGGTCTGGGCCTCAGAGGGAGAGATGAACTGTTAGACCTGATCCCCTTCCCCACCACTATTCCCTTCTCCTTTTGTGTTGTGTCTTTTTAGATTGTGAGCCTGAGGGCAGGGAACTGTGTGTAAATTTACAGTGCTATATAAATAAAGGATAATAATAATAATAATAATAATAATAATGTTCACACAGTTTTTTTTTCTTTTTAAACCAATACTTTATTCAGATATCAGATATTCTTTCTATCCACTTTCATTTTTTCTTCTATATAAATGCAGTATAGACCCAAAAAAATTGAACAAAAAAGAGCACATAACAAAGGAAAAAGTTAAACCAAAAGGAAAATAGAATCATACAAGTATCTAAAAGGAGAACCAGCATCCATAGTTGTTTAAATATTGGACAAGGACTGCAGGAGACCAGAGATATGGAGACATACTGTGTGATCTTGGGTAAGCCACATTCTCTTGGAGAAAAGACAAGGAAAATCTCCTTATAACTAGTCTGGCCCAGAAACCCCTGTGGTAGTTTCACCTTAAAGTCAGCATAAACCAGAAATGACTTCACAGACACACAACAACTACTAACATCTAAAACAGAGGTAGGCAAGTGCAGCCTACAGGTTGCAGACCCCACCCCAAGACCATTTTTTTTTTTTTTTGCCCTGATACCTCCAGTGTTCCTAGAGATCATTAGAATTTCTTTTTTAAAAAAATACACAACAATCTAGTTTGTGAGTGAAATTCAGTGGTAAATCTCTAAATGCACAAAAGCTGATGAGGAAAGGATTAAGACCGACTATGACATTGACTATGATATTGGATATGATATTAATAATCACCTTCATAGTCAATATTATATAGAATCATAATGTTGTTTTTTTGTGTTGGTGTTGCCTGTGGAATATTATATTGAGGTCAATGTAAACACATTTAAGATTCTCATATATATATATATATATATATATATAGTGTGTGTGTGTGTGTGTGTGCATGTGTGTCATAATAAGTAAAGTACATGTGGGGAATTTATTTGTCATGAGAAAAAATGATAAGTTAACAATGAACCTTAAACAATCTTATTTTATCTATTTTACTTTTTTCAGTTTTAAACATTCTTCCCTTTTTCTGCATGTCAGGCCTCTAAGGCACATGACCCTTAAGCACTTGCCTAATCTGAAAAGTGGCACTCATGGAAATTGCACACTCCTGGTCCAAGTACTTTTTAAAAGTTCTTAAAATGGATGGAAATTTTTTCTTTAAAAAGTTTTTCACTAGTGCCAAAATGATCATAAAGGAGGCATCAGGCATGTTCTCCCCAGGAGGACATTTCTTAAACAGGGTGCCCCACTTATGTGGCACCATAAGTCCTTTCCCTGACCCTACCACCCTAACTCACCACAGATCCCCCTATACATAGATACATGGATCCTGTGGGGACATCATCAAGTTTCCCAGTATCACATCTGGCTTATTCTGAAACAGTATTCTTCCTACTGGAAGAAGAGATCTAAAGAGATCAGGAAAAAAATGACTTTGTGTTAGATCCAAGAGTCAGTTAGGGATTCCTTTCCACTTCTGCTTTAGAAGGAAGAATCAGGTTTTTCAGCATCAGCACTACAATCTAATCATTGAGATAAAAATGTATGTATAAAAATGCATATCTATTATATTTACATGGAGACTTGATCCATTAAGAGCCCAATCAAAGAAAAATGAGGGTTATCAAAATGAAGTAGAATTACATGTAAAAGAATAATTTGAATTTTATTTATTGCATGATTGAAGAAGGTATACCATTTAGACAATGAATGCAAAAGCAAGTTTACACACAGTTCTGCTAACAGTGGAGCCCAGTGTTTTCTCCTGTTTCTGTTTAGTTCCCAGAATACAACAGTATGTCAGTCTGAAGGCCAAAATATTTGGACAGGCAAGCATTATTCCTTCTCCCAAAGGAGGAAAAAAGTCTGCTGTATTACATATACATCTCTCCTAAGTTCATGATGCTGTCATGAGAAATACAAGCTAAAAAAAAAATTCTGAGGAGAGGCATTATTTTCAGGAAACATATTCAGGGGTAGCCATGTTGTTTATGCAGCAAAATACAACAAATACAAAATCCACAAAAGAGTGATAACTTTATTGGCCAAACAAAATATAAAAAATGCATCATGCAGGCTTTGAAAGCTTCACTGGCTTCTTCATCAGGCAAAGATGTTAAAAGTCATACAGGAGAAGAAAATTGTTGTTGTTGTTGTTGTTGTTAGCATTATTATTTTATATCCTGCCTTCTTCCCGGTACAGGGACAGAAGATTATGTTAGAGTCACAGACCTACATTTTGTCTCAGATGCTATTTCTGCTGTCAGTTAAGATGGCATTTGGAGATATCAATACATTCCCCTTCTTGGCCATATGGAGACTAGGGCAAAGGATCATAAAAGACATGGAATAAAATTTCATCTATTACAGTTACTTTTCTGTTGCTAGTAGAGTTTAAATTTTATTCAATAAAGGTATCACTCCCTTGTAGATTTTGGATTTTGTTGCACTATTTTTAGTTTCTCATGGGAAAGTAAAAATTTCCCTATCTGAGATATGAGGTAAGAGAAAAGACGAAACGTGCAACTGTGAGATTATCTTACCCTCTGCCTCCAAGACACCATCTATGCTAGTGCAAGAATCTACTTCATGGCTACAGTAAAAGACCAAAAAAGACAGGAGGCTTACAATAGACTGGTGCAGAAAGGGAAGTGTGAACAGACTACTGGGTGAACTATAAATTACCAACTATAAATTCTTGGTAATTTATAGTTCACCCAGTAGTCTGTTCGCTCTTCCCTTTCTGTACAGTAAAAGACCCAAAATAGCTATACAGCAGGAGTTCCCAACCTTTTTGACTCATGGAGCCCTTATTTCTATGGCAAAGCCCCTAAGATGCCTACTCTATCTCTTACAATTTAATGGTGTTTACGAATATATATAAGAATATTTTCTTAATCTTTAATTTCATACAATTTTTTATTTCTTTGATTTTTCCTGGGATAACCATGGATTACCTGGGAAGTGCACTCAGAGGCCTAAAGGCTCATTGGAGCACAGACTGGGAACCCCTGCAGAGCTTTGAGAACTCAGGTCATCATGTAGGGCAATGCATACATTTACACCTGTCAGGATCATGGTCCTGCCATGCTGAATTGCTATGGCTGGGTATACGTGTGTTAATGCAGAATGATGGGTTTATATATTTATTTATTTATTTATTTATTTATGGTATTTATACCCCGCTCTTCATCCTTAATGGCTATCAGAGCAGCTTACAATTACTAATTTTCATTAGACGGTTCCCTGCCCTATATACTATCATATTGGTGATGCTTGGAAAAAATGTGTATCAGTAGTGATCTGGGATACTGACCAGATGTGTGGGAAGAAAGCAAGTGCTGCAAGTACCAAGATTATTCCTGTGGGAAACTAAAGAATGGGGGGGGGGGGTGTTAAGATCTGGGAAAACACTATGTTTTGAATTGTTGACAAATGGAATAGAGGATTTTGTAATGGGTGAATCTAAATATACTGTGTAACTGAAATAATTCTTTAGTCCTGACAACAACTATGTACAGTGATCTACCCTTCTTACTAAAAAAAATAGCTTTTCTGAATCTACTGAAGTTCCTGGAGTGGAGTTAGTCTTTAAATTCCAACACCTGACTTTTCCCCATTTTTCTCATGCTGATTCAAATACATACCTGAAATCCAAACTACCCAGTTCTATGAACAAAGCCTACCAGCAGACATTCAGATGAATATGCAGAATGAATATGCAGAATATTGAGATGAATATGCAGAAAAGGAGTGTCTGTGCATGTTGTTGTTGTTGTTGTTGTTGTTGTTGTTGTGTGCCTTCCAGTCATTTCCAATTTATGGCAACCCTATGGTGAACCTATCATGGGTTTTTCTTGGAAAGATTTGTTCTGAGGAGGTTTGCTACTGCTTTCTGCTGACTCCAAGGTCATCCAGTGGGTTTCATGGCCAAGTGGAGAATCAAACCCTGGTCTCCAGAGACATATGAATTTATTTCACAGGCCCTAGAATAGGCCCATTGTGTTCCAAAAGGGACTGGGATGGGAATGGGAGGCAGCATAGAGCGAATCTTACTGCACAGCAGAATGCCACTGCCGCCACTGGAAGTTCCCCTTGCAGAAAAGGATGAGGAGGCCAGAGGGGCCAATTATCCGGAACACTTCTGGGATGCATCCAGAATGGGATGGGAGTTTCCGCCACTGTGTGGTAAGATCCATTCTATGCCGCCTCCTGTCCCCATCCCGGTCCCTTTTGGAACGCAACAGGCCCATTCTAGGACCTGTGCAATAAACTCAATAGTCCAACACTACACCATGCTGGCTCTTGCTGCATATCCTACACATGGATAAAGACATGAACGTGCCCAAGGGTTTTAGTGTTTTGTTTTGGTTTTTTTTTTACTGTTGAAATTCTTGAAACAGTCACACCCTTAGAAGCAAAAGTTCAGGTAGTTGTGTAAGTGTTGTAATGCTGCTTTGGAGAAATCAGGTTCACATTCCTAAAGAATTGACTTGCAAGGTGAGTAGGCATTTCAGATGAAAAAAAATCTCATATCATGACTGTCACTCCAAATACATAGCCACACAGAACAGAAGCCACATAGAACAGTGAACACTGTTTTTTAATTCTGTCGTGGTTGCTTTTTTTAATTCTGTCGCAAATTTATTTTTAAACCCATTCCTGGCACATTTATGATGAAGGTAAACAAAACATTTATTTATTCATTTATTTATTGGCACAGATGAAGCATACTTTTTTTATATACCTTTTGCATTCCTTGGCTATAGGCTTTCAATTAAGATGCTAAATGTATGAAACAGTTTTAGAGCAGTTTTCTAGTATGTAAATTAGTGGCAAGAATAAGTAAACCATAGTGGCCATTTTTTTAAAAAAAAAATCCTTTTATTTGCTTCTCCTTTCTTTTTTCATTACATTTTACTAGCTGACAGCTTCCAAGGCCAAGCCAAATGAGAAACAATCTTACAGCTGATAAGAGTTGACAGAAATTGTAGGCAAAGTAAATAATAATCTCTAACTGGTGATAATGGAAGTGTCACTGAACTAGGAATTACTGTATATGTGAAGGATCTCCTTCTTTCCACTGCCCAACCCATCTCCAATTTCAGTCCCTTCTAAAAACTAAAACAATCTAGCATGTTCAAATGATAGATTTTAAAAAAATTAAATAAAATCATACTGTGACTGATACATATATATATATAGACTATTAACTGCTCCAGTGATTACATCAACAGAACCTATCAATTTTAGATATTAGAAAAGAGAAGCACCAATTTCATTTTCAGGAAGAAGCGGTTTGTTTCAAAGACATTTAAAACTTTAGTCGGTTCATCCCATTGAATTTTAACAAATGCAAACAATGTTCTTTTTTATTGCATGTTCAGTTTCTTAATCAGTTGTTTTCATTTTGACATTACTGTAAAAATTATCCATTTTCATAATAAAAAAAATAATTATTTATCTATAGTTGCTTACAGTATTTTTGTTTGATTCATTTCTCACCCTTCCTCACAAAGTGCCAGGGCATTTAACAACCTACATAAAACACAAAAGATGCAAAGGCTGCAGTACAGCAAAACAGAGTAGAATATAGGAGAAGGGGAACATATGTACCCAGATGTGCCTATTTTTGGATTTTTTTTGATGAAATATTACCAACATGTATTTTGAAGAAAGAAATTATGAAAGTGTCTTTTCAGCTGCAAACCGTAATTGCTTGGAGGGCATTCCTGGAGGCCACAGGATGGTAAGCAGAGGGAAATCCTTCCTCATTTTGCAATCCTCCCCCCTTTTGCACTTGATTCTACTATACACCTGCTGCTGTTGTGTGCTGTAGAGAAAATGCTTATTATTATTATTATTATTATTATTATTATTATTATTATTATTATTGCTAGCAACAGCCAATCATGACTAGGAGGAGATAAGAACTCCATCTGTGTAAGTTATAAGTTAGATAGTGTTTGGTCTTCAGAGTGTGACGGTTTTGCTGTGTCCAGAGAGGGACAGATTTTGGAGGGTTCCAGGGTAGGACTCTTAGGGCTATAGTCCAGACTTAGTTGCTGTGTAGAAGTGAAGAACATTTATTGAAGAGATATCCTGAGGGATATAGTTAGCCTGAGTGGCAGAATTATTAGTTTGGCTTAAGATAGTATTCTTTATAAGGACAGTGTGAGTCTCATTAAAAACTGTAACATTGAGATTCTGTGGAGATTTATATAAGGAAACTAGTCATAACTAAGAAAGAAACTTTACCATCTGAAATAAGAAACACACGTGCCTGTAACAACAATTGTTTATTTATATCCATTCAAGTAACTGCCATTCGAAAAATCCATACAATAAAGTTCTGATCTTGTTTTGGAAGAAGCTTCTCTTCATTTTAAATTACATCCATGTTACCATTGCAAAGCCCTTTTAACGGAGATTTTTTAAAGGGTCTGTTTTATTTTGGAGTGAGGAAAGAGAGAGGGAAATCCTTGTACAGGAAACAGAGCATACTGAATGGTTGCTTGGGTCCATTTGTTCCCCTTAGTGTTGATTTTATGAATGTAGTCAACAGATTTTGCAGGTGTAATTTAAGCACTGAGAGCTGAAAGCTTAGTCTCCATGTATTTTAACGGAAATCTGTTATCAGAATGGTCAGGGCTGTTTAGTTTAATGAAGCATTCATTATGAAGATAAAGCTTTAGACCTAACACCTTTGCTTTATCTAGTAGCCTGCCAATAAATAATCTTGCTTGAAATAGCATAACTATTTGGAAAGATTACCTTTTTTGAGGACAGCAGCTTCTGGAATCCTCTAGCACACCTGGCCAGTAGCCAACCTGGCCAGAGAATTTTTGAAGCCATTGTCCAAAAAGCACTCTTCCAAGCTTTGCCACTTACATCTCACAGTAAAACTACAATTGTTTTTAAAAGTCTGCTATAATATTAACCATTTGCAATTGCTACTCCCTTAATTCTCCAAGCTCTTAAAAGGTCAGTTTGCCCCACATTCTGTTTTGTATATGAAGTCCAGCAATTATCAAATGATGGATCATTTTGATTACAGTTATAAACTCACTCTAGAAAACTGGGGGGAGGGATTCCCCATATAGATTTATCCTTTGTGCATAATCTCACTTACTGCTTTATCACACTAGGGGGCAAACAGGATTTGTTTTTCATAGGACATTTCCTCTTTAACTCTTCTTTAGCTCTCGTTTAAATCCTGTTTGCCCCCTAATGTTATAAAGCAGTTAGCCTGTTTTAATGGGACATGCTTTCATATTAGCAGATGTTGGGATTCTCATTCTGTGTTTTCATCAGTTTCATTTTGGTATGAAAAGAGTCAAGTTAGCTATATGTTTCAGTGCAATTACCCAAGGTAGGTGGCAGAGATTGTTTTGGTCCTGACAGATTGGTTTTACTCTAGGTCCAGTCCTGTGAGCTGGATGACATTGGGGGTGTGGCTCTTTGTTTGTTGTAAGTTGTAGATAGGATTGATCTGAAATTTTCCAAAGACAAAGCCTCTTCTGAATTTTGCAAGGAATACAAATAATAATATCATTACCAAATAAGAAAGCAACTCAGCCATGTTCTGTATTGTTTCATCCCATTACTCAGTCAGGAATAAAAATAGGTTCCACAGTTCAATGTGCACAAATACTGCCTAGAGAACGAATCAAGGTAATATGTCCAAGAAGACCAACAACAATCCAAGGATCTCACAATTCTAATAGTCATACTTGCTTCAGTTTTTTTCTATGTTCTGTTATTTGGGCTGTCCTCAGAAATGAACCCCATTGAGTTAAATTGGACATGTGCCCTGGTAAGCATATGTAACATTGCAACCAATGTTAATCAATGCAGGAATACCAATGAATAAATGTATGCAAAAAGCATGCTGACTGGGTATCTTACTTGTGAACCCACTAGGGGGGAGAAAGACTAGGAGAGGGAAGCTGGCCTACCCACAAGTGGCCACAGTATCAGACACATTGCTGGGTGCAGTGGGGTTTCTGGGACCCCTGGACCAGTTAGAAGCACCAATTGCCCTGTGCAGAGATAACTTCTGGTGGAAACTGATGACAGTCATCTGTCTGGTCCACTCTCCAAGTATAAAGGAGGAGAAGCCATGCATGTTTGGTCATTCTCTTCAGAGCAGTATATTCACCTACATTTTTCTGTATTTTATTAGGGCCAGTATTATTGATGGACACTGTCTGCCAGTTAATGAAACAAGAAGAAAATTTTACCCACCAAAATAACTGGCCAAGCATGGCACATTTTTCAGCTACTATACAGCCGTCTTTGAGTTTTCTTTGATTCTTAATGTTAAATTCTTCTTAATATTCAGCTGCCGTCATTGCACTTCTGCTTTATTAAATTAACCAGACCCAGTATTTAAAGGGTGAAGGAGAGATGCAGAATTGCCCATGTTAAGGAGGGAGCTGGGAATGTACTCGATAGAGGCTATTGACCACAGCCTCTCAGAGACTGTCACCAGGTGACAGTATGAAACTCATGGAGGCTGGGGGAGAGATGGTGAATCAGATGAATGGTGGACTGCTCAACTCCTGGATCCGTACTGTGCTAAACTGTGCATGCTGTAGCCAACAAAACATTCCTTCTGACCCACAAGTGGATTTCCTCTGTTTTCATTTAGCTGTCAGTCTTTCTCCTTCCCACAGTGGAGCTGCAAGAATAACAGTGATTTTATAACTTACAGTTATAATAGGCTTTTATCTCAAATGGGAAAAAAAGACGATTGACTGAATCTACTATATAAAGCTGGAAGTGTTTAAAGCCAATAAATCCAAATGGCTTATGCATGCTTAATGCTGTGTTTGCTTTTGACCCATGTGCATGTGTAGGTATGCTGAAAAGGACTCAATCCAATGTAGTTTTGATAGTAGCCCTCCTTTTGAAATATTTCATGACTCAAAAGAATATTTGTTATTAATTTTGAAATGTCACTTCACTCATCTTACTGCCCTCATCCATTAAACTGTTGAAGACCAAGAGTGTTTCAATATCAAACAGTGTTGGGCATAAATTGTACTGAAGTATGCACCAGTTAACTATAAAATTGACTAAATCAATGCTTTTAAAGGTGAAGCAGCCAGCAATTCATAGTGAGGTCAAGATGGTCCATGCAAAAATGTATTGTTGTTGTTAATGTTATGTGACTTCAAGTCATTTCTAACTTATGGTGACCCTAAGGCAAGCCTATCATGGGTTTCCTTGGCAAGATTTATTCAAAAGAGGTTTGCCATTGTCTTCCCTTGAAGCTGAGAGCATATGACGTCCCCAAGGTCACCCAGTGGATTTCAAAGGAGGGGAAGGGAGGGACTTTTGTCCCCAATGGCGGCAACCATGCATGCGCGCTGCCATTGGGGACAATGGGGACTTGAGCATACACGGTTTTTGGTATACATGGGGGGAGGGGCCAGAACAGAACCCCCGTATATACCAAGGGCCTACTGTAGTTACATTAAGTAGAATAAGCAATAAAACAAACAATATAAGCAAGATGTTTTAAACAAGAAAAGTGTTCTCTTAGTAGGATGTGTGGGTTTTATACTCATATTTGTATGCAGTTCTTTCAAACTGGCTTTAGGACAGGATATGGAGTTGAGACTGCCATTGCCTTAGCTGATGACCTTCATCTGGGCATCGACAGGGGTAGTGTGACCCTGTTGGTGTTACTGGACCTCTCAGCAGCTTTTGACACAATCAACCATGACATCCTCTTGGAATGCCTGAGAGAGTTAGGAACTGGAGGCAATGCATTACAATGGTTCTGTTCCCTCCTCTCAGGCAGATTTCAGAGTGTGATGCTCAGGGACGATTGCTCAGCAAAAAAGGGGCTTAATTGTGGCATCCCTCAAGGCACCATCCTGTCCCCGATGCTATTATTCTCATATATATATATATATATATATATATACATACATACACACATATATATGAAGCCACTGGGAGAAATTATCTCGAGACATGGGGCGGGTGTTATCAGTAAGCTGATGACTCCCAGATATATTTCTCCATGTCCCAGTCTACAGCTCTGACTACAGATGGCATCTCTCCTACCCATGAATGTCTTAAGGTGGTAATGGACTGGATGGGGGGGGGGAGAGTAAAACAGAATCCAGACAAAATGGAGTACTCACAGTAGGGGCCCATAATCCAGGTATTGTGATACAACCACTGGTCCTAGATGGGATCACACTCCCCTCAAAGGACTGTGTTTGCAGTCTGGGGGTGCTCCTAGACTCATCGCTCCAGGTGGTCAATCAGGTAAATGTGACGGTGAGGAGTGCTTGCTATCAGCTTCAGCTAATACGCCAGCTGTGTCCTTTCCTGAAAGCGGGGAACCTGGAAACTGTGGTACATGCACTGGTAACCCCACAACTTGATTTCAGCAATGTGTTTGACATGGGGCTACCCTTGTGCTTAGTTTGGAAACTTCAGTTAGTAAAGAACATGGCAGCCAGGCTGGTCTCAGGAAAAACTAGAAGAGACCATATAACACCGATTCTAATATCACTCCACTGGCTGCCCATCAGTTTCCGGGTGCAGTACAAGGTGATGGTTATCACCTTTAAAGGCCTAAATGGCTTGGATCTAACCTATCTTCAGGACCGTCTCCTTCCGTACAATCCACCCTGTGAACTCAGGTCCTCTGGAAGGAATTTGTTGCAACCTATAATAACTAGATTTTCTGCAACCTCCCAGAGGACATTTACAGCAGCCACTCCCAGATTATGGAATGCCAGCTGGATGAGATCCGTTACATTACCACCTTGAACAGCTTTTTAAAATCTGTCAAGCTAGATCTCTTCCAACAGGCCTTTCCTGGATAGACAACTGGCCACCAAAAACAGCTGAATCTGTTATTCCTTGACTTCTGCTATAGTCCTTGTGTGATTTGTCTGTTGTTTTAAGGTATGTTTTAATCTATGAATAGTTTAATTGTATTTTAGGGCAGTGGGTTGTTGGGATTTGATTGTATTTTTAACATGTAAGCTGCCCCAGGTGTGTTGCAGAGAGGCGGGGTACAAATACATATTATTATCATTATCATTATCATTTTCTCCACTTGGCATAAGACTGTATAAATTGAAATATAAATTTAAATTGAAATAAATAAATAAATTTATGAATAATAATAATAATAATAATGTTTTATTTATACCCCGCTCTTCAGCCAAGACTATCAGAGCGGCTTACAATTTGTTAAACAAACAGCTTCATTTACAATTGTAAGCTATTTGCCCCCAACAATCTGGGTACTCATTTTAGCGACCTCGGAAGGATGCAAGCCTGAGTCAAGCTTCAGCCCTTTGCTGGTCTTGAACTCGCCACCTTTTGGTTTTGAGTGAGTGGCTGCAGTACAGGCATTTAACCACTGCACCACCTAATAGAAGATAAATTTGGTGGATCAGACATAAAGTTTTATGATGTAGATTCATTCTTCCAATGCACAGCTTTTCCCACTTGTGGGAAAAACCTCTTCATTTTTGCACAAGAATCAAATCTAACATTTTGATTCTGTCACAATTCATTACAATTTTATTCTTCTAAGAGTTGTCTGGGTTGCTTACGCTACTAGTACTTGAGAAATCACTAATGGAACAAGACCTCTTGTCCACTAATGCTACTTTGGGGAAAAACCGAGATGGGAATATCCCATCTAATAGGATTTTTCAACTATGTTTTATTGCTAGTATATCATGACTTGCCACAGTTTGGAGCAATTAACATGTTATGAAACTGAAGCATAGTTTATGTCTGGGGAAGGTATTTCTAATATATGGAATTCTATTTAAACTGAATTATTTTATTTTGCATCAGAAGGAACAGGTGTTTCATAAGAATGTCCTGGACCAATTCTTGTTACTTTCAAAGAAATTATGTTGTAAAATCCTGATGGCCTAAATCCTGTGGTTGGTCCTGATCAGAGCAGACACATTGACTCAGTGGGGTTTACCTATGTGTTGACTAACACCATTTAACAATTGAGACAAAGGGCATACTGTAGTTAGGACTAATCTACAGAATTAAGTCTAATAATCTACACTATGCTAGATATGAATGATCACTGCATTTTTATGATTTTTATGAGCAACTGATTTTCCCCACTTTTCCTGGTTTAGTTCTGTAATAAGCTTGCAAGCTTCAAAAGCACACTGTGAGTAATTTGAGATAATCATTTTAGTCAGACTGAACAATAAGTGCAACCATTAAAATCTTTTTAAAGCACATCTCCCAACACCAAATATGCTAGTTATCATTTTGATCAATTATGTATCTGTATTTCTTTGTCATGTCTATATTGTAAGATGGAATGGTTATTTAGAATAAAAAATAACTTAAAAATAGTAATACTGTATAGCCAACATTTTTCAGCTGCTCAAGTGGCCTCTGTGGAAACCAAAAAGAATTCAATTTTTCTTCCCATACTCCACTTCACTAAGGTTAGGAAACTTTAGAACTCCCACTGATTTTTCCTCCTAATTTGTTCAATTGTATTGATGTATATGCAGAAAACAGGTTAAGAGGCTCACATCTCAATAGGATTGATAAAAGATGCAAAACTGAGGGTGGGATTGGGATTGGGAATAGGCTAGTCTAAAAGTCACATAAAATAGGCAAAAAGGCACAAGAAAAGTAATACAATATTTTAGGCTAATGAGAAAAAAGCTGTATAGTACTATATGATAGCACACTTGATGAAATAATAATAACAGTATGTTTCTGTGTATTCTTACTGAAAAGTAAATGCTATAGATTTCACTGGCACATATTGGTAGATTAATGTATAGAATGAAACCAGAGCCAGTGTGTGGGAAATCCCCATCCAGCTAATTTTTTGCCCTGTAGCCTCATCCCTTCTCCCTTCACTGTTATGTAGCAAAACCCATGCATGCTTTTATCTCTAGTCACTAGCAGGAGGCAAAAGCAGGACTCCATACAATAATCCTCACTTTTATCTATGATAAGTAATCAGAAACAGAGCATAGATTTAAAGGCATTTAAATTAAATAAAATTAAAATCTTTTAATGCATGGCTTTGGGCTGTGTTTTTCAGGCCTAACTCATGTTATGCTGACATGTACAGCCCAGTAGCTATGCATATACTGTGGTTTGCTTAGCACAGTGGTCCCCAAACAGTGCCCTTTGAGAGATTGGCCATGTTGGCCAATAGTCTGGGATTCTGGGAGTTTACGTCCAAAATCCCTTAAAGAGTAAAGTTTTAGCAGATGCTGCTGCCCCCAGGCTTACTTCAGAGTCCAGCTGTGCTTTGGGTGCTTGGTAGGAAAATGTCCAAAACTTGTAGGGTCCTTGTGCTATATCTAACCCAGCCCATTTAAAAAAAATAATCTTATTTGCTCTGTTCCTGATCTTTCTACTGTCTTCTTTGCATTGGGGGTGGCTTCTGGTTCAAGTACAGCTGGTAGTTTGGTGTGGTGAGTTGATGCGCTGCCCCTGTGCAAACCATGAGCTTCTGGGACATAGCATTATACACAACTGGAATGCAGCCACCAAGACCTTCTCAAATTGCAAAGCCTCTGTGTAGAAAAAAGTTCCTCATCCATGATATATAAGATGAAGTCTAAAATTTTCAGGAGTCTAACGTGGTGAATAACAATAACATCCAAAATCCATAAAACCTTTACTGGGCCAACCAAAATGCATAAAAAAACACGTTGAAAGCTGGCTTCTTCATCAAGCAAAGGTGTTAAAAATCATACAGGAGAGGAAAATGATGATGTTGGGAGATTGTCGCACCCTGAAATCCCTCTGGAATAGATGTGGGATTGAAAAATCAAAACCAGGTGTTATCACACACAGCCGTGACCAGGCAAGTGCAACCTGTATGCAGCCCAGACCCCAGCCATGCATATCCAGTGGCCTTTCAAAAATGGCATTTTTGAAAAGCCACCGGATAAGGGTGTATGGGGACCAGGCTGCATATGGGTTGCACTCATCCAGCCACGGCTGTGTGCAATAACACCTGGTTTTGACTTTTCAATCCCACATCTATCCCAGTAGGATTTCCAGATGCAATAATCTCCTTGGTCACAGGTCTACATTTTGTCAAGATGTTTTTGGTGCTGTTTTGAAATGGTATGGATGGATACCAATGCAGACAAGCCCTTCATCCTTTTGATCATGTGGCACTGCAAAAAAACAATTCCAAAATCCAAGAGATCAAACTTAAATTCCATTAGCAACACAAAATGTTACTTCCTCTGAGATTCAGGATGGTTTGTCTTCTCCTTTAGGAATAGTAAGGAAGAAAAGCTTTGGTATGCTGAAGCTAATTCAAATCGTCACCTCTGCACATATTAAGGGAAGAGGAGAGAAGTGTAGATGTGGATAGAATAATTTTGCAGATAGTAATAATCTAAAATGCTGTAGAATTAACCAGATGTTATGTAATTTTAAATGATTGTTTGGACTTGCTACAATGGTAATCTGACTTTCTAATTCATCCACTTCATAGTATTTGACTTGTGTTCATGTTAAAATGCTAATCAAATATCAAGTTTTCCATTTCATTTAATATAAAGCAAAAAGGATGCAAATTCAAGGGTAGTCTGCATTCTTACTATTGTTCCAATTAAAGTTGGTCATAATTTACAGACATACCATAATAAAAAAAGGTATAGTTTTTCCCTTTGTTTATGCCAGACTTATTTGAGTGGCAGATAATATGTGGAACAAAATCTAAGCTTCTCTTCTGAAGAATAATGGGAAGTGTGGGAAGAAAGGAGAAATGTACTGCATTGTTTTAAACCGTGATGATTTAATTGTATTTTAGCTTGGGATGGGGGATAGGAAGGCACTATTTGGATTTTTATTGTATTTCATGCATTTTAATTGTTGTAACCCACCTGGATTGCTAATGATTGGGCGGGCTATAAATTATTATTATTATTATTATTATTATTATTATTATTATTATTATATCAGGTTTCATTGTGTGGTTCCAAATGTGCTTCACTGCACTTTAACATATTCAGTAGCATAACAAATAAATAACAATCTTATAGCTTAAAGAAATCTGTAAAAATGGTTTTACATTAGCCATGAACAGTTCTCCAGCATACTTACTGTAGATGCTGTCTGTGATGCATAAATGTAAGAACCAATAGGTTCTTCTTAAGAATAGAGCTAACCACACAGTACAGCAGCCATTATAAAAAGAAAAAGAAAAAGAAAAAAAGGGCGGTGAGGAAGAAAAATTAATGATTTACACGCGGGATCACACACACACACTCACACTCACACATGCAGGATTGCTTCTGCTCCCTCTAGTGGCTTATTTTTAAAGCATTCCTGAACCAGCAGGAACACATCTATCCATTTTCGTTTCACTACAATTCTCATTTTTCCAGCTTAAAGCTCATTTCATCCAGTCCCCACAACACTTTGTCAATTGTTCTAAGTACACAAGAAAATTCATAAGTGTTTAATTAGACATTTTTAATTCATATGTGTTTAATTGAACATATGTGTTTGACATTTTCCCTTATGCATTTTTGTATTTAATTTTGTCCAGTATATATATTTTGGGAAGTAATTACTCCCAACCTTATACATTACTGTGCCTTTTTTTTTCATTTGTGTATACTTTCCATTAGTGGATTTCATCACGCAATTTGGAGAAGTTTGACTACCAATCTCAATGCAGATATTGATTTGGGAAATGTGAAATAAATAATTTCACTTTGATATTCAACTGCAATGAATTTTGCCTCCATCTGTAGAACAAGCATGACCCATATCATGATACCATAGAGACAAGGCTGGTACAATATATATGTGGTCTGGTATTTTGTCATTTCACGTACTGGTACGAAATAATTTTAAAAATCATCTTTACAGTATAATTACAGCGCTCTAGAAATAAAGTTTAATAATAATAATCTTTCCTATGGAAGAAGTTGTATACTTTTCTCCTGAATGGAGATGATCTTGACACAGCATTAATGTATTCTGTGAAGTACTCACAGACATCTTTAAATAGACAGGACTTCTCTGACCTTATTGTAAAATCAGAAGTTAATAGAACCTACCTAGTAATCCTCAAAATGTCTGCTTTATCAAATAAGCTGGTGATTTATTTGTTTGTTTATTTTTTTCAAAAACCTTGCCCTCTGGATGTTCCATATATTTATAAATTGTAGTCACTTTATGGTCAGAGTGATTGAAGGAGAAAACTGTCTTTTCCCTAACATTAATCACAGAGTTTAGTGAAATTCCAGTAAGACCTGATCCATGCACTATGATTGCCTGTCAAAAGCTGCCTGCTTAATGTTTGGTGTTTGTTTGTTTTTTTACAATCCTTTGCAAGATTCGAAGGCCAGCTTAGGAGGATTAAAATCATACTTCTGGTTTATATTTTCCGTTATCCTTTCTTAAGACTTGTATCTGTGAACATTTTGTACCCACTCACCCCTCCAAAAATGTTAGCCAAAGTTTTCTCTAGATTAGATTCTAATAAAAAACATTTAGAACAAGTACGTGGTACGTTTCAAAAATCACTAATAGTTAAAGATGTTGTGTTGAATTCATATCTATCTGCCAGCCTATCCCTTTCCTTGTGTCCTTGGGAAAGATAAAAGTGTAAGCTTATGACTTATATTTTTCAGACCCCATAGAGTGAGACTGATTTGTGTAAGGAAATGGTAGGCCTTGACAGTATATTTTGATAGTATCTCATTCAGAGTCTTGTTTTGCATGGATTTTATATATCCTGTTCTTTTCAGAGTTATCAGATCAACTGTGCTCTCTTTAAGCTGTGGTAATGTTGAGGAATATAGCGTGTCCTTTTGGGTTATTATATAGGTCATATATATTCAACACTGCTGTCGTGGTCGTCACTCTCATTTCTCCTTGGACTATTGTAGGCTGCAAACGTTTTTGCACTCAAAAATTTATGTTCTTTGAGATGGCTGGCTTTGCTTAGAACAGCTCTTTAGAGTTATGAATAACTCAGGCAATCCTGCTATGTATATATTGCAGAGATAAAGATTGCTTAGTGTCTCTACGCTCAAATTAGGATTGACATTTCATTATAAAACATTCCTTAGCGTGGGAACTTTGAAATTCTTCCCAAAAGCCACTAGCTGGTCTTGGCACAAATACAGTGAGTACGACTAGCCAAGAAAATTTTCTGCCTGAGGCAGAGCAGTAATTCTCTCCCTTCACCCTAACCCAAGTATTTAGTACCCCAAACCAGACAAATTAATAAGGTACATGAAGTAGATGTACCCTCTCACTATTTCAGTTTAGCAGGGACAATCCTGAATCATCCTCTGTCATTCCAATTTTTTTAGCTGCTTTTAAAATGTCCAAGCTTCATTCTCCCCCCCCCCCATTTCCCCCCTCTTCCTCAGTTTACATCAATTTTTCCAAGTGCGTTAAATGTGAAATAGCAGTTTGCACTCGATAAATTAACCAGCAGTGAGCAGAAGAAGGGGGTAGAATCTTGCCCATTGTAGTAGGTTCAGGCCAAAGCAAACTGCTGCAGCCTCTCCTAGCCTGTTTTTCCTCATTAATACTGTTTATCAACTTGACCACACTCTGATGATGTCTCCCCACTTTCATCTATAAAATTTTGGAAGGTATGGCCAGAAAGCATCTGTGCAACATCTGTGACTGTGAAAAAAATCAATTAAGGAACGTTTTGCTACTATTTCACAATATTCCAAATTTGTTACCTGAGGTAACTGCCTCACCTTGCCTAATAGTAGAGCCAGCCCTGGGTTGGGACCAGAGTCAGGACCCAGTGTTGGCTTTCCTTTGGTGGACCAAAAGAATCCAATGAAAATGGATCTTCCCCTTCCACTGCACCCCCACCCCATGAATCTACTTAATCTACTCAGAGGGCATATTCAGCCAGCTATAACAGCTGCAGAGAGAAAGAGATAGAATATGTCTAAAATTAATCCATGTAGTATTCACATGTATTCACTCAAAGTTGTATCAAACATTTTGGAAGTGTAAAAGCTGGTGAATAAGTCAGTGGCATTGGTCTTGAAGGTGTGCATGAGATCAGTCTGTATCATAATTCACAAAGATCAGAGTTGTCAAGCATTCTTGATTTAGACTGTTATCCTAAATGTGTGGGGGCTAATAGTTTCCACTAGCAGCTGCAATTTATCTGAATTAATTTGGAGAAAACACTCAACTTGGCTATGCAAGAGATGGTAACATGATATGCAGGATCCAGTACCAGCTGTACCAGTACTCACTATGGAGACACCAGGCATAAGGAACTATACATACATTTATTAAGAAAAATTCAGAGTGGCATACGCACTAAGGTATTGAAATGATAGCATATAGAGCTAACAGAATATGTAATAGGAAGGGGACAGTGGGAACTGCGGCAGTTAATCTAGCATTCTTCTTTGCAATTTATTTCTTTATTGATTTGTTAACACTAATATACAATCAAAAGCAAAATGAAACACACTCAAAAGATACATATATAAAATAAAAAAACAGAAAGAAGAAAAAAGAAAAGACATACACAGTCATCCCTCCATTTTAACCTCCCCACTTGCTGGTCCATGAAGGACCAAGACCATGGACTCAAAGTCCTCAAAAATGGAGGGAGGACTGTAATTAAAATGCAGTAGGGCTGTATCCCCCCAATCTTAACTGTCATAAATAGAAAAAGATTGGGGGGGGGGGGGAAATTATTCGACCATTGCAGATGCCACTAAATAATCTTGCTAGAATTACTAATAACCATAACCACAGATTATTACATCATTAGGTTTGCTATTGCTCAAAATGCCCATCCATTATTTCCAATCTCAAAAAATCTTCAACTGGCAAATCCTTTACAATCAATGTTAACTGCACAATTTGGGCTCACTCAGCCACTTTAATAATCCGTTCTTCTGTTGTAGGTGGTTGACTCCATTTCCAAGTTTGTGCACACAATTATCATGCTGTTGTTATGTATCAGAGAAATAATAAATATTATTTATCCAGTTCTTTATCCATAATGATAATGAGCAGAAGAAACATTTAGTAACCTTACAAAATCTATATTTATTTATTTATTTATGTTGATTTACATATAAATCTTAGACCAATAACTTTTTGCCTTCTTACAAGTCCATCACATATGTGCTGAGGTAGCTAATATTATTTTAGGAAAATGTCCACCCTACCCAAGTCTTAAATCATGACCTTCAAGTTTCAAGAATCTCTCACCTCTTAGCAGTATCCATTCCTTCAACCATAGAAAACAGTAGGCCTTATAATACAATTTAATAGTAGGAACTCCCAAGCAATTACTTTCTTTAGCATCATATATTATTTTGATTTTTGTTCTGGGGTTCCTTGCTTGCCAAACAAATCTGGAAGTTTCTTTCTGCCATTGTACAAAATGTATTTCATTTCTTATAATGGGGATAATTTAAAATAACAATAAAAGCCGTGGCAAAACATTTGCTTTTGTTACTGTGATTCTCCACAGAAGGGATAAATGTAACTTTCCCCATTTTCCCAAATCTCTTTTAATATCTTTCCATGAATTAATTTTCAAAATTCTTTGAAAACAACAAATTATTATGATGATGATGGAAACTCGCAAATATTTTATTCCTTTTGTTACTACTTTAAAATACGAAAGAGCTGTTAATTCATCTTCCTCTTCTTAGGAGTATTTTATTCAACAATTTTGTTTTATCACAGTTCAGTTTCAACCTGGAGTATGCCCCCAACACCTTATTTTTTTTTCCAGAAGAGCCTTCATTGAATCCAGTGAGTTTTGTGCCATTATGATTTTGTGTCATTTTGTGTCATTATCTACCGTTCTTCTATTTGTATTTCATTTCAGTGTACAGACTGCTGTGCATGCACTGATTGCCACCATTTTCAGTTTACATTCCCTTTACTTACTAGTAAAGGGATATGCCTGCAGTAATGATGTTTGTGTTGCTCAAATTACAGTTTCTTCTTATACAGCAAACTTGCCACTTTTCTTCACGTCTTTGCTAGAAATGGTGCCCAGTGCATTCCTAATCTCAAAATATACTATGTCCACCTGGGAGGAAAAGGAAAGTGTATTGTGTTAATAAAAGCCATAGAAAATCATGCAAAAAGAAGACGTGAAAAGAAGTCACAGGAAGCTCCCTGTAATACATTTTTTCTTATATGAGCACAAATATTAGAATTTACTTCTTATGGATTATTTTTTTAAAAAGTTAAGAATCTTCAAAATAAAATTCTGTGGCTACTTTGCTATGGCCACTTATTACTTTTGTTGTTTGCATCTTCAAATTGACTCCAATTTAGGGTGACCCTATTATAAAGTTTTCTTGGCAAGATTTATTTACAAGAGGTTTGCCACTGACTTCCTCTAAAGCTGAGAGGAGTTGTCAAAGGTCACTTCATGGGTTTTTATGGCTGAGCAAGGATTCAAACTCTAGTTGCCCAGAGTTCCAGTCTAAAAACTCAAACCACATGTTAACTCTGTAATCCACTTAGTTTATAGACAGAGATGTAGAGTTGCACTGAAATCTTTAACACATTTTCCTGGGCATAAGCCAACTTTAATATTAGAATTAGTGTGTACAGTGGTTAGAGATCTTGACTACGGAGCAAAGACAGCAATAGCTTAGAGAAAAAAAGTAAAGGCTTTATTATAGGAACTCCATTCTAAAATAGAGTTACCTAGGGGGCTTTTCTAATCTAGCTGTATTCTAGAGATGAGTTGAGAGAATTCTGAGAAGGTGAAGAAGATTATCCCTAAAATTATCAGTTTATATCACAGACGGAATAGGAAGAGAAGCATGGTGGACACTTTTAGTCACTCAGTCTAAATTTATTGACCACCCTATGGCAGTCCTCCCATGCACTTCCAACATTTAATTCAATAGAACTTAGTTCAGAATAGATATGTATGGAATTGCACTGTTAATTGTCTGCTTCAAACTTTAGGGGATACAAACTAGGTTTCCATTTTAATTTCAGGCATGATGATTCAGACTGCTAGCTCCACCCCCTAGTGACTCACAGAAGCTCCACCCCTACTAGAACTTTCTAGAAATGTCCAGAAAGGCTCTGAGACTGCTAGCTCCACCCCCTAGTGACTCACAGGTGTGACTCACAGAAGCTCCACCCCCCAGCAACAACACACTCTCCCAAGACTTTTCAAAAATTCAACTCTCACCCACTTAAAAATGGCCACCCAGGAACTGCTCTCCTTCTCCTTCTCTCCAGCAGGAACTGGTCTAGAAAGGACCAGTTAGTCTGACATCAATTCCAGGAAAGATTCTAGAGCAGATAATTAAACAGAGAGTTTGTGAATATCTGGAAGATAATTCCATAATCACAAAAAGCCAACATGGGTTTCAGAGAAACAAGTCATGCCAGACAAATCTGATCTCTTTTTTTGATAAAATTACCAGCTTGGTAGATGAAGGGAATGCTGTGGATATAGTATATCGTGACTTCAGTAAGGCCTTTGACAAGGTTCCCCATGACATTCTTGCAAACAAGCTTGTAAAATGTGGACTAGACAAGGTAACCGTTACATGGATTTGTAACTGGTTGACTGACTGAACCCAAAGGGTGCTCAACAATGGTTCCTTTTCATCCTGGAAAGAAATGACAAGTGGGGTGCCACAGGGTTCTGTCCTGGGACCAGTGCTATTCAACATCTTTATTAATGACTTAGATGACAGAATTGGGGGCCTAGTTATCACATTTGCAGATGACACCAAATTAGGAGGAGTAGCTAATACCCCAGAAGACAGGATCAAAATTCAAAATGACCTGAATAGTCTAGAAAGCTGGGCCAAAGCTAACAAAATGAAATTCAACACAATTTAAGGTACTGCACTTAGGGCATAAAAATGAAATGCACAGATATAGGGGACACCTGGCTGAATGAGACCACATGTGAAAGGGATCTAGGAGTCCAAGTAGACCACAAGTTGAACATGAGTCAACAGTGCAATGCAGCAGCTAAAAAGGCCAATGCAATTTTAGGCTGCATCAATAGAAGCATAGAGTCTAGATCAAGGGAAGTAATAGTGCCACTCTATTCTGCTTTGGTCAGGCCTCACCTGGAATATTGCGTCCAGTTCTGGGCAGCACATTTTAAATAGGATGCGGAGAAACTGGAGTGGGTCCAAAGGAGGGTGACTAAAATGGTGAAGGGTCTGGAAGCCATGCCCTATGAGGAACGACTTAGGGAGCTGAGGATGTTTAGCCTGGAGAAAAGAAGGTTAATAGGTGATATGATAGTTTAAATACTGTATTTGAAGGGATGTCATATAGAGGAGGGAGCAAGTTTGTTTTCTACTGCTCCAGAGACTAGGACCCGGAATAATGGATCCAAGCTCCAGGAAAAGAGATTCCACCTCAACATTAGGAGAAACTTTCTGACAGTAAGGGCTGTTTGACAGTGGAACACACTCCCTCGGAGGGTGGTGGAGTCTCCTTCTTTGGAGGTTTTTAAGCAGAGGCTGGATGGCCATCTGCCGGGGATGCTTTGATTGGAAGTTCCTGCATGGCAGGGGGGTTGGACTGGATGGCCCTTGTGGTCTCTTCTAACTCTATGATTCTATGATATTCTCTTGGATGTTCAGTGCTCCCACTTCAAGCATCAGTATTTCAAGCTTTTTTAACATTTCACATGTTTTGATTGTAAACTATTGTGGGCAGTCAAAAAAAAATTTTTTTTAATTGTAATAGATAATATCTACCCTGGTTTGTTCCCTTTCATGGGAACAAGTGGAACAAACATGGCACCATTTATTGTTATGATTGTTGTTGTTTGGTGCCTGCACATCATTTTTTACTTATTGCAAACCTAAGATGAACTTATCATTGAGTTTTCTTGGCAAGGTTTTTCAGACAAGGGGTTGCCCTTGTCTTCCTCTGAGGCTGAGAGCATGTGGTTCAATGCTCGATCCGATAATTGAACCCTGATCTCCAGAATCATAGTCAAACGCTCAGACCACTACACCACACCAGCCTACATTTAGTATCACTCCCCCAAAGGGGGAGAAGGTTAAAAGCAGTGTGTAGCATACAAGAATTTGAAAAAAATCATTGACCTCACAGGAGTCAATTCATTTAACTGAGAGCAACTCCCATCAAACGGAATGGGAGTTACTTCTGTGCAGACATGGAGAGGTTAGCACTGTGACAGAACTTGTGTTTCACTGATTGTTCTGGAGGGATTCATAAATTGGATCCCTGAGCTGTATGTCAAAAGGCACTGCAAGGGAGGCTTGTGTTGTTTTTGTTGGCCTCCGTGAGAGGACACCAGAAGGTTTTGCACTTGGCCCAAGGGGCCAAGAGAGATCATATGCAGGAGGCAAGAGGGAGTGGGGCTTGGAAGGGATCCCTCCACATTGGCCTTCCAAGATGACCATCCATTACAAAATAGCAACCAATTTCTTTGGATTGCCCTTGGTCTTATGTTTCACCCAAGGGTGGCTGGGGAGGTCTTATATGTTGCAATCTGGACCTCAACTAAACCCACACCAGGTTGTTCCTCCCTTCATTTGCTCAGCCCCAGGCTTAAAGATTTAAATGGGTTTTAGTTCAATAAAGATGGCCCTTTTTTAACCTCAGATATTGTGTCTGATCACATTATTTCATGGCTGGTCAACAACTGGTTACTTGGACCCTTCCCTATGGTTCCATAAAATTGGCTATTACATTCAGTCACTGTGCATTGACAGCATTTCTTAATGTCCTGTTCTGCTTGAAAGGCACAGCAAGCCTTATCATTACATCCATCTGGGACACATTTGGAAGGAAATACTAATATTTTCTCCTTTGTGGTATTATTTCTTTAGTAAGGAACCCAGCAGGAATCAGGTAAAAATAATTCATCTCTATGGCTCAATTTTGTCAATTTCTCCCAATTCCATCTGCATTTTGATCTCATCCTGTTGTCTGTATCAGCTTGCAGGCCTTTTATTTTTTTCTTTCCATATGAAGATTTGCTTTTTTTAAAAAAAGACGTTTTCATATTGACTTGTATAGAAGTGCAAATCCCTAAGTTGTCCTTGCATGTGACAATGAATAATTACTGTAGGTTTCTCCTTGCTAAGGAAGGAAAAAAAAACATTCCTCTGCAGTATTTTCTTCTTATTTGAACACCTTGAATTGTTGAAGAGTAATTTTTTGCTCAGAAAAAAATGTGGGGTTCTTGCACAGAAAACTCTTTTCTATGTGGGGAGCAAAGTTTTCCTGTGCAAAAAACACTGGGGCTTTTTAGACCGCCCAAAAGGGGCGGTCCATTCTCGCCCCTTTCAGCGGCGGGATGACGCCGAGGCTGCCGCACGGGCAGCCCCAAAGGCCTCATCCCACCGCTTTTGGAGGCCGCGGGGAACTGGCAAACTGCCGGTTCCCCGCGGCCTCCAAGCGGGGTGCAGCGGGCTGCACCCCGCTTCCCTCGGCGGGGCTGAAGGGAGGAAGGGGCCACCGCCGTGGCCCCTTTCTCCCTGGGTCTTTGCTGTGGCCATTTAAAGGCCGCGGCAAAGACCCGCCGCAAGAA
The DNA here is from genome assembly GCA_034509955.1 of Urosaurus nigricauda. NCBI lineage: Eukaryota > Metazoa > Chordata > Lepidosauria > Squamata > Phrynosomatidae > Urosaurus > Urosaurus nigricauda. The sequence goes on along the minus strand of JAOEGL010000005.1, from coordinate 133,376,707 downwards.
AAGAGCTCCAAGATGGAGCTCTTTTTTTGCGGCGCGGGAAGGGCGTGATTGGCGCCCTCCCGCGCTGCAAAAACGTCATAACGTGCGCAGCGTGTCAAAACGCTGCGCACGTGATGACGCCTTTGCGGCGCCACCATATGGACACCGCCATCTTTAAATGGCGGCGTCCATACGCTTTAGGTTTAGGGAGGATGTAAACGCTACGCCCTCCCTAACCCTAAAGGCGGGCTTTTTAGCCCTTAAAACGCCCCTTTTTGCCCGTCTAAAACGGGCCAAAGTGTTCTGCCCAGAAAACAGGTCTTTGTACAATAAAAGGGAAAGAGAAAAAAACCTTAAAAAGCATTATTATTTAATTTATTATTAAGAATGTATTTGTAATTTATTTACAATTTATGTAAAATTGTATTATTTTATTTAGCATCTTATTTGGAATGTATTTAGCATCTATGTAGAATAATTCCTCCACAGCACTTCAGGACATTTGAATAAATTGTACAAGATTTTTGGTGATCGATTATTTTTTCAATGAGGTTTCCCAACTGCTTGTCAAATGAATAATAATGAATATTCTTTTAATCCCTAAAATATGTTTTGGTGTAATTGTCAACAATACACATTTCTAGCTGTTCATATTTTTAAAATGCATGCATGGTTTTGTGTGCACCTTATTTCTCCAAACTGCAGCGCAAGCTTCACAAATCTTTAAAATGTCAAGCCAAGCTGCAGTATTTCTTACAATGAATCTCAGGGCATGGCATGCTTAATAGATATATATTCCTTAAATTGGGAAGCTCTACAACAAATGCTTGCTTCATCTTTAGCTCATAATAATAAAGGGCAGTTAGTTCTGAAATGATGTAGTAGTAGTAGTAGTAGTAGTAGTAGTAGTAATTATATTTATTTGATCAAAAATAAGCAGAAAATGTTGTAATCTCACCTGGGTATACCCACACTGCATTATTATAGGAATCTGGTGGCACTTTGACTGCCATGACTCTTTTCAATAGAATCATGGGATTTGTAGCTCAGAAGAGGTAAGTCTCTCCTCTGAATTCTAGTGCTAGAACTCTCTAGCACAGAAATCCAAACATCTCACCAAATTTCAAATCCCAGGCTTTACAGAGTCAAGGCATGCTAGTTAAAGTGGTGCTAAAGTGCTATAAATGTGTAGTGTGGTGGTTTTGGTTTTTCTAATGTTTTTATTCTCACTTCCAAGAATGAAATAAAGAAAGATTTAAATACCTGCTTTTAGAGTATGGCTGCAATCCATTGAGACTTAATGAAACATATCTCCATTTCCTTCACAAGTAACCATGTGATTAAAAGGTGTTAGTCAAAGATCTGCATCACAGAGTCATGGGGCTACACAAAATACTTTATTGATACACAGACAGGATCCATGGGCTGCAGGTTTTACATCCTGCATACAAGTAAAATATCTTTTTTTAAAAAAATATTCTGTTTCCTATTATGAAGCAATTTTGAAACAAGCAGTTCTGAATAAAAAGTGAGTAATATGTATTTGCATGAAGTCACTGATGTTCATGCATACACACACATCAATCCTTTTTCCTAATGATCACATGATTTGCATAAAGAGCAACTAATTAAGATAGTATGGAGATGAGGTTGTCCATATTAGGAGAACTAGAATATGGCAACTGTAGCAACAGTGGAAAAGGAAAAGATTCAAAACTTTCCTCACCTTGTTTACTTTTCCACTTTTACATCTGTTTGGAGTCCTACCCATAGGAAACACTGGGCTGTCAGTGAATTACCTGTAGCCCAGGTACAGACAGTACAGCAGGCAGGAAGGCAATGGTTTTACCCAACAAGTAGGCAGCTGCATTAATGATGAAGAAGAAATGGAAATTCTCACAAAGTTGCACCAAGAAGAACAAGCCAAGAGTCCTCTTAAACCAAGAACCAACATAGACAAGAGAAACCACCATGTGATTCTCTTTTAAAATACAGCAGCCTTAAAATTTTCATCCTGGAATGTTGTATTAATCAACAAGTATAGACCTGTAGAAAGCAGTTTGTTATTTTGTCCATTGGGTTTGCCTTATATTTTTCTAGAAGTCTGTTTGCTACAGGTAAAAAATTCACATTGCTCCTATAATTGTATTGGCTTTATTCCAGACCTCTCAGAATTTTTAGCACCTCACTAGATAGCAATTCCCAATCGCTTCCTCCCATCCATGTTATCTTTACTTTTTAGAGAAAGGTGTTTTTGTGGTTCACTTCATTCCATAATCCTCTAATGCACATTCATGCATAGCTGAATGATGGCACACAATTTGGAGGTTTTGACGCAGGCCCCTGAAAAATGTTTCTGTCTACACTTGTTAAAATTAAAGCCTGCACTGCATTTCTTTATTAATAGAATCCTACAGCTGAGGAACTGCCTTATTGGTTCATCTCAATATGTGAAATTCAGCCCCCTACCAATCCAATACAAAATGGATTCAGAACTCTTCTTAAACTTGCTATCTCTTAAGTCTCACAGTTGGTAATAGTTCCATTTGGATTATTGAAATGCATTATATGCAGGACTGCTTTTGAAAATGGTCCAGAAACTTGGGTTAATCCAAAAGGAGGCTGCTAGGCTGAGAAAGTCTAATGTGATTATATTAGGCCAGTATTCAGTCATCTGGTTTTAAACTTTAAAGCTCTAAACATCTTGGGGGCCAGGTTACCTGAAGGAGCATCTCCTCCCTATGTTCAGCTTCATACTACTCCTGCAAAATGAGTGAATGGCTACAAGAGGGTTTTCTCAGCAGTTTATCCTGTATGTAGGATACCCTCCCCATAAGTGGAATGCTTATTTGACATTAAAGTTTTTTCAGTGCTGGGTGAAGATCTTTTTAATATTCTGGACTTTCTAAGTACTGCTTTACTGCTTTAGACCTGTGTGTGTGTGATTTAAAAATGCTGCTGTGTTTAAAAATACTGATTGCATTGTATGCTGCACCTTTTTTATCCCCTAGTGCTGATTTTTACTTTCTGTTATCAATGGTTCTTAGTGTTCAGTATATCAGATGTTTGGGACTTCAGTTCCCACAATTCCTGACTATTGGTCAAGCTGGCTGGGGCTTTGGGGAGTTAAAATCCAAAACACCTGTAGGATTAAGGCCTGAAAACCACTGTTTCCCCTTGCCCTTTTGAATTATTTTATTGTGATTTTGCATTTTATGTGTTCTCATTTACTTGTACCCAGCTTTGGGAACTTTGACTACAGGATCATCTAAAAGATCGGTAGACCGACACATAAGCAGAAAGCAGGTGACACGCTATTTCTCCCTTTCATCTAACTCCAGTGGAAGTTGTCTCAGTGTTTACTCTGTGTCTTTTGTCAGTAATGGACTGGATGAGGACAAACCATCTGAAACTTAATCCATACAAGGCAGAGATGTTTCTGGTCAGTTGGAAGGGAGATCAGGGAATAGGGAGTCTGCCTGTGCTGGGTGGGATTACACTCCCTTGAAATTTCAGGCATGCAGCTTGGTTTTTCTCCTGGACTCAGCTTTGAGCATGGATGCCCAGGTTTCAGCAGTGGTCAGGAGTGCATTTGCACAGTTAAAACTAGTGCACCAGCTCCACCTGTTTGTTAAGAAGCCAGATATGGCCACAGTAACATACCAGTATGTCTTGATTACATCCTAATTGGATTGCTGTAATGGATTACTACATGGGCAACCTTTGAATACTGTCCAGAAAGTTCTGCAGGTTCAAAATGCTACAGGTAGACTGCTAACTGGGACTGGTCATAGGCAACAGCAGCAATAGCATTTAAATTTCTATTCAGCTTTATAGTGAAATCAGCACTCTCTAAGCAGTTTACAGTCTGTAAACCAATTGCCCCGAACAAGATGGGTGCTCATTTTTCTGGCCTATGAAAAGATGAAAGGCCGAGTTGACATTGGAGCCCTGGGATCAAACTCACGATGTTGTGATTGTAGTACAGTGGTCCCCCGGGTTACGAAATTAATTCGTTCCGGCACCTTTTTCGTAAGCCGAAAATTTCGTAACCCGGGGCCTATTTCCCATAGGAAATAGGTAATCCGTTCCCCTGGCCTGGCGGGGGCCTCCTGGCTGAGGAAAGGAAGGTCCGATCCGGCGGATCGGGCCTTCTTTTCGTCAGCCGCGGGGGCCTCCTGGCTGGGGAAGGGAAGGTCCGATCCGGCGGATTGGGCCTTCCTTTCCTCAGCCGCGGAGGCCCAGCCTGGCTGGGGAAGGGAAGGTTCCCTTCCCCAGCCAGGCTAGGCCTCCGCACCTGACGCGAAAGGAGGCCTGTCGCGAAAGGAGGCGGGATCGGGCCTCCCTTTCGCGTCAGGCGCGGAGGCCCAGCCTGGCTTCCCCAGCCAGGCTGGGCCTCCACGCCTAACGAAAGGAAGGCCCGATCCGGCGGATCGGGCCTTCCTTTCGGTAGTCCGGCCCTTGTCCCCCGAAGCCTGGCCTTGGAGGAAAAGGGATGGGAGTCTGTCCCTTTTCCTCCGAAGCCTGGCCTCGGAGGAAAAGGGACATCCCTTTTTTTCGGATCCCGGGGGATCCTTCGGATCCCGGGGGATAATTTTTGGTCCCGCCAGTTTCGGATCCCAGGGTTTTCTTAACCCAGGGGATTCGTATCCCGGGGGACCACTGTATCAGCATTTAACCACTGTGTCATCGGGGCCTACACGAATCCCTTGCTGAAACAGCATCAGCTATTCAAAGTGCTGGTTTTTACCTATGAAGCCCTACATGGCTTAGGTCCACTATTTGAAAGTGCATATTTCCCCATAGGAGCCTGGTCAAGGCTTACATTTTTAGGATTAGGATCTTCTCTCCATCCTATCACCTTTCATGGCTTGGATGTTGGGAACATGGGAGACAGCCTTCTCAGTGGCTACTCCTAGGCTTTGGAATTCCCTCCTGAGGGAAGTTCAATCTATCTGTTCTCTGTTGTTTAAACAGGCCTTCAGTCTTGGCTGACCAGGATGGAGTGATGTGTAACAGAAAGTGCATTTACACTGTAAAAATACTGGATTTTGACACCACTTTATCTGCCATGGCTTCATCGTACAAAGACCTGGGATTTGCAGGCTTGTGAGGCAGAGAAGGCAAAAGATTTTGCAAACTACAATCTATGTCAAAGTAATTGAAAACAAATTTTCCTATGGAGTAAAATAAACTGGTTTATTTTATATTTGTAATTGCAGAGAAAAATGTATTAAACTATTTCAGCTTTTATTGCATTTTAATTTTTCCACTTGTTGATTTTGATTCTGGATTTGGAAATGTAATTAAATGGTTTTTTTTTAAAAAAAAAATAGCTAGGTTTTTTTTTTCAAATCCACTGATTTTCTAAATATTTTATAAATAGATGAATTCCTATAAACTGGAAATTTTCCTAGATGGTTTTCAGACTATAAATACAAGAATCTCTGACTATTGACCATGCTGGAGTCAAAGTCATCTGGGGATCCAAAGTTGGGAAGCACTCTTATAAAAGCATCCCTACCATCTGAACTGGCATGCTAAAGACAAAAGATTAATTTCTTCCATCTTAACTGGCGTCTTAGATCTTAGGAGGGATCTGCTTGAGCCAGAACTAATCTGTGATCCTTCTTCGGTATTGCTTCAGTGTTTTTCAGCTTGCAGGCTACAGCTCTCCCAGTTCTAGCACTATTCCACTGCTTACACACACACTTAGTTCTTAGCTGCTTTATTGTTGCAATGGGAGTATATTTGGTTTTTACAATTCACATTCACCGGATGTCAGCTGTGATTTGGCAATGGACATGGATGTTTGGAAGTGACTTGCTTATCGTATGTGTCTTCCAGAGCATATGTGAGGACAGCAGTCAAAATTTCCATTTGGATGTAGCTTGGAAAGAGCTGGTTTGAATTTTAGGAAGAGCCAACAAGTGATGTTTGCCCATGTGTCTGCTTCTCTCCCTACAATAACTGTTCACCTTGAAAATTTGTAAATAAAAAGATGATGACACAGTATGATAAGGCTGCTATATTATTTGAAATACTCTTTACTAACAAAGAGACAAAATCCCAAATCCTGAGCCAAACCAAATTGTCTTTTTGAATAGAAGCTCATCAGGTCTGAACCAGGTAGTCAAAACCAGATCTGGATGGCTTTAAGCAAAATAATAATTAATAATAATAATAATAATAATAATAATATCCAGATAGTGTTTTGTTGATGGTTTGATTTGTTTGTTTGGTTTTTTTTAAGGAAAATCCTAAAATTTGCAAAACAAGAAACCAACAGGGTGGTGAGACAGGGAGAATAAAGGGGTACAGGATTTGTTAATTGACAGCTCTTGCTTCCAAAAAATATTGACCAAAAAATGGTAGCATTACTCTTCAACTACAATGCTTGGGAGTGGGTGGGATGGTAAAGACTATTCTGTTTTGCTAGTTCCAGTTATCAAGAGGAACTGCTGGAAACAGCTTTGTTACAACTTGGTGGAAGTTTCATGTACTTCATAGCTTGTGTTTTCCCTTCTTTCATCCTACCAGTGCCATCTTCAAGAATCCTTTCTAAATCTCTCCCTAATCCATTCCCATTCATTGTCATTCTCTATTTGTTGTTTGATTGAATATATGTGTATGTTGGTCATATTGTTATTTTGGTAATAAATAATGGCACTTTAATTTCACTCATACCCCATTTTGGTCATATCCTTTCTAGGTCAGTCCTCGGTTTAGTGTGTCCTCTTTAAAACAACAACACTTTTTCTTGTGGCTACTTCCATGTTATTGAGTGTGTGTATGTGTTAGTTGTGTACACAGAACAAATTTTAGTGCACAAAAAAGGACACATACAGCATAGAGGCTGCCATAGTGCAGAAAAGCAATGCAAATTAGCAAATGTTAAACATGCTAAAGCAAACTTTAAAGGTGATACATATAAACTTTCCTGGACCTAGTTGTATGTAGTTTGTTAGGGTCTAGCTTGCAGTACATTTGATTTCTGTGCTTTGAAATATGTAGAGGTCTTCATTTATGTCAGGCAGAAGTTGTCAATCTTAGGAAAAGTGTCTGGTCTACAGTGGTTATTCTTTTTTGGAAGTTAAATCTAGTTAAGGTTTCTCTCAGGAGGACAGATGGATTTTTTGTAAGTTGTTTTACAACTGGGAAAACAGTGGCAGGTGGGCTTAAGTGACTAGCTGTAAGCTGCAGAAGGAGATATATAATGTTACAATGTCATCCACTGAGAATAAAAACAGGTTCCACTGTCCTAAAAAAACAAAGCTGCATGTTCAGGAAATTTCACAAGCACTGAAAAATCATGTCCTCAATAATAAACCTATGGGGACCTTGAAATCTCTCTCTTGCATTAAGAGGACTGACCTATTTTCTTTTACTTTAGTTGGGAAACACAGTAAAAGAAATCCCACAAACTTCTTCAGTGAGACACTAAATTCAGTATCACCAGCTTCCCGTCCAGCCCTGACCCTTAGCAGCAGTAACATGCAAAGTTTGTAAAAGTTACTATTTTGGACTACAGCTTCCAGAATCCCATATCCCTAGTGGCTAGGAGATTCTAGAAAAACTGGTTCAAAATCTTTTCCAAAGCTTGGTTGAGTCCCATTTTGGGAGAAAGGCAAAACAGACAGACACTCAGTGCCTAGTGATAGAATTAATAGGTTTTTCTCCATACCGTAACTAAATTTCTTTTATGATTTATACACAGCAAGATAATTTTTGAGATACAAAAGCAAACCTCATCCTGGTCAGTTAATAAGTCGAGGATCAATTCTGGAATGTTCTCTGAGGATTAACAAAGAATGAGAAGAAATACAGCACAAGTGATCCCGGGCTAGTTCTTTTCTCCTCAGCTGAAGATGTATTTCTTTAATTTGGTTGCATTAAAACCCGAAATATTAAAAGTAAAGCTAATAGGACCAATTGAGGGCAGCATATGGTGACATTTATGTCCTTGTTTTCAAGATGAAATGCACAATCAGCTCCATCCTGGAAGGTAACTTTGTACAATACTTTTTTGTGGAGCAAGGAGAAAAAGTCTTGCATAAATTATTCCAAGTAAACATCTTGGCTTCCAAAATGTAAATCATTAGCAATGTCAAGATGTTATGTTGGTCAAGAATGGTTTCTGAGAATCCACCAAAGCTGTCAGCAGAGTTTGGGGAAATTACCTTTTCAGCTGGCTGAGAAATTCTGAAAACTATAGTTCCCCAAAGTAATGTTTCCTTGTTATCAATGTGTGTGGATGGATCACTGAAATATTGTTCTATTAGTCAGTCCTCAGTCCATTCTGTCCTGTTTCCACATTGATCTACAGTTTTCAAAATTAAAAACATGCACAAAAATGTTCATGTAAATACTTTGTTAAATAGAGATTTAAATTATGTTTGCATATGGATGTATGGACATGCTTGAAGAGATAATATGCATTTTTGTATATATTTTATCCTAACATATACAGGGTTGCCTATATATATATCACCGAAAGCCCCAGAGGCCCCATCCCGATGCTTCTGAAGGCCATGGGGAAGTGGCGAACTGCTGCTTCCCCGTGGCCTGAAAGCCAGGTGCAGCAGGCACCCTGGGTGCTCACTGCTCCCCACTATCCCTGGCACTGGTGAGGGGCGAAAGGGGCTGCCGCCGCAGCCCCTTTCCCTCAGGGTCCTTGGCGCAGCCGTTTAAAGGCCGTGCCAGGGACCCACGCCAAAAAAGGAGCTGGGTTTCTGAGCTCCTTTTGGCACCGCCGAAAGGGTGCCCTAGGTGCCCTCCCACAGTACCATGACACCATCATGGTGCGTCCGTATGGATGCCACCATTTTAAAATGGTGATGTCCATACACTTTAGGGTTCACGAGGGACTAAATGCTGTGCCCTTCCAAACCCTAAATGCACCGTACAGGCGGCCTGTTTTGGGCCATCTGTACCAGGCCTATGATTCTATGAAAAGATTAACAGCATACTAATCTAAAAAGAATGAACTGGGACAATTTGCTTTATGTTGTAGACTGCACAAAATCTTCAAGCATCCTTACTTGTCCATTTGATGCTAGTGCAAAAACCTGACAAAATGGCAATGACAAAGAGCCATCGGCAAAGATCAGCCCCTTCTAAAACATTCTTTTAAGGAGTCATGAATAAGCCTTTTATTCTTCAAACATGCTGTCTCAAGGGCATCCTCACAGCTGTCTTCCTTCTTAATAAGAAATCAAGGCCATAAAGCCTCCAAACTCCTGTGCCCTTTCGCTGACCACACCAAAAGAGAAGAGCAGTGGGGGAAGGAAGGGGACAACATCCTTCATCCTTCCTAACTTTCAGTTAACACTTCACAAGCCAAAGTACAGCTTGGCTCTGGCTTTTCTCTTCTGTGAGATGCAAATATGCTGCATTTCTTTCTTTTTAAGAATATTTACTTTCAAAAGGCATCTCAGTTACATACAGTATTGTTCCAGTGTAACAAAAACAGGAAAATAAAACACAAAAAAAAAGGGGGGGATAACCACATTAGTCATAAGTATCTCTCAAAGCTGACCAAATGTCCAAATTTATGTCCATTTTTAAATTTCATGTATACTTCATTCTTTCAAATGTTACAAGCATTGTTAGATCTTCTATCCCTTGGATTACAAATGTGGAAAAATGATCTTTCCAGCAGGAAAGTATCATTTTTTTAGCAGTCAAAAGGACACAAAAGTCCACTTCTGTTGACCATTTTTTAATTTCCAAGGAACAGATAAATGAGTATTACTTTGTCAACCACGTCCATACATCCCTCTGCCAATGTAAATTAAATCCCTATTTAGCTAAGTATTTACATGAACATTTTTGTGTATGTTTTTAATTTTTTAAAACTGTAGATCAGTGTGGCTATGCTGGCTGAGGATTTCTGAAAACTATAGTTCCCCAAAGTAACATTTTCTTGTGGTCAGTAGATCACTGACATATAGTTCCATGTCCATAAACCTCTTATTCAAACCAAGGCTAAAACAGCGTAAGCCATTATGTAATAACCAATATTGTTTAATGTTGTTTTTAAGTACTCTGAAGAGAATAAATATGGTTATTTTTGCTAGCAAAATGTGTGTCCTAAAACTCTGCTAGCTATGAGCTCTTTTGGTGGAAGTAACAGCAGCAAGCTAGGATTCAGTTCCCCCAATGCCCTGTTCCCACAGTTTAGCATTACTCTAAGGCATCGTTGAAAATTTCACATTAGAGCCTCACAAATTCAGCAACCTCACACAGCACAGCCGTGTTGACACCAGCCCTGTTGGAGACCCCTAGGGGGTTGCACTGTGTATCTTTTGAAGGACATGACATACTTCTGATATCTTTAGCACAGATGAAGGTGCATATGTTTTCCAATATGAGAGATTGTGCAGGTTTCTTTGGCTTGTACCACAATGGTGTTTGTCAGTATATGAAGTATATTTCCAAGTATTTTTCAGTGCTTCATTTTTCACGCAGGAGTACAGGGAAAGTTTTTACTTTTATCGATGAAAGTAAGGAAGCCCTCACTTATCTGACAGGTTAAGAACTGGAGGACTGTCAAAAAGTGGAATCCATTGAAAAGCAGAACCCAGTCCTTTTTTTAGCTAGCAAATGCAAGACTAGCCACTAGATGTCATTAAGTCAGTTGAGGACTGAAGCAGACGGGATGCAAGCAGCAGCCTCTGGCCACGACTGGGCCACAATCAGCTCAGGACTGTAGCAACCATGTTCTGCTCGGTTTTAATTTGTTGTTAGTTTAATTTAATTTTAAGGGGTGGGAGGTTAGGTAGTGGGCTATTGGTATTGTTTTAGCTTGTGACTTTTTAACTTGCTGTAACCCGCTCCAATTGCTTAGACAGAGGAGCGAGCTATAAATAAATATTATTATTATTATTATTATTATTATTATTATTATTATTATTATTATCCACTTGGCCTGCTCTCAAAGCAGGCCACCGCCACAGTGCCAAATAGGCTACAGGCAGGAGTGGATTAAATCTGCTCCCTTTTCTGGCAGCTTCAGGATGCCTTTGTGGCCTTACAGTGGCACTTTGGGAGTGTGTGTCATCTGAACGCAATGCCCCTGAAGTGACCAGAAGCTGTTTCTTTTGGCCCATCTGTTTCAGGCCTTTGAGGGAAAAACAGCACACTGATTAGGCTGAGAAGGGGGAAAAACCAGCATGCTGAGTCAACTGAAGGGGTGGAAAGCAGCAGTAATGGTCAAAGAACATACCCAGATGGAAATTGCAGTACATGACTATAATTTAGATCTGATCTGTTGAAACAGCAGAACATCTAAAAAACCAGCCAAGTCAAAATAAGGTGGATTCCTAGAAAGGAAAAATATATATATTTCAAGGTATAACTGGGGTAACAGCTAAACCTACTTCATGGCCCTGGTCACTCTACTCCATAAGAATCAAACCTGTTCACATATTTGCCTCAATGTGGTTAATTTGCATAGTTTTGAATCACTCCAGAATGACTCAAGATTGTGCAAGAAAATATTGACAGCCAGATTACATAAATAGATAATGGCCTGACAATCCCTAAGTGTATGTGTGTGTTTTTTAATGCATGAAGGAATAATTGCTCTGTTTATCTGTTACTCCTTTAAAAAAAAAACTGGGGCTTTTCAGGACATTATCTGTTTATCTGTTTATCCTTTATAAAGGCTCTCAACTTACAGTCAATAAACACATAGATGGGTGGAATGAGATGACAAATCAACTCAGAACAAAGATGGATCAAAATGCTCACCTTGTATTTAAGGGACCTAATACAATCTGCTGATATTCATATCCTAAATCCTGGGTAACAGTATCCATCCTGACCATAAAACAAAATTCAAGGCCTGTATTATGCCAATGAAGAGGTCAACCAAAAGACACAAAATACTTTGCATGATATTTTTGCGCCTTTCGCCTGACCCAATAAAAGTAAAACCACAATACCACCAGCAGATAAAACATTGCATTATAGAATTTGTGCCATTTTTGCAATATATATATATGCAATCATAAGTATCCACACCCACACTCCTTGGTCAATTTGTAAGTATACTGAGCAAACCTGCTTGCACTTTTTTAAAAGTAAGAATATAATTTGAATTATTTTCTAACTCTGGTTATGAACTAAAATTGACCTCCATCATGGTCCTCCTGACATAATTGGAAATGCAGTAGACTCCTGTTCCTCCCCCAGCAGTTGATTATTAAAAGGTGTCCCCTCCTTTCTCTTCTCTTTCACCATGGCATGAGAACAGATGTATTGGAAAAATTATACTTCTTGGGGCTCCTGGTGCTGTAGCCACTGCTAGAGCAGCTAGGGAGAGTCATTGATATGAGATAAGGTGTGGATCATCCTAAAATGCTAAAGTGTAACATCTCATGCCCACTACCCCCAAAGATACATGTACATGTACATGGAAGGAAGGAGGGAATACATCAGCTTAGCATGAAATCTGAAGATCATCTTAAGGGTCAGAATGTTCACCTTGTCCTTAACAGAAAAAATACAAACCACTGAAATTCATTTAGTTTGATCCATCCTATGGACTCCTTGGATTTGCAGTTTTACAATGTCAATAGGATTCACTGCCAAATGGTGCTGGCGGCTCACAAAACTACAAATCTTTTCAAAATTCAATGAAACTTCAATATGGGTGGTCTTGATTCTGGTGGTGCAATATTAAGCAACAATTGGTACCTGGATTGTTCTTCCCAAACCATGGTTCTGAATGATAGTCCAAAAACATATTTGGAAGCATTAAAATATGTGTTTACCACAATCATATGACCCATTCTGCATGAGCATTGTGGAATCCAGGGAGAAAATAAAGCAGTCCTTCATATCCAAGGAGAGGTCTACATGTACCCTGTGTTTATGAATTTTGCATATTCTGGAGTCACTCATAAACTAGTCACTTTTACCTGCTTTAAACACTAGAGTTTTCTTATTTTAAATGCTCAGACAGAGTAACCCACAATATTTTGGAATCAGTCTGCCATCTACAGGGAGGAAAGGATCAGAATCCAAATAAATTTAGATTTTATTAAAAGCCTAATATGAACTCTGGTCCCTTAAAGGAACACATTTGGAAGTAACAGCCCAGCAAAATTTTTAAAAGGGCAAAAACACCTTGCCAATATTTTATTAGATGTTGTAGAGGAGAAGCAAAAATTTATCCTTAAAGGTTCCTGGTCACATGCAAGGATATTAGACTGCCAAATCAGCAAAATGTTGCATCTATTGAATAACCTTCCCTTGAGGTGACCAAAATGTTACATATAGTTACATTTTAAACCCAGCACAGAAAAGCTATATATAATGTCATCTATTATTCAGTATAGTTTACTGAGCAGAAACAGCATTTCTTATGAATATCACTGAGAAAACTCAACCCAAGAACAACGAAATGAAGAAAATGAAGACTAAATACATCACAAGGCAGGGTTCTCCAACTGAGTGCACACTGGATGTACCAAATTATAATTTCAATCATCCTCAGCCAGCATGATCATGCTGCTTGGGGACAATGGGAGATGTAGTCCAATGGTATCTTAAATTGTGACCGACATCTGATGTCAGCAGTATAAACACAGTTCCAGTCCACAAACATTTGATCCTTTCTCTGCTGAAATTAAATTTGACCAGATTCAGTGCTTTGCTTTGTTGTCATCAATGTGTTTGTGTGTTTGCTTCCTTATTTTAGATAGCATTTACACATTTCAATTTAGTAAGAAAAAATAATCAGACAATAGCTTCCATATTATACACAGCAAAATATGTTATATGTTCATCAAACTGAAGGGGACCAACAACAGCACTGGAAAGCAGCAGGAAAACTAATGTTTTAAGAGCGTGGGTTAGATTTAGACAGGTGCATGTTACTGGGTTGGTGGAAATAGACTCCCCATTCTCCTCTTTTACATAGCAAGGTTCTGCCTATTCTGAATCCATATTTTAAATTTTAATTTAATTTTTTATTTAAAAAATGCTTGAACAGACTTGTACTTGTTGAGTGGAATAGGCAGTAGTTCAAGTGGGTCCTAGTCCTCACATGGGTGCCACACACACACACCTCTTCTCATCTCCCCCACAAATAGCCAACATTATTCCTGATTCTTCTAAATAGTAGCCAGAATTCAGTAAGAGACATATGTTTTCATAAGTGGAATTATGTCTATGGGATATAGAACCAAGCAGCTTTACAATGTCCATATTCAGCAAAGGGATGCCATGGGATTAGTACATAGGGGAGACAGCAAAGTGACCAATGAGCAATGGGACCAATGCAATATGGTATCATCTTTCTAATATGGTATCATATTTCTAATATTTATTCGTGTTTATTTATGGCACTGAATTAGGGTTACCTCGGGGAGATTTTTTGGTTTGCTTCTTCATCTGATAGTATCCTCAAGTCAAATAGATGTGTATCAGAAGGTGATGGGGAAAGTTGTGTCATACTGAAAGTAGCTGTATGTATTAAATTTTGCCTGTGCACATAGATAAGAATCATGCCTGTGTATATTTGGTTTTGACAATTACTTTTCTACAATAAAACTTTGTAACTTCAATGGAAAAGACTTGAGACTTTACTCAAACCTTCTAGAAGGAAAGCAAACAATTCCATCCATTCGAAATGCACAACAATATATGAAGACATTAAAATCATCATGGATTGTGCTGGTGTCTTTCTGCATGACAGACTAAATGAGTACTATCATATCCCACAATCTATGGCAAATCTAATTTCCATTAGATTGTTCTAACAGTGTAAAAGCAGAAATAGACTAACATAGGACTTTATCGCACAGGGATCTATGTGCTGTTATGAAATGTGCTTTTATTAAAATTTTGAGAACATGTGGTCTGTGCCATGACCCCTGGCTGAACTCCTGAGGGCCCGCAAAGGGAGAGAAACCACTGGGCAAGACAGTAAATTGCCTTGGTAAGACCAGCAGGGCCCCTAGAGATGAGATTATAGGAAGTTTGGGAGTTGCCAAACACACATTTCCACATCTCCCAGGTAAGACAATAGCCTGGGCATCATATTTGATGAGCCAGTGATTAACTTAAGAACTCAGCCATTAAATCAGCTGCCCCTGCGGATTGTGTCCAAACCTAAGTGCACTGTACACTGATTGTTTGCTCTTGGCTTAACAAAGCCCAGGCAATCAACACCTTTGCCCAAGCCTTGCCACATAGCCACCGGATATGTATAGCTCTATAAAAGACCCTGAGTTTGAATCCCTTATGGACACCATCCTCAGAGTGCAGGTTGATCCACACCAGTTTGACCTCTGCTCATAGCTCCCACAGCCCGTTTCCCCTCATCCCGGCGGTCGTGTCCATCATCCTCATCCACATCTATCTGGCTTCCCAGAGAAGACTTCTAAGATAGTATTCCAGCAGTGTTTCTCTCTCTCTCAAACCTAACTCAAAATCTTACCCCTCCCTTTTCGCTAGCATCAAACGTGAGTGTGTATGTGTATGCCCCCCAATAAACTGAGTATTTTCATTGGACTCATTTGGACTAGTGTCATCTCTCTTGGGGTTTGTCGGTGGACCTCTGGTAGACAATACTGGGACCGCGATTCAGGCATAAGACTTTGTTAGGATCTTCCTCTCTGCATATTTTGAGCTAATTATAATTCCCCTAAGTGAGAGACTTCCTAACAATGCTTCCATCCTGAAAATGGTTAAAGTGTTGACATTCTGGAAAAGCAAGCAAATTCAATAATGATTATCACACACAGAGCACAAGGGGTAAAAAGCACATTACTTAGGCAAGAAAGTGGGTCGAAAATGAATTTGTGTTTCAGACAGATAAGGGCAAATCCCTTTGATAGCTTGGAAATAACTTTTTTGTGCATGCTCAAAACTGTCATTTTTCACAAGCGCATACACACACATGCTCCAGAGAGGGAAGGGAAACAGGGAGGAAAATACTCTTTGCCGCAGAAACTCGATCAGGGGAGTTATGGGCTAGGGCTTGCAGGATCTGGGTAAGCCAGTGGAAGATAGGGATTCTTGGAGATGTCTCATCTACAGGATCACCATGAGTCGGAACTGACTTGAGAGCAGCTAACAAGAACAGCAGTTAGGTTCACTATCTGATTCACTATTCACTATTGTGTTCACTATTCACTATTCACTATTACAATGACAGAGTTATGGTAACAGAGCTTTAGTTTAGAACTAGAATAAAAGCTGGGCTTGGAGTTAGAATTGGTGATACAGTTAGGATTCAGTTTAAGGATGCTATATGGCTTGTCATTCATTGTTGGAGTGATTGAAAGAAGAAAAAGGAGAAAAGTATGGCTCCAGTAATGAGAGCTCCAAAAATTACTTTCTTCTAGTAGTATACCTTGAACCCTCCAGCTAGTGGTTGTGCTGAAGTCTGGGAGTACTAGTCAAAACAAGACACAAAATTAGACTCTGCATCTAATTTCGACATGTGGTTCAGTGAACTAAGCAACAAAAGATAAAACCAACAAAATTAATACACTATTGTTTTAATCCCATCATTTTATGATATTTTTCCAAGTTTCTGGTTTTATGCTGCATTCCAGTTTTCACAGCTCCAACAAAAATCAAGCAGACTGATACCAAACTGGGAAAACCATTCATTTTTCACCAGGAAGCCAATCCATTACACTACCCATGAATATTGCTATGGTGATTTCATTGGCTATCGGTTTTCAGTTTATTTTTGCATGATAATTTTTATGGTTCAGATGTGTTATTTTACAGGAGTGTTGCAAACAAATAATTAAGAAAATGGGACTTGGAACAATGAGTTTCCCAAATGTAGATGGAGATTAATATAAGAATCTGATTCACTGTTTGTTTAAAAAATTAAATTGTTTAAAAAAATATCTTTTATAGAAAGTGTAAGTAGTAAAACATTGTATGTGATAAGCTATGTGGGATGTTTATGGCAAGAAACCACTACATTTCCCCAACGATAAACAAATATGCCAATCAAGAATGCAAAGGGTGTCTGCTTTGGAACTTAAGTGGGAGAATCCATTCATTTAAACACACACACAGCTTTCACATTTGGAGTTCTGCCAATGTATATTCAACATGAAATAACATTACAACTAAATCTTCTACCCATATTCAGAGATGATATATCCAATGGTGGCTGGTGGTTCCTGTATCAATAGAATGGTGAATAGTCTGGTTTCAATTCACACTTTAAAAGAGCTAGCCAAAGTTTTTATTTCATATCCCCAGCACTTTGGATATTTCTAATGATTGTAGTAAAACACGGAATGGATTCACCACCCCACTTGCATGGGAAACTCCAGCTGCCACTGAATCTATTTATGGTTACCAGGTGTTGGTGGGGTTGACAGCATTGTATCCAAGTTCAAAAAAACCTGAAGTGTGAAATGCCCAATAACTCCTCATTTCACTGTAATTATTTTCAAAGTTTTCTGTTCCATTCTAACAGCCATAGGTCTGTGTAACCAGTTCATTATCTCTTTGTCAAAAAGAAATTATTTTTGGCAAAGCATGTAGCAAGCAAATGACTTTTCCTATTTCTGTGCTTTGTGATGAACAGCAAAAATAAAATAAAATAGGTACATAATATTTTTTTTAAAAAATTCAGCAACATATGAAAGGCATTTAATTGCATTAATTAATTTGTCTATAGAACCCAGTGTATTTTTCAATTGCTTTTAGACTGAGAAGAAATGCTTCGCTAAACCTTAAACGTTGCTGACAGAGAAAATGAAATTCAACCAAATAATAACACTTAGGAGAGACAATAAGGAGGCAGTAAAGGGGCAATATGTTCAAGCCACAAAATAAAATAAAATGAAAGTATTAAAGCTTTCAGAAAGGCTTGCATAATTATGGACCCATTTCACTGACAGGTAGATGAGATAACAACCCAAAAAACACTGAATTCATTTACAAGAATATCTCACGGATTAAACTTTTTTTATATAGATGGCTAATGTGAATATTTTAAATGCCACACATTTTCATGTAAACTGTACAAAAGCCTAATTGTGGAGAACAGATCTGAATTTATGTCAACATTTTGCCATATAGTTCCCATAAATAATATAAAGATAAACAACCTGATGCGAGCCAATAATTTGAAGCTACAGAAAAAAGTTTACCAAAAAGAGAGCACTTTTGCTTAAGGCAATTGGACTGTTTTTAAGGCAAATGCAACAACATTTGTTCTATAGGGTTTGATTGGGAGAGGTTTCCTCCAACTGACAAAATAGAGTTCATTTATTTATTATATATTTTTGGAATGTTTGTAATCCTGTTTTTCTTTCCAAAACAATCTCAAAGGAGTTACCAATAAAATAATAAATCAAGCAGTTACTAAAAAGAAATGCAAGAAAACTAAAAATGAACAATAAAGAAACCACTGAATCCCAAAGCAGTTAACATGTAACCCAAACGTCTTGATGAAAAAGCCACATCATAACTTCTTATGATGCTGAAAGACAGTGATGAGATCAGACTCTCACAGGACAGGATTTCATAACCCAGGTGCCATGACTAAAAGTCTTTTTTTTGGGGGGGGGGGGGGGAATACACCCCCTCCTTAAAAAAGACATTGCCATAAAATGTGCATGGCCTAATTTGTATGTCTAAATACAAATTCCGAAATAATTACTATAATTTAACCTGTTTAAATAGAAATACAATACATCTCACCATAATTAGGGAGACAGATCTGACAACCTGTATATCTGCTCAGTCTCCTGTCCAGATGCTCTTTACTGTTCACGTCAACAAGATTGTTGCTCTCCCTTCTTCGCCTTTAACCCAGGTATGCATTGTCCAGCCTTTCCAATGGAAGCTATTTTCAAATAGTAAGCTCTTCTCTGACAGCCTATCACATAGAGGTCTGCCTAGATAAGTATTACCTACACCTTCTACAGGATGATTGGGAGTTGTGTGGTCCTCCAGATGTTCTTGAAGTGCAACTCACAGCAGTCCTAGCCAATGATGGGGCATGCTGGGAAATGCAGTTCAACAACTTCTACTGGGCCACATAATTTTCTCATCCATTATCTATTTAGATTATAACTCCCAGCAGTCCTAGCCAGCAGAGCCAATTATGAAGAAGGCTGGGAGGTGCAGTTGGACATCATCTGGAGGACCACACCATTCTTACCCTTGATCTACACTGAGAGACAGTGTCTATCCAAGATTTCAGTCAGAAGTCATTTCTACCTATTCCTCAGTGTGTCAGTGATTGAACCTCAGGCTTTCCGTAAACAAACCATCATGGGATTTGCCACTAAGACATAGTCCTTAGGCAACAACTAGCAGCACTGATGAAAAATGTTCCTGGTTGACATCAGCTGCATAGGACTGGAGTCAACATTTAGTTGATATGAACAATAAAGGGGAATTTTAAAAAACAGAATAGTGGGATTTAATAGAAGGATTTCCTCTTCAGAATCTACTTTCCTTTAAACCCCAAAATATATGAAAACAACCTAATGAGCTCTCTGAAGGCATACCTTTTAGGTATCAAACAGTACTCAAAAGGATTTGTATGTGCCCTTAGACACATCAGGGGGACTCATAAAAGCAATTCCCACATAGCTGGTGGCAGCTCAAGGTACAAGAGGAGTTAGTAATACAGTGGATTAAACTACAGGTGCAAAGAAAGATCATGGGGCTTTGCATCTGCTCTTAAAGACAGTTGAGAATGAGGAATCTTTGGACTTTGGTGTACTAGGGACCTCAGCTGGATTTAAAATTGGACTGAGGGATAAATGTTGCCCTTCATAATTTTAAAAAAATCAAAAGTGGAAGCAGTAGCTTTATTTCGTTTTATCTTCAGTGCTGCTGAGGATGCTGAATCTAAGGAGAAAAGAAAATATTTTTGAGTTTTTTCTTGTTTAAGCACTAAGGTCTTTTTATAAAAAAGAAAGGGGTGAAAAGGACTGCCCTGAAGGGTGGCTTGAAGCAGCCTCAGAGAGAGCCGGATTGGGGCCACGTCAATTGCACACTGCAGCCCCAATCTGCCTTTTTGCCAATCCCAAAATTTAAGCCAGAAAAAAAAGCCAGCATTTCCTGCCCTGCCATGGTTTTATGGCACTCCGATGGCATGTGGTGTCTAAACACCATGCCACTAGAGCACCCTGAAGACAGTTGCTGAGTGGACAGCTAGGTGGCATGAAGCCAGCTTTCAGGCTTCATGGGGGCATGCGTCATATGCGTACACCACACCCCCAACCAGGCTGTAAGCTGACTTTTCATGCTGATCTATATTGGCCCAAAGAGAGAGAGAGAGAGAGAGAGAATCATAAAGCTGGAAAAGACCACAAGGGCCATCCAGTCCAACCCCCTGTCATGCAGAAATCCACAATCAAAGCACCCAACAGATGGCCATCCAGCCTCTGTTTAAAAACCTCCAAAGAAGGAGACTCCTCCACACAGAGGCAGCATATTCCATTGGCGAACAGCTCTGATGTTGTGTGCCTTCAAGTAATTTCTGACTTATGTCAACCCTATCACAGGGAATTCTGGCCTGAGAGAGTGTGATTAACCCAATATCAACCACTGGATTTCCACAGTCAAGTGGGGAATCAAACTGGTTTCCAAAGTCTCAGTTGCAATGCTTGAAGCACAATACCCCACTGGCTTTTTATGAGGAGATGCTAAAACTCAGTGCCATTTATGCATGCACCCAACACACACACAGTTGTCTTCTAAAGATTGTTGAAGTTCAGTTCCCATCACCCTAAAGGCCACAACTGTTCTTTATAAGCCAAGTATTCCAGGTATCCATAATGAAATGTTGCTGGTTAATTATTACTGCCAGGGGGGAAAAATCAATCAGTACTTACCATATAGTATATGAAGACTGGTACATTACTGAATATAGCTCACGTACACTCATGATGGGTTTATTTTAACTGTTCCATATGGATGTAACAGAGCTATGTTTGCTATTTGGATGGGAACTCCTTTAAAAAAAACATTATTCTTATGTTTCATACTAATAGTTGATAGAGATATGGACTCCTCAAGGGAGGATGTTAAAATTCAGCAGAACATACTTCTGAGTTTAAATCATGCAAGAAATTTACAGTAAAAATTAGGATCCTTCTGAATTAGTTTGTTGACAAAAATGTCAGAAAAGAATAAATTCAGAATTAAGAAAGGAATAGATGGCTCTCTGTCTCCTCTCCCAAACACACACACAAACTGTTATTACAGACACTAAAAGATCAGTCCTCAAACAATTCTGTCACCATGTAGTTTATTGTTGCTATAGCAACAAGTAAATATGCCTTGATCAACAAGATCATATGCAAATACTCTTAAAATAAATGGACTTTTTGCCATTTGTTTTGAAGGGGCTAGATCCAGATTTATGTACGCAACTGGCCTGGCAGACGTGGATTTTTCTGACTCCTGTTCTTACAAGGAGAACGACTTTTGTAGCAAAATGCTACCAACATCCTGATGAATAAAATTCAAAAATTCAGGGAATGCCACCTTCCCCTGAGGCTGAGAGCATGTGACTTGGTCAAGTTCACCCTGTGGGTTTCATTGCTCAGCTGGTAATCAAATCCTGGTCTCCAGAGTTGCAGTCCTACACTTAAAACACTATGGATATCTGATTCTCAGTTCATGTATTCTGGAGTTATGTGTGGTAAAGTTTAAAATTTTGACAGGCAGACATTCATCATATAGCAACAGAACCCCACAATCCAAAAATAGAGATGGCCATATAAATCCGAAACAACTAACCAATTCTACCTTACGGCGCTTTATAAATAAAGCTAATAATAATAATAATAATAATAATAATAATAATACCAGTTTTCACCTTCATCAGGAAGGGATCCTTTATAATGTCTCAACAGATTTTGAGACCAAGTGATTCCAATATACTTTGGGTTACAATAGAGTAATAATGCATTGTTACTGAGAAAATTGATCCCCACTCCGACCCCCAAGCTATTGTATGCTTGCAGCTAAACTCGAGGGGATGGGGAAGTTGTGGTAGAGGGGAGAGCAAATAATAATCCCTATATATCAAAAAGTTCCAATGCTTTGGCTGTGCCACCCTGGATCCACTACACCTATGGCATTATGTTAGCTCAGTGGTCTATGGAAAAATCAATGAAGCTGAGAAGTCCTGTTTAGACTTTGATCTTGTGCAAAGTGCTTGCTTGTTAAACCAGTTTTTAATATGGGAATCATTCTTTGAATATACAAAGTAAGCTAACACTAGCTCCCAGTTGTGCATCACATGCTCATCGCCACAGATGCAATCTTGTCCTAATTTGTGTGTGAATGACACTGATTTCCCAAAGGCTGTATGTGTGAATCATGCATTCCACATCCTTATCCTCTTTTGCAATACTCCAGCTTCTCAAAAGAGGATCTGGATTGCTTACCTTAACCCTTAGGTCATAGGCATAGCTATTATCTGTGGAATATCTACAGGAAAAATGGGATCAAATTATTTATAATAAGATTAAACTATAATAGTGTCTTTTCAAAATACCCTCAGGTTAGAACCAGCATTATTACAGCTGGGCTGTTCCCTGAGATTCCAGGCTCCACAAGAGAAGTGTTTTTATCACCACTTACAAGTTCAGTATGAAACAACCAGATAGATATTGGAAAGCATTGCTCCAGAGACAGGATGTTTGGTATATTTGATTACTCTCAGACAATATTATAAAAGAATTCAGTGTATTGGGCAACAATAAGATTGGTTTCAGGAGGAAAATATATAGAAACACACAGTGATTTGTACAGCAGATCTGCCTTTATTTTGCTGCCTTACACTGCTATATCCACAGAGAGTCAGCCCAGAGTTGCAGTCAATGTATGATCTGTGCTACCATGTTCCCCTGAGAGCAGGTTGTTTACTGCACAAGACAGTCGAAACCTACAGACCTGTGGTAGTCAATGTTGTTAGGTCAGCAGTGTAAAAATATCAGTCTCATTTTTGTTGATTCATTGCAGGCCGTGAGGCCTTGTCTTTGCTTTTTTTTTTCCTTGCAAGGGAATTTAAATGATTTAAAAAAAGAACTGTATACATTTTGTACGTATTATGATGTAAACCCTACTGCACCAATTTTCCATAGTGACTAAAGTATGTGATGATGCTATTCTTGTTGTTGTTGTTGTTATGTTTTTGAGTTGTTCATGTTTTTTCCTCCAGTGGAATAAGTCTTCTTCCAACAAGTACAAGGTCCTCTGTTGAAGAGAAAAAAAAATCTGGATCCAACCCTACATTTTTACTATTTAAATGTTTCCAAATTGTTTCCATTAAATGCCAGGGTTCATGGTTTTTTCCTCTTTTTTCCTGTTAACACAAATGATGTTAATGCATTATTATTATTATTATTATTAATATTAATATTTTGTCTGACTGTTACATTCCTCTCTCAAAAGGAGAAAATGCCATTTTCTTTCTTAGCTGACTTCAGTACCAGTTTGTCCAAGTGAATTTAGCATAAGTCCAAATATAAGATTTACCACTACATATGTTGATTTATTCTGGTTTGGGTAAATAAATATCAATTCACTTGACAAGTATGGTCATGGGAGCCTAACATATGCAATTATGTTTTCATTGAGAGGTAATCTCTCCAGGGGTTCCCTAGTAGAGATTCTAACTGGGGCTATCCAGATGGGCTGTACTACAACTTCCATCATCCCAAAATTGACTTGTGACTGCATGTGGAGGCCACTAGGTTGAGAAACTTGTTACTCCCCATTCCATTCTCCACATGATGAGTTTGAGGAAGGGCAGAACTAGACTTGATGCTAATTGCATGAGTACAAATAAGATTCACATGTTTAAAAAGTTAAATAACAAGTACAAATACGTCTAGCAGCAATGAGACTGCAGGGAAGCTATGCCTTGGTCATGATGAAAATGATCCACCCAAATCATGGCATGAGAAAAGGCTTTAGCTCCTTTTCCCCAAGCCCTGCAGCCACACAGAAGTGATATGTATATAATATAGTTATAACTAGTTATAACCAACTTGTGTCAAAATTATAATCTGAAGGCGAATTTGGCTCCTGTTTGGACAAATCGTTTCAGGAATCTAGTTAAGGTACTTAGATTAATGGTGTTAAGAAAGCTGTCACTCAACTATAGTGAATTATGTGTCCTCTATCAGCTTGAAGGAAGGAGGAGACCTTCATCTGCCTGTCATGCAAGAGTAAAATATTCCAGATCTAACAGAACATTTTAACTTTTAGACCTGTATATTTTTCTTCTTTTCTTTAACAATTTAACAATTTATGTGATGCACATGTACTACCACAAGATGTCTCTATTTGTTAAGTTTTCGGTCATAGTTTTCAGTTAAGTCTACTACTGTTTGGATTCAATCTGAAGACCTCAGATACCAGAACTGGTGGTTGTTGTTGTTCTGTGATTTAAATTCAAGTGGAAAAAAGTACTTTAGAACTAATTAGAAATCTACCCAGAAAACCTCAAGTCAATATCAATGGGCTTTGCAACCCACCCATGATTTAGTCACATGCATAGAAGCAGACAAGAAGCAAGTGGTACAGAGATAATAAGGTTAAGGAAGATCAGAAACTGTACCAATGGTGGAGCAAGAGAAAAGAAAGTCAGAGGCAGAACAAAGTACTAAAAATTTGGCAGTGCCATAACTGAAAAACATTTAGCACAAGAGTAAGGCTTCATCTGCACTGCAGGAATAATCCAATTTGACACCACTTGAAGTGCCATGGCTCAATGCTATGGAATTTTGGAAGTGTAGTTTTGTGAGATATGTAGTGTTCTCTGTCAGAGAGCTCTGGTGCCCCATCAAACTACAATTTCCAGAATTCCATAGTATTGAGCCATAGTAGTTAAAATGCTGTCAAACTGGACTATTTCTGTAGTGTGGATGGAGCCTAAGGAACTGTTTCCCCATTGATATTATTGGACTGCTATTTCAGACTGTTATGTCCATCAGCCTTGCAAGCAAATTTATTAGTTTTTTTAAAAATTATTTAAATTTTGTTAAGACCAAAGTTAGATACACACTAGCACAGAAAGGAGAAAAGGTATTTTAAAAATTCACTTACTACGTGCACTTCCAAATATCAATAAACACACGCTCTCATACACATAATAGATGTACGAATAGTAAACACAATAAAAGACTTCCAATTTTCTTCTCCACAATTGTTAGCTATTAATGAGGGACTGTGGGAGTTACATTTCAGCAACATTTGGAGAGCCAAATCATCTAAATATGTGCATTATTATATGGGTAGAGTTAGGTAGACTCCAGTCTTATTATCCCTTTAGATGATAACATGTATTACTTCACTTACATTCTGTGATGTTTGCAGACCCAGCATTGTGCTGAAAGAAGCCCTGGATATTTCCTCCAAAGTGCTCACCTGACATCACCAGTTTAGGAGAAATAGTAGTCATTAGAGATTGTTTATTGGTATTTAAAAGGGATATGCAACAGGATAGAAACCCCTATAGTTTAGTTTTTAAAAACATGTTCATGTACTTTGAGAAAATCCTAAGACACATTTTTAGAGAAACATAAGAAAATTAGCAAAACACACTAATTGCTTCAAAACTGAATGGTTAGTTCTCTTGGCGAGGCCTACATACATTTAATCATCCATGGTATTACTGTTTCACAAAATCTAAACGTGTTTGGGTTTTCTCCATTGAACTTTTACTAGGATGTTTAATGTCTGGTTGACATCATACACACAGTAAAAGTAAGTTTATATATAACCCCATGTAAATCTATTAAAATTAGTTGTGTCAGAGTCTCATTGAAACCAATGGCAAATGATCTTGCAGCAAGTTAAAATCTGGCATGAAATATGTTCCTATGTACATTTGAGACTGATGGCTTTGTCTAATGATGATATGAGGGCCAATGGGTTTAATGTGCATATTCTTAAGCAAGTGTTCATATGTTTACAGATTTGTAACATCTAAGTTGAGCTGGATGGGAACCATGACTTTTTGTTTTAAAAAGACACAGTTTCGATAATATGAAATGGGACATATTATCTGAAATTCTCAAAAATTGTATACTTGAAGAGCTTTCCATGTAGCTGTGTCTTCTTATGTATTTTTTATTCATTCATTCATTCATTCATTCATTCAAAGCATGTGTTCTTGGCCTGTCCAAGGCTCATATTAGTTTGTTTACATAAAAAGTGCTAAATACATGCTGTCTAAACTTAAAAAAAAAAACAGATATACCAAAAGCTAAAAGAAAATGGCAAAGAAAAAGCTTAAAAAGTATCTCTGAAATAATGAATAGCTGCAAACCTTGTAGTAACAGAATGTTGTTGATCTCACCACTTTGAGGGTAACAAACAAACAGGACCCCATTCCTAAGGAACTGGCCACTGGAGGGACTGAGTTAGGTTTTCCAGATCTTATAATCTGGTTCCTCTTCTCTGATCCTCAGGAGGAAGGGGAGGAATTTCAAGGTGAGTGTGCTGCCTAGAAATGTGTGTGTGTTTGTGTGCATTTCTCCTTTGTTAGACCTGGGTTTTAAAAAAATTATTTGAATGGCATACTCTGTGCAACTGAGATGTTTATTGTATCATCCTTAGCAGACATCAACGTTTGCCCTTTGTAAAATCGCACTTGTAACATCACCTAATTCTTTAGCTATTGATCTCAAAGTTTATCTTAAGCTAGTCCTGACCTGGCAACTTTAGCCTCATTATTTTTGTACTTACAGCAATCAGTAAAAAAAAACCACAAATGAAAGGTAGCGTGGTATTGCTATTAGAATACTAAACTAGTATTTGGGAGTTAAGAATTCATGACCTTGGATTTTTCTCTTAACTCTCATTCAAACTGAACTCACCAGATTCTTTTAAAGGCAAAATTGGGCACGGGAGAGATAAAACCATGTTACCCACCCAGAGGTTTTTGGTTAAAAGATCAGATAAAATGGTCTCACCAACAGTAGTTCTAATTTTCTGGAGACATTACAAACAAAATAGGCCTTCGAAGATGATGGAATTTTGTACAGAAGTTTGTTTTTAAGAAACAGTATATGTCGACATATTGCTTGCACCTTGAAAATAATTTCCTCCTATAGAGATGTTAATAGAACTATCTATTCCATCTTCTTTCTTCTCCATTCTAGCCCACAGAGAAAGAAATGAGCCCATTGTGTATAATTCCAATAAGAAGGGGAGTGGTACAGTGTCAAACATTAGACCCCATGGATATTTTAATACTTGTTGAAGTTTTTGTCTAATAAGGAGGGGGGGCTTTATTAAGGGCTTTCTTGCAGAAAAAGATGATGTATAGGTAATAAAAAGGATACCCATAGCAACAACGATATTAACACACAAATCCATTCCTTGGAGCAGCCAAATGTCTTGCATCAGCTATCCAGTATTCCCACTTGGCTCATGGTGCTAAAATGTTTCATACTCCTAAAAATGGAATGATTATTTAAAATGTTCTCATATATATTTATTTTCTCCTGAAGAGGAATGCAAGTTCTTAAATATCTTCAATGAGGTAATTAAATGAATGTAATCACATGCGCATTTATCCAGACCTCCAGATACTTCAGGAAGAATTTTGGCACATATGGCATAATAGAATTCAGCATTGAACACCCTGAATGGGATGATTATCATATTGACTGGAATCTCAGATTCATGATAGATCCTGTTCACAAAAAGGTCTGACTTCATTAAAACCATGTCAGTTTGAGCAATAAGTACTGCATGCCTCCCCAACACTTGGAATCCAAACTGATTCTGCTCCCACTGTCGACTATTGTGAAGGGGTTATTTTGTAAAACGGTATGGTGCACATATTCATTCCATACAAAATGTGAAAGGTCTGGACTTATTCTGCACAAAATTCACAGTTTTTGTGCAGAAAATAGCATTTTTCTGCTGTACCAGAAATGTTTTCCTGTGAAGAAAATGCTGTTCCATAAACATAAAAACTACATGAAAAACTTGAACAAAATGAGTCCTTATCTGTGAATAGTCTTCAAATACTACACAGTTTTCAAAGACTTCTTTGCAAAAGGAAGTTGCTAAAGTAATTTCTGGATCCCTTCAAGAATAAAATTAGCAAAGATTACAACTCTAGCTCACCATGAATACAGCTGTACAGATAGGAATCCCTTATAGACATTTGAATAAATGCATAAAGACATTGAGCACTTGGATGGTCACATGTCCATGTTACTACTACATAGATACCATCTGACTTCAAGTGTTTTAAGATACTTCTCCTCTCTTTCAGTAAGCCACATTGTCCAGGTTTTCCTAAAAAGATATGCGACTGCACAAAGAAATCAGGGGTCAGGAAGATTGTCAAACCATGCTCTGGAGTTGGGCTGTTCAGGCTCAGAGACGTCAAGTTTCCAGGGATTTTCAGCTCCTAGTAATGGGTCTGGGGAGCTGGGGGCTGAGGCAGTGGGGGGTCGTCCTCCCCAGCAGGAGTTGGAAGACACCAGAGACACACTGCCATTTTTGGTAGATTATTGAATGATAGAGATTATGATAATCCTGGCAGCTGTTCAGTAGAAGACACTGATTTATAAAGCACCTGATGCCTTGCAAGAGTTGCCTATATGATATGTAAATCTCCCAGAAGCTCCATGGCATATTTGATGTTTTCAATGGTCTTATCTAGGTGACTGTCAGTACTCTTCAACGGTCATATCTGGTTGGTCTTTGACTGGCTATGATTTGATTATTCTGTTTACTCCTTGCTGGCTTCATGTATCAGGACTACTGACTTGCTCTAACAACTTCTGGACCACCTGAAGACCACCCTCTTGCTTTGCCTTTCATCTTGTGGATGGCCTGTGACTGATCTGGATGGGATTAACTACCTAAAAGCTCTTGCACCCTAACCACCTGCTTCCTGGGCCACTTGCTGACTGGAGCATAGGACAAAGATGAAGAGTCATCACAGTAGGACAGTTGACACACTACCCAGTATTTGGAAATGTAAGTAAAGCCATTAATGGGGTGACCCTATCATTATTAAATACTGTAAATAAATAAATAAATAGGCAGAGTAAGGCAAATTCCTCTGATGATAGGGGTTAGAAGGCTGATAAAGCATTATTTTGTCTCCTCTTTCTAAGCATCCTCTCATTCTTCTTTATTTGTGTCCCACAGTCTGTCATATTCTCCTGAAATGTCATGTTCCATTCTCAGTATTCAGTTCTTGGTCAAATCAACTTCTCAGGAATGGGTAGAGGTGCCATTTTACCCTTCACCTCAGCCAGCAAAATGTCTTGGTCAGGCCGTAATCCATTATATTTGCTTGGACAGAATGCACCTTCATGTCATCTGATTTGATGCT
Organism: Urosaurus nigricauda; assembly: GCA_034509955.1. Taxonomy (NCBI): domain Eukaryota; kingdom Metazoa; phylum Chordata; class Lepidosauria; order Squamata; family Phrynosomatidae; genus Urosaurus; species Urosaurus nigricauda. The sequence goes on along the minus strand of JAOEGL010000005.1, from coordinate 133,347,390 downwards.
CTGTACAGTTTGACTAGGCAATGTCTGACCAGCACTTGATGGATCAATTTACCAATGTATCTAAAGGAAAGTTATGCTGGAACAATAAAATTTCAAAGCTTGGCTGGGGAATTATGAGAACTGACACACAAAAATGTAACTTTTATGAGCAGTGCAAAAAAGATTCACATTGAGAGATATGTAGATAATATGAAACTATATATTCCTTGCTGTGACATCCTGAAAAGACAACCAACACAGAGTACACACTTATTCAAGATATTTTTTACACTCACAAGGCTGAAATGTGTAGCCCAAAAGAGACTGGCCAATATCCAATAAAAACCACAAATATCTGTCTCCTGGACCATATTTTTCTACAGTTACTCAATGAGTCTTCATAAATGTGTCATCTGGCTGTTGGTAAGCTGACTATGAGTTGTTGCAAAATAAAATATAGTGTAAAAAAACTCCAATGTTTGATATCAGGATTAAGAGAATACAACATTTATGTTTATAGTATTAATATATGAACATGCCTTCTCTTTTTACAAAGCTCATATGCCATTCTATCTTTTAAATAATGAGTATTTTGTAGATTCTAAGATGGAATTTCATGCCTTTTGTCAGATCATTTTAAGATTCCTTATATTCAAAATAGAACCCTGAAGTACTGTTGAAATCAAGATGTGGTGTATGCTTTGCTCATACCATCTGGCAGAAAGGATTCCTATGGGGAATTGAAAGAAATGTAAAGTCTTATGTGAAAATCAATTTGGCATACACAACCACAAATAAAGAGGCAAAATTAAAATAGCAGATGAATGGACAAATTCCAGATGTCTGCACACAGCATAACCATGCTTAAACATCTATAGCTACAAAAAAAAATTCTAACAAACCTTGAGAGCAAGCCAAATATATACTACACATAATTGTATACTACTTTCTGAAACACAAATGTTTCCATTGTTCTGAGCCTCAGTGTGGGCATGGGTGGATGCTTACATACATTTATGAATGCATATATCATTCCACATTCCTTTTCTTTTGCTGCATCTGACTACTAGATACATATGGCCCAATTAATCAACAGTTGTACAACTACTGTCAGTTGTAGGATCCATAAAATCAGGCGTGGTACAGAGTTTGGGAAATTGCTTTTACAGGATTATAATGGCAGGCCAGAGAAATCCATAACTAAAGAGTGGTTAAAAATATGTCCACAACCCAGACTGCCTTGCTGTTTTGGCCCATCATGCCATGTAAAATACTTCTCAGGATCAGGGCAAGTCTCATGCAACTCAGGGCAAGGCCCAACCAAAAAACCTATATAAAAGGAAAGAAGAAATGGGAGGAGGGAAAGTGGGAAGAAGGGCCAAGATTTGTTCAGGAAAGAAAAGGCTACAATTTTTCATTTCTCATCCTGGTACCTCTAAAATTATGCATAAGTTTTAAAGTTGTTTCTGACTTATGGCAACCCTAAGACAAACTTATCACAGGGTTTTCCTGGGACGATTTGTTCAAATGAGGATTTCCCTTTGCCCTCCTCTGAGACTGAGAGATTGTGATTTCCCCCAGGTCACTCATTGGGTTTCCATAGCTGAATTAGGGTTTGAACTATGACTCTGTACACCAGGTTTCAAATCCCAGCTCAGCCATTTAAACCCATTGGGTGACCTTGGGCAAGCCACACTCTCTCAGGCTCAAAGAATGGCAATGGCAAACCCATGCTGAAGAAACTTGCCAAGAAAAGCCTGCAATAGGTTCACCTTAGGGATGCCATAAGTTGGAAATGACTTGAAGGCACACAACATGAACTCCAGAGACAAAGCCCAACTACACCATGCTGGTTCTCATGACATCTCATTATGCATATATAACTCTAATCAAAGTGCAAACATATAACCATATCATATATTTCAGTAAATGTTGGCCAGAGTTTTAAAATGTTACTTACTGCAAAGGACCTTATCAGACAGGAGGAATTTGTCTTTATTGCAAATGGAGCCAATTCGACTTCACGTGAATTCGCTAGTTTAGCAAATTCATGTGAATTCCTATTGCATTCGGATTGCGTTCAGAATGACTTCCCATTACCCGAAAATGACCCCCCCCCCCATAGCCTGAAATTGCATGAGATGCTTTAATTCGCAATAAGGTAAAACCCATTATTGCGTTTGGAATGACTTCCCTTTTGCCTGAAATTGCGTGAGATACTTTAATTCGCAATAACGTGAAACCCCATGATTGCGTTCGGATTGCCATTGGATTATACTTCCAATTTCCGACATCTGATAAGGTCCAAAGTATTTCAGAGGAGTTACTTCTTAGACTCCATTCCCACCATCCCTCAGCTAACATAGCTACATTACATATTATGTGTAATGGGGGGTGCTGGAAGTTGTAGTCCATTGTTATGCCAAGAGAGCCAAAAGCCCATAAGTGAGATTGCAAGCTTGTCAACTGTCAGAGAAGGGGCAGTGATGGCCAGACTAGTGGCAACACAGCAGGCAGTTTCAGCATCTGCATGGGAGCTTCCAGCCTGCCCTTCCCCTCTTGGGACATTGTGTCCATCTTGTCTTGTGGTAGAGACAAATGTTTAGCAACTGCTGTCAGTTGCCCAGTTTTCCCAAGCGCTGGCACTAATCCCCATTGAAAGCTATCAGTGATTCTCAAATTTTAGTCCTCCGGGTGTTTTGTACTCCCAGAAGCCCCAGCCAGCTTGACCAACAGTCAGGAATTCTGGTAGTTGAAGTCCAAACCACCTGGAGGAGCAAAGTTTGGGGATCACTGGTTTAAACTATTTCTTTGTCATCTCCCAGCCCTTGAAGGCTCCTGAGGCAATGAAAAAATAAAAACCAGTCAAAATGATGCAAAGATTAAACCGTTTTAAAAACACCTTAATTTTTTTTTTTTTTTTTTACCATTTTAAAACTGGATATTAGAATTGTTTTAGACCGCTTTTAGGAGATTTTAAAAGAGTTAAAATACTCTTTTAAAATCTCCTAAAAGCGGTCTAAAACAATTCTAATATCCAGTTTTAAAACGGTAAAAAAAATTTTTTTTTCAAACACTGACTGCCATAGTTTTTTGTGGAGCTTTTGGGCTATGTGGCCATGTTCTAGCAGAGTTCCTTTCTGACGTTTCGCCAGCATCTGTGGTCGGCATCTTCAGAGAATGATAGCCTGGAAAAGATGTGGATATATTGACTGCCATACTGAACAGCAATGTTTTGGCTGCTCTCCAGAAACTTAGGAGAGATGGGGCCAGCCTAACTTCCTTGGGTAAGGAATTCTACTTGTGGGCATTTCCCCAACATGTGGCAGTGAATTCTCATTATCCACACTTTGTGTGAAGACCTTCTGGAAGCTAGCTATTCTGAATCTATTAGTAAGCCAAAATATCAGGCCCCTTGCCTCAGGGAAGGGCAAACCTAGAACCTTCCTAACAACAGGAAAAAAAAGTCAGTAGTAAATTCTATGCTCTAGCCTATCAGTTTGCAAACATTGTCAGAATCTCATGGTTTGTAATGTGATGTATCCTTTTGAAGCTCTCTGCTGGCATTGCAGCAAGTCATGGGACTGGAGTGCCAATTATGAGCAGCTATTTATTCTGCTATAGCCCTTTCATTAAAGTCGCCAGGAGACAAAATATTTTCCACAATAGCCTGCATGACTTGAAATTTCCTTCCTTGTACAATAAACTAAGAAACCAAGCCTGCAAGAGACTGTACTGTTAGGCATTGGCTTGATTTTCCATTTTTAGGCTCAAAGAGGGCAGGCTATAGTTTTAATCCCTGCCCCCATTATACCTGAGAGACCTCTTCAGCCCTATAAGTGAGTGGCTGGAATTCTGTCCAGTGGAAATGATGTAAAGCTTTAGAGCATGGGTAGGGAATCTGTGGCATCCAGAGGTTTCATGTATAGCCCAAGGAGGACCCATCCCAGGGTATCTACCTTCTCCCAGCCCCCTCTTTCAGTGATAGCTGAGCAGACACTATTACCTCTGATCAATCATCAGATGTAATAGTGGGGATTTCCATGTCTGACTCTGCTGGTACTTAGAACAACAGCAATCACTGGTCCAGTCAAGACAAATGACACAAAAATGGGACATGTGACTCAACCAGTCCTTGGAGTAGCTGCTGCTTCAGTGAGCTGCCAACTTACTTTCTTTATATAGAAAGAGTCACATCAGTTGCACTTTCTCTGCAAAGAGAAAGGTAAAATATCTGACAAGGAAGGATTTGAAGGCATCAAGGGAGAGGTTTCATGTTCTCCAACTTTCCTGATTTGGCAGGGGTAGTTCCAATTATTCCTCTGTTCTCCTGTGTTGTTTCATCTGCTTTTAAAATGATCCAATTTCTCTCTCATCCCCCCCCCACTTTATCCCTTGATCATCAGGTTATTTTGGTTGGTACAAATTGAGTTCAAAGTTAGGGAGAGGAGAGGAGAGGAGGAAACAGAATCTTGCCCTTCCCAGTAGGCTCAAACAAAAGCAAACTGCTGCAGCTTCTCCTACTTTGTCTGTTCTTCCTCTTTAACATTGTTTACCATCTTGACCACACTCCGATGTTGTCCTAATTTTCAATTATGAAATGTTGGAGAGTATGAGGTTTGTAATAAGGCATTATCCAGCCACCCAGATTTTCCTCCAACACCACCCTCCATGTAACTGACTTCTGACTTCAAAACATTGCTGTGATAACATCCTTCTGGCCCTTCAGTGACCAAGCCACCAGCAGTTCATATACTGAGAGTGATAGGATGCACCATTTCTTTGATGACCATGCACATGGAACTGCCCAAAGATGCCTATAAACACAAATACTTCTGACTGAAGGACTTGATTGTTTTCACTACCCACCACTCCCCTCCCTGCAGCAATTGCAAAGGGCTATCAAATGATAAGTAAGCTTTGGGCATGCCAGTTGCATATGTCTAAATCTGGGTCCAACCCAATGTCTTATAGTCTCATATGTATAGAAAACATATTTGGCCCATGTAGATAAGCCCTTAGAATGATTCAGAGCCATCAGGTAAATACATTTAGGCTATGTGTATGACATTGTAATTTAAATGTATAGTTTTAATTTTGCTAGTTGTTGTATGTCCCAACTAGTGCCATTACATTCAGCGATATACAGGGGAATTACAAGTTATGACTAACAATTGCACAAAAAACATTACTAAGGATTCTGTATGATGGAGGTCAATCAGGGGGTGACACCATCAGTTACCACACTGGGTGATGCCAACCTGGGTGTCATCATTGGAATGACTACTGATGAAAGTTAAGGAAGAAAGCTCAAAAGCAGGAATATGGCTGGATATTAAGAAAAGAAAGTAAAGACTATAGATAATTGACATAATTTTTAAATGAATAATGAAGACTTAGCTCAGATGTAATTCAAGTTGGAGGCTATGGTCAAAAAGGCAAAAGAAGACAAAGATTTGGAAAGGCAGATATGATGGAGCTAGATAATATCCTCAAGTGTAAAGATACATAATTAAAAACCAAAATTAGAATAATCAATGCAATAGTATTTCTGATTTCTACGTAAGTTGTAAAAACTGACCAGTAAAAAAATGCTTTAAAAAAGACTGACCAAGACTTAACAATGCTACAAAAACTTCTTTAAACCATAAATAGCACATGTTTACTATAATATTGGGCATCCAATAGAATAACCATATCTCCTCTTTTTGGTTTTTAGTATACAGTACTAACAGGAAGATCAAGTCATCTGAAATGTGGTGCTGGAATAAAATTCTATAGATAGCATACACTGCTAAATAGACAAATGAATTTATCCTACAGCAGATCAGGTCTGAATTCTCCTTGGAAACCATGGGCTCAAACAGATGGCCCTGAAAGGGTGGCTTCAAGCAACCCCTGAGAGAGCCAGATCAGGGCTGCAGCAACCACATGCCACGGTCCTAATCCAGCTTTTTGTTGGTCCAAAAAGAAGTGCCAGAAAGCCACTCCTTTTTGAGCTGACAAAAAGCCAGCTTTGCGACCAAGGCTTTGTGGCACTCCATTCTTGAGGTGTGAAGTGTATAAATGCCACACCATCAGAGCACCACAAAGCTGCCTGCAGTGTGGTCAAATGGGCAGCTTCACAGTGGCTTCCTGCTGACTTGGGGGCATGCATTATTTAAACACATGCCCCTAAGCCACCGGGATACTGCCGCAAAGAGGCCATCTATTTTGCCCCTAAAATGACTAAGCTGAAGCTGTCATGCTTTGCACATATCATGATGCTGAGGACTATATGAGGAGATCTCTCAAAGAGTTGCCATAAGTTAAAGCTGACATGATAACAAATAACAAAAGCAACAATCGATTTTAGGCTTCTCCCAACTGTATTGTAGGTCCTTTTCATCCTACAAGCAGGCATCTACCCTAACAGAAGTCCAAATATTATGTACAAGCCTCTTTTTACTATGTTGGTGTTAAGAGAAATCTGTCCTTCATATAGGTTCTGGAATAATTTAATATCCTCTGAAGGCTAAGAAATTTCCAGGATACTCACAAAACCATGAAACTAAAGGTCCTGACTGCCACTGATGATCTATTTTATTTGTATAATTACTCAATCAAAGCCAAAAATAAGATGTAGGGAAATTTGTTTCTGATAAGAGAAGAGACTGGAGGTGGCTAGAAATAACCAAAATTTCTGAAAAGTGAGTCAGAAAAGTCTGGAAATGTTTCCAATAAAACACTTTATTTTCTGTGACCAAAATGAAGAAATAGTTGTGGGGAGGTGGGGGGAAAGGGAAATGGTTTAAATCTCCCTGGGACTCATATAAAGAGCACCACTGAACTGCATGCAAAATCCAAACACAAGTTTGTGTCATAAAATTCCTGCTATTAAATCTTGAACTTCATGGGTTCTGTGATGATTGGTTTGATCTTTGCAAATCAAAATGATTAATATTCTTTTACCATCTTTTTTATTGTCACTTAATGCTAGATTTGAGGTCCTAGATAATGTTTCAGATATATGGAAATACATTAAAATTCACTATGATAAAACATCAGTCATACAATGTACTTAAGCCAGGATATGTCTGTGCTTTTAATTTCTTTGGTTGTATTATCTAATATATTCAGTTCTAAATTAATGTACAGACACTCCCTTTAGTTCCTTTTCTTTTAAATGTCCATTTTATTGAATGTGTGTACAGGATAGTTACACTGTAATCTCCTTGGGGCATAGACTGGTTCTTTCTGTTTGTCAATATGTGTTTTTATGGTACTGTACTATGTAAATAAGTATTAAGGTTGGCCAGCATTCTATATCAGCTACTTTGTTAGTGCTTAACTAAGCAACCTCTCCTGACCTGACCCCAACAAACCTGAAAAATCATAATTCACCCATGTGCCCAATTGCCAGCAGAATGGACCTCCTTCTTCCCATGCAGCTATCTGGTAAAGTAGATTATGGGGGATTTACAATCATGGCAACAGTGTCACAATTGTGACTAAGGAGATTATTACATTGTATTTAAAGCTACTTATCCCTGATGGATACATTCTTGTTTAATTTTAAAACTGGGTGTTCTCGCACACAGCAAGGGCCGGGCAAGTGCAACCCGTATGCAGCCCAGATTCCAGCCATGCTTATCCTGCAGCTTTTAAAAAATGGGAGCTTGCAAAGTTTTAAAAGTAAACACAGCTGTATCCCCATTTAAATACAATGCGATAATCTCCATAGTTGTGATTGGTGAGTAAATACAGAAGAGTAACAGTTCCATATTCACAATTGGTACTTAGTTATGATTGTGACATTATATTTACACTCATAATTCCCACCCAAACCTACTTTGTCAGATACTGGCTGCATGGTGAGAAGGAGGACCATTCTATCAGCAATCAGAGCATGAGTGAGTGATGTTTCCATCAGGTTTTGGGGAGTTCAGACCAGGAGGGATTATTTGTTAGGTATACTTAAGTAGCTGATATAGAATACTGGCCATAGTGGTTATTTTATTTGTGCATTAGAAAGCAGAATACACTAAAGAAAAAAAAAATTCCTAACAAGTGAACTGATGGGAAAGAGAGGCTAATTTTGGGGGAAAGTCTGCTTTCATGCATGCACAAACACACATTCTCTCCTTTGTAGTGCCTCTTTTGTAAAGCACTTTTAATTAACTATAAAGAAAATAGCTTTGCATTTCATCATCTGACATATGAAACCCAGGTACTTTTGCTGAATGAACTCTCATTAATTTAAGTCGGAGGGTTTATTTTTCTTGTATTCTTATGGTGTGGTATGGTATGCATATGTGGGCATTCTTTTTTCTTTCAGAACAATTGAAGTTATTTTGTTTATAGTGAATATAGATTAACAGCTTGGCAACCCCTTTAGAAAAAAAAAAAAGAAAGAAAATTAAAGTGAAAACTCCAGTATACATGTGCAATCCTGCTAAAGTGGGTCATATCATTTCCATTTGTCACCAGTCATTGAGAGGTGGGGTCAAAAGGCACCAAATGCTGGAAGAGATTGCATCCAAAAAACCTGGAAGGCAGTATTTTTTTTTCTCCATTGCAGTCTCCCCCTGCATCCCAAAACCCTGCCCTGAAGAGCTCAGAAACGAACTGATTTTTAGGAGGCACCAAGGGCTGCAGGAATGCTACAATAATGTTTTTTTTTTTGTTTTTTTTTTGCACTGATGCTAATAGTGCCTACAGAGTTAATTTGGAATGTTGACAGGTTTTCTCACCAAGGAGACTTATTCTAAGTAGGCTTTCTCTGCTTGTTACTCATCTTTTGTAAACACTGTTGAGAGTAATATCCCCCACAATCTATCTATTTGCCTGGCAACCTCAGGCATTATTCACTTCTTTACACAGAGAAGGTTCAAACCTTCTCCCTTGTATCAAGTATGTTACAAGAAATGATCTTCATGTTCTATGGTCAATATTTTTGATCTTCTAAAGGGCCTACAGAAGAAAGCAAGAACCTGAAAAATGCAGCTTTTGCACTGGTTTGTGGTTGTGTGGATCAGCTCCAAAACTAGGCAGAATAGCTTTGTCTGACAGTATAGAGTACACAAATTCTGCTAGCATACAGAATTTCATTTCTTTAAAAAAAAAAGGCAGAAAAATTAATCTTGATTCAAGCATGGTAGTACTCCTCACTTAACATGAGAATCATGCTTCCTGCAGGGTACTAGGATTATGAAACACCTTGTTTTGGTCCTGTTTGTACTAATTTTTATAGGTGGCAATGGTGGGAGCTACAGGTGTCATAAAAATGGAGGAGGGTACATGATGTCTCCATCCATGGAATAGGCTCTCCATGCCATCCATCTCTCTCATATATTGGCCATCAGAATTTTTCCTTAACTAGTACTAGGAATGGATAAATTACATGTATGAAAACATCTTTCCTAATGAAATACTCTGGAGAAATGGGGGACATATTCTTAGATATACCACTACTACACCAAGTTGTGGAGATGGCAGATGGAAGTGGTACAATGTGCTCTGTATAATCCCTACTTCAGTATTATATATCACTCGACAAACTTGGCATGTTGTCTAATGAGATCAAAACAAATACTCTAGTGTGGTTTCAGAACCCATCCATCAATTACTTTGCTTTCAAACATTTTGGATTCCTGCATATTTTGTTTTAGAATGAATATTCACAAACTGATTTAGGCCAACCTTGTTGTTTATACTTACTCTGATGTGTCAAGCATTTTCATGTATGTTTAGAACCAACTGAAAGACTTCAGCTGTTTTCAGAAAATTAGTGAGTGGTTTTGCATGAAACTTTGTATGAAACAAATTTTAAGGATTGTAGATACTAAAAGTCAAACTTTAATGTCATTCAGATCATAGGCAAAATTATCAACATCAACTGAGGGAATGACAGGTAAATTTCCTATTTATAGAGAAGTAGATCAAACTTTTACTTTCCAGCTTTCCAGTTTCCTCACAAGAAATACAACTGGTTCAGATGCTGCTAAATAATCACTTCCAGCATCTCTGTGTTGTGCATGTTGTGACAAGGAGTCGGGAAGAGAGGAGGGGAAATGCCAATGTGGAATCTGTGGGCTCGCTGTCTATTTAAGAAAAAAAACTAAAAAAACCTGACTTATATCATTAGCGTGAGGTGTTGAAAAATACCAACAAAAGTGCCTGGGTTCATTCCATATACCTTGCCAATACTTCCACAGGGATCCAAGCAAAAGCTGCTAGATATATGTAGAGCTATCCAATATGGTAAATCACTAAACTGTTGCTGGCAGTTTCTCAAGAGAAGAATTTTCAAGCCCTAGACTGACATTATCCACCCAAGGTGATCACTGAAACTGCATGCACAGAAAGTAAAAGAGGGATCCATGTTTCAGTTTTTATGTTCATGTTCAAGTTCAATCCCTCTGTGGCCAAAGAGGTATTCCTGAGTTACCTTTAGTCCTGGCTTGTTACTTGATCCTTTTCTTCTGGGTTTTTTTTCCTCTTGTTCTGACTTACTATTTAGTCATGCCTTCTCATTTGATCTTGATTTATCCTTTGCACACTGTGGCTTGTTCTGCTGCTTTGTCTTTGTCTTTTGCAGTGCCAGAGTCTCACTTGTTGTTCTACTTCTGTTATGCTAAATTTCCCACAACATCTATCTCCTGCTTTGTTTACTCTTCAGTCCTGACTAGTGGCTTGGTTTTACATTTACCAGTTTCTGGCTACTAACTCATCTCAGGCTACTTCCCAGATCCAGCAGAGATCTAACCTGAAGGATTTAACAGCATTTTCACTATGCTATAGCTTTCACTACCCATCAGACATAAAGCTTTTCAACAGAGGCAGTGAAAGAGGAGTGGTTTCTGTGAGATACTCCATTATTCTTCTGCTACGGCTACCAAATGTAACGGTTTTCAATAATCCTCTGCTATCGGAGGGTCACTTATCCCAACTACTGTTACCTTCTTATCTGTCCCACTTCTGCCACCACCTTTAAGGACTTCCTCCTAACCCACCACTGTGGCATGAAATATGATGGCCTTTTAGATGTCACTGTAGTTCCTGTGTGAGACTTTATTTATCTCTTCATACTGGGCACTAGTACCTTGTATTGACTGCTGCCAACAATTGACACTGTGTCTGATCTCAGACTTTCCCATATTTAGCATTTATGGAGATTCAAGTGATACAGTGGGCCCTCACCTTACGTGTATGCTCAAGCCCCATAGGAAACAATTGGGGTGAATGCTCATGGCAGCACAGTGCAGCGGAGCATGCGTGCACCATGGGCATGCACACCATTGTTTTTACCACCACACAACTTCTGCGTAAGCTGGAAGCTGCAAATAGTGAGCCCGCATATGGCAAGGGCATACTTTAATACAAAATAATGATTAGTTAAACAGAAATTAAACACAAAATCACACTTTACTTATTTGATACGCATATATCCTGACTGACGGTAACTCCAGCACTTATCTCTCATTTTCTCACTTACTCAAGCAAAAGTACAGACCAAAAAAAAAAAAGGGGGGGGGAGAAACAAGCAACAACATAAAATCAACATCAACGTACATAGGCTACAGAACCAGAATATCATCTGAAATAGCCATTCATTCTATTCAAATGAATCATTCCAAGTATTTCCATGAGGTGTGGGAGGTTGTTTCCATGTGTCCCCATGTTTATTACTATAACTAATAAAAGGAAGCCAAATTTCTGTAAAGTTGTCTGTGTCTTCATTCAGTTCTTTAACTTTATATATTAGTTTTTCCAATATATCAAGATGCCAAACCTTATGATACCACCAGTAGGATTTAAATTGTCAGTTGTTTTCCAGTCACAAGCTATTGACTGCCATGCTGTTAACAATAAAAACGCAATGAGATCTTTGTGAGATAAATCATCATTTGGATCAGATAAAATGTTTAACAGTGCCAAGCTAGGAATAAGTTGAACCTTTTGCTTAGTAACATTACCTATTCCCTAGAAGCCTTCTTTCCAAAACATAGAGACTTTCTCACAGTTCCACCACATAGGAAAATGTTTGGGTGTGTGTGCCTTCAAGTCATCTCAGAGGTAGTTTTGCCAGTTCCTTCCTCTGAAATATAGCCCACACTACATAGTATACATTGGCAGTCTCCCATCCAAATACTAACCAGAACTGCCCCTGCTTAGCTTACAAGATTAGACAAGATCCGTTACCTTTTAGGGTATATAGTTGCCTATTAAACTACAACCTCTCCAACATTTCAGAAAGCTATGGTGGAAAATCTGTAATGTTTCCATTGGTGTAAGATACCATCTATACATTAAGTTTGCCTAAATTGTGCAGAAATTGATTTGAAGGGTTTCATCATCCTTAAACTATTCCATTTAACATCAGTAATACCAAGTTGTGTTCTCACTGAATTCCCTGACAGTTTGGAGTTGACGTTAGAGAAAAAGTAAATTTTAAATAAGAGAAACTAACCCTTTCGATTTAGAGCTAGACACTATAAAAGGAAATAAGTGGTAGGTTAACCACACATTTTAGAAAATGTAACATCTGATTAATTCTGTACCAATATGTCATCTTTTTATGAAAGCTACTAGTTCCATATGAACCTAATGCTTATCCTTATTAATTAAAAAGAGGAGCTGTCACAATTGAAAATTATAGTAACATTTAGATAGAATTGCTAATGAGTTTTTTGTCTTTTTTACAAATATGTATAATATCAAGCATATGTCACTTTCCATTTGAGATTTGTTTTTGTTCCATAAAGCGTATCTGAACATTCTTAATATAGGCTGTAGTGAATTTATTGAGGTGAGAGGGAAAATTGAAGTTAATATTTTGGCATCAGAATTTATGAATGAAATTGCCTGATATGACTCTACCTCTGTGCCTGGTTTTAATATTAATAAAATACAATCTCACAGCTCTTCCATACTGCAGAATTAAAGCAGTTTGATGCTACTTTACCTGTCATGGATCCATTCTGTGGAATCCTGCGATTTGTAGTTTGGTGAGGCACCAAAGCTCTCTGACAGACCAGGCTGAATACCTCATCAAACTACAAATCCCAGGATTCTGTAGGATCCATTAATGCCAGTTTAATTGCTTTATTTCTGAAGTGTGAATACACCCAAGAGTCAGATATTGCTTCCCTAATAAAAACAGTATTAAAAAGGGTTAAGAGCTTAGGAGCTAAAACATCTATGATTTTTTTAAATATAAAACTCATTTGTTAATATCTCATTACTTAGTGTTTGTTGCTTTCAAAATTGTAATTGTATTTGTTCATTTGTCAAGAGTGACTGGAGAATTTAAAAGATTTCTGTGTTTTTCGGCGGTTTTGTGAAGCTGTAATTTATCTAGGTATTTTTCAATGTTCAGTATAGATGGGGAATTACTTTTACAGAGCTTTCAATGTTACTTGTTAAATTGTAACCCAATGACCTTTGTTTCCAAAATTTTGTTTCAATTGTTCAGTTGTAATCATGGGCATTCCTCTTTGTAAATTTATTTGTTTTAATGCATGGGCTAATAATATGGAACCTTTATTACCAAATTCATAGTATTGTGAACTCCCATCACTAGTACCTGCTTCTGCCAACCTAGCAATTTGAAAGCATGCAGATGCAAGTAGATAAATAGGTACCCCTCTGGTGGGAAGGTAAGCAGCATTCTGTGCAGTCATGCTGGCCACATGATCGCAGAGTAGTCTATGACAACACGGGCTCTTCGGCTTAGTAACAGAGATGACCACCACCCCCTATGGTCGGAAACAACTTCAGAACCTTGTTATTGGAGAATACCTTTACCTTCCATAGCAGTCATACTGGAATTTTGTTAAATGTTAATTTTTTATTTCAGCTTTTTTCAGTCAATCTTTATTTACATTTTGATTCCCTGTTCTTGTTTTCTAGTTCAGCTGTTTCAATTAATAATTTGTTCCTTTTGGTATTGTTTATTTATTTATTTATTTATTTTAGACAGCTGATCATTCTGATAATTCTGGTCACATAGTTTTTGTGGGGCTTTCAGACTATGTGGCCATGTTCTAGAAGAGTTCCTTTCTGACGTTTCGCCAGATTCCAGCCACAGACATATGCCAGCCACAGATGCTGGCGAAGCTTCAGATGCCAGCTTCACATGCCAGTGACAGATGCTGGCGAAACATCAGAAAGGAAGTCTTCTAGAACATGGCCACATAGCCCGAAAGCTCCTCAAAAAACTATGGATGCCAGCCATGAAAGCCTTCAACTCTGGTCACAGCTTTCATTGTGCCCCAAACAATTTTTACCAGGAATGCCAGTTGATTTGTTGTTTTCAAAGTGATGGATAATTTCTTCTTTAATTCTTCAACAACAACAACAACAACAACAACAACAACAACAATAATATAAAATTTATTTGTATCCCACCCTTTTGGGAGCAATCGGGGCAGCTAACAATATTAAAAAACACAATACATAATACAGTAAACTTCAAAATTTCCCTTCCCTCTCCCCAACATTAGTTGGATGTTGTAATAAAAATTGATAGAGCTGCCATGCTTTAGTATATAGTCTTTCATTTACTGAGGATTGGTCTGAAGCATTTATTTGTTCAATATTGGGTCCTACTATATCTAATGCCAGGATAGAGGAAATCAGGATAAATCAATTCTTGTGTAAGTATGATACTTCATGGAATAATATGAATAATCCCACACACCAGGATTGATCAGTCACCAAGAATGTACTAAGGTGAATTGTAATAAAAGATCTGTAAAGGTAGGCATTCATTGTGGTTTAGTTGTTTTAGCTACCAGAACTTTTCTGTCCAATCAATGTGTAATCATGTTAAAGTTAGCCCTTCAAAAATACTTTAAATTTATCCAGTTTGTATAAAGTATCTTTCTCTCTATATATATATATGTATCTATATTCTATATACTCTATATAATGTTGTTTTGAGTTGGAACCACACAATGAGAGAAAAGTATAGCAATTCCCTCACATTTTCTCTTTGATGGATATGAAATGTTCCTTGGGATCATTCCTGAAATCAGTGATAAATTGCAATGAAGAGGAAACTAAAATGGCAATACCAGATGAGTTTGAGGTGTCAGGTGCAGAATATTGCTCATTGTAAAGCATAAGATTAACATTTATTATTTATGTTATACTGAATATTTATGTTCTCCTCTTTTTCCATATGGGGCTAATTTCATATACATTAAAATATATTTACATTCTAGCAATATTGGCCATGGGAAAATGGATGAAGCCAGGAAAATCACTTGGCCTATTCTGAATTTTGTTTTGACTTATATGTTCAATAATTTTCTTTAATACAGAGTAGCAACTGTGTCTATTTAGAGGTTCCTTTTATCACCTTTTAGTTGTCTGGATGTCCAACTTGTGACCATGAGTACCGGAATCTTGGGATATTTTTATAATAGAATCAGTAGGCTCTCTGCCATTCTTTTAGGCTATTTGCTAAATGCAGACATAAATATACAAACATAATCACTCCCCTGGGGAAGAAACATAGATATTTCATTGCCTGGGAACATTACTTACATTACATAACAGTATGTGTCAGGCAAGGTGTTACACTATCATCAGAACTGAACCTTTATACCAGCCTTAACTGGCATCTCTCTATTTAAACTTAGAGGAATATCGCTATCTTAAACAATATTATTTCACCATCTATCCACTGAGGAATATAATCTTTTCTGTTCAAGCACTCTACATCCTAAAGCAGGGCTCAGGTGGGGGGGGGGGGGAAACACACAGGGATACAGGGCTTAATATCTCAGGACATTGATATTTACTTTATAACATCCATTTTAATCAGAATGGGGAATATTTCTATAGCACAGTTTAGCTGACATCAGAAATTCTCTCTCTTATCAGTACAATCTGTCTTTATTTGCATGGTCTGGGCAGTTATCAACTAGGAACAGCATATTCTTAGTAGCTTTATTTGTGATGGAGGCTGACACTTGGTCAATCTGGCTTTTATCTCTGCTCGGTCTGTTATATATCTTTTCCTGTCTAATCAGCTGACAGATCTTATCCAACCAGATAAAAAACAGTCACCATACTCTGCTTATGTAATCATCATTCTCTCCTCTAATCAGGATCTTAGAGGTGACATAACACACCTGGTAGATGTAGCTGCCCTTAGATTACATCAGCCATCTGATTGCATCAGTCGTTCTCTTTAACATGGCACCTGTCTTGGGTTCATTATAGGCCAATTCACTGTTCTCCCACCAGCTTAAAACTGTGGGTAGTTAAATTGGCTTTATGCCCAGAGCTAGGCTCTCAGCAACATACACAAAATCTACAATACACAGTGTTCTGCTTTACATTTTAGGCTTTATTTATATTAGCATGTCTTAAATTTTGCAACCTATAACCAAAGTGTGCAGCCTGTATCAGCAATTCAATTGAGATCATTTTTTCCTTTTATTTTAGCCTACCTTTCTTCAAACATGAGTCCCAAGGAGTGTTTCCTAAATCCAATAGCTAGTCCAGTCGTTGTTACTGAATTGTTATTGAATTAATTGTTAAATAGTGTGTCAAAAATCCCACTGTAAATCCCACTAATTCAGTAAGTCTACTCTAGATGGGACTATCAAGAGGATTCATTCCAAGGCATGTTTCCATACAGTACTTGAAGCAGTCCATGCTTCAGCCACAACATGCAAAACCAAAACTACTATCATCAAAGAACTCTTTCATGTTAAAATGTGATTGAAGCAAGAAAACTGAACAAAATAAACTATAATGGCAAATTGAATCCAGAGACGTAGCCATGTTAGTATGGAATAGTATGCAAGGGTATTTTGAGACTAAGTGTGCAAGAGTAATTGTAGCATGAGCTTTTGTAGATCTGGTCTATTTCCTCAGATGCATGGGGTGAACTGATGCCCAGGAAGGACCTTTATAGACTATACAAATACCCATGGAACTTCAAAACCTTTGGTTATGGTGATGAAGTGACAATTTCAGTTGTAACTATGAACATTGAGGGAGGAAAAGGCATGTGTAAAGATGTTGCCAAAGTCCAGTGTGGGTAGCTAGACCATATGAATGGAGGTGGGAGTTTTGAAATGTGGTGTATCCTGGTATACCACACATATTAAAACACTGGACACTCAGATTAGTCAGTTTAACATATCTCCTGTCTGGTTCCCAGCCTTCACACACCACATTCCAAAACTCCCTCCACCATTGATATGGTCATCCACTGCTACAGCAGCTCAACTTGGTTCTGGTCAGTTTCCAGCCATCATTCAAAGTGTTGGTTATGGCCTATAAAACTCTATATTTTGGTATTGTTAACTGCCATTGAGTCAACTTCAACCCATGGCAACCCTATGAATGAGAGACCTCCAAGTTGCCATTTCATCAACTGCCCTGCTCAGGTCTTGCAGACTCATGGCTGTAGCTTTCTTAATTGAGTCGGGAATGTGGTCGTCTTCTTTTCCTGGTGCCCGCCACCTTTCCAAGCATTAATGTCTTTTCTAGTAAGTCCTGTATTTTCATGATATGGCCAAAGCACAAAAGTTTCAGTTTAGTCATCTTGACTTCTAGGGAGGGTTGAGTCTTTATTTGCTCTAGGACTATTTATTTGTCTTTTTAGCAGTTCACAGTATCTGTAGCATTCTGCCTTGGTCCAGGCCCCAGAGGGAGAGAAGAACCACTGGACCTCATCCCCCTTTCCCACTACCTTTCCCTTTTCTTTTTTGTTGTCTCTCTTAGATTGTAGGCCTGAGGGCAGGGAACCGTCTAATTTATAAGATTGTATGTACAGCACTGTGTAAATTTACAGTGCTGTATAAATAAAGGATAATAATAATAATAATTAATAATAATAATAATTCTCCAGTACCACATTTCAGATTACACGTAGTTTATTTTCTTCCTGTCACCATTTTCACTGTGCAGCTTTCACAACCATACAGGGAAACTGGAAATATGATGGCTTGAACAAACCAACTTTAGTATTCAATTAAATAGCTTTACATTTCATGATTTTATTCAATTCCTTCATTTCTGCCCTTCCAAGTATTAGGGGTCGTCTGTACTATTAAAAAAAAAATCCTCATCCTGAATTGGCAGCAATCTAGACAAACAATGTACTGGTGAGCTCAGTATATAAGGCAGTGTGTGTGTTTGTGTCTGGAGGCTTATTCTGTGGATAGTTCCCGAGCAATTTTAATGTCTTCATCATCTACTGTAGTTTAAAGTTATTCAATTCATTTGTGCTCTCTCTCTCTCTCTTTCTCTTTTGGTTTTGTTTTCTTAATGTTCAACTGCAAACTTTCTTTTGCACTTTTTTCTTTGACTTTCTTAAGTCATCATTGCAGGTATCTGTTATTTTCTATTAGTAGGGTGGCATTGCCTTCATATCTTAAATTGCTGTTGTTCCTCCAATCGGCACACCTGCTTCCGCCAACTCTAATCTTCTTTACATTTGATTGTTTTGTCATACAAGTTAAACAGATAGCGTGACAAAATAAGACTTTCCATTTCTCCATATTCTGTCCTAACCCTAGCCTCTTCTTCTGTACAGGTTACGCATCAAGACAATCAAAAGCTGTTGCATACTCATTTCTTTTAAGAGCAATCCATAGCTTTTTGTGATCTATGCAATCAAAGGCTTTGCTATAATCTATGGCTTGAAACATATGGGCCAAGTATTTACAGGACATGTGCCCCCAAGTGTCCAGAAGCCTCTCTGAAGCTGAGCTAACAGGATAAAAGCCAGATCTTTAAGGAGTGGAAATAATTCAGATTTAGGTGGCATTGCCTTGGGACAGTGGTGGTGCCTTTGCAAGTGGGCTGTGCAGTCACCACAGTCTTGGCGCTATCATGGCTAGAGTGGCCAGAGGCCTCTCCTACAGAGCCATTTGCTTTGTCCCATTGAAGCATAAACTGATTTTCTTTTGAAATTCTTTGGTGTATTCCATTTTTCAACATATGTTTGCTAGATGGCTTAGGTAAAGGTTATCTGAGGAACCATATTTCCACATATGAGCCTGCTTGAGCCTCAAGTTCCTCAGGAGAGCCCCTTCACTTCACCACGCCACCTTCAGAGGAATGGTTGGTGTTTTAAAATATGGCCTTTTTAGTGGCTGTCCTAGTCTTTGGAATACATTTCCTGGGGAAGCTAGAATGCCCCCTTTGCTTTCCTTCCACAAGAAGGCAAATAATTTTATCCCAACAAGTTTTTGAAAACTGAAAGTTTTTAAACAAAAAGATTTTGAGACAGTGGTGTTTGCAAATTATACCTTTTTACTTTTATACTTTGTTTTTATTTTAACTTTTAATTAGTGTTATGTATTTTTTAAATGTTTAATTATTGGTATTTTAAAAATTATTGATAGTTTAATTCCATTTTAATGTTGGTGTTAACTGTATTATATTTTAATTTGTAAACTGCCTTGGGCCCTAATTTTGATGATGATTTTAAACTTTGTGTGCAAAAATATCTTTGCTGTTTTTTATTTTCTGTGTCAGTGGCTTAAGTAGAATTGTTACTACAGTGGTAAAGTTAAACTGGTGTTTAAGTCATCTCACTTAAGACTGGATATGAATACAGAAAGCCCTCCATATCCATGCATTGTTTATCCATGGATTCGACCATCCATGGCTTGAAAATATTCCAAAAAGTCTACATTCCAAAGTGCAAACCATGATTTTGCCATTTTATATAAGGAATTTTATATATTCTACACCACTGTATATAATGGGATTTGAGCACCCAAGGGTTTTGGTACCCATGGGGGCTTCTGGAACCAAACCTCAGTGGATACCAAGGGCCCACTATACACACAAAAGATACTACATGGACACCTACATTTTACGTAGTAACTAGTTTCTATAGGTAAGAGTTTTTATTTTTGTTGTTTATGTAGAGGAACTTTTGAGTCCAACAGTCTAGGTCCCTTCACACTACAAAATTATAGCACTATGATTCCACTTGAACTGACATGGCTGCAACCGACAGGATCATGGCCATCATAGTTTAGCAAGGCACTAGAGCCCTCTGGCTGATGTATCTAAATGCACCTTCCTAAACTTCCAGTTCCATAGGATGCCACTACTGCAGTAAAAGTAGAATCATAGTGCTATAACCATATGCTGTGAAAGGGCCCCTGAAAGGGATGGAGAGAATAGTCCAAGTGGCATAGAGGGAACAAGGCAAACAGTGCAAGGACCCAACAGTAGGAGGCAAAAAAATGTGCAAAAGCAGCAAGTAAAGAGGACACATGGTCTTAAATGCCTCTCCACTAATGCACAGAGTATGGGAAATAAGCAGGATGAACTTGAACTCCTAGCACAACAAGGGAAATATGATATAATAGGCATCACTGAAACCTGGTGGGATGAGTCTCATGATTGGAATGAAGAAATAGAGGGGTATAACCTTTTTAAGAGAAACAGGCCAAGCAGGAAAGGAGGAGGAATAGCATTATATGTCAGGGATATTTACACCAGTGAAGAGATACAGGAAGTCAATACTGGAAGCCAGGTGGAGAGCATCTGGATAAAAATTAAAGGAGAGGGAAACAACAGGGATGTTACTGTGGGAGTCTACTACAGACCTCCAAGTCAGACAGAGGAATTGGATGATGCCTTTCTAGAACAGATGAGCACACACTCAGAAAGGAGAGATGTAGTAGTGATGGGTGACTTCAACTATCCTGATATTTGCTGGAAGTCAAACTCAGCCAAATCCTCAAAGTCTAGCAAATTCCTCACTTGCCTGGAAGACAATTTCATTGTCCAAAAGGTGGAAGAGGCAACAAGGGGATCAGCCATTTTAGATCTGATCTTAACCAACAGAGAAGACCTAGTTGATGGGGTGCAAGTGGTTGGATCCTTAGGTGGAAGTGACCATGTTCTCCTGGAGTTTGTAATACAGTGGAAGGGAGAAGCTAGGCATAGTCAGACACGCACTCTGGACTTTAGGAGAGCTAATTTCAATAAACTTAGAGAAATACTGGGAGTGATCCCATGGTCAGGAATACTAAAAGAAAAGGGAGTTCAAGACGGATGGGAGTTTCTCAAAAGGGAGATATTGAAGGCACAATTTCAAACAGTTCCAATGAGGAAGAAAAATGGAAGATGTCTCAAGAAGCCAGGATGGATGACTAAGGAACTTTCAAATGAGCTAAGTTTTAAACGGAACATGTATAAGAAATGGAAAAATGGAGAAATCACGAAAGAGGAATTCAAACAAATAGCCAGCACATGTAGGGGTAAAGTCAGAAAAGCTAAAGCGCAGAATGAACTCAGGCTTGCTAGAGAGGTTAAGAACAATAAAAAGGGCTTTTTTGGATATGTCCGCAGCAAAAGGAAGAAGAAGGAAACGGTGGGGCCACTGCGTGCAGAAGATGGCAAAATGCTAACAGGGGACAGAGAAAAGGCAGAATTACTCAACACCTTCTTTGCTTCAGTCTTCTCAGAAAAGGCAAAGGGTGCTCAACCTAAGGATAATGGAGACAGAATAGAGGAAATTCAGCACAGAATAAGTAAAGAGGTAGTACAGGAATACCTGGTTAACCTAAATGAATATAAATCTCCAGGACCAGATGAACTACATCCTAGAGTATTAAAAGAACTGGCAAATGTAATATCAGAGCCATTGGCAATAATCTTTGAGAACTCCTGGAGAACAGGAGAAGTCCCAGCAGACTGGAGGAGGGCAAACGTTGTCCCCATCTTCAAAAAGGGAAAAAAAGAGGATCCCAACAATTATCGTCCAGTTAGTCTGACATCAATTCCAGGAAAGGTTCTAGAGCAGATCATTAAGCAGAGAGTCTGTGAACACTTAGAGGCCAATGCCATAATCACAAAAAGCCAACATGGGTTTCAGAGAAACAAGTCATGCCAAACGAACCTGATCTCTTTTTTTGATAAAATTACCAGCTTGGTAGATGAAGGGAATGCTGTGGATATAGTATACCTCGATTTCAGTAAGGCCTTTGACAAGGTTCCCCATGACATTCTTGCAAACAAGCTTGCAAAATGTGGGATAGACAAGTTAACTGTTACATGGATTTGTAATTGGTTGACTGGCCGAACTCAAAGGGTGCTCAACAATGGCTCCTTTTCATCCTGGAGAGAAGTGACCAGTGGGGTCCCACAGGGTTCTGTCCTGGGCCCAGTGCTATTCAACATCTTTATTAACGATTTGGATGACAGAATTGGGGGCATACTTATCAAATTTGCAGATGACACTAAACTGGGAGGAGTAGCTAATACCCCAGAGGACAGGATCAAAATTCAAAATGACCTGAATAGACTAGAAAGCTGGGCCAGTGCTAACAAAATGAAATTCAATGCGGAGAAATGTAAGGTTCTGCACTTAGGGCGGAAAAATGAAATGCACAGATATAGGATGGGGGACACCTGGCTGAATGAGACCACATGTGAAAGGGATCTAGGAGTCCAAGTAGACCATAAGCTGAACATGAGTCAACAGTGTGATGCGGCAGCTAAAAAAGCCAATGCAATTTTAGGCTGCATCAATAGAAGTATAGTTTCTAGATCAAGAGAAGTAATAGTGCCACTCTATTCTGCTTTGGTCAGGCCCCACCTGGAATACTGTGTCCAGTTCTGGGCACCACAATTCAAAAAAGATGTGGAGAAACTGGAGCATGTCCAAAGGAGGGCAACTAAGATGGTGAAGGGTCTGGAAACCTTGCCCTATGAAGAACGCCTTAGGGAGCTGGGGATGTTTAGCCTGGAGAAGAGAAGGTTAAGAGGTGATATGATAGCCCTGTTTAAATATTTGAAGGGATGTCATATTGAGGAGGGAGCAAGCTTGTTTTCTGCTGCTGCAGAGACTAGAACGCGGAACAATGGATGCAAACTGCAGGAAAAGAGATTCCACCTCAACATTAGGAGGAACTTCCTGACAGTAAGGGCTGTTCGACAGTGGAACACACTCCCTCGGAGTGTAGTGGAGTCTCCTTCCTTGGAGGTCTTTAAGCAGAGGCTGGATGGCCATCTGTCAGGGATGCTTTGACTTGGAGTTCCTGCATGGCAGGGGGTTGGACTGGATGGCCCTTGTGGTCTCTTCCAACTCTATGATTCTATGATTCTATGATTTACTGCCTCACTGAGAATGACACCTTATTGAAGAGATCTTGTAGAACATTTGAGACTACCTGAGAGAAAGAGGTTGGTTTCATAAGTTTTCATAGACAGCATCTGATGAAGTAGATTTAATGTTTATGAAAGCCTATAACACCAACGTCTTTCTCTCAAGAAGTCTGTTAGTCTCAAAGATGCTACAAGATCCTTTTGCATCCCTTTTTGAACAGGTATTGTTGGGTTATACTGCCAGACTTCATATTCCATACCACAGCTAGTCGCTTTAGAGTACTTAAATTTTTACAAACTGATTTTTAATGTGCTCAAAACATGTTCCATTCATTTTAGCCTAACGTATTTAAAGATGAAGTATACACTGGACACTAATGGATGCACTGACCCTAATGGAAGAGAAAAACGGTCAGATTCAGTAGCTCTTGAACAGTAACTAGGAATAGAGCTGCATATAATTTATTTATATTGAGAAAAATGACCTCTAGCAGTAATGTTATTACCTCTTAGAGCAATCTGGAAAATAGAAAGGGAAGAGAGAAGACAGCTAGACAGTAATTTAATACATGCACTACCAAGATCTCAGGGATGAAGCTGTTCACCAGCATTTAGGAAAGCAATACAAAAAAAAGTCTTAAATTAAAATAGTATGGCTGATCGGGGGAAAATTAGATTATTGGAGCTAACCTGTGTTAATGGTTTGGTGTAGTGAAGCAAAAGCCTGTTATACTAGCCTAAATTAATTAAGGAGGGTTTTGTATGAAGAAAAGTGTTTTGTTCAGCTATTAATGGATACATTGTAAAAGCAGTTGATGCATGTTGTAGAGAGCAAGGGCAGCTAAAAAGCAATTAGAAGAAAGCTATCTATTGTTTAGAAATACTTGGTAGAAAACATAAGCCATGGGAAGAAATTTCCATAAGTGCTGCCTCCTTCTTTCTTTCAAATCTTAATAACTATCTAGTGTAAAGCATTTTTTTTTAAAAAAATGACTAATAAAATACCTCTTTTCACAAGTGATGGTTATTGGAAGGAATTGGAAGAGGAAACATTTCTGTGCTGTGAATTTTTAAGGAAACAAGTGTGATGTGAACTTCCTAGATTAGTTTGCTGTTTAAAAAACCCTTTGGATTGTCCATTATTTCAAATTTTGTAATGCAGTTCTTGGTGCCAGTCTAATGTATATAATCAAAAAGGTTGTGTACAATAACATGTATAGTAGGCAAAGCATATATTGGGAGAAGTTACATGTGAAATGCAAGGTTTGTGCCTTTAAAAAAAGACAATAAGACTGATAAAGAAAATGCACAGGTTCAATTGATGACTGATTACTGACCGACCAGCAAATAAAGAGACCAGACACAGAAGTTTCAAAAGGGCCACTTTATTAAATTACCTATTTAATATTTCTTGGAAGAACTGCAACTAAAGGGGAGGCAGCCTAGTGTGGGAGCAGTTGCAGCAGGTGGTCCTTTCCTTAGACCTCCTCTGCAGCTTCCTCAAAGCGATGCCACCTGAGCCCCAAAGACACCCCACACATTGGGCTAATCCTTGGCTGGCCTACATCAGGAAAGCCAACCAAAAGTCCCTCCATCAATCCCCAAGGCTTAAAGAGAGGGTTTATCCTTTAGGCTAACATCAAAGGCCCCTTTCACCACCTCCCCAATCCCTAGATCAAAAGAGGTGGTTCCAATGACCTCCCTTCCACCAAAATGGTGACCTAGGTGCTCATCGTACTCAAAATCTTCCCCCATTATCTGTCACAGATAAGAGTCAAGCATCTGCTTAGCCCCTATCAGGTCAAAAAGAACTTCCCTAATACTTCTTTGCAAGTCTCCCAAGAAAAGGTCATTTCCAGGTTCAGATAGATGGACACCATCTGCTTTATAGAGCTCAGGCCACCTAAAAACAATGTCAGAATGAAGTAGGTAGTGGTCCAAAACCTTCAGGAGAGCACTGCAAATCTCCCTATTAGCTCTTCTACTAGCTCTGTCGAGCAAGCAGGGGTTACCTTCACCCCTCCAAACTTGTCTGGGAAGCATTGCTGACCAGACCATTTCAGCCAAAGGCCAATGGGCCCCAATAACCTTCATGTCATGAATATCTTGAAGAGTCAACACCTTGCCCTTGAGCAAGCCTAAATCATTTCCACCTAAATGTAGAACAAGAACATGTGGAGGAGGTTCACTGCATTTCTCAAACAAATGGCAACAATCTGAGGTGTGTTCCAAAGTGGCTCATGTGAGCTGATGGGCCACCCAATAAACGATGCTGTGGTTGCAGATCATCATGCAATGCCTCACCTGCCACAACCTGGTATCTGTAAAACAAAAGAAGCAAGTCAATGCATCAACTGTTGGACATAACACCAGTAAGCAGAGGACCTCCAATGCCCAATATGTTTGATAGCAGCCACATCAAAATCGCCAGCAGCAGCAGTGGACACTGCACCTATACAGAAAGAATGAGTAGCAAATTTAAAGTTGCCCAGGCCCAGAGCTGAGAAAGGTAAATACAGCAGAATAGAGAGAGGTAATTTTTAATCGTATGAAGTCATTTAAACATGTAACAATTAAAATAAAAATACAGCACTGAAAAAAGACTTCCCTCCCCCCAAATAAATAATCATCAAATTTCTATTTGAATAAAAAGTGTATTTCTTCTACATGTGCTCTAACCATCAGAAGTTCTGGTTATACATAGCTACTGGCTAAATGTCCTCTCCTTCCATTTTTTTTCATTCTCTTCTTCTCTTTCACCACATCTTCTAGTTGTTCTCACTTCCTCCTTCATTCCCACTCATTCTTTTTCTCTGTTTCCCCTCTCTCCATTTGTCCTGGCTACATTTGTATTTTTCTCTACTTCTCCATCCCTCTCTCACACACACATCCTCTCTTTTCTAGGTAAAAGCCTTCCCCTCTTTCCCTTCAGCACTGTCTCTCCAAGTCTTTCTTCTTCCTCCTGCTCAAAGAAAATGTAGAAATCATGATTGAATTGTGTAAAATGCTCAGCATTTTAAAGCTCTTCTGTTGTTCTTGTTGTTGTTGCTGTTATCATTATGTGTGCCTTCAACTCATTTCTGAATCATGGAGACCCTAAGACATGGGTTTTTGTTTTTTGGAAGATTTTTTCAAAGGAGGTTTGTCATTACTTTCCTCTGAGGCTGAGAGCATGTGACTTGCTCAGGTTGGCCCAGTGGGTTTCATGAGAGAGCTGGGAATCAAACTCTTGTCTCCAGAGTCATAGTCCAACACTCAAACCATTAAGCCTCATTGGCTGCCATTAAATTCAGTAAAGCTTGCTTCTGAATAGACGTGCTTAGATAGGATTTTCCTTTAGCCTCTGTTGTTCTGCAAATATCATCTCCTCCTCTTCCCCCCTCTTTCTCCACCTTCCCTGTCTGCTCCACACCATTGTTGTGATTATTGTGGTTACCATAACTTCCTAAAACCAGTGCAAAACTGCTAAAAACAGAGATTGGGTAAGCAGTTCTGCTCAAATCAGACCTTAGAAAACTTTCCTCACTTGGATGCAACTCTCACATGTTATTTAAATAATTCCTAGAAAAGGTGTTACAGCTGGGGAAGGGTGGTGTTTGTTTGTTTGTTTGTTTGTTTGTTTGTTTGTTTTCCCCATTTGTTGCTCAATGCAGAATTTGGATAACCTAATTTCTAACTAGTGAAATATTTTCTTGTTTGTAAGGTTATGTGTTTTTTTATTTGAACTGCATGCACTGAGCACCTGTAGATGATGCTCAATGTATCATGCTTAAAGACATCACAGAAGATCATCCCTATGTCTCATGGGAGCTGGAGGCTCTGGTGTCAATGGGGATGTGAATCCACTATGAGTTTTAGTTTGAATTTCAAATGAGTCATTAAGGTGTTGAACCTTATCCTTCAACTAATTCCAGAATCTTTCATCTTTAACTCTTTTAACGTTCATCTAAAATCCATTGGGATTCCCCACCCAACTGACAAAGACCCCAGCTGTTTTTGTCCATGCAACATCAAGGTTTGGGAAGCTGCCACCTTAATGATCCTATATACAAAGTGAATGCCTACATAGAACTAAAGTTCAATGCAGATTAGGAGGGAAGAAGACAGGTAGCCTGGAGGATCCTCTGGCCTCTCCAGACCCAATTGGCCCCAGATCATCCCAGTGCCATGGCAACCAGATGCCACAGTCTCAAAGCCAACTGCTGCCACAATCCTCAATGGGCCGCCAGCAAGAAGCGGCTTTTTGCCACTCCTTTTCTGTTTGGCTTCAGGGCTGCTTCCAGCTGTATTGGGTGGTGGTGGTGGTGGTGTGTGCATCATCAGCACACCACTTCCCCGAAAAAGCTGGAAGCCACACATTTTGGCCAATGTGTTTCAGGCCTTAGTGGCAAAATTGATTTGGGAACAATTTCAGGTCAATTCAACCATTCAGATGACTACATGAAGGAGAGAGCATTCTAACCCCACCCTTGCCCATCATAAGTGTCCTCATGAGGAGAATGACAGTCTGCCTCTCCACATTACCAGGAAACCTGATTTACCTTGTTCACGTGGAAGGTCTTCCCATGCAGTGGAGGCTCTTGTCTTCACACTGTCACTCTCTATGTGAGGCACAAGGGTGGTGCAATTAAAGGTCCACCTCCCTATATATTCATTATGTATGTCTGAATAGGATTGTATACCACCCCACATCTTTACATTTGCAACTTCATTCCACATATAGCAAAAGAGGAAACAGAAGTCACGACTCTTAGCTTCACTTCTTATGATTAAGTGACTGAGTCAAATAGAATTATGCTACAAAGATGTATTAGGTGGGGCATGTCTTATGGTCCTAGCTATCAGAATGTTATGAAATTTCTTGAACCATTGCCTGTAATAAGTAATAAGTAATAAGAGAAGCAGAGCTTTCTTTTATCAAGTTAAAATGCTTTTAGACACACACCGACACATACAGACATGCACGCACACACACACATGTGTTTTAGATCCAAATGCATGTGACAATAGAATGCAGTGCAGTTACCTTTTCTGTAACAGCGGTTCTTTGAAAGGAAAGATTCCCCTTGTGAATTCATTACCACACTAGAGTCCCACCCCTTGCAATCGCCATAGACATATAACAGGATTACTGCTCAAGAGCTTGCAAAGGATATAAGGGAAATTATTCTGTTCAGTCAGAAGCAAGCAATACTGGAACCAAGGTAAGAGAACGAACACCTTGCTACTTTGCTATCCTTTACAATAAAATGCTGAATCTAATCAAGGCTTATTGCAACTTTCAGTCTCAGTTCTGTTTTAATGTAAAATATTGGTTTAAAGCTGATTACAAAGCAGCTATTTTCATAAACTGGGACACTAGAATAATTTCATGGAACAACCTAGAATAATGGATAAAGTGATGATCTGTAAATTAATGGAAAATAATGTCTGTTCCAAAAAGCAGGAAATAACATTTATAGAAAATAGTGATTGTAGTAGTTTATATGTTCCACTAAAGTAGCTCCTGTAATTTGGAAAGCAGAGTTTTGAGGTTTCAAATATTTCATACATTTCATTTTTAAGATAATATTAATATTTTGTCCAATGTAGTCCCAATGTAGCTTTTTCACTTTTTTTTAAAAAAAATGTTTTTTAAAAATATTTCCATGTTCTCAGCAATTAGGTAATGCACTCAGTCATGAGCATCCTTCTAAGAAAGTGAATTACTGTAGTTAAGTTTAATAAGCTAATGGCATGGCAGTCTTTGCAAAATGGAGAGGCACCTAATCAATGTGGTGACAAATGGAATGATCTGTGGTCTTCAGGGTGAAAAGTTAATTGAATGAACAGGCAGAATTTTTTACATCTGCTCATACATTCCTAATGGGTATCTTGGTTTTAGTCTTCCTTGAAGTAATAACACATCCATCCTTAATTTAAAGTCTTTGCATTTCCAGCCACTTGCTTTTAGCTGGGGCAAAGGTCTCAGGTGTTTATACTTTGGAGATTTAAACTGTCAATATGATGTACAAGGCATCTACTTACAACTATAAGTGATTGAAAATCATTATGCATCTCATTAACTTGCACTTGGAATTGTGAATGTACTCATGAACCAGAAGTGTTAAGCAAGATTCAAGTACTGTGATAGGAGTGTGCATATGTGTGTGTATGAGAGAGAGGCGTTCTCATATTCCATATCTACATTCAAGAATATAATTTTTGAAAGCTTTGGCTGATATGAAAGCATGGTGATATAGCACCATTTCAAATTCTATCATATTCATTTGATTAGATACACTGTTGTACAGATTTATTATAAATGTTTATGGGGTATACATACCAACAAATATTTCATCCACATCCATGTTTAGTATGTATAAACAAAATGTACATCTACTGCTATAGCAATAGCTCATATGCAGATATAAATGCTATAATGCTTTGGATCACTTAAAATATATATGGACATGTGTTGTTTCAACATTTTGGTTACTCTACAGTTGACTTCCAGCTCACGTATGGTCTACAAATTTAGAAGAATGAAGCAGGAACCCTACAGTGATAAAATGGGCCTAGCTACATTGAACTGGGGAACCACATTTTTAATGGGGAGATAATGCTTATGATGATGATCCACATCATCATCAATCTACATGGGTATATGCTGAATTTCTATATATAGAAAATGGGGCAGTTGATGGAAAATATTCAACACTAGCATGCTCATACCTGGTATACAAAACCGTATAATCCAAAAATTCCCAACAGGACACCTCCACTCTATTTGACTGCATAAATAAACTTGGCCAAGTTTCTGTTTAAAAAAATGCATCTGAGCATTTCAAGTGATATGCAAGTCATATTACTACTACTACTACTACTATTATTATTATTATTATTATTTGTTTGCCTCATCTTTCTACCAAGACATCTAAGATAGTGACAGAATCAATGTAAATTTCTGGAGTGGCTTTGAGAATTGTTTTTATGATATGTAGTCTGATATCAGAATTGCTGTTCAATAGCTTTGGTTGGCTTGCTAGCTCCAGATTCTGGTAGCAACTATTAGGTTTTATCAGAATGAAGAAAGAAAGAATTGTTCGTATTCAGAGTATAAGATCTTCAGTCTTATTAAGGTCTCTAGATTAAATCATGGATTTATCCAAAATCAGTTTTGGAATATCAAAGTCAACTATGAAGTATCAGGCCCCAGGAAGCACAAGGCAAGCTAGACCACTGAAATCCACTGGGTGACCTTGGATAAGTCATGTTTTCACAGGTTCAGAGGAAGGCAATGGCAAACCACCCCTGAGCAATTGCCAAAAAAATCCTGTAATAAGTTTGCCTTAGGTTCACTGTGGCCTGATCCAGACAGGCCTGAAGAGGCGCCATTGCGGTGCCATTAGGGTTCGGGAGCACACATCGTATACATGCTCCCGAACCCTAGTATGTAATGGCACCAGCACATTACATAACACCGTTTAGACAGCGTACATAATGGCGGCGCCACAACTGCACAGCTTCAGCATGGAGCTGCGCAGTTGCGGAGGGCCAAAGGTGCCAAATGGCGCCTTTTCACTTTATTGCACTGCAACTGCGCACCTAAAAAGGAGTGCGGTTTCCCCACTCCTTTTTAGGTGTGCAACTGCACTGCAACATGTAGCTGCTGCAGCGCAGTTGCAGCGCTAAAAGGGGTGGTGCCAGACCACCCTTTCTGGGCAGTCTGTACCACCCCTGTAAGTCAGAAATGACTTGAAGGCATGCAACACCAACAAAGCTAGATCCATGTGAGAGACAGACCCAGTTGCATTCCTGCTGCTTAACTGGTCAATGTAATAGTAAAGCAATAAAATAATAAAACCATCCAGAATATCGAATTTCAAATGGACATTCCTGCCCTGTTAGTTCATTTGAAAATGAGCCATCTGATTCTCACACCGGTGTTAAGAAAGTGGCAAATTTCTCAGCTAGTAATTAGAAATTTAAAGGGGCCCTGAGAAAACAAAAATCTGTATTTTTAACTAACTGGAATGAACAGAAGTCCCATCCCTAGCAACAGCCCTATTAAGTTGTTAGCCTATTCCTGTTAGGCTAGTTAAAAGATGGCAACTGGCCCACGGTCACATAGTCTATTATGTGGACAAGCATGGATTTGCATCCCTACTCCTAGTTTAACACTTTAACCAGCATGGTGAAGTGGTTAAAACAAAAAACTAGGAATAAGAACACCCAGGTTCAGATCACCCCTTGGTCATTAAACTCAGTGGCTGACTTCAAGTCAGTCACTGTTTTGCAGCCTAACCCACCTTACAGGGATGCTCTGAGGATAAAAAGGAGGAGGAAGAGTCTGAGTCTTATATTGAACTCCTTAGAGGAAAAGGTGAATATAAACATAATAACTGATAAATCATACACCACAGTGGCTCTCACTACATTATTTGATTGTCATTCACTTCTGTTGTGTATGATAAATATGCATATTTGGGTGTCTGTGGGTTTAAAACTTCACCAATAAAGTATGCAAACATCTGCTTAAGTTCAAGCTTGGAGGAAAATACACAGCCAGCATACATCTACAGCCATGAATGAGTAGTTTCCAGATGAAGGTTGACAAAAGGTCAAAAAGAATTTGGAACACATATTTGAAGAATTGTTAAGGTCAGGAGATAGGAACATTGGAATGTGGATATGGAGAAAGCAAGGTAGGCAGATGTTGCTACGTAAACAGAATTGCCAAGTTCAAACACTACATGAGACTCATATCTTTATTACATGGTTATAGCATGCTGATACTGCTTTAACTGTCTTGGTCCTGAACTTTACCACTAGAGCTCTCTAGCAGAGAATTTTAAGTACCTAAGAAAAATACAAATTCAAGGATTCCATAGGATGGAGCCATAAGACTGCTATGAAACATAGATATATTCAGAGGCATAAATAGGGGGTATCAGGAGTGCAGACCAAACCCAGTGACACCCCAGGAGGTGTACTCAGGAGGTACACCTGGTGGGACTGGCGCAGATGCTGGGCAAGAAAGAAAGTGTGTTGCGCCTCTTTCTCTCACACCAGACTCAGAATGGATCATCCAAGTTTGCAAGACTCCAGACCCTGAACAGGTTGTCTGGAATCCACAGCACCTCCTAACAGCAGTGATCTGGCCAGGTATCACCACCACCACCCCACAGCCCTTTCTGGGTATCCACACCAGGGACACCAACCACAGTGACACCACTGGATATATTCTTAAGGAGTCGGTTTACACCCTATTTATTTTTGTCGGGTTCTACTGCTAGTGATAAAACATTTAAGTTGCCTGTGTTTTTCTCCCTTTCTTTAGTGTGAAATGATCTTTAATGAGCTTCTATTAGATTTCCATTATATTTAATTGCAGGGTTTTATACTGATTACATTTATGGGAAGACAATTGTAATCCACCTTCAATTTCATTATGGGTGAAAGGCGGAATATAGATCCTTGAAATATAAATAAATAATAAAATTTGATCCAAAATTTGGGAGAAAGGGAAGGGGGAGTGATTCTTGTCAATTCATCTTACCTCTTCTATGGTGTTCTTCTTTAGAAGTGTATGTACGTATTATTTAAATATTTATATTCATTACCTATGTCTAAAGATCTTAGGGTGATGTACAATAAGACCAACCTAATTTAAAATACTTTATATGCAGGAATATTTCAGTAGTTTTCTGTAGAAAATAGGATGGTGGTGAAAATTTTTTCAGTTAATTTTAATCAATGTTTGCACATTTCCTCATATGCAGAATGGAAATTACTAGATTTTTTTAAAAGTGGGGAAAATTGAAATGTATAGATTCATCCATTCAAGTTCAGCAGTCTGACCTCTGAATTATTTAAAAATCTGAATGTAAATCTGTTTATTCACTCATGTTAGTGTCTTCTTTTTTTCCTGAGGGGATGCTTATATTTAACAAATATAGTGTGGGCAAGTGTAACATTTCCATAGTGGAAATAGCTATACCTATAGAATATGACTGATGCAAATGGGAGTGAACTTAGTTTAAGTTGATTTGGAAGAATAAGATTCTTCATTTATTGAATATTTTTCATATTCAACATTGAAATAACTCATGGGGGGGGGGACAAATTTCAGAGAAAGCAAAATTGACAGATTTCCTCATCCCCAGTAGAAAAGCAGCTACTTAACCCCATCATGCATTAAATGTAATCTGATACCTGCACACCTACACTGATTCTGTAATCTCCATTTTAAATTTAATTCAGATCGCACAGGTAAAACATTCAGCCAAAGGCACATGTTTCTTCTGCCTAAAACACTCAGTCCAAGTCCCATGCCCCTTCTGCCTACCCTACTTATTCAAAGCATCTAGCTTGATAAAGAGTGCATCCAGAGAGGAACCAGAGATGAAAATGCACCGTCATTAGGACGAGCAGTTAGATAGTGTTGAAATGTGTTAATGTGCCAGGAAATTATTGACTTTGTTCCACTTAGGGGCCAGTCTCTGCATCAGAGGATAATAATAATTATTTATTTTATTTTCTTATATCTCACCTTTCTCCCAATATAGGGACATAAATCAAACATTAGGAATGGGAATAAACAAAACTGGCTGCAGAACACCTCAGTCTTCTGGACATTCCATTTCAGACCTCAAAAAAGTGATTCTTGAACAAAAGAACAAGCAATAGCAATAGCAAATACATTTCTATACCACTTATCAGTGCACTAAAGCACTCCCTAAGTGGTTTACAAAGTGTAAGCTAATTGCCCCCAACAATCTGGGTACTCATTTTTGCGACCTTGGAAGGATGCAAGCCTGAATCAATCTTGAGCCCTTTTGCTGGTATTGAACTTGCAAGTGAGTGACTGCAGTACCGGCATTTAACCACTGCACCACCAGGGCTCTTTTTCTACAAAGGAAGATTGGAAAAAGAAACAGCAGAATTGGAATCTATTCACAGATTCCAGTCCATCAGGAGTGGGTTGAACAGAGGCAATGCTTTTCTGGTACACTACACACATTTCAACTCTATATGACCTCAACCCCCACATCCTCATGTGTGTCCTCTTGACCAGTTCATCACATCTCCTCTCAGATTCCCACAATAAATTCCAATACCCATTTATATGGTTTTCTACTCTTGGCTTTAGCAACTTCCTTCCTCCTGTCTTTGTCCCCCAATGACTATTGTTAAACCTGAAGTTTTCCACTCATCTCCATACCCACAAGGTTTTGAATGTCAATTGATATTCTCACATCCAACCAGCTTATACAGTTCTGACTCTAGACTCTTGACTCCACTCCATACATCTGAGGAAGTAGGATCCAGTCTATGAAAGCTCATGCTACTAGCTCTTTTCTTTCAGTTAGTTTCAAAGGTGCTACAAGATCTTTTGCATACTCATTCTATGCTATTGTGCATTCGATTGAGGTATTCCTCCTGGTACAATCACTGATCAGCTGGAGTGGGCCCATGCCCTGGATGGCCATTTCCGCAGCTGTGCAGCCATTTCCACCCAGCTCCTTGCTTCAGCTTGGCTTTCCCCTGAGGGAAAGCCAGGCCGAAGCAAGCAGGATTGGGACATGGGTGCACTCCAGCTGGCCGGAAATGGCCCCATAGCTGTGGAAATGGATGCCCTGGCCAGAGGCCCTTCCCCCAAAGCCCATGGTAAACAGCCATGCGAGCCAGGGAAGCACTGCACAACCAAAGAAACTGGCACCTGCCTGGGTGGGGAGATCCCTGTGGAGAATGGGGGCCCAACCAGGCATCACCCCTTCTGGGGTGTCACCCAGTGCATATCGCACCCCCCCACACACACACACCCTCTAGTGATGCTACTGCCAATTAGGATAGGATTTTATTTGTTATATATTTATTTATTAAAGTCATTATTATTTGTTGGATACAAACCAAAGAGCCTGTGCACAAACAATGGCACTGAATAGGTCAATGCTAAATTGGATGGTTTTTTAAGCAACATGGCATTGAGCATCAGATTAAACAGGCTTATTGTCCAGAACAAAATGGTGTGACAGAGAGAATGAACAGAACTCTCAAGGAGATGGCAGTCACCATGCTTTTGGAAGCTAATATGCCTAAATGCTAATGGTCTGAAGCCATCATGACTGCAACATACATGTGTAAGAGATTGCCAACTAAATCTAAAGATGTGACCCAATGCCAGTTATGGCCTGGAGTTAAGCCAAAATCTGAAAGTTTTTGGAAGTAAAGCATTTATCTATTTTCTCAAGCAGAAAAGAGCCAAACATGACTGCAGACATGATGAGGGAATTTTTTGTTGGTTATGCTAGAAATGGTTACAGAATTCCAAATTCAGATGGATGCACAATAAAATTAACAAGTGCTGTTTATATTGATGAAAGACCTCAGTCCAAATCTAATCAAAACCAAGATGTCTATCAAGATTTATTTAAAGAAGACTCCCATCAGCAACCAGGGCATGTGGAGTTCTTTTGTCCTCAAAAGATCTTGCATCCAGAAGGGGTTACACCTGCAGTGGACCAGCTTAATGATGGGGAACAAGACTGTGTGCAAGAAGTGGAGCCAGGTATCAAAATTCAGGTGAGAATGTCAGAATATACCAATAAAGTTAAGATTCTCTTATCAACCCACAGAGGAAAGAATTCCAAAACTCTCTGACTGGAAAAAAATCAAGGGACTGCCAAAGAGAGATTCTGAGAAGTAGGTGCAAGCTGCTAGTGAGGAGATGCAATCTTTATATAAAAACAAGACATGGACTTCATCAGAATTGCCAGAATGAAAAAGGGCAATTGGCTGTAGATGGGTCTTTACAACAAAGCTAGATGAAGAAGGGGAGGTTCGATGATACAAAGCAAGACTTGTTGCTAAAGGCTACACTCAAAAGTATGGGAAGGACTACAACAAAACTTTTGCTGGAGTAGTCACACACACAAACATCAGAACTCTCCTAGCTGTCACAGTTTACAAGAAAATGGATGTTCAACATCTGGACATTCACACAGCTTTTCTGTTTGGTGCTCTCACTGAACAACTTAATATGGAACAATCTCCAGGATTCCAAATATCTGGCAAGGAAATTCTTGTATACAAATTACAAAACAGCATTTATGATTTAAAGGAAGCAGCCAGAGCATGGGGTGAGAAACTGAACCACCTCCTCATCAAAGAGGGGTTTACTCCAGGCGCTGTTGACAAATGTTTATACAAAAGATTCAGGAATAATAAATGGACTTACACCACAAGTTACGTGGATGTTTTGATCCTATGCACTGAAGAAAAATCAGATAGTAAAGAGATAGTCCAGAATCTCAAAAAAAAAAAAAAAAAAGAGAGAGAGAGAGAGATTGATATCAAGAATTTGGGAGATATCTCACAGTATCTTGGAATGCAAATATAAAGAGGCAGTTCTGGAAGTTTCTTCCTGAATCAGAAGCAGGAGATATTGGATCTTCTGGACTGTCTTGGTCTGAAAGATGCAAATGCTATGCCAACTCCAATGGAAGGAGGATTCTTAAAGGACATTAAAAAAATCCAAACCTTTGCAAAATGGTAACAAGTATAGGAGTGCACTTGAAAAAACCCTATACATTGCCAGTTTCACCAGACCTGACATAGCAAATGCTGTTGACATCTTATGCAGAATGGTCAACTCTACTACTGAAAGAGACTTCATTGCAGTTAAGAGAGTTGCCAGATATTTAAAAGGAACAGCAAACCACAAACTGATGCTGCCAGCCTGTAACCAACCACATCTGATCGCTAATGCAGATGCAGACTGGGCTGCAGATCTGGCAGACAGAAAATCATCCACCAGAAACCTGATCTTCTATAATGGAGGAGCTGTAAGCTAGACAAGAAAGAAGCAATCTGCAATTACACATTCTTCTACATGTACTGAGTTTGTTTCAGCAAAAGTAGCATGTGACAAAATCAAATGGCTGTACAACTTACTCCTGGACTTTGGGATAACAGAACCAAACCAATCATTTTGATGCAAGATAATCAAAGCTGCATCAAGATCTCTCAGAGTGAAAAGCCACTTAAGAAGAATATTGATATTGCTTTTCACAAAGTACAGGAAATGTGTCAGAATGGACTTGTTCAGCTGGAATACTGCAACACAGAAGTAATGATTGTGGACATCCTCACTAAACCTTTGCCAAAAACTCAATTCCAGAGATTATGTGAAGGGATGAAAATCCTCGATGTCATTCCAAAGGGATGAGAAGAGGATTGTTGGAAAATTTATGCATTTCATTTGCCTTTCCCTCCTTAGATAGACAAGGACTTCCCTCTATCTATCTCATTCTATCTAAACATGTGACTTTGGTCACTCACTCTTGGAGGCTATTTAACAGACTCTCTCTCAAGATTCTAAAAAGTCTCCTCTCAGTCTCAGTCAGAGTAACAGTCTCTTCCCTACCGTAGCAGTAGGGTATTTCTCTTCTTCCTGCTATATTAAAGATGGTGAGATTTCATCTCTTTCCCCAAACCATCACCAGTTAGGACAGGATTTTGTTTGTAATGTATATTTCTTAAAGTCATTATTATTTGTTTTTAAAACTACAAACTCCATGTTTGTTATTTTTGGAGTAAGTCTTTAATCTTTAGGAATGCAGATTTAGAATAAATAGTCTGACCCACACTTTTGCTGTTCTGCTGATGAAAACTAAACTCTAACAAGTTTAACTTTCATACATGCATATTTTTGTTTCCCTTTAAAAGGGTTAACACCCTAGGAAACTCAAATTGCACCCCACAACCCCAATCCATGTTTCCTGTCATCTGTGCAATAGGAGAATATTTGCAATGATGACACTCATCAAATAGGCTCTTTGGCTAATCTGGAGCAAGGTAGATAGAACTGGAATTTTCTACTTGACATATTGTTGGAATCTTCTACTTGGTTCTTGATATGTACAGTAGCCTAAATACTCTAAAGTGTGCCCTTTAAGACATTTTGAACTTCAGATCCCAGAAGCCTCCATCATGTTGGCCAATCGCGTGTGATTCTGGGAGCTGAAGTCCAAAATCCCTTAAAGAGCACAATTTGGGGACCACTGGTCTAAAGGCACCAGATCCTGTCTGATCCTTGAGGCTTTGCAAATCACCAATGAATACCAGGGTATATTTCAGACAAAGGAATTGGCATAATCACCTCTAAGTGTTCCTTGTCTTTACAACCCTATGAAATTCATGGTGTCACCATACGTCAACAGGCAACTTGAAGGTACATGCGCACAGAGATTGAATTTGTCATCTTCTTTTTGTTTCATTTTGAAAACCCATCTGTCAGGCTGAAAAGATGAAGATGATGTTCTGACATGTGAAAAAAATTTGGAGACCAAGCAGCGAAATGGTAAAAAGGAACTGTGATAGAATGTTGTGACCTTCAAGGGGTGCTCAGAGCCTGAGGGAAAGTAGGGACAATGCTGCTTAAGAGACTGTGACCAATAGAGTGTGGAAAGGTGACCTATTGCACTGGGCAGGTGAAATACATTTTAAGATACTTATAATGTCCTCATAACATTTAAATAACTTTACTTAGCAAAGGCATCATGAACTGACTGCATTCGTGTTCTATAGAACTGGCTAACTAAAAACCAAGCATCAAATTGGCTCCAGCTGCAATAAATGTTTCTTCCAGTTTTTGAGTCCTGTACCTTGGCTCTCAGAATATTTATTTTGCTAGCAACCCTCTGATAGTTAAAGTAACAGTGGTCACTGCTTGGCTTCATAATGCCATGAGAAAGCTGTGGCGATGAAGGCAAAATGCCGCTTTAAGTTAAAGGGAATGAGGAAGAATTGTGGCATTTTGGTACAAAGCAATGTAAAATTGTTTGTAAGTGGGAGAAATTTGAATGGAACTAATTCCCCTGAGGCTACAATGCTGTTCTCTCCAAAATGCAGCTGTGCACAGAGAGAAAGAGACTTTTTCCCAAAGAATCTTAAAACTTTACAGCTGCAGAGAATTCACTGTGAGATTTCTTAAACAATTAGGCAGCTATGTACTTTGCACCTGCACTATGCATTAAAGACCAGACATAATACATAGGATTTGTATCATTTTTTTTCCTTTTTAAAAAATTGAACACAATCAAATAATAGGTATTTTAGAAGACAGGAGACTGGTAAGGAAATATTGACTTCCCCTTCAAAATGGGGAAGTTTCCAGTGCAAATGTGATTAACATGAAGTCCTTGACTAAAGGCTGCATCCTTGGTCAGTGGCATCTTTTTTCATATCTTGACAGGATCAGACAGCTTGAAGAGTGAGCAACACTTTTATTCAGTGGGAACAAGATACCCTTAAGTTCCCAGTGGAACCCTTGCATTTCCTTCTAGACCAGGAAATACTTGGACTTTGATGCATCAAGCATGCTACTCAACTGCCTATGGAAACAGTAGATCACATCTGGAATACACATGTATTAATTATACAGTCTGCCTCAGCATCCTGCATTTTTGGACTCTTGTTATTTAAAACAGCCTGACTTTCAAGTGGAAAGAATAAAGTAGTTTCCGTTTGCCTGAAATTTTGATCTGATGTGCCTTGCTTAATCAGGTAAATGATATCTTTTCTAAACCTGATCAGAGTTTGAAAAAATTACTTTCTTAATTTCATCTCCCAGAATCCCCCCTCATCAGTATGGTCAATGGAGGAGGTTTTTGATCAGTAGTCCAAAAAAAGTAAAGCTTCCAAGTTCTGCATGTTACTGTAATCAGAATTTTTAGCTAGTACTTTTTAACAATATTGACTTTATGCTGCTTCCATTGTCCATCTTTAATATATCAAAACCTGTATATTAAGTCAATTTCTTCCCTTTAGCATTACCTTATTAGGAGTGACTTGTGTCCAAAATATTTAATCTCCTTAAAAGGCAAACAATTCTTTCTTCATCCTTCCAGAAGAAATGTTGTAAAATTTTCAGTGTCTGACCAACTTCAGCCTACTTTATGAAACAAAATGCTTTTCAGTGACTAAACCTCTGGTGTTTCCCACACTTAGCAAAAACATTTTCTCTCTATAATCTCTACATTGTTTTCTGTCTACACTTTTATTTTGAGTGGTAAAATCACAGGAATTATATGGTTCCACAAAACACGTCACTAGAGTTTTATTTTAAGGAGAGTTGATCAACAGAGAGCCTGTTATGACAGTGTTTTGAAAGCCACATCATATATTATGTGCATCACCATTGCATGCAGTGTTCCTTCTCAAAAAAAAAAAAAAAAATTAGATGTCACAAAAGAAATTTAAACTGACTATGCTCTTTTTAACAGCATAGTTATGGAAAGGGTCACACTTCAGTACCTCTAATAACCTCAACACTCCATGCTGAAGAAACTGAGCCAAAACTGGGACCTTAGAAACAAGCCTGCCCAGTGGAACCTCAAAATTTACAGTTCTGACAATGCTTTTTTAAAAAGCACAAAAGCATTCAACCCCAACCAACCTCCTAGCAATGAGGATTCTAAATAGTCAGTGACCACCAGGAGCCATGAAACATTCACTGCAATTTGGAAAAGACAAATAAAGAACACAACGATGAATATGTATCCACTTGTACCCTGAAAAAATGTAGTGTTCCCAGAAGGGAATACCCCACACTAGCTGAAATACTGAATAGGAACATTCCTATCAAAATATGGGGATGGAACTGCAACATTTTATTGTAGGACTCACATATTTATATAATTTCATCTATTTAGCTCAGGTGTGGACTATCCCAGCTCCTCTCAGCTTTGTAAATAGCTATTTCTCCTTCCCCATAGCCCCATCATTTGGTGGCATTCCTGCTTTTTTTTTAAATCAGTTTTTCCAATTCAGAAGGCTGAAATGCTTCTACTAATTGTTAGTTACTGACAGCAAGAGTTGAAATATGCTGGTATTTGTGTTCCTACCCTTTTGGCTTAGATCTCCTCCCCACTGAAATGTATTCCATGAGAACTCTGCAATTAAATTCAGCCTTCAAACTGAAAGGGGTTTGCTATCTTTGATTTAGCTAAACAACAATATAGACATCCATAGGTACAGCAGTGAGCTATTATTTGCCATGATGTATATTTAGCATTGGGTTCTAGATATAACAACTATTCTACTTTTCTCTTTCAAAGAGAGCAGACACCTGCTGTCTCTCTGG
This sequence comes from Urosaurus nigricauda, assembly GCA_034509955.1. NCBI lineage: Eukaryota > Metazoa > Chordata > Lepidosauria > Squamata > Phrynosomatidae > Urosaurus > Urosaurus nigricauda. Next base: position 133,306,196 of record JAOEGL010000005.1, on the reverse strand, counting down.
TGCTAAGGATAGAACTTGTTAGAAAACGTTTGTGGTACTGTACAAACATATTGAACTAAGAGCCTCTCAAAGTGATCCATACATTGGGTTTGAAAAACCATGCTCAAAGAGTCGTCACCAATGGCTGCATATCCAGCTGGAAAGATGTCTCAGGATTCTGGCCTAGGGCCATTACTCTTCAACATTTTTATCAATGGCTTACATGACAAGGTGGAAGAGATTCCTATCAAGTTTGCAGATGACACAAAACTAGGAGGGATAGCTAACACTTTGGAAAATACAGAATTCAAAAGGACCTTGATAAACTAAAAAAAATGGGTAGAAATTAATAAGATTAATTAATTAATTACAAGAGCGTAGATTTTAATTGAACATTAGAAGCAACTTCCTGACAGTAATCCAGCAATGGAACCAATTGCCTAGAGATGTGGTGGGGTGTCCTCTGGATGTCTTCAAAAAGTAGCTGGACAGATACCTGCTAGGGATGCTTTAACTATATATCCTGCATTGAGTAGGGTGTTGGACTCAGCCCATGAGGCCCCTTCCAATTCTGTGATTCTACATTTCATGTCCAACACTGATGGCAAAAGCATGACACAACTTGACTTCCTCTCTCTCTCATCCTCACATCTCACACTAGCTGTGAATGAAGGAAGTTGATGTCTGGACACTACCTTGAGTTGTTAGTAAATACAGCCTTAAATATTTGGAACCAACAAACTCCTCCAACAACTGCATTTATAAATGCAATGGAAATACCAAGAAAGTGTTGCAGGCAGATGGCCAGAAATTCTGGTCCCTCACTGCCAAATGTTTTCCCTTTCCCTCTGTCTGAATCCAATTTAAATAAATGTTCTATGTCAGTGTTATTTTTGGTATCTAGCTAGGTTTTCATGGAAGAGTTGTTAAAGAGAGAAACACAGCCCAGTATGATTAGAAAGAAATTCAGACTCAAGGGCTGCATAATATATGTAGATATGAACTTACAAAAAGCAAGGTATGACCAAATGCAATTGAAAGCATTTAAGGTTGATAAGAATGCAAGGAGATATGGTGGATCAACACCATAATTCAGCATTCTGATCATACTGTGATCAACCAGATACCTCTGGGAATCCCACAGTAGGAATAGTATCCTCCTACTCATGTTCTCTAGTTAATGGTGTTGGAAAAATACTGACTCTGTCACTGAAGATTCCACATAGCTTCATGACTAGTAGGCACTTATAATCATACCCTCTGTGAATACCCCCTGTGAATGTGTGGAATCCCCCTTTAAAATCATCCAGCTTAGTAAACGCTGTCACAACTTAAGTATGCACTGTTGGGAGAAGCACTTCCTGTTATTTGTACCAAGTCTCCCACCATTGAACTTCAATGGATGGCCCCAGGTTTCCATATTGCAATAAAGTGAAAGGCACATTCCCCAGGGCAGAAGTGTTTGTGTTTATTTATCACATAAGGCTAGAAAGAGGGAATATTAACAGGTCAAAGCATCTTTGGCCAGTACTTATAACACAACATCATGTTCATCCTGCTGTTGCCTTGCATTCCATTCTTTACTACAATGTACCTTTCCATTGACTGGCAAAACCCATCAAGAGGCTCTCAGTCTTGTTGCTGCCTTCATGTGATAGGTCCCTTCCACTGCAGATCTGCTTTCTCGGGCAGTTTTGTGGTGTGAATGAACCTGATTTTGCTCCTCTTCCCCTCTTTACCCTCCACCTCTTCCCAATTGTGGCCACCAACAGCCTCCTGAAGCTGGCTGCTGTGTGCACATTCAAACAGCCACTGGCTTCAGGAGATGGTTGGCAGCCACAATTACTTGTCTCCCCCCACTTCCTCCTAAAGCATGGAGCTACTGTGTGAACATGCACACAGCAGCCCTGTGTTTTGGAAGGGGGCAGAGCAGTGATCGTAGTGGCCAACACCTTCCTGTAGCCAGCTGCTGGGTGCACATTCACACAGCAGCTGGCTTCAGCAGGCAGTTGGCAGCCACAATTGCTTGTTCCCCCCTTTTCTTGTACCCAGAAAGTGGATTTTGGCAGGGTGGAAAACAGATCATGCAAACATGGATTGCCAAATCACTATCAAGGAGGACAGTCTGATAAGAAATTATGCTGAACCTGTAAGTTTCCATTCTGAAAATACAGTGGACCATTGGTATTCACTGAGGTTTCGTTCCAGGATCCCTCATGGATAGCAAAATGTGTGGATGCTTAAGTCCCATTAAATGCAATGACATTGTAAAATGGTGTCCCTTAATGAGGAAGAATACACAAGCAAGAAGAGGCTGTAGCAGTTTGGTTTTGTCTGAGCAGACTGGGAAGGGCTAGATTCCCCCTCCTTCCTCCACTACTTTTACCCTTTGAACTCCATTTGCACCAGCTGAAGTAAGCTGAAGATGAATGGGCAGAGTGGTGGGAGAAAAGAGAAACTGGGATGTTTTAAAATCATCTGAAAAGTTGGGACAACAGAAGAGTAATCAGGACTGTCCCTACCAAATTGGGACAGTTGGAGGATATGCATGTCTGTGGGCCTGCCCCAATGTGGACACCAACAAGTATAGGAATAGAGAAGGACTCATTGCCATCTGTGCTACTGAAGGCAAGGAAGATTACAATGGAGGAGGAGCACTACCCACAATGCTACTCTAGGTCAAAGACACCTTTTACCACCATCCCCCTTTTTGCTTTCCCAGAATAAGAAAGAAAAACAGAGAGAATGAGAGGGGGGAGGATAAAGAAAGAGAAATGAAAGAGAAAATATGATGGAAACTAGAAACCTTTAGCTTATTAAATGTTCATAATTCAATTCAATGATATAGGGAACATTCATGCCGATTAGTATTCAGTTTCAAAACAAAGTATCCAAACCATAATAAAACCATTTATTCTTTTTGGACAAAACTTCCTGGTTTTCACATTCATCTTCAGGCAGGTAACACTTTCTCATATCTTTGTAAATGTCATTGAATTAGTCCTGTTTTTTGTACCTTCTACTTGTACCACATATGTGTTGTTGTTTTTTCTCCAGTGCAAACCGATGGCCTGGGATCATACTCAGCTCAAGGCAGCATATTACTGAAATATTTTCATGCATGCCCTATTGACTGCAGTGAAAAATGGACTAGTTTTAATGTCAGTTAATTTACGGATATCTGAAAATATTGGTGAAAACAGGAGAAGCCCACTTTTGGAAAGGTGTGACAGCACAGATCTGATGAGGCAGTGGGAACACACACATTTGACAGCACAGATCTAATGAGGCAGTTGGAACACACTGGTGACAAGTGTCACTGTTAGGATCTGCATCTGTGTGTGAACCATTGTATAGTTCTGTTAGTGGATGAATTAAGTTAGATTCATAAATGAATTATTGGTATAAGATCAACTGACTTCTCTGGAGAAATTGCCACTAATACAGGATGCATGCAAGGAACAAAGCCCACTTTTGTGTTCATTTGGCTATTATTTGAGGCAGGGAGTGTTCATTGGAGAATCTATCTCCTTTAAAAAATTACCCCTACTCATGAATCCCTCTTTAATTCTGGAACCACCCTCACCCTTTCCCATCTGCTCAAAATTGCCCTCCCTGAAATAGAATTTAGGGATAGTAATTAAATGAAAATGCTGTCATCAGTTCATTTAGCACATGTTGTAAAACATTTGACCATCTAGCTAATAATTGTCAACTCCATTTGGCAATGACTTTTAAGTTACCTGAGATCTCTTCTCCTTTCTTTTCCTTTCATTTTAGAGGCAGGAGGAGTTAAATCAGGAAACATTAGATTTCAAACCTGAACATTCTACCAGTGAGCCACATACCACTTATTCCTGGATAACATGTCACTTTGCCTCACCAGTGGTGGCCCAAGATGCAAAGATCAGCCCATGTTCGAACCTAGAGTTATTTAGGTAGTCTGAGGGCTTGGATGAGTATCACAATGTATAGGTGCACATTTCCATCCACATGGACAATATATACATAGAGGCATGCTCAGTCACTTGCTGGTGTACCTTTTCTAGACTCTCCATCCATCACTTTATTTAAGCTTTCATCCTTCCCCTCTGCTGGGATTCAAGATGGCTTTTTTAAAAGGCAGAGAATAGAATAAAACACATTTAGTAAAAAAAAAAAAACACAATTAAAATTAAAACAATGTTAATTAACAACAGAATTAAAACCAATTAACATCTTACTTTAAAACCAATTAAAAACAGCACATCACCATAAAATTCTTTCCTTTTCCCTTTGGTTAAAACAGTTTCCAATGGCTTGCTGCTGAAAGAAAGCAAAGGAACCATCCTAACTTCCTTGGGGAGGAAGTTCCAAAATGTGGGCACAATCACCAAGAAGGCTGTCTCTCATATTCCCATCAACTGTGCCTGTGAAGGCACTGGGACAGAGAGATGTTCCTCCTTTTTAGATCTGAAAGCTTGGGCAGTCCTTCTAACACCTTGCAGTTGAGCCATACAGGCTTATATAGGTCCAAACCAGAACTTTGAATTGTGCCTGGAAACAGACCAGCAACCATTGGAGCTGTTACAACAAGGGGTTTTGTGTAACCAGTCTGAGAACCTTTACACACCATCTTGAAAGGCTGGCTGGGGGAAAGAGTTGGGCTGTAGCCTCTCCACGATGCACGCCCTGGCTCTGCCCCCAGGTATCATATGCCATGCACCACACCACACGGCATGCAGTATCACGGTGCTCCTCTGGTGCTGCATCCACACAATGCAATGCCACGCTGCTGCACTTTTTGTGGTTCCTTTTCACACCTTGGAAAGGCCGGACAGGGGCTGCAGCATGCGGTTGCAAAAATGGAAGCGCCTTCAGGCCAGCCCTTAGGATTGGTCTGCACAACCCCTGAGATAGCAGTCTGGCTGCAGCTCTTTAGAATTTCCAAACACTGTTCAAAGACAGCCTTACATATAGTGCATTACAGTAACAGAATCCATATTTAACCAAGGCACATGTCACTGTGGCAATGTCAGAGTTCCCAAGAAAAGGGCAAATTTGGTGCACTAGTTTTAACTATGTAAATACATCACTGGCCACTGCAGAAACCTGAGCCCAAGCTGAAGACCAGTCATAAATGCATATTGCAAACCCAGTCACCATTTAAGCCCAGTAAAGTTAAAGGTAAAGGTTTTCCCTTGACATTAATGTCTAGTCATAATTGACTGTAGAGGGTAGTGCTCATCTCCATTACTAACTGGAAAAGCCAGCATTGTCCAAAGACAACTCCAGTGGTCATATGGCCGGCATGACTGCACAGAACACTGTTACCTTCTCACTGAAGTGGTACCTATTTATCTACTTGCACTTTGACTTGCTTTCAAACTGCTAGGTTGGCAGGATCTGGGACTAGTGATGGAACATCACTCCATCATATGGCACTTGGGCCTTGAATTGCCAACCTTCTTACCTTACAATTATCAAAACTGACATGTTAACCACTAAACCGCTGTTTCCCTCCTTTAAGTCTGATACATATTTCAAAACAACATTGCAACACATTATATATGAAACTAAAGACATATCCAGTGTCCCAAAGATTCCATACATTTGATGGGGAGCCACTGCGGCACTTGATCGTTCTGTATGCACTACTTGGCAGCATAGCCAGCAATCTTAGAGGAAAATCCTAAAGCCCTAAATAAAAGATATAAAACATGTTGAAATGCATGATAGAAATTCCACTACAAGGAATCTAACCTTTGTTCATTGTTAAATGCACAACTGAAAATCCTGTTACCTATTCAAGGGGGACAGAACTTTACCCTTCTCATTGAGAACTACAACTCCCCTCTTTTCCAGGTTTCCCTCTCTTGCTGAGCTCATCTAGTAAGAACAGCCCCTCTTTTAGGATTTCCCCACCCAATGGACCAAACCAATAATTCACAGGGGTTACACAGGCTCAGGGAACGATACCCATGATGGTTGGGGAATTCTGACTGTTCTAGCCACCAAAAATCATCTTTCCCAGACTCTGAAAAATGGTATATCCTTGCTATAGAAACTGAAAGTTTCCATGGTGCTTATATTAGATATGCCAGATATAAAAATGGTACAAATGACCTCTGTTGCCATTGGTCTGTCTTTATTTTAAATATCTGTAGCAACTGTGACAATCCAACCACCTTCGCAGTTAAAATGAGAAGTAGGGAACCAGAGAGGAGAAGAGAGGAGGGGAAAAAAACTCTTAGTAAGCAAAATCTGGAGGAGCCTATTTTGTTTGAAAATACCAAATGAGAACCAATGATTGCCAAGGAAAATATCAAGCATTTTTCAAAAGAGAAAGAGCCATGAATAGAAGACTTATTCCTCAATATGGGTAACGGAAGTCCTTTGAGATGAGAAGCCACACAGGATCCTGTTTTCAACATAAAATCAACAGGGCATTTCAGCAAAGAAATTTTTATTCTGGAGAGTACAGCATTGCTTCCGTAAGGTAATATCAGCAAATTAGAAATATGCCTCCCCTCCCCCTCTGAATACTTTTCATATGCCAGTACAAGCTTCTTTTTATCACTCCAATAGCTACCTGGCAAGGGTCAGTGAAAGTTTCTTCTACACTCTACACCATGGATCTACAACTACATCATGAAAATAATCTTACAAATAAATAAATAAATAAAATTGTTATTTATACCCCACTTTTCTGTAAAAACAATCAAAGTGGCTAACAACTGATCAGAATTCTTTCAGTGTAGAATATAAACTTGACATATCTAATTGTTATTTTCACTGAAGCAGATCCTTTGTAAATCATACTCTGTATTTGACAGCAAATGTACTTTGTACCATAAACCACTTATACTGGGCATTCTAGAATAAGGGAAAAATATCTATAGTTTTACTTAATACTCTAGTTAATGTAGCTAAGGCCCTGTCTGTATGGAGAAAAAAGACCTTTCCCTTCCCCCTGTTCTGGTCTCATCCTGTTCTGACATCACATGTCGTAAACCTGGTACTGGTGTGAGCAGTCTGGACAATGCCCAGAACCAGAACTGGATCATAACTGCCATACAATGGGTTTCAGAAAACAATACCTTTCTCCAGATATTCCAGTAAGATCCAAAACCCTCCACTCCTGTACCACCATGGTTGTCTGCCAGGTGTCCTGCTGAGCCATCTGGTGCATCTGCCACTACTGTGGGTCACTCACTCTGAGATCAGAATGAGGCACCCAGCCATGTGTTTGCCACCTTGTTCAACCTCAGAACAAGCATCTTCTGCATCAATAGAAGTATAGTGTCTAGATCAAGGGAAGTAATAGTTCCACTCTATTCTACTTTGGTGAGGCCTCACCTGGAATACTGTGTCCAGTTCTGGGCACTACAATTCAAAAAGGATGTTGACAAGCTGGAGCATGTCCAGAGGAGGGCAACCAAAACAGTGGTCTGAAAACCTCGCCCTATGAAGAGAGACTTACGGAGCTGGTTATATTTAGCCTGGAGAAAAGAAGGTTAAGGGCTGATATGATAACCCTGTTTAAATATCTGAAGGGGTATCATATTGAAAGGGTATCATATTGAGGCTGGAGCAAGTTTGTTTTGTGCTACTCCAGAGAATAAGACACAGAGCAATGGATTCAAACTACAGGAAAAGAGATTCCAACTCAACACTAGTAACAGCTGTTAGACAGTGGAACACACTCCCTTTGAGAGTGGTGGAGTCTCCTTCTATGGAGGTCTGGCTGGGTGGCCATCTATTAAGAGTGTCTTGATTCTGTGTTCCAGCATGGCAGTGGGTTGGAGTGGATGGCCCTTGTGGTCTCTTCCAACTCTGTGATTCCATGATTCTATGAACCTGCAACAGCAGTGGACATGCCAGGCAGTTTAGAGGGACAGCCTTCCTGGAGGAGGAACAGATGGACAGGTAACAAGGGGGAGATTATGGCAGCTGCTGGGGCCAGAATACTGTGGACTGCCCTGGAGTATCCTGGCATGTGTAGACAAGGTCTAAGTACCTTATCACATGTGATTTTTAAAGCACAGTTTTAGCAAGAGTATAGTGCCTTTGACAGTACCTATTGCACAATGTTGCCTCAGATCCATTGTTTCCATTCCTCTGAAGTGGTATTAGAGGACATATTTTCATTTATCCATAAATAAGTGGCCTATGACCCCATATGTGCAATAGTGATAGTCTGTGGCTGTCTCAATATTGGGAAAACACATGGTGTCAATCTCCTGCTTTCCCCCTCCCCCAAGCAACCTATTTTCTTTCCCCCTCCCCTTTTTACTTTCTTCTTCTTTTTACTAAATCGCTTTTCCATAACTGCAGAATTGCAATACAAATAGAAATAGAAATAAAAAAGAAGAGCATACTGATTGGGACATAGCATAGGAAGGAAGGGTAAGATGAATTGAGGCAGGCGGTACATGGGGACAATCAGTGGCACAAAATTCATCCATTGTGCTATTGAGGAGACATGTGGTTATAAAACTTAAAATTGGTGTGTTTTTGCTCTCTTTTAATAATGTGATTGTGTCAAGACCAAGGTGAAACCAAGGCCTGTGTGCTAATGTCCTAAGAAGAGGTAGCAAGTGGAAAGAGAAAACTGGGCATAACAATCAAATAGGTATCCATTTGTTTTTGTTGTGTAGGTTTCTGGTGAGCCCCATATCAGAAAAAGAAAACTCTGTCTTCTTTGGGTGTATCTCATAATCATTTTACTTATTTGACATATCTCACCTTACTCCCAGAACAAGACTCAGTCAAAGTTCAAAGTTAAAGCATAGTTCTACACATTACAAAATTAAAAAGCCATTTTAAATCACATCAATACAAAAGCACAGAAGCAATCCATTAAAAGACCCATTCTTAGCAGTCAGTCATTTCCTGAAAGCCTACTTTAATTAAAATAACCATTGCCTGTGAGCAGAAGGACAAGAACAAGGGAACTATCCTGGCCATCCTTGGAACCAAGTTCCGGAGCTTCTGAGAAGAACCTTCTGTTCCAATTATATAGTGCCTATGTCATGAAATACAATACACATTTCAAAAGCAGATGTACTTTTGTCTCCTACTTAACATGCACTTTGACCCACAGTGATATAGGGTAAGTGTGACTAAAATCAAAGCAATGTTCATTATGATGTGGGCTTCCTGTCTGCTACAAATCAGAGTTGTAGTAGAACCGTTATCACTGATGACCAAACATAATAATCATTTAAAAGAACCCTGATCCTGTATTATGAAGATAGCACCTTATTATGGAGGGTACAGGATTATCATGAAGATGATAAGAATATGGGCTTACTTTAACATAGGAGTCATTGACTTAATGTATGTAACGTGTTTTGCAAACTAAGACAAAGCAGCATATAGGCAATGTGAAGTCGAAGGCTTTCACGGCTGGCATCTATAGTTTTTTGTGGGTTTTTTTGACTATGTGGCTGTGTTTTGGAAGAGTTTGTTCCTGACATTCTCTGAAGATGCCAGCCACAGATGCTGGTGAAATGTCAGGAATAAACTCTTTCAAAACATGGTCACATAGCCCATAGTTATGTGTGAACTCTTGGGCTGGGTTGGATCCAATGATATAAGCCATTCATCTTTTCCCTGTAGCCCTCATGTGCTCCCTTAATCAGGATTGGCCTTGAGTCTATTCACAAGCAATTTTGAGGTATATGGACTGGTCTGCAGGAAGAGGACAGGAGCAGAAACCCCTGTTGAGAAAGAAGTAATCCAGACATTAAATGTTAGACTTAATGCATGCTTATTTAAATTCCAGAACTACATGAACACTATAAAATACTAAAAGATACCACAGTTGAAATGCTTGCACAAATTTGATCAGCTATTTTTTGTTTTCTCCCCCCCCCCCCCCAATATGACACACCAGAGGCCCCAGGTGAAGTAGATCAGGCATTTTAACATCTGAACACTTGCAATATAAATCTATTAAACCTAACATACAAGAAAGACATAAATGAGTACCATTAAAACTAAACCACTCTTGTAGTGAGTACTCCCTTTCAGGAAATTTAAGGTCATCTGTGGTACAATGTAAGCATAAATTAAATTGCCTGTTCTATTTTTAGTGGTCTGCTAAAATAAACTCTTCATTTTTGACTGTAATCAAGATTACCAGTGTAAGCATCAAAGTTCTACATGTATACGTAAATGTCTGTTGTGGGTATTAGGTTATTTTTCTTACAAAGCCCAGCTATTTAATGAATAGTTAATAAAATGGAACCATCTCTAACATTCTTTAAATATGATGGCCCAAATCCAGAGAAAGCTGGTCACACTAAATTCCAGTTGAAATCAATAGGACAAGCTAGTCACGAGTCGACTGACAAGTTCCATTCATTTCAAAGGAATTTAGAAACTCAACTTTCTTTGGATTGGAGCCTATATGTATGCATAGAAAAAAATAGTCTCTCATAACCCTGAGCAGCTGATGAAGCAGTCTTTGTTATAAGGCTTTAATGACTAGCTGATCACTCAAGAGTCATCCTGTCATGAGCTACCAGAATTCACAAACTAAACTGGATTGCTGACTTGTTTGTGCAAATGTCTCCTTATTTTCTGCAGCCCACTACAATCCCATTGCTCACTCTTGTGTAATTCAGTAGAAGGATTTTTAAAACAGAACTTTCATACATTGTCCACATTTCCTAAAACGATGACGAGAGACAACTACATAGCTACTTGTGGCTATGCTCTGGAGGCTATTGTGTATTACCCCATGTAGCAGCTGTTACCCGTGTAGGGAACCATTCACGTGCAATGATTCAGTATATGGATCAGCAGATTTTCATCAAGCCAGCCCAAAAGCATTATTTGAGCTTGTTTTGTGCTAACACAATGAAAGTGGAGTGAAGTGTGTAGTAAGCCATTGTACATGAATATCTCACAACGTGGCAAAAGTTATCAGATGGGCTGATTTACAGCAGCCATCACATAGAAATCAGGTCATTATTTATTTTAAATTCAGCACCAGTTTGGATTGGTTATACACTTTATAAGTGGTGTGATTATCATTCCACCATAGTTCCATCTAAAGTTATTATGATAGTTTTAGAATGAGAGCTATCTTGAGTCAGATAAAGCCAATTTCTGTTGATGGTGCACCAACATTGACAGAAATGCATGTGCATGTATATATTTCTGAACTCCTCTCCTTGGCTCTTCAACCATGTTGCTATGGAGTGGTTCACATGCACATGTGACCATCCAGATTTTCAGCTCAAAACTGAGATAAATCCCCACTTTTTTGCCTCTGGATTAAAGCTCTGAGGTGACAAAAATACCCAGTCATCCTATATATTATGAATATCCAACTTTTCTGCTCGAAATGGGTATAAATCCCATTTTTTCCTCAGTATTAAACCCTGAGGTTATGAAAAGGTCCAGATCTAGCCCCAGTCATCCTATATGCTGCTTGGACAGCTCACTATGAAAACTAGAGGAGACAGTTTGATTTGGCTTGTGTAGATGTGCCCTAACAGAGAATCACTGGTATTCTCTGGCTTCTGCTAAGAAGAGACACAGTCACTCAAGAAGTAACTTAAAATGTTTATTTTATAGTAAAAGAAAAGAGAGGTTTAGACCCTGTAACTACAATCAACAGCCTTGACAGTAACCACTAAGAACAGGTCTCTTTTTTCTCATGTTGCCTCTGCGATACAGATGGACCCTCCTAAAGTTCTCAGTTCATCTTTCACCATAATACTATTTGGTGCACTTTACCACACTGATATCACTCTTTTCAATGCCAATTTCCCCCTTCCTAATGTTCAAAACAGCTTCATTCTACGAATGCCCTTCCATATTCTCCACAGGATCCAGCGTAGATCCTCAGAGAGCTTGACTTAGTTGCTTTTTTGGACTATAAAACCCTGAAATGGCTGAGTTTTGAGGGATTCTGAGATGTGTAGTACAACAAAGGATTTTTTCCAAGCTCTGTCCTCCCCCCTAGCGTACGTGTGGGTTGCGAAATAAAAATTACAACTGCCAATTTATAATTTCATTTTTAAAAGAAATGTTTTTAGCCTTCTTTCAGAATGTAAATTCTCTTTCACATGAGACTGTGAGTCACCCATGACGCTAATGAATATTAATCCATCTGTGCTGTGTTATACTTGGCTTGTCTCCCATCCCTCATGAGAAATGTGGTCATTTCAGAGTTCATCCCCTGTGTTAAAAAAAAAAAAAAAAGTGGGGGTGCAAAAAAGAAAAGAGAGAGAACTTTGTGTTTTAGGCAGTTTATGAATAATAGTTATAGTGAGGGAAAGTCTTTTAAAAGGATTGCACAGCCTAAGTCACATTGTATGCCCTTTAGCCCTGGAGGCTGCCTTTGTTTTGTGCTATTAATAATTTTGGAAAGGCTCAAGCAGTTTCTTTCTAGGCTTAAAGGAAAAAGCCCCGCTAAGATACTGCTGGCCTCAGGACAGTTGTTGAGAATAACTAACTATCACAGGCAATAACGTTAGCTAAAACGTGTTTCAGTATCATCTTATTTTTTAGATAAAAGTGGATAGTGTGTCAAAGAACGACTTGCTGACAGGATTTTTCTGTCCAGTTGCTCACCAGCATCCTCACTTTAGTCGAGACTATGGCCTGCAGGGAGACTCTTTGCTCAGGTTCCCACAGTTGAACACTTGAGGCCTGCTTTAAGGCCTGACTTTATGTACCAGATGTGACTTACCATTCATAAACATTTGGCTTCTGAGAGCATTGCGTCAGTGTTAGGAGGGAGTGCAGAACAGCAAAAGGAGATGGATCTTACATTTTGGAAATGTCCAATGATTTGTTAAGTCCTTCAGTTTGTGAAGGCCATGCATTTAGTCCAAAAAGGATGCTATCCAAAAAATGAGAGGGGACTTGGAACCAAGAAAATGATGATTCTGGGTCCTGTGGGACATGTATATTGCAGATGGCTACAATTTGCTGTTGTCCAGAAGGAAAGAAGTGGGGAAACGTCAGCATTTCTTCATGCTTAACTCATTTCAGGCCACCAGAGTTCAGCCTCATCACCTCAGTGGGAATATTAGTTAACTGCAACAACAACAACAAAAACCTAACTAGAACACTATTGTTAAAGATCATTTCACAATTGTTTGGTGAGGTTTTTAAAATGTGATCTCACACATGTCCTCCTCTGATTTCACTTTGGGGCAAGGCTTCGAATTTGCCTTTAGGTGTATCCAAAATGCTAGGTGTGCATGTTAAGCTCAAGGTAGTAAAATTGCCAGGGAGAAGGCATCTTCTAGGGCCTAGAAAAGGAATATATATAAATATATATAAATTTACACCTGTGAATTCGCTTAAGATAATAATTAAACATTAATAGTATACCCTCTAATTGGGCAGTGACAGTCCTAATTAATCCTCTATCATTCCACCTTTTCAGCTACTTTGAAAAATCCCAGTTTCTTTCTCCTCCTCCTCCTCCTTCCATTTTCCCTCTTTGTACTCATTTTCCTTCAGTTTCTACAAACTGAGTTCAGAGTTTAAAAGTAGTTTTCACTCAATTAACTTCTGAGGGAGAGGAGAACAGAGGATGAAATTTTGCTCTTCCCAGTAGGCTTAGGCAAAAGCAAACTGCTGTAAACCTCTCCTGGCTTGTATGCTCTTAGAAAACCCATCAATAAAGGTACCTTGCCCATGAGGCAAGAAATCTCATCCAAAGCTGGCAGTAAAAATAAAATTGTAATGTTTCACAATTTGCTGCCCTTATATAGCACACAAAATCTACTGCCCGAAGCTTCCCTTCTCACTCTCTTGGCCTTATTCTGCCTTCCCTCATGTTCGCATGTCACCTCTTCAAAAGCCTGAAGAAAAGGGGGAACATTTCAAATGAAACATTCTGGATATCTTCACAAAATAACATTTTCTTGAGTCCCCAAAGAGAAATCTATAACAAAATTCATTTAAAATTGATACTTTCAGTTTGCTCAGGCCAATGAACCATGTTTCACACACGTAATTTTGGCCAAAAATGTCATTTATTTTTTTAGACAAGGACTGCCATATTGTATTGGCAACATAAAACCATTAGTGGAGGGCCAAATTAGATGAAAAGCTGAGAGGTGCACGATTGGATTTCCCACTTTTTTAAAACTTCAAAGCAGTCCAAACGAAAGAGGCAGAGGACATTTAGCCTTTTTTATGTAATTTGCCCAGTATAAATTAGATCCCTTGAAGATACTGTTTTCCCACTGGGGAAAGAATATCAGAATCTGTAAGGTGGATGGAAACAAATCAAGGCTTGGAAAAATTTAGCATTTCAGAGGAAAGAATAAAGCATCCCTGCCTCCCCTGTTTAATGGATTACTTTTGCCACAGTGGGATTGGGAAGGACACTCAACTGAACATGAACATCCCATCCCTCCATATGCCCAACACATGGCCTTGCATTGCCTCTGAGTTAAGATAACTCATTAAATCACATGCTTTGCTTTGGCTAATGCAGCCTTATCTAGGAATTATGATGTTGAATTCATAAGTGTAAGCATCTGGAATATTCAGCATCTCTGCTCATTTCTTCAGTTCAGATCATTCAAATATGAGCCCCCATTATGTTATTTTTGTTGAGATTGTGCATAAGTGGTTTATAAAACCAGTATTTTCAATTATATATTTATTAGATTGTATGTAAGCAAATATTTTGTGTGTGTGTGTGTGTGTGTAGTATGTTAGTCAAATATGAAAAATAAAGTGCAAAGCCTGAAATACAAAAAAGCAAAGATAATAATATAATTAAAAACTATTTTGCTTCTCTCTATATATTGTTTATATATGACTCTATATACCAGATTTCTATTCCCAGCTCAGCCCTGGGTGAGCTGGGAATAGAAATCCACAGGGTGACCTTGGGCGAGTCACACACTCTCAGCCTCAGAGGAAGGCAATGGCAAACCTCCTGTGAACCAATCTTGCCAAGAAAATTTTGTTTATTTAGTCTGTCACCAAAGTAAAAGGCATTGTTTCATCACTCTTACCTCTATAGTCTTCCAAAGATATTTTTCTGCATGAGAAAAACAAAACAAAATGGACTCTTTCCCTGTACCATGTATAAAAGCTGACTGACTGGCCACTGTTTCTATCCTGAAAAACCGTCTCTCCACATACTTATAATTACTTGCATCTGCATTTAGCATTGATCAAATGCAGATTGGCATCCTATATGTAATAGCTATTTTCCATGTACTAGAATCCATCTTTTGATTAGGGAAGATGTTATTGGCTTTTAAACCTCTTAGTTTGGAGAAATCATGTCAGAACTCCAAATAAAAGCTTTGAGGATTGTGTTGCATCTCACCAACCTAACTTCTCATGGCTTTTAACAAATTGCACTGGACCTGTGCTTGTCAGAAGCCACAGAGATAAAATCAGGAGGTGTCTGGTTTAGGAGCTACATCCTTGCTGTGCTAGAGCTACAGAAGAAGTAGTGGAGATACCTCAAGGTGGACCTTTCTCAAACAAACCAACTGCAAATCCTTTAGGAAATGGGATTACTGAGCCAATCCCATACAACTATCCATTATGTCTTGCGTGAACCATTCTCATTTTTGAGATGTTTTGGGCTGTAGTTCACTTAATTCCTCAGCAGTGATTATGCTGGGAAGGACTGGTGGGATTTGTAAGCCAAAAAAAATCTGGCGGTCCACAGCTGCTCATCTTTACACTATCAAGTTGCCAGACAAACCAATCCTCTTTCATAGGATAAATGGGGAGCTGCAAAAGCAGACATATAACAACAACTGAATCTGGGTCCCACTTCAATCAAAGCTGCTAGTACGTTACAGTTCCTCAGTTTGACATGAGAAGGCCATCATGGTATCCATCGGTGCCCATCTGGTCACCTCACCTGTGTTTTGAACTTGTGACCACAGCAAATCTTGAACAACTATTTCCCTTTATGAGCCAGCCTAGTGTCTGAGGTCATCATAGCCTTCTCTCATTCTCACTGCCATCACAAGCAGAGCTACTGGGGATGCAAGAGAGGGCCTTCTTGGTGGCTGCCCCTTGATTCTGGAACTCTCTTCCCAGTGAAGCCAAAATGGCCCCCTTCTTGTTGTCTTTCTGTCAGCAGGCTAAAATCTTTTTATTCAGACTGGCTTTTAAAACACAAAGTTTTAGAAGAATGGATTAGTGGTGGTGTATTGTTTTAACCAAACTGGTTTTATTATGTTGTATTATTTTATCATTTTTTTCAATTATATTATATTCTTTTAACTTGAAAAAGAATTCTTTTAATACATTAAATCATTTAATTCTATTTTCATGTTCACTTTTTGTATGTTTTTAATTGCATTGGGGTTTTTTTAATTGTGAACTGCTCTGAATCCCAATCTTGGGGGGAAAGTGAGATATAAATAAATAATGATAATAGTAACAACAACAACTGCACCAACTATGAGTGATAAGTGGGGGGAGGAGCTTATTTTGGATGGTTTCCTATTTCTTAGACATTTCCAGGGAAATATCTGAAGATACATCTTCATTCCACTTGTAAATGCAAAATAGTTTTCCTAACTTGGAATATTCTTAGAGTGGTTAAGCCAATTATCTACTGTTTTCTAGTTCACACTCTAGCTCCAGGCATAATACAATAATGTGGTGTGTTATTAAATATCATGTGGCTTTTTCTGCTGGGAGTAAATATCAAAAAAAGAAAGATCATAAGGTTACTCATGCCTTTGAAATTGAATCTGCAAGCTCACTGTGCCTATTGTTTGAAAGTTTACAGGCTTGTTTTTCTATTGGCCCCATGTTTGACATTTTCTGTAACGTACAAAAAAAAAAGCACCTATACTTCTTCTATTATACAATATTGTCATAAAACTTGGCTATTTAGTGGACAGAAATGCAGCAAAATCTAAAAATCTAATGGTTTCATAGCAACCATTTGGATCAGGGCTGTAGAACAGGAAAAAACAGAGCTTGGAAATATTATTTTGTTGGACTACATCTCCCAGACAGCATGGCTAGATTCTGGAAATTGTAATCCAAAAGGTGATTTACCCCCTCCCATGCATTAAGTAGGTGCTCATGCCTTGTATTCAGAAATTCCCAGTTTCAGTGTCCAGATAGATCTGAAGGACTCATTCCTCAAACTGTGGAGAACTACAGTACTGAGCTAGATGAAATAATAATCTAACTTAGTATAAGGTAACATCCTATATTCCATTTTGTTTAACTGCTTTTTTTTCCTTTCAGTATTTTACATCCATGAACAAATATGATGACCAAATGTATTGTGAATTATATGGAGATTATCACGTGAGGCTAAAAAGTGTGATTAAAGCCAAATAGATGCAACCATGGCCAAACCCTATCAGATTATGCGGTGGACGAGCTGTAACTGGTCTGCTGCCCATCAATGACTATCACACACCTTTTAATTGATGGGCTTTCCCCATTGATTGTTGCCAATGATGCCGTTATAGCATTAGATTTGTGTGTGATAATGTCTGGGCTGCAGTCCTAGCATTTGGCAGTCACTATGGAGATTATTAGGCAGAAGCAAACACACATCCTTAAAGCATGCTAACAGCACAATCAGGGGGAAGATTATCACGCCATTGCGTGCATATCCCATCCTTCTATCATCTGTAAATAGTAATGGAGCCATCATTGGGCATTAACAGGATAGCAGAAGGAAGGGATAAGTGCACACTACTAGCATGCCTTTAGGACAGGAGCAAGCCACTTTGCTCCCATCTGATAATATCCATGGTGTCAGTTTCCTCCTCTCTCTCCTTCCCTTCTTACCTCACCCTGCTATTCCCAAGCAGACTGTTTTCTTTTCTTTAAAACTTTCTTTTCTTTTCTTTTCCCCTACCCAACTCATATTGCCATAATGTCTTATTGTGTAAAAAAGGGAGAGAAAAATCAAAAGGCATACTGGTAAAGCAATAGGGAATGGAGATGGAGCTAAGGAACATGCCGGGAAAGAGAGTCTGAGACCAGCAATGGCTGCTACAGTGACTGCAGACACTGTAGGGATCACTCCCAAGCTGGTATATTCATTTCCTTTCATTAATGCAATTGTGGTGAGAACGGGTGTTCATGTGATAATCTATATGCTGGGAGTGTGCCCAATAAATAGTAGATTCAGAAGCAGGTCATTTTAACCAATTCTGCTACACTTAGCACATCGGTGTGTGAGAGATACATTGGCAAAGCACAATTATGGAGGCTTTTCCTATATGTGGACTTTACCCTCCCCTCCCCCCCCCCCTGCCCCTGTTGAACTGTCTGGTTTGTGTATGTTGCTATTAAATCCATTGGAGTTGTTGCACTTTCATTTCTTTGCTTTACCACAGTTCTACACTCACATTGGGGCATTTACATGTAGGCGTGAAGATGTGCATCTTCTGCACTAAGCCAGACTATCCCAGATTGCATTTGCTCCAGTTTTTAGCCCTGGAGAACAGCATCAGTCCAGTTTCCACCCATTTTGGATGTGTGTGTAATCTAAATGCCCTGCCTTCAAAGTGGTTGGAAACTGTGAGCATGAACTATTTCTTTTCTGCTATTTGTAAGCCATTCTGGGAATCTGGGGTGTGAGAAAGGGGGAAATGGAGTAAACTGTGTAGATAAATTAATTTGTTGTTATGTACATTCAAGATTACTACAATTTATGGTGACCGTATCATAACATTTTCTTGTCAACCTTATCAACCTTCTTCTTAGGTTATTAGACTGAGCTAGGATTAGAACCGTGGTCTCCCAAAGTCCTAGTCCAATGCTCACACTGGATGTTCAATAAGTAATAAATATTACCAATAGGACTTCAGTCCATTCCCACTTCCCATCATCAAGAGGCATGTGAACTCAGTAAACATATTTGTCAGACAAGGTACCTGGTTAGCAAAATGAAACTGCTATGGACTGTGGCCACACCACCTTCTTGTGCATCCTAACTGATGCTATACTGAATACATACCAGAAGGAGAGACACTCTGCTCTTCAACTAAAGGTGGTATATAAGTTGATTCCTGTACAATATCTCTCAAATTACAAGTTCAAGACCCACCTTGAATCTGAGCCTTAATGCAACTGAAACCAAAGATTCAAGCTCCATTCATAATGCAATCTTGCACTCAGTCAGAATGCTTAAATCCAAAGGGTGAAGTAACTGGTCTGGAAAGAAATGCAGTCCTGATCAATCATTGTAGCGGTTCTTTTCACCTCAATAATACAAATAAAATAAGTTTAAGTACAACATAAACAAATCAACAGAATGCATTCTTTATGAACCCTCAACGTCTTAATCAAACTCAGCATCAACACTAATTCCTTATTAAAAAGAAGTCACCAGTATTGTATGATTCTGGTGGGTGTAGTTAAAAACAAATGGGTTTCTGACTAATTTTTTTAAAACAAAAACACAGCAACAACACAATACTATTTTCCCTTAGAAATAACCACAGGAGCTCTGGTAGCATTTGCTCTGTGAATAGTTAACATTTATTATTAATTGATACTCTAATTAAAGCCATGCTAGTGCTTTCCATTAGCTTACTCTCAAATTTTTACGGAGCTGTCCGTCTGGTTTTAATCAAAACCAAATGGCAATCCAAGTTCCCAGGCTGGAAAAACTCAGAGGAAATCATTCAGAGAAGGCAGAAGAAAGCAGAAAAGATAAACAGCAGATAGTTTCACCAAATCTGTATCGAATAGAGGATGTAGATGCTGTGGGCTGCTCCAGAGATACGATTCCGGCAGTCTGTCAGACTGCAAAAGAGTAGTTACAAGTGTTTTATGTCAGCTGAATTCTAATATGGTCAAGATGGAGTCTCTCCTCAAGCTTTTACAGTCGTGGATCTGTGAGACTCTAGAGAATACTCCATAGAGGTAATATGCTTTATACGTATAGACTGTGCCTGCCTTTATATGCAATGGCATTCTTTTCTCATAGTTCTCATTGGTTAAAAACCTCACTGGCAGAACTTCATCTTTACATTATATTTGCATATGCTGAATCTGTATTATCTATCCATCTCGCCTCTTTCTTTTCAATAGAGTAGGAAAGATTTGTCTTTAGCTGTTGTTCATTTATTGCTCAAGAGAGTTAAAAAGACATTGCGAATGTTTTCAGCGTTATGTTTTATTTGGGATGGGGAAGGGAGAAGCAAAGTTATGTTTTATTTATGATTGAGGGGAGTATTAACATGAGGGGGTCATAAAAGGCCACAAGTTAGAAAAATTGGGATATAAATATCCCAAAGCAGAGTTTTTGTCAAATGCTCTGTATCAGGATTTTTCTCCCATTCCCGGTCTTTCTCTGTCTATCACACACACACACACACACACCACACTTTCACATGCCTACTACTCAACAGCAGGAAATACTTTTGAAGCAATCTGGGCCTGGTTCTTTGAGGCCCCATTTCACAAAACATCAGTCTGCATTTAGTAGACAGAAGTAACTAGGGAAAGCTTGATAGAATTCCATTTGGTTGAGGCTCCCTCCAGCTGCAGAATGTGTTTTGGTCAGAATCACACATATAGAGCAAAAGTGCTGAGAATAGAGCAATGATCTCAGCAATGAAATCCGAACTTTATGCTAGTGGCGGCGGAGACGGATTCTGGGTGGGTTCTCTCCCCCCCCCCACCCCAAGTCTCGTTTCTCTTTTTTGTATACACAGCCAAAGTATTTAGAGGAGTCATTTGACTACTTACACCTTCTTGCCATTTCTATGGGTTAAATTTTGGGAGTTTTAAAACTTAAAAAAAAAAAACAACAAGCTGCTTTCAAATATGCATACATTTTCTGGACTCTATTAGACAGAATGCCAGGACTCTGTAATGAAGCTTTCTGCGCTGGATTTCAACTGTATAACTGGAATGAAAAAAGTCAGAGTAAGTGGAATATTGCATGCCAGCTGTGTCTTGAAATATACATGGATGAAAAAACTCAAGCAAACTTTTGTTCTGCTTTTTTTTCTTTCTTTCTTTTTAAATGAAATGTTATGCTTACTGTTGACACCCAGTTACAAATGACACTTGCAAAGTCTTGGATTGTGTTTTTTGTAATGGCTATAAAAACAAGAAAAATGAGCATATTTTCTAATTACCTTCAGTACCAATAAGAAGGGAGAGCATGGGGTAAAAAGCCACATCCCTTTTTGGTTTACAATGCAGAAGTCCCATTCATGTTCATGTTCGCAGGTAAATGTGTATGGAATTGTTTATATTATCCAACTCTCTCCTGGGTTTGTTTCCATATAAAACTGTGATCTTAAGTGCATTTACAATGTAAGGTTTTGGTATGAAGTTGCCTAATATATCAGTCCAATATAGGCGGTCAGATGTCAAAAGGGAGAGAGGATTTAAGCAGAATTCCCATACAAGTTTGTTAGGAAGTATGCACCCTTGAATTCTATGGGGCTTACTTCTGAGAAAACATTCTTGAGACCACACTCAGAAATTCTTTTATCATGGCATATTCCAGGTGTGGTTTTAAAGGAGGCAGAAACTACAACACAGGTAATGCTGCCTGTAATGCAACCCATAATGCAGGTAAATAATTTGATTCAAAATTTCTTTTGGATACTTCCATGATGCAAAATGTACCATAAAAGATACTGTAGATCATATATATGTACTAGCCACAAAGGAAATATATGCAAGAATTCCAGCCAGTGGTAGATAATTGGTTTGATAAAATGCTACTCAGTCTACTTTTGAAAGAATCTGTAGATCATTAAGTTTAAAGGCAGTTTGGTGAAAAGTTAGTGATTCTGGGTTAAAAGATACCATTCACACCCATTCTTCTCAATGTTACCAAAATCCAGTATCACTTGCAGGTATTTTTTGACCATAAATTTTCATAAAACCCAAGTTGGCAGGTAACTATTTGTACACCTTTGGCCAGATGCTTGCCATTTCTTACCTTTAAAGATCCAGAGGCACTCATGCCAGGGGTCCTTTAAGCAGGTGGCTAGAGCCACCTTCTGTGGGAACAAATTCCATATATTACTACACATGTAATATATATGTATATATGTGTGTGCATGTGTCAATTCAGTATTTATGCATGCATCAATTCATATGTCAACTCAGAACCTACTGTCAGTCATCTTTCTTAGGTGATATTGAAAAATGGGGGAGAAGGGGATAGAATCAGATGTAAATCTTACTGACATGTAATCCAAATCCCAGCAAAAGCAGAATTCTGAATATTTGTCCCACTTTTTCCCACCAAAATTTGACTCCTTCTGAAAGTCCACTGATAGTTTTATTGCTGGATTTTTGCATAGTATCCATGCTTCTAGGGCAAGAGCAACACCACTGTTCACAGACTTGAAGCATATACGTAGGCGTTTATCACATGGGGAGGAATTTCTCCCAATTTTGAATGGAGCCAATTCGAATTCACGTAAATTCACTAGTTTAGCAACTTTATGTGAGTTCTAGTCACGGCTGGAATGCGTTCAGAGTGACTTCCCATTCCCCGAAAATGACCCTCCATTTCCCAAAATTGTGTGAGATAAGTTATTATGCAATTTCCTGAAACCCCATGTTGTGTTCGGAATGACTTCCCATTGCCTGAAATTGTGTGAGATAAGTTATCACGCAATAACGTGAAACCCCATGATTGCAATCGGATTGCCTTTGGAGTATACCCCCAAATTCCCTCGTGTGGTAAATTCCAAAGAGTCATTATATGAGGACAAACTGCAAATACATAGGCTATTTCCCTACAGTCTATACTATGAGTATCAGTCCACCCTCGGTACATGCATATAGCATGCATAGAAAGCACATACTATATGTAGATGCTGGGATAGTGAGTGCAGGAGATGCTGGTGCAGCCCTGGTTTCTCTTTCTGTGCATGGATTGTCCACAAATAAACTATAATTACTGGTGATCCAGACTGACATGACTTTACCTTCAATATGATCTTATCTTTAGCATATTCTTTAACTGTCCCAATTTGGCAGGCATGGTCTCAATTAATCCTTTGCTGTCCTACCTTTTCAGCTGTTTTTAAAATGTTCCACTTTCCTCCTCCTATTTTCTTCCTTTGTCTTCAGATAACTTTAATTGCAATAAACTGAAATCAAAGTGCAAGAGAAATTTGCATCCAATTAACTTGGGGAGAGAGAAGATGAGGGAGCAGAATCTTGTCTTGAAGAGCCCTGGTGGGGCAGTGGTTAAATTCCTGTACTGCAGCCACTCACTCACAAACCACAAGGTTGTGAGTTCAGTACCAGCCACGGTCTCAGGGTCGACTCAGCCTGGCGTCCTTCTGAGGTCACTAAAATGAGTATCCAGCTTGTTGGGGGCAATTAGCTTACAGTTGTAAATTGCTTAGGGAGTGCTTAAGTGCACTGATAAGTGGTATAAAATGTACTTGTTATTGCTATTGTCTTTCTTTGTAGGATCAGGCAAAAGCAAACTGCTGCAGTCTCTCCTAGCTTATTAACAACTTGACCACATCCTGATGTTGCTTGACAATGTGTATCCTGTAAAATATTGGATGGTATATTTTTCAGACTGGTATTGCTCTATGTCCATTGCATTCTAGTTTTTCTTTCCTGTATAGCTGGTAATTGATGACAGCTCTCAGGTCCTGTTAGGAATTACATTTCAGTTCAGGATATTCTAGGCCTACTAAAAGTGACACAATAGCTGCCCTCTTATAGGTATTAGTTTACCAGGGATTAATAAATATGTCATGCCCTGCTTCCAGAACATAGACATGAGTCCAAAACACACTGCAGAAATAATCCAGTTTAAGACTGCTTTAACTACCTTGGCTCAATGCTACACAATTCTGGAAACTGTAGTTTTGTGAGACATTTGGCCTTCTCTGTCAGAGAGCTCTGGTGCCACAATAAACTACAGTTACCAGAACTCCCTAGCAATGAGCCAGGGGAGTTAAAGTGGTCTCAAACTGGATTATTTCTGCAGTGTGTTTTGGACCATGGAGTCTGACTCAAAAACTGAAGCAGTGGACATGCTGGAACCTGCTGCTGATCCAGATAGGCGGAGGTTCCTTAGCCTGTATCTCAGATAAAGACCCGAGTGCAGCACCAGCTCTGGCAGAAAGTCCTCCCCAAATTACTCCTACATACCATCATGAAGACAACAAAAGAAGGCCTTGAGGAGGTCTCAGAGGATTTAGAGGAAGCAGCAATTAATTAAACAGCATATAGAGGTGCTGATCTATAAATTCCCTGCTCTTCCCTCCACGACTATTTGGCGATTATCTGACCTATCTGGCTCCCCTTTCTGTTCCTGAACTTTGTGCTTGACTTGGTCTGTGTTTGTTGACTCTGGATACCATTTACCTGACTTGGATATTAATAATAATATAATATTAATATTTTTTTTTATTTATACCCTGCTCTTCATCCCTAAAGGCTATCAGGGCAGTTTACAATTATTATTTTTAATGAGATGGTTCCCTGCCCTCAGGCTTACAGTCTAAAAAGACACGAGACAAAAGGAGAAGGGAAATGGTGGTGGGGAAGGGGATCAGGTCCAGCAGTTCTTCTCTCCCTCTGATGCCTGGACCAAGGCAGATGGACTGGAGGGAGGGCTCTGCTTCTTAATCTAGGATAAGCCCAATGGAGTTTGGCCTGCCTTTCACTCCCTCTTAGGCCAGATGATGTTGTCATGGAGGGAGGGCTCTTCTACTTGAGGCCAAGATTGATGGTGTTGCTAGGCCTCTCCTTTCACTCCCTCTTAAGCCAGATGGTGTTGTCATGGAGGCAGGGCTCTTCTACTTGAGGCCAGGCCCATTCAAGAGTACATGACAAATATATCGGAAGGTAAAAGTATTTTCAGATTATAGTTTTTTGTGGGGCTTTCAGGCTATGTGACCTTTTTTTAGAAGAGTTCCTTTCTGACTTTCCCCCATCATCTGTGGCTGGCATCTTCAGATTTTTTTCAGATTTCTTAAATAATGTGTCAAAATATTGCTGAACTCTCTTGCCTGACCTTAAAGTTGTGAAAGAAGTCTGTTTGGGACTTACAGCTAAAGTAAAGTAAGTGCTGAACTATAAACTGTTCTGTGAATTTGCTTGCTCATTAATTGCTGGTGTCTGCTACCAGCTATGTAGCAATCAGCTTTTGGCCCTGTATTTGAGACAAGAGGGAGTGTTGTCAATATCTGGTAAAACATAAAACATGGTTGTTGATCTATGCCTTTTTATGTGGTGGAAAATCAAGGTTGGTGTTAAAGTCTTAAAACTGGCATTAGTCACAATCTTAGGACGGAAGGCTAAAATGGCTGGATTAGGTTTTCTAGATTGGTTGTGAGGTATATGTAGCCCTCCAGATGCTATTGTACTACTGTTGTCCATTCTTGCTAGGGTAGAAGGACTTTTCAATCCAACAGCATCTGGAGGGTCACATGTTCTTCACCTTGCCCTAGCTTTTCTGCTGATTTGTGATTACTAGTGCAGATATAACACTGATTCCACTCCTGCTTCTCTTGTTTTTGCACATCTTCTATTGCTAAATGCTGAGAAAGTGTCAGTTTTTCAAGAGATATCTGAAGACAGATCCATATGTTATACCAATCATTCATCTGGTCTTATTCTACAGTTTCAGAAAGCAACCTGGAATAAGCATTTAGCCTTGGCTTCAGGATTCATGATCTAGGCCATGTCCTCAAATATTCCTCCAAACGTATACAAGACTTAAGTATGCTGCAGTCTAGCAACAGAGATGATAGCCTATCTGATCTACTAGATGCAGAATTTTACTTTGTAATATGAAGAGGGCCCTTGATATCCACTGGGGTTGGTTCCAGGACCTCCCACAGATACCAAGGGCTTGTTCCCACTACCTTTTAATCTGGATCGTGATCTGGATTCAATGTGCATGGTTCCCACTGAATCCGATTTCAGAAATCGATTCAGAAAGGGGGTGGCATGCGTGTTGCCCATTTTTGCCCATTTAACCCACGTCAAAAAGACGCTGGTAAAATGGGGTGTTTTTTGGGCTGAATCAATTTATTTAGAAATAAATCAATTCAGCCCAAGTGGGAACCAGGTGGATTTGAGTCGGATTCGAATCCACCCTGGTTCCCACTGGCAGCCCGGCCCAGGGGGCAGCTGGCATGGCCCAGCCTTTCCTGGCCCTGACGTCTCTGGCCCAGCCTCCTTACCACTGACTGGCTTCCCTGCACCATTTTCTGAATTTCCCACAGCTGAGGAAGCCGGAAGGAGGTTGCAAAGAAGCCAGAAGCCTTGCAACCTCCTTCCCGGCTTCCCCCGGCTTCTCAGCAACCTCTTTCCAGCACCCCAGCTGCGGGAAATTTTTAAAAAGGCCACAGGGAGGGAAGTTGGTCAGCACCCAAAGAATCCAATAAGGAGGCTGGGCCGGGGATGTTGGGGCTGGGAGAGGCCAGTGATGGGCCAGGTCATCAAGCTGACCTCCACCATTTGCCAATTCCTAAACCAATTCCTGAAACTGGCACAAAGATAGTGGGAACTACATTTTTCCTGAACCAGTTCCAGGAATTGGTTCAGGATTCAAATTTTCAGGTAAGTGGGAACAAACCCAAAATGCTCAAGTCCCATTAAATATAATGGCATAGTAAAATGGCAAAATCAAGTTTTGGTTTGGGGAATTTATATATTTTTAAAATATTTCCAAGCCATGTATTGTTGAATTAAATGTGTGGCTAAGAATCCACGGATATGGAGGGTTGACTGTATTATTTGTCTTTGTGATGCTTAGCTCTCAGAGGCCGGCATTCTACAAAGTTCCAGGCCCTGGTAATTTGGGGCCTCTGTCCCCTTCCCCAAGGCTGTTTTCAACAACACTTTCTTTCTTTTCCCCAAGATTGCTTAGCCATGAAGTGTTGTATGCCCTAATCAAAAGTGTCACTGTAGAAAGCTATCCCAAGTATCCCCTGCACACACACACACACACTAAAAGATTACAAAAAACTTTTGAACAAGACGCTGCTACTCCCTAAAACAGCTCCCATCAATCTGTATATTCATA
Organism: Urosaurus nigricauda; assembly: GCA_034509955.1. Lineage (NCBI taxonomy): Eukaryota > Metazoa > Chordata > Lepidosauria > Squamata > Phrynosomatidae > Urosaurus > Urosaurus nigricauda. The sequence continues at coordinate 133,279,249 of JAOEGL010000005.1, read as the reverse complement.
CCTAATATATAAATGTTGTCCTTGTGCAGCTGGATTATGTATAGTCCTTCCTCTACGAGACTACTCCTCAGACCTATCATTCCCTCAAAGACTTTTGTAAAATCAATGAAATCAATGGGGTAGATAAAATCGTATAGTCCCAGTTTCAGAGAGAACTTGATATACATAACATTCCCTTGACTGAATCATAAATTCATAGAATCATAGAATCATATGGATCAGCTGGAAGAGACCACAAGGGCCATTGATTCCAACCCCCTCACATGCAGGAATACACAATCAAAGTATCCCTTATAGGTGGCCATCCAGCCCCTGTTTAAAAACCTCCAGAGAAGGAGGAAGCATATTCTACTGTTGAACAGCTCTTACTGTGAAAACATTATTCCTAATGTTGAGGTGGACTCCCTTTTCCTGTTATTTGATTCCATTTCTTCAGGTCCTGTTCTCTGAAGCTGCAGAAAACAAATTTGCTCCATCCTCAGTATAACATCCTTTCAAATGTTTAAACAGGATTATCATAACACCCTTTAACCTTTTCTTCTCCAGCTAAACATACCCAGCTCCCTCAGTCAGTCCTCATAGGGCATGATCTCGAGACCTTTTACCATTTTGTCCACCATTTTGGACTGAAGCTTGTAGAGCCTAAAAGTGAAGGATTGGATTTCTAATGAAGAATTTTGCTCACATAGGGTTTCAGTTTCAACTGAAACAAACCCATTTTTACCTCCCTTGAAATCTGATGGCTAGGCTATACTGTACAAGATATCCAAGGCAAAGTGTGAGTCATTAACAATTTGTATAGCTTATATAATTAGAAGCAAAAGATAAGGAAGCTCTATTTTGGTGGTCAAGATTAGACCAGGTGCTAAGTGTCACACAAATTAACTGTCACACTAATTACTTATATCGAAAATAAGAGTAAAAAAAGTAAAAGAGAACAAAATCAGTCATCATCCCAAAATTTGATCTAAACAATATTTCAGCAGAATTTATTGACAACATAAGGATCAGATTTGTGATACTAAGCACAATAGATCATGAACCAGAAGAACTGTGGTCAGAAGCCAGGAACACAATAAAAGAAGAATGCAGAAAGACACTTACTCTAGTCAGAAAGAAAGAGAAGAAACCATGGATGACAGGTGACAGAAGACAGATAAAATGCTCCAAGCAGTAAAGGAGGGAAGAGAAGCAAAACAAAAGGGAGACAGGATCAAAAAACAGAAACAAACTCAAAACAAAAAGGAGACAGGAACAAACTCAGAAACAGTTCAATTAATGGTGTGAAAAGATAAAAACAAATACTACAATGAGCAATGCAGAGAACTAGACAGCAATAACAAAAAGGAAAAAACAAGAGACTCTCATACCTGGAATCCAACATTGATCAGAATGGGACTGTAGTCAAGAAATCAGAAGAAGATTAAGAAAGGAGGGGGGCAGATATGAAAGAACTAGAGAAGATCCTGAAGAGTAAAGATTGAGCATGAAATTTAGAATCATATAAGCCATTGTATTCCCAGTTACCATTTATGGATGCGAGAGCTGGACAGCTAAGTAAGTGGATAGGAGGGAAATCAGTTCATTCAAGTTGTAGCATTGGAAAGGAGTGCTGAGTGCACTATAAAAAGATAAAGGTAGGGGCTGAACAGATTTCCACTGCCCCTTTGAGTGCCGGATCAGGGCCGCAGCAACCACACACTGTGGCCCAGATCCAGCAGTTTGCCAGCTCAAAAAGAAGCAGCAAAATGCCACTCCTTTCTCTGCCAGTAAAAAGCTGCCCTTGCCACCTTGTTAGTGGTTTTCCTTTGTTTCTTTGGCACAGTGTGTGTGCCCCCACTCTTCCAGGATGCTGGCTCATAGTGCCGGTCTGTTCCCCCTGTAATCCCTTGACATAAATGTCTAGCTATAACGGACAGTGCTCATCTCCGTTACTAAGCCAAAGTGCCAGCATTGTCCAAGGACTGTTCCGGTGGTCATGTGGCCAGCATGACTGCACCAAATGCTGTTACCTTCCCACCAAAGTGGTACCTATCTATCTACTTGCATTTGATTGCTTTCGAACTGCTAGGTTGGCAGAAGCTGGGACTAGTGACAGCAGCTCACCCCATCATGCAGCACTTGGGCTTCAAACTTTCAACATTACAATCTTCTGATCATCAGAATCGACATCTTAACTAATAAGCCACCACATCCCCTTAGGGCATTACAGACAGGCAAAAAGACAAACAAATGGGTCCTAGAACACCTAAGAAATCTCTCTGGAAGCCAAGAAACTGAGGCTGTTGTATTTTTGGCTACATCATGAAAAGTCACGACTCATTGGAAAAAAACAATGCTAGGAAAAGTGGAGGGAAGCAGAAAGAGAGGAAGGCCATATGTTGTATGGAGAGACTCTATTAAAGAGGTCACAGGTTTGAATTTGCAGGAACTGAGTAGGGCAGTAGAGGACAGGGAGTCTTGGAGATGTCTCATCTACAGGTTTGCCATAGGTCGAGACTGACTCAAGGATGGTTAACAACTAGAACAACAAATAGTCCAGGAGTCGGAATCATAAACCCTCCATATGTTGTGGATTTAAACTCGAGCATTCCTCACCATTACCTATACTAGCTACAGCAATTGGAATTTGTAGTCTAACATCTGGAAGACCACAGGATTCCAGTCCTACTATAGTTTCTTATCCTAATCCCATGAACTAGGTTTTTTTTTTTTAAACTATATTTTGCTGTGCCCATTATGGTACAGTGGGCCCTTGGTATTTGCTGGTTCTGGGAGCCCCATGAATATTAAAATCTGTAGATGCTCAAGTCCCATTATATATAATGATACATCGAAATGATGTCCCTTATATAAAATCAAAGTTTGCTTTTTGCATTTAAAAAAAAAAATATTTTCAAGCAAAATGTGGATGATGGAATCTGCAGATAAAAAATCCATGGATACAGAAGGACGACCTTATAACAGAAATAACTTGTTAACTGTTTGGACTAAAAAGTATTTTCAATACTATTATTATTAGTATTATTATTACTTGACAACCTGCTTCTTTCTTGGCCCTGGAATTCAGCAGCTAAAAAAACGCAGATAAAAGTTCACATTATACAAAAGTGAAGATATGCTAATTTAACTGTCACTAAATGCTTAACATTTTTTTAAAAAGAAGACAGCACCCGATATAAACAATATAAATTATTAAAGGCTTTTTCCACTTTAGCAATGAGTTCTCAAAGTCTGATTTTTTTAAAAAAAACAACTCATGTGCCTATGGAAGCATAGCAAGGAAGATGCCAGTCTAGTTGTATCCCACCCCGATTGCTTGCTCAGAGGGGTGGGCTATTTATTATTATTATTATTATTATTATTATTATTATTATTTCTAGGAAGAGAGCTGTGAAAGCTTATCCCCTGTCTCCTTTCCCCATTTCTTCTTGTGTTCTGCTATTCTGCTCTTTGCCAGTAAATTTCAGAGTTCACATTTTGTAAGCCAAATAAGTCAAAATTGTGAATTGTGATCAGAGGATATGCCAGTATACTTAGCTTGTGTTATTTATTTTGAATGTTTAATTTGGAATGCCTTAAAGCCCAATTGGATTGTTCTGGCATTTCTTCCACTTGGGTTTGCATAATGGAAGGGTTTTTTGCAGTCTGTATAAAAGTGATATATGAAGGCCATAGTTCAGTTGGCATTACTCATTTATAAAATACTGGGATCATACAGTTAGTTTGATCCCTGGTATCTCTAGGTTTTTTGGTTGGATGGAAAAGACTCTGCCTGAGGTACTGGAGGGTCACTTCTTCAGCCTTCCCCAGCTCAGTGTTTTGTCCTACCATTCCAGTAAGTCCAAGACGCATGATGACATAGAGTCAGTGACAATTGCCATTACAATCCATTAACTTTCTAGAGGTCACCAGGTTGGGAAACTCTAGGGCAGATGTTATTAGGTTAGAGATTCAATTATTTTTGGGGAATCTTGATATAATGATAAAGATAAAACTTTTTGTTCACATGAAACCTCACTTTCTTTTTCCAATCTTGTACCCTCAAACTAGGTTGTAGTACGATTCCCATGACTGAATCCCACCATGAAAAATAGCAGTTCTTGCTGTTGGTGATACTAATGTTGACTGAGGTAAATGGGGCTGCTGATAAACACAGCTTTGGAGGGGTCAGGTTAGAGAAGGCTACAGTTTAGCGTTATGTCTGATCCAGACCTGGAGGTCTAAACAGTGTTAGCACTAGGAGAAAATCCAGAATCTTTGTTCTGAAATGAGAGTTTTCATCTATGTTGACTTACTTGTAGTTGAAGCATTTAGAAGGACAATTTCATCCAAATTACGGTATATTTTCCTCTTAAAATAAGTTGTTTCTTCTTTCAGAGGCATTCCATTTAGCAAATTTCCCAAGAGTCAGCATTTCTTCACCTGCATGAAAATAAGATATTCCAGCCTTCCTTACTGGAAATGTTAACTTAAGACTCATCTCAGCTAAACAGCTGAGTAAATTTTGGCAACTATTTTCAGCCATTGGGTGCTTTGGATTGGTGTATAATGGATGGAGTTGCTGGTGTAAATATTGTGAATACATTTTCATTCTATTTGGAAAATATACAACAGAAATATTTGAGAGCCAAATGTCAATAGTATTTCTGTAATGATATGTCGTACAAATTTCTCTCACCTAGGCTACTAGTGTAACCATTTTCAACACCGAGTCAACATGGGTACTTGGTGATGATAACCCATGTCAGCAATGATTCAGTTCTTTAGCGCATCAGAAGACCATACTGTACAGATTTAGGGACTATGTCATGCACCTCAAATAAATTGATTTAATGAAGTAGGGATATGTACAGGCATCAGTTTTTACCATTAGACTATAGTTTGGCATAGCTTTTTGAAAGAATTAGATCCATTTGAACCTTTAATATGTGCCCCTGCTTAGATGCCAATACTTGCTTGTACATAATATTCATAATCAACTTTGGTACCATAATTATGCAGGAAAGAAAGGCAACATGTTTATTAGTTTATTAGTGTGGTAAAACAGTATTTTTATTGTGAAGTCAAAGGCTTTCATGGTCAGCATCCATAGTTTTTTGTGGGTTTTTCAGGCTATGTGGCCATCTTCTAGAAAAGTTTATTCCTGACGGTTCTCCAACATCTGTGGCTGCCGTCTTCAGAGACTGCTGGCAAGGAAAAGAGTGGTGTGTGTGTGTGTGTGTGTGTGTGTGTGTGTATGTGTGTGTGTATACACATATATATACTGTGTGATCCTGGGTAGGGAGGAGTGATTTCCATGTTAATCTGTGTATTGTTCTATTGTTGAATGGCAAGGCCTAAAGATGAGAGGATATGCAAAGAGAATTAGTCTCTGTTTAATTAGTGATCATTGTCTTCTGGGGAAAAAAACCCTGACCTTGGATGGATCATCATTTTCATTTTGCTGGGTATTGATTTTAGTGTTTTTCGGGACTGGTAGCCAAACTTTGCTAATTTTAAGGGTTTCTTCTTTCCTGTTGAAGTTGTCTTGATGTTTGTAGATTTCAATCGCTTCCCTGTGCATTCTGACCTGATAGCTGTTGGCATGGTCCATAATTCCAGTGTTTTCAAATAGCATTTTATGCCCAAGGTGATGTTCTGCTCCTGCTATTTTTTCTGGCTGACCCAGTCTATAGGGCCTCTCATGTTCCTTGATTCATGTTTGAACATTGCTTTTGGTGGTCTCTGTGTAGACTTGTCCACAGCTGCATTGTATGTGGTACACTCCTGTGGCTGTGAGATGGTCTCTCCTATCCTTTGCTGAGCACAGCATTTGCTGGATTTCCTTAGTCAGTTTGTAAACCTCCAAATGCCAATCAACAACAACAAGCAACAGACTAGAGGTGGAATCATGTAGTCCTCCAGATGACAGTATGGACCAGCAACCTAATTGAGAATAAAATTAGTGAAGAATTAGTAACAACAAAAATTAGCAACAAAAAGGTAGCAAGATGCCTGCCGTTCATTTAAATTAAACCTACTGAAATCAATCAGACAGAATCCATTCCACATAGTTCAGTCTATATATCCTTTATTTATTCCCAAGTAAATGTGTACAGGATGGCAGCCTTAGGCCAGGATCCTAGTTAAGCCCTAGTAGAATGGAAATCTCCATCTGTGTCCTCCTGTTCAGTTGCTGCTGCTGGTTGTTTAACCTCAGTTTAAAGGTGCTGGGTTGCACCCCCACAAATGATGACTGGGGGAGGGACACTCCCACCATCCAGCTGCAGTTCTACAGTCAGCAAAAAGCAACAGCAGTCCTCTTCCCAGACTTCCAATGTGAACTGGATACTTCCTTCCATAGTAACTACAAAAGTGCATACATTGCCATAGCAGAAGGTTATGCCAGTATATCTCACCAATAGGATTCCAGCCTAATTTCACCACATAATATTTTTATGTAACAACAATAATGTGCAAGTGATACATAATAATCATTTGTTCAGGAAACATTGTATTGTGAAGCATCTTTTTAAATCACTGGATAAAACATTCACATAAAATACATACCAATTTCTTGGCTGAATGAGTAGGCATTTCAAGATCATCATATACCATCAATAGCCAGTAAAATATAATTAGGTCAGTTCTGAAATACTTGAAAATACATAAATGTGGCTATAAAATTACCTCTAAGGACTAAATGGAATAGATTCCCATAAGAAAAGAGAAGTCCTAAGAAATCACAAGACAAGACTAGAAAATGGGGAGAAGCAACTTTTCCACACATACTTGGGGCTGGCAAGGGAAGAGATAAGCTACTATCTCTTGTGACTTGTGCTGTTTAATGTAGGAATGATATGAATCACAGAGATTGAGAGAGAGAGAGAGAGACTTGTAATCTAGTAAAGAAAAATGGAAGATATAACTACATGTATAGGTAAGCATAAGGCAAGTGATGTTAGGTACAGAGGAGAGAGAAAACGAATGGGGCTGGCAAGGTGTTTTGGGAAGCTGCAGTTTTATTGCATGTTTATTTCACCTTTCATCTACTGCACAGAAATCACATCCTTCACTCTTTATTTTTGCAACAATCCTGTGATGAAGGTTAAGTTGAGGGAGAGTGAATTTCATGGCTCACTGGGCATGTGAGACTAGGGAGCGAAACAGATGGGCAGGAAAAAGTGGCTTGAAGCTGCCTTTTCTGAAGCCAAATTGGGGCTTTCTAGATTGGCAAAAAGAAGTGTGTTCATGGCTGCATGAAACTCTAGCCTTTAGATGAGAAAAAGGGAAAGTGTGCCATGAAAACGCTTTTTTTTTTTTTTTTTTTTTTTTGCATTTTAAGGGAGAAGAAGCGCCTTTAAAAAGGTGCTGGTTTTCCCAGCTTCTTTTTTAAAAACTGCAGAACAGCGCAGCTCCATCTAAAGGCTGTGGTGCAGCTGCTAAGCATTAAGGAAAGGGCAACTTCATGTCACACTTTCCTGCCAATCTAGAAAGCCCTATTGAAACCCCACCAACCGCACCATCGGTTCCCAAGGGAGCTGGAGTGCTCATGTTATGACTACATGATATGGCTTCAAGCCAGGAAGAAGCAGAAAAAATGCTTCTAAATGACATGCCTTCGAGCCAGCCTGAAAGCACCTCTTTTTGGCTGTCTGTTTAGCCCCTAGATCTCCCAAATCCAGACCAATGAGAAAGGGCATGTTTAGCAACTGAGCCATAAGACCTGAAGCTGGGCCTGTGGGGAATGGAGCAGAGAAAGGGGGAAAAAGTAAAAGAGGGAGGCATCTTCCCAAATGCAAACTGGACTTTACAAAAAAGAAATTCCCCATGATATCATGAAAATTGAAGCCCTTTCTGGAAAAAACTGGAATGCAGCCATTTGGCGTCAACCTTGTAAAATGGCTTTACTGTATATTTAGGAAAAAGAAGACTTCAGAATTCTTACCAATCACTGAGAGGCATAATTCTTTAACTAAGGTACTAAGGATTGGTGACTAATTAAATTCCTGCTAATTTTTGGCAGTTAGTAATTTGCTCTTACTTTTTATGGAGTTTAGCACACAGTTAAATAATCTAGTTTATTTTGCCTGGTTTTAATCCTCTTCCGGGATGCAGCTGGATATTATCATGTGCATTTTGCCATCAATGCCAGCTCCCGCCTAAAACCCACCTAAATCCCAACTAGAATCTAAACTCAGTCTGTCGATTTACAAAGCTGGGAAGCTCCCAACTTTGCAAACTGGCCATCTGAGCTCATCTGGAAGTTTTAGGCATGAGGCAGCATAGATGGCAAAATGCACATGATAATATCCAGCTGTATTCCAGAAGAGGATTTAAACCAGGCAAAGTAAAATGGATTATTTAGCTGTATCTAAACTTGGTTTGGAAATTACAGTGAGCCCTCCATATCTACATATTCTGCATTCATGGCTTTACAGCTTGAAAATATTACAAAGAAAATCCAAAAAGCAAACCTCACTTAGGTAAGAGACACCATTTTGCTGCACGATTGTATGTAACAGGACTTGTGCATCCAAGGATTTTGGTCTTCATGGGATATATTTATATTCATTTATTTAATTAGGGGATTTATATCCTGTCTTTCTTCCAAAATATGATTCAAGGGGTATCCTGGAACCAAACCGCAGCGGATACCAAGAGCCCACTGTAAACCATTACACACAATCTCTTGTTGAGTCTAGTGTTTACAATTTTTGCAGATAATATTGTTCAGTATAATCAGTTTTATCTGTGCTCAAAAGAAAAGCAAATCACCCTCATTGTGCGCATAAGGAAACCCCAGAAAACTGTCCATTTGTGATAGTGATTAAATTGGAATATATGTGGGTGGTATGAAACAGAGTAGCCTTGCATCTCCCAATTTCAAAGTTCCCCCCAATCTCAAACACATTCCAATATCTGAGTCATGTGGAACCTTGGATCAAGTAGAAGGATAGTTGTTTTGTGGTTTTGTTTTGTTTTTTAAGATACACAAAGATCTAGCCAGAAAATAATAGGAGAGCCAGACACCTTAGTGGAGCAGCAGGCAATCACTAATAGCAAAATCCAGGGATCATCAGAGGTGGAACTCACTATATCAATAATGCTACCTAATATCCTCCCTTGTAAAGTCTAAACATACCTTCTACTCCTTGCTGACTGGGTGAAGTGCTGAAGGTTAGAAGGACAGTTTCCCATCTAACCAAACATCCCTGCCTCCTTCTCCAACATATGTGCGCTTCTCCTGCCCACACTGGAACAAGCTGGCAAGGCTTTATTTGAAGAATGTAGTGAACTCTCCTTCCCTGAATTACCCTGCCCACATTTGGGATTACTCTGCAATTCATTACAATATCATATAAACACATTTTAAAATGCTGGCATTTACAATCCTGCTGTCATGTGATTTTGAACACATGGACATAAATGCTCAAGACTGTGCAGTTCTGCTTCAGAACCAGAGCTTCCAGAATTTCTACTTAAAACTTGGCACAGGCTCATTGTCAGTCTCTAGGGAATTATTTATCCTGTCTTACCTTAGATTTCCTGTCTGCATGTAATAAAATGAACTGTGCTACTGTTGTCTGGCTGACTTACTTGTTTATGCAGTGGGCTGAAATTCTTTCGAAGGATACCATGGGTGTCAAACTATTTAGTCATAATTATTAATCCTGTGTATAAACACAGGTTCAACAGCTGGTAAATATTTGAGAAGAGCTTTTTCTTTGGAAGTACCATCTTAATTTATAATGCAAAAATAAAATAACAACACTGTTTTATATAGCATCTCTCTTTCCTGGTAAATGTGCAAATTACTATTACAAACTCAAAGAATTTAAAATTTAGAGAGACAGCCATGTTATTTTGGAATATCAGCATGCAAAGGGATCTTTTAGCAGTGTAAGTTGCAGCATAACCTTTCATAGACCAATTCTATGAAAACTTATGGTGCAACTACATTTGTACAGAATCTCAAAGGTGTACCAAGATCCCTTTCCATAATATCAATTCTATATAGCCATTATTTACTACTATCTAAAAGATAATCAGTGCCGCTTAAAAGGGGCCTACACACCCTCCTCTTTAACTCTCTACCCCTTTTCTTCTATCAAGACTTACCCGAAATACCTCTCCTATTTCCCCACCCTTCTTTTAACCTCAGGAATCTTAGTGGCACTTCCTTAGTCTTCTGATGTTTTCTTGCCTTTCTACTGCCTCAAGATATTTTGTAGAAGGCCATCAGAGAAATCTCCGTTTTTTCAGCCTTGAAAAAAAAATCCTAATGAATTATAGCATGCTCCCCCTTTTTTACTTTTAAAAAAACCCACATACCCTTTATGCTTTTGAATCAAACTTACCCACTGCAATTTGAGCAAAATTCCAAAACAATCTGTCAAATTTTGAAGCATCTGCCATGATGTTCTCATAGACAATGGCAGCCTCAATTGTGGAATGTCAACCTTTTGGTTTTTCCATATCGCTTATCAGTGCACTTAAGCACTCTCTAAGTGGTTTACAGTATAAGATAATTGTCCCAAACAAGTTGGGTACTCATTTTAGTGACCTCAGAAGGATGCCAGGCTGTGTCGACCTGAACCCATGGCTGGTATTGAAGTCACAGCCTTGTGATTTGTGAATGAGTGGCTGCAGCACAGGCATTTAACCACTGAGCCGCCAAAGGCCAAAACTGATGCCATGGTGGAAAGAGTAGAAGGGGTTGGAGCTTCTTTTGGGTTCTTTAAGTCCTTCCCTTTCACCATTCTACTCAGAGAAGAGGATGGTTCCTTTTTTGATAAGAGTTGAGGTACAGTACTTACACTGACCCATGAATAAGTCAACTCAAACCTTTTGAGATTATTTTTAGATTAAAACTTCTAGACTGATATGTGAGTATATATAGTATTTATATTTTATTTATTTTATTTTTATTTTGCTATTGGCAAGAGCTATCTCGGCATCCCAGCTCTAGCACATATGGACAGTGGCATTTTTAAAGTGCACCATCCATATGCACACACGCTGATGATGTCATGGGGCATGCCACATTTACACAGAGCAGCGCGCACCTGATGTCATCGTGCTGCAGGAGGGCATTTGGGTCCTTGGTGTGGCCTTCACACTGCCATGCCAAGGATGCCAAGGGGAAAGGGGCCACGGCGGTGGTCCCTTTTTCCCCTCGGGAGCACTGCTTATGGCGAGGTGCAGAGGGCACCCCACTTCAGGCCACAGAAAAGAGGCAATTGGCCGCTTCTCCGTGGCCTAAAGAAGTGGTGGATTGGGGCCTCAAAGGCTGTCGGTGAGGCAACCCAGGTCCCACTCTGGTGCTTCTCTTGGGCGCCTACAGATCGTCCCTTTTGGGGTGTCTGTAAAGCCCCAATGATTACTATTTGAGCCTTTCCTCTGACAATGTTTATTTTTACCCTTATAGACTTATTATATCCCTTTAAAAATATGGGTTTATGTTGGTAGACATATTTCTGTTGGAATTTCAGTTGCTTACATTGTTTTGTTATCACTCAGAGGAGCGATTCATAAGCTATCTGAAGTGGACGTCCTTTTTTCCAATGTTCTAGGGATTAGCACCATATTTGTGCCCATTGGCTACAGCTGTTTGGAGTTTATCACACTGGGTAAGGGGAACGGGAGCATCATGCTCACATCAGTATCATGTGATTTGGCAAAGATTATAACACAATGTCACATGACGTAGCAAATATCCCACAATTATCCTGTGGATAAAGAGGAATTGTAGCATCACTTTTTACTCAGGGGAAAATCCCATGAATAAAAAGTGGCACTACAATTCCTCTTTATTCACAGAATAATCATGGGATATTTGCAATGTGAATAAAAAGCAGCACTATAATTCCTCTTTATTCACAGGATAATTGTGGGATATTTGCAACATCATGTGATAATCTTTGCCAAATTGCACTATATTGATGGAAGCATCCCACAATGCTCCCATCTTTTTTCCCAGTGAGATAAACTCCTTTGATTCTTTACTGGAAACCTCTGCAGACTGGCATCCCTTGGCTCATGAACCAGCACCAGTCCCCAGATCACCATTTTGGGTAGCACTAAATTGGTACACTCCATTAAGAGATAACTAATAACTATATATTGAAATTAACAAACCATATGTGATAGAAAAAAATCTGCCTTGTTTCCTCACCCCTATCAGTAACACATAGTATTGAGCTGTAATAATATAAATCTTTGCATTTGTTCAACCAAGCTTCTGACACAAAAGAAATAGGAAAATGAATATGCCAGTGATGCCAAGGCATCCAATACATTGCACATTACAGGGCAGGAAATGGGAAAACTATATTTTTAGTGGGTCTCTTATGTTATTTTAAATTTAGAGCATCTGCTGTCTTCTGCTCTGGCTGCTGCCTCATTTTCCCCTTCAGAAGTTTTCCTGTTATTTTCCTCAGCTTCATGCAATAGGTAATCTTTTAAATGTTGGTTCTTGTCTTCAGCTTTACAGACAGGCGAATGGAAACAGGCTGGCCTTAAAGGGGAGGCTAAAGGCATCAGAGCATGCAGGCACTCCATTGTGAAAGTCACTTTGTCAAAGCATAATTTACAGAGGATTAGTTGCAGGGTCATAATTCTGCAATTCTTTCAAGCTGCCTACTTTTATACCTTCAGGCTTGTGATTTGTCAGGACAGCCTTGTGGTCTGGGTGTGCAATTGGAGCTTCCCTTGGTAGACTGAAATGACCCAGAACAAACTCAGTAGTTAATCTTCTTTATTGCTGAAATCAATAAGCAGATCCATGCTAAGTGTTGACAGTTTCCTATGCAGGGAGTCAAAAGGAGAAGTGGCTGTTCCTCGAATCTGTAATATGTTACAACACAAAAGATTTCCTTTAACTGGTGTTGCTGTTATTTCATAAAGCTTCTCTTCCCCCAGCCACCAAAGTATGCAAATTAGAAGGCTCCTTTTCATTTGCTTTGATGTAATGGGTTCTGTAGTTCAAAAGGGAAGAGTAGAAATATATATAATCTACATGAACATCTGCCACGTTGCTGTGCACTAACCCACTCTGGGACTTTCACTAGAGGGAGCCCAAGCTCTCTTGCCATGCTGCCACCAGCACTGCTCTCTACCATCACATTGGCTGGAGAAAGATAAGGCAATGGCAAACCTCCTCTGAACAAATTATGCCAAGAAAACCCCATGAAGTCAGAAACGACTTGAAGGCACACAACAACAACAGCGCTGTGTCATCTGGAAAAGGAAGCCAGTATGGTTCTGCATAGAGCCAGCTACTTTTCACATGCCAAGTTCAGAAGGGATTACAGAGACAGATTTTTCTTGCCCGGGCGTTCTAGAAATTTGTCTGTGCCACAACACAGACCTCCCCAGGGTGATCCGAGTAGCACAGTTCCTGCAGAGAAACGTTGCTGCTTCTAGTGCTTCACCTCCTTAGGTGGCTGCCCTAGTCTGACTTATGGGAAAGTCATCCCTGGCTTTCACAAACATACTATACATTCTTGCAGGGTGGGGGAAGAAGGAAGACATTCACACAGGATGGCATAAACACAAGGGCATATTCACACACAGAGAGAGAGATAGAATCATAGTTGTATAGCAGGCATGGGCTGTGAGCAGGATATAAGTTGCTATAGTTCTGCTTCACAACTCTCCAGCCACCTGAGCCCAATTATATATGTATGCATGTATGTATGTTTGTATGAATGAAAACAATACATGATTTCAGGGACTGATTTTGAGGTTTCTAGGCCACAGGCAAATGCTCTATCTATGCTACAAGAAGAGAACAAGAAGGTTGCTAAGGATTGTAGCTATGGGGGAGAGGGGCAAAAATGATTGCATTGCACCCAGATTAGAGTCCTGCCCTGCCCTTCAGTCCTCAAATTTCTAGCATTTCAGAGTGGGACATTGGAAATTGTTTGCACCTAGAAGTCGTATATTTACTGTGTTCACATTCCCATTGAAACTTTGCCTGCCCCTTTTCTTTGGATCCTTAAACTGCATTTCTAAATGCTCAAATGAAGTTTTAGGTTACTGCAATGCTAGCAGTATGGTTACTGAAGAAAGTTTTCATTGGGAGAGACAGAATTCTTTCAGGGAACAATGCCCTTATTTCCCCCTTCTCCCATAGATACACCCCTGAGGTTACTAAAACCCAGAAATCTCTGCTTAGGAACTCTAGATTATTTGATATATTTGTTTCTTGTGCATTATTATAATTGCAAAGCAGTAGCCTTTGCAAGATGAATTTCTAATTGTATGTTTCTTGTTCTCATTGCATACATGATCCTAAATGATAGCTATTGTTGGAATAAAGTGTTCCATTATAAGGTCATCTTGGGAGATTCTGTACAGCAGTTTGTTCTAAAGACTCAGAAGATTGGTACAATTATTCTTATCATATAGGAGCCTCAGAAAGATAAGCAATGGAAACACTTTGCAAAAGAGAGTGACCTTTTTACTTTCTAAGCACTCACAGCCCTCCTCCATATAAGGTCCTTGTGATGTGGTTGCAGCCAGGAGCTCAAATCACATAAGCACCTGTTTACAGGGATGCATGTAACCACAGACACATGTAGGGAACTTCTTCATTTTGGACTGTAGTGCTAAGCTGTCATGATAAATATTGGCTACAACTGTGTTTGTGCCACTTAATCATTCTCACCAACTGTCTCAATTTGGCAGAGAAGTCCCAAATAATCCTTTTATTCCATTTTATTCAACTGTTTTCAAAATGTCCCAGTTTCTCTCTCCTCCCACTTTCCCCCTTACTTCAGCTGCGGAAAACTTTCAAAGTACAAAATTACAGGCAGGGAGAGCATGCAAGGGCAGCAAGGTCTCTGTCTTCTCTGGAAATAATTGTAAGTCATGGATAGTTCGGGAACAGTTTGATTTGTTGGTTGCATAACAGAGTATAAAGCAAGGGGTTATTGGGAAGAGGGAAATAATGGAATACTACAGTGAATGCTGGTGTGGCGGAATATTTTAGGAGATTTGCATAAGGATGGTGAATGATGGTTTTAGTATTAGTTGGAGATGGTGTTAGGGAGATGGTCTGGTGAAAGATATGGAAAGTTTAGTGTTAACAGTCAAACAGGTTTAGGAATAAATGAGTAGTTTATAAGTGATGGACAGGGTGTACAGACCAGCGTTATACACCAGCCTCAGGGCAGAGTGGGGGTGTAGTGTCCACACGACATATGCTCCAAAGCTTCTCTGATGCCACCGTCATGCCTTGCACCCGACTGCATGACAGGCGGCACATGACGCTCCTTTGCCACTGCATCCAGATGATGCAGCACCAAAAGGAGTGCCAGAATGGCAATGGTAGCAAAGGAGCCCTTTCCATGGCACAAAATGCCAGATCAGGGCCACAGCATGTAGTTGCAGTGGCCCCAATCCGGAGCTAAAAGGGGCGGCCTGTTCAGCCCCTGAGTTAGCTAAAGAGGAGTGTGTGAGGGAGATAGTATGATGTTATAAATATAATTATTATTATTTTACTCTGTTATGTTTTGTTATTGTTAATTGCTGTCAAGCCAACTTTGATTTATGGCAGCCTCCATGTCACTCTGTCATAAACAGCCCTGCTCAGTTCTTCCAGATGCAGAACCGTGGATTCTTTAATTGAGTCTATTTGTAATATGGTCTTCCTCTTTTCCTACTGTGATTATTGCATTATTGTCTAAAGTACAACTGTCACAATTTAGTCATCTTGGGCCTGAAACAGATGGGCCAAAATGTGTGGCTTTTGGCTGCTTTGGAGGTGTGGCATGCAGATGATGTACACCTCTGATGTGACTGGAAACTGCTGTAAGGCTGCCTAATGTTGCCCAAACCCAGCCAAAAAAGGAGCTCCTTGCTGGTGGCCCATTCAGGACCACCGCAGCTGCCATCTTTGGGAACTTGACATCTGGTTGCTGCAGTCCCAGGATAATCCAGGAATGATTGGGGCTGGAGTGGACAGAATCACTCCAAGTCACCACATTCTCACCATCTAGGGAGAATTCAGGCTTGCTTTGCTCTGGGGCTCATTTAGTCCCTATGGCACTTTCGACCTGTATGGAGGCAGAATCAGGGTGTAGCATCTATTCTTCTGTTGAAAAAGGAGCATTTAAAATTTAAAGGCGCTCACTTAAAACAGTTTAATAGCAATGGAAGAATAATTATAAGAATAAAAGTAAAGTAAACCATCCCATTAAAAGAACCTTCTCAGGTTATAGCTACTGGAGAAACAAAAAAGTGTTATCCACCCCATAAACTCCCCCCCCCCCATGAAATTTTCCTTCATTCAACACCTTGCGCTTTTAGAAATGTGGTTTTGGCATCCACAGGAAAGGGTAAAGCAGAGATGCAAAGGGAATAAGAGTTATAAGTGTGGGCAGTTTTCAAGTGTCTCACTCTTTGTGATTCTAAAACTTTGGACACTAGAGGAATATTTCAATAGGGGCTCATGAATCTTATTTGGGGAGGGAAAGCCCTCATTTTGCCCCCACACACCCCCATTGCTACATGTTTGACTCTGCTACAACTAGATCATAGCCAAAAGGCCTGCCTTAATCTTTGCCTGTCAACAGAATAGCTAAGGGGGGGTTAGCCTAGCTTCTTGTGGAAAGGTTCCACTTTCTGATAGCCACCAATGCTCTGTTCAGTGGTTGTTTTCTTCTGTTTTATCAGTGTTCTTGATTTTTCCCATAACTGCAAACAACAGACAACTGCTTCACAAAATGAACAAGGCCATTTATTAACTGCCTATTAGTTAGGTAACTGAGTGAATCATTCCGGTGTCATTTCTCCCTTTTTGTACAATTAGATGCCATATGATTGTGGACAGGAAGGCAGTCAACACATAAGAGTGTTCACATGACTACACTCTTAAATTTGGTCAATAAAACTATCACAGCATATTATCTTGGTCTAATTCAGTCCCGAGAATTATCCTGTGCAGTGAAAGAAACAATTAAAAGTACCTAGTTCCAAACAATTAGTTGTTGGATATTACTTCCTTGCATTTAGTTGTATAAGTTAACAAAGTATAATTTCACCTCTGTTGTAGTGTAACTATAATTTTCAGTTACTCTTACAGATTTACGTATTTTGCTTAACTCACTAGTAAAGAAAGAGGGGGGGGGAGGTTGGGATGGAATTCTTGAATTATTTTAATCTGTAATCTGTTTTTTAACCTTGTTGTACCCCGCCTCGATTGTTTTACAGAGGGGCGGGTAAGAACTAAACATTATTATTATTATTATTAAATTATTCCAGCCTGGTTTGTGCTGTTCTTTTGTCAATTATCTGACAACAGGAAGGTGGATGGCAGGACAGTGTGTTTTGCACCAAACAGAGAGTTATAGCATTGTGAAGCCAGGAAGGTGTGTTTTTTTTTAAACCCAATGATAATTCCCTACTTTTTTGGACCTTGGAACTGTGGTGATAACTAATAACTTTTAAATTTAATTTTCCAAGCATTGTTTATGTATATGAATGCTTCTGGCACATACCAAATGGAATCACAATCCACCATTAAGCAACTTTGAAGGGTAATAGTAAATTCAGGTTGAGCCATTTCTTTCTGAAAAGCTCCAGTACCTATACCAAAAATATCACCCACTCAATAAAATGTCCCATCCCCAGCTGCCACCATCTATGACAGTGATGTGAAGGAAGTTTTGAAATATAAACAAAACTTTAAACTGAAAATTTTCTTCCCAAAAAAGATTACAGAATATGATGGTTCTGAATATGATTGGTCAGTATAACAAAATAAGTGAAGACTTTAGGATATATGAATAGTTCAAGATGCAATCATTTGAAAAGCAGCCCCTAAACAATAATGCTATGCTTAGTTATTTTCATGAATAGGATATGCAGACTTGTTGTGTACAAAGACTCACAGGACCCAATGGCTTTGAAATCCTTGCAAATAGCTGTCTTATGACAGAGGCACTGAAGAGAGACTCATTGTCAATTTTTGGCTTGTGAAGCCTGTTGTGTTCCCATGGAGTTGTTTATAACATTCTGTTTACTTCCTTTCAGGGAGTAGTCAGCAATGAAGCTATGCTAGATTATAGCTTCTGTCTTTGTCTGAAGCCCATTAAAGTTATTCTACAAAACATCTTTCTAACGTCTTTCTAATCCACACACATTGTTACTTTAGAATATTTTCCCTTAATACGTACTTGTGATTTTTACATTGAAATAACCACTTAATTCTTCTCTTTTTTAAAAAAAAACAACAGATACGCAAGAGGTAAAACTATCTCATCCTGGAGAGAAGTGCATGGAAGCCATGATGTGTCCTCTGGTCCTGGTTGTATTACACTTTGAAACCTGTTGCTAACCTGACATGTCTCTAGCAATCCGAAAAAGAAGCTGGGAGGAACATGTGACCCAATGGAGGGCCTCAGCTTTTGGTTCTATTGATTCCAACATATTATGTAGGCATGGCCTAGTAGCTGACAACTTGCAGGAAAACATGGAAAAGAATGGACTTCAGACTGAAGGCTGGAAAGAGAAAAGTGCTTCCTTGCCCGATTGTTGTCATGGTGGAGAGCTGATAGGTTTGCCCTCAAAGCTGCGCAGTAATGTCTCCAAAGAGGTAGATGAAAATGACAATCATCAAGGGGAAGAAGAATTTCTCTCTTTAGAAGCCAGCACAGAAACTTTGGTCAACCTTTCCATTGGGAGTGATCACGATGATCATGATGATGATTATCATGATGAACATGATCATGATGACACTGTTTTAAGGCTCATTCCAGAGAAAGTGCCCCAGAAATTTGCTCTGGTTGAAGAGGAATTGTCAACTGGAAGGGACAATGTAGAAAAAGAAGAGGGGCCCTTCCACCTGGGAGTGGAAGCAAAGAAAGACTCTTATCTCACTTCTGGACCAAATTGGAAAATAGATGAACCTAATTATGAGACATATTCCAATGCAGTGAAAGAAGAGGCAAACATATGCAATAGCAGAGAAGGAAGTTTGGAATATCATTGCAATAGCTCATGTAGTAACAAAGATTCCTCCAAAGAAAATGGATGTGATCCTCAAAATGTGGGGAAATATCTGTTTGATGAGACAATGAACCATGCTGTTTTAGTTACTCAACAGCTTAAAAATTCAGATGTTCCTAGAGAGGAGATGGAGAAGACTGGTTGCAGTCTACTACCTGATGAGCTTTCTCCTGCTCAGAGAAGTGACAATATTGTGTTTACTATAGATTCCAGTAATTGTTCTTTTACCGTCTCAGAGAACAATGGTTTGGATGAAAATAATTTTGTGGATTCCCAGGATGAATGTATCACAAGTGAGATCTTGATGGAAGGCTTGACTGAATTCAATAATAAAGAAACCACTCAGCAGCCTACAGATGGTCAAGTCATACTGCGCAAAAGAAAGGTAGGATGTGTTAAAACATCAATAAGGCATTATGGTTTATTCAAAAATGTAGAAAGTGTGAGTACTTTTTGTTTCTTGGCCCAGACTAGTGATATGGTGTTCATGGAGGGAATACAGTAGAATCTGATGGCTCTGTTATCAATGAAATAGTTAATTTATTTTGAACATAGGCTGCATCTGCACTGCAGAAATAATGCAGTTTGATACCACTTTAACTGCCATGGTTCCATGCTATGGAACTCTGGGATTTGTAGTTTTGTGAGATATTTAGCCTTCTCTGTCAGAGCACTCTGGTGCCACAACAAATTACAAATCCCAGGATTCCATAGCATTTAGCAATGACAGTTAAAGCAGTATCAAACTGCATTATTTCTATAGTGCAGATGCAGACAGTCTATTCATGATGATATTCTCAAAGAATGTTTAGCCCCTTGGTTAAATCCTTTAAAGTTCAGATGGGAACCTGGAAGGGATTCACCATGGTGAAGACATCAAAGCCACCAGATTTTGAGGCTGGGGCTTTTGTATTCCTGGTTCCAATGGTTTGTCCCTCTGGAATTCAGCTCCTAACCTTTATTCTTATCTTATTCACTTGGACTAATTGTTGTGCAAATGGCAAGCTTCTACCAACAGTGAGTCACCAGAAACAAATGAAAATTAACTTCCTTTTCAAAACACCTTGACATTAACTCTGGACTTTATCGCATTCATTTTTTTTTTCCAATTATGGGTACAGGGATGGGACTCACGGGAAAATGCATGAACACATTTTATCACATGCCCAAGCATCCACAAAAAGGTCCCATTCTGGCAACCTTCCCCGTTCAAGGCTGAGAAGTGCCATTTTTGAAAAACGGAAAACTTCCATCAGACAAAAATGACGCTTCTCAGCACTGAACAAGGACGGATGCCGGAATGGGACCTTTTGTGAACACTTGGGTTTGTGATAAAATGTGTTCATGTGCGCTCCCAAAAGTCCTGTTCCCATCCCCATAATGGGGAAAAAATGAATGCGATAAAGTCCTGTGTGAGGGATTAGCATAGAAGGATAGTATTTGCTGGTCAGAATCAGTAGGTGCAAAAAGTATTTTTGGTAACAAGAACCACAGTTCAAGCAGCACATATGGATTACCATCACACTGTGCTCTTCTAACAGTGGAAAAGGAGTCATTTAAAATCTATAATGACAAGATTTTTCCTCAGTCCCCAAATCCTTATTCAAGAAGCAGGGTTAATTTTATTTACAGCTGCAAAATGGGATTAAACTATAAACGTCACTTTTTCTCTAGCTGTACTGTTTAGGTGGATTCATAGGCTCTGTCAAAGGCAGACAGATCCTATGGTTGCAATCTTCAGATCCTCATTATTTGACAGAGACAGTTTGGGCAAAACACTGATGTTCCCTACTCACTAGTTACTAGGATCTTGTGCAGAAAGGGAAAATATGACCAGACTTCCTCATGTCTGATTTCTAAAAACCAGGGGTGTGAATCATGTCATCCTCCAACTGTTGTTGGACTGCAACTCCCAACATTCCTCACCATTCCTCACTACTCCTCACCTTTGGCTCTGCTGGCTATTGCTGTGATACCCTCCTCTTGCGTGACCAATTGGTGCCAACGTTGTTTTCTTTTAAATGTCAAGTGAAAAAAATTTGTTGTTGTTGTTGTTAAAGCATAATGTGTAATTCCCCCTTTTAATGTGAATGTATAAGGTTTAACTGTTTTAGCATTTTCTGCTACTTTCATTTGGTGATTTGAAATTACTTTTTTATCAGGAAATGTTCTTAATACTGTAGTTTATATTGCTTTAATTGTATGCCACCCTGAAATCTCTTGACAGAAGGCATGGTAGAAATGTTTAAAGTAAATAAATAAATAATACAGGGAGTTGTAGTCTAACAATATCTGGAGCACCACATGATTTCCTTCCTTGCTATAGACTCTAGTAATATTTTCAGGTTTTCAAACTAGCAATAAGGGACAGCTGAAATTCACAAAATGGGGGATTAAGGAAGCAGCTTTTAACAAGTCTGTGTTCTCCCTGAAATTTACCAAAAATAAATTATTGATTGCAGTTAACTTAGCCATGTGTTTCTTTATAAAATTAATATATTACCCACATTAATAAATGATATGATGCACACTTTCTTGTCTTTATGAACGAGCCACACCAAAAAAAAAAAAAAAAATGGGATTTTTGGTGTCTTGTTCAGACTATGGTCCTGAACAGATGGGTGGGATACCACAGGCCAAGCCCATACTGTCCTTTCTTCTGGTATCAACCTGGGTCAGTGCCTGGGTGGGCACAGTGATGTACAGATGTTTATTCACCTACCACTGTGCCACAGACCTACTGCTGTTGCTTCTGTCCCAAAGGTCTCTGCTGAGGCACATAATTTAGAAATGGGGTGCCTGTCTACCCCAATATAGCCAGTCACTCCTTTCTGATGTCTGAGTATGCAGCGGGGGCCTTTGGGACAGATGCGATACTGGGGGCAGATAAGTGGTGTGTCTGGTCTGCTAGCTGTCACATGGAGTTTGAAACTCCACAACAAATACTTGGTCTTTTTGGACTCAATTAAGGCCTCTTTGGGCCAGGCTCGAGCTGGGACCACTGAGTCAGCATCCAGACTGGCCAGTCCCAGCCCAGGGTTAATGGCCTGCATTATCTGGACAGGACAACATGTGGCTGGAGGGCTTATGTGTCTGGAGGGCATGAGTGCTTACATGCCCTATATGAAAGGAAAAG
This sequence comes from Urosaurus nigricauda, assembly GCA_034509955.1. Taxonomy (NCBI): domain Eukaryota; kingdom Metazoa; phylum Chordata; class Lepidosauria; order Squamata; family Phrynosomatidae; genus Urosaurus; species Urosaurus nigricauda. Next base: position 133,257,114 of record JAOEGL010000005.1, on the reverse strand, counting down.
CTTTCCAGACCTGAAATAGCGAAGATCTTTTATTGCTAGCCCTGTGGGGGCACACCTTATAATAAGAGATTCCTGCCAATTCTAATTGTATGTGAGATCAACAGAATTGTGATGATTCACTCTAGTCAGATCAGTCTGCAAAAGAAGAACCTCTATGGTCCAAAACAGACGGGCCAAAGCACTCCTTTGGGCTGATCCAGAGACATGGCATTCAGATGATGCACAACCCCATCTCAGGCTAAAGCTGCCTCACACTCACCAAAGATGACCCAAAGCTGGCACAAAAAGGAGTGCAGAAACATCCTCCTTGCTGGCAGTCCATTGCAGACCATGGTGGTGGCAGGCCTCAGAACCATGGCATCTGGTTACCACAGTTCCACACCAAATGGGGAGCAATTGGGGCTGGAGCAGCCTCTGGCTGTTCATTTTGTCTTGTCTCCTTGAAGCCTATGTCACTCCTGACTAGAAGCAAAGGCACTTTTCTGAATAGGAATTACTCAGGCCGCATTCCCACTGTGATTTAAAAGTGAATTACTGATCAGGTTATATGACTGTCTTTCCCATTTGAAACCAGTTCTGATCCTACTGTGATCTGTTTCAATCATGATGAAGTGAGGCAAATGCAAAAAAGCAAAAACAAACAAACAAAAACACGCTCTTTCCTGACATTAGTTCTTTCATGGTTCTCTTGAAAAGAATTGATTCCAAAGAATTGATTCAACAAGTGGGAATGACAGATCTTAATCACATCAGTCTGAAGGGGAGGGACTAATGGCAGAGGGGTGTTTACCATCCCTTCTCAGTTTTTGGTAAATCCACCATTCCCCCTCCCTTCTCAGTGCTGTTGGGAAATCACTCAGTCGCAGGCAGAGCTGGAGGTTGCAGGCAGGCTTCTTCCCGCCGCGTTTCAAAAACGCTCCTTTTATTGTCTTTGGTTACATCATGAGTTACATGCTACATTATTGGCTACAAAGTATGAGGTTACATGATTGGATACAAAAGTACACTTGGCGGGTGCTGATTGGGCCAGGCAGCATCACCTCAGTGAGCGGGTGTTTCAAATGTGGGTTAGCAAACCATGTATCCGGCCCACTATCAGGGCGGGGTGGTAGCCGCCTCGCGGTCTGCCAGCGAGAGCCCCACACCTCCCTCTTTTTTGTTTTTTATGAGCTGGTATACATAGCCTGCGAACCCCCTCCTCTGCGCACCCGCCGAGGCAGAAGAGGCGACCATCCGGACCAATCCGGGGATGCACTGGATGAAGCAGCAAAGCCCAATCAAACACACCACCGCGATCATGAGATACTGCACCAAGGATCGAGCCCACCCCAGGGGGAGCCAACTCCAGAGGCCTTCCCACCAATCTCCCAGAGATGACTCACTAATCTCTTGGGCGAGCTTCCTCAGTTGTCCTATTTGATCCTCTACCTTCTGGCTGTTATCAGTCATGTTGAAGCAACACATGCCTTCCACTGTCTCGCACCCTTTGTGGTGTAAGAGTAGCAAATAGTCAATGGCTGCTCGGTTTTGCAAGAGTCCGTGCCTCAGCTCAGTCTGCTCCTGGTTGAGCAGCCCTAAAGCCTTGGATGTGGCGTTCAAATTTTTTGTTGCCCAGCATGCAAGCTCATGTATGTTCTTTGCATTCCCCACTGCTAACCCAGGAACCCCCACCAAGGAGAAGGCCAGTGACAGGTACTCGACTTTGCTTAGCAGCTTCACTTCTGAGTCGCAGTCTGAGCTAAGCTGGACCGATCTCCTGGTTCGGATCTTGTGTTTGGGGGGTAGGATGAGGGACAATCGGCTCAAGCAGCACCTTGTCCCGTGTGTGAGGTTAGCGGGAATGTAGTTGAAGGTGTACCCCGCACATGTCCAAAACCACCCAAGAGGTAGCTGAGCGAATTTATAAACGTATGATATGTTTACATAGCTGGAGCAATTGAGTTCATACCTGTGGCCAAGACGGATGCAATTTGCAGCCGTGCAGTTGACCATGCGAGCGCATGTCATGTTACTGTCAGCCACCCGAGGGGTTAACAAGTGTGTGGCTGAGGATGGCACCTTTTTCGTCTGAGCTCCCCAATTGTGGTATCCTCGGTACCGATCATTGTGCAAGCGGTTTTCCCTTACTTAGACCGTTGTAAAACCAGGTCTCATTTTGCATATCGCGAGGATCATGGCAAACAGGTATGAGGCATGTACTTAATATCTCCCCTACTGCATGTTGGTTAGACAGGCAGAAGGAGGATTGATTAAGCGAGAGGGCGAAGGCTTCCCAAACATTTACAGGTTGGGTGGGTGATTGGGTAGTGCTCCTGCTCACAGTTCCTGGCACAAAGAGAAACAGAAAAATACATATCATGACTACAGAATTAGCATTTAGCGCTGCAATTAGCGCAACAGTAAAGTTCTCGTCAGTCTTTTGCAGGCCCTGTTGTTCTATGAGTTCATTGGCCTGGTTGCTCAAGGCCTTGATCTGTCCCCAGGTCACCGGGTCGTTCCGTCTCCCTGATTCCCTCTTCCTGGCCTGGCACTCGGTGTCCTTTATCTGCATGTTGAAGTCTGGAATTGGGTTCTTCAGTCCGTCGTGCCACGACATGGGGTCGGATGTCCTCTGCCATGGCTACTGTTGGGATGGGGCTGAGTGAGAAATTTGGGATCGGCGTTTTCAGTCCTTGGTGTATGCCATGGGTAGGCTATGAAGAATGTTTCTGAAATAAATAATCTGACAGTAAAGTTAGATGATTCCAAGCAAATCAAATACAACAGATGTGGCCCGGTTCACAACCTGTTTGTTTTTGTTGGTTGGGGGATGCATTCCCCCCCCTTTTTTTTTTGGTAGAAGAAAGCTATTTGAGTCAGTAAAAGGGAGGATGAGGAACGTTTTATGTCCCCCCAACCTCTGGGCATACGCAGAGTTCAAAAAATTGGAGATATTTGCACCATTTGCTAATTGCCTGGGAGTTCTACCAAGCAATTGGAACTGAGAAGATGTACCACCTCTGAGATTGAAAGGAAAAGGTTGGCCTGTGCCTTTCAACTTGCAGAGTTTTCTGAGCATGTGAAGAGTATAAAAATGCAGAAGCAGAGGAAGCAACGCATTTGAAGAGACAGAGTGCCAGGATGGCCTCATCGTCTCATAGGCAGTGATAAGAAAACTAAGAAAATTGTTAGGAACATAGGTGGGGGAGAAAAAATTACTGTCTTCCCTCTTTTGGACTTTAAACAGTGTGGGTTATCCATAAGAAGGAACATAAATGGATGGCAACAGTAGATTTTAGTAAAGGATGTAGTACACCAATTTTGCAGAGAACAGGAAAACTGTTTTAGCAGATCCTTTTCTGCAAGCAGAGCTATGAAGCACGGGAAAAGCTCAAAAACAAAAGGACAAAGCAGAGGAGAAGGAGGAGGAAATCCCCCTCTAATTCCTCTGAATCTCACCAAGAGGAAGAATGAGATAGACTGTGCTTCTAAGTGAAGCTCTCTCTCTAAGAAGCAATGCATGAAGGAAGGATGCAGAAAAACATAAATGAATGTAGGAAGAGTACAAGAAATTCATACTTATGTATTGCAAAAGTATGACATAAGCCCAAACACGCTAACAAAAAGACAAATGAACAATTTCTAGGTGCAAAAGGAATAGAACCTGTTTCTAAATATGTACCACACTTAAGGTTGATGTGATATGTAGTCCTTTAGCACAGATAGACTGTGCTGATCAAGATGAAGCTTAACAGAAATTCCTATCAAAAGTCAACACAGCAAGGACTTTTAGAGCAAGAGAAGGGAGCTGCCTTCAGATTTGCAAATTACAGACAGCCAAACAAACACACAGATAGACAAATGCAAACAGCAATTAACACCTATTTTGACCATTCTGGCCTCTAGCTTTTGAAATTCTCCAGCCAAGCCTATCCCACAAAGAACACAGGCAGGCTGAGCTGACCACTAGAAGAAGGAGATATAGAACATGGAAAGCCTAGTTTTCCCAAGTACCACGCTAAGTACTGATTTTTTTCCACAAAATGTGATGTTCTCTTTGTCTGCAAGACTTGTGCATCCAGAAGGGATTTTAATTATGCCTTATCACAACCAAGATAGCAACAATAGCACAGATTTGAGTCAAGGGAGAAAACTAGAAACTCTTGTCCCTTTACAGTTTCCACAATTATAAGACTCTATCAGATTTTCTTTTTACACATGTCTCCAAACAATCGTGTCCAGGCTATATAGGAGGCCTATAGTTTAAAAAGAGAGGACAAACTAAAAGCATACAGAATCAGCTGAAAGGCAGAATGGAGGAAGAGACCAAAGGTTTGAGACAGTGTCCCTCTTGGGTCACACATTCTCAGGAAAGGAGAACGAAGAACTAGACTCATGAAGAGAGCAAGCTCGGACTTAAAGAAGCAAAAGAAAAGAAACTCTTTCAGCTAAGCAAGAAATATAGACCCAATGATCTGCCAACAAAAATCTCACACACAATACAATTTCAGGTTGCAAATTCATGAGGACAAGACAAAGGGCTAAATTTTCTAAATATCAGACTTGAACAGGGCAAAAAGAACCCCTAAAACCAAACCAAACCAAAACCAGGTTCCAAAATCTAAGCAGAAGACTGCAGAATCAGCAGGGTGCTGACTCTGAGCATGTAAAGGACAACAAAAGGAAAAACTGAAAAACACATAGTATGAGAGTGTTGATAGAAATATGGAGAAAGGAAAGTTGATGGAATGGAGGATACTAAGCAATCATCATCTGCCACGGCTTATAGATTCATAGATTCATAGAGTTGGAAGAGACCACAAGGGCCATCCAGTCCAACCCCCCTGCCGTGCAGGAACTCTCCATCAAAGCGCCTGAGCTGATTTCCCTTGAGCCACTTATGGCTTTGTTGAAATTTTGTGGGCCCCAGACTTGAGGCATCTCCTGGGGCTAAAGGTCCTCTAAACCTTGAATCTGCAATCACAAATGTACAGCTAAGCCACTGGATGGTAACTGTCTGTCCTATCCACTGCACATCGATACCATCAGGCTCTATATCTGCTGGGTTTGGGGCTGCAAATGGTAACAAAACTAATTGTGCCACTGGCATTTCTATGTCCTGGCAAACTCTGAGCACATCTGCCCATGTGAGATTTCTAGAAGCCATCAGTTGTTGTAAGGCTTGCTGACAATCTTTGTTGCCTTTTGCCAACTTGATGAACAATTCTGTGGCCGCTTCTGGATTATCATCCTGCTGTGCTAAGGCTGTTTGCAGCCCATTAACAAAGTCAGCAGGGAGTTCAGCAAGCTCTTTTTGAATGGTAGCAAAACCTTTCTCAGACTGATCGGAGAAAGGCATCTTCTGAAAAACCAAAATTGCACAATCAGAAGATATTGCTAGGACCTTTGGAGGTAGCTCTGTCTGTGTAACTGGAAAAGCCTGGAAACCCTCTGCAAGTTCTATCCCAGTGAGGGCTCCTTTCTGCTGCTCATCCTGAAACGCTGCTTTGACTGCACTAACCAATTCCTGTGAAGGAGCAATGGGTAAGGGAGCGCTTGTGGAGTTAGGCTCTGCTGCCCTTTCAAAAGTCACAGGAAGCAAGGCCGGATGACCATCTGGTTCCCATTGTATGTCTCCCTCCCACATGTTGACCCCTTGCCGCCTATCCTCCACAATTCCGGCAGCAACGGCTCCCATCTGAGCTGGCCATGCTCGGGCGGAGTCCGTGCCTCCAGAGGTGACGGTGGCAGGTTTTTGCAGCTGGGGCAATGGGAGGGCCACCACAGGGAAATTACTTATGGCTTGTGGTGGTGTCAGCAAAGACATGGGAGAGGCAGTGGGTCTTGACTCATTAAGCCTAACGACTGCGGTGTTCACTGTTTGCCATGCTACCAAATGTGGCAGCGAGGCACGAGGTTCTGCTTTCAAGTGACTCCCTATCTTCTCCCACTGATCTGTGGAGAGTCTTCCCTTCTCGGGATACCAGGGACATTGGCATGCAATTTCCAATAGGAGTGCCTCAATTTCCTCCAGAGACAATTTCCTGTCCGTTATCAGCCGCTTAACCAGCTGATGTAATTCTTTCGCGTGAGCTTTCTGCTCAGAAGATAACGATCCACCCATACTTACGGGATCCTGAGATTAGGATGAGCGCGCAGACTTTTCCAGTCGAGTAAGCAAGGCCTTATCTATCACGTCGGGGTCACCAGATGTTGGGAAATCACTCAGTCGCAGGCAGAGCTGGAGGTTGCAGGCAGGCTTCTTCCCGCCGCGTTTCAAAAACGCTCCTTTTATTGTCTTTGGTTACATCATGAGTTACATGCTACATTATTGGCTACAAAGTATGAGGTTACATGATTGGATACAAAAGTACACTTGGCGGGTGCTGATTGGGCCAGGCAGCATCACCTCAGTGAGCGGGTGTTTCAAATGTGGGTTAGCAAACCATGTATCCGGCCCACTATCAGGGCAGGGTGGTAGCCGCCTCGCGGTCTGCCAGCGAGAGCCCCACACAGTGCTACCTTTGTGCTTGTGGTATGACCTATGGGCACATGATTTTTTTAAAAAAAATCCAATTTATAGAAGTTTTGATTCATTGATTTTGCAACTATTTGCAATTACTCGGGCAGCAAGCCAGACAATTGGGCTGACGAAGCTCAGTGAGGCAAGTAGTTGCAAAACCAATGAATCAAATCTTCTATCTTTTTTTTTAAAAAAAATATAGTACCCAAGCCAGGCTGCTGCTTACATTACCGATAATGTACAGATGATTGGCATGCATTTTAAAGTGGTGCAAACTAGTGGGGATAACAATCATGTCAAAAAAAGAAGTGATTACAAGGGGATAATGAAAAGATCCGCTTTCATACTGGGAATGATAGACCTTTGGGAATCAGTTCACCAACACAGAGCGAAGGCAAATCGCAAACCAGTTTAAATGGAAGTGGGAAGGGGCCTCACTTTCAATTTCAGTGCATTTCCCCAAATTCCACTATATTTTTCCATCCGTATTTTGCATCAGTTTGAGTGGCTTTATTTTTAATTCTCACAAGGAACTCTCACTCCTGTTTTTAAAAGTATGCATTTTAATGTATTTTACATCTATACCTGCTGTACACTGTTTGTCATTGACTAAAGTTTATCTGTGCATAATATTTGTATGCTATTTTTAAGTGCACTCATGTGCATATTTTATTTCTCCGAATGTAGCAGAAGTGTTGCAAGTATATTGTTGATTTCAGAGGCTGAGTGCAATTTGTCCTACAACAAATGTTGGGAAATATGAAGTGGTTACTTTCATTGAGAAATATCAACCCAAAGGAATTCTTTTCTATCTCTTCTGCTCCCTCAATAACCCTCAGTGCTAAATGTCTAGAACAGTTAGCTTGATCTTTCCTCTCATATGTACGTCTGGATGACATTAAAACTTCACAATATTTTATTATGGTTGGAGTTGACTAAGATTTTGTTAGAACAGTCTGTGAACAGTCAAAACTGGCACTTTACAGTATTAGGTTAAATCATATGCAGCCCAGCCCCAAGCATATGTTGTTATTTTTGGGTCTTCAGGTTAACTCCAATCTATAGTGAACCTATCATGGGGTTTTCTTGGCAAATTTTATTCAGAGGAAGTTTGCCTATTTTTGAGAGTACTGATAAAGAATGTGTATATTAATTATGTTTGCATATGTAGCCAAACAAGCCTTTCATTTGACTAACTTTTTTGTTAGTATTTGATTTTTTTTAAAAAAAAAATTATTTGGTATATTATTGCTCAGAAGATGTGAACCTTGTTGTTAACTGCCCTCGAGTCGTTCTCGACTCATGGCGACCCTATAGATGAGACATCTCCAAGACCCTCTGTCCTACATTACTCTGCTTAATTCCTGCAACCCTATACACATGTCCTCCTTAATAGAGTCCATCAATTTGATATGTGGCCTTCCTGTCTTCCTGCTTCCCTTCACCTTTCCCAGCAGTATTGTCTTTTCCAATGAGTCCTTGCTCCTCATGATGTGCCCAAAGTAGGGAGGTTTCTGGTTTGATCTGCTCTAGGATCCATTTGTTTGTCCTTTTGGCTGCTCATGGGATCCTCAACACTCTTCTCCAGCACCATTGTTCTTTACTGTCCAGCTCTCACATCCATACATGGTAATAGGGAATACAATGGCTTGTATGATTCTAAATCTTTGCATTTTAGAATCTTTTTCTATTTCTTCATTGTCTCGGTCAAACTTGTGAAGGTTAAGATAACCTTAAGATAGTGAACCTTAAGATAGTTGAATAATCCAGCATCAAAGCTACACATTCTGGTCTCCAAAACTGACATCACACTGGATCTTGTTGGAAATCTTTCTCAAGACTTTGAAAACTAGCATAGGATTCAACCCTGAAATTTGCACATGAAACTTAGATCACATTCTGAACATGCATGCCAGCATTCACTTTGAAGTCTTGATGTTCGTGAATGATCCATAGTATATATATTTTCCTTCCTATTTTGAAAAAGTAGAAAAAAGTAGAGGGGGGCTGGATTTTGTTCTGAATGTGTAGCTTTGATACTGGATTATTCTAATATCTCAAGGTTCACATCTTCTGAGCAACAGTGTAACAAATGATCAAGTACACTTGAAATACCCTAGAAAATAGGAATGGGGAAAGTGTCGCCTTTAGGCTGCATGGAGCCCCTGAATCCCACTTCTGGATCCCCTGAAACCCTTGGAAGTCCTTCAAAACTCCTCCCATTAAGGGGGAAAAAAACAGTGTGATCTTTTTTCAGCCCCCAAACCACATCAAATCACCCAAAATTAGCAATAAAACTGTAGTTTCCCTTCTCCCATCCCCCATCCTATCAACCCTTTATTTTAGCCTTTACAAATGGCCAAAAAATAGCAACCAAAAGTCATCAGTAGAGGAGCTGTGGTACAAAAATTCCCTCTCCCTGTCCTTATACAGTTACCCATTCCTGTTCTAATGCATTTCATAAATTAGGCCATGGTTAATATATGGACATCTATCACAATCATTTGTTGGCCTCCTTCATAGTGGGCCTAAGAATCTCTTTCCAGCTATGGATACAACTGTTGTGTGACCCAAATACTCCAAGCCTAAACCTCAATGTATGTAGTAGAGAAGAGAAAACACATGTGTGGGAACTACAATCTTCCAAAAGTTGGAAGAGTTACTTTTTGGACTACAGCTCCCAGAATTCCCCAGCCAGCATAGCAAATTGCAGTCCCCCAAAAATGATTTTTCCAAGCTCTGCACTTTTTAGCTGGCTAAATGTTTTACAAGACATTTAGTTGGCAACCAACATGACAGATCACATGCAAAGGAACGGTAAATTATTCTAACACAAAGGCTATTCCATGGAAGAAGGTAGCTGTCTAGGAAAAAATAGAAAGCAGAAATGAAGAACCTCTAAGGAGGCTTTTAGGTTAAAGCTTTTTATCATTAAGAATACCACATTAAATTACTTAACTGAAAAAGCAATGGAAAGCTCACATTTTTGGTTGCACTAGCTTAAAATGTATGCAGCGTGATGCTATTCTGTTTAATTTGTTTAGATTAACTGTATCATCTGGTCTTGGAATTCACACAAACACAATCATAAATATTATCGCTGTCCCTTTGGAAGCTATGGAATGTTATCCCACGGACTTCAGCCATGTTTGGATGGAAGCGTGATGGATTCCAAACAATCTGAAAAGAATTGCAAACAAGTGCTGAATAAAACAATGTCACTAATGGGATGATCCCAGGCTATTACAGTACAATCTTTATGCAAATTTGAATTCTGACACATTTTTGCAACAGCAGGCAGCTATAAATTTTTGATGCTGCCAATTTTGTCTAGACTGCAAGCCCAAGAACTATATTGCAACTGTTAAGCATCAAGTCAGGAAACTCTTATGTTTCAGCTGCCTAAAATGGTAATAAACGCTGTTTTGTATGTGGCTTTATAACCAAATGCCAGCACATCCTTGACTTCCATCGAGTCACTAAAGTAATGATGTATAGTTGCTTCCTCTTTAAGTGAACCATTATAACCTTTATTTCTGGCAATCCTTGAAGGATTGCCATAGATCATGTCAGTCTGTTTCTACTTTGAAATGTCTATTGTTCCAGCATTCATACTTGTAGTCACTTTAAATCAGGGACTGAAAACCGTTTTGACCCCAAGGAGTACATGCACTGTTGTGTGGCTGATTCTCTGGCTGCCTAACACTCATGCACACATACTGTATATCCATACAGAAATACTGAAAAGTTCTGAAAATTTACACTTTGAGAGTACAAATCCCAGACAGTGCAACCTCCTTCTTTGGAGGTTTTTAAAGAGAGACTGGATGGCCATCTGTCAGGGGTGCTTTGATTCTGTGTTCTTGCATGCCAGGGGGTTGACTGGATGGCCTTGTGGTCTCTTCCAACTCTATGATTCTATGATCCTATGAATACTGAGGGATTGGGGGCAGTCCAAGAAGTTAACCTTTCAAAGCTGTGATAGCCATACACAAAACTTAATGCACATGGAAGTTGAAATTTGCTAGAATAATGTGATCATGAATGCCATTTCCTAGTGGCTAAATATCCTAATGGTGGCCTAAATATCCTAAAGGCACCAGACTCTATTGGATCTTGGAAGCTAAGCAGGCTCAGCTGTGGTTAATACTTGGATGGAAGGCTGACAATGGATGCCAGGTGCTGTAGGGTATATTTTAGACGAAGGAACTGACAAAACCACCTACGAGTATTCCTTGCCTCAAAAAACCTTATGTAATTCATGGGGTTGCCATAAACTGACTGACAACATGAAGGAACATGCACACCATATTAAATGGCAAGGAAACAGCAAACTCAGCATTATCAGAATTTCTGGAGAAAGTGAATTTTTAGTACCAGTTTCACATCAGGAGCAATGGGGGGCATTAGTAAGAGAGGAAAGTAGGGTGAGCTCCCTGGGGATTTATGGGCCACATGGAAAATGCCCAAGAGGCATCAGTTGTCCCTTTGTGCATAAATAAAGACAGCTTTTTGTTTAGGGCCTAATTAGTATAATGCTGAAAGTGTGCACTGATTTTAGAAAACAACTGAGGGGCTGAAAAGACCGCCCCTAAGAGGCGGCTCCATGCCATTCCTGGAAGCGCTAGGTTGGGGACGTGGCCACCATATGCCATGGCCCTGACCCTGCAGCGCAAAAAGAAGCTGCAAAAAGTGGCTCTTTTTTGTGCTGTGGAAAGGGTGCACTGGCCGCTGCTGCAGCTCTTCCATGGCTCTTTGGCACAGCACATGTAAAAGCTGAGCCAAAGATGTGGTGTGAAGCCTCCAACTGTGCAGTGACGTGTGTGGCGTCAGGCTGGCATGGGGCAGAGTCAGGGCACATGGCATGCAGTCCCCACGCCCCCCACTCTTCCCCCACATCGGTGTTTATCACCCGTCTGTTTAGGCCCTAAGTTTCTAATGGGTTGTGCATTGCCCCCAGGGCAAATTGCCCTGGCTCCCACTCTGAAAAGGTTTGATTCCAAAGCTAAGAGGATTGCTCTTAAGACTTCAGAACTATCTCTGGATCTTGGAGTGTTTTCAAAAACCCTATTTCCTGGCCAATTTAATATATTTTTGCAACTGATTACTTTGCCAGCCTCTCATTTTATTTCCCATCACAGTGCTTTGGGAAGAGATTTAGAAGGAATATATCAAAACTATATTAGTGAACTTTCTCTACTGTTCATTACTTTGCTATATTTGTCTGGCAGCAGCGGATCCTGAAGTGGGTTAGCTTGTTCTGTGTGCCTGCCACTATTGCTAGCTTGCAGAGTCTCCACCTTCCTGGAATAGCTTGTGAATCTTTTATTAATTAATTTATTTATTTGGAGTATTTATACCCCGATCGTCAGCCCCAAAAACTCTCAGAGTGGCTTACTTTTTTTTTTTTTAATTAGACAATTCCATGCGCTCCGGCTTACAATCTAATAAGACATGACACAGAAGGAGAAGGGAATGGTGGTGGGGAAGGAATCACTGCTAATGGGCAGATGATGTTCCACTGCTGTTCATTGCGAGGCTACAAGCACTGTCCCTGAGCTTGATATCTTGTGAAAGGCTTCCAGATGTTCTGGTGGCCTCCTTGGCATCAGGTATATGGGGTTTCATCAAGTTCCCCCCACATCCTGAATCAAGCTGTGCCCCAGAATGGTCATTTCTATCTTGTTGGCCTATAACACCTCATGCTACATTTAGCATGAGAATTGCTGTAACACTCTCTTGTATTCTCTCTCTCTTTCTTATGGTCTCTCTTGTGGTCCCCCTTGCAGGACACACACCAAAACATTGAATGTTTATATGTATATGTGTAGTACGTATATATAGCAGAGAGGACACATCAGTATTCCATGTTTTGTCTCCTTAGAAAGCAATACTCTTCCTGCAATCTGACTCCAACTCTTCTCAGAACAATGGGGTTTGTTGGTTTTCCCGTTTTAGTCAGTGGGGATGCATCCAATTTATTTAGGTCTTTATTCATTCCAGTGATTGCTATGTCACTTTTCAAAACCACACTCTTCTTTCAAATGGTTTTATGCACAACAAATATCACAGCTAATACAAGGCAATAAAATATCACATTTGAAAACCACATTAAAATTCCATAAAATCTATTAGAACAACTTAATACATTTGGGGTTCATCTGAAAAACAAACAAAAAGAAACCAAATATATCTTTGTGGGAAGAGAGTTCCATAAATGGGAAACTACGTCTGAAAAGAACTTTGTTATTTTCATTAACCTGCATATGCCTACTGAGCAGGTCTTCTGCAATCAGTCTTAGAGCTTGGGCATGCTCCTATACCTGCAAGCAGTCCATTAGGTAACCTAGGCTCCATCCGCACTGCAGAAAGAATCCAGTTTGACATCTCTTTAACTGTCATGGCTCAATGCTCTGAAATTCTGGAAATTGTAGTTTTGTGAGGCATTTAGTCTTCTCTGTCAGAGAGCTCTGGTGCCACAACAAACTACAATTCCATAGAATTTCATAGCATTGATCCAAGGCAGGTAAAGTGGTGTCAAACTGGATTATTTCTGCATATTTCTAGTCCCAAACCATTGGGGGATTCAAGGTTAAGGGGAATTCTGAACTCGGAAAGGCTCTTCAGAAAACAAGAGTAGGCATCCTCTGCTACAGCTACACACAAAGGAAACTGTCAGTTGAAGCCAATGTGGTGGTTTCCAAGGCATTTTTTTTTCTGTGAGTGTTCCCAGTTTCTAATCTATGACACTTCAGACAGTACAGTGTGTAGCAAAAATATTGCTAGCAGTTAAAGAGCTAGCTACTGTATGTGTCTCTTTATCAAGCTGAATTATTAACCAAAAGAATAAATAAAAGCAAATAAGCAATAGTCAATGTACTTAAGTTGTAATCACCAAATTCTGCTTTTCTTAACGTAGAAGTATCTGTGTGGATGTGTGTCTTGACAACTGTACCTAGGAACTCTATATTATTGCCATCTATGAGTTAAACAGAATAAAGGCTGACAATTTTGTTAATTCCTTTAATTTATATATTTATTCCATTCATAGGCTGTATTTCTCCCAAGGTAGCACACGAAGCAAAAAATGAAATCTGAAAATTAAAACTCTGACAATAAAAATTAAAACCCAGTTAAAATGATTGCATTAAAACCATTACATTATTAAAACTATAAAATCATTTGAAAGCATTACAAAATTAAAAATAGATCATACATGCCCCATAAACTGTTTTCGGTAAGTACTCATTAAAAGCTTCTTGGAACAAAAAGATATTTGCATGCCACAAAAGGGAGCAGAGGGAAGGTCATTTTAGTATCCCAAAAGCGGAATTCCACAGGCTGGGACCAGCCACTGAGAAAGCTATCTCTCTCAACAGATAGTTATCAAATTTGCAGACGACACCAAATTAGGAGGAGTAGCTAATACCCCAGAGGACACAATCAAAATTCAAAGTGACCTGAATAGACTAGAAATCTGGGCCAAAGCTAACAAAATGAAATTCAACACAGACAAATGTAAGGTTTTGCACTTAGGGAGGAAAAATGAAATACACAGATATAGGATGGGAGACACCTGGCTGAATGAGACTACATGTGAAAGGGATCAAGGAGTCCAAGTAGACCACAAGTTGAACATGAGTCAACAGTGCGATGCAGCAGCTAAAAAGGCCAATGCTATTTTAGGCTGCATCAATAGAAGTATAGCATCTAGATCAAGGGAAGTAATAGTGCCACTCTATACTGCTTTGGTCAGGCCCCACCTGGAATAACACTGTATCCAGTTCTGGGCACCACAATTCAAAAAGGATGTGGAGAAACTGGAGCATGTCCAAAGGAGGGTAACTAAGATGGTGAAAGGTCTGGAAACCATGCCCTATGAGGAAAGACTTAGGGAACTAGGGATGTTTAGCCTGGAGAAGAGACGGTTAAGAGGAGATATGATAGCTCTGTTTAAATACTTGAAGGGATGTCACATTGTTTTTTGCTGCTCCAGAGAACAGGACCCAGAACAATGGATGCAAGCTCCAGGAAGAGAGATTCCACCTCAACATTAGGAGGAACTTCCTGACAGTAAGGGCTGTTTTACAGTGGAACACACTCCCTCGGAGAGTGGTGGAGTCTCCTTCTTTGGAGGTCTTTAAGCAGAGGCTGGATGGCCATCTCTCGGGTATGCTTTGATTGGCAGTTCCTGCATGGCAGGGGGTTGGACTGGATGGCCCTTGTGTTCTCTTCCAACTCTGTGATTCTATGATTCAACACACAACATTGGGATGGTGGCCCACCCAGGCACTGCACTTGCCAAACAGACTCATTGAGCCCACAAAGAGTTCTGAGCAAGTTTCGTGTGAAAATCTTCAAATCCCATACACCAGTGTTGGAGTCTTGGGGCCTTCCAGATATTGTTGGACTGCAGGCTCCAGCAGCCCTAGCCAGCATAGGTAACGGAGTGAAATGCTGGGAGTTGCAATCTAACAACTACTGGTGGCCACCGATTTCACACACCACCTCTAAACTATTATCTACATATCCACAAGCAAGCTTCTTGTGAATCTTGTAATTTTTTTTTAATCACCCTATCGTTTCTTCAATATCTTTGCTTCCAAGAGAGAGTGAACAATATTCTGTTTTCTTTCTAAGGTGGCTTTCTAAGGTCCCCTGATATTGGGGGTAAAAACCCACAATACCAGGAGAAATGTATCATTCAACACTGAACTGTTGTAGGACTGTCTCTCCTCATGGTGGATTGTTTATTTCTAAAGCACTCATTCAAACCTGCATGCTGATTTCAAAATCTCCTAATACTTTCTTACCTAAGCAGAAGAGAGAAAAGTGAGTAGAAGTAAATATACAACTTGAATTAATGTTCCACATTGTATATGCTTTGTTGCTTTGTTATGTTCTCACTGGGCATTGTTTTCTTCTGTAATAGGACAGTGCTCATCTCCATTGCCATCTGTTTCAGTTCCCCGGCCATAAATGAAAAAGAAGAGCTTTAAATCTTACTTTAAAAAGGAACTTGATAAAGTTCAGTAGGACCTGAAAGTAGCAAGTTACTAAGTTACTGTTTTAAATAGGAACTCTTCTTTTCCTCTTCCTCAGAAGTAACTAAAACAGATATTTTTAGTCATTTTTTAAAGGATGAATACAAGATGCAGGTCTGGTTTGTACCACATACTCTCCTCCAGTTCACCTTTTTTGTTGCCTCAACATCAACAAGAGATCATGAGTACAAATGAAAAAAAAATTATTATTTATCCAAACTGAAGAAATAATGCAGTTTGATACCACTGCTGTAGCTCCATTCTTTACAACTAGCTGCTTCTGGATTCTGTGGAAAGATAATTTAAATAAAAGATTTGGAAGCAGATGCAGGAAGTAAACTGGATATATAGCTAAATCATTGGCTATTATGTATCTTGTAGGGATGGAAAGAATATTTGAAAAAATATTTTTTAAAATATTTGTTGAGTGCTGGGAACCTTGATAAGGAGAACCCTAGACTGACATGAATCTTCATAATTCGGGACTCATTGGGTGATTCTAGACCGCCCAAAAGGGGCAGTCCGCAATTGCCCCAGGAAGCTGCGGGATGGGGCTGAGGCTGTCAGACCGGCAGCCTCCGCGGCCCCATTCCGCCGCTTCTAGAGGCCGCAGGGAAGCGGCAAACTACCGGTTCCCCGCGGCCTCTAAGCGGGGTGCAGCAGGCGCCCTGGGTGCCCACTGTACCCTGCTTGTGGAGGCGGGGCGGAAGGGAGGAAGGGACCGCCACCGCGGCCCCTTCCTCCCTGGGTCTTTGCCATGGCTGTCTAAAAGCTGCGGAAAAGACCCGACGCTAAAAAGGAGCTCTGTTTGAAGCTCCTTTTTTGCGCCACGGAAAGTGCATGATTTGCACCCTCCCGCGGCACAAAGGCGTCATGGTGTGTGCAACACATCTAGCAGCTGCGTACTCCATGACATCATCATGGCGCGCCCATGTGGACGCTGCCATTTAAAAATGGCGGTGCCCATACATGCTAGGGTTAGGGAGGGTGTGAAAGCTGCGCCCTCCCTAATCTGTTCCCGCCTTTTTTGGCCCCTAACTCGCCTCTTTTGGCCCTTCTAGATCGGGCCATTCTGAACAAATTTCATGTGTGTTCATAAAATAATATTTTTGAAAATGTTCTGGGGGAAAATACATGCAGATTTTGCACAGTCTATGGCTGCATCCACGCTGCAAAAATAATCCAGATTGACACCACTTTAACTGCCATGGCTCAATGCTATGGAATTCTGGGAACTGAGTTTTAAAGGTCGGTCACCAGAGCTGGATTAGTGCAGTTGCATGAATGAAGCCTATATCCCTAGCTGCAATATTTTCTCTATAGAAAACAGCATTTTCTGCACAGAAATACTGTTTCTTGCACATAAAAGCTGTTTTCTCCTTTAGAAAAAAAAGAAGTGCAGAAGAAGTCCTAAATTGTGAATGGTCTTAGAAAACTGCACAAGTTTTGAAAACATTTTGCAGTCAGAAGAAAAGTGCTGAAATTAATCATTGCTTCGAAATTACTGAAGAATTACATCTCTAATATCTTTATGGCTGACTCCGCATCTTCCACTCTCTATTATTCTTTTGTTTTCTTTAACCTTCCTTTCCATATTTCCTTGACAATCTAGCTATCCCTTCAATATTTCAAATATTCTATACTGTCACCTGACAGATGCCCTTGGAATTATAACACCATGTTGTAAACCACCTGGAAATTCAGGGGATTCAAATTCAGGGGATTCAAATGGATTACAGTCTAACTTTTGTTGCTATGTGTTTGGAAGCAAGAAACAAGCTGTGGTCCTACCATGTTTGTCAAGGTGTGAGGAAACTTCATGACCTCCTCCCATTTCTTGCATTTGCCATCATATTGGTTCTGCTCAGTTCTTAAACAGTCCTTTCCTTCATTAAATGCACCCCCCCTTTTGTTTCCTATTAACTTACATTGAAATGTCTTCATTCCCGTCTCAACCCACGTTTGTGAAGCCTTGCCCTTTTTTCCACCTTCAGTGCCAACAACCCTCCCCTTGTTCCAGCTTTAACAGAATGGATCACAGGGAATCCCAGGAGTGTGGTGAAGCAGATGGGATGACTATTAAAAGGCACTGTTGTTCATCGGATCTTAAATGTCTAGAAACCGTGGTTAGCCTGACGGTATAATGCATTAATGGACAATGGGGAAATTAAGCAAAGATTGAGAGAGAGACCCTTTATACATGCCATGTTTTCCCCCCTACATAACCACCTCATAAAAGTATTCCCAGAATTTCTAAACCTGAATCAATTGCTTTATACTGTATGGTGTGCCATCATATGGCTACCTTATGGCAAACCTATCACTGTTTTGTTTCCTTAGGAAGTTTCTTCAGGGAGGTTGCTATTGCTATTGTGTAACTTGCCCAAGGTCACCTGAAGTATACATTTAGGTATATAATGTCAGCCTTTTCAACTCATTTTCTTTTTCAGCAGAAAATTTAGGAGCACAACTACTGCAACTGCAAGAATAAGTAAAGTTTTACAATATTACTTGCTTTGAATAAATATTCTACTACCGCTACAGTTGGATCCTGGTATCCATGGGGGATCCGTTCTGGTAAACAAGAGCCCCTGGTAGATAACCAAAAAATGCAGGAGTTCAAGTCCCATTTTCCCTAAAGGTATGTGACACCATTGGGAACAATGGGGCTTGCCATCCACAGATGCTTAAATCTGTGGATAGCAATCCCTTAAATAATAAGACTCCACCATACTTTAATTAAATAGTGTTCAAACAAATATTTTAGAATCAATGAGTTTTTGATGGAATATTCTGATAGTCAATTGACACACTCCAAAGAAACAATTGCCACACACAGGATTCAGCTGGCCCATGATTTATTATGCCTAAAGCAATGGACCAGATGGTGCAGTCATCCCCATTTCATATATAGCAGGTTACCATGCCTGGCAGTGGATCTTCTTCCATCACACTATGCTTCAGGACATTCTCCATGTTATCTGAAGAGATCATAAGGGTCAATGGTATCATATATCAGAAAGGTTCATGGTGTCAGAGCACATACAACGCTGACCACCATGTTACTCACATTCTCAAGCATTTCCTCACTTTGCTGGCCCTGGGGTACAGTTTTTGCATGGCACTGCAAACTGTATTGTATGCAGTTGGGTAGCATAGCCATAATTTTCCTCACAGTCTATGTAGAGGAAACTGATTTTCAAAGCAACAAAACATTTTTGTGAGCTAATACTTTATTTTTTTAAAAAAAAAAAAACCTCCTAAAGTACTTTGGAGTGCTTGGGGGTGAAATTGATGGCCCCAAAGGAGTGGTGTGGCACTGAGAGAGCTGGATTGGGAACATGGCAACTGCATGTCACGGCCCCAGTCCGAATACTTGCCAGTTCAAAAAGAGGCAGCAAAATGTCATTCCTTTTTGAGCAGGCAAAAGGGCTCCCTTTCCACCACTGCCATGGCTTTCCGGCACTCGAGTGACATGTAAGCAGGTGGGTGGCTTCTGTGTGATGTCAGGGCAGCATTGGGGCATGTGTCATGCATACACCATGCTGCCACTTTGCCAACAAAGCAGCTTGTAGTGCTGGTCTGTACCAGCCATCTTCAATTAAGTCTTCGGGAGTGTCTCAAAAATCTTGCTTCTGGGATTCCACATCTGTTTTCAAATAAAAAGTTTGCTTAAATATAGCTCTTAAGATTGCACAGTGTTATTGTATTAGATATATGATACAGTGGGCCCTTGTTATCCGCTGGGGTTTGGTTCTAGGACCCTCCGTGGATAACAAAATCTGTGTATGCTTATGTCCCATTAAATATAATGTCACAACAAAATGGTGTCCCATATATAAAATGGAAAATCAAGGTTTACTATTTGGAATTTATACTTTTTAGGAATATTTTCAAGCCGTGTATGATCAAATCCATGGATAAAAGATCCGTGGATAAGCAGGACCAACTGTATCTTAACTGTGACTTCATATATCACAGTTATATATTCATATATCCATACATTGAACAGATGTAGTGGGTATCTTTGCAAGCATATAAGATTGGTCCAAAACACACTGCAGAAATAATCCAGTATGTGACCGTTTTAATTGCCCTGGCTCAATGCTAGGGAATTCTGGGAACTGTAGTTTTGTGAGACATTTAGCCACCTCTATCAGAGAGCTCTGGTGCTATGATAATCTACTATTACCTAGCACTGAGCCATGGCAGTTGAAGTGGTCTCAAACTGGATTATTTCTGCAGTATGTTTTGGACCATAGATACAACCTGGGTGATACAATGATTTTAGGATTACATTTGAGATAACTTTCATTAGAATTTATAGTCTGATGGTCATGCTAGGTTAGTGTTCTGAAAAAAGAGCAATAGATTGTTTGTCAGTAAAGAGTATCACTGAGAATATGCAAAGTCCCTTTCTCTTGTCATAACCTGACAGTGGTAAGGTATCTAAAACTGTTTCTGAAACAGAAGGCATGGAATGCAGGAAACCTGTTGTCTTACAATTTTCATTTTAGAAAAAAAAAACATTGGTGATACTCGTTGTTAGCACTGTATCTGCAGTATACAATTTATACTATAATTTTGATTGTAAATTGTAATATAAAAGTCTCAGATACAAACTCTATGCTTTTGTAATAAATATATTTTCAAAAGAAACAACATTTTGAAGGTATACCTCATTATAACTAGACATAAATATGTGTTATTAGAATATGAAAATCAATTTCAAAATATCAAAATGGACATCTGAATACTGAATTTGAACAATCTCTTAAAGCATCAGTTTTCTTGACCATGTTCTCCTGGTGATGTTAAGAACACAATTGGATTTTGGCTGGTGTAGTACAAAGAAGCCCTACTGTATAAATGTGTACATTTCAATTCTCAGAGTAGAAGAGAAAATAATCTACACTGGGAGAAATGTTCAAGTTTGTTTGCCTGGATTAAAATCAAGAGTCCAAACAAAAGGACAACGGGTTTGAGGTCTCTCAACCATTTCCTGGGAAAGTTAAAAATAAAGGTTTTTTTAATGAGACGGGGGAAATTGGCATTTGTCATTTAAGAAAAATGACTTTGTTCCAGGAGCAGACACACGTAGCAGAAATTTCTTTGCCATGTGTGTATATTTTACAATGTTTCCATGTTAACAGCACAAATGAAATAGGAAGAGATTTTCAGGCATAAACTTTCCAGAGACGACCACTTCACAATGGTAATGGTTTAAAGACCTTTGCATTCTCTTCTGATCTCCAAGTGGGAAACACCAGCAGATTTTTGTCTGGCTCTAAAACTCAGGAAGTAGCCTCCACTGATGTCATTGTCATTTTGCCAAAGCAAGGCCCTCTGGGAACTTGATTCAAGACTCTCAAGAGTAATATCTGAAAGGAAATTTGTATCTTTTCCATTTATCAACACAGTGTTTGTCTGCAATTGCTACAAAGGTTGCTTTCTGAGAAATTACTTTACTCAATATTTGAAGGCCAATAGGCTTTACCCAGTTTTGCAGCTGTGTTTCTTGACTCTTTCTGAGAAAAAGAATCAAGTAAAAGCATAGGGACAGTTAAGGGTTTATTGTTTAGCATGCACAAAGCAGTGAAGTGCCACCACTTCATTAACTGTGGCATCAACTGGCATTCTAATTGGCACCGAAGTGACTGTTGTAGGAAAACGTAACCTGTATTAACTTTACTCCTGTGATTTTGGAGGCTTTAAACTATAGGTTAGTATGATGGGATGAACCATGAAAAAGCAGTTCCTGTATTATTGGTGTAATGACCATCTCTGTCATATGTAAAAGTGAAGGAGAAAGTTGTTCAAGAACATGTATGATTCGTAAGGAGGGAATATTTTATTTTCTTAATTCTGAGTTGTGTGATTTTAAAGAATTTAGTAATATTTAATGAGGAGTTACTTTTACATCAGTTATTATTTTATAGACATTTTGCTAGGTGTTTAGAAAAGAGTGACCCTTGAGTACATCAATAAATTGCAAAGTGGGTCCTGGTTCCTATTTCAAAAATAGGAAGCTCTTTTCCCTTTGAGAGATTAAACTTGATGTTCACAATAGCTATCTAAATTTCTGAAGTTAAAACAGCTCAATTTCAAGCAAACATTAGACAGCCATTCCTTATCTGACTCCATTCACTTAACAGGTTTGCCCATACCATTTGCTCAAACTGGCCAAAATGGTTGGCAAACCCCATGTTTGCAACAGTTTGTAGGAAGAAGGAAAATGATTGAAGCTTTTCAAGTCTGTGATGAGCCATATGGCTGACAGACTATGTTTGGATTGTTTGGTTACAAATGATATGAACCTGTCCTAAAAGAGCATCCTTTGTTCTGAATGAGCATGTTTTGTTTCATCTAGTGTAGATTCCTCTCCCTATCATACTGTCTGTGTCTGGCTCCTATTAATCCATGGCAACATTGAAATTTACCATTCATGCTATGACCAAAGGATTAACGTTACCATCTTTCCACATATGTCCTGTCTCCATAGGGATTGTAATGGGGGTAGCGTTTAAATCATTTTTGACACCATGAATTGGAGTTGTTTTGAAACTGTATCACTTCACATGCTCCGGAAAGACATGGATTATAGCCATGCATTTGTTCTAGGCCTGCAGGTGTTGCACAAGATTTTGATATGTGTGGATTGTTTTTCACATTGTGAAGATTTTAAGAAACACATGGTCCAGAAAACCTGTTAAGTGAATGGGGTCAGATAAGGAATGGCTGTCTAATGTTTACTTGAAATTGAGCTGTTTTAACTTCAGAAATTTAGATAGCTATTGTGAACGTCAAGTTTAATCTCTCAAAGGGAAAAGAGCTTCCTATTTTTGAAATGTATTCTTTAGGAATACAGAACTTCCTGCCTTTAGACAATTAGAGGCTAAGAAAGAAACAAATAAATAATCAGCTGAACTGGCTTTACCTTCCGGATGGGGCGCTGAACAAGGCACACACCACAATGTTTGATAAGCTAGTGTCCCTTTAAAATGCATCTGGAGTATATAAATGGGCAAGTATTTACTTAAATGGCTCAGGATGCATCCACGGCAGTTAAAGCAGTGTCAAACTGCATTATTTCTGAAGTGCAGGTGCAGCCGAACTCACATCATTGGATATAAGCTATGAAGGGTTCTAATACTATGATATCATGGGTTGCATTTACCTAGCCATTAACCTTAAAAGGAACCAAAAAGAGATGGAGAGGAAAAGCAAAAGGCCAAAGGGCCGTCGTAGAGCTCCTTAAAGCATGTGCATCACTAATCTACCATGTTACTCTGAAATAATAACTGGGTCACATATCTGGGATTATCTTTCTGAGCAGCAGGTGTAGCTTCTGGATTGTTTTAAGGACTGGAACTTTGATTCTTTAAAGTTAACCAGCCACTAATTTTTTGAGGGGGGGGGAGATAAAAATGCAATAAAAACATAGGGGTTGGCTTCAAATGTTGTCATTCATTGCGTACACTTGTTTAAATCAATGTGATGCTACTGACCCATTGCTTTCCATACATCTGTTCTAAGCTGACTGAATCCATCCCACACTGGCCATCTGTTTCTTAACCACTCCTATATGCCCCCACCCAAAATAATAAAATCAAATCCCATTATTAGTTTCCGGTTATTTGCCCCTTGCTGAGCTTGTCATGTGTATTCATATTCACATCCCTTCTTTTTATATATATAAATAGCAAAAGCTTTCTGAGTCCATGGGAAACTTACTAGTAGCAGGTCTGAGAGAATGTTATAAAGCTGGGGGAGGAGAAGGCGGAGAGGAAGCAGTTTAAATTTCACTTGAATAAACTGCTCTTCAGTTTCAAGGGCTCCTATGATGACTAGGCTGCCTCTGCTGAATTGTGTTGCCGTGGAATTTGCTAAACAGAAAGCTAAGCCATGGTCCTTGAAGGCAAACTCAAAAAGATCCCGTAATTAGCTCTCAAAGGACTCAGCTGGTTGTTTTGCAGCTGTGAAGAAAATGCAGAACAGAAATTTATTTATTGACCTAACTATCTGATAAATCAGGAAGAGAGCCCAGCCTTGGACTCTTTTTTTGAATAGGCCACCTCCTGATCCAGATGAGGTCAACACCCACACTCAACTTCCTGTGGGGAAAGTCTGGTAAACAAGAAGCAGAGCAGAATTGAAAAATCTCTGGAGAGGGATTTGTGGAAGTGGGTGGCTTTTAAAGGAATAGTCCTTTTGTTCAAAGTAGTGCACAGGGAATTCTCTTGCACTCGCGCACACACAGGTGGGGGATGAAAGAAAAGAAGCATAAAAGGCCCAGATTCATATATTTAGTACACTGATATATTTAGCACATTGATCAGGAAAGATCAGGCAATTCAAAATTCTGTACTGCTTCTAGCCTCACACATGAATCTACTATTTGTATTCATGCACATGCACTGTGATCAGACTCCCAGATCAGTTTATGGAGACTGAGAGGTTATGCAGACATTGGTTTGTTGTTGTTGTTGTTGTTGTTGTTTTAGTGCAGCAAAATAAACCATCTCACTCACACATTCCAGGTTTGTTAATCACATGATGGAACTGCCTCGATGCGCATCACTTCAGTTTCCATTGTCCATACGTGCAATCATTTGAATAAAGATGAAGTTGACAACGTGAATGCATTTGGAACATGTTTGGGGCATGCAGAATTTTATCCTGGATCTATTCAGGTCTATTTGTATCAGTTATTCACACTACCATCAATGAGGATCTTAAAAAGGGGGGGGGGACCCGATATCGATTATCCTAGATAAAGGGGATGTTGGCAGCCCCCTCCCACCAAAAACTTAATCAGGTGCTTTTGGGATGTGTGTGAACAACAGAGATTCAACCTGAATTCATCCTGGATTATTTTAACCATCTGAATAACCCTGAGGCAAGGGAAAGGAAGTAAGACTGAGGGAAGAGCTGTTCTGCTCCCCAACCCCCTTTATAGCTTATTCTGGATACTTAAGTTATGTGAATGGAGTTATTTTGCTGGGGAAATACTATTCTGTCCCACCATATTTACACTAGCACTATAAGCCTTGGTTCTATTTTAATGCTCACTTTTGCAAGTTTTTTTCATTGTGTTCTTTAAATGGTAAGCCGCTTTGAGTTCCAACTTTGGAAAAGAATTGGGATCATCATCATCCTAAACTCTTTTTTTAAAGGTCTTCCTATTTTCCCAGGAAACCATGAGGTCTGGAAAGGGGCAGTACCAGCCAATAACATATCCAGGGATAGCCCTGTTTGCCATACAGCAAAGTACAATAAGATCCAAAATCCACAAAACAGCAATATCTTTATTAGGCCAACTAGATTCACTTCCAAGAATAAGTTACTAAGAGTATTTTTGTGTAAAACGGAATGCAATAAATGCCTATAGACTAATCAGCCACATAGGTGAGATTGTAGTGGGCAGCACATTGGAATCCCTGTTGTACTTCACTTGGTCACCTCAGGGAAGTCAAAATGCCTTCAAATGATGCTAGGCCAGGGACATAGCACATAAGGCAAAATTTAAGAGTCAGTGTAGAAATAAGTTTCCTTGTTTGGCAGACAAATCTTCTGAGATACTTTGTTTTATTTTATTTGAGAAGTAACTTGCCTTACAATCCATTTCTGCAATATTAGGCCACAGATTTGATAGTCTGCACACACAAAATGTGAAGCTTGGCACTAGATTAATGTAAAACTGGGGGCTGATGGTAGATGAGTCCAAGGCCTGGGATCAGGACAGGTGCCACAAATTCAAACTGTCATACCCATGAGAATTTTGTATAGTGAAGGTTCCCAATTCAAACCCCAGGCTTCAGTTCAGGAAGAGTCGGGTAGCAGCTAATGCAAAAGACTGCTTCTTGGACCTTAGGAGAGCCACTTCTTTTTTCCTCTCATTTGTTGTTGCAATACTTCTCTTTTGCTACTCACAAGAGTAACCTACTCACAACTCTAACTATTACCTATAGCCAAGATCAATCCACGCACATTTATTTCATAGCTATTGATGTCTCTTGAAATTTAACTCCCTTAAGCTAAAGGATAAGGCTTTGTTTTCCACCATCAACATGAATTACCCATTGTCTTCTCGTATAAACACATAACAATTATTTTTGTTATAGATACCCTACAGCTGCCTGGTTTCCCCGGCTTCACCCACTTTTATCAATTGTTCCTTCTGAAGGTAGGAAGATATAATTGAGATAACAGGTTTACAAAGTTGGACTGAAGTCCGACACAAAGTATGAGATGCTGTAATTCCCTCTGTCTTTACTGGGCTTTGTGGTGACAACCAGGTGTTTTAAACTCCTACTGTGTAGTCTTGGCCATTTACAGTATGCATTTCCTCACTTTTTGTTTCTATTTTTATTTATTACCTAAACTGGAAAGCAGAGGGATCATGTGCCTCACAGCTGTTATCGTATCCCCTTGCTGATGCAGTAACAGCACATTTTAAACTGTTTTAACATCTGTGTGCTTTTTTTTCCTTGAGTACATCTGTGCTTTTGTTAGGAGCTTACACTATTCTTAATTTATTCTCTTCTAAAGAAATTCCAGAAGTATAAATTCTGGAGATTAAATAGTGTACTAAACATCAAAATTTATAGGAGAGTGTTTTATGAAAATAGAACACATTAGCTCACCCACACTTGATAATTTGTGATTTTGAGCTTATCCCACTGTGTGGATGAAGAAGGTGTTGCTTGATTCCTGTATCCTGAATAAGTTGTGGTTGTTTAACTCTTGGCTTCAGGATAAAGGTTATTTCAATGAACTCTGGAGTACACTTATTCATTCTTATTTACTTTTCACTTTTGGACTTACCTGGTGGCGAAGGCCTTCTCAACAATACTACAAGTAGCACTGGCTGGTTGAATCAAGCAAAGTCTTTGATTTCCCACAGTGTCCTAGAGTCATGTTTTGTTGGGACATGGGGGAGGGCACTGACATGACAGCTAAACCCAGTCAGTCACACTGCTTAGAATACTAGGGCAAATTTTGTTTTGCATGTGTTGGCATACCCTACTCCCTGTATTTGAGGTTTTATAATCATTATCTAGTATTGGGCATGTTTGGAGGCCATGATGACCTGCAGAAGTACATGTGACTGCATAATATTGACAGGAGGACATGTGTGAGAGCTAGATAGAACAAAAGACAATCACTGATGGGTTTTGCTGACTACATCACATCTCTCCCTTGCTCTTGCATTTTTTTCTTGTAATGGACATAAAGGGAAGCAATTGTTGAAGCAATCAGTGACCATGTGCATTACTTCACTTTCTGATGTGCCTATATTGTGCTTCCTGTCCAATCATGAAAAGATTGGTTCATATCCAATGAATGCATTTGATATTAAAACCATCAAGCTGGTCCAGACCCTTTTATTTCCTCCCCTGAAACACCCTTCAAAACCTTTGAGCACACAAAACACCCTTGAAGGCATGAAATAGAATATAAATATCACCCCATTTTTAGGCACATTGTTTGTAAACCGGGGCTTTATTCACAGATCAGGATCCCTCTGTGCAACCCTCAGAGCCTGTCTGAGCCAACAGAACTATGTTTTCTAAGGAACACTCTCTGCATGATTGGTAACTGTTTCCATCTTTAATCCTTAAACTTCCTCATATCCAATTTTTCAAACCTTTCCTTTCTATACCTTGTATTATTCTTAAGTTGAATCAGATCTTGGATGCTGGCGTGCTTCCTTGTACATTTCTAAATAAAGTCACCTTATTTACTGGAAACTAGAATCTCTCTGCCATTAGTACTGGTATACACAGGTGAAAAGATCTCCGCCAGATATCCTCCTCTTGCAGGCCTCCTTTTGTGCTATAATTTCCCCAAGATTTGAAGGAGATGCTGGCCATGCTACTGGGGATCCCTCAACATTTCCCACCTTTTAGAGTAACAAATAAAGGGACCATTAAGACCTCCCAAAAGAGAAAAGAGATAGTGCATGTGATGCCCCTGCTCTCCTTTCCTAATTGAGCTCCTCTGGGCACATTCCTATTTGTCTATAACTTTCTACAACTGTGGTGGTCAAAACTAGACATAATGTTCCAGGTGAGTCTGACTAAAACTGAACAGTGTAGTAGTAGAGGTTAAGTCTACATCTGTTCCACTACCACCCCCTTCCTGGAAATAGATATAGGAGTGATGAGAATGAGGTCCAGAGAAGAAATGAGATTTGGAAAAGCAGTAAACTGGCAAACTATAATGAATGATATATTTGATACATATATAGAGAAGCAACATCATAGTGGTTTTGTTCTATTCTGCTTTTTATTGTTGTTGTTTTGTTTTTGTTTTTGTCTTTTTTGTTTAGTCTAGCTTAATTTTGTCTTGTTTTGTTTGAAATGCAGTGGTGTTGTTAATTATTTGTTTGATTAGTGTAAAATGAAATAAAAATTAATTTTAAAAACTTGAAGATTTAAGCTGCAACAATGTCGGAAATGACTTGAAAGTACACGCACAATACTACAAATTTGGGGACTGAAGAAACATTTCATTGGTGGCAGAATCCTTATTTAGACGGGGGAAATTTCTTCATTTGCTCCCACCCCAAAGCTCTATCTCTGGGCATATTTCCCATGGAGAGATGTAACGTCTGGCCCTACATTTGGGAAACACACATCTCATACCTTGAAATGAGTCTTGGAAACATGGGATGAGGAAGCGGAAATGGTTCATCATTCATCTGTTGACACTTTTCTGAAACACCTGAAGTAGCTCTTGCAATGAGTTCTTTTCCTCAGCCATGTGGCCACATGCATTGCTGTGAGAAAGTGAGGAATAGGAAAAAGAATTTCTGAACATCTGATTCAGTTTAGCAGTGTGAGAAAAATTCCTGACACACTGGGAACCAAGAAGACACAAGCATTATTGACAGTACCTTCCTGGCTCCAAGCATTTCCAATGCTATGTCAGCCACCCCTAAATGAAATCAAATTTTTTTTCCTGTGCTTTCAAGACCAGAGTGAACATTTATATTCCAAAACTGGGTCTAGTTTTTAATTCAAAACACAAAATGACTTTCTGTAAATAAAATATAATGAGGATAGTTGCAAAATATTGCCTATGGGTCCACAGTGCACAGTTATACAGCCATGATTCCATGTTAAACTGCCATGACGATATCCTATCCCCATGTTATTTAACATCTACACGAAACCGCTGAGAGAGATCATTCAGAGTTTTGGGATGTGGTGTTACCAGAATGCAGATGACACCAAACTCCATCTCTCCTTTCCATTTGATTCCAAGGAAATTGTCTCTGTAGTGAACCAATGTCTGCTGTCTGTAATGGAATGGATGATGGCAAACAAATTGAAACTTTGTCAAGACAAGACAGAGATGCTCCTGGTCAGTCATAAGGCAGATCAGGGAATAGGGATTGTGCTGAATGGGGTTACTGTTGTTGTTGTTAACTGCCTGTCTCCATCCCTGAAGCCAGATTGAAATGGATCTAGATAATCCATTTAATCCAGAAGCTCCTAGAGCTGGGATGCCACCACTCACTCCAAAACCTTGTTCAAGAATTGAACATTAGAGAATTGGCTGATAGTTATTCAGAATGGTGGGATCCAATGATTTCCCCCCCCCCTCCCCAATTTTTCAAGGAAAACTTTTTCTTTCCCTGTACTAGCTTTCTTAATATTGCTTACTAACTTTGGTGGTGATCTTTGGACTTTGGACTGTCTCCGTCTTGGCATTCTAGCTAACCTTCTGTTGTGGTGGTTTTGAGATATCCTCAAGCATTTCAGAGAGATATGACCAACTTGCCTTTTCCTTTCAGTTTTCTTCATGCCAACATTTTCTATTGTCAAAATTATATACGACTGTGTAGGATGTTCTGGTGTTTTTTCACTTGCATATACATTAAATTTGATGGCACTATGTCCACATTTTCCCGATGTTTCAACAGTGCTCACAGCTCTCACTGGGGCTTGAGTGACATGATTCAGGGTTAAGTCTATGCTCTCTATATCTGTCATAAACCCAATCCTGCTCAACTAATACCATTTACTTTTCCCACTCCACCTTCTAAGATTGTTACAGATATTGTTGCTGTTGTTGTTGTTACTGTGTGCCTTCAAGTTA
The DNA here is from genome assembly GCA_034509955.1 of Urosaurus nigricauda. NCBI lineage: Eukaryota > Metazoa > Chordata > Lepidosauria > Squamata > Phrynosomatidae > Urosaurus > Urosaurus nigricauda. Next base: position 133,227,459 of record JAOEGL010000005.1, on the reverse strand, counting down.
TTTCTAACTTATGGTGATTCTAAGGTTACCTTATCATAGGGCTTTCTTGGCAAGATTTTATCAGAGAGGGTTTGCCTTTGTCTTCTTCTAAGGTTGAGAGAGTGTGACTTGTCCAAGAACAACCACTGGCTTTCCATGGCTGAGCAGGGATTTTAACAGTGTTCCCTAGACTGGTAGTCCAACACTCAAACCACTTCACCATGCTGACTCTCCACCTTCCAACTATAAACTGTCAAAGAGTTTATCACATGGGAGGAATTTCTCTCAATTTCAAAAGGAATGGAAGTGAGGCCAGTTCGGAATTGAGTAAATTCGCTAGTTCAGCGAATTTACGTGATTGCGTATTGACACTGTATTGCGTTCAGAACTGCTTGAAATTGCCTCCCAGTGCCCAAAATTGCATGTGATAGTTTCTCACACAATCACGCGAAACCCCATGAATGGGTTCGGAAGGACTTCCCTTTGCCCAAAAATGTGTGTGATCAGCTTTCACTCAATCACACGAAACCCCATGATTGCATTCAGATTGCCATTGGATTATACTTCCAATTCCCTTCGTGTGATAAACTCCAAAGAGTTCACCACCAGCATCTGCCTCTAATAATTCCACATTGGTTAGGAAGGTTGTTCCATAGAACTTATATGACTTTAAATCTGAGTTAACTTCCTTAGGAGCGGGTGTCGGGTCTGCAGGAGCCATGCCTGCAGCTTGGTTTACAGTTAGTCTGCCTAAATCCCATTGATGTCAATGGGACTTAAGCAATTTAACTAAGAACAGTATAAAAGATTTTAACTTTTAATCAGCTGCAAGCCCTATATACCTGTTAAGGATATTTTGACCAAAAATAATGATAGGTCATAGACCTTTATTGTGCTGCCTCAGAAGCACATGGAAATGGATTTTTAAAATGATTCAGCTGAGGAATTGGGGCCATAAAATTTAATAGTTAGCATGAAACATAAAACAGAAGCAATTCAATATTTATGCTTTTGTACAGACCAGATGGCACAGTAACTGGAACTGTTGATGCCAAGTCCTCATATGACAGTTTTCCAAGGTCATCCAAGGATTACAAGAGCCTGCTGCCCTCACATGATGGATTGCAGCTTTCAGCTCTGCATGCAACATCATTTCTTCTTTCTCTGCTGAACCATCTTTGCAATCTGGAGTCCTTTCTGATAAAGTGATGAACATGGCAGATATGGCATATCTAAACAAACACTCCAAAAGTCTGATATATACTCAATGTCCTTCAGTCCCAAAGGAAAGACTATAAAGTGATGATATCTCAGAAACAATCCATGCTACTTTTCAGGTATCCCAGAAACTTATTTAAGTGTGACGTTAGATACACTGAGACGTGGGCAGGGTTGGTAGTTCTTGGGTCCTGGCTCCTGGGTCTCCCATTTTTGTGCATCATTTCCAGGTGGGAAAGGATGTGCAAATTTGCCAGGTCTTTTTTTGGTGTGGGGTCTCAACTTCAAATAGGGTGAAAGGGCTGTGTGCAAATCTCTAGCTCAGCTAGTAGAGCAGCAACTTGTGAGACTTATATGATTTATTTCTGCAACTTGTGAAAACTCTCCAGGGGGTATATGTATTTACCTGGTTAGCTTGCCCCTTCCTGCCATTTCGCTCTGCATCTACTTTATGGCTAGAAACAAATAAATAAATTTTGTGTAAATTTACAGCGCTATATAAATAAAGGTTAATAATAATAATAATTAATGTAGATTAAATGTTCCTTCAGAGGAAGGAACTAGCAAAATCACCTCTGAGTATTCTTTCCTTAGAAAACCCAATGAAAAATTTATGGGGCCCCTATAAATCAACAGGCAACCTGAAGGCACACACACACACACACAAATCCCATCTCCCAAGTAAGCAAAAAGGAATAATCTCTTCACTTCACCCTCTGCTGGGAACAGTTACTTCAATTAAGATTTCTGACTCAATTTTCAAACAGAAAAATATATTCACTCTTGGGGGTAGGTGTTTGAATGACAAGTTGTGAATAACTGTGTTTTGTACTTAATGCATAACATTTAATGACATCAGTGGAATCGTACCTAGTTTTCTGATTTAGGCCTCTAGCCTCAGGTAGCAGACACTAGTAGGTAGCAGCAGTAAATCTCTGGCCTTTTCATCCAAGCACATACACTCCATCATCCCCGTGTCTTAAAAGACAAAGGTGTATGTGCCACATGGCCTAGCCCACCTCTGCTAAAATCACCTAGTAAGCTTGGGTGTGGTAGACGACTTTAATCCTTGCTAGTATTTGCTAGTAGTTATGTTATATTTATGTCCCCATTCACACACCTTCTTCATATGGCCTGAGAATGGGGCAGCACCTTGTCTTTTCCCTTAACAAATTTCTTGGGTAAGCCCTGAAATACATTCCAATTCTAAATCAAAACTTGGATCACAATTAATAGGAGATTCTGGACACATGCAAGGAAGTACTTCTTCACACAGGGCACAGTTAAACTCTGAAACTCTGTGCCACAAGCTGTAGTGAAAGTTTCCAACTCAGACGGCTTTATAAGGAGAGTGGATAAATTCATGGAGGATGGAACCAGCAGTGGCTACTAATCAGGATGGCTATATATCAAACTCGGTATCAGAGGCAGTGTGGCTCTGTACATCTGTTGCTGCACAGGATAAGGTGGAGAATATAATTAAAAGTGTCATCAGTCTGCTATACCTGTGTTGTGTAAATGCACTGTCACTGTCTGTCATCTAACTGGCTCTTGCTAGAGGCCTGTTAGCTTATTTTCAGAGCTTCTTGGTTTTAGACACTGTGCTGCTCTGCTCCTGACTGAACTTTCTACACTTCTACCATCAGCTTAGTTCAAATTGCATGTTATGCTAATCATGAGCAGTCCTCCCACCTCCTTTTTAAACATAAAACAGATGCCTAGCTACAATCTCTAATAGGATCCTAGCTGGAAGTTGGGCTTCTTAACCTTCTGCTTCCCCTATAGAGATAAAATGCAGATTCAACAGTGATTTGAAAGTAGGAAGCTAACAGAAAACTTTAAATTAAAAGAGGGGCATTTGTTTTAAGAGTTTTTAAAAGTTTGCAATTCAACCAAAAAGGCTCCAGAATAGCATATGTAAGATTAATAACAAACAAGACTGGAGTTTATCACATGAAGGGAATTGGAAGTATAATCCAATGGCAATCTGAATGCAATCATGGGGTTTCGTGTGATTGCGTGAGAAACTATCACACACAATTTCGGGCACTGGGAGGCAATTTCGGGCAGTTCTGAACGCAATGCAGTGTCGATATGAAATCAAGTAAATTCGCTGAACTAGCGAATTTACTCAATTCCGAACTGGCCTCACTTCCATTTCTTTTGAAACTGAGAGAAACTCCTCCCATGTGATAAACTCCACTGTTACAAAGAGATGATGCAAAAAGAGAGAGAGAGAGAGAGAGAGGAGGTGTTGGAAGAAAGGAGTAAGTAAGCTCTAGCTACAGTTCTTAAAGTTACAGTATGAGAATGGCCTGCTTGAATGAGAGTGGTTCAGGAAAAGCAGGAGCCAAATAGATCTGGTCTCTTAGGACATTATTGCATGAGCCTCCGTCTTTCTGCAATCGGGTTGCTAAAAGAAAATGGAAATATACCAGTTTGGGAGCATACAATTATTGCATGTCTCTGCAATAGTACAAAGATTTTGCTTTTGCCATTGACAGTCCCTTGTGCTCTCTCCTTAACCTCACCTTCCTGCCCTATGCCCTACCCTATGCCTTTGCATTTTAATGCAATTCTGGAGTTATGCTAATACAATTTATTTATTTTTTACAAGAAATGAAATGGGGAATAAGGAAAGGAGCCTGTTTGGTGATAGCAAGGGGGAGAAGGGACAGGGAGAGAGGAGGAGATACTGACACTTGGGAGCTTATTGCACAGCTTTTATAACATGACTTACTGCTCCCGAACTGAAGCCTAATTCAGACTGCATCCTGAACCTATTGCATGGCTTTTGTCTCCCAATCCATCATCCAAGTATGGCTTGGATGCAGTCTACTTCTCTTAACGTGCTTCAGTGGCTATTTTTCAAAGTCAGGAATTTCCGGCTTTGAAAAATGGCTGCCAAATTGCATTAAGGGACAATGGGCTGCAACCAGGCTGTAGTTGGAGGGTGGGTTGGGAAGCAAAAGCTATGCTATAAGACTAGGATGCAGCCCTAATTAGGCTTCAGTTCAGGAGCGGTACGTTGCATTATAAAGCTGTGCAATAAGCCCCCTAGTGACTGCCAATACTGGTTAACTGTCACAGAAGCTATGTATTGCACCTGTAGAATAGCATGTGTAGAATAGAACCATAGTAAAAAAAAAGACCAGATTATCAGAGTGACCCAGAGGACCTTTTTGGCTGCTGCCGCCAGGCTCTGGAACGGCCTGCCAGACAAGATCCGTCACATTACCACTCTAGAAGCCTTCAAAAAGGCTATTAAGACAGATCTCTCTAGCAGGCCTTTCCAGTTAGCCTTGTTCAATCTTCCTCTCCCTTCCCTTGATGACTGTCTCCACTTTTCTCCCCAGGGATAATACATCCCTTCCTCACACATCAGGTTTTGTATACAGATTTATTTCTCTTTAAATTATTTTGTATTAGGTATTTTAATTTCTCTTACTGTTTAATTCTCTTTTAAAGTTTTAAGCTTTTAATTTTATATAATTGGGTTGAGGGGAGGGAAAGGGGATTCTAATTTGATTGTGATTTTAACTATACTCTGTTTTAATATTTGCTGTAATCCGCTTTGATTCCCACCCAGAAAATGGCAGAATAGAAATAAATCTTTATTATTATTATTATTATTATTATTAGTTGGGAGCTTATTGATGGGTTTTCCTATCAATGAAAAAGGACACTAACAATCCTTCATAGGCCCAGCTGTGATAATGTTATGCAACACATTTTTTTAAAATTACCTTTATTGATTATACATATAAATACAACATCCAAACAACAAATCAATCACATTTAATTGCAGTTTAAAAAACACATCTAGCAATGTCCTTAGTAAAGTGGATCCTGTGGGGTTGAGGCTCCTTTAATAGATGGACTGGTATGAATAACCAAAATACATTAGAAGTGAAAGGGGGTGGACAGCTGTAAAGAGAGGATGAGTGGGAACAATCTGGAAAGTTAAACAAGATGGTGGCTCTTATACTTAAATTTATTATTGTATTAATTAATTTCTAGCTTACTCCTAGTTTTCATGGTACCCAAAGCAGTAAAAGCACCACAAAGAGTTTCCATCACTGCTTCAATTCAAGGGACACCTTAAATTCAAGAAACACCTCTGAGCCAACTTCCCATCTCTCCCTGTACTTCAGCTCTCTGGAATGGCTGCTGTTAGATGACAGATGAGGAAAAGGAGTGATCTGAAAGAAGTGGCCCTACAGCTGAACAGGCCCCTGTGTTCCATTATTCCCTCTGCTGCTACCAGGTACAATGGCAGCTGAAAGATGGAACCAGAGGGAAAGATCTGGTCTCTCAGTAAAAATGAGGGAACAGTCTTGATAGTGTCCCATCCCTTGCTGCAAGCAAGAGAAAGAGACATTTGATTAGTGTTATATATAGTTTGAACAGCATGCCATGATACCTACAAAGTATGCCATGTGTGTGTCAAGCAATTTGGGTGTGTGTGTATGTGTGAAAGCATCCAGAGGTTGGAAGCAAAATTATATATTTCAGAAGATGGGTTAAAAGGAAGCCCATGAGTGCAAGGGAATTCTCTTGCTATCACAAATACACAAAATAAACAAGTTTTATGAAATCACCACTGACGAATCTGGCTCACAGAGTAAAAACGCCCTTTGGAATTTGGCATTTAGACACAGTTAGCAATTCACTCTGGAGTGTAATGAGGTAAGATCACTCCTATTATGACACTCTATTTTTCCTTCTCCCTCTCTTGTTGAGGTTTAGGTTTGATGAATCCAAATTAACTCTGCCAAAACCACTAATACCATCTTTCTTGTCCAGTTCTTGGGGAAAACACTACTTGTCTTATCCAATTTGAGTGAAAGAAACCATGAATAGCTTTAGGTTTCATAGGTACATTCTAACTTTACAGACTTATTGTTAGACTTCTCTCCATTTCTAGTTAATAACAAACAGAGCTCTCATTTCGCAACACTAACAAATACATCTTTGGATAGGCTGTGCCAACTGAGAAATACGATAACTTCATGATTTAGTATATACACGAGTGAAGTCAGGGAAGTTGGGTTCACTAGAAATGTAGAATCTTACTATCAAAAGAAGACAATTTTTATGAAACCTTAAATGAGATAATCAGGAAAGTATGCTAAAGATCATTTTTACATTTTGAAAAGAAAAAGAAGAAAGTAAATTGTGTGAGAGTGAAGCCCTTGTTCCTAGCAAAGTATTGATTTGCAGAAACAGAAACAAAATAAGACTGGACTGGCTGTCCCTCCTTCTCCATGTACCCCAACTCTGATGTTCAGTCATGAATAATGAGGTCACTGAAATTTGTAATTAGTTGGTCCATAGGTCACATAGGTTCATAATTCTCAAATGTAGAATAAGCCCTGACGTCAATCCATCAAACTTCAATACTTTCATAAGTGAAACCGAGACTGATGAGTTAGTTTACATGATCTATACCTGTGCAATCTGTGTGGTGGGCCTGGCGAAGCACTCAAGTCAATGACATTGTTTTTACACATTTAACTTTTTTGTTACCAGTGGAAATAAATCTTCATTTCAGCTGTACAGGCATACAATGCTTTTGCTGTAAACATTCAGTTACTCATTGCCAAAGAAGTCAAATAAATTTTAAAAATTGCATATGAAATCATGCACCAACTAATCACTTTCAAAGAAAGTTGTGTTGATTTCTATGTAGACTTTCTGCTTACACATTGTCCTCCTTGTCCAATGAGTGTTTACAATGAATTGGTTAGGTCAGTTATGGTTTCAGTGGTGTGTTGGAAGAGGACAAAAGCTGTTTTCTGCTTTTCCTTAATTGTTTCCTGGGTTGGGTAGTCTGATAGTTAACATCTTGAAAGGATGCAGATGTTCCAAGTTAATCAATATATGGAAAGTACAGTCAATCAGGGAAGGGCACATAATGGCATTTGATGCTGGAATGAGCAAAGGAAAGAAGAATGTCACCTAACCATACCAAGATGCATTCCCATAATGGCATAAATACGTGCTTTAGTGGCATTCACAACCAAAAATGTGGAGGTATTTAAAATCTTGTAATACTAGCAAACTTTCTTCCAAGTCTGTAACATTGCATTTTTACCTTAACAGCAAAGCTATTAATTCCAACACAATTACAGGGATTGTGTATTGCAAAGTGGAAACTGGGCAGCCTTCTAGATATTGGACTGCAACTCCCAACATTCTTTGGCAATGGTTATGCTGGCTAGGCATGTTGGAAGGTACAGTTCATCAACACCGTTCAGGGCTGCATCATTCCCACCCTTCATCTGTGGTTTTGGTTTTCCTCAGCCTTGATCCACCACCCAATTTATTCCATGCACAGTGAAGTCAACCCAGAGATTAGGGACTGTTATGATAAAAAGCCAAACATAGAACCAATGTGAGTGGTTCTGTTTTTGAAGGTTTCTGAGGATTATTTTTTGAGAATGCTCATACTGCAAACAAAAAATACATATATTTCATGGTATTTAAATAAACACCATTGATAAAGGAGTCTTGATCATAAAGTTTCTTGCTTTGGCTCTTGCTCTACATCTTCACTCATTACCCAAGATGGTCTGCTGAATAGTTTGGACACTATAATTGTAGCATTTCTTGTAATACACTATAATAAAACACTATCTGTATGCAAAATCTATTATTTCCATGAGCAGCTGCCCACAATGACATTCCATTGGCTGAGGATCAATCCAGACTCAAACAGGATTTTTTTCCCCAGCCTTATAATCTATTGGGAAGCTTTGTGGGCTACAATTCTTCAGATATGGGAAATGTGTGCTTATCTAAGAGGCTCAGCATAACTCTCAGAGATCAAATATGTTTCCAGGTACTGAACTAAATAGAGACTTTATTTTCTTCTGTCTCTTGAAGCACAATTTATGCGTTTGTTAGTCATACTATGCCTTGTCAAAGTAAGCATAGATTCAAGATATCTGCTTTTCCGTCCTCATGCAATTGTCTCCAACAATAAAGCAGAATTTCAAGTAGAATGAATTGGTTTGGAGAGGTCCATCATGAGGATTAGCCCAAGACATTTTGTTTTGTAATATGAAGGATAAAATGAGGCTCTTCCCCATTCTACTTATAGAAGCTGGCTAGAACGGTAACTGAATTTTACTCCAACACTGGTCAAGGGACAAACATTTTCCACCACAACTGATGTAGTTTCAGACTACATTGCACTCACATCTCAGTCATCTAATACCTAATCAATACTCCGTACTTATCAGCATCTGTTGCCTCAGGCAGCTGCTTCATTCTGAACTAATAAGCATGGTAGTGTTTGATCAGCACAAAAAACAATTTGAAACCACACATGAAATTATATATTAAGGATGTTTTAACAACTATGCTCATTTTAGTTAACACAGGCTGAAAACTGAGAGTGAAACTGGGCTAATATGGCATTAGGGTGTGGAACTAGAGTGTTAGCATTAATTAACAATTCCTCTCTGTGTCTTTTTTTCCCTGGCTTTTCTTGGGCATGTTATTTGGAGATTTCTTTATTTGCAACACCACAAGTGTGCATAATATGCACTCAGTTTGATAGCCTATGCACAACCAAAATTAACACCTACATTGTACATCTATACATTTGTACTGCAGATGGAGGCAATTACAAGTCAGCAAAGACTACGAGGTTTCCATAATGTGATGTATAATGCATGGATAAGATGCCACCACTCTACATCATCTACTTTTTAGATACCATTTCTTTGTCTCCCAGCCCAGCATTATAATCAGGGCCAGTATTCATGATCAGCATCTTTGGTCCACAACTCAAGAATTGACAAAAGTCCTTCTCTTTCTGTCACCATTGCTACACTCTCTTCCTCTAGCCCTTCCCCTTCCTCTGCAAAACAAAACAAAAGCAACACACATTTAAAAAGGGTTTTGTTGCTTTTCCATACTTTCTAAAAAGTTATTCAATAGCAGCCTCTCTCATTTTAAAAAAAATAAAAAAGTGTTAGTCCAAATGCATTAATTGTATGCAATTATAGTTTTCCAGTTCAGCTGTTCTATTCTATTGGAAATAATTGCAGAAGCCACAGAGAATCTCAGACTCACCATATACAGTGCACTCTTCCCTTATGCATTGGTGTCCATTCCAGACCTTCCCCCACCTGAGCCCCATTGAAAACAATGGGGCGCATGCCTGCAGTGTGGTGTGGCGTGGCGTGGCGTGTGCACCACAGGGGCATGGGCCATTGCCTTTTCCAGCACATGGCTTTCAGCGTATGTGCATCTATGTATGATGTAGGAGCACTATACTCACCATTTTTGCTTCTCCTTTGCATGTGAGAACAGACAAATTCAAGCTCTACTCTAATATGTTTGAGGGCCTCAACAGACCGGTGATAAATGCCAGCCTCAGGGCAGAGCAGGGGTGTGGCATCCCCATGATGCATGCCCCAATGGTGTCCTGATGCCACTGTCATGCCATGCGCCCAACTGCACAGTGAGTGGCATCATAGCACTCCGTTGGCACTGCATCCAGATGATGCAATGCCAAAAGGAGTTCCATAAGGTGCTGTGGCAGCAGCAAAGGGGCCCTTTCTGTGGTGCAAAAAGGAGCCAATTTGCAGCTCCTTTTTGTCCTGCAGAAATGCCAAATTGGGGCCACACCATGTAGTTGCTGTGGCCCCGATCTGGCACTGAAAGGGTAGTCTGTTCAGCCCCTTAGTTAGTAAATCACAGTCTGATGTTACAAAAGAACTTGAGAAACCATGGTTTATTCTAACTCTAGTTAGTTAACAATCGAGGGTACCAATTTTTTTAAAAGTCAGGATTTTACTAGAGAAGAAGAAGAGGAGGAGGAGGAGGAGGAGTATTTATAGCCCACCTCTCCCTGCGGATCGAGGCAGGTTACAGTAAAAGAAATAAAGTTACATAACAAAACATAATCACCAATTATACAATCCCCTAACCCTCCACCAACAGAATAATAACAATCAATTAACAGTTATCTCATCAAAATAATTATAAAATAATAATATTTATGAGGGAGGGTATAGGGTGAGCTGAAACTTCATTAACATAGGGAAATGCTTGCAATTCATTCATGTATAAAAGTGCCTAATATAAGATACAGATTTCATAGGGAATAAAATCTCCACACCAGTTCCCGCATTTATTGTTGCTCAATGCCTTTGGGAAGAACAATATTAAACCACTTGTATGACTTTCTGCATCAGCAAGCAGATGGTTCTGTAAAGAAAATATATTGCCTTGTCCTCTAGTTTCTTTCTCAGCTCACATGGATGACTTCGTGGTGGATAAAAAGATACCTGAAGGCCTCTCTTTTCCCTTCTTGAACAGGGTGTTTTTCTTTTAAACAAGGCAAGACAGGGACAAGGACCTTAAGATTTTGTGAAATGTGTAGCATTAATACAAGATTTTAAGCTCAGTCCAACTGGCCCGAGATCAAAGGTATGCAGAGGAATTTTGCCAGCTCTGTTTATAAAAGAACTATTTCTTCTGTGGGTGAGTGAAGAGACTTGGCTTTCCCTGTCCTGCAGAGAGGTTACTTTTCACACTGGAGGCAATGGTACAGCACAGTCCTATGTGTGTTTTCTTGGAGAGTAATTTCATTAGAATTTGAGCCCTCATCAAGTGTGCTGAGGACTACTGTTAAGAGTTTGATCAGGAAGTACCCTTCTGATCTAAGGAGCAATTCCTCTGACAGCAAAAAGTCCTTGCATGGAAAACTATTGAAATCCAGAGATCTGCTTCTTTTCTAGGAATGAAGAGAATATTCAAAAATATCTATTTAAACAAACAAACAAAAAAAACTAGAAAAATGTGTTTCTCAGATGCTGAGAAGCCCTGATAATAAAAGTTCTGGATGGATGAGAATCTTCATAATTCTACTTTTTATTCTAAGCAAAATTCACATCTGGTTTTGCAGAGAATCCCATTTTTCTGTGGAGAATATAATATTATTTATGTGCTGAACAGTACTTTTCTGTGCTGTATATGCAGCCAATTTCTGCACAGAAAATCCTGCCTCTGAAGAGGCATGCTATCATAGTAAAGCCATGCCACAGTCACATGTGTAGCATTTCCAGATGCAAATTCCAGACACACTTCCACAATATACGTGTCACATGGTGTGTTCATCCACCTCCTGTGTAAATAGCACCCCAGTCATAATTTCTTCTGTCTTCCCTGAATCCAATATTTGATAATGCAAGTACCTTGGTGACAGAAAATTAAAGAAGTTGTGGTTCCCTCTATGAAGGGGCATCCACACTGCATAGTTATAATAGTTTGATCCTAATGTATGGATCCATCCTATAGAATCCTGAGTTTTGTAGTTTGTGCTTATAAAAGTTTCTGCTGAAGTATTCTAGTGCTTTAGCAATAGAGAATTCTAAGCATCCCATAGGATGGGGCTATGACAAATAAAATTGCATACCATGGATACATCCTATATTTGAGATAAAAACCCATAACATAGGTATTATTGTATCATAGAGGAACAGTTTCCCAGTGTTTCAAACCTATGGCACCTCATTATGTGTGTGATTCAATGAACTCAATGATCATGCATGTGAGGCCATTTGAACTTTTCTGATGTAACAGACAACCTCATGGCCAAGGGCTCTCGGATGGGAAAGACCCATGGAATTGGTCATATATCAACATGGTTCTGGTATTTTGGTACATACTGCCACAACATGGTGTGACAGCATGGGGAAGTGGTTTATAGTACTGCTAGGAGCACAGTGGTTTACCATTTTGAACATGAACTGAATAAATTGTGTTTGTGATCCATAAGCTTTAAAATATCTTGCTACAAAATTTCATATTAATTTTACAGCGGTTGCCAACATCCAGTTAGATCACTGAGACTAGTAAGAAGGTGGTAACATCTGCAGAATCAATGGATCAGCTGGTTTTATTAAGGATACCACATGAATCCCGCCCTTAATCCAAGGAACTCTGGAAGAATATAGGCACTCTGGAAGAATGCAGGAGCTTTCCATTTCATCCTTAGAAGAATCTTGCAATGTATAGTTTTAGCTGAAATAGAATCACTGGTTCAATGTCAGCTAATTTTCTGAGAGGGATTTGGACCAGGTGTCCCTGGCTTATGTCCAATGTACCTGTTTCCTGCCTTGTGCCTAAACTACCATTAAGGTTCATTGCTGAATGTAAAGGCCAAGACTATCAAGTGTTACATCAGAAGCAGCACTTAAGTGAAAGAAAGGAATGCTGAAAATATTCAGGTGGAACATATTCAACTCAATTCCTCCATTCACTGAAATCAGAAGTGGCATTCATAGTATCACTATTTGGCTCTTATTCCACTTCTGGACATCAGGAAAAAATGCATTGCAGACCATTTCCCAGAACCCCAATGTAGCCTATTTTTAAAAATTTCTTTGTCACACGTCTTGTATGACATTCAAAGTTTCATCAAACAATAAGTAAATAATATGCATTTATGAGATGCTTGGTGGATGGAAAAGGAAATGATAGAGTTACAAAGTGGTCACAAGATTGTAAAAGACACATAGAGGTTTATTAGTAAGAGACAAAATACCTTTGCTTGATTATGGCAACTTAGGAACAAAGTATAAACATGGATGAATGCTATCCTTTTTAAAGTTGCACTCAAGATTTTTTGCATACTTTTATTTTTATGGGTATACGTTTTAGACATTTATGAATGTATTTACTAGCTGCTTAACTCTGAAATATACCATGTGTAAAAGTAATAAATGCAAAAGATTTGTTTTAATGTGTGCTATAATATTCAAATAAAAAACCAAATATTTGACTTGATGATCACAGACCTAAATATCTGAACAGCTGGAGGTATCTTAGGCCAAATCCTTGCAATTTGTAGTATTAGGTTCTTTCTGCCTCTCCCACAGTGATAGAGATGTGGCAAAATGAGGCATCTCAACCCCCCCCAAAGAAATTTTCCTTCAGCCCCCAATTTTCTATCATTGTAGTAAATTAAACATTTTGTTGCACCTTTAGAGATGCAGTCTAAGCATACAAATAAAAGAGGCAGGCAGAGTTAAAGGGAATGCAAAAACAGCAAAAGTAAATGTTCTAGGAGCAAATTTCAAAGTCTCCTTCTTCACAACTATAGAAATTTGGCACTTAAGGAAATTTCATTGGGAGGCAGAATGCCCTCATCACCCACTCCACATAGCTACACCTCTGTGTGGGATCGTATCATTTATACAGTTCCTATATACATAGAGGGATTCCCCATAGACTTCCACTCCACCTTTCCCTTTAATCTGTGCTAAGTACATATCACCCATTCATGTGTTTGGCTGAAGATACAAGGCCATACATGTCTGGCCCACTCTACTCCTAAAATCCTCTTACACTGTCAATTCCTGTCATATTTTTATTTATTTAATATCTTTTTGTATTGTCTTTCTACTCAGTGAGTGCTGAACATCATTAAAAAATAAACTATAACAAATAAAATATAAATTCCAAAAGAGCCACTTTGAAAAAACAACACTTGGTAAAATATGCACAATACAAGTAAAGTGAGGAATCCACTAACATGAAGGTGGGATATTAATCATCAAAAGCAATTCCAAATTCAAATGACAAAATCAAATGACAAAGGAGCCATCTTAACATCCCAGGGAAAGAATTCCACAACCAGGATGATGCAACACAGAAGGTAATGTGAGCAAGTCTGCAAAAAGGGGTATTCCAAACATATCCATTTCTTTCAGTGGCATTATCCTAATTTTCTTTTCAAAAGGAGGCCCAAGTGGATGACATCATGATGCAAAAAGAAAACAGTACATTCAGACACAAATATGAAAAACTGTCCCAGGATTCTGAATGGCACAGAGGCTTCACAATTTTTCCATATGAACCTTCCTGGAATCACCTTCAGATATTGTGGATTGCTGAAAGGCTGAGAATGGAGCTGATGGATGTGCAAGTGGTAGAGACGGCCGTATATGAGTGCTCCTATTTGTTTTTGTTGGTTCTAATGTGTGACCCTAAGGCAAACCTGTTATGGAATTTTCTTGACAAGATTTGCTCATAGGAGGTTTGTCATTGCCTTTCCCTGCGGCTGAAAGAATGTGACTTGCCCAAAGTCACCCAGTGGGTTTCATGTCTGAGCTGGAATTCAAACCCTATTCCCCAGAGTCATAGGCCAACACTCAAACCGCTGGCTCTCTGAGTGCATCTACATCCTTGGAATAATGCAGTTTGACACCACTAACTGCCATGGATCCATCCTACAAAATCCTGGGATTTGTAGTTTTTAGGGTTTTTAGGGTTTTTGTTTGTTTGTTTTTGAGGCACCAGCATTTTTTGGCAGAGAAGGCTGAAGATCTTGTAAAATTATAGACCCCAAGGTTCCATAGGATGGAGCTACAGCACTAAAAGTTGTGTTGAACAGCATTATTTATACAGTGTAGATGCACTCTGTATGTTCTGCTGCCTCTTTCTAACTGAAGCCCATACACATTCACCCAAACATATGAAAAGAGTGAAAATGTGTGACTGTTCCCAAGAATGGGGAAGCTCACACATCCCTTATTAACACTCCTCCCTCTTTTTGTGCTCCAGTATGCAACATAATTCCACTCTTTGTGTGCAGGGGCCTGTATGCTGATGCCCCAGAAAGGGGCATATTCCAAAAAAGAAGGAAACTCACCCTATTGACATACTATTTCATGCATGTGGCACAAGCCTACCTACATAACCTCCACCATTTTACAGATGAAAACTGAGACACATGTCACCAAGCCACTTCAGAATATGGTCAAGATGACTAAAATTATGAATGAAGAACACTCATGCTTAGAAAGGATGAAGCAGTTGTGTTTTTTTTTTCCTGAGCCTCCTGGGAAGGGCAAGCTTCTGTTCCTTTCTCTCATCTCTACCCCTGCTGAGTTAACTGAGTGCAGACTACTTTTACACTCTCAATTCTGTTTGCAGTAATGAAAATAAGCAAAGGATAAGGGAGGAACGGTGGAGAAGGAGAGATAAGATAAATATTTATTTCAGTCACAGACCACCATAAGAACAACAAAATACAATATAAAAATATTATATATAATAACAAAATTCCTAAAAGTAGTAAAATACATATAAATATTCCTAAAAATAAAATAAAAAACATACAGATAATCATCTGCCAGGGGACAGAACCCAGCTAATCCTGACAAAGCCCAACTAGAAGTTCAATTACTAATCTGTTGTGCAAGTTATCACCCTTCAGATTTTATTTGCTAGTGCACAAAATTTTGCTACTTTATGTGCTATAGTAGGATTAGTATCTGAAACCAACAAGGGACCTTATCAGATGGGAAGAATTTCTCTTTATTGTGAATGGAGCCAATTGGAGCCAATTCAAATTCACGCGAATTCACTAGTTTACCGAATTTATGTGAATTACAATTGCATTCAGAATGCGTTCAGAATGACTTCCCATTATCCAAAAATGACTACCCATTGCCCGAAATTGTATGAGATGCTTTAATTCGCAATAACGTAAAACCCATGATTGCGTTCGGAATTACTTCCCTTTTGTCCGAAATTGCATGAGATACTTTAATTCGCAATAACGTGAAACCCCATAATTGCGATCAGATTGCCATTAGATTATACTTCCAATTTCCAAAGTCTGATAAGGTCCTAGGAAACAAAATACTGTTCTGAACATCCTGGATGTTTGTGGAGTATTGGCAAAGTAAGATCAGTGTGTAGATCTCTATAGTGTAGACACCGAAAAAAGACATGTTCCACTGACTCTATTTGACCGGAATCACAAGGACAGTGTTTTTCCAGATATAGGATCTTCCTATAGCGTCCTTCAAGGACAGCTGAAGAAAGAACATGACACCAAGCTAAGATGAAGGCATTACGGTGTTTGGACACTTCTAAATTATTTATATATGCCACAGGAGCTCTAAAGTATCTACTGTTCTCACTGGCAGTAACGAAAGGAAACCTGGCTATATCAGTGATACGTTGTTTAATAGCTATTTTAGCCCGATTATGTCCTATACTAAGCAGAAAATTGGGAGAGAGGCCCAGTGATAGAATTTTGGTTATAACTACTTGATTCTATTTAGATTGAGCTTCATCTTTCAAAACTAGCGGGGCAAGTCCAATGAGTGAGAATGATAATTTGAACTAGTAATTGAGTATGGACATCCACACTCTAGCCTTTACCTTTATGAAGCCTGCCTCCAATCATAGAGTGGCAATAGCAATGCCTTGGGGGACTTGAAATACTGATAGTATAAGCTGTAATGGAGCAAAATTAGAGAAGGGGGCCTAGCTGGGCACCATATAAGCATGTGGAAAAAAGAGAGAGAAACTGAGACATTTTGGAAGCCATTGGAAAAGGAGGATGAAAAGAATTAATCAGGACTGTCCGTGCCATGTTGGGACAGTTGTAGGGTATGTATCTAATAGTGCGCCCAGGTGCAGAGGAAAGTTTGGAAGACCACAGGGAGCAATGTATGCACAGAAAGGGATGCAAAAATAATGGTGGAAGAATCAAGCCCTCAGTTAAGAACATACAATAATTAAGGTGACCATCCCCTTAGAAATATTTTTATTCTAACAATTATTTGCCCATCACAAATGTTTTACTTTATATTCAGTGAGTGGAGATAAATTTATATTCAACTACAAATCTTAGAATCCTGCCAGTCAGCAAGACTGCTGGCTAAGTTGACTGGGAGATGCTGGCAACTGTAGACCACAAAAGTAAGAATGCCAAGCCTGTGAGTAATTCCCATTTAATGGAATTTACTAAGGAATGGCTATGCATAAGAGAAGATTGTAAAACTCCAGGATTTGCAGCACTTTTTCAGGTCCTGCACTACAGTGCTGAGAGAAAGTCACAAGGCTTTCCTTCTCTTCTGGCAGAATGACTGACAAGTCTTTCTGTGGCTGCCTTGAGAGGCTAAACCTCAGCAGCATTTCGATCTGACTACTTGATGCAAATGGCGAAACACACGGCTTCTATATGGAATTCCTGAGTATTTGGTATAAGTCCAAAATGTTTTGAGTAGAATGCTTTGCTTCTTCCAAGGGAGTATACTTCCTTTTTCCTCCAGACATGGAATGTATAGAAAAGTATGTGAGGGAAAGCGTGTGGGGTTTCCTGTTCTATATGCAGGAATGTATATACAATATGGTCTGTATTTATTATGATGAAAACACAACTTGGTATCACAGTAATTTTTTTAACAGTCATGTGGCATTTAAAGAAAATTGTTCCATGCTCTTGAGCGTTTCGTGGGCAGCTTAAAATATGATTTAAGGTCAAACATCCCTTCAAATGAAATCCAAGCATGGAAATGTTACTTTTTTCAGATAACAACTCCCAGAATTCTCTATGGAAGTATGGCCTAGACCATAATTTCCTAGCTTGGAATTAAATGCATAGGCCAGTTACCGGGATCCTACTGCCTCTGCCAGAATCAGCAAAATAAATTAATAAGCATCCCGTATCCCTCAGTATACCATAAAATCCTGCCCATGGAGCAGGGTTTTGGAGTGGACAGGAGCCTGCAGGAGAAAGAAGGCATTGCCAGTACTGGTGTTGTGCCGTTCACTGTGTATTTTTACATAGTATTTTTCTCAAATGTGCATTGCGATAGCAGTGCACATGGAGGGGGAAAGGTAATCCCCTCCCC
The DNA here is from genome assembly GCA_034509955.1 of Urosaurus nigricauda. Lineage (NCBI taxonomy): Eukaryota > Metazoa > Chordata > Lepidosauria > Squamata > Phrynosomatidae > Urosaurus > Urosaurus nigricauda. The sequence continues at coordinate 133,209,586 of JAOEGL010000005.1, read as the reverse complement.
CATTATATGCACTTTCAAATCCACACACACACACACACACGACAAGGAGGTACATTTTTTTTAAAGTGTGATTCAAAGTAGTGGTCTGTGGACTGGTACTGGTCCACAAGCTATTGGCTGCTGATCACTAGTGAGTTTCCACTAGTAGGTAAGGGGCACACACAAGGTGCTGGCCCCTGGCACATTATGAGGGGGAAACTCAACCTGCTATTCTTCACTGCCATGTTGGAGGTGGGTCACAGCTGAGGAGGAAGGTATGAAATCTCCCATCCACAAATGCTGACCCACAGTCTGGATCAGGATCCAATGTCTAATTTTGGGTAAAATAGTTCTAACACATAATTTGTTCCTTAGACACATTATGCAAATTACTATTTTGATATATATTATTAATTTTGATATATACTATTAATAAAGAGAGAAGAGGCCTTTATGGTAAACATCAGTTGAAATTATTTTTATTTATTTAGATTAACTGCCTTTTTCCTCTTTTGAAGAGCAATCTGGGTTTGTCTGATGCACAAATACCATTATACCCGGGGAGAGCAATTGTGATTTTTGCTCTACAACTCCCATCAGCCTTCAACCGTACAGCCAATGGTAAGGGATTAGAAAACTGAAGTCTAAAAACATATAAAGGGGCACAGTTGTGTACCACTAGTTTATGCTGTGTCCACACATCCTCCACAAACACAACCATTTTCTATAACAAGGTGGGTTGTTTTGATATCTGTGCCCTATACAGTGCTCCCATGTTATATGTGGGCACACCATACATGGCATACACTGAAAGCTGCACCAGAAGAAGCAATGAAACGCACTGGAAAAAGTAATGGTGCACATGCCTGTAGCGCACACATTGCACCACACCACAGGCACGAGCCCCTTTGTTTTTAATGGGGCTCCACCATACATGGCATTTCCGTTATGCCTTCCCGTCCAGAATGGGAAGGGAAGGACCCACTGTAGTACAATTATACTACCCACTGTAGTAAAATTCAGAGACGTGTTAGTCTGGAATATCAGTATGCAAGGGGATCTTGTAGCACATTTTAGACTAACTATGTAGGAGAAGTTATAACATAAGCTTATGTAGACTTGGGCTACTGCCTCAGATACATGGAGTGAAATGATCCTCAGGAAGGACTTTTGCAATTAGACTGTATGAGTACCAATGGAAATGTAAACCATGTGGTGTAGAATAATAATAATAATAATAATAATAATGATAAAGTTTATTTGTATTTCCTGCCTCTCCCACTGGATCGAGGCGGGATTCCAACAGTTAAAAATATACAGCTCAATTCAACAATTTCAAAACCATAAAACAGTTATAAAATCAATAAAAACTCACCACATGGAATTAATCATTAATCTGTCAGTTGTTACTATATCTAGTATAGATCCAGTGATGTCTATTTATTCTTACTAGATTATAGTAGGTCAGGTGGGTAAGCCCGCCAGAAGAGATCCGTCTTGAGAGCTTTCTTAAAAGCATCCAAAGAGGTGATAAGACGGATCTCCTCCGGCAAGTTGTTCCAAAGCTTCGGGGCTACTGCAGAGAATGCCTTGTGGGAAGTTGACACCAGTCGTGTATGGATGGGGTCTAACAAATTCTTTCCTGATGTTCTGAGATGTATGGTGATGAGGTAACAATTCCAGCTTTAACAATGGTTATTGAGGGACAAAGCCAGGAGGAAAGATGTTGCCTAAGACCAGAGTGGGTGTATGTCCATATAAAATGGTGGAAGGGAGGTGTGCTTTATAGTGAATCACTTGAGGTGAAAGAGTGAGAAAGGCTGTGGTCTTTTCACCGGGCAGCTGCAGATTTCAGGAGACTCTTGTGCAAAATGGTCTCAGTGAACCCCTTCCCTGAAAGGTCCACTTTCTCCTCATTGCTATTGGTAATGCTGCAATTGATCTCAAAAGTGTCACCTCCCTGAAACATGAACTTTATCACTCCTTTTCTTTGCTTCTCTCATTACTCATTAGTGAAAGGGGGTGGCTAATCAGGCAACAACAGCAAGGAAAGGGAACTGCAGAGTCAGAAGATCCAGGCAGTGACAATGGACCCCCTGCTTAAGCATAGTGCTTGATAGATGTCCCATGATGCCAATCATTGGTGCCAACTCTGTTCTCATTCAATTCCAGCTAAAGATGCAAAAAAACTCTAGTCGGTGCACAGCTCATACACACAAAGGCAGAACAGCATGGATAGGGAGGCTCACTCTTATTTATTTCTATCAAATAGTCCTTTTTTGTGTAACAAGTTCTTGTGGAGAGATGTGTTTTTAAGCTGTGTGTAAAATGCTTCTCGGTCAACAAGTCAAGCCTTCACAGTAAACGACCCATTGATGAGAGGCTACAGTGTGGTACTTTCCCTCCCCCTCCTCCTTTTTACCCTAAAATGTGAGTTTGCTGCCTATTATTCAATGCTGTTTTGTTAAATTAGGGAACAGAGAGTGTTTTATTCTTTCCCAGAAGTGCCCTTTCAGATTTCTGTAGTTGCGTGTTCTAATCCCCAGGAAGCCAGAGAAGATCGAGATCAGTCACGATTGGACTCCATGGTACTGCTCATTTTGAAACTGGACCAGCTGGATCAGGACATTGAGAATGCCCTCACTGTAGGGTCCTTACCATCCGGCATGCTGACACAAACACGGAGGCCCGTACCTGTGAGCATATTTCTTTATTCATCCTTTATATACTTGTATATTTAAGTTGTATATTTACCTGTCTCCTCCTCGCTTGCCCTTGCCTTTCTATTTCAGTATGCTTAATTGTCATGCTTGAAAATTCAAGGAGCGTATTTCTCATTCTGCTTCCTAGCTTCTAACCATTCTTCTTCTTTTTTTAACCTTTGGGTCTCCCTCCTCACTGGGAGAATTATGAAACTGCTGCACTAAAACATGTGCAAGGTACAATATTCAGCAGACACCAGGCTCTTTCCAAACCTTTTCTGTTCTTAAAGGCAGATGGATAAGGCTGAATGTACTTCTTGCTGCATTTGAAAGAAAGGCTGCTGAAATATGGTATCTATCATGATTTTGTTCTGCTTCTTAGGAAAATCCAGCATCTCATTTATGGCGCCATATATAGGCTATTTACAAAGAATGGCTCCGTTGAAATAATATTCATGTTTTATCAAATTATTTGTAATTTAGGATAAGAATGCATTCCAGTAGGGGTTGTATTCTATGACATGGGATGAGGCAGATCACTATTTCTATGACACCTGAATGTTCTAAAAGGTTATTTTTAAATTACTGCAGATTAGCTATATATCACTTTTAAGGGTAGAATTCAAAGATATAGGGGCTGCACAAACAGCCCCAAAGGGGTGGCCTGCAACCGCCCCTTCGCTGGATTGGGGCCGTGGCCCCAATCTGATCTTTCCAGGGGGAAAGGGCACAATAGCCATGACACTGTTGCTATATGGCACTGCTTTGGTGCTAAATCATATGGACGCAGCACCAGAAGAGCACTATGATGCCACACACCATGTGGACCAATGTGCAGTGTCATGGCACCCTGGGGTAGGAGCCGGAGCATGCATTGTGGAGACACTACACCCTGGCTCCGCCTGCCCCCAGCCAGCCCGAAGTGCCAGTCTGTACAGAGCCATAGCCATGTTAGTCTGTAGAATCAATATGTAGAGAGATCTTGTAGCATCTTTGAGACTAACTAAAAGAAAGAAGTTGGCAGCTTTTGTAGACTTAAGCATGCTTCCTCAAATGCATTTGGTGGAGTGGAAAGCCCAGGACAAGGTAGAAACTCTTTCACAATTTGGATGGATGGTTTAAAGTGCTCATGTGCCACCTCATAGGACAAAGCTCTCCGAAGACAGTTTACAAGAATAATTTGCTTTGTATATATCATGGATGAGAAGCATGCACTTGATATATCCTTAGAATACAATTTATAGTATTCCTTACCACTGTCTGCAATTGATGGGAGTTGCCATTGGTCACCTTGGGAAACTCACATTCTCAGCTTCAGAGGATGGCAATGGCAAACCTGCTCTGACTAAACTTACCTAGAAAACCCTATGACAGTGTCCCCTTAGGGTTGATGTGTGTCTCCCAGTTAGTGGTGCTTTCAAGACATTTGCTACTTCTGTTGCCACAGTCACAGAATCATAAAATGCAGGCTAAAATCCAGAAACAGCCCTTGATTCGAGGCCAAAAGGAGAGTCCTGGCAGGATGGGAAATGAGTTGATCACACACTACTCTATTTTAGTTTTGTCATATAGTGGGAGAGGGAGAAATCTCAGTGCAAGAGTGCTGCCCTGAAAGATGTACTATATATTTTCCACATTTGTTACGCTTGGTGTGTTTTAGTTGGATGGTGTCTTCTATGCAACTTTGGTTAATGATCAATGTCTCATGCTTAATGACATCATCAGGGGATTCCCTCATGACATCAGAGGGAGTTGCCTCCTGTGATATCGCAAAGGCTCATCCCGAGGTTTCAAGTTTGATCCCTGAAATCTCAGGATTCAGGTAGTTCTGACCTGGCAACACTATTTATTTAATATTTCACAAATAAAATGTCATTTTTAGCATAATTTGGAGGGGGGGTGGATATTTGGACTATTGTCTATTCTTTAAGTGGTTAAAAAGCAATTTCAAAATAATGTATTAGTAATTTATGACAGCTGGTGTAAATTTGTAACTAATGTTAATGGTCTAAATCAGTGGAAGGAATCATGCAAACCCTCCAGATCTTGCTGGACTGCAATTCGTAGAAGCCCTGGCCAGCATGGCTTAGGGTGCAGATACTGGGTACTGCAATCCAACATCAGTAGGAGGCTGAAATTTCTCAACACAGATTTAAACAAACCAGCTGGCCTTCACACCAATAAAAAACAAACAAACAAACAATAGTAGTAGCAGCAACAATAGTAGTAGTTGTTGTCATCGTAGTATCCTGCTCTTTTTCCAAAACTGGACCCCAGAGTGGCTTACAATTTAAAAGAACAGTAGACTGTTCTAACATATATTATATGCATTACAAACGAAGGTCTAAAACATACTGCAGAAGGAATCCAGTTTGAGATTGCTCTAACTGCCCTGCCTCAGTGCTAGGGAGTTCTGGGAATTGTAATTAATTGTGGCCCCAGAGCTCTCTGACAAGGCTAAATTGTCTCTCAAAACTACAGATCCCAGGATTCTTTAGCATTGAGCCAGGGCAGTTAAAGCAGTCTCAGACTGGATTATTCCTGCAGTGTGTTTGGGACCATAATGTTAACTCTAATGTGCTAGCCATTATCATTAATGTTTCCAAGCTCATATTTTCACAACCATATTGTTTGTGTCTCTGAGTCCTTCCAGATCTCTAAGTCAGTATCAGGAGGAGCCTGATTTGGGTCTCTCCAGAGGGACACATTTCACCTCAGACAAGCTCTAAATCTCCCCAAGAAGCCTGATTTCATGGTATTTATCCAAACTGAACACACAGCTGTATTGCAACTGTATTGCAACTTTGCTCTAATAATTGGGAAGGGGAGGAATTTCAACAGCACTCCTTTTAAATAAGGCTTAGACCAAGGGTGGGAACCATGTCTCTCTCCAGATGTTTTTGAATTGCAACACCCATGATCCCTCAACATTGGAGTTGGAATACAACTTCTGGGAGGTGTCAAGTTTCCTACTGCTGGCTCAAACTATCTTGACTTTCTGTTCTCCAGAGACCTTGACATCTGACAGGCCATAATTCAGCAGTTTCTAGAGCTGGATCTAAGCAGAAGGGAACGTCTCTGCTTCCCCTCCTTAAATGGCAGCTACATAGAGAAAGATCTTGTAGATGAATTATGCATTATTATTTGCATACACAAACAATTGTGGTATACTTGGTTGATGCTCCCTCTCCCTCTGGTGGTCTCAGCCATTTATATGATACAAAAATATAGTTATTCAGCCTCACACTTTAATATAATAACAAATTCCCTTCGATGAATATTTTTTTTTCTTTCTAATAATCAAAAACAAAAGTTGTCAAGCAATTTTCTTTCTTTTCTTTTCTTTTGCAACAAATCTACAAGAGATTTCCAATCTTTGAAAAATATCACTCATGACCATTCGCTAATCAAACAAGGCAATTTATCCATTTCCAATAAGTCCGTGAATTTCACCAACCATTCCTCCATAGTAGATAATGTTGCATGTTTCCAGCTTTGTGCGCATAAAAACCTTCTTTCTCTTTCTCTTTTCCATTTACTTATTTTTATTATTTTTAAATTTAAAAAAGGCATCTCAGATTGTTTGGGATGGGAAACCGTTTGGGAGTTAATAGCACACTATTATAAACTTTACCCCCAGGATTGTGCAATCATCTCCCATTGCTGTATCTCCCCCTACCCTGTATAACTTGAATGGGTGCTTCCTAAGCACCGTTCTCTCTCTCTCTCTCTGTTGGCAAAACATCTTCCCTTCCCATAAAAATACTCAGTTGTTTATCCTGACAGGACAGTGTCTGCAAGCAGGCAAACTTCCCCCTTCAAATCATCAGCAAGAGAGGCTCTAGTCCTTTTGCCTCCCACAAATAGGTGAGCCCTCTTTGGTGCTGTCCTCTTCATTGGCAAGCCCCACCATTGCCCTGACTGGTTGGGTCTCGTTCCTTCAAAGAGGTGACAGATGGTAGTGCAGTAGCTAGCAAGCTCCCTCTTATTGATTCCCAGATGGTCTTAGGTCAGGTGGTCTTCCACTTATATCCCCCAGTGCAGGGAGCTAACCCAATCTAGCTGGAGACCTGTTGGAAATTGTTGGAGACCTGGCGAGGGCTCATTCCTTCAACGAGGCAACTGACTCTTCTGTGATGAAAGACTCCCAGAGTGAAAGAAGAGGTGGCAGATGGTAGGTACCATCTGCCACAAGCTCCCTCTTATTGATCCCCAAATGGTCTTTGGTCAAATGGTCCTCCTCTCTCTCTGCAGAAGTGTTGTGCTTGCAGAAGGGTGAGGCATAGATATTATCACTAATAAATATTAATAATTAACTAAACAATTTCTTATCTCTTCATTTGGACCAGGCATCTACAACCTGGTCCTTCCAGATGTAGACAATGTAGTCCTAGGAAATATAAGAACTGGAATCCCACACAGTTAGGGAACACCAGGTTGAAGAGGGCTGATTCAGTCCACTTATACATTTATATGTACTTACACTTTGTTCTTGTCAAGGAGAATAAGTTCATTGTGAATAACTGTGTGCTAATCCTGGTCTTACCTTGTAAAGTACAACAAAGGACTTTGAGGCATGGATGTTACCAAATTGTTCTTTTCATATTTTCTGGGTGTTTTTTTTTTAAGGTTTTGCCTGCATGAGGTTCCAGATAATGAGGTCACTCCAGCTGCATAATGATTTGCACATGTTAGCAAAGGTTTCAAATACTCCCAAAGACAAAAGGTGGGGACAGAATCTAAGATGCATAGGAAATGTCAAGAGAAAACACACCAAAATTTAAATCTGCTGACTACTAAACAAAGCTAAATTTATTGTTCTTATTTAAAGACAATGAAACCTTGATCTTTGACATACACTATGTCAGAAGTGTCAGAAGAGCAGTTACTGGATATCTTTCATATAGGAGAAAAGGAAAGAAGGTCTTATTAAAACAATCTATTCATTAATGTTTGCCTGGTAGCTAATCTCATTATAGATTTTTAAAGGATAAGTGCATCCACTAAAAAAAATTGTAATTATTTTTTAAAGGATCTGGGATCACATATAGAAAGTGGAGTAGATGTTGCTACACTGAGCCATCTGCAAGCAAACATACCACCATCTTTTCCTTCTTCCTATGGTGCTGATCAAACATTTCCCATTCCAATGGCTGGATCTGGAGCTAAACCAAAGGCTGGGGTGAGTTAACACATATTTCTTATACGTAACAATGGTTTCATATTGAGAAAATAGGTGTAAGACAATACCCAGGCCTAGTGTACACAGAGACAAGATGCATTATATTTGTTTCTTTCAAGACATGCATGTGGGAATGTTCCAGGGAAGGATGATGCTGTTAACACCAAATTTAGTTCCCCACAATTGGGGACAGTTATGAGAAAGTAAGTTTTGATTTCAAGTGGAGCTTGTTTCATGAGCTGCTTTGGGAAATGCCAAACTGAAAACTGGAGAGGCCTCATGTACTCTTACATTTTATGTTGTTGTTTTATTGTGTGCATTAAGGCATATCTGACTTATGATAACCTAAAGGAAACCTATCTTAACAACATTTGTTTGGAAGTGGGGGTTCTTGGTAATATTTGTTCAAGGGGGGTTGCCTTTTGCCTCCCTCTGAGACTGAGAGGATTCCATGACTGAGTGGGATTTGAACCTTGATCTTCATAGTCAAACCACTACACCATGCTGGCTGTCCAATGGTTGTCTAGAAGAGGTGTTGCTTGCCACAGAACCAGGTAACTAGCAACAGCTGCTGAAATTCCCTCTTCTTGGCAATTATTAAAGGTGCAGGAACCCTCTTCATAGTTCACGCTGGCAATCCTAATTGAATAGGGTACATCAGATCATGAGAAATTATAGCTGAGCTTTTCAGGGGATAATTTTCTACATATCTGCAAAGGGCTAAAAAGTTATTGCTTGTAAAAACCTAGCTATTTTACATGGCAGACTCAGAGCCAAGCTATATGTAATGTAGGACATCTGTATTTTGTCTGTATGGAACAGTGACAAGAACTCGGAATTACAGAATACAGTTTGGTGTGACCAAAGATTTTCATTATTCTCTTTTTTTGGACCAAATTATTCCTTCCAAATGATCTGGCTTCTGTTTAAATCTGTTAGAACATTGCCAGGCATTATTGAAACTGCATGCTCCCATTGTCTTCAGGCAGCTGTCCCTGGAATATGAGTTGTGGGTTGATACGATACTGCTCTGAATGGAGTATAAGCAAAACAAAAATGTTTATGTTTTTCATGTTTGCATGCATGAATAAACACCAGCATTTGTAATACATGTGCATAGAGATTCTCCTTCTGACTGGAAAATCAAATGCCAAATGATGCTTCGTATGTTTATTTCTTGAATTTTCAGTTTTGAAATGCAATTTTGTGCATTATTAGCTGAAATGCTTTTATCTTGCTTTTAAAAAATAATTAATCCCACATTCCCACCTTCAACCTCATGTCTTCTCTCACTTGCTCACCAGTGTTTCTTCTCGCATGCCACACTTTCCTTCTCTCTACTGTGCCAGCTTCACAAGAGAGAAAAACCCTTGTTCCCCCTCACTAAGTGCTAGTTCTCTTTTCTCCTCCTCCATTCTTTTTCTCTCTCTCGCTTGTCTTTATTCCCCTCCAACCCAGTTGCTCATTTATCTTTTCTTTCTCCTAACTGACAGCTGTCATTTCTACCCTTTGAGGCAGGAGAGATCATTCCTTCAGTATCAGTCTCTCTTTCTGGATTGCCATCTTCTAGTTGCCAAAATCCAGACAGCTGGGTTACATATCAGTAAGACCTATGTTTTTCCAATAATGGCCAGAAATAAAGTGAACAGGACTATCAAGAACAGATTTAGGTAGTATGGTTCAAACCCCTTGTGAAATGAGATACAAATATCATCTTCTTTAAGAAAGCTTCTTGTTCTTTAAGAGATATCACAATATCATGTTGCAGGCTATAGAAATTTTAATTAGTTAAAAGAAATTGACCCATTTAAAAAACAAAATAATCCTGAAATGCACAACCTGGTCTTTTTTATATGAATCCCTAGTTTTGGCTTCCATCTCAGAATTATGGCAGAGATAAACACACATACTTTTATAATAATAATACATAATACATAATAATATTTTCATGATATTATAGAAGATTCATATGATGTATGGCTGTGTTTGTGTTTTATTTATTTATATATCTGTTTATTAACACATCTTTCTGATGGATGTTCAATCTGAATTGAAGTGTTGTGATATGATTCCTACATGATCTCCCAGTCTTAGCTGCAATGTTTCAGAAATGTTGCTGCATCAAATTCTGATGATATCCTAGAATGTTGTTTGCTGGCAGAAGCAAGTATGGAAATAAAAATTTCAGGACATTTCAGAATAGAAAGTTCTCTGCTCAAGCTTTTTATTATTATTTTTATTTAAAATGTAACCATGTGACTTGGCCAGTTCTACAATATGTCTGCATATAATCATGCAATCCTATACATGTAGACTCAAATGTAAACCCCATTAAGTTTACTGAGGCTTACGTATAGGTAAATTAGTATGGGATTCCAGCCTTAGAATCCTTTTTCCACCGGCCAAAGAATATTGGTTCCAAATGATCTGGGTTTTGCTTAAGTCAGTTGGAAGCCTTTTCCAGAATTATTGAAACCACTAGTTGGCATGCCTTATTCAATATCATACAAAAATAACTTCAGGCTAATTCAAATGATGAAAAAGAACAATAGGAGAAACCAGGTTCCAGTACAGTTTGTTTATCCATCAATGGATGCCTAAAATCATGCAGATCAATCATTCAGAGATCACTTGCTGTCCAAGTCAGGAAACTGTCACTAGAGAAATTTACCTTAGTACTGTCTTTTATTTATTGGAGTTAAACTTGCCCATTGCCTTATAAAACAGTACAACAATAAAATAAAAGCAGCTTGCTTCTGACAGATTTATTTTAGATTATATTTTCCACTCCGGAAAGCTGAGCTATTTTGAATAAGTCCACACATTAAGCTATTTTATTTCCTTCTTGTGAGCTCCTATTGTAATATTTTGGAGGCTAGTCAATATTCTTAGAAGGGTTTGCTTGGGGAATGGATTCATTTATTGATACAATTTTTAAAGTGAAAAATCACCGTAGTTGTGAGACTGACTGGATTAAAAGATCACACTTTCACTCACAATGACTTTTAACAATAGAAATACCCAGTGGTTAATGATAGCGAGTAGCAAAAACAAATGTGTGTATGTGCCTTCAAGTCACCTTTCAGCTTAAACAAGGAATACTCAAAGGGGTTTGCCAACTTCTTCCTCTAAAATATAGCCTACAGCATGTGATATAAATGGCTTATTTAACACAAGACCACTTTATAGCTTGTCTTACTCACAGTGCTGTTGTTACAGACTTTTCCCTGACAGAAATGGTGTTCTGTGTATCAAAATATCCCATCACACTTAAGAGTGTATAGGCACATGGCAGATTTAAGTTGAAGTCCATATTGAGACATGAAACTGGGTGATATCAAACTTCACATCCTCTCCCTCATCTCCATCTAGCTCACTGCGCTTTTGTGGGATAAAGTGGAGTGAGGATGGAAAGCTTTATAAACTGTCTTAAATTTAAGCTTATATAAGGCATGTAACGAGTGACTGAATAAATAATAACCTGATATGTGATGTCCCACCAATACTACACATGTATATTTAAGGTTGGTCTAAGATTTATTTTTTCCTAAATGAATTTTTCATTGTTCTTCTTCTTGACACAAAAGTCATTCACACCTGTTGTACTACATCACTTGATTACCATAGCTTATATCTGAATTAGGGATGAAAAAATTCTTATATTTCCTTGTGACAGACAAGAACAAATAAGGTTACTGTTTTTCTCTTTACAGGTTTTACAGGTTTTGAAAAGAGACTTGGGGGCAAAACAGATGGCCCCAAAGCGGCACCTTGATGCCGCCACTTTGATCACTGAATCAGGGACGCAGCAACACATGCTGTGGCCCCAATCTGGCATTTTTCCAGCCCAAAAAGAAGTGGCAAAATGCTGTTCTTTTTTGGGCTAGAAAACAAAATGCTCTTTGTGCTCCTGAAGAGGCAGCTTTTCCCTGTTTCTGCAGCATGGCTCATGTAAACGCCATGCTGCAGAAACATTGTGACACCACCCACTGTGTGGGCAGCAGAGTGGCATGACTTTGGCTTTGGGGCAGCATTGGTGCATCCAGCATACACTACAGCCTCACACTACCCTGAAGCCAGCATTTTTTGCCAGTATGCTTTGCTGTTTACTCTGCCAAAAATGCATGGGGTTTTGTGCAAAAAAACAACAAAAAACACACATTTCTGCACAAAAACCAGCATTTTCTTTGCAGAAATTTACATTTGTACACCTTGTTTTCTGTACAAAATATTATTTTCTGCACAGAAAATGTTTTGTTTTCTGTAAAAACAAATATCTTGTGCAGAAATGCTAGATTTTTCATGAAAAACCAGATGTATTCATTTGCAAAATCAGCTCTGAACTGCAAAGATTCTCTATCTTATTGGATTCTCCTCATTCTGCTTTTTCACCATTTTTCCATTTTTAAAAAAGATTATTTCCTTTCCCAGGGTGAATTGATTTTGTAGTATCTGACATGAAAAATGAAATGTCTGTATCAGACATGGGAATCACAAGGCTGCCAGATGTTTTTGGACAGCAACTCGCCACATTTCTCACCATTGCCTAGGGCTGATGGGACCTGAGGCTTAGTAACATGTGGAGGGCCTCATGATTCTCATCCTTGGCCTATATATAGTTCTTGGTCTCTAATGGCTCATTCAGAGATGAGTTTCATTTTGGTTTGTTCCATTTTGCTTGCATCAAGAGGGTTTATTTTACTATTGTTGTGAAAAATGGCTCACTAGAACATGGGTGTTTAGTTTGGAATGTGCTTTTAGGTCATCCGTATGTTATTGATTTCATCAGTTCAGTTTTTTATTTGCCATTCTCTGACACAGACACTGATTTCTAAACTTTTAACTGTGTATTTGGCAATTGGAAGCCACAAAGGAATGTAAATTAGTCTGAAAACACAACAGTCAGCAGTCTTTTGCCCCAGTAAGCATGAGAAACATTAAGAAAACTAAACTTACAAGAAGAAGGGGGAAGGAGTTAAGCATGCCAGATGTCACTGTCTGGTGGAGAAACTGATGTCATACACATCATGTTTAACTGTCATGGCTGTGTTGACTGCATTCAACAAAATGTAAATAGTCTAAGTGACAATAAAACCAGTATCTTATAACATAGTATATATAGGAGGTAGGAACAAGCAGTAGTTCAAAGCCATGATTGCTTTTGATTTTCCTTGCCTTTGACTTTTGCAATGGAAATTGGCTGGAATTTTTATACAGCTGGGAAGAAAACAAGCCAAGATAGTGCTGGCAAATGTGGCCCATCTTTTGTATTCATTTAAAGACAAAAAGAAGCATTCTGTATAGGATTCAGTCCCAATGACGTATTGCCCATTCTCCCAGCATCTGCTTGTTAGCAGCATTGGATACGTTTCATGGCTGAATAGTCTTAAACTATTTAATACCCTTGGTATATTTTGATTAGTTCATCCCTACAGAAGATTTTTTTTTTCATGGAGTTAATAATTATGATTTTCAACGTGGCAATACTCAATGCCAGTCATGTGGGGGCTTGACTCCTGTTAGTTAGTTCTAACTAGAATAAACTTATTGAATCGACTGTTGAATGGTGAGTCAAGACAAAAGTAAATCCCATTGATTCAGAGGGTACACTCAGAGATTTATAATAAGATGTAGGTCAGAGCATGTTTACACAGAGTAGATAGTGATGATTTAGAGTGCCATGCCACCATGCCAACCATGCCACCATGCCAACACGAACAATCCACTTCTGGCTTCTGAGAAATTTACCTTACAGTAAGGATGGGCACCTTGTGATCTTGCATCTTCCAGTATCCTTCACCATTGGCTGTGCTAGATGGACTAGAAGTCCATCATCCCCAGAAATATCTGGAGGGTCACATATTACCCATCCCAGCTCAAGCAGCCTATACTGCTATTACTAAGCTGCAAAACATTTCACTCCAAAGGGAAAGGGCAGAAACATTTCCAGAGAAAGAAAACGTCACATCATGACACTGCACATCCTTCTAGATGGCAAGTGGCATCATGGTGTGAACCCTGTGCTGCATCTAGATGATGCAGTGCCTAAAGGGTGTCACAAAGCCATGCAGCTGCAGTAATGATACCCTTTAGAGGGTGCAAAAAGGAGCCCACCTTTTAGGCTCTTTTTTGTACTCTCCAAAGGCTGGATTGGAGTCCCAGCATGCAGTTGCTGCAGCACTGATCTGGCCAGTAAAGGGGCGGCAAAATGATGCCCACCTGTATGGCTCCCTAATTACTCAAATAGTCTTAACAGTTACTGAGCTTTTCCTTAAGCTGCTTTACTCAAGCTGTCCCACAATCCCACCCATGTTATACCAAGGACATGGTGATCTTGCTGTTCCTTGTTATTGTTTTGTTGCTATCCTCTGAATAAAATTTCCTGTTAACAGGGAAGGAAGGACAAAAGCTTTCTTCAAACCCAGCCTTCTCCAAGAGCCATGGCTAAAGTGGAAGCCTTACTTGGTCTCCGGACAGCTGTTTAAAAAAAAAAATCGCACAAAGCCCTACAACCACCACAGATATTTAAAAAAAAATATGAATGATGTTATGGCTTTGATTCAATTCAAATTTGCACTTTGTCCCATGAACTGATAAGATCTGAGATCTTATTATACATCCCTACCACACTATGCACTATTGTCCATTTAGTAAAATGGAAGAGGTATAGGAACAAAATAATTTTTGTCATTACATTGTAAGAGCATAAGAAGAACCCTGCTGGACTGAACCACAGGTGTACACTAGGCCAGTATTTTGTTCATACAGTGGCCAGTCAGTTGCCAGAATGACATGAGCACAATAGCATCCTCCTTGTGTTTCTCAGTGTCTCATAGTTAGAAACATATCTCACTGATACTGGGGGCCTAGGACTGTAACCACTGACAGCCATGAGTCTGCCTAACCCCTTTAAAATTGTATTTCTCACTGCATCTTGAAGTGCATCCATCTCACAAGTAATGAACTGCATAAAATAGTGACAGGGAATCCCATTAAGTAAGCCCTGTGTAACAATTACTTCCCTTTTAAGGGACATTTACATGACCTAGAAATGACTACATTTACCTGGACAATAGGTACATTCAAAATAGGCAGATACAATTAAATAGTTATACTTTCTTTTTATAAAACTGAAGGTGATAAAACCAGGTAAGACACAAAGTTAAATATGAAAATTGCAATGGAAATACAAACATGAACATGGTATCAAATATAAAAACTTACATGTTGGGAGGTGCATCCATGTTGCACCCCACGTGTAGAAAGAAAAGGTGGAGGAAGGGTCAGAGGTAAAAATTGCACTTCGGTAACATTTTTTGGATAGCCATATTGAAAATGCAACAAATTTGAAACTGAAAAAAGATGATGAAACCTAATTTTATAGAGGCTTGCACTGCTACAGGGAGCAGCACATTACTATATATGCATATCAGGTCCTCATTACCTAAAATGGTACATCAACACATGTACCTTGTGAGACATGTGTATACCATTTTTATTTTAAAAAAAAAGTTGAAAGGGACCTTCTGAAATGTGTTTCAAGAATTAGAAGGGTATGATTCTTCAGTGAACTTGCAAACAGATAAAATAATAATAATAATAATAATTAATAATAATAATAAAATACTTTAGTGATAACACTTAGCATTCCAATGGTAACATGTAGCTAGTTCTATTTTGAATTTAGTTCACTGAATGCTGCCATCTACTGCTTGTATCAAGAAAAGCTATGGCATACAAAAGGCAAAGAAGAGATGAGCTATGTTACCATTTTAAAGTCTGTTCCAATCTACTTCTAAAGTAGTAAACATCACTGAACAATCCCATAGGTGTTTACCCAGAAGTATAGTCTTAATGAATTCAATGGGACATTCTGTCAGATTTATTGCACTAATATATATACAATATAGTCTGAGGCATGTCTACTCAAAAGTAAAGCCCACTGAGACCAATGGTAGTATTCCCAGGATGGTATTCTTGGATTTATTTGAAAACGTAAGGGGCTCTACAGACCACCCTGATAGAGCAGCATCCCACCACCCCTTTCAGCACCAGATCAGGGCTGCGGTAACAACACGCCACAGCCCAAATCCAGAGGTTTGCTGGCTCTAAAAGAAACTGCAAAATGCCGCTCCTTTTAGAGCTGGCAAAAGGTACCTTTGCCACCATGGCAGCACTTTTCAGCATTCCTTTTGGTGGGCATCGTATAAACACTGCTCCAAAGGAGCACTATGACATTGCCTGCCATACAGGCAGGTGGGTGTCCAGCATGACACAAAAGTGGGGGAGGCATTGGGTCATGTGTCATCCAAATGCCACATCTCCATGTCGCCCCCACACTGGAACTTCAAGCCAGTCTGTATAGCCCCTAATAGTTTTAAGTTCATAAAAGATTCCAACTCGCCAAAGCTATCTCTAATTTAAAGATATTACCTATAAAGATTAATATTTTTAGTTGGATAATTGTTCCATATTGAATCAAAAGAAATAATAGTTTTAATATGAAGTTCTGCATTTTTATGCTTCAAAATAATCTGGAAAACATTTTTATCACCTCTGGGGTATGGATTGCATGAGGAATAAAACTGGCGGTGTCACAATCATACATCACATAAATAAATTTCCTTTCAAGAAATTATGCACTGGTATACAGATATGTTACATATGGTCAAACGTTGAAATAAATTATGACCAGATCTCATGCAAAGTCATGCTATTAATTTTTATTTAATAAATAAAGATTTAGATAACTTCCTTCTGCTTTGAATTAAGGTTCCCCCCCCCCCCCCAAGAAACAGGTGGTAAGAGTTTCAGTCTTTGCTTGGCTAATAAAATCAAACAAGAGAAGGCAGATGGACACTGTAAAATATCTTCAGCAGTTTTGTTTTCCAAAACTGAGCAGGCATAGTCTGTATTTCATTTAAGCTTCTAGAATTTGAAATCAGCAAGGTGCATAAATGGCCACTGATACATGGGATGACTTTCATATGACTGCTGTTGCTCTGTGAAAGTCATTGATGCTGCAGAATTAACCCATGAATTGCAGTATAAAATCTGAATCCCCATCTAGGTTTCATAGGATTTTTTTCCAGGCATGTGTTCCTAGGGATTGAAAGAGTATTAAAATTATTTGAATAAGTGGCAAAAATAGTGAGGAAAATATTGGAAGAATGAAAATCTTCACAGTTTAAGACCTACTCTTCATGAAAAACGCACATTATTATTACCATGATTATTATTATTATTAATCTTTATTTATATAGCACTGTAAATTTACACAGTGCTGTACATACCATCTTAAAATGAATGCTTTTGTACAGAAAATGGCATTATATGCACAGAAACAGGGCTATAAAAATATGCAGGCCTAGGAATCCATAGAATAGTAATATGATGCATGATGGAAATTCTGTATATTTCTCTTCCCAAAGTTGGGTTCCATTTCTAATTCCAGGTCTTGGTGTTAGACATTGAAACATCAGTGCATTTGTGCACTGGTGCATCAATGGTTTAAACTGATGTTAAATATTAGGTGACCTCCACAGAGTTTCAAGCCATGTAATCTGTGTGTTCTGTCTGTAAACAAAAAGCACTGACTTGCTCACCTGTGAATTATTTTATTTCTTAACTACCTATTGCAGAGCTTGGCTCTGGGTGGGTAATTCTTGGAGTCGTAGTGCAAAAAAACCTCTGTGTGTGTGTGTGTTTATTTTATGTTTAATTCACTGCTATAATTGAATCCTTTTCAGTTTAGCCATTACTACAAAAATAATTTTCTCAGATTGCTTGTGCCATCCAGAATATACAACACATATAGTATTTCTCCCTTTTTAAAAGTTTTGTTTTAATAGAACTGCAAATAAAAAGGCTGGCCTTTAGAACAAACAAACAGCTTCATTTATATACAGTTTTATACCGCCAAAGCAGTATCTAAGTAGTTTACAACTGCAAGCTAATTTGCCCCCAACAATCTGGGTACTCATTTTAGCAACCTTGGAAAGATGCAAGCCTGAGTCAAGCTTGAGCCCTTTTGCTGGTATTGAACTTGCAACCTTATGGTTCTGGGTGAGTGGCTGCAGTACAGGCATTTAACCACTGTGACACCAGGACTCCTAACTATTGAAACAACTTGAAAGTTAATTATACTATAATTTTAAAATAATTATAGGCCTGTATGATTAAAGACATTTTGGGGGTTATAGACATTATTTTCTCTGTTGTATGCGTTTGATGTATGATGCTTTTCTATTGTCATTACATCTTCAATGGAACCATTATAAACATATACATTCTAATTTAAAAAAAAAACAGAAAGAGAGACGGGTATACATCAATGAATCAAATGTCTTTGACATTAAATTTCACAGAGCTAAATCCAGTTTTTCATTCCCACAAGAGGAATCCCACTAAAGCTGCTAAATAGTAAGCCAACATTAATGCAAATTTTAATTTTACTCTGCTTGTCACCAGGTATTGTGTTTAGGCTACAGTTACATGAATAGAAATTGATTTCCAGAGAGATCTAACAGCAAAGTGGTAGCATTTTCACTACAATCAGCCAATCCAGAATAATAGTAGTAATAATGCTACGGTCATCATATGTCCCTTTTTACAGTTTGCAATCAATCCTCTGTTTGAAAACATGCTGTGTTGGAAACATTGTCCAACTAAAGTATAATTCAAAGACAGAGAAGTATAAGAAGGTAGACCAAGACCCTCAAAGTTGCTTAATAGAACTCGGACACTACAGGCAAACTACATTCAAATTTAGCATATGCAGATCTTTTTTACAAATGTGATCCTCTTTTTGTGTGTGAAGTATTTTCTCTTTTTTGGTGATATCCGTATGGCTTCACTATTTAAAAATAGTATGCATCATCAAAAATTAGAGCTGCCATACTTTTAAAAAATGAAGAAGAATTAATTTGCTAACAGTTTTAAATGTCTTTCCAAACTATCCCTTGGCTGTACCAGAGGATTGATGCTGGCTCCCTTTGCATTATTGCCATGCTCATTTTCCCTTCCTAATGCAGGTTCATTGTTTACTGCAACTGTAAGTGAGGTTCAAGTTAAGAGGAAGTTTTACCATTGCAAAAATAGTGCTTACTTCCAGAGCTGTAGCAATTTCAGAACATGTTGAAAAACATCTGTGTTTAAAAAATTATATATTAAAACAAACTTTTAAGATATAATCATGTCCCGGTGGCTTTTATATGGGTTGTGTACTTTAGTTATGTTTTTTTAACTTTTATGTATTTTATGTAATTTTATACTGTTTTTAGTTAGATGATTTTAATTGTTTTAACATTTTTATTATAAAGTTTTTAAAATGTTTTAATCTGTGAGCTATCTTGAGTCCCATTTTGGGAGAAAGGTGACATACAAAATAAATAAATAAATAAATAAAATGTTAGTTTTGGGGAAAGGGATGGAATAAATGGGTGGAATTATTCTAGACAATCCAGAACTGTTGAAAACTGAAATTTATGGTGTTGTCCATATGGGCCAAATAAAACATCCTTCCAGCAAGCAGTCTTAATGACACAGGGCTCAATCCTCTGCTCTGGTGCAAACTGTCAGGCCAGTTCAGCTCTGAACCTGTGGTATACTGCCCTTAAAATGGCTCAAATAAACATACCTTTTGCCCTAGATCTTCTACAGCCCTCCATTATGATGCAGGGTGGATGTTTCCAATGCATTCTGCTGTGCCACCTGCCACAGATTGCTTGTTCTGAAGTCAGAATTAAGTGTCCAGCACATTATCAATTTTAGGTTACTTGTTCTGATTTCAGAGTGAGTAACTCAAGCCAGTGATGGTGATGCCAGGCAGTAGAGTGGGATACGCATGCAAAGAGCCACCCACCATCACGATGGAGTGCCCAAAGTAATGGGAGGGCATTAGGGCAGCTTCAGGGCCAGAATACTCCAGACTACTCATGGAGTATTCTGGCCTGTGCAGACCCAGCCTATGTATGAGTAGTAAACTTTCACACTACCTACTCTGCATTATCCAGAACAATTTCAGCTACTAATCTTTATACTGTCTTGAGCAGAGCTGACATATCTGCAAAGTTCAAATGCTCCAGAGAGTCCCCCAGTTTAATAGGCCTCACCATAGATACATTCATGCATACATCCCTCTTGCACTGAGGCAGAATCCTCTGTGTGTGCATCCTCTGCCCCAAGAAGAGAACTGTTAGGATTAATTCTTTGTTCCAGAGAATAAAACCTACATTGTTTGTGCAAACCTTATCTGATATTTGTGTGCATACGTATTTTCCCTCCTTTTTCATTCTGTGCTATCCCAGAAGAGTCCTGACTGATATGAGGTGTGAAGTGATGCAGCCAGACAGACTTTGCTGCCTGGAGGAAGACCCCAGGGATATACTTGCAACCATGTCAAGCAGAGATTATCATTGCTTCCGTTCAAGACGGCAGGGCTGCCAGCTCCATAAGGAAGCACCTGAACTTTTGCTCCCTATTTAGTCTAGGTAGCTTAACGTATTCCAGCCCTTCCTTCTGCCTCAGTGAATATCCCTGCCTAGGTCTGCTCCCCAGTTGTGTTGGAATATGTCCCTGGACACCTTTCAAATATTTGTGAAATGTATAGGCCTTCTCCCCTCATTTGAAGCAACACATTTTTACTCTGGCAGACAGAAGCAAAGCATAACAGTTCTCTTCGGGGGTATCTCCTGCAACCACGTTATTCTCAGCTATTGCCACTTTGCATTTACACGCTACCCTCTCTGTGCCTCACCTCCCAGCCACAGACATGTTCTGCTCAATAACTTAAAACAGCTTCACTGTCACCCACAGGAAAGCTGTGAATTGAACTGAACAAACTACATGGACACACATGCTTTTTCATGCACAAAATAAATTAGCTTATTTACTTACTTATTTATTGTATACCCTGTTTTTACATCAAAAGACAAGTAATAAGTTACCAATTTAAAAGAAAAAATGGGTTTAAAAGGAAAGAAATAATGATAGATTCATAAAAATTCATTTAAAACATGGTTTAAAACAGTGCTTCCTAAACTTTGGTTCTCCAGACATTTTGGATTTCAGCTCCCAGTATTCCTGATTGTTGGCCATGCTGACCGGGGCTTCTGGGAGATGAAAATTCCTCAAACACCTGGGGGACCATGTTTGGAAATCATTGGTTTAAAACAATAAAAGTCATAGCCAGCACCAAACCAGACTCCTTTCAACAGTAGACCAAACTACATGCCAAAGGCCTGTGTGAACAGAAAGATCTTTGTGAGTTAGCCAAAGAACAGCAAAGAGGAAATCAGCCAAGCCATCCTTGACAGGTAGTTCCATCATCTGGAAGTGGCCACTGAGACAATAGTAACCCCTGGGAACGTGATGGTGGGAAAGGGATGGGAGCAGAAGGGGGCAAAAGATGCATTTCACCACACACTGGAATGCCAACACCAACGCCGCCACCAGAGATTCCCATTTCATTCCCACTCCGTCCCAAAGGAGGCGATTTTCAGGAACGCTTCTGAACAGTTCCTGAAAATCACCTCCTATGGGACAGATCTGGAACAGAATGGGAACTTTTGGCAGCAATGACATTCTGGTGCATGGTAAAATGTGTCCTTTGCCCCCTGCCATTTCCAACCCACTCCCTTTCGTTCCTTCAACACACAACAATTCCCTGGGACATTCAAAATGTGTAAATACCAGGAGGAGACAGTGCAGAAATCTTTGTGTTCTCATGCTCCAAGGAGATAATTACAGAAATGTTTTGTCCTTTTATGTGAGGATAAAATAGGCAGTGCAGTACATCCCTAGGCATGAAGGAATGTACTTATTTTACAAAATGGCCATCATTTTTAGTAAGCAATCATCATATTTTCTTGGATCCACAGTAAATAAATCTTAAAAACAATTTGGGCACCATTAAGAGAGATGACAGTTGTTGGAGGAGGTGGTTATATCTCTAGATTGTACGCTATAGGCAGGCTTTTTACATATTCTTGATTTTATTTGTTTTTTGTACAGCACTGTGTACATTTATGGCGCTTTATAAATAAAGATGATGATGATGATGATAATCCCACAAATTGTACAACGTACATCTATTGGTCTCAGGGCTACCTCATCTGTGGAAATCAACTTGATTTTATAAGACCTCTCTTGGACCTAAATTAGCTCTGCTGGATTAAAAAAAAAAAAGCAAAATTTTCTCCATGCTTTTTGAGAGATTATTGAGAATGTGCTTAGCTTTTAAAAATTTAAATATCGGCTAGTGCTGGGGAACCCTTAGGGCCCACAAAATTGACGTTGAAGGTCATGTTTGGCCTGCTCCTGGCCAAGCTCCAATTATTATCCCCAATTAAAAATTAGACTGATTGAGGCAATTAAAACTTAATAACTCAACACTTGCGTAAGTTCCATGATTCAGTGAGCCTGCTCTAGTTGGGACTAATAATTGGATTTAGGCAATTCTATATAGAGCCCCATGCTTCTATAAAACCTCTAAGTCCAATATTTAACATTACATACCTGTACTGGGGATGAAAAGAATATTCCAAAATATCCCAATAGATCCTCAGAAATGTGCAAAAATATTATTTTCTGCTTAGAATTTTTTTTCCTGGACAAAAAGAAACTTGTCATTTGCAAATTTTGTGCAGAAATAACAGCCAAACTACAAATAGTTTTCTAAAACTGCAGTTTTGTCTGCACAGGCCAGAACACCCTGAAGGCACCTTGGAGTATTCTGGCCCCAGAGCTGCTCTGACATCCCCCTGTTACCTGTCACTCCTATTGAAACACCAATAGGCTGTTTGCACCTGTATCCCACTGTATCACCTGACACAATCCTCTGTTCATCTCTCACTCTGAGGTCAGAATGAGGAGCCCATCAATAATCATATGGCTTTATGCCTCTTCCCGAACTGAGTGTGAGTGATGCACAGCCACAGTGGTCATGCTGCTCAACAAAGCAGGACACATTATAAACAGCCGAGGGTTCCAGATCTCCTGGGAAGATCTGGAGCAAAAGGTAAGTTTTTAAAATTGATTATAAGGAGGTTATACCCCAGATTTGGTGGTGAATGGGCTGGGCATCATCTGGCCTGTTCATACCAGAAGTGGGGTTTGGACCCTGCATCATCTGGACTCCCAGCCAAGAGGACGAGGGAGGAAATTTTATTTGGCTCATGCAGACAGGGCCTCAGAAGGACCAGAAATTTACTAGAATTATTTGTTACTTCCCTCGAGAATGAAATTAGCAAATAATAGTGGCTGGCATTCAGGATTGCAGTTACAGATTTATAAGCTAAATTTACTAAACTGCACTATATTCGGCTATGCTATGTAGTCATGATCATGTTATTATTATCTGCCCTCCTTAAATTCCAGGGAGCCACTCTGAGCTGTGCAGGTCTGCTGAAGGGACTGATGGGAAAGGGAGCCAAAGCAACATTTGGAAGGCTCTGTGTTCCCTGGCCCAACCCCAAATCAATCACATATGAAAGTCTTTGCCTAACTAAATTATTCTCATTTGTGAAGCCACAGCAGCAGTCTAGTAGATGTAACTGGTTCCAGCTATATGGTATCTGCTCCTAATTTTCAGTGGGACAAAATCTTTTCAAAACTGAAGCATACCGTTGAGTTACATTTCTTTCCCTGTTTCCCAAACCTCCACTGTGTTGTAATTTTCTGCCAGCAAAATAAAACAAGTCCCTTTTTAGTGGAGATAAAAACTGTCACACATTTGCATTCCCTGCTGTCTTGTGGCCTAATAATATTATTGAGCAGTTGGACCATGAAATTCTATAGAACTGCCTTCCAGAATGACAGGTGGCTCCTTTACTCTCAATATATCGTCTCACACAAACCCACGTGGAATATGGAATTTATTTTACAAAGCACAAGAGGAATTCTTTCATAATTACCTTTGGTTTCTTTTTGCACTTCATCCAAAGTTCCCACAGAAGCCGTGAAAGCTGTTAAATTATTTTCTTATTGTTTCTGCTGCATATCTTGTGGTTTGAAGCCTGCTAACTAGCAATCATGCTGTTTTGTGTTCTTTTCTCATAGTCTCAGTGGGGAAATTAAAACAAAGCAAAGCTTAATGCCGGTTCCACCAGACGCCACAAGGATGGGAAGGTCTCAAGTAAAATCCTCAATCCACCTGCATACTTTTGTAGTCCCAGTGAAGTCAATAGGGGATTTATGGGATGTAACCTTACCCTGCAAAACAACAGCAGAGCAGTTTGAGAAATGTCTTGCTGAGAGGACTCCGGATGTTTCTCAGCATAACACCACACTTGAATGTTGTGTAATTATAAAGGGAGGAGGAGTTGTCTTTAAATGAAATATGCATTTTTTAATATCCCACTGTTCTTAAACTTTGTTGGAGTAGGCTTGGTTTGTTTTTTTCTTTTATAGGACACTTATGGCTACATGAAACCTGTCCCCTTTTATCTGTGAATATTCCCACTTCATCAAATGTTGGTATCACACATTTGAAGAACTTTAATTTTTTTTTAAAAAAAAAAAATCTAACCTCTATTGTGTAGTCTCCACATGAGCATTGCCTGTATGGCAGCCCTAGCTTGTTCCTGAAGCATTCACATGCAGTATATACTTTAATTTTTCATTTTGTTTCATTATATCCCACCTTTCACCCAGCACAGCATGCAAAATGGCATGCAACCTTTTAAAAACACAATGGGGCTTTCTAGATTGGCAAAAAGAAGTGTGTTCATGGCTGCATGAAACTCTAGCCTTTAGATGAGAAAAAGGGAAAGTGTGCCATGAAAATGCTTTTTTGTGTGTGTTTTAGGGGAGAAGAAGTGCCTTTAAAAAGGTGCTGGTTTTCCCAGCTTCTTTTTTAAAAACTGCGGAACAGCACAGATCCATCTAAAGGCTGTGGTGCCGCTGCTAAGCATTAAGGAAAAGGCAACTTCATGTCACACCTTTCCTGCCAATCTAGAAAGCCTTATACAGTGTTTTAAAGAAACACTCTTAGTGCAAAAATTAAAACAAGTGCAAAAATTAAAACACAATTAAACCAAACTTTTGTTTTAAAAACACACATTAAAAATTCAATTTATAAAAGCAGTTTTAAAAATTCATTTAGACATAATGAAACAGAAACATAACACTACCTATTAAAAGCTCCATCTGCCACAACATAGTAAAAACCAAATGCCTCCATAAACAAGTAGGATGCCAACTGGACCTCCTGGGAAAGGGAATTCCACAACTTAGGGGCAGCTTCTGAGAAGGCTCTCTTCTGTGTCCTCACCAGGCATCCCTGTGATGTTCGTGGGACCCAAAGAAATATTTCTTCTGAAGATCTTGGATCTCTGGGAAGCTCAGTAGGAATGAGTGAAAAAAAAATGGGGTATATCCACACTGGACAATTATCACAGTTTGATACCACTTTAAGTGTCAGAGATCTTTCCTACAAAATCTTCCAACTTGTAGTTTTATGCGGTACTTAGAATTCTCTCCTATGTTCCCACATTCTTACACAATCGTCCTCCATCATTCACACTTTACTTCCTTTCCAGCTTCTGCCGATTTATCGTTCCCATTATTACTTTCCACTATTATCAAGTTAGTGTCAATCTCATCTGATGTGTTTATCATATTTTCAGTCACCTTTGTCTTAAGACTCTGTCTTTCCATATAGCTTATCATTTTACAACTATTATTTTACAACTATTATGTGGGAACATAGAAGGCTAGAGTAAGTGATCGAGGGTCAGAGCAAGTGATTGGAGGGAAATGGTATGAGGAGGTCGATAGTTAAGAAGATTGAATAGGGATAGAGGATAAGGATGGGAGAGAAAAGAAGAAGGAAGGAAGGGGAAGAGGATAGATAGATGAAGGTTGTATGAGAGGAAGTGTTAATAGGTGGTTGGAAGTTTAGGGAATGTAGAGGATGTGATATAGATGGCCATCACTGCCAATTGACCCAAGCTAGAAATGATAGTGGGAGGATAGGTGTCTGATTTTATAAATTCTGTGTAACATATAGCATGTATAGAAAATGTGTTATTGGTATGTTTTTGTATGTTCTGTATGTTTTTTATATATACTCAATAAAATTTATTAAAAAAAAAAAAAGAATTCTCTCCTAGAAAGCACTGATGCCATAGTGTGGGGCAGGGGAGGCATACTAGAGAATAAAGTATCTCACAAAACTACAAATCCCTGAATCCAGTAGATTGTAGCCATGGTACTTAAAGTGGTACTCAAACTACTATAATTGTACAACATAGATACATTCTCTGTTCACTTCCACCACAAAGGACCCCACATTTTTGGTCCTTCAGTTAATCAGTTGCTTTAATTTATTGCATTTCCCATATTTTCTTTTTCTGTATTTGACCACATGCAGGAACAACTATGTTAGTCCTGAATTAATTCTCAGTTAGTTCTCCATCTCTGCCTCAAAAAGTACCTATATAGAAGTTGGATACCACATGCTCTGCTCCATATTGGGATTACCTTCATTTACTAAATTTTTGCACTGCAGATTAGGATGAAATTTCATTTCAATTTTTTTCCTTTTTATTACCAGATTTGATTTGCTTCCCACCTTTCTTCCAGGTTTGGGATGACAGGCTGCTTTCAGCATAATTAAAAGTTTCCAACAAAAAGAAAAACACAGTAAATAATATATATTAAGATACAAACTAAGGCAATTATAATATTAAAACACCAGTGAAAATAGTTTTAAACATTAGATTATTAATTCAGTACATTCCTTTACAAAGGCCAGACAAATATCAGGCAACCAAGTATTGTAACAGTTGCAAATTTCTTCATATTTGGCAGGAAAAGAACTTGAAATTGTATCATTCTAATACTGGGGGGAAATGAAATCAATATATTTCTCCACTCCACATGTTGGGTTCCAGGTCAGTAGGATGATGAATCAGTTTTAGGTTTTGCTTAAGATTTTAAAGTTGTTCAGGTTGCTGAAACATCTACCCCAGATAAGATCAGCACTTTGGATAGCTTATGTAAAGCTATGTAAATGACCAGAGTCACCATCCCACTGACATAGAAACCACCAATTGTCACTGTTCCAGCCCTAACATATGGAGAAGGGGAAGACAATTCTGGAGTTTATCACATGGGAGACAACTGGAAGTATTAACAATGATTAATCTGTGATAATCCTACAATTGCATGAATGGTTTTCATACAATGTCGTGTTCAAAGTGCTATTATCCTGTGAATAACCAGTGATGATCCCTCAATTGTGCTAATGGTTTTCACATGACATCAAGATGAAACATGATTAAAGTGCCATTATCTAGTGAATAACCAGGCAAGAAACAGCAGCAAAGCATTCACAGGATTTTCCCATGAATGACTTCTTGTTGTTTGTTGCCTGGTTATTCCCTGTTTATTCACAGGACAATGCCTCTTGTGTTAATCTCATTTTAATCTCATTTTAATGTCAATTGTGCAATTTTAATGGGTTAATTACTGTTTAAACTCCTAATTTCCTCCTGTGTGATAAACTCCTCTATTTGAATATTTTTGGTATAGTCAATGGCATATAGTGCCTTACCTATAAAGCCCTATATGGCTTGGGTCCAGGGTACCTGAAGGACCGTCTCTCCCCATATAATCCGCCCCGCACACTTAGATCCTCTGGACAGCGATTACTGAGAGTTCCGGAGACCAGATTAGCGAGTACGATGAAGAGGGCATATTCCATCTCTGCCCCCTGTCTCTGGAACTCTCTACCTATCGATCTCCGCTTGTCCCCCTCCCTTGCTCAATATAAAAAGGATCTAAAGACCTACTTATTTAACCAGGCATATCGCTGAATGGACTTTTTATTTATTAGCCTGTTGTAATGCCGCCCACTGTTCTGTTGCCGTATATGCACTAGCACTTGTATTGAGATTTGTGATTTTACTGTTTTACTGTTTTATTGTATCTGGCTTGTTTTTAATGGTTTTATGTCTTATTGTTTTTACATGCTGTACACCACCCTGATCTATGGAAGGGCGGTATAGAAATAAATCATATTATTATTATTATTATTATTATTATTACTATGTCATATAGAAAATCCACTCCATGGTTTTTAATTAACTTTAAGCATTAAATAAAAATATTTAACTTCAAGATACTGAACCTATTTGGATAGTTCCTCTGGTTCTACATGGGCTCAGATGTACAAGTAGAAAGCTCCATGCATTTGGGAGCCTTGATGAAATATTCTGACCTATTCAGAATCCTGAGAAAACAGATAAACATGAGAAGAGCTATTTGATCATACTGTTCCAAGGTGACAAGTGACTCTTTCAGATGCGGGAAGTTGGAAGTATAATCCAAGGGCAATCCAAACGCGATCCTGGGGTTTCACGTTATTGCAAATTAATTCTTCTCACGCAAATTCGGGCAAAAGGGAAGTCACTCCGAATGCAATCATGGGTTTAACGTTATTGTGAATTTAAGCTTCTCACGCAATTTCGGGCAAGGGGGGGTTATTTTCGGGTAATGGGAAGTAATTCCGAATGCCTTCCGAACGGAGCAGGGGTTCAGGTAAATTCGCTAAACAAGCGAATTTACATGAATCCGCATTGGCTCCATTCGGAATTGGGAGAAATTCCTCCCGTTTGAAAGAGTCCAAGGAGAGAAGATAAAGAGATAGAGTCCAATACACTGGGGTTGAAGACAGAGTTCTTGAAAAAGCCTATTAAAGTTGCTGGCATGCTGTGGCTCATCCAGCTGGGAGGTGTAGTCCAAAAAAGTAACAATTCCAAATTCTGAGTTACTGTTTCTACAAACCATATTTATCTAAGTTAGAGTTCAACCCATTGTATTTCTTTCTTTCCAGAGAGATTAAAGTACTCAAGTTTAAGGAGAGGGTTAAGATCTGGCATGTTCCACTTCCAAATAGATTATCCTCTAGAGACCTAGTGGTTTTCATCCATCAGCAGAAGTTATGCTGGGGTTCATTTGAAAAACAGCAGGGGTTTTTCCCCACAAGTCATTTGTTTAGCTTACAAACCCTTTTACAATCACAAATAAATCAATAAAATCTGAATATCTGGCAAAGTACATTACTAGTGAATTCACAACTTAAGGGCTGCTAATTAAAATCTCATATGCCCATCCTATTCTGGCAACTTTGATTACATACATTTCTACAAATATGATTTTCTTCTAAGGTTTCATTATGTTTATCATAAAACATCAGGAGTGATAAAATGATTCTTGTGATTTGAGCTATTGCCATTGTCCCTTGGATGATTATCTGCCTTGAGACCTGAAATGGCTGCTTCATTTTATTAAAATTTATGTATAATCCATAAAATCATTGAATTACATCTGTTACATATTTAATACTAGTACAGTGGAGGGAGAGGATAGGATGACTCAGAAATAATATTAAGCATATTGCTTTTTTTATTAGACATCTACTTTAATGTACTCTTACACAGTGTATTACTCAAATATGACTAAAGCTTTGTTGCCTAATTCTCAAAGGTGTGGCTGGAAATGACTCTTCCCAATTTGGTATTTTTTTTACCCAAAGAAAAATGTGGGGAGGGGGGGACTAGGGCATCACCACCAACTGTGACAGCATCTTTAAAGGTTTGGAAAATTGCTTAGCTCAAGGAGGCACTGCAAGAGTAACTTTAATACTGATTCAACCTGTGTATATTGGTACTAATGTGAGAGAACCCCAGCTTTTGGGTGAATGAAGAAGGTTTTATTGTGAAATTATCACATATACACAGAGAGAGGGAGAGAGAGAGAGAAGCTTTCAGAGCTAACCAAACTGGAAACATGGAAATTGGAAAGTGGAGTTTGAGGATGCGGAAGGGTAAAATTGCCTGTCCAAAGGGTAGATCACAGAAATTAGAGTGACTCAGACTGGGATCTGAGGGTGACACAGTGTATGAAAGAATCTGTCTGTTCACAGAGAGCACAGACTGGGGTGGCAACTGTGTGCAAGGAGGCTAGGATTTGGGGTCAATATTTTGACCTAATAACTAGCCTCGGGGGGGGGTTGTTTGATGATCTCTAGCAATGTACCAAAGATTTGATGGCTTTCCCAGGAATTGACAATGAGATTCCAGGCTGGTTGATAGTTTTAACTTTAGGGTTACAAAAACAATGTATGGATGAGGACAACACCAGTGTGAAGGGATAGGGAAGCTGGCTGGGAACACAGCAACAGGTAGGCAGAAAGACCTGGCTTCTCCCTTGTTTTGTGCTGCAAGAGGAAATGCAAAAGGCCTGGGGAGAAGGAGCAATCAGTACACCCATTTAGCTTTAATTGCAGCATTACCAGCGTTGTACACATGGTCTCAGGTTTGTGTGCCTTTCTCTTGGAAAATCCACCTGGTGTTCCAAAGGTCATTGTGACCTCTTTTAAGAACATGCTGGCTCCAGATATGAAATAAGAAAATATGGACACCCCAAATAGTGTTGGGTATGCAGCATGTACTAATAATAGCTGAGCCTGATCTAGGAAATGCAGCCCTAACTATCTTAACACATGCTCTGGTCAATGCTAGGGCAGAAATGTGGGGTGGAGGTCATTTTTGGAGTGCTCCCAGAATCTCACAAAACTGCATGGCTAAGTATACAGGAGATCAACAACAGGCCTACAATGTCACAACAACATTGGTGACTAGAGTTACCAGATCACAGGGCTTGGCCCTTAGTATCCAGTTTTCATGAGTCAACTTTGGGCAAGAGATGAGGGTGCAAATTCTCCAGTTTTGGTAGGCTCAGCTCCAAGCAACAAAATAGGTCAGCTGTGTCCAGCTCAACTAGGAGAGCAGCACAAGTACTGATTGATTTGTTGCTACAATTTGCAAAGACTCTCTGGAAGTCTATGTATTTACTTAAGATTTTATCCCATTAGACTTGCAATGTGGAATTAGAGCAGGATAGTAGCATCTGTGGATATGCCTTATCACACAACACTGTGTTTGCCCAGTATCTGGTCTGTAGTCTTTCTGCCACTTCTCCCAAGGCAGTTCTGAAATGCAGGCATTCACCTGATCCAGGTGGGTGTGATTCTGCTCCTCTCCTCCTCGTCCCCCTCCTACTCGCTATTCCCAAGTAAGCTGTTTTTCTTCCAATTTCTTTTCTTTTCTTTTATCTTTTTTTTACTTAATGGATTGCCATGATCACACAATTGTCCTAAAAATAAAAATAAAATAAAATAAATACCATCCAAAAGGCATGCTGGGAAAAGCATAGGGGATGGAGGCAGGGCTTTTGAGGCCAACATGTGAAAGACAGAGCCAGAACACCATAGAGGGACAGGATCAGCACCATGGTGATTTGAAAGAGCTGTGTGATAATAATTGTCCCCAATCTGGTATGTTTGCATTTCCTACACTGACACGAGTGTGGTGCCTTACAAGCCTGGTATGATAAAGTCCTTACTTAGCTTCTTCCTACACTCCTAGGAGGCTCATCCTCTCCTCTGCATCCATTTTCTATCTAGATGCCAGTAGGCTAGATTAAATGTTCCTTATCCCATCTCCCTAAGTGAGAAGGGACAGGCCCTTTAGATAACATTTCTCTCTTAATTTCTAAATTGGAACATGTATTCTGCGTAACTGAAAAGTGCTCTTTGTCAGAGGTGGTTTTGTCTAGTGAAGAAACCAAGTTAGATTATCAGTGCAGCATATCTAACTTTCTCTTCTTTAGAAAAGTTCATCAGGGGCCTTGGATGCAGCTAACCTAGGTCCTAAACACACTGCAGAAATAATCCAGTTTGAGACCACTTTAACTGCCCTGGCTCAGTACTAGGGTATTCTGAGAACTGTAGCTTTGTGAGACATTTAGCGTTCTCTCTCAGAGAGATCTGGTGCCACAATAAACTACAATTCCTAGGAATCCCTACCACTGAGCCAGGGCAATTAAAATGGTCTCAAACTGGATTATTTGTGCAGTGTGTTCATGTTGCTAGACTCTTTTTCTTGCAGCCCATCTTCCATAACTCTTTTTGCCCCTTCCTGAAGTTGGAATTCAAACTCCATATTTCTGTCTCTGAAGCCAGAGTATCATCTAGCATTATCAAGGGTAACCTGGTTTTACCTCTGGTCCCCAGCATATGTTCCTGGGAGCATAGATTTGCAGCCTTGATGTCAAATCAGATGATAGATTTAATACATTTTTTAAAAGTCAAGGAATGAAAAAAGTCTGGATGTTGTAATATATTATATTCATCACCTGCATATCTTGTATTTGGTATGCTTGGATGTGTGACTGGTCATTCGAAGGTACACATGAGCTTAATTTGCTAATTTGGTTACTAAGATGTTCTTCCCTAAGAGAACTCTATAGCCTGCTGAGGCTAATATCTTCCTTTTTAGAAAGGCTTTTATGATTTAACTGTTCTGTTGTAGCTGATTATTTTTACAAGATGTTTCATCTCCTTTTATTATGAATTTTATTGTCTTGTTCTCTCCTTTTTTGTTGGATCATTTTTATCTTTTTGTAAACTGTTTCAGGAATATGCTTATTGGGAAGCATTAAAATGTAAGTTACAAAAATTACTATCTCAGCACTGTCAAGGAGATTCCTTCCTTGCTTAGGAAGATGCATGGAACAAGGCCTTTAAAAATTCATATGGTACAGCTTTGTCTATGCTAACATTGTGTCAGAAAGATTCTGCCTGTTTAATTTCTGCACATCATAAGAGGCAGTTCAAGGGAAGTAGCTGTCCAAGCTACTTGCAATTGGTCGGTACTGTGGCTCCAGACAAGAATGAATTATTAATACATTTTAAGAGCATAGGTCACTTTAAGTAATAGATTAATCCACTAAAGCTGTAGTGCATTAACTGAGGCAAGCTGTTGAAACTGGAAAATGAAAATCTGGATTAGCAGGTCTGAAACTGAAAGGTAGACTAGTCATTTGTTGTTGTTGCTGCTGCTGCTGTTGATGATGTCTGAAGTTATTTGAATTTTGCTGTGATTTAATCATATAGAATAAAAGGGAAAGTTCTGGATTTTAATAAAACCTAACATTCAACGTTTGAAGGAAAATGCATACTGTCAGGGTAGGGAATCCTTAGCAGAATGTTTTTAAAGTGTGGAGATTTTGGTATTTGGGTGACTGCTAATTTTGTCTTCTTTTAGGGACTCACGGGAGTTAAATTACTTTCCCCATCCATAGGCACATCCAGATTGTGATTGTGCTGATGATATAGGAGCAGTAAGATATCCATACCTGGATAAATGCCAGAATTTGCCAAGATACTGGCCTTTTTTATCAGGGGACATGTTGTTGTTGTTGTTCCCATTCTTTCCAATTTAAATAACCTGATTTGGGGAGCTGATGTAAAAAGTCTCTGACCATAAAACATATATGGATTTCCAAAGTAAAATCAGAAAGAAAGGAGAAAAAACAAATTCTAAAAAGTTCTGTTGTTTTTTTAATCAGGCTATATGTGCCCTCTGAAACATCCTTAAATATGAGGAATCTTGCAAGCATGTTACTTAGAAGTGCCCTTCATGTGTTCAGTGTAGTTTACTCTGAAGTAAGTGGCCAGAGGATAGATACCATGCAGCCTTTATTATTCCTATGTGGGCTTAATGGCAACTGCTGTCTTAGCACTTGATCACTTAGTACACTTTTGATTGATAATTTCTGAAAAAGCTTATCTGCCTAAGTGTTTTCATGGTTAAGTTTTGCCATATCATTTGGGAGGAGCTCTGCCCACACTTAGTTAGTCTAAAAAGGGGCCTTGAGCCCCCTCTGCCCTCCCCATTACAGGAACTCTGACTTGCAGCTCAAAGCTCAAACTAGCCTACACCATCACTTAGTTAATCTCTCACAGTCTTTCAGTGGCAGCCATGACTGTTGCCACTGGGAACTCACATGGTGAAAGTCAAGAGGAAAAAAGAGAGAGAGGATGTGATCCTATTGAGCAGCATAACTACTCCAGGACTGGAGGAGATGGAAGTAATATGGCAGCAGAGTCAATGGCCCGTTGAGATGGGTGGACAGCAGCCAAAGTCATCTTCATCAGGAAGAGCAAGCTGCCAGATCAGGAGCAGTTCTGGAACCAATAGGGAACTTTTCTCTCCTGGCAGTGACAGCTTTCAAAGCACCTCCCTACTGTCACAACACAAAAATGCCTTTGCCACTATTACACAGCATCGTGCCAGTGTGAGTCACCAGTCAGATCATGGAAGGAGGAGGCAAAACGTCTGCACCAGAAGACAGACAATTCAGTAGCCATATTTTGTTCCTTGAGCCAAAGGAATCAGTGAATGAAGGAAAGGAGATATGATATGGATTTTGCTCAGCCTTATTACATGACAAAACAAAGCCAACATGCAGCAAGAGAGAAACAGCTTTCTTCTTAACTCTCTGCATGATGTCATAACACTCCTGTTTGACATCCAGAAGGAGATGGTAATAAAAGTGTGCCTTTTCCCAAACAGATTTTTCGAGTACAACAAAAGATATAGTTTTATGACCATCTCCCTCAGGAAGAGAATGGAAGTGTTTTGATGGCACATGGAGAGGTAAAGGAACCCTGGTGGCACAGTGGTTAAATGCTAGGACTGCATCCAGTATTGCAACCATAAGGGTGTGAGTTCGATCCCAGGGCTCCAGAGTTGACTCAGCCTTGCATCCTTCTGTAGTTTGCTAAAATGATTACCCAGCTTGGTGGGGGACAATTAGCTCACATGTTGTAAACTGCTTAGAGACTCCTTAGTTCAGTATGAAGCAATATAGAAATGTAAATATTGCTATTGCTAAGGAGAAAGCCACTTCTCTCTTGCTGTGTGTCAGCTTTCTTTTGTTGCGTGATAAGGCTCTCGGTCTTTTGTTCCCTTTTCTCATATAGGAGTGTGAATAAGCACTGCAGCAACAACTCTTTGTTTTCTCCCAGCCAGGAGAAGAAAGGTGTGGGCACTCAACAAGACTAATGTCTTTTTGGAGTGGGGGAGTCAGTAGACTGCCTGTTGTGGATTTCCTTTTGTGTGGATGGTGCGAGAGCAGTAAGATGTTCAGACTTGGATAAATACCAGACTCCCCCAAGAGTCTGGTTGTCTGAGGGCATTTTTAAAAAAATCTGACTGACTGAAACCATACCTATGCACTCAGTTACCTGGTGCTGACACATCCCTCTCCTACCAGTGAGAAATAGGAAATAGGAAGCAGCAGCTAATATTGAAACACCAAAGGTTTTCTTGTCAGCATCCAGGAAGAAGGAATACAGATGAGATTTTATTAAAAACAAGGGATTATTACTCATTTATGCCTTTTATTTGACAGATTCCAATAGCAGATGGGACTCCAAATACAGTCTGACTTCAAATGCAGATACCTACAGGTTCATTTCCATTTCAGACCAATCTTATTCAAGCTAATTTCATTATGGGGTAAACCAATAAAATCTAGCAGACATATCAGGAGCTCTACTGGCACAGTGTGTATACTGTAGTGACAGCTCTTTTTAAAATATTGTTTCCCTCCTATTGCTGTACAGTGGTTTGAGTATTGGATTATGTCTCTGGAAAAGTGGGTTCAGATCCCAGTTCAGCCATGGAAACCCCATGGCTAACACTGAGCAAGTCATACTCTCTCAGCTTCATAGGAAGGCAATGCTTTTTTAAAAAATCATCTGAACACATCTTGCCAAGAAAACCCCATGATAAGTTCACTTTAGAACCAGTTTGGTGTAGTGATTTGAGCTTTGACTACAACTCTGGAGATCAGGGTTTGATTCCCTGCTTGGCCATAGAAACCTAATAGGTGGGCAAATGAACCCACTGATCATGCCACTTGCCTCTGCTGCTCCCAAAAATGTACCTTTTACCTCACTTTATTTTGACCATAAGTAGCCACATAGGGCGTGCGACATTCTTTTGGCTGCTTTCCAATAGGCCTAACCTGCATTGTGGGACTCCTCCCAGAAGTGCTAAGTGAGATGCACACAAGAGGCAACCAAGGCCAAATAAGTTCTTTAATTCCAACTGGTGCTCCTGGGAGCATCCTATAGTGCTTTAGAGTTCTTGCAGAGGAACTAGAAAAGCAGCCAATTTTATTTTATGGTGGCACAGTGGTTAAATGCCTGTACTGCAGCCACTCACTCACAAACCACAAGGTTTGTGAGTTCAATACCAGCCAGGGGCTCAGGGTCAACTCAGACTTGTATCCTTCTGTAGGTCGCCAAAATGAGTACCAAGGTTGTTGGAGCAATTAGCTTACACATTGTAAACTGCTTAGGGAGTGCTTAAGTGCACTGATAAGCAGTATAGTAATGTACTTGCTATTGCTATTTTGTTATTTTATTTCTTACCAGCCTCTCTCAAAAGCTCAAGGCAGTATACAAAATAGATTAAAATACAATATATAACTGACCATTAAACGCTTAAGTTAACACAGAGAAACACAGGAGTAAAATGAGCTTTTCACATTGAAATCACCCAGATTAAAATATACCACTTTAAAATTCATAGTTTAAAATTGACTGGGTAGTTGTGCCAAGGACAGAGGTCTATTTTATTACTTATGTTTTATTATTAGACAGCATATTTAGCTGTCAAATCTCTTCTGGCAGGTTATTCCACAATCTAGGGGCAGTCAGTGAAAATGTCCTCTGTATGGCCTGTTGAAGTAAATGTCCCCCAGAGGACTTGTGTGCACATAGATGTTAGGAGTTAGTTTTTTTCAATGTGGCAGATTTGGTGCATTGGCAAGGATACAGTTCAAGGGAGTTTGTACAGTCAGCCCTGGTACCTGTGGAGGATCAGTTCCGGATCCCCACACGGATACCAAAATCTGTGGATGCTCAAGTCCCATTGTCCTCAATGGTGGCACATGATGCATCTACGCCACCATTGGGGACAAATGGGTCTTTGTCACCCTAGCCACACTGAAGCTTGGCTTGACCTCTTCCTCCTCTTTGCCCCACTACCACTGCCTCCTCCCTCCTCCTCTTCGCCCTGCTGTAGCTGCCTCCTCTGCGGATACGGAGGGCCTAATATACTAGTACTTTTTTTTTTTACAACTAAGACATTAAAAATGAGGAAAACAATGTGTTCTTCCTGCCAACACAGGGAACAGTAGCAACATGCTTGGCAACTCCCATAAAGAATAACACAATAAATTACAAACTCTAATTTTCCAAGCTCTGCTAGTTCCTGTCATCAGCTCTCTCTGCCTATTTCTCTTAGACTGCATCTGCAATGCAGAAATAATGCAGTTTAACACTGCTCTGTCATGGCTCCACCTGTTGAATCCTGGAATTTATAGTTTATTGTGACACCAGAGCTTTAAATATCTCCCAAAACTACAAATCCCAGAATTCCATAGCATTGAGCCATGGCAGTTAAACTGCATGGTATCAACTGCATTATTTCAGCAGTGCTATTTTGTAACCTTAGAATTTACCTATCTTGATTATTTGGTAAAATGCAAATATACTTAAGGCAAAATAATTAGTCAGTCAAGGAAATACATTAATGAGTATTTTTTTAAAAAAAGAATGGTAGTCAGAGCTTGCAATTATTTTCATATTAGGTTCAGTTGCAAAATGTAAGAACATATAGGTAAATAATTTGCAATTTAAATAGTTGTGACATCATTTGTAATTTTGTTGGAATTTTTCTGTTCATATATAATGGTGTGAAATTTTAAAAAAATGTACAATTTGATCATGTGGAAGTTGTTAGTATAGTTCTTTTGTTTCATCAGGTTTAAGGATTTTGGAATAACAAAGCTACACTGGACCCATCTGGCTAAGCAGGAAAATCCCATTTAATTGCTCTTTTGCCAAAAAGAGAGTGAGAGAGAGAAAGGTTAAATCACTTCCTGGGAATGCAATTAATTTACAACATATGGAAAACATTGAGGAAAGCCCATAGTGAATTCAGAGCTATTTCTTGGATGCAGGCATTTTTCATAAGTAACATTAAAGCATGCTGCCCTACTGGGTTAATAGTTAAGAAAGTGTTCTAGTGCCCTTCTTCCACAAATTCTATGCCACATGAGGCTTGTCTGAAGAACTGATGTAACAATACTTTCTCATTTTATAATGTCTTTGAAATGAAAATAATCCTCATTCTCCTGTTTGATTGCCATTCTGTTCTTAAAAAAAAACAAAAAAAAATGAAACCCCTTTTGTTGTTTTTTAAAAGTTTGTGTGTTTTTAAAATCACCTTAGCAAATATTTGTATAGTTGACTTTTTCAACTATATAGTGTGTGTGTGTGTGTGAGTGCTCTTTATATATTGTATAGTTGACTCTCATTAGGGAGGCCTCAATATAAATGAAAATATTTTCTATCAGGGTAGCTCAATATATTTTCCTTTCCGAAGAAAAGAAAAAGATGGTGCATCCTCCCACAGAATGTAGAAAAGCTGACTGGAGTAGTCAGATCTCTCTTCAATATGGTGATAGGGAAGCATCATCCATCACACATAAGAGAATGACACCTAAGAGGGTGCAAGGTAGATGGCATTTCAGAGATCTCTCTCTTCCAATAGCTTGATGCTGCTCCATACAACATTTGGCACCTAAGATAACAACTTCATTCTGCCTAATAGGAGGGCTGGCCCTAATCTCTGGCTTCTTGTTCAAAGCCTGCCAAACATGCACACAGTGTACTTTTACCTCACTTTTCTAGTCTCTAGAGCAGCAGAAAACAAGCCTGCTCCCTCCTCAATATGACATCCCTTCGAATATTTAAACAGGGCTATCATAAACAGAGGCTGGATGGCCATCTGTCAGGGATGATTTGATTTGGAGTTCCTGCATGGCAGGGGGTTGGACTGGATGGCCCTTGTGGTCTCTTCCAACTCTATGATTCTATGATTCTATGATCACCTGCCGGACAAGATCTGTCTTATTTCCATCCTTGTTAGCTTCAAAAAAGCTATAAAGACATATCTCTTCTGGCAGACTTTCTTGGAATAACCTTTCCCAGCTAAATAGAGATGATTTGCCATCCTCCCTCCCTTGCTGCTAGTATTTGCCTTGTCCTAAGTTGGTTTTATTGTATTTATGCTGTTTTAACTGTTGTTTTAACTTCTGCATTAGTTTAATTTAGTTTTAAGGGGTGGGAGGGTTAGTTGGGTTGATGATATGTTTTAAACTGCTGTATGTTTTAAATTTTGTTGTACGCCACCCTGATTGCCGAGCAGAGGGGTGGGCTAGAAATAAAATTTATTATTATTATATTATTATTATTATTATTATTATTAACATTCTCTTCTCCAGGCTAAACATCCCTTGCTCCCTAAGTCTTTCCTCATAGGGCACAGTTTCCAGACCCTTCACCATTTAGTTGCCCTCCTTTGGACCCGCTCCAGTTTCTCCACATCCTTTTTTAATTGTGGTGCCCAGAACTGGATACAGTATTCCAAGTGGGGCCTGACCAAAGCAGAATAGAGTGGTACTATTACTTCCCTTGATCTATTCTAGACACTATACTTCTATTGATGCAGCCTAAAATCACATTGGCCTTTTTAGCTGTCACATCACACTGTTGACTCATATTCAACCTGTGGTCTACTTGGATTCCTAGATCCCTTTCACACGTAGTTTCATTAAGCCAGGTGTCCCCCATCCTATATCTATGCATTTCATTTTTCCACCCTAAGTGCAGTACCTTACATTTCTCCGTGTTTAATTCATTTTGTTAGCTTTGGCCCAGCTTTCTACTCTATTCAGGTCATTTTGAATTTTGATTCTGCCCTCTGGGTTTTTAGCTGCTACTCCTAATTTGGTGTCATCTGCAAGACTGATCAGTATGCCCTAATTCTGTCATCCAAGTCATTTATTTTTTTTATTATTTTTTTAATTTTCCATATTCATTTCCTTGTTACAGTCGTATTTACAATCACGATATTCCTTGGAATATATCAAAATTATATTAGCAATCTTTACAAACAAAACTTCATAAGCACATTCACCATTGCCCTAATTCTGTAGCAACCCTTCTTTTATTCCCCATGTCAATTTCAAGTATTCTTTAACAGGTTCCCATTCTTTTTCAATTTTATCCTTCGGTTTGTTGTTAATTACTGCTGTTAAACAATCCATATCCTTAAGTTCTACAATCTTCTGAAACCACTCCTCCAGAGTGGGTATGTAGTTCCTTTTCCAGTTTTTAGCCAATAAAATCCTTGCCGCTGTTATTAAGTGTAGTAATATTCTCCAAAATTTCCTTTCAATTTCGGTGCCCAAAACAAGTGTCATGTTTAGTAAATACAGCTCAGGGGTACACAGGAACTCTATTTTTAACATCTTCTGTATGCTTTTATGTATATTCCACCAAAAACTCTTAACTTGGGGGCAGCTCCACCACATATGAAAGTAAGAACCTCTTTCCTTTGAACATTTCCAACAATTACATTCTTTTAATTTATATATTTTAGCTATTCTTACAGGTGTGTAATACCACCTATTTGTAATTTTTATAAAATTTTCTTTTAGATCTTGTGAAGCCGTAAATCTACCCGTTCTTTCCCATGCTCTTTCCCAATATTCTAGAGGTATTTCATGGCCAATCTCCTGTGCCCATTTTATCATATGTTCGGATATTATCTCCTGTTCCATTTCCCTTAGTAAAAATAATTTGTATAACTTTGAGATTTTCCCTTTATCTCCTTCCCATATAATTTTGTCCAATTCGTTATCTTCTTTTTCAAATCCTTCCTTTTTCAAATCTTCGTTATATTTTTGCTTAATTTGCATATACTCAAACCAGCTTACCATCTTTCCATTATTATTTAATTCTTCCCTTGAGATCATCTTTTTATTACCATCAATTTCTTTTCTTATTAGATCTTTATATTTAATCCATTCTATATTTTTCTCCCTCTTCTGGAAAAAAGCCTCTTGTGTGGAGACCCAACTGGGGATCCCAAAATAAAATTTATTTTTAATATTCTGCCATGTTTTTATCAATGCCCTTCTTATAATATGGTTATAGAACGCTTTGTCTGTTAAATCTTTTTTGTACCATACATAAGCATGCCAGCCCCATTGTATATTAGTTGCTTCCAGGTGCATTAGTTGATCTTTTTCCAATCTTATCCAATCTTGGATCCATATTACGCTACATGCTCTGTAGTACAACTTGAGATCAGGCATTGCACAGCCTCCCATAATATTTCCTTTTTTCAAAGTTCTCCATTGAATTCTGGCTCTTTTTCCTCTCCACACAAATTTCAGAATTAGTTTCTCCCATTCCTTCAATACGTTTTCCTTTGTAATAATTGGTAGATTTATAAATAAAAACATAAGTCTTGGTAGTATTGCCATTTTTATGGCAGCTATTCTACCCAGTAGTGTTAAATTGTAGTTATTCCATTGCACTAAATCTTTATTAATTTGTTGCCATACCGGTTTATAGTTATTTTCAAATAGATTTATATTATTGTTCATTATCCATATCCCTAAGTATTTAACTTTTTTCACCGTCTTTATACCTGATTTTAATGAAAGTTCATTCAATTCTTTTTCGTTCATGTTTTTTGTCAACATCTGAGTTTTGTCTTTGTTTATTTTGAATCCAGATACTTTTCCAAATTCATTTAATTCTTTTAATAGGTAATTAAGATTTTTAGCTGGATCTTCTAATACAACCGCAATGTCATCCGCGTATGCCCTTAATTTAAATTCGTATCCTTTGATTTTAAGTCCTCTAATTTCTTCATTTGCTCTTATCGAATTGTTTAAAACCTCTAGAGTCATTATAAATAAAAGCGGAGATAAAGGGCATCCGTCATCCAAGTCATTTATATAAAGATGTTGAATAGCACTGGACCCAGGACAGAAACTTGTGGTCAGTTCTTTCCAGGATGAAAAGGAGCCATTTGATCCAGGGTGAAAAGGAGCCTGGCAGTAGCGAGGCAAAACCACCAATAAAACCTTTCTAAGAGATGGCAGTGAGCCTTCCACTAACTGCAACAGCATCGTGTATGCTTTTGGTAACTCCAGAGATGCTGAAAGCCATTGCAGGAAGGGTTGGAACTGCTTGCCCAGCTGTTGAAATACTCTTTCCTCTTCTGTCTGGCTTGAATTGTCACAGTACCTGGTTAGCTGAGTTCTTCCTAAATTCTGGGTCCATTTACCAAATTTTCAAAATCTGACCCAAAATCAATTCTGGATTTCTTCCCAACCCTTGCCTGCCTTGCCTCTGTGACTTCACAAGCTTGCGCTTTCCTTGATGTCACATAACAAACTTCTGCAGAACTGACCTGAAAACCCTCTGCAGAACTGGTCCTCCTGACTCTTGATATAAAAGCAAATGACAACCTGTCTCCTTTAAAATTAAGTAAAAGCCTGGAAATAGGAGGGAGGATTGTAATTTTTTTTCTCATTTGTCATTGTTTTAGTTTAAACAAACACATGTCTACAAAAACCTCAAAAATCTTGTTAGACAGAAAGTGGGGAGGGAGACAGATGTGATGTAAAACTGAAGAGTGTTGAATTACTTCTTAATCTCCTGATCTCTTTTTGGAGTTACATAAAAACCAACAGTGCAATCCTGTACATTCCTATTCAGATAGAAATCACATTGAGATCAGTGGTATTTACTCTCAGGTAAAGCTACTGGATTATAACCCAAATCCCTGAAATAGTGAATAATCCTTACTGCCTCCTAGCAACACTAATTTCAATTCTTTTGTACAAAGAAAGAAAATGAGCCCCAATAATGACTTGGGAAGAAATTAGAGCTGAACAAAGAAGAGTCAACCAAAGTTTCTAAAATGTTGCATGGTATGAACAAGCTACCTGTACAAAGTAGTCCAAAAAGTAAGTTTTCCTAGATCTGAAATTTAGCTTGTAAACTCAACAAAAAATGTGTCATATAATTAATCACATCTATCTTAATTTCACTGATCAATTTCCTATCTGTGTCTCTCAATCGGGGGGGGGGGGGGAAATACACTGACTGCAGGCTTGATTTAACAATTTACTAAGGCTTAAAAGCAGACAGTGTCTTTATCTGTTTGCCTATGCAAAATAAGGAAGGAATATATTGATCTAGCCTTGATGTGCTTTATCGCTATAGTGAAAACAAGGTCTTGTGGTATCTTAAAGCCCAACACATTTTTCTTACATATGTATTCATGGACTAGAATCTGTTTCAGCAGATGTTTGTGCTATTTCTTTTTAAAGATTTAAAAAACCATAATAAAGGCAATAGAAATGTTTTGGTCACAAAACATGTGTTAGTCGCTAAGGTAGCACAAGAATCTTTAAAGTACTAAAAAAATCAGTACATTGTTTCTGATCTGACTATATGTTAAAAGCATCTACACACATGGTTATAGCAGTTTCACACATTATGGATCCATTCTATAGGAACCTGGCATTTATAGTTTGGTGAAGAAATTAGAATTCTGTGTAAGGAGGAGTCTGGAGAATATGCTACAAGTTTTGAACATAGAATTATAAGAGAATGTTCCCAAGAAGTCATCTGCTGTTCTACAAATGTAACCACTCTTATCTGAACCAGTTCTATAAATTTTCTTGGGCAGCTTCTTACAATTGGAAGGTACCCCATCATGGGCCCAATTGTAGTTATCATTTGCAGACATATCTGCTTGGGAGAGATAGATAAAGATAAAATTAGTTCAGTATTTTCACAGGACATGTCTTTGTTGCTGTTGTTTTAATGTTATTCAGTGTGTGCCTTCACACTGGTCATTAGGGTCATTAGGGAGTGGAACGGTATCTCAGTGATATGGTACGTGTTTTCTATGCACAAAGCCACAGCTTCAATACTTGCCATTTCCACGTAAAAGAAAGCGGATGAAGTGAAACATTTCTGCCGGAGGTCCTGGATACTTTCTTCCTGTTAGAGTATACCCTACTAACTTGACCTATAATGTAGCTATGCTGCAGAATTAAAGCTATTTGACACCACTTCAACAGCCATGACTCTATCCTGTGGAATCCTGGGATCTGTAGTTAGGTGAGGTAGTAAGCCTACTCTGTCAGAGAGTTCTGGTGCATCACCAAAAACAGGATAGAGTATGGCAGTTGAAGTGAAATCTAACTGTTTTAATTCTGCAGTGTGGCTATGTCCCAGATGAGCAAATGCAGTTAATTGTATAAGGCAATGCTCTATGTTCCAGCATGTGATTTTTCTCACTTATCTACCATGCATTTAGCATGTTCTGTTTTGCAATTGTTCATTATACTGGCAGTGGTAGCAAAATTTCCTAGCAATCCATGTTAAGACGGTGTGATGGGACAGCATCTGATATTCTCTCTTCCCTAACATGACTAGTCTTCATACTTTATTGTCACTGATGGTACTACTTTCCCACTATGTCATTGAAAGGTCTTCTCTAGGTATTGACATTAACAATGATGTGAAAGATGCCCTTTTCAGTAGTCCCACCATGTTTATTCTGCCACTTTTGGAATACCCTCTCAAGGGAAATCCACCTGCTGGCCTCCTCAGTGGCACTAAAATGCTAGGCTCATTCCTCTTCCATCAGGCTTTCTGTCTCGTAATTTTTGTCTATGCTTTTACTATTCAACATTTATTGCTGAGTCTTCATGTTCTAATATTTTATCATTCAGCCAGCTTGTCAACTGTTGTTTATTTATAAATTGCCCCAGGGCATTTACCACCCAGAAAATCTATAATAAATTTTCCTTTGGGTTTGCACTTATAAGGGGACAAACAGTGGTTTTTTTGGGGGGGAGGGGGCTTTTTGGTGTTGTTTTCCCCCTGAATTCCATCTGTATCAATCAGTGCCAAGAGTCTTTGCTTTTAAGAGATGTCTGTTACATTTGACTACTTTGGAGGGCAAGTAAAAGCTCCTGTAGGTGATCTTCTTACATGATCATTCCAGGGGAATATATGGGTACATCAAAACAGGTTTGTAAACTTGTTTGGTATACTGGGTTCAGATGATGTTGTAGAAATAATGTGCTGGATGGTATGAAGTATGTGGGGGCAGGGAAAGGGGAGTATGGAGTATGGATGTATTGGCAGACCAATCTAAGCTGGAGTTTGTAAGACTGGGCTATAAATAGAACTTCATTTGGAGCAAGGACACAGAAGCAGGAGTACTTACTCAGCAAGATGACCAGAATGTTCCTTATTGAAGTATGTAAAGTAAAAAAAATCAGGGGTGTGA
The DNA here is from genome assembly GCA_034509955.1 of Urosaurus nigricauda. NCBI lineage: Eukaryota > Metazoa > Chordata > Lepidosauria > Squamata > Phrynosomatidae > Urosaurus > Urosaurus nigricauda. The sequence continues at coordinate 133,164,617 of JAOEGL010000005.1, read as the reverse complement.
AATATACAGCTGTCCAGATGTTGTTGGATGACAAGTCTCAGCAGCCTTGCCGGCATATCCAATGGAGAGGAATGCCTGGAGATGTAGTACAAAAACATCTGGAAGTTGCTTGATTCCCACTCCTGATCTAAAGCATGGTGGCCCCATAATAGAGTCCATGGAACTGTCAATCTATAGCAAACAGCATCCCTCTTTTAACTGTGTTAATTTTAAATTGTCTTGGTTTAATTCAGTTTTAAGAAGGGGTGGTTGGGGAGGGATGTGATTGTTGTACCCCGCTCCGAGTATTTTATTAGAGGAGCGGGTTATAAATAAACATCATCATCATCATCATCATTATTATTATTATTATTATTTTAAGTGACAACTATATGGCACTCCTTATGTTATTTGGCTACAACTCCCATCTTTTGTCACCAAGAGGGAGAGAGGTTGACTAGGGTTATTGGAAGTTACTGGTCAACAAGAGCTAGATGTTTCCTGCCCCTGCCATAAGGCCATTAAATCCAAAATATAAAATCATATAATTAATTCATTTACTATATTTTCCTAAACTACATGCAACTGAACTCTATGTAAACCCTTGACTAATGTAATATTTTCATTCATGTACTTGATTTTAGTTCAAGTTAATTAGAATACCGTTTCAGCTCTCAAGTGATGCCTTATTGTTGCTCAGGCCTTGTAAGACGGGCAGTATGAATGAGATTTATTAATAGTGTACAAAGTCATAGGTTAAAGATGTATTATTGGGGGGAAAAGAAGAAAGCATAGATATATTCATGGCTGAGAAATCTCTGTGAGAAAGTAGAGGTACATATGACTCCAGCCTCCATTTAGTAAGGAAAAATGTTCCCAGAATCCCCTTGCCTCTGGCTGAATGCTCATGCCAGATGATGAATTCTAGGAATTTTAATTCCAGCCCTCACCCAACTTCATTCCCATTATTCCTGATAAAAATCAGAATAGATCTTGAAAGAGAGATTATTCGTATCTATTTTAGAATTGTCTTTTTGAAAATATATTATTCTTTTCTTCTTTTTCAGGCTATACCAGTTATTACAGAAAAGGAGAAAGCTGGTGAGTCAATGATGCTGCATTTGTTGTGGATTCTTTTCTTCTTGAATAAATTATTATAGAATGTCAGCTTATTGTTCCTAATAGAAAGAGGCAGGCTTCAACTGAAGCTTCAGCAGAAGATGCAAATTATGAACTGTACAGTAAGCCCTTGGTATCTGCTGGGGTTTGCTTCCAGGGCCCCCCATGGGTACCAAAATCTGTGGATACTCAAGTCCCACTAAATACAATGGCATAAAATTATGTCCTTATATCAAACAGCAAAATCAAGGTTTGCTTTTTGGAACTGATATATTTTTAAAATATTTTCAAGCTGTGGATGCTTGAATTTGTGGATAAAAAAATCCCGTGGTTATGGAGGGTTAACTGTATGATTGCATGATTGTGTTTCACCTGCATACTAGTTCAGTGGCAGGAAAAAGGTAGTATATTTTGATGGGAAAGATCTCTGAAAAGTGTGCAGGATGGCCTAAGTTGTGAAACTGATAATGATGAGTACAACCTGAATTTTAGTGTATTGTCTGGGAGAAAAATGTTTTATGTCACTTTGGATTTTAAGATGGAAGTTTTGTGGCAAATTTTGTGCAAGTTTTGTGGCAAATTGATGTTCTCAATCTACATTATCCATATAGTTAAAATTATACTATAGAGTCTCTGGGTTGTTGTACTATGTGCAAAATGTTCAAAACTCACTCTTGCTCAGTGTATCAATGTATTGGATTTCAGTGTATTTTTAATTACAATAAATTTGGGAACCTTTTGAATTGTCTAATATACAGCTCAGGTCCAGGCTATTTGATGGACTGTATATCCCTGTATGAATCTTAAGTCTTTCAGAGGCTCTTCTCTCTGTTCCATTACCTTCTGAGATTTGTTTAGAGGAAAAGAGAAGCAGACCCCTCAGTGGCTGCTCCCAGCTTTTGGAAATCCCTCTTTAGGGAGGATAGGATGGCTCCCTGCTTGCTCTCCATCCACCAGCAAGTAAGAACTTTCCATCAAGCTTTTAAAAGTTGACCATGATGAGCTTTTAGTGGTGTGCTATGCTACTTTATTGATTTTTTAAAAAAGGTCTTTTAATGAATTTTGAAATTTTAACTCTATAGATTGTGAATGTGTGTGTGTGTATGTTTTTTATCTGTACAGCTTATAATAATGTATAAGCCATCTTGAATTGGGATATAAATGAATAAAATAATCATATTATTAAGGGAGTTTGTTCCAGCTTAAATGAGCATTTATGTATGTAAAGATTCTATGTGGAAAGGGAGTGAATTGTATCCATCCATTGCACCTACTTGCTGTTGCTATCTCTATGTCTACTTCTCTGGAGAAAATCCAGTAGACATATGACTGTTTCTTCCTGCCATTCTTTGATCTCTTCCAACCCTGTTCAGGCATTATTCACCACAGTTTCTTCGATATGAAATCATGGGAGCATCTAACCCTATCACCTCCACTGTCACTTTGGTCACACAAAAAAATGACATGGCTAAAGAAAAAAGGTTCCTGTTCATGTGGTAATGCTCCCTGGGAGCAAAACTCCAGGTAAATCAAGGCTCTTGCTTGTGAATTGCCTCCGTGGATACATTCCAACATTACTTTCTACATGAGGGAAGTAATGTCTGAAAAAGCATGGCCAGGTGCTCTCTTGTTATTTTTTTTAATTTTTATTTTTATTTTTTTTTTGAAGAAACTGTGTTCAGTACTGCCTGCCTAGGCTTCTATGTCTATTAGATTTCATGTGCAAAAGCCCTCTACAAATATTACATTGTGCACAGACATCTAGGAAAAAAAGAAGCAGTGCAAGGAAATAGATGGTCAAGATTATACTTTTTTTATTGTGTGTATACTATATAACATTCTAATTCAATCCTCTCTGTGTCTCACTTGAGCCTTCTGAAGTGCTCCAGATTGTGGAGCAGATTCCTCATTGTGATGTAACCTGTTGGTTACTCAGCTTTTGCGCATGGTTTTCTCCCATTCGGTCAGGTTGAAATGCCTTTTCTAAGGTTAAGTTATGGACAGTAAGAGCTTTAAACTAAAATATGCTGATAATTTGGCCCTGCCCATTGCTGGAATGCATCGCCTAAGAATGCCTCTGAAGTTGAATTTGGCCCTCAGGCTAAAAAGTTTTTCTTTAGGAAAACAGGAAATTGTTCTACCAGAGGAGTATTGCTTTTGCAGCCCTCAACTGCTTCATGTTCCCTGAACTGCCCTTTTTCCAACTCCTTGTCCCAGGATGACAACCCTATCTTGGAGTCCTCCGGGAGCAGCAACTTATCTCTTAAAGGGCCTGAAGTGCCACTGCCTCCTACATACTATTTCACCTTTTAAAATACATATTTGACAACCCCACAGTGGATGTATGTCCACTCTTTCTTGCGAGGGGGGAAAAATTTTGGTATCTATATGGTCCCTGGCTTCTAGAGCCATCCCACCCCTACGCTGCATGCATAGAATACTCAATGAATGGTACCATAGAGCATGTTTATACATAAAATTTCTTCAAAATTATTGATTCTCTGCATTAAATGAGGATAAGTCTACAGGCATGTGATGGAAAGGATGATAATCCACATACATTAATGCCATAACAAATTTGTTATTTTTTTATGGAACTATGACTTTGTTTAATCGGTTGTGACCACCTTAAATTCTGTTGGTTTCAATGGATCTGTTCTAAGTATGATGAAATCTGAGCATGACTAAATCTAGATTTAACCCACTGTCTCAATTTAAGCCAGAGAAAGAGCAAGTAAATGTCTTCATAAATTATAATTTAGTGGTTTTATGCTGGAATCTCCTTTGAAGTTTCATTGCTCAAGAATGGCCACTTTGAAGTTGTTTTCAAAGAAATAGCCATGTAAGCCTGTTTCAGCATAAAGTATAAATGGAAGGGGATAGATCAAGAAATCTAGCAGCACCTTTAAGACTAATTTGTTTACTTTGACATGAGTACCCTTGACTATTAATCCATTTCTTCAGATGTACTGAAGCTGGTAACTTAGAAACCTAGAAGGCTTCCACAGACAAGCATAACTTTCATTTTGTGAAATTATTACCTAGATAGTATAGATCTTGATTTTAGCACTAGTTTATGATTACATTTGAGCAGTCAACATATAGTTAACATGTCCTAAATCCAATTTTTAGTCCCATCCCGGGTGCATCTACACTGTGGAACTAATGTAGTTTGACACCACTTTAAGTGCTGTAGTTCCATCCTATAGAATCTTGGGATTTGTAGTTTTACAAGGTCTTTAGGTATTTATGCCAAAAAGTGCTAGTGTTTCACAAAACTACAAGTCCCAAGAGTCTATAGAATGGAGCCATGGCAGTTAAAGCAATGTCAAACTGCATTATTTCTACAGTGTAGATGCACTTTTAGACATTAAATTCAGTGGGGATTTTGTAAGTATGACAGCAATCCCACTGTTGCCACCAATTTATATGTGGAGATTCCCACTCCACTTGATCCCTCTCCAATGCCAGCACAATGAGTCTTTAAAAATCCAAAGTTGGCACCAACTATTGTGTGACAGCTTTATTGCCACTAACTTATATGTCTTTGTTCTTATGACTTTTGGTAGCATTTGAACAGACTTGGGAGCATGTTCATTGTGATCTATAAAATTACTTCAGGCCACTCTTTGTTAAACCTGTAGAATAAAACAACTTTATTTACATTCAGAACTTAATATTGTCTCTTGCTTGGTGGATGGTTTTCAAGTTTGTGGTTACAGTATACAAGTACTTCAGTACTGCAGTATACAAGTACACATTTATTACTTTCCCTTACTTTAGTTATGTTTCTTCACTTGGGGGCTGTGCAGACAGCCCTGAAAGGGGTGGCTCTGTGCTGCCCCTTTTCAAGCTGGATTGGGGCCAGGGCAACCTCACCGGCATCCCTGCAGCCCCAATCCAGCATTTTCCCAGGCCAAAGAGAAGCAGCAAAATGCTCTTCTCTTTGGCTTGGAAAAGGGATGCCCTTGCGCCTTAGGAACCCACTGCACTCTGGCATTAAATAGGAGAAAGGGGCAGCCCTTTTCTCCTCTGCATCGTTGGTGTGTCTGTTTGGTTGCCACACCAACTATGCATGCGCCCGAAAGGAGCTCTGTTCCAGCGCTCCTTTCAGTGGCAGCACCTGGCCGCTGTAAGCGGCCTGGAGCAGTGCAGAAACATCATGTGTGTGTCATGCACATGCAGTTGGTACACGGTCCCTAACCCTAGAATCGCTGCTGCCATGCTGCTTCATGCCCGTCTGTCTCAGGCCTTAGTTCACACAGAACTCAGCTTCCTTAGCTGTTAACTTCACAGGTTACTTGATGCACTCCCAATACACACAGCTCAGCTCTCTCAAATCAATTCTCATTTATATCTGCTCCTTAGGCAGTTTCTGTTATCCCCCCTACCCAGCCTTCCTGGCTGTAAATCCCTCAGGATCCTAACACACTCTGGCAATATCACTGGCTCTTCCTCCTTTTATACTCACTCCTGAGAGCAGCCCTCACCTTTTTCTAGCCTGATTCCTATTGACTGCCCCAAATATTCTATTCTACCTGGTCAGGCCCCACCTGGAATACTGTGTCCAGTTGTGGGCACCACAATTCAAAAGATGTGGAGAAATTGGAGTGTGTCCAAAGGAGGACGGCTAAAATGGTGAAGGGTCTGGAAACCATGCCCTATGAAGAATGCCTTAGGGGAGCTGGGGATGTTTAGCCTGGAGAAGAGAAGGTTAAGAGGTGATATGATAGCCCTGTTTAAATACTTGAAGGGAAGTCACATTGAGGAGGGAGCAAGCTTGTTTTCTGCTGCTCCAGAAAACAGGACTTGGAACAATGGATGCAAACTGCAGAAAAAAAGATTCCACCTCAACATTAGGAAGAAGTTCCTGACAGTAAGGGCTGTTCAACAGTGGAACACACTCCCTCGGAGAGTGGTGGAGTCTCCTTCCTTGGAGGTTTTTAAGCAGAGGCTGGATGGCCATCTGCCAGGGATGGTTTGATTGGGAGTTCCTGCACGGCAGGGGGTTGGACTGGATGGCCCTTGTGGTCTCTTCCAATTCTGTGATTCTATGATTCTATACCTGTGTTTCTCCACATATGGGTACAGACAATCTGAAAGATTATATTTTCCCGTAGCAGCTGCACAAACTCAAAGATCTTCAGGGAGGCACTTCTCTAAGGAGATTATCGCACTTATCCAGGCACGGGCTGGGAGAAGGCTTGAACAGCAAAATGCCAAATCTGCTGCTAGGGGACTACAAGCCATCCCCCAGCCACACTTAGCCCACCGATTTTGAAGTATAGGAAGGCTTGGTGGGAACACAAGGAGGGTCTTCTCCATGACTGCCCCTATAATCTGGAACTCCCTTCTTTTGCTAGGCTGGCTCCTTGCTGTCTTTCTGTTGTCAAGATTCTTTTATTCAGCAGCAGAACCTCCTCAGCAGGTTTTTGGGAACTGATTGTTTTGGGAACTGATTGTTTTATATAATCACCCTTCAATTTTAGTGTTGTTGTGTTTTAATCCATGCTTTTAATGAGTTATATTATTCTAATTTGACACTTCACTTTCATTTTAATCTTAACTTTTTGCATATTTTTAGTGATGTGTAGTCTTACTTGAATCTCTTTTTAAGTTGTAAGCTGCCTTGGGGAAAGGTGGAATGTAAATAAAGTTATTAACTGATAGAATGATGTCAACACTGTTAATTTCATTGAATTTGTGGGTCTGTTCTAGTTGAGATTAAGAACTGAGTTTAGGTCTATGGTTGTCTGGCTTCTTTTGATGAGTACATTATTCACTCTAAAACATGATTTCCACTTGACTAGACAATAGTATTGTAAGGTGCTTTATCAAATCTTTAGAAATGTTACCGGTTCATGAACAGTCCCTCTTTACCAATTGCCTAATGATAGGAGCAAAGTTTATTGTTTTGTTACGTAAACTCTGGTTTATGGTGAGGCTATTTTAGGATTTTCTGGGCAAGATTTATCCAGAAGAGGTTCACCTTTGCATTCTTTTAAAACTGAGAGTGTGCATACAGTTAATGCCATATTCATATCATTGTACTCCAGTGGTATGGATTAGGTTGACAGATAGTGATTTCCATAAAGCCAGTCTTGATATTTTGGGATGAATTAAATCTGAATGTGAACCCAATCCCAAATTCCAAGCCCATCTGGAGGTTTTTGGCTTGTAACTTTTCCATGGCACCTTTGATTTCTAAACAAAATGCTAGAGAGACAATTAAAATGGGTGTCAACTGTAAGGAACATCTTCTAGTCTCTAACCACAGCCTCTGGCATAATTGTATGGCATTCACAGAGCCACCACATGGGGAGAGGAACTGAAGAAGACTATAAAGTGACTGAGTGATGACAAGATGGGTCAGGCTTTAGATTATAAGCTCTCAGCAGGAAAACCTTTATAAAAGTCAATGCGATGTGTTCTTCTGCCAGTAAACTTTTTCAAAAAAACATCCTGGTGAGAGCACTTCAAACTCTGGTCTAATTGGGCTCTTTTAGTAAATAAAGACCATCTTTTTAGCATCCTCAGATGTGACTCCTTGTTTTTCCTGAATTTTACTGGATGCTGTCCTCTCTCTCTTTCCCTCTCTCTCTTTTACTCTCTCAGTTAATTGGAATACTAGCAAGAAAGCACTAAAGAACAAAAAGCGCTACAAACTTACAGCGATATCAGTGAAGTTTTTTATATATTTATTTTATTTTATTTTTCTGTGTAATAACACTCATTTTCACCCATTCAGGCCTTTTCCTAGCCCATGCCCGAATCAGTCAAAAAATGAAGTGCAATAATCTCCTCAGTTAATTTGAATTCTAGCTTTATCTGTTCTTCAGTGAATTCCTTATTTCAGCCCTTTTTAGATTCATAGTTGCCATTGCGTTTGACCAGCCCTACCAATTAAGCAGTGAGGTAGCTGCCTCCAGAATTCGGCAAAGTTACTTTTTGGATTACAGCTCCTACCATCTCCCAGATGACTGGGAGTTATTTGCCAGAGGATGAAAACAACAAGTAGTATATATAATGTCTGTTTACATACAAAGTATAAAATAAAGATTCTGCCAATATGCATGGAAGGCTGAAAACTATAAATCCCAGATGGCATACGAAATATAAAAATGTCCTACATTCAAAGTGCATACATAAACATCAATACAAACACTTCCAGAGGACATATAGTAGAAGATATATGCATAAAATGACAATAAAACCAAACGCGTTTCAACTACACATCTTCCTCAGTGGAAAAATGAGCTAAAAAGATGGAAAATTGTGATATCGTTAGTATGTTTATAATAAAATAATGAATATCATGTTGTAAAATAATTATTTTGCTGATATACCTGTCCTAACAGCCCAATAATTTGTCTATTTGCAAGAGGTCATTCAGTGTAAGTAAGCAAGGAGTGAGTTGGGCAATCAATTCCTGTAAAAAGTATATATTATACTTAAAAGTGTGTATATATAAACATACAGGTGTTTTGCATTTAATAAAGATATTCAAAGTAATTAAAGATATTATTCCTCCATACTTACTATGTCCTGGATGCTCCATTGAACTGCATTGCTATATTGGATGTTACAAGTGGAAGGCTTTATATTACTGTTCTAATTTGCAATCTCTCACACCTGTTATACAATGATTAGGGTTACTTTGCAGGGAGTGCAAATCCTACAAAGTGTTACACAAAGTACAATCTCAATGCTATCAAAGTAATACAGATGATCAAATGGATAAAGCAAAAAAGAAAAAGAGGTTTACAATATCGCTACCCAGTTACAGTTCTCATTTAGTCCAGCAGGTTTGTGTGTCTGTAAAGTGAAAATCCAAAAGAGCTCTCTTCTTCTCAGTTTCCTCTCCAGGTTTTCCCCAGCTCCAGACACTTTCTCAATTATCCAGTATTTGATATTCTTCTCCATATTGTAAGAAATGTTGGACCATTGGTGCAGTGTTTCTTCCATTTCTTATGCAGCTCTTGTGCTCACAGATCCTCATTTTAATTTTCCTGGTAGTCATGCCAACATATAGATGATTACAAGGACATTGGATTACATATATAACACCCTTTGTGTCACAAGTATGCATATCATTCCAAGAAAAGGTTTTATTATTAACATGGTTTTAACACAATTTTTACAAACGCTACAGTTATAACATGGGAAATTCCCTGTAGTTTTTCTTAACACTTGACTGAGCTTTCTGCACTGTACATTTGCTATGTACCAGGATATCTTTTAAGTTTTTCAAGCTCTTGTATACAAATAAAGGTTTTTCTAAACAACCAGGAATGTCCTGAAGTAGGTTCCAGCATTTAAGTATAGCTGTCTGAATGAATCTTGTTTGTCTGTTGTATATCACAGGTATTAACATTCTAGATTGTTCTTGTTTCTTCTGTTTATTCTGGAGCAGACCTTTTCAATCCTTTTTTCTTACTCTAAAGAAAGCTTGTTTCAATCACTTTTGGGGATATCCTCTGGTTGCAAATTGCTCTATTAAGGTTTTAGTTTCTCTGTCTAACTCAATTAGACCTGAGCAATTTCTTCTCAATCTTATAAACTAAGAGTAGGGTAAGTTTTTCCTAATATGGGGTGGATGGAAGCTGTCATACCTCAAAAAAGGGTTTGTATCAGTGTCTTTTCTATAAAGGTCTGTTTCTAATGAGATTCCTCTTTTCACTATTAATAAATCTAAAATAAAATAATCCTTGCATAATCAAAATTAAATTCAAATTTTATAGTGTTGTGTACCTTTCTAGAGCATGGCCTCATAGCCTGAAAAACCCACAAAAATCCCAAACCATAACTGTGCTCACCCTAAAGGCTTTCACCAGGGGATGGTTCCTTTTCTTATAAGAGTTAAAGTACAATATGTACATTGACCCATGGATAAGTTGACTCAGCTTTTGGGGGGTCATTTTTTCTGGCTAAAATCTCTAGACATATATATGAGTATATACAGTATGTCCATATAATACAGAACAGTAAATATAATATTGTTATACTTAGATTAATTTGGGAGGAATTATTAAATACATTTTTAAAATATAAATAATTAAAATGGGATAAACTCCAGTATTATGCCCTGAGTTTTTTGAGAGGAAGAGTCAGTTTCAAACGTGTAAATGAAATAGTATTCAGTAGAGACTTTATAAGTAACCAAAGTGGAATTTTGTTTGCTGTTGTACAGTGTGTGTGTGTGTGTGTTTACACCTTCGCATTTGTCTTGAAAGACCTATTCGCCAAATGACAAATACTGTATCCTCTTCTAGAAGCCTTGACAAAGTGCTGCCTTTGATGCATGATGAAAAGTCATGCTTATTTACAGTCCCCTTTCAACCTTCACATTTAAAAAGCTGTCATTGGGTTATACAAAGACCTAAAGGCATTCTGTTTGTTCTTTTCTTTACATCTTAACTTTGGCTATGCATCTCAGCAAGCACAAAATATACCTAAAGAAAAGCACTGTGGATAAATAAGCCAATGTTTTTCTCTTTTTTTATAGCTGGTTGATAATGTAAAATAAAAATATAATTTTAAAAGAAATGGTTATTGGCACAAGTGTCTAGAGATGAAGTATGGATAAGACAATAAAGAAGTCTTTATAACCTGTCTATTGGCCTAAACCTTCCAAATATGTACAGTAACATGGACTGAATAACCAAACATGTTTTCAGCTGCATGGAGACTAAGAAGAAAGGTAAATATACAGAAGCAAGTATGCATGATGCTGATCTGTTTCATGTAGCATATGCAGTATATTGTGCAAAGCCCAGAAAGGTGAACATTTCTTTGTTAGTGTTCTAGAGTGCTAATGTGCTGGTGGAACATTTCCTGTAGTGAATTTTGAGTAAGATAAGAGCCTCATTCCCACTTACAGATAAATCAGTGTGCAATACAGTTCAATGGATCGATTTGACATCAAATCATGGTTTACACTATACTTACACTGGCATCATCATCAACAACAACAACAAAACCCAGTTGTGATTTCCATTCACAAATGAATAAGTTTCAGCTGGCCAAAGGCCAAAGATTCTGATCAGATTGTAGTTCACATTTGTGCAGAATCAATTTATCAAAAAAGAAGCAGAAAAAACCAGTGTCAAAAAGATGCAGGTTAAATGGGTCTGGAGCACGGGCCCCCTCTTGGAATAGCTTCAGCGATTCGGATTAAATAGGAACCAGGGTCATTTGAACTGTTTTGAACCGAATTGTGATCAAGTTTAAAAGGTAGCGGGAATGAGGCCAGGGAAAAGCATCATTTTCAGACTTTTCTAGTGAGGGACTTTAGATTTTTAAAACAGAAGATTGGTCTATGAGAAACCTAACAATGCTGTGCCTTTAGAGGTGGTGCCCAGACAACTGGTATGTATGCATGCATTTGTAGATAATATTATATGTAGTGTAAACATACCATATTTACTCTTGCTCCCTATATGTGTACAGTGTAAACATTGCTCTACATTTATACACACACAACCTTCTAGTTGTAGTCCTGTAAACTTATTTTCCTATACATGCTAAATGGCTATTGTGCTCTTCTATGGGAGACACAAACAGGTCAGTCCTGCTGATGGATGTGTGTATGTCTTACACTGAGAATTATTCCACTTTCTTCAACATGTGCACTCCCTACAGGAAAGAGGATCATGATACAGCAAAGTTGAGAATGCCTGGGAAATATGCCAGTAATGTGGTGTTAATTGTTTACACATATTAGCCAAGATCCTACATTGTCAAGTGTAGCATAAGAGTTCTACAGTCAATAACATCTTCTATTGAAATCCACTGGGTCCTCAGCAAATAATGTCATTGGTCTGCATATCTGGCTATGCGGCACAGCTCTTCAATCCACTATGCTGTATATGAATTGGATGTGTGTATGTATGTGTTTTGATCAATGCAGAGGATTGAAGAGAATACCAACCTCTCCAACAACAACAGAAAGACCTACGTAGGTGTAATGTGGAGCTACACTTGAATATGTCACTAACACAATGCCAGTCGCTTTGCATAAAATACTACTCCATTCTTTTATGTGTTTCCTGCCACCTCAACTTGAAAAGGGAGGTACCAATGTTTCCCCTCCACCCCAACTCCTATCAGGTTTCAGTGTATCATGCGGGCTAAACAATGCTGGGGGCAAATCTGATTTCAGAGTGTCCATGTTTGATAGAAATTGCCCTATATATTTCAGGAAAAATTATTTGTCAGAAGCAATCTGAGTATTGGATCTGTTCACTCTCGACTATGGCTTTGAGTATACAGCCATATTGAAGAATATGCAGATCCATCACTCTAATTGTCTTTGACAAAGTTTTTTCTCACTCTCTGAAATGTGTGCAGCAAATTCTAATCAACACTAGAGCACTGAACAATTACCTTTTTGCACTACAGAGATTATCACATGGGCATAAGAAATAGAAGAAAAACACTATGCTCTCATCATGTTTGTGCAATCTCAAGAAGATGTTCACATGACATCGTGCATATACCATATTTGTCCCTTCATCAAAGTGTTGCGCTAGTGGAACTTCTCATTAACAACAAAAAAAGTATTAATGGCTTGCCAATAGCGCTTGATTAGCACTATCGCAAATGTGTGAAAGGCAATATCATTTCAATAGTGCCACCGAGAATCTATTATTAAACCTTCTGGAAATATATTGAATCTCCCAGTCCCCCAGTGTGCCATTCGGCACAATTACTTCCTGTGTCACATTTGTGAGTCGCAGGAGAGTTCCTTAGCCACGAAAGATTACCTGTTGTTTTTTTCTCTCTGAACACAACCCCTTCTTTCGACATGCGGAATGTAAAAGTGTTGTTTTACCATTCGTGAATCATTAATGCCCCATTATTTTGACACAGTGTGAAAGTAATGTTGGAATGTTGCCATTGTATCGCTCTTGCTAAATAACTTTAGAATAGCATTATTAAAGTGTAAATAGCCCTCATGTTATAATCTCCTACCACTCCCTGCAGCCAGTGGTCATACTGGCTTGGAGATTCAGGAGAAAAAATCATGACACTTTTCCAAAATCTGATAACACAGGCACTCTGAGAGCATGGATTTTCTCCCATCATTGTTTTAGTCTACTCCCCTTTTCTTGCCTTCATCATATGGACTACAAAAAAATAACACCTTTAAGAAATATATCTAGGGGGCTTTTTACATTGGCAAGAAAGTGTGACATGAAGTTGCACTTTCCTTAATGCTTAGCAGCTAGACAGCAAGCCCCAGGTGTGCATTTAAAAAGTACAGGGCAGCTAGACTGAGGTTTTTTCTGTGGCTCAGCAACTACATGGGAAGCTGTCAAAATGCTACAAAAACAGGTGGAGCAGCTACATGGGCGGCAAGGAACGTGGCTTTTAGCCGCGCTTTAAACATTTTTTTCCCTTGCTGGCTGCGAATTGCGCAATTGCGCAGGTACACCATACAGTCGGAGCTTATCACATGGGGGAGTACAGGACCATTCCGAAAGAGGGAGAAAGTGAGGTCAGTTCGGAAATGCACGTGATTACGCACAAGCTCATCACACACAAAACAAGAGAGCATCTACACAAAAAGAAAATGCAGAGTCAATACGAAAGAATTCATCACATGTGAACATACTGGTCGGCTTTCTGTTGCAAATTAAGGCATCTTGGGAAATGGTAGCAAAGGCTCATGGGAGTTGTAGTCTGTGTTCTGTCAGAGCATTATATTGAGTTGTCTTGAGGTTTCAGCCCTCTGTCCAGGAGGGATTCCCATATGTCCTCCATTCTTGAGCAGAGGCCCCCCTTTTCCAAGTTGACCAGGCACGTCCTCCTTTGCCAGGACACGTCCTACTTTTCCAGCCTTCTTTTTGAAGAGGAAGCAGGAGGGCCAGGCGTGCTCTGGCCAGGCTCTGGGGGTCTCTTCCTGGCTCCTTCCCTCCCTCCCTCCTTCCCCGCTGCCTTCCTCCTCCCTTTGGCTGAGAGAGTGTGACTTGCAGGGAGGAAGGGCAGCGGTGGTGCTCCAGGTCCTCCTGATGCTGGGCCAGGGCAAGCTGGAAACAGGAGGAGGAGGAGGAGGAGGAGAGGGACATGGGGCCCCTCTGCTGCCCTGCCTCCCTGCAAGTCACACTCTCTCAGCCAAAGGGAGGAGGAAGGCAGCCAGGAGAGAGCCATGGAGCCTGGCCAGAGTGTGCCTGGGCCTGCCTTCTCCTCCCCCCTTCGGCTGAGAGAGTGTGACTTGCAGGGAAGCAGGGCAGCGGAGGTGCTCCAGGTCCCTCCCCTTCTCCTCCTCCTCTTGCCAGCTTGCCCTGGTCTGGCTGAGCGCCTCCAGTGCCCTGCTGTCTCCCTAGAAGTCACACTCTCTCAACCAAAGGGAGGAGGTGAAGGAAGGTGCAGGCGCACTCTGGCCGGGCTCTGAAGGTCTCTTCTTGTCTTGGCACCTTCCCTCCCTCCGCACTTGTATCGCTGCCTTTAAATGGGCGCTTTAAAGATACAGAGCCCCATTTAACCGTTCAACTACACCTTAGCCTTTAGATGCAATAGGGGTGCTTTTTACATTGGCTAAAAGGGGCGGTCCAAACTCGCCCCTTCTAGCGGCGAGATGAGGCCTAGGCTGCCACACGGGCAGCCCCAGAGGCCTCATCCCGCCGCAATGACCCGCCGCAAAAAAGAGCTCCGGGATCGAGCTCTTTTTTTGCGGCACGGGAAGGGCGCGATTGGCGCCCTCCCGCGCCGCCAGAGCGTCAAAACGTGCGCAGCGCGTCAAAACGCTGAGCACGTGATGACGCTTGTACGGCGCCACCGTGTAGACGCCGCCATCTTTAAATGGCGGCGTTCATGCGTTTTAGGCTTAGGGAGGGTGTAAAGGCTACGCCCTCCCTAACCCTAAATGCGGGCTTTTTAGCCCTAAAAGCGCCTTTTTTTGCCCGTGTAAAACGGGCCAGCAATGCTGCACCCTTTTTAAAAAAGTAGTGGGGAAATCAAACTACTTTTTAAATGCACTTCTTCTCCCTTAAAACTCCAAAATAGTGTTTTCATGGCACACTTTCCTTTTTCTCATCTAAAGGCTGGGCTTTCATGCAGCCTTCAACACACCTCTTTTTGCCAATGTAAAATGGGCCAGCTCCTTTTTAAAGCACTTCTTCTCCCTTAAAACTCCAAAATAGTGTTTTCATGGCACACTTTCCCTTTTTCTCATCTAAAGGCTGGGCTTTCATGCAGCCTTCAACACACCTCTTTTTGCCAATGTAAAACGGACCTAGGTGACAGAAGATACAACAAAGTTTTATGGCACTTTAAAGACTAACAGGTTTTATTTGGCATAAGCTTTTGTGGACTGAAACCCACTTGAGCTGAAGTACACAATGGCTTTTGTGAAATTAAATGTGTTTGTATTTAGGAGGTCACAAAAATCTTTGTTGGTTTTGCTGTGATAGATTCACATGGCTACCGCCCTGGAAATTTCTAACAGAAGGCAACAAGAAAGGATGCAATGTTCTATGCAATTCACACCACACCAGAACTCTATGTTTCCATTTTTTTCAAATTGTGGTGGAATATATTTAAGAATAACTTTAGAAAAATGAATCAGAGGTTAAAAGGAAGAGATCAGCATCTCATCTGCATTACCAAATCTACTTTGACATGTAACTTTCCTATCTTTTAACAAATCAAGCAAAGCAAAGAGTGAAAATGGCTGGCATCCTAGTGGTGAATTATGATGATGTAAATTGGACTAAATACTTGAAAGGTACCAGATCCCATCTCATCTTGGAAGCTAAGCAGGGTCAGCCCTGTTAGTATTTGGATGGGAAGCTGCCAATGAATACCAGATGTTGTACACTATTTTTCAGAAGAAGTTTTGGGGACTGCCTCTGAGAAAAGGTGGGTTGGGAATGTTGGACTGGATGCTACTATAGCTACATCTCATAGTTACATCTCTTGACAGAGGATCTGGGTCAGAGTTTCTAACTTATCATCTGTGTCATAGAATCATAGAGTTGAAAGAGACTTAAAGGGCCATCAAGTCCAACCCCCTGCCATGCAGGAACACACAGTCAAAGCACCCCTGACAGATGGTCATCCAGTCTCTGTTTAAAAACCTACAAAGAAGGAGACTCTACCACACTCTGTTGGAGTGTGTTCTGCTGTTGAACAGCTCTTACTGTCCAGAGCTTGTTCCTAATGCTCAGGTGGAACCTCTTTTCCTGTAGTTTGCATCCATTGCTCCATATTCTAGTCTCTGGAACAGCAGAAAACAAGCTTGTTTCATTCTCAATATGACATCCCTTCAAATATTTAAACGGGGCTATCACATCACCTCTTGCCCTTTTCTTCTCCAGGATAAACATACCTAGGTCCCTGAGTTGCGTATCATATGGCATGGTTTCCAGACCTTTCATCATTTTGGTTGCCCTTGTCTGGACATACTTTCACTTGTCAGCATCATTTTTTAATTGTGATGCCCAGAACTGGACACAGTATTCCAGGTGAGGCCTGACCAAAACAAAACAGAGTGATACTATTACTTTGCCCAATCTAGACATTATACATCTATTGATGCAGCCTAGAATCACATTGGCTTTTTAGCTGCCTCATGTTCAACTTGTGGTCTACTAGGACTCCTAGATCCCTTTCTTGTGTACTGTTGTCAAGCCTGGTGTCCTATATCTGTGCATTTCATTTTTTTTCTCTCTAGGTGTAGTACCTTATATTTCTCTGTGTTGAAATTAATTTTCTTAATTTTGGCCCAGCTTTCTAATCTATTAAGATGATTTTGAATTTTGATCCTTTCCTCCGGGGTATTAGCTACTCCTAATTTGGTGTCATCTGCAAATGTGATAAACATACCCTCTCTTCCTTCATCCAGGTCACTGATAAATATGTTGAATAGTACTGGCCCCAGGAGAGAACCCTGTGGCTTCTCACTGGTCACTTCTCTCTAAGATGAAGAGGAGCCACTGCTGGACACCCTTTGGATTTGGCCATTTAATCAATTACAAATCCACCTAACTGTAGCCTTGTCTAGCCCACATTTTACTACCTTGTTTGCAAGAAAATCATGAGGGACCTTGTCAAAGGCCTTACTGAAATCAAGATATGATACATCCATAGCATTCCCTTCATCTACAAAACTGGTAATATTATCCAGAGAGAGAGAGAGAGAGAAGATTAGTCTGGCATGACTTGTTTTTGAGAAAGCCATGTTGACTTTTTATGATTATGGCATTCCTTTCTAATCGCCTACAGACTCTCTGTTTAATGAGCTTCTTTAGAATCTTTCCTGATATTGATGTTAGGCTAACTGGGGGTAATTGT
The DNA here is from genome assembly GCA_034509955.1 of Urosaurus nigricauda. Taxonomy (NCBI): domain Eukaryota; kingdom Metazoa; phylum Chordata; class Lepidosauria; order Squamata; family Phrynosomatidae; genus Urosaurus; species Urosaurus nigricauda. Next base: position 133,147,223 of record JAOEGL010000005.1, on the reverse strand, counting down.
TTGGATCCTCTTTTTTCCCTTTTTAAGATGGGGACAATATTTGCCCTCGTCCAGTCCACTGGGACTTCTCCTGATCTCCAAGAATTCTCAAAAATTGGAATTCTGCCAATTCTTTTAATACCCTTGGATGTAGTTCATCTGGCCCTGGAAATTTGAATTCATTTAGATTGGCAAGGTATTCTTGTACTACCACTTTACTTATACTGTGACATCTGCTTTCTGTGCACTCTGAATTCTCTTCCAGTGGTTTAACAAAGGGCTGATCTAGACTGGCAAAAAGGGGTGTGTTCATGCCTGCATGAAAGTGTAGCCTTTAGATGACCCACACTGAAATTTTGGCATAAACGCACTTCTTTTGCATTTTAGTGGGGGAAAAGCAGCTTTAAAAAGGACCTGCTTTTCCCAGCTTCTTTTTAGAAAGGGTGTAACAGCGCAGCTGTGTCTAAATGCTGCAGTGCAACTGTGCAGTTTTTTAAAGCTCTCAAACCGTAGCTCCAGCCCTAATCCGAACCCTAGACAAGCACAGTAGGGACTCTGGGATGCTGTAACTGTTATGCAACTGTGCATAAAATGTCAATTCATTCATAAAATAAAGAAGTTTATTCATTTGGATTTAATATCTTTTTAAGGGGGGGAGGGATGCAGTTTGTTTTATTGATGTAATAGTATTTTAATGTTTAAGCCGCCTCAATTGATCTCAATGGAGTGGGGTATAAATAATAATAATAACAACTATTATTATAAAATAAAGGGGTTCATTCATGGTGCACCGATGGAACTGTGCACTTAAAAAAGGGAAGCAAAACCACAATGGTAATTTGACAGATCTTCATAACTGCACAGTTCATGTGTGATGTACCTGCACAACTGTGCAGTTCGCAGCTGGCAATACAATTGCCTGTATGATGTACCGGTGCAACTGCCGGCAACAACAAAAAAATTAAAGGTTCAGTGTGGCCAAAAGCCCCATTCATTGTCACCCATGCAGCTGCTCCGCCTGTGTTTCTCACATCCTGACAGCTTCCAATGTAGTTGCTGAGCAACAGAAAAGACTTCAGATAAGTCGTCCCCACACCTCCTCAGTGTAGCTGCCCTTTGCCTTTTTATTACACACCTGTGACTTGCAGTGTAGCTGCTAAGCATTAAGGAAAAGGCAACTTCATGTCTCCCTTTCCTGTCAATCTAGAAAGCCCCAAAGTTTTTAAAATATAGGGCAAGCAATCATTGTTATGAAGAGAGCTATATTTGTTGTCTTCTCTTTGACAATATCAGTTTGACTTCTATACACAACATAGAAGCATGCTTGAATTCTGCATCCATGAATGCTCATGACAGGGAATTGGCCTGGTGGCTTATGCCAGCTTGGAATTGTTCCTGGCTACCTTTCCCCATCAAATCCAGATTGTCCTCTAGGGCATCATTTGTGTCCAGAACATTTTCATCTATGTTTGCTTGGAAGAAGTGCTTTCTTGCCCTCTGGTGCAAAAACAAAAATCACAGGGACCAGAATATAAAATTCCTTGCTGCCTCGGTCCTGGATATCAGGGAGGCTTGTTACTGAGCTTTCCCCCCTCCTTTTAAGAAGTATGTCTATGCTTTCTAGGCCAAAATGATGGGGAAAATTAGTCTTCATGAATTATAGGAATAAGGAAGTTTTTATGTCCACATTTCCTGTAGACAAGATGGGAATAGTCCTGGAATCTGTCAAAACACAGATCTATAGAAGTTCTTTTTTCTTCAGAAGGGTCTTTTGACCCCCTGACTGTGTGTTCATTTCAATGATGCATAGTTTTATTAGTGAATATTTGCTGGCATGAGAGTTTGTCAGAAATAGCTGTTTGGTAAAATTGTCTCCTTCACTTACTTGGCTTCTTTTTCTGTAAGTGGTAAAATTGTCTGCTTCACTTGCTTGGCTTCTTTTTCTATAAGTAGTAAATGTCAATGGATCTCCTAGCTGACAACTGGAACAATTGGAGTGTGTCAAACACACTAGAAAAGTATGCTCTTGGCAATTGAGACTGGAGTGCTAGCAAGGTGAATAATTTCTCCCAAAATGGCACGCCAATCAGATTAAGGAGAATTAATTTCATATTCTAATGAACCCAAGATTTACAACATGAGGGAAAGAGAGGAGCAGGTTTCAGATAACTGCTGAGCAGTTCCCTGCCCAAATCCAAATGCTGTTAAATGAAGATTCAGAATCAACTTTGTCCTGAATCTACATTTTTATCTCGACAAGAGCAATCCATTAGAAAGCATATATTTCATATATTTCACCTGATCTTGTTAACTGAGCAAAAATGATCGATAATAAATTTGGGACACAAACCAACATGAGTTCTACTTAACATAAACTATTTAAATGAACTGGGATTATTGTTGTTTGTTGTTGACTGCCCTTGAGTCAACTTCAACCCATGGTGACCCTGTGGATGAAACATCTCCAAGCCCACCTATTGTCCACTGATCTGCTTAGGTCCTGTAAATTCAGACATGTGACCTAATTAAATCTATCCATCTAATGTGTAGTCTTCCTCTCTTTCTCCTGCCCTCTACCTTTCCTAGCGTTAATTTGTCTTTTCTAATGAGTCATGCCTTCTCGTGATGTGGCCAAAAGTACACCAGACTCAGTTTCATCATCTGGGTGTCCAGGGAGGTTTCAGGCTTGAGCTGTTCAGGCACCCATTTATTTGTCTTTTTGGCTGCCCATGGTATCCTCAGCACCATAGCTAATTTAAGACCCATTGATTTCAATAGATCTACTCAAGTGAGAACTAACACTGAATTTAGCCCTTTGGCAATATCAAAACGACTTCTAATTTGAATGTTCTTTGGAATTTACAAAATCACACCAAATTCATCTTTATGATCACATGTTGTATTTACATGTCAATTTGTTTTGAAAATTTTGAGGTCACCTTTCAGAAAAGAGAGACCACTTTCCATAAATATTTCCTATATGTTAACTTCACGATCTTGACACCAACATTGCAAATTGTGCTACCACTAGCATAAAAGCAGAGCTCAAGGCAGGCATCAACAGCTGCAGAATGTGTTGGACCACCTTACCTGGTCAACTGCATGTGGATGCCACAGATCTTGGAAGCAATGCATTACAAGTAATGTAGATACCTGTATTTTGTTATAAAAAGGTTGCAAAGAAGCCACATTTCTAAAGTAATGTCACAGGTAAGAGCAAAGCTACTTTACTGGTGTAATGAGTAATAGTTTCTAGTAACTTTCAAAAGTTTAAAGGACATTTTAATAGCATTTTCAGTTGATTTTTTTCCAAAGTTATGCCATATTCTTATCAATTGTAAGAGGGTGTTCTTTCCTACAATAAAAATAACAAAAAACAAAGGAAATGCAATGAATAATAAAGCAATTCCATCATTGTCATGAATAACATTAATAGGTTACTTTTTTAATCACTATAAGAAGTAATGGAAAAGGAATACAGTACATTTCACAGTAATTTTTCAAGATCTGGAATAGTAAGTCCAATTTCAGCATATTTATGCACAGACAATGTATAAAAACCACACACACACACACACATATACAAATACTAAGCCATATATTCACTCTGGAAAGCTGTTAAATTGAGTTAGCTTTTTCCATTGTACTGCAGTTTTATTTCTAATGGGGAAATGAACACCACACTTAGATATATTAAAAGTCTATGAAAGTGTGTTTGGGTGGCTTTTTTAAGAGGGGGCTGAGTTAAATATTACAGTCTAAAGTAAGCCAAGCTCTCTTTCTTGATCCCAGGAAACTGAATTCCACATCTGGAAAATCTTTACAACATCTGCGTTGGGTTTGAATGCTTTTTGTTGCTTTCTCCATCATTTCCCATGACTCTCTTACCTCTGTCCTGTTTTCTTAATAGACAAATATTTTGTTGCCCAAGTACTCTCTGGTGCAACTATATATAGCACAATCATTTCATTTCCTAGGATTCTGTTACTTATCCTCCTTACCAATGTTTAAATCTAATTAGGAAGATGCAACTTCCTCCCTTCGTTTTCCAAACATAGAAGAGCACATTTTGAGATGTAGCCATGCAACAAAAAGTTAGCTGTATTGATATGCAAAGTTGGTGCTTTTGCTGTATTGATGACCAGCTATTGACACAAAGCAAGAAGTTAGCAAAGATTCCTACAAAATGGTAAACAAAATTTGTTTGGAAAATCAAAATAGTCAGTTATGACTAGATTGGTTCCAGATTTATTCAAACCTAGAGTAGATCCATTGAACTCATTCTTACTGGTAGTTCCAAACATAGCAGATCTATTAAATCAGTGAGATAAAATCACATGTTGACACATCAGTCAACAAGTAGATCAGTGGATCTCCCTTAAGTTAGAACTAACCAATAGAATTCAGGTCATATAAATCAATGGGACCTGCAAGTTCCATTGATGCTGCAGTTGTTGTCAATATTGGCTGATATTCAATAGAACAAGTGGACTATCTTGAATACTGTCTATCAGCATTAGTATATTTATTTACACCATCTGTATACACAGCTCCTTATAAAGGACTAGTATGACAAGACCATTTGATATACTCGCCTGTCATCATCATCTTCATCATTATCATGTTGTTTGTTTGTTTACTTATTTACATGAAACACCTGCATCCTTAGCACTTTACATTGAATAGGTATGGCAAACCTCCTCTGAACAAACCTTGCCAAGAAAACTGCATGATAAATGCCTTAGGGTTACCATAAGTCAGAAATCACTTGAAGGCACACAGCACACAGACAATGCATTTTAGGTTTCAGAGACAGCAAGTAACTTGAACCACAAAGAAAAGAAAGATCCCAGAATCTGGATGATATTTGGGTGAGGGGGAGGTTTGTTTGCTTGTTTTAATGATCTATCTGTTGCAGGCACTACCAATGACAATATATGAAGAATTCTGATATAAATAAGTTTCCATTTTCCCCCTTGCATAAATTCAAACCCCCCAAAATGTCATTATTTTGTGTTTAGCAAAAGAGGTAATGTTGAAATGAAATGGTTACATCTTTTGACACTGTGGTTGAAAAATACATTAAAGAATTTCAGCAACACATATGGCTGCCCTTTTTTTAACAACAGCTGATGATATTTATGTTTTGTTTTGGCTTCTTGTATGTCATGGGTTTTGTGCTTTCCAAAAATACAGTTGTGTTATGATCTATGTACAGTACTGAACCAAAAAAAATCAAAAAGTATTAGAAACATTTCAGCAATTTTTGTAAAGGCTATGGAGAGTATGGCATTAGCTTTGCTGCCAGGATAGACCCATGATGTAACTTTCTTAAGGAGGATCTTATCGCATTCACCCATTGCCAGGCAATATGCAGCCTGCGTGCAACCCAGGCTTCTCTGGGCTTGTCCCGCATCTTTTCAAGAATGGGAAAATCCCTTTCTAGAAAGCTGTGAGAGAAGCCTGGGTCGCATATGGGCTGCATACTACCCAACAATGGGTGAATGCGATAAGATCTGCCTTAAGAATGCTACATCATGAATCTATTCCGGCAGCAAAGCTAATGCAATAATCTCCTAAAATAGGTACAAAGCATAAAACTATAGCAGCAGAGCATAGCAAAGACTTGTCCAGAATTGAAATAAGTTGTACCAAAATAAAAACAACCTAGGGTCATTATGTATGGCTCATCTCAAACTGAAATGTTCATTGGATGAAATCATACTTAGAGAATAGTATAAACTAACTACCTCAAGTTACAGTCCTGCTTCTCCACAGTAGTTCCATATAGGGTCCAATGGGGCTTGTTTACAACCTTTCTAGCATAAATGCCTTGTGGATTGTTTAGCCTGAAATGGAAGTAATACAAATGAGATAAATAAATAAAACACTTCTATTGTCCCAAAGTTGTCCTTTTTCCAAAAAAGGATGGTAATGTTTTCTATGTTGTTTTTAAAGAGGCCCAGGTGGTATTCTCACCTGGATTGTTCTGTATATCCTCTAGGAAGTACAGAAAAGGAAGGAAAACACTATGCCAAAACACCAGCTGAACGTTTGCTCAGAACTTTCTGGGGCATGCATGCAGGAAAGTATGGCTTGTAACTGTGTATTTGGCTGTGTTTCAATCCTTGGGCCCAGCCAAACAATAGGAGAAATCCTAATGCAACTTCCAAAATAGAAAGAAGTTGGACTGATGAACTGTAAGTGGTTAATAATTGCTATAAGGCCTATGATCCACCAGAGTGTGCACCATAATGTTAACTATACAATCTGCTGCAGTGTGCATCCTCTGGAGGTGGAAGCCTTGCCCAACATAACAAACAAATTGTCTTGTGATGACTGTTGCTATGCTGAAAAGATTATCTACAGTATAAATTCTTCACAGGGCTTGAACATGGCGAAGCAGTCATGTGGTTTCTAAAAAGCTGCTGGTAATGCCACTGTGTAACGGTACTTCCACAGTACTGTAGGCATAGCTAGAAAAAAAACCCCATTAATTGTGCCACATGTGATCCACATTGTTATCAGGGTGACCAGTCATCCTGACCGCAAAGGAAGACAAGGCATCACAAAATGTAAGACATTCAAGAAAAATGGAGGACATTCCTAAATAAAAGCTAAAAACACTCATCTAAATGTAACTTCATGCTTCTTAGTCATGCTTAAAATGGAGGACATTTTGAAATTTTCCTAGACAGAAGGTTGAAATGTAGGACATGTCTTGGAATAGAAGGATGTCTGGTCACCCTGTCCTTTATGTATCTTACTCAGTATGTACTTCCCAATAATGAGAGGGGTTGATCAGGAGAAATCAAGGCAATCTAGGAGGCAAACAACTCACAAACATCTTGGCTTTTCTGTGCGTTGATCCTGCTGTGAGGAAATGATAATATTCAAGTGAAAGATCTTCTTTTAGAATATTCTAAGTACTTTAACTATATATCAGATTAATCATTATAATGGTTTTGCAGGTATTCGTTGCATCAAAAAGTAAGGTTTGCATAAGTTCCCTTTGGTACAGTTGATATCTGCACCTGGGATTTGTAAATGCATAGCCCAGCCTCTTTGCTTTACTAGGTTAATGGAATGTTTTAACAATTCAGAATAGTTCATTTTAAAGAAACCCGTTAAGAAAATTAAAAACGGTTCTACTTAAAGATATAGGGATTTCAATAATAGATTGGATATGTGCCTTTTAAAAAAGTTTCATCTCCATAACAGATGGTCAGAGCAAAATATTGCCCAAGGAAGATTGTGGAATCTCTTGCACTAAGGGTTAGATTTACATCTCCATGGCTGTTGACCTCTGTCATCCATTCCAGTGTGATGATTTATGTCTACAGAGCCCAGCCATCTGATAAGGGTTAGACAGGGAATGAGCTGCTTTAGCCTATCTTAATTTCTCTGATATCCAATTTTATTTGCGCCCTTTGTTTCTCCCAACATGTGGTGTCTCCATTTCAACTAGGCTTGTCTAAAATTCTTCCAGACAAACACTATTTATATTACACCTCTTCTTTGGCAATCTCAGAGTGGCTTACACACAGCTTCTGATCCAGGCTATGTAAATTCAGCAGCTGGATACAGTACTGAACATTTCCAGTCCATTTACTGAGCTGCATGAGTGATTCCCTGGTCTTGTAACTTTAATGTACAGTGGGTTTTACAATGGGTTTATGATCGGATGAATCCTGCAGTGATTGGAAAATCAGTAGGGAACTTTTTTTATACTGACACCTACATTCTCACAGGAGTAATATGCTGGAGGGAGCACATTCTGCCAATAGATGGGTTCAAAAACAGTAGTGGACAGGACAAGAGCTAAAGTAAATTAGACCAGCCACCCTCTCTCTATCAACCCACTCCCTCCCTCCCCTACTTACTTTCTCTTCTTCTCTCACTCTCATTTTTGGGGAGGTATTTTTTTCCCTGAAGTACTGAGACACTTGCCAATTCTTGTCTGTCTCCAAATCCATTCGCTGTCGTTTGGCTACGCTGAGCATATTTTGCTATTTTAATGTTCTCTAGTAAATCAAACCTTTCAGTTTTTAAATCATTTATACGCCTCTTATCTGCATTCCTTCAGACTTGTTGACATCTTTGTGGTCCTGAGGAGCTTGAAAGTGCACCATAAAATTTAGGTGTGGTTTCATTTATGTACAGTTTTGTCCAGCTTCATTTTTATCCCCGAGTTGGAATGCTCAGAGGATATTCACTGCTGCTCTTCTGTCTTTCTTCAGCTGTGCAAAATGGGCACAGAATCTCAGGAATAAAATGAATGGGTGCCATGAGGTGTCAGTTTATAACACTGCAAGATTCCTCTCATGTCTTTACATTTATTTAGAGCAGCAATGGCAAAGATGGTAGGTGCCACAGGAGGCTAAAGGTGGCATCATAAGGACACCAATACCCATAGTGTTTCAGAGAGTTTGATATGATCTTTGGACTTGTAGCTTCTTGTAGTAATTCAAACAGCTGTTCAGCAATTGGAGCAGACATAACAGTAGAACAGGCTTCCAAAAGAATGTGTACTGCATTTAATGATGATTCCACCTTACCACCTTGAACTTAATAAACTGTTTCTTCTCTCTAGGTTGAGGATGTAAATCTCAACTATTTCATCCTCACATAATAATTATGTTAGTTTTCTCCCCTCTGTGGGAGAAAATGATTTTTTCTTCACACTATTATCTCCATATTGAAACATCCTGAAGTATTGCAGAGTCATTCTTGTGTGGAGAATACAGATTTCTTTGCAAAGATTGTCCAGAAAACAATGTCCAGAAAACAATGCCCATTGTCCAGAAAACAATGGAGTCATTGAAGTGAAGAAGGTGGGATGAACCAAAAGAAAGAATGCAAGGAAAGAGATATAGTTTGTAAGTTTGTCCTTTCTTTCTTATACATTTTACCCTTTGAATCAGATGGCAGCCACTCTCCATGGCTTCCTATGATATTTTCATGCATCGGTACATTTTTGCCATCAGTTTTTAAAAATGGCAAAATAATATACTGTTAGATGGAAATAGCATAATCAGTTTTGTAAGCTCCCCTCATAATGGTGAAATACAAGGTTTCTTATTTAACAGGAAGGGTAATAGCTGGGAGGATATTAAAAGTAAAGGTGGTTTTGGTTGCACACATGGGTGAATAATGACTCATGTGAGTATTCTCCTTCTTGAATATGCATGAAAACCATAGTAATGTTGGTAAATCTCCACCCAGGATCAGAACTGGAAGATCATAATGAGCCCTGGTGGTGCAGTGGTTAAATGCTGGTACTACAGCCACTCACTTACAGTCTCAAGGTTGTGAGTTCAATTCCAGCCAGGGGCTCCAGAATCGACTCAGCCTGGCATCCTTCCAAGATCACTAAAATGAGTACCTAGATTGTTGGGGGCAATTGGCTTACATGTGTAAACCGCTTAGTGACTGCTTAGTTCAGTATGAAGCAAGGGTCAGGGATGACAGCAGAGCAAACCAAGTCATTTTTCTGCCTAAGGTCCCCTCCATCCCATGTGATGAAACTGATACAGAAATAAGGCAGTTTGACACCACCTTAACTAACATGACTCAATGTCATGGAATCCTGGGATTTGTAGTTTTTATGGCCCAAAAGCTGTCTTAGCTGTCTCACAAAATTACAATTCCCAGAATCCCACAACATTATGCCATGGCATTTAAAGCACTGTCAAACAGAATTATTTCTCCATTGCAAATTAGACCACGACTCAACTGCCAGTTGGACTTTCCATCAGTTCTCTTGATGGGAGAAGGTTCATGACCACACTTGAGGACAGAAGACTGGTTTAGGGGCTTTGTAAGACACTTACAAATGGAAGGGGAAACACTTGGAGACTGAGTAGAACTAGGCAGGGGCTGTCATTGTTGCAGCCCACATCTTCCATCTGAGGCACTTAATGATGGGGGCAGCTCTAGATAAAGGGAACTGTACTCTATCAACAGCTGAAGATCCAAAGTTGGGGATCACCACTGTGGGGTGGTCTCTTTTACTAAGGGGGGTGAGAATGCCATCTTTCTATTTCCCCTTGGGCTGGGGTCTTTGGAATGTGGCAATGAAATGGCAAAGGGGAAAGAGCATGACCCCACTGTAAACATCTTTGGGTTGTGCTCTGTGGCTTGCGGCAAGAGCTTAGAAGGTCCATTGAAACATTACACCTTACCCGAAACTTCAGCAGTCCAGATCTATTTTAACACTGCTTTGTAGGCACATGCTCATTTTACTGAAACCAGCTCTGCCACACATGGCTTAAATGAATGGGGTTTTAATAACTTCCTTCCTGTTCGAAGGACCCTGTCTTGAGCCATGCCACCAGTTTTCAATAAATGTCCCATTTCCTCTCATTAATGCTCACAACTTCAAACATAACTGCCAGCAATTTGGCTAAGGCTAAGCAGTGCTAATTGTTTGAGGATGGCTTAAGACTAATTACATGAGAGCAGCAGGTAAGGCCACCTCTGCCGGTGAGCCAGCCATGAAGAAATAGGCAGGACAACAACTGGATAAGTCTTAAACTCTGAGGTTCATTTGCTATATTTCTTTTGCCTTTTTACGGCCCTGGTCTCACTCGAGTTTATCTGCCTTTACAGCTTCTCCCAAAAAGGTATGATCATTTTATTTGTAGTCGTTATGTCTCTTCCTCCAAATTAGGCAGCAGTCCAGGAGATCACTTAGGCCCAGGCTTCTTTCAATGGGACTTTTTTTTGGAAACATAATTGATCTTAATCTTTTCCCTTGGCAATGTATTGAAAGAACAATGTAATGCACAGTCAGTAGCAAGATGGTGACTGAGGCTCTTCTGCTGCGTTTTGGAAAGAGAATGTGGGTATTTTGAATACAATATGACTCAAACTGTTCTCTAGGGCTTACATAAATCTACAATTTGGGGTTTACTAGACAACAAAAGGCAATTATGGTGTCTCACCAGGGGGAGAGAAAGAGAGAGAGAGAGTACTAAAATGGGTTTAGTCATTTTGCCAAGAAGAGTACAGCTCTTACTTCAAGAGAGTACAGGCTCTGAAAGCCAAGCCAAGTCATAATGTACAGCAGGCATTGAGCACACCACAATACACTGTTAATGAGATAATCTCTGTGTTGTTTTTCATAAAATTAACCATACCACTTTGTATTCAGTACTAAAGAGACAGGTAATCTCTAGTGTTTGCCTATGAATAGGTGAGTAGGAGAATTAAAGCCCTCAGTGCTCATCATGTGCAAGGACTGACATAATACTCAAGGATTCTCAAACACTGAAGGTTGTGTACTGGAACAGGACCATGAGTGTCATAAATACTTTTCTTTACTGCAAACGCTTATAGCATTTAGGAGAGAGTCCACTCTGGGGGAAAACAGACCGTACATTCTCCCTTGTGCTTTTTATATTGCGTGGGGGGGCGGGGAGTGTCTATTTGCTGGTGAACTCTAGAAAGAGAGAAGCAGGGAAACATTCTACTTTTGGTCTCTATCAAGGTTGTTACTCTGTCAAAAAGAGAGAAAGAGAGAGTTAGTCTGGCATATTTGTTTGTTGAGAAATGTAAATTGGCTCTTAATAACTATAGCATTCCTTTCCTCAAAGACTGGCTGTTTAATTATCTATTCTAGGACATTATCACACAAGCCCCATTTTTGCTACAATAACACTAGTTAAAGAAAATGGAAACATGCTGGTTTGAGAGGGTAGCCATTGTTGCATGTTTTTACAGTAGCACAACTGGGGCTGTTTCTGCCATTGCACTCTCTTCCACACTCCCCCTTAACTCCACCTCCCTGTTCGGTGTCCTAGTTATCATGCCTTTTCTTTTTCTTTTTCTTTTATTCTTACTTTTACTTTTTAACACAATTTCAGAATTATGCTAATGTGATTTAAGTTTTAAAGAAAAGAAACAGAAATGAAATAAAGGAAATCAGGCTGCTTGGGAATATTGAGGGGGAAAGGAAGAGACTGTGACACGATGTGACTGCCATTATTGCAAATACCGCAGCAGTGATATTTTGCACTTGAGGACTAAATAGCACAAAACTGCAATTGGGAGCTTATTGACGAGTTTCTCCCATCATTAAAAAGGGATGCCCTAACCATGCTTGGGAGACACAACAGCTATGGATCAGCGGTGACTTAGTGACTTTGGCAATACTAATCACACAATTTCACAACTGTAATTGCGGTTCAAAAGCTATGTGTAATAACCTCCCTAGAACCTTTCCTGCCATTGTTATCAAGGTGGCAGTAGTTGCTTCGATACTCTTTTACTCTTTTGAAAGATAGGGACACATTTACACTATTAGAACACCTCCTGTTCTTCAAGAATTCTCAAAAAATGCCAAGAATTCTTAAAAATGGCTCTGGAAACATGCCTTCAGTCTCTTTAGTACTTTTGGAATGCACTTCATCTGACACTGAAGACTTGGTTTATATTATAGTAGCTAGGTAACCCTGTAATGCTTCTTTATCTATGCTGGGCTTCAGTCCCCTTAACACATAGTTCATTCTGTTTTTCTCAGGTAGAGTACAGTTTTTCTTTTAGAGGAATACTAAGGCAAAGAAGATGCTGAGCAGTACAGTCAAACCTCCGTATCCACAAGGGATCTGTTGTGCCCTGTTCCTATGGATACAAAAAATGTTGGACCTCAAGTCCCATTCTCCCTAATGTGGTGTGCCCAGCATCTTCTTTGCCTTAGTATTACTCCAAAAGAAAAGCTGTATTCTACCTCTAAATGGGGAGACTATTTGTAAATGCTCAGATCTGTGGATGGCAAAACCACAAACGTGAAGGTCCAACTGTATCTCTTTTTCTGTCCACATTAGCATTTCAAAATCTTCTCCACACAGTAGCTGTACCATCTCATTATGCTTCCTCTTGCTCCCAATATAGCTCAAAAACACCCTATAAAATTAACCTCTCTAGCAATGATAAGCTTATTATGATCTTTTCAGAATTGTTCCCTGAATTGTTCCTCTGGTGATTTCTTCTTCCATTTCTTGTACATGACCCTTTTAAATCTGAGCTCAACTGAAAGTTCTTTATAAATCAACCCTGGTTTCTTTAGATACCCCCACCTTTCTTCTTGATTGAGATTGTTTGCATTTGTGCTTTCAATATCTTGCCTTTAAGAAACTCCCTTCCAGCATGAACTCACTCCACTTTGAGCGTGGGATCTCACCCAGTATTACTGAAATCAGCTTTCTTTATTTCCAGAGTATGTGTATGTTAATATTTGGCTTTCCCTTTCCCATTTGGATGACAAATCACTCACACCTAAGGGTTCCACTACTTCCACCTATTGACCATTTAATTGCTTTTGGTTAGGATCAATCCAAAATAATCAGTCCTCTTGTTACTTCTTCTACCTTCTGTACAATGAAATTGTGAGCAAAGCAAATGAAGAATTTGTTAGACCTGACATTCTTGGCAGAATTTTACTACCAAAAAATATCCCAAATGGTGGGAGTTACCCACCTTGAAGGCGCTGTCTAAGGGCTGATATAGATGGCCATGATGTGTTGTCCTGATGGTGATACTAGGGTTAGGGACTGTGCACCAACTGCATGGTCCCTAACCCTAGCACATACTGATGGTAGCCCTTATGGTGTCACAGGAAGGAGCTACATTTTGCAGCTCCTTCCCAGAGCGGATCATTCCTGCAGCAACCACATGGCCGAAGGAACAATCCTAAGGAGAAAGGAGTGCCCCTTTCTCCTCTGTAGGGCCAGGGTGTCCAGGAGCATGAAGCTCCTGGAAACATTGATTGATCTCAAAGGGGCAAGTATAAATAATAATAATAATAATTATTATTATTATTATTATTATTAGCCCCAAGGACACCCCTTTTCCACGTCATGGAGAAGCAGCATTGTAATCTGTTTTGAGTCCGATTACTAGGGAAATGGTGGGATAGAAATAAATAATAACTCTGATGGTGGTGGTGGTGGTGGTGGTGGTGGTCGTGATGTTTAGGTGCCTAACCACTTGATTCTATCATAAGCCCATTCAGTGTTCTTTTCTGCCCTAACAGCCATCCAACAATCCATGCCTATTAAAAATGCTCCGACTGCACATATCTGTTTTGGGGCAGTCCTTCCACTTAGGGGTTCCTCTTGCTTGGGCACTACTACAAAGTTTGGGGTTACTCCAGTCCTCCTTATACCTTCCATTTTAGGTTCAAAACACATTAAAGAAATTGAGAATTAGTAGTCTAGAGCTCTCTGACAGAGAAGGCTAAAACTCTCACAAAAAGACAGTTCTTAGAATCCCCTAGCATTGAGCCAGGGTGGTTAAAGCCGTCTCAAATTGGATTATTTGAGCGCCTTTTTAGCTACATATGGTTAGCCACACATGTATACCATTAGTATAGATGGTGACGATTTCTTGCAGCTTCTGAACTTGTAGCTTAGATTAATACTTGCATTAAATCATAAACATGCTTTATGTAATCCTGAATCTTCATCTCTTGTTACAAAGATACCATATTGATACTGTTGTGGTCACTTTAATAAATTTTTAATATACATACACTTACACACATAGTGTGCTGTCTTAACTACTGCTGCTGTTGTCACTGAAAACTGGAGTTGAGATCTGATCAATACTGTAAATATTTGGCATTTTGGACATTGGCCTTCATGTCCTTTTAGACCTGACTTTAGATGTGTGGCCAAACAGAAAACAACAAGGACAATGCCTTATGATCAATCATTCTGCAATTCCAGCAGAGAAAAAAAATGCTAGCGTTTCTTAGGATAGGGGCTCTCTAAAATGGTAGTAAGAATCTTGCATGCCTCCAAATGTTGTTGGCCTGCAATTTCCAGCAGCCTTAACTACCATGAATAATACTAGCAGTTCAACGTCTGGGATGCTGCACAATCCTACCCCAGATGTAAAGGGATGAGCTGCCATTTTGAATTTCTCCCAGGCAAACCTAGAATCATAGAGTTGGAAGAGACCACAAGGGCCATCCAGTAAAACCCCCTGCCATGCAGGAACTCCTAATCAAAGCATCCCTGACAGATGGCTGTCCAGCGATCCAACCTCTGCTTAAACCTTTAAGCAACAGAAGGATTGTTACAAATCTTTATAGTGTGGCTAACAAGGGAGAAAAGGCACTTTAAAAAAAAACTTATTTAAAACATAATTCAAATAAGTTGTCTTTCATGCTACAATGCATGGGTCACCTGAACCAGGAAAGAAAACATCAGCTTCAGGTTGGGGACTTCACGAAAAACAGCATGAGGGAAAGGGATAAACCTCCCGCAGTACTGTAGGCTAGATCCATATTGTCCTACCACCAAGAGTGCCATTAACATTTTTTGGAATAATAGTAATTTTCCTCACAAAACTGCTGTATTTCATCTAGTTTGGACCTAATTGTGAGGGTAGAGGCATTTTCCCATCATTGTCCAGAGGAGAAAAAACAATTGGGGACTACATGGTCAATTGGGGGGGCCAGTTGCAGAGCTCAGAGATTTGGGATTGTTGGGATTACAACTCCCAGATTGCCCCAACCAGCATGGCCACTTTTTGCTTTTCTGTGGCTTGAGTTGAGGGAATGCCTTTGGAAGTACAATTTGGAGCAATGATCACTGGATCTGCATCTTCAGTACAACCCAGTCCTTATTATTATTACTACTACTACTACTACTACTTATTATTATTATTATTATTATTGATTCATTCATTTTATACCCCACCTCTTTACCAAAACTGTGACTAAAGGCTGCTTGCAGTCTAATGTAGTGATTCCCAAACTCTGGTCTTCCAGGTGTTTTGGACCAACTCCCAGAAGCCCTAGCCACTTTGGCCAATAGTCAGGAATTATGGGAGTTGAAATCCAAATCATATAGAAGACAAAAGTTTGGGAACCACTGATTGAGTGGTTTAAGTGTTGGACTAGGACTGGAAGACCAGGGTTCAAATCCCTGTTCAGTCATACTCCCTCAGCCAATGAGGAGGACAAGGGCAAACTCTCTCTGAATAGTTTATCTTGGCAAGAAAACCCACATGATAGGCTCATGTACATTGGCCATTATGACAGGTTGTCATAAGTTGGAAATGACATGAAGTCACATAACAGAAATAACAGATAAAACACATATCAAAGCATTTTCTGTTTCTTTGTTTCCCCTATTAGTCTGCCTGTCTGATAGTCCCTTCCCTCCAGGGGGAGATCACAAGAAGCGAGGCCTGGCCCATACACCAGATACCATAACTGCCAGCACTCGCAGGATTGTGAGTGAGCCTGACATGTTTTTTCACTGATAGTGAAATGAGGTGTTCAATGGTCTCTCAGGTTTCTCATCCCCAAGGAACAGAAAAAGACACATAGCTTTGCAATGGAATGAGGCAAGTTGGATTAGGGAAATGAGAAATGGTCATGAATATTCTGTGCAGTCTTGGGACTGGTGTCCAAACCATAGTGAAGAGGATGTCTCCCATCCCTTCTCCTGTCATAAAAGAAAGGAAAAAGCTATTAATCTAAGATACAAATGCAAATGACCAAGGTGGTGTATAGTCTCTACAAAATAAAGTCAAATAAGATTAAGCAGCAAACCAGACTTGGTCTGCAGATTGTAGGTCAGCTCCCCCACCTCTTGCAGTTCACCCGCCCTCCCAACTGTAATATAATTTCCCCCAATCTTTGGAGTCTCCAGATCAGTTGCAGTACAGCCCCCATTGTGGAAGCTGTAATGCAATGCCTCTGGAGAGCCTTCAGGGCTGAAGAAGGCTCACTTTAATGCAGTCAAGGCTTGACATTTACCAATGGATGATATATCTGCAAGTAGCTGAAAAGGCAAGCAAGGTCAAAGGGTTTGCCCCTATCATGATAACAGTCACAATGAGTGATTACACTGTAGTGTTTTGAGATAGGCACTATTTTTCGGAGTATTTCCACTGGAAAAGCAAGTGCCATCATTTTCACAGGGCTACTAATATGAAAACCCAAACTTGATCTTTTGTCTTCCTGGCTGAAATTTGCAGGCTGCATCCTATTGTGGCACACTAACTGGGTGGCAAAGAGGAGGCAACAGTTTGCTTTTTTAAATAAAAATGCCATTTCAGTCAAAACTTTTTTTAAAAGAACCTTTCCAGACTGAGGGGATAATGAGATGTTGAAGTGATTGTCTGGATTGTTTCACCACTCAGGAAATGTAAAGCGTGCTCTCTCTCTCTCTCTCTCTCTCTCTCTCTCTCTCTTTCCCTCCCTCTCTCTCTTGCGTATGCTCTCTCTGTATGCATATATGTATATGGAGGAGGGAGCCTGGAACAAAAAATGCATTTACATGATCATATATTCCAACACCCAGTTTTTCTTGCACTCTCTTTCTACTCCCTTAAATT
The DNA here is from genome assembly GCA_034509955.1 of Urosaurus nigricauda. Classification (NCBI taxonomy): domain Eukaryota; kingdom Metazoa; phylum Chordata; class Lepidosauria; order Squamata; family Phrynosomatidae; genus Urosaurus; species Urosaurus nigricauda. Next base: position 133,129,889 of record JAOEGL010000005.1, on the reverse strand, counting down.
ACTGTGCATCCCTATAGTGTAAGTTGTCTGTGTGAATTACAGATCCCTGTTGACTTAAATTCCTTTCTGTCCATCATGTGCAATTGATTTACACTGAGCCAGGATTTGGCCCTTGGATGCATGGTCCAGTCACAGTAACAAGGCCTTTGAGCATATGCAGAGTGTTTACTCTCACCACTCATCCTATCCATTTACTCCAAACCCTGTATCTGGGAATACAGTGAAGGAGCCTCATTTTAGGATTTTTTCATGCAACCACTTTAGCCCTCAACAGCTGCTACATACTTTCAAGCAACCCATACTAAGAGGAACACATCAGAATGGCCTCAGAATTTTGGGACATGGGAATTTGGGACGGTTGGTATCAACTCTCCAAAATCATCTTCAGTCCTCCCTTTTTTACCTGAAGATGCCAGGAATTTGGAGCATGGGACCTTAAATAGGGACTGAATGTTGCTGCCCAATATGGAATTCATGTTCTTTCCATGTTACTTTTTTGCATACCATTGCAAACATTCCAGGGTCAGGAGGACTATCCAGTTGGCAGAGTGAAGCAGCCACTTCAGGCAGAAAATGCTAGGAGAGTGCTGCGGCAATAAGTTGAGAGAGCAGAGCTATGCATATGTTGCATTTTCTAAGCCAATGGTCCCCTATCTTTGGTCTTCCAGATGTTTTGTACTTCAGCTTCCATAATTCCTGATTGTTGGCCAAGCTGGCTTCTGATTGTTTGCCAAGTGGGCTTCTGGGATTTGAAGTCCAAAACATGAGGAGGACCAAAGGTTGAGAACCACTGTTCTGAGCTACTCTGGGCCCCCTTAAATGTAGTGATGGGAACTGCCTGGTCACCAGAGATGAGGTAAGATTCTACACTAAGTCCAGTCAGCTACTATATGAAGAATATGGAAGGAGCAGAGTACCACCATCTTATATTTTGCCTCAGTCGCCTGTCTGACTCTGTAATGATCAAACAAAATTAAATTCCTACTGGCAAATGGATGCTGAAGCTGAGGGAAGAGGATGCTAGAACAGGGGATTGGATCAAAAAATGGGATAGAGGGATGGAACAATGGGGTGGAACAGAAGATGAAACATTGATGGCTGAAATCAGCAAGAAAGTGAATTTTCTTGGGGGGGGGGTTAAACTCAGGCTAAACTCCAGAGCAGATTCACCATCCCAATGACACTAGAGTCACTGGCCACGATTAAGAGACAAATCAGCAATAGGATTCCAAGGGTGCCCCCAGACTGAGGTCAAGTAGAGCTGCCATCAGAATGCATAATGTTGGAGTAGCCCTATACTGTACTTTTCTTCATCTTGAAAATTAAAAACAAATTCAGCATTGATCACTACAGGTCCACTCGATTTGTTTTTCCAAAACAAGCGCCTTAGCCTATAGGACCTTTCAAGGGAGGAATGTGCAAAGCAAGGAGGGAGGGGAAAGACCCTGGGAAACAAAACAAATATGCCCTATCAGGAAAAGTCAGCTCCCTATCTCTCTCTTTGACTTCTCTCTTTGCCCTGTGTTGAAAATGACGGATCACCTGAAGTGTCGGCTTAGCGAAGGCATCTGAGAATCTTTGACATTTGATTTCATGGAAGCAGGAAGCTTGAAACCCAGGACAATCCCACCCACCCCCGCCTTGCTAAAGCTCCAGATCTAAATGAGAGTATCATCGTTAGCTCATTGGTAAGCCTTTCCAGATGTGGCGGGCAGCAGCAGCCCAGAGTCTGGCTGTTTGCCAATAGGTTGCCTGCAGTCTCTCTGCTTCCCTGTGTCTGCAGTAAGAAGAACTGCAATGCCTGAATCTTGAAAGGGGAAACAACACAGAGACAGAGCTGACGACAGACCTTTCTTCCCAAGGAGTGAACCACCTTGCACAGACAGATAGAACAGCACAAAGGATGTCCCTTTCTCCTGTGGCCTGGCTGGAGTGATGTGTTTCTTTTTTTTAATACTGTGGATGTGATAGTCTCTTCTCTGCATGATGGATCACCACCCAGTGAGAGCCCCTCTAAGAAGATCATTCAGTGATCATATCAAAAACTCCACTACCAGGGCTTTGGATGCTCTCTGGAAAACTACAAGAGACCGACGCCTAGCAGGTGAGGAGGAGGTGGTGGAGGAAAACTATTTTTAGTTCCTCAGGGGGATGTCTCCCTAATAGTCATACGCAGTACTATTGATCCAAGGGTATGAACATCACCCCTGCAGTGTTTCTTCAGTCCCTCTGTGCCCCACTCTTATCAATGGCCTTTTGGTGATATAGGAGGTTCAGATAGCTCTATTCTAATTAGAAATATCTTTGGACTTTTTAAACAAGTAGTTTAAGTAAGGAATTCAGCCTCTGATTCTCTCACAGCAAAGCCATTTTGATCTTCTAGAGAAGTCAGTCTCCCGAGCCTGACTGAGCTAGTTTGCTTCAGTGGTTGCCTTATGGCCTATTTCCTTGCCAGAAGGGAAACATAGGTTTTTTGGAAGTATGGCTGGCTGGCATTTTTTTTTCTTTCCTGGCAGAGCTTTCCCTACTTCTGGGGTCTAAGCTCATGTTGTTTATGACAACACCAAGCATGTGAAATGCAAACGGAGTTGTTCTTTTGGTTTCTGAGACTTAAAGCCAAGCCTACTGTCATCTCTGAAAAAAGATGCTCATCTTGTTTTGATTCCTCCTTTTGTCATCTTTTACATGACATTTTAAATCATTTATTTTTGAATATTTTCCTAAAATGGGAGATGGCTGTAGAGGCCTCACCCATAGTCTTGTGTGCCCATATATTTGCATTGCACAGGTAATACTACATACTGGGTTATCTTGAGTGAAATGTGATGTTTAGAAAATGGGTGTGGTGATAAGAGATGTTAGCTTGTAATTTGACGGAACTTAGCATACATGAGAAAGTTGTTGTACATAGGTAGTGTCACCAAAATCAAGAAAGACACCTGATTTAAGTGAAAATTAAATGGTGGATTTCCCAAGCTCTCCCTTTGGTTAGGGACTAACCACTTAGGGACTAAAACCCCATCATCCCTACCCATTGCTCCATTACTGAAGATGATGGGGTTTGCAGTCTGGATAAGGCTGTTGCAAAGAATACACCTACTGTATGTCTTCAATACAAGCATAAATGAAGAGGGCAAACTCGTCTTATCATGCTACCACGTGGCAAATGATAAATTGGTCTTAACTTGTCACCCATACTCTTTTTCTCATGCTCTAATTTTTATGGCTGAAATATGTTGCTCTCACACAAAGACAATCATGTTCTTCTGGCCTTGGATATTATGTCCACAATTCAAGCCAGAATATGTCATCTTGGTCCTTTACTCAAACACTCCCATGCATGTTTACAATTGGGATTTTGTGAATCTCTTTACCAGATTCGAAAACTCTGCTAAGGTAGAAGCTTAGAAAAGCAAGAACCAGACACCACACCCAAATGAATATCTAGCCTAGTAAAAGAATCAAGCAAGTTTTCTCACAATCTTGTGCATAATTCATATACAGTACACAGGTTCAGCTTCTTGAGATCGGAAGAAAGAAGAAGAAAATGTACATGCTGGGTCAAAGTAGGTCTGAGCTACTCAGGAGAGAGAAGTTCCATTTGCATCCTTAGCAGAGGAAGGGCAAGCATGGTGTAAGAAAGGTCTCTCAGAGACCAAGGAGATAGATATATGCCTCAAGAAGAGTGTGAGAGAAAGGTGAAAACACATAAACAGGAAGTTACCACAAACATGCATTCTAAACTCATAAAGAGAGAACATGCCCTCTAACTATCACAGAGTTTCACGCATGTGAAGTTGCTGTCTCCAACACCCATTGTCAACTGTTCATACACCCCTGAAGTCCCATCTTGATTCATAGGTTCTCAAAACAGTCTCTTGGGAATAACTTGGTTAAGGTGTCCACTGTCATCTCAGTGGTTGTTCAGTAGGTCATCTTGATCACATCTTCTTTAGGCATACAAAGTTGCTATCTTTAACTCATTATACACTTAAAACTTATTTAAGAATCATTCTGTTTTTACCACCAGCTCTGGGACTTGTAGTTCTGTGCAACCAGATAAATGAGCTAGAGATATTTAATAGAGATTTCTTGGCATCCACCAGATTCCATGATGCCTTCGTTCTTGAGTGAAGGGGATCCATGAAATTGCATTCATATAAAACTAAAATAATTTCAGTAGACAGGCCTTTAATCTTACAAAAATTATAATATGACTTTTCAAACCATAACTGTAGAAATGTAGCTTGGTTTCTTCTAAAATTATAGCAGGCTGTAATCCCACTTTCACGTTCCTCCATATTTGTCCACATCCTGAGGATCAGCTATTTATTTTCTAATTTAAGAATGGAAGGAATATTATCAATTATTCATTTACAGGTCAAAAACAGACCAGCAAGATTTTTCTCAGTTTTGTCCTTGTATTCAATATCTCAAGATGCTTCAAGGGAATTTTTATACTTAGGAAAATACTCCTGCACAGTAAACTGCTTTTTTGCAGAGAAAACTGATATTTTGCAAAAACCCTCCCAACATATACACTTTTTTTCCATGTAATATTTCCTCCTTGTCTTTTGGGATGTTTGAATACGAGAAAAATACTTCAGAGGAATATTGGTTTTTCTCCCACAGCAGGGAGGAAATTACTATTATTTATTCTTACTTGCATGTGAGGATGAAAAGTCAAGGATTTACATGCCTATTCTGATGCTCCAAGTAGCCCATGAAGTTTCAGTGGACCAAACATTTAAAAACACATATCACTACCACAATGGAAGGATCACTGGATGATGACTTCATTCCTCATAGACCTATGATGCACTCTCCTTTCTAGTTCACTCCCAGCACACTGTATATTATAGTGTCTGTCCAGTCCCTGGGAAATAAATATATTATGGCAAAGCCAGTGAAATAGCTACACTGGGAGCACTTTCATACTATACAGTTATAGTAATAGTATAACAACAACAACAGTGTTTTATTTATAACATTCTTTTCACCAAAGGGTGGAACATCAGACATATATAATCACAAACAAACTATAAAACACAACACTATAAAATGCTAAAATACTAAAATAGTATACTAATACAGCACAATGATTCCATTTAATTACCATGGTAACATCCTACAGAATCTTGGGATTTTCAGTTTAGGGGAAAGTACGTAGAATTCTCACCCAGAGAACTCTAATGTTTCATCAAATTACAAAGCCCAGGATTCCATAGGATACAGCCATGGCCAATGAAATAGAATGAGAATCATAGTGCTATTGCTGTATAGTACGACAGGACCTCCAGGATGGGTAAAATGTGATCCTATGTCTGCACGTACTCTCCCCCATCTCCGGCTGATTTGGTGGCATTCAGACCCTCAAGATCCCAGATTAGTATCTCTTTCCTCCTTTTTGTATATAGTCTTTCTAAATAAGTTAATGAAATCAAATATAAAGAAGCATAGAGGGTATAGACATATCCTATATAGAGTTAACTACTTCTGCTTGCTGTTTGTTCATTTACCAGTGCTCCTTTACTCCACCTGCTTAGAGATCTTTATGATATGCTTGAGTAAAGCTGTTCTGTTCACAGCTCAGTTTAACTTGACATTGATGTCAACAGCTTCCAGGAATATCTGCCCAGCCTCCAAAAACACCATCTACTACTACTTCAAGCATGTCTGGCTCCTTGTTTTCCCCTCAGTATTTCGCACACAGAGGGAGATATGAAAGGATACATTGGTCCGTTTTACATTGGCAAAAAGAGGTGTGTTGAAGGCTGCATGAAAGCCCAGCCTTTAGATGAGAAAAAGGGAAAGTGTGCCATGAAAACACTATTTTGGAGTTTTAAGGGAGAAGAAGTGCCTTTAAAAAGGAGCTGGCCCATTTTACATTGGCAAAAAGAGGTGTGTTGAAGGCTGCATGAAAGCCCAGCCTTTAGATGAGAAAAAGGGAAAGTGTGCCATGAAAACACTATTTTGGAGTTTTAAGGGAGAAGAAGTGCCTTTAAAAAGTAGTTTGATTTCCCCACTACTTTTTTAAAAAGGGTGCAGCATTTAAAGGCTAAGGTGTAGTTGAACGGTTAAATGGGGCTCTGTATCTTTAAAGCGCCCATTTAAAGGCAGCGATACAAGTGCGGAGGGAGGGAAGGTGCCAAGACAAGAAGAGACCTTCAGAGCCCGGCCAGAGTGCGCCTGCACCTTCCTTCACCTCCTCCCTTTGGTTGAGAGAGTGTGACTTCTAGGGAGACAGCAGGGCACTGGAGGCGCTCAGCCAGACCATGGCAAGCTGGCAAGAGGAGGAGGAGAAGGGGAGGGACCTGGAGCACCTCCGCTGCCCTGCTTCCCTGCAAGTCACACTCTCTCAGCCGAAGGGGGGAGGAGAAGGCAGGCCCAGGCACACTCTGGCCAGGCTCCAGGGCTCTCTCCTGGCTGCCTTCCTCCTCCCTTTGGCTGAGAGAGTGTGACTTGCAGGGAGGCAGGGCAGCAGAGGGGCCCCATGTCCCTCTCCTCCTCCTCCTCCTCCTCCTGTTTCCAGCTTGCCCTGGCCCAGCATCAGGAGGACCTGGAGCACCACCGCTGCCCTTCCTCCCTGCAAGTCACACTCTCTCAGCCAAAGGGAGGAGGAAGGCAGCGGGGAAGGAGGGAGGGAGGGAAGGAGCCAGGAAGAGACCCCCAGAGCCTGGCCAGAGCACGCCTGGCCCTCCTGCTTCCTCTTCAAAAAGAAGGCTGGAAAAGTAGGACGTGTCCTGGCAAAGGAGGACGTGCCTGGTCAACTTGGAAAAGGGGGGCCTCTGCTCAAGAATGGAGGACATATGGGAATCCCTCCTGGACAGAGGGCTGAAACCTCAAGACAACTCAATATAATGCTCTGACAGAACACAGACTACAACTCCCATGAGCCTTTGCTACCATTTCCCAAGATGCCTTAATTTGCAACAGAAAGCCGACCAGTATGTTCACATGTGATGAATTCTTTCGTATTGACTCTGCATTTTCTTTTTGTGTAGATGCTCTCTTGTTTTGTGTGTGATGAGCTTGTGCGTAATCATGTGCATTTCCGAACTGACCTCACTTTCTCCCTCTTTCGGAATGGTCCTGTACTCCCCCATGTGATAAGCTCCGACTGTATGGTGTACCTGCGCAATTGTGCAATTTGCAGCCAGCAAGGGAAAAAAATGTTTAAAGCGCGGCTAAAAGCCACGTTCCTTGCCGCCCATGTAGCTGCTCCGCCTGTGTTTGTAGCATTTTGACAGCTTCCCATGTAGTTGCTGAGCCACAGAAAAAACCTCAGTCTAGCTGCCCTGTACTTTTTAAATGCACACCTGGGGCTTGCTGTCTAGCTGCTAAGCATTAAGGAAAGTGCAACTTCATGTCACACTTTCTTGCCAATGTAAAAAGCCCCATAATCTGTGCTTTTGAATCTGGTGTGACATACTTATAAAACATGGAAGGCTTTATCACAACCAAACAAATGTCAGTGTCTATAGCATTCTACACACACACACACACACACACACACTTTTTTACTTTTTGGTACACTAAGACTGAAATATCAAAGGCAAGGGCTACTGCTAATTATATTACTTGAGACTGTTACATTCCTAGAATGAAACCAAAGACTCTGATAAGGACAGGCATGTTTATATTCTTGATGTCAGGCATTTATGATCAGTCCTACATTTTCCCCCTTTTTTCCTTCCACACCCCTCCCTCCAAAACCCCTCTTTTAAGAGATAAGATGGTGGAGGATTGTAAAAAGTAGTGATCCTTTTATTTTTCAAAGTGGGCCAATGACCTATGGTTGTTTAGATAACTAGCCATATTTTATCATCCAGTGGGGCATCCCACTCATTGTAGCATATAAATATTGCTTGAAGCCATGTATAAATGTCTTTTCTAGAAAATGACCTTAGAAATCTGAGAAGGAGAAATAAAAGGGATTAATGTGACTTGTTTGTTCATTTATCTGTTGTCGATCACACCGGCCTCCCACCCACTCACCTCTACGCAGCATACCTGAAATTACCTGATTTTCATTCTCACAATATCTTGGTGAGATAGGTTAGGGGGAAAATCTCATAGTGAGCTTCATGTAGTAGTGTCAATTTGAATCCAGGTTACTCAGGCCAAAATCAACATTCTTGACAGCTACAACATACACTGGTTGAGTGGGAGGTAACCAGACTTCATACCATATGTCAGAGTGAAGGAGTAGACCAAGTAAACCTTGGACCCAGAAGGGAATTATTTTAGTTTTTGTGCTACACTCTGGGTGTACCTTTCATTGTGGGAAGAGAAAAACACATATTGGCTGGCATTTTGTTAGTCACTCCCGACTAAAGTAGACCTATTTTGTCAATTGTTTAGAAGTGAATCAATAGATAAGCAAGCCCACTAAATGAATCAGTCATCAATAACAAGAGAATTTGGGCCATTCTCTGGTTAGATCAAATTAAACAGACTAATATTTAAGCAGAGTAGCATATTTGATTAAAAGAATTCTTCAGAGACAAAAGGGTTTTATTACTAGTTTACATGTTCAAAGCCAAAATAAAGGAAACATTGGAAATCTATGATCCAGTGCCCTGTTTCTCAGGCTGGAAAGAATGCACAGGGGAAGGAAAAGAAGATTAAGGGAACACCAGTGGAGGAGAGAATGCTTAACTTTCTCTCTCTGCTGGTTTCCCAATCTAAATCGCTTTCCACTCTTTTGTCCATGCATGCAGCTGTGAAGATGTTGGTCCCACCAGGAAAAAGAGACAGATAGTACAACAATAATTTTTCTTCCATGGGCCAGGAGAATAATTTGGTGGGAGGGCAAATGTGATAAGAAAAAAGAATCAATGAAAAAGGTTAAGCACCTTCCTCCCAGTCCTAGTCCTCTGATCTGAACCCTGTCAGCTAATTTGAACTACTAAAATACTGGTGCTCTGATCATAGAGTTTCCATGTCATGTATCCATGGGCCCAGAATTACTATAAAAGTTACTAATCATTTATTCAGGCAATCCTGGGGTATCCATTGAAAGCAGATGCTCTTCAAAAAGAGTGGGAGAGAAAGAAAGCACTCCTGGGTGAATAAGCAAGTGAGTGAGTGATAATCTCCTTAAAGTGACTTATCACAGGTGGGATACACTAGCGTTTAATTATAAAACCGGGCGTTATTGCCTGTAGCCTCAGCCAGGTGAGTGCAACCCAGATCCCAGCCACACTTATCCAGTGGCTTTTCAAAAACGGGAGCTGGCCATTTTTTAAAAGATGCCGAATAAGTGCTGCTGGGATCCAGGCTGCGTAAGGGTTGCACTTACCTGGCCCGTTGGGGATGTTGCTTTAAATATAATGCAATAATCTCCTACGTATTTGTATCCTGACCTGTACTAACTAAGTGTAGTTGTTTTAGCATTGGGCTATGATTCTGGAGACTAGGCTTTCAATCCTTGCTCTGCCATGGAAACTCACTGTGTGACCCTGGGCAAATCACCCTTTGTCATCTTCATAGGAAGGCAAAGTCAAACCCACTCTGAACAAATCTTGCCAAGTAAACCCCATTATAGAGTTACATTAGGGTCACCATAAGTTGAAAATGACTTGAGAGCACACAACAACAGTAACAACAAACCTGTGTATCATCAGATCTCTGGGTGGCCTGCAATGAAATCAGTATCAAGAATTTAAAATTTAAAATGTTAAAAATGATTTAAACATTCTAAGAAAATGTTTAAAACTTAAAATGGTTTAAAGCCAGGTACATATTCAGATAAAATCATGGAGCTCCAAATTCTTTAATTTATTTTTAAAAAGCCGTAGTATAATATAACTTGGCACTGAAGTGAAACACATGTCTGTCCTAAATGGACTTCCAGCAAGAGAGATTTCCACAACTGGGGTACCACAGCAGAGGAGGCCCTCTGATATAGTGTATTGCTTTCCCTGGTCTCTGACATGCACGTTATACAGAACTTTAAAAAAGTAATGTTTTGAACAGGTGACCAAGCTTGTAAAGAGAATCTGGGCACTGTAATCCCCCAAAAAGTAACTTTTCCAAGCCTTTTTAAAAATATACAGTCTGAGATCCGTGGCTTTGAATATCCACGGAGGGGTGACATGGAGGTGTGCCCCATTTGAGCCTATGGAGCTTGAATATGCACCGTTTTCACATTGGGGTTCTGGAACGGATCCCCGTGAAAACAGAGATCCAACTGTATATATAATTAACATCAGTGATCCTGGGGAATGTAAAGAAGAATCAAAATATTGACAAAATGTTCAAAAGTGATATTTTCCGATGCTGAGTAGAAGGAAATAAAGGTCATGGACCTTTTTGAAGAAGAAGGGCAAAGATATGGGATGGAAAAGAAATTAACTGGATTTCCATTTCCACATGAAAATATCCGTTTCACAACTCCCAAAACTGGTGGTGAGAAGAAGATCATCTTGACTCAGAAATCTGTGCATTTCCAAAGTTTACAATGCATTTTTGGTGGGTGAAAAAATGGACAAAATCCCATGCATACATTTGGAAAATGAAGACAACTAAAAATTTATATACACTGTATTTGAACAACATGCACAAACATCTGTAGTCAGTGGCAGAAATGTGCAAAAATGAATTCAGTCATCCAAAAGCATACTGGAAATGCATATTTTAAAAAAACTGCACAACGATAGATACAGATTTCTACATGAGAAGAGTGGGAAAAGATTGCATAGCCCTGCACAAAAGCATATGAGTGCACTGGTAGGATTCTGAGAAATTCAATGAAAATTAGACTGACAGATTTCCACATGCCTAGACTAAATGGATCCCTCCCATGTGGTGCCTAACATCTACAATATCATTTGGGCTAAGGAAATATCCATGAACTGTACCTTTTAGAACTACATCTTATTTTCAACAGCAATCCTGTTTTCTTCATCCAAACCAGTGTTACTCCAGTGTGTTCTGTGGTACAGAAATCAAGTGTGAAAAAGAGTTTCCCTTGTTCCAATACTTATGGATACACAAGGAATCATGGCGAGCAGTGACTGGCTCTAGCCTCTGACTCCCCAGAGCATGCCCAATGTTTATGTTGAGACATTCATGTCTCTACTTCACACTCATCAGCTTAACTTAGCAAATACTTGTGTAGCTGTGCAAACATGATTGCTGCATCAAGAACAAAAGTCCCATTCCATGCAAACATTTCCACAAAGCTACTTAATCGTAAACAGGTTACATCTCCTTGAAGCAAGTGCTTTCAGAAATGGCTGTAAACATTTAGCAAAACTTTTAACTTTCCTTGTTATGCTTGGAATTTGTAATGTGAAATCAATGTAAAGTCATGCAGATTTCAGTACAGGCATATCTCAATTGAGAGCCAGCATGGTGTAGCAGTTTGAGTGGTAGACTGTAACTCAGGGTTCAAATCTCAGCTCAGCCATGTAAACCCACTTACACATTCTGCCTCAGAAGATGGCAACCAACTTTGAAGAAACGTACCAAGAAAATCCCATAACAGGTTCACATTAGGGTCACCATACATTGGAAATTACTTGACAGGCACACAGCCACAACAACAGCAGCACCTCAGTTAGCAAAGGCTATCATATCAAAGCTCTTTTATACAAAATCTTAACTCACATATACAAAAATTAATTTTATACAAAATTTACTCACATCCTCCTTTTTCTCCCCATTCTCTTCCTAGCCAGATGTTTTTAGCAATATTAGCATTGGGAGAATGTTGAAAGAAACATTAGTTTTTATTACTGGGTTGCATTAATGTGTCTGCATAAACAGTGCCATAAAGTTTGAGCTGGGAAAGAGGGGGATTCTGTTCTGGCCAATCCTACTGTGTTTGCCTGCAACAGGAGAGGTAAATTGCATCTGCTTTGAGAATTCCTTACTGAGCATCTGTGATCAGGAAAAGAGAGAGAAAACAGGAAAGCAGATTAGCCTGACTAACTCCCTAGAGCTTCTTAATAAGCATAGTATACAACTATGGCCATCAAAATGAAAATGGTTAAGAAAAGTGGAGGCTGATCTGAGAAAATGTCAGCCCTGAATGCAATTTGGAAGATGTTTTCAGGTGGCTTGTAAAAGGTTCAATATATTTTTGTTTACTTATGAAAGGCAAATGTGGCCTGGTAGTTTCATTTCACATCTGCATGTTGTTGTTGTTGTTGTTGTTGTTGTTTTGTTATTTGCCTTCAAGTCATTTCTGATTTATGGCAATCCTAAAGTGAACTTATCATGGCATTGTCTTGGCAGAATTTGTCCGGGGGGGGGGTGCCTTCCCTTCCTCTGAGGCTGAGAAAGTGTGACTTGCCCAAGGCTTCTCAGTGGGTTTCCAAGGCTGAACGGGGATTCAAACCTTGGTTTCCAGTGTCCTAGGGGTCAGTCACACATTGTTCTTTTTTTAGTACAACTATGCAAGTAATATCACTTACACATTCTGGGATTGTTGTTCACACTATTGAACTGCATCTCTTTGCATTCAGATGCTCACACATATCAGCACTTGAATAAAGATGGAATTGATTATATTAATGTATTCACAACATTTTCAAGGCATGCATTGTTTTATCCTGGGTCTCTTCGCATCATTTATTCACACATCCAAGAATCCAAATCTTTTAGAAAACTTGGGGGGGGGGGGGGGAAATCTGACATGTTAAACTGGGTTTCATTTGAAATCCATGTGAACAACAAAGATTCAATCCAGATTCTTCTTGGATTCTTTTCACCATCTGAATAACCCCTTGTTCTTCGTTTCACTGTGTTTTAACTTTTGTATATGTTTTAAATTTTTGTACGTGTACACCGCCCTGATCCTTGGAAGGGCGGTATAAAAATAAAGATGATGATGATGATTATTATTATTATTAGTCCAACACCAAACCACTACACCATGCTGGAGATAATGGTCTTTGAAATACGCTGGACTTATGCTGTAGAGGCCAGCTTAGCAGATCAAGATTTTTGTAATACTAAACATTTTAATAGTTTTTGGACACTTTCACTGGTAATTAGCAGCATCAAGGCCAGTGGGACGGTGAACCTGCTCAGGCTTAAGACTGAAAACTAAAAGGGCTGTCCAAGGGGCTAAACCCTGTTAATACAAAAGGTTAAGCACTATGGATACTTCCTTTAACATTCAGACTTAAAGTTAGAGCAGATTCACTGCCTATTGACATGGGAGCCCCCAGCTGCCACTGTATATGGAAAAATATTACTAAATTGCATAATTATGGCATGTTAAAAAGTGTTATGTTTTGTTTTTTAAGAATGTAGAAGCCAAAAGCCTCCATTGGAAAAAACGTGGAGGTTAGATGGAGCAAAAAGACTGAGGGGAATCTTTCTAAAGGGCAGAAGGAAAGCAGAGGCTTTGTGTGCTGTTTGAAGGCAGGAAGGGAAAAGGTATAGAGCTTGGGTGTCAAGGAGCTTGTTCATCAAGAAACTAAAGGTGTTAAGAAACTGACTGCAGGCCCAAAATATTAACAAAAATTTTCTAAGCCAACTTGAAAGAAGACCGTCTTAGTTTTCTTGCTTTCGTCAGTTCCCTTGAAGTTGTCACTCTTTGGAGCTTTCCAGCACTCCTTCACATTTTTTTCCCTCTGGAGAGGTTGCGGTGTGAGTCTCATGCTGTTTATCTTCAGCTCTTGGAATGTTTTCTTTCAACACCCTTGCCCTTCTTGTATGAAGTCTGATAAGGGAAGTTTCTAGCAGCCACACCATTGCAATGCAACTGGCAATGGATTTGCTTTAGGGTAGACATTGTTAGTGAATATTCTTACTGAATACACTAACTTGATTAAAATTAAAGCATACATGTGAACCAGAATATTGTCTTTTGCCAGTAGTTTTAACACAGTCCTTGCACAAAAGTGGAATGACACACAAAGACAGAGTTGTCCAGAAGCTTGGTTTTGTGTTTTGTATACACTACAAAATGAGAGGCTTGCATGCTGTTTGAGGGCAGGAAGGGAAAAGGTATAGAGCTGAGCTGTCAAGGAAATTGTTCAAGAAGCTAAAGGTGTGAGCAAACTGACTGAAGGCGTGAAGTATTAACAAAAAATTCTCCAAGCCAACCTGAAAGAAGAACATTCACTTTTTCCCCTGTTATGGGGATGGGGACGGGACTCTCGGGGGCGCGTGTGAATGGATTTTATCACACACCCAAGTGTCTACAAAAAGGTCCCATTCTGGCACTTGTCCCCAGGCCATCTCCGTTCAGTGCTGAGGAGTGCCATTTTTGTCCAACGTTGGGGGGGGGGGAATGAATGCAATAAAGTCCTTGGTTGGCACTTGTTGGCCATCTTTCCTAGCTCAGTGTATGAAAAATGTAGAGCACACCCAGCAGTTGGCTGCCAAGCCTCAGCTGTAGACTCCTCCTGCAGGAGAACATTTTGCTTCTCTGAGTACTTGGTCCCAATGTTTAATTGCTAGCGCCAAAAGGTTATCCTGAAGTTTAGCTAGAAGCCTACTATAACTAGAGCCACTCCTGACCTGTGGGACATTAAAAAAATATAAGTGTTTGACCTCCTTTATGGGGTATCCCTTGACTATTTAAATAATGTTCTCACCCTTGACCTCCTGCTGCCACCTTCAGTCTTCTCAAAGCTAAACCCATCTATTTCCTTCTAGCTCTTGTATTTTTTGTCTTCATTCCATTCACCTGAGCCCTTTCCACAACAAAGGTGACCGCAACATTGTCAGGTCCAGGGACCAATTGTCTGCTGAACACAGTGCCCAAAAAGCCACCCTTTTATGATGTTGGTGCCATACTAGGAGAAAAGGGGCATACAAAATAAATAAATAAATAAATATTCAGCCAAAAGCCCACTTCATAGAATCATAGAATCATAGAGTTGGAAGAGACCACAAGGGCCATCCAGTCCAACCCCCTGCCATGCAGGAACTCCCAGTCAAAGCATCCCCGACAGATGGCTATCCAGCCTCTGCTTAAAGACCTCCAAGGATGGAGACTCTACCACACTCCGAGGGAGTGTGTTCCACCGTCGAACAGCCCTTACTGTCAGGAAGTTCCTCCTAATGTTGAGGTGGAATCTCTTTTCCTGCAGCTTGCATCCATTGCTCCGCGTTCTGGTCTCTGGAGCAGCAGAAAACAAGCCTGCTCCCTCCTCAATATGACATCCCTTCAAATATTTGAACAGGGCTATCATATCACCTCTTAACCTTCTCTTCTCCAGGCTAAACATCCCCAGCTCTCTAAGTCGTTCCTCATAGGGCATGGTTTCCAGACCCTTCACCATCTTAGTTGCCCTCCTTTGGACCCGCTCCAGTTTCTCCACATCCTTTTTGAATTGTGGTGCCCAGAACTGGACACAGTATTCCAGGTGGGGCCTCACCAAAGCAGAATAGAGAGGCACTATTACTTCCTTTGATCTAGACACTATACTTCTATTGATGCAACCTAAAATAGCATTGGCCTTTTTAGCTGCTGCATCACACTGCTGACTCATGTTCAACTTATGGTCTACTTGGACTCCTAGATCCCTTTCACACATAGTTTCATTCAGCCAGATGTCCCCCATCCTATATCTGTGCATTTCATTTTTCCTCCCTAGGTGCAGAACCTTACATTTCTCCGCATTGAATTTCATTTTGTTAGCGTTGGCCCAGCTTTCTAGTCTATTCAGGTCATTCTGAATTTCAATCCTGTCTTCTGGAGTATTGGCTACTCCTCCTAATTTGGTGTCATCTGCAAATTTGATAAGTATGCCCCCAATTCTGTCATCCAAGTCATTAATAAAGATATTGAATAGCACTGGGCCCAGGACAGAACCCTGTGGGACCCCACTGGTCACTTCTTTCCAGGATGAAAGGGAGCCATTGTTGAGCACCCTTTGAGTTCGGTCAGTCAACCAGTTACAAATCCATCTAATGGTTACCTTGTCTAGCCCACATTTTACGAGCTTGTTTGCAAGAATGTCATGGGGAACCTTGTCAAAGGCCTTACTGAAATCAAGATATACTATATCCACAGCATTCCCTTCATCTACCAAACTGGTAATTTTATCAAAAAAAGAGATCAGATTTGTCTGGCAAGACTTGTTTCTCTGAAACCCATGTTGGCTTTTTGTGATTATGGCATTGGCCTCTAAATGTTCACAGACTCTCTGCTTAATGATCTGCTCTAGAATCTTTCCTGGAATTGATGTCAGACTAACTGGACGATAATTGTTGGGATCCTCTTTTTTCCCCTTTTTGAAGATGGGCACAACGTTTGCCCTCCTCCAGTCTGCTGGGACTTCTCCTGTTCTCCAGGAGTTCTCAAAGATTATTGCCAATGGTTCCGATATTACATTCGCCAGTTCTTTTAATACTCTAGGATGTAGTTCATCTGGTCCTGGAGATTTATATTCATTTAGGTTAACCAGGTATTCCTGTACTATCTCTTTACTTATTCTGTGCTGAGATTCCCCTATTCTGTCTTCTGCTCCATTATCCTTAGGTTGACCACCCTTTGCCTTTTCTGAGAAGACTGAAGCAAAGAAGGTGTTGAGTAATTCTGCCTTTTCTTTGTCATCTTTGAGCATTTTGCCATCTTCTGCACGCAGTGGCCCTACTGTTTCCTTCTTCTTCCTTTTGCTTCGGACATACCCAAAAAAGCCCTTTTTGTTGTTCTTAACCTCTCTAGCCAGCCTGAGTTCATTCTGTGCTTTAGCTTTTCTGACTTTACCCCTACATGTGCTGGCTATTTGTTTGAATTCCTCTTTCGTGATTTCCCCATTTTTCCATTTCTTATACATGTTCTGTTTAAGGCTTATCTCAGTTGAAAGTTCCTTAGTCATCCATCCTGGCTTCTTGAGACACCTCCCATTTTTCTTCCTCATTGGAACTGTTTGAAATTGCGCCTTCAGTATCTCCTTTTTGAGAAACTCCCATCCGTCTTGAACTCCCTTCTCTTTTAGTTTTCTTGACCATGGGATCTCCCCCAGTATTTCTCTAAGTTTATTGAAATCAGCTCTCCTAAAGTCTAGAATGCGTGTCTGACTATGCCTGGCTTCCCCTTTCCGCTGTATAACAAACTCCAGGAGAACATGGTCGCTTCCACCTAAGGATCCAACCACTTGCACCCCATTGACTAGGTCATCCCTGTTGGTTAAGATCAGATCTAAAATAGTTGATCCCCTTGTTGTCTCTTCCACCTTTTGGACAATGAAATTGTCTTCCAGGCAAGTGAGGAATTTGCTAGACCTTGAGGATTTGGCTGAGTTTGACTTCCAGCAAATATCCGGATAGTTGAAGTCCCCCATCACTACTACATCTCTCCTTTCTGAGTGTGTGCTCATCTGTTCTAGAAAGGCATCATCCAATTCCTCTGCCTGAGTCGGGGGTCTGTAGTAGACTCCCACAGTAACATCCCTGTTGTTTCCCTCTCCTTTAATGTTTATCCAGATGCTCTCCACCTGGCTTCCAGTATTGACTTCCTGGATCTCTTCACTGGTGTAAATATCCCTGACATATAATGCTATTCCTCCTCCTTTCCTGTTTGGCCTGTTTCTCTTAAAAAGGTTATATCCCTCTATTTCTACATTCCAGTCATGAGACTCATCCCACCAGGTTTCAGTGATGCCTATTATATCATATTTGCTCTGTTGTGCTAGGAGTTCGAGTTCATCCTGTTTATTTCCCATACTCTGTGCATTAGTGTAGAGACATCTAAGAACATGTGTTCCCTTTACTTGCTGCCTGTGCAATTTTTTTTGCTTCCCACTGTTGGGTCCTTGCACTGTTTGCCTTGTTCCCTCTATGTCAGTTTGATTATTTTCTCCAGCCCTTTTGCCTTCCAAAATAATGTCTCCCTCCCCCATATAACTCAGTTTAAAGCCCTCCTGATCAGATTTTTGAGACTTTTGGCAAAAATGTTTTTGCCAACTGGTGTGAGATGCAGCCCATCCCTTGCCAGAAGTCCCTCCTCATGGAACCACAGCCCATGATCCAAGAATCCAAACTGTTCTTGGCGGCACCATCTACGGAGCCAGTTATTCACCTCTGCTATTTTCTTCTCCCTTCCTGGACCATGCCTTTCTACTGGGAGAAGAGATGATATGACAACCTGTGCATCCATCTCTTTCAGCTTCCTTCCTAGAGCCTCATAATCCCTTATGATATTCTGAAGGCTGTGCCTTGCAGTATCATTGGTTCCCACATGAACCAGAAGAAAGGGGTGTTGATCAGTAGGCTTGACAAGTCTTGTCAGCCTCTCAGTTACATGATGGATCTTTGCCCCAGGGAGACAACACACCTCCCGAGACATCTTGTCAGGCCCACAAACCACTGCTTCTGTACCCCTCAGCAAGGAGTCCCCCACAACCACCACACGCCTCCTCCGAGGCTTAGCAGCGGCTGTTCCCTTTCGTGGTACTCTCAGTCTCCCCTGCTCTGTCCCTGATGTCTCCAATTCTGAAAAATGGTTTTTTTAAGAAAGCAGGAGATGGCAGTGCTGCAGCCTATTTAAACTTAAAGCATTCATTGCTACTACTGGAGGCTTTTACAAGAAACAATTCACCCCCTTCTATATGAGAAAAAGGGTGATCTGGTTTTGCAAAACCAATGGTTTATGTTCTTAAAGTTTTATGGTTTTGCATATGTTTTGTATATGTGCACACTTCTGGATAGAACTGCATGTGTTTGCACTGTTATTTTTGCTTTAGAACAGTGATTGAGAACTTTTTAGAGACCGAGTGCCTAACTTCAGTGGCGTTCCCGCAGCAGGTGTCACCCAGTGCCAGGGGGAGAAAATTCCAGAGGGGTAAGTCTTCCAGGAGGGAAACCCAAGGCACAGCCTCAGGATAGCAATAGCAAACTCCCCTCTGAGTTGCCAAGAAAACTCCATAATAATTTCACCTTAGGGTCACCATAAGTCAGAAACGACTTGAAGACACCACACATGCAAGTCAAGCTCTCTCAGCCTCAGAGGATGGCAATGGAAATCCCCCTCTGATGAATCTTGCCCCAAGATAGTTACACCTTCGGGTTGCCAGTAACCAGTGCTCAGAAGGGAGGGAGAGTGCTCTGGAAACAACTTGGAGGCACGCAACAACAACAAGCATAATAAAGCACATTAGGTACAGCACAAGAACAAGAACAAGGAGAGCCAGCAGTTTGAGCATGTGACTCTGGAGACCAGGGCTTGAATCCCAGCTCAGCCATGAAACCCACTGGGAGGCCTTGGGCAAGCCACACTCTCTCAACCTCAAGGGAAGAAACTTGTCAAGACAAACCCATTATACGTTTACTTTACGGTCTCCATAAGTCAGAAAGGACTTGAAGGCACATAACCCCAAGCCCAGCTTTTTCCAGCCAGGGCTTGGAGCAGCCTTTCCGCCGCTGTTCTTGGGAGAAGATTCCAGTGGCTAGGGAGCACCATGTGGAGGCTGTAAAGGCTAGCTGTTTGGCCAGAGGACAGGGCTCCTTCCAAAAGTCTCTGGAGAGGGACTTTGTAGGTAGTGGCATACCAGGGTTTGGTGTCAACCAGTAAGGGGGGAGGGGACTTTCAGCTCAAAGGGCCGGGACTTCTGGTCAGAAGGGATGGGGCTTCTTCTCAGAAGGGTCACACATCCCACCTCTCCTTGTTACAGCTTAGTTTTCCACAGGAGAACAGCTGTGTGCACCTCCCTGTCCCCTCCTTGTTGTGGCCTGAGCCTCCCTTATTGCATGCCCCCTGAGACAGCTTCACATGCCAGAAAGGGCACACATGCCACAGGTTTTCCAACATGGCCTTAGAGCATACTGTGTGGATGAATACAACGAAACACCAAAATTCATAAAACAGCAACACCTTTATTGGGTGAACTAGAAAAAACCCTACAAAATGTATCATGCATGCTTTCAAAGTTCCACTGGCTTCTTCATCAGGCAAAAGTGTTAAAAATCATACAAGAAAAGAAAAATTGACAATGTTAGGAGTCACAGATCTACATTTTGTCTCAGGTGTTACTTCTCTTGTCAGTTGATGGGACCAAGGAAAGTCCAGAGACTTCCTAGAAAATTCAGTGTTATATGCCTAAGAAAGGGAGAGTGAGCTTCATACAGAACAGGGATAGTGTGGGTCTCAGGGGAAGTTACTTTTCTGTTGCTAACGGAGTTTCAGTTTTATTGCCTGTAATTTACTGCCCTTTTGTCATGGCTAAACCCGAATGTGGTTCCCCAATGGAAGAAGTAAATGTATTTGAAATTCTCTTTGGAAATGGGAGTGAAAAAAAAATAAGTGTGGTGATCAGAATACCACAAGCTGTATCTGTTGCCAAATTATTTCTGCAGGAAAGCCACAAGAGCCAGAACACAACATTGCCTTTAATCAACTGTGCTAATTGCCTCAGAGAACCACTTAAGGCATAAATAGCACATTCATCACACTTTGATTTGAAACGTTTATTCTGGCAATGCCTGATGGGCTGACATCAGAGTTTGTGATTTTACTCTTCATGGCAATATTCCATTGCCCACTTTCTAGAACTGGGTATCTGGCCTGTGCATCTTTGGACCTGCCAAGCAAAATAGTACCCCACCCCACTCAAGTACAAATAAATAGAATATACAATAAATATATACAGAATCTAAGGTCTCATTCCCACTACTGTTTAAACCAGATTGTGATTTGAAACGATCCAGTTTAAACAAGCATAGTTCCCACTTAATCCGACATGCTTTTAGCCCATTTAATCCACGTCAAAAAGATGCTGTTTTTTTTTTTCAGGTTCTTTTGGGCTGAATCGATTTATTTTCAAATAAATCTATTCAATCCAAATGTGAACCATTTAAGGAGAGAGTGGTTTTGCTTTACTCTATAATCAATCCAACTGGTGAGATTCAGTGGCGCAGCATATAGAAGCAAGGGGAGATAGGAGGATATTCTATTAGTAGTTCAACTGATGAGGTACCCCAACACACCTTAAGAACTTGATCAGAGTAGGCTTGGAAACCATATTTACATATTTGTCTGTCAAATCGGTTAGATGGGGAGAAAACCCTGGGAGCTGCTGCTTCCCTGTCAATCTTGACCTTGTTGTGCCTGGCTGCTAAGATTTTTCTGCTTCTGTCCTTCTGCTGTCTCGTAAGGTGCTGAAATAGACTACAGATGCTGTAATGCCTTGTCAGTTTAGCATGCTCAGTTGCTCCCTATAGTGAAGGCAGGTGGCAGTCCTCGAGTCCATTCTCACCTCAAAGTAGTTCCAGACAATCCCTGCCTTTTCTGCAGACTGCTTTGCTTTCTTTCCATCTTAGGGGCTACCCCAATAACACGCCCCAATAACAAGGGACAATGGGGCCAGTGGGGCGGTAGATAGAGTAAGTTTTCACTGTATAAAACACACAGAGATTCATAAACAGAGATTACTATTCCAGCTAACAAAATAATAAAAAAGGAAGCAGAGAATTAAGTTAGGCTATTCAACAAGAACAAAGATTGGGAAATTAAAAGAGAAAAACTCAGGGAAAACAGAGCTACAGAGCATAACAGGCTGTGTCATTCCATTCCCTTCCTATAAGCATTGTGTATGGAAGATGCTTGATGCTATTTGCATCTCAAATTGCATATTAGAACTACAAATGAGTAAAGCCTAGCTCCTTTACTCCTCCTCTGCATCACAGCACCTTGGCATTTGTCATATTCATGCTCAAATGGCTTGCTTCCATTCACTTTTCTTGCCCAGCTCACCAGATCAGTCTGAATTGCTTTAAACTGTGTTTTTCTATAGACTTGAACAGGGCCAATCTGTTTCAATCTAGAGCTGGTATAAATTAGTCTGAACTGGCCGAATTCCTTTTGGGATTCAGAATTTGGCTGATATGATTACACAGACCTAGCTTTAAGTACCACCTTATATAAAGCTGCCTTAAGCTGACTGTATAAAGTATTTGGATTGGCAGAACATAGTTTACCCTATGGGACCTTGCCAATATTGAGGTTGCACTATCAGTTTCAACAACCATTATTGCCAATAGGTATAAGCATAAACCACTTCTTGGAAGATAAGCACACCATTCTTCCACTGCAAGAAATAAGCAATGCATTTATCAGTTAAATATATTTCTGTCCTGACTCTCCAAAATTATTTAAGCTTGTTTTCAAGCAAAGAAACAGAGAACGAGCCACAATATATAACAGATCTTCAACCAAATACTACAAACAGAAGAGCAGTCATAAAACAGGAACTATAAAATAGCAGATCTAATTTGAACTTCCTTGCAGGTACACAGGAGAACCAGTTCTATGTTCTATTTCCACAATAGGTTAAGTACAGTTTAGCAGGTCATCCAAAGTCATAGTTAAACTTAACTCTGTTTAGTTGAAAGAAGCTAGCTCCATAAACTGTGGTTTAAGCCTGGATATTTCCACCAAGCATTTTTAGAGTACCATTTTTAGATTGCCCACATTCAGAGCACATAGTAAACTTCAATTAATCCAAAATGGAGCAAGTGCTGAACTCCATAGGGCTGCATCAGATGGGAAAACAGGGAGTACATGGACTAGAAGTTCACAATGGTTTGATCTCTTAAACCATTAAACCAAGGGTGAGAATCATGCAACCCTCCAGATCTTGTTAGATTGCAGAACAATGGATCATTAATCAAATAGATACCCTAAGGCCTTGCCATTCAACAACAGAACAACACACCGATTAACATGTAAATATATACCCCACTCTTTTCCACGACAGCATTCTCTGAAGATGCCAGCCACAGCTGCTAGCAAAACATCAGGAATAAACTCTTCTAGAACATGGCCCAAAAATCCCCACAAAATAACTAAAACTAGGGCTTGTTGGAACTGCCGTCCAACCTCTGGTAGGCTATATGTTTCCTACCACTTGAGTTAAACTATGGCTTAACTATGGTGTTGTTGTTTTGATAAGTGTCTTGTGAATTTTTATGAAATTAGAATGTGGAATTTAGCCATCATAAATACAAGCTGAGTCTCCTTTATCTGAAATTCCAAAATCTGAAATATTCCAAAAATCAATACTTTTTTCATTGGGTGGCAGGGATAGTGGCATCTTTACTTTCCAAAAGTTTAATGTACACATTTCCTGAACAACAGTATTAAACATATTGTATAAAATTACCTTCAGGCTATGTGTATGAAGTGTATATGAAACATAAATGAACTTTGTGTCTAGATTTGAATCCTGTTTCCAAGATACCTCATTATGTAAACGTATTTCCTAAATCCAAAACAAATTCTGAAATCCAAAACAGTTCTGGTCCAAAGCATTTGAGATAAGGGAAACTCAACCTGTAATCTCCTGGACAGAGTCAGGAAAACAAGCTTAGCAACGCTTCCCTTCTTCCTACTTACTTCCCCTTACAAATGCATTCTCCATTCCTGTATTAGAGTTATCTTACGAAACAAGTTTTTGGAAGATGTGTTCACCAGTATAATATGTTCTTCCCCCACCTCAAAGGACACAATTTTAACATGTTTCTTATATCTTTCATTCTTTCTCAAAGAGAAAGGGCTAAAATACTTTGCACATCAACTTACTGAGAGGACTTGTTCAACACAAGTACTACAGCTCAGAACGGTGAACATCTGACAGCTTCCTGACGTCACTGGTTAGATGATGACTTCCAGATGTTATGACTTATTGATGTTTTGATTAACTTCTAAGCAGCACTGTCTCTATGTTTTGTTTGCTGCGTCCAACTTCTTTTGCACATGAGTGTTATTGGAAGGGAGTGGGAAATGAAATTAGTACTTGGCACCAACCCAGGAGTAGCTGAACATTGCTGTTATCATGTGCATTTTCAGTTCCACTAGAGGATAGGTAGCTTATGGAAAGGTCAGTTCTAAGATAAAGGAGCGAAATACTGGATTGCTATTTTGAATTAAAAGGAGTTGCAAAATTAGCTAATTTTGTCCAAGATGGAGCATTGCTCATTAAGCTATTCAGACAACAGGAAGCATAGGAAATACGACAGCATAAGTAGCATTTCAACAATTGTTTCACTACTTGTCATTTTAGAACTTATTGCCATGCAAAGGATTTATTCTTCTGAAGAATTATGAGATACTTTCCAGGAACAATTTATGATCAAGGCTACAAATTAAGACTGTTGGCTTTCCTCTTGTCCCTTGCTGTTCCTCATGCTTGGAATTCCCTCCCAGAGTACAGACATGGTGCAGCTATACTCCTTTCCTTTAAACTCCTCTTTTCCATGAGGTTTTTTTTTCTTAACTATTTCATATTCATTCCCCAGGAATATAACTGTGTTTGTCTGCATTATTTACCCTTGCCTCAACTCTAGTTTCAGTCTTCCATCACACTCTGTTGAAATCTAGAGGTCCTCTAGATGGGGCAAATGTGTTGGAAGTTGCTATAGCCCTCAAAATTTTAAAAATATTATCTAAGTGGAATTTCTTTTGTCCCAGATTTTTTTTTTTTTTTTTTTTTTTTGGTAATTCCCCAAAGCATCTGCAACTTTTTATTCCCACCTGCGAATGGGTTTACAGTATTTTTAATTCTATAACATGTCCGAACAAAAAAGTGTCCTTTGCTCTTTTCTCTTTTAAAACTTATAAAAAGAGTTATAATGTGGCATCCATAGTTTTTTGTAGGGCTTTCGGGCTATGTGGAAATGTTCAAGAAGAGTTAGAACTCTTCTAGGAACTCTTCTAGAACATGGCCACATAGGCCAAAAGCCCTACAAAAAACTATAGAATTATAATGTGTCAGTACATCAGTGAAATTGCCTTTGGCACTGGAAGGAAGGAAGGAAGGAAGGAAGGAAGGAAGGAAGGGAACTGCAGTACAGAGTTGTTCTTTATTTTTGACAGACGTCTGTTTCATCTCATGATGACCCCATGGATGAGACACCTCCAAGACCTCCTGTCCCCTGCACAGTTTCTTCAAGCTCATGGCCATAACCTTCTTGACTGGGTCTGTTCATCTGGTATATGGTCTACCTCTTTTTCTCCTGCCCTCTACCTTTCCTAGCATCACTGTCTTTTTTAGTGAGTCATGCCTTCTCATTATGTGACCAAAGTAAAAGAGCCACAATTTAGTCATCCTAGCTTCTAGAGACAGCTCAGCCATAATAATAATGATAATGATAATAATAATAATAATAATAATAAAAGTTTATTTGTATACCGCCCTTCCTTGGTCTCTTCCAGTACTCATTGGTTTGTCTTTTATACCATCCAAACTTCAAATTATAGAACCACAATCTGCACCCTGTTTTTGTTTTTTTGGGGGTTGTTTGTTTGTTTAAAAAACTTTTGGAAGAGGCCTAGTGCAGATCCAAGAAATCCTTATTAACAGCTCCTCAAAAATAATAGAACAAATGGACATACAAGCAACAATAACACAAAACCCAGCAAAGCCCAATGTGCTATACTGCAAGAAGTCATACTTCTTTGAAGCATTCTGGAAAAGCCCATGTATAAGCTGTTTAGGGTAGGACCTGGTTTTGCTATGAATCATGACACACATAATGTTAAATCTAAAATATTATATTATTTTTTTAATTATTCATTTCAATGTTTTAAATTTTTTATCATACAGTCTTGGGATGGCAAAAGCTAGAACAATACGAACAATTTAAACATTTCTAGATTAAAATCAATAAATAATTTAAACAAGATGAAAACATATTAAACAAAACAAGCACATTAAAACAGCTTAAGAACCAAGCCTTACGTGGAACAACTTAGAAAGCTGAATGTACTGAGCCTGGAGAAGAGAAGACTGAGAGGTGACAGTCTGAAGAGATGCCATATAGATGATGGAGCTTCTTTTTTGCTGTTCCAGAGATGAGAATGAGAACCCATGGATTCAAATTACAAGAAAAGAAATTCTACATAAATATTAGGAAAAACTTCTTGGCTGTAAGAGCTGATTAACAGTGGAATGGACTACCTCAAAGGGTGTCAGACTTTCCTTTTGTGGAGGCCTTTAAACAGTTGTTGGAGGAGCATCTTTCAGGAGTGTTTTACTTGTGTATTCTGGCATAACATTGAAATATATGGTCCTTGCAGTCCTTTCATATGCTAAGATCCTATGGTTCTTTTATTCTAAGAATGGTAGAAAAGTTTAAAATAAAACCATGTACATATTTAAAAGTAAATTAGGCTCCAAAGGCTTTCATAGAAAGGCATGTCTTGACCTGGACTTGAAAAGAAAATGGTGGTGGTGCCAGTCAGACCTCCAAGGCTAAAGGGTTATATTATAACAAAGATTTCTGCATTAGAAACAGGAAGCTTAAAGTAACAATGTGATCTATTTTCACCATGCTGTCATGTTTTAAAGATGAAGCATGGCAGAAAAGGACCAAATGCTTCATTTCAGAAGAGGCAAAAGGACAGTGTAAAGAGTCATGGAGTACTGGGCTCATGCACTCTTCCCTTCTTCTATTATTGCCACAAGGATGAGATTGGAAACTTTCACACTTTCTTGCTACATATGAATCCAGTGGAGTCTTAGCTATGACTTAGGATGAGGGGAAGAGACTAGTTGCTCACAAAGCCAACAAACTACCTGACTTTTATTAGCATTACTTAAACTTGAAAAAGTCAGTGGAAAGTGCTCCTTTTCAAACTACATTGCAACATGGAGGAAATTGGGGCAGTCATATATGGGGAAGAGAGAGCCAGGGTGGTGTAGTGGTTTGTGTTTTGGACTGTGAATCTGGAGACCAGGGCTCAATTCTCTGCTCAACCATGATACCCACTGGTTGATCTTGGGCAAGTCACAGGCTTGCAGCCTCAGGGGAAAATAATGGCAAACCTCCTCTGAACAAATCTTGCCAAGAAACCCCTATGATAGGGTCACCTTAGGGTTGCCATAAGTCAGAAATGACTTGAAAGCACACAACAACAACAGCCCTTCCACTGCATGCTACAACCCCACCTTTGAAAATCTCTCTACTAGGCCATTAGTAATGAAAGATGCCTCGCATTAGAGCCAATGGGGGTGGGGGTGGGGGTGGGGGGTTCAGCTCAATTCAGCTCAGGGGTGTATGGGTGTGTAGGTGGATGTGGGGGGAGAACGAGAAAGAGCAAAACTGATGGGAGTGCTTAGGTGTGTATGCTGTTTTAGTCCCACTTACAGTTGCCACATTGAAAACTGGAGATGGCTATTATACCATGAATGGTTATGCAGAAGAGGGAATTTCAGCAGAATTCCCACTTCTAGACAACCATTAAAGAGACAGGATCCCTCTCCAGCTTTCACACTGGCAACCCTAGCCGATTCACTTTGGCTTTACTGCTCTAACAGGCAAGCAGCTTTTAAGGGAATACAGTGGGCCCTCCAAATTCGCTGGGGTGAGGGGCAATGGACCCCATAAAAGTGGAAAACATACAAATAAAATTGCAGTACTTTTTTAACCTGAGAGAACACCTCGCTAGAAATCTCTAGGTCCTTCAGCTGAAATCTGTGGTCAATATCTTCCATAATTTGATTACAGAATCATGCTGGAGGACCTACGAATGCCTACAGAAGTGTTTTCTCTATCAATCTTTAGGTTTTCCAGTGCAACTCTATAGTCAATTTCCAACAGAATTTCTATTGAGGACCTAGCGATTCCTAGAGAGAAAATATTAATCAAATCTGCAAATAATCAGATCTGCAAAATTCAAAACCACGAACATGGACAGCCAACTTTGTAGCTTTTGAAGTTTTTTTTAAAAAAAAGCTTTTCACAACTGGTTTTGACCCCCCCCCCCCCAAATCAGAATTTAAAGAAAAATCATAGTGTGATGATGGATTGCTCCACCATCCATCATAATTAACTCAATGCCAATAGCTCTAGAGGAATGTTTGACCTCAGGAGGATTGCACTATGGAATCCGGTGCTCTCCAGATGTTTTAGACTGTCTTACAATAGGCTAATGTGGCCAGTACTGAAATGTCATTGGAGATGAAACTAAAGGACTCTGCAGGGAAAAATAAATTGATGAAGTGAATGGGGAGACTCCACTCACTTCATATTGGTAGTCACCACCATCACCATAAACCCTCTCATGGAAATTGCTACTCCTTTCATCTGCCTTATCTTTAGTCAACTAATACTTGTTCAGGAGACACTTGCTATTAGTATAAACTTTGTTACTTGTATATTCATTCTGCCCCTTGTCTGCGGAGGATCCTGGCTAGGAATGAACACTTGCATTTGATTATACACTAGTCCCTTTAGGCCCTGTGTCTTTTAACATCGGGCATTTTCTAAGACCTACACTTGATCCTTAATTCCTTTTTCCCACCCTTGGCACTCTCCCCCTGTCTTGCTCTCGGCTGCTATCTTCCCAATGACTTCCTCCTGTATCCTGCTTCTCTGCCCTGCCCATTCAGAGCATCTACCTGGAAGCTTCCAGGACAGATAGTTCACTTTCTAAATAGGGTATATACTCAGGTATAAGTTTCCAAATTTTAGTCAGAAAATTGACTACAAAAACTTAAGTTATTTACTTATATATGTGTCAAAGTGAGTACTATACTTTAACTCTTACAAAATGGACCCATCTGATGGTTAAAGACAAGAATGTAATCTGCCCTTCTCTATGCTCTCATTCATTCAGCCTTAGTGCAAGCACAAATAGTTATGCCTCCTGGAATTCTGTAAGTTCTTTGGCATTGTTTTTCTTTGCTTCATCCTTTAGATCCCTTGTTATACACCCCTAAGTTTTTACCTTGATTTATCCACGGTTCATATTGAAATCCATAATTTTGGTCCCAAAACCTGTCCTCCCGTTATACATGCAGTCTCCTTATAGTTGAGTACATAACGTTTGGCACGAGGGATTGGAAACAATTTTTCAAAACCAAGAGTGGGTTTTTGGCCATTTCTGTTTATGTTTTTCATTATTTTATCTTATTTTTTATTTAATTATTTCTTTTATTTTTAGGGACAGTCTGTGTAATCCCAAGAGTGCAAAGAATCAAAAAATGGTCCCTAGATCCACAGCAGTTGGCCATCCCTGCTTTAATTCAGCCAGTGCTTGTCAATATTGGAGACTCTGAGCTGCTTCCAAAATCAATATACTGTAGAAATAATGCAGTTTGATGCCACTTTAACTCCCATGGCACCATACTACATAATCCAGGGATTTGCAGTTTTGTGAGGCACAAGGATTCTTTGGTAGAGAAGGTTAAAGACATTGTACAATGACACTTCCCAGGATTTCATAGGATGGAGCTGCAGCACTTAAAGTGGTATCAAACTGTGTTATTACTACAGTGTAGATGCACCCTCAGACAGCTTCCTGCAACTCACTGCCAGGTATTTCGGTCTGTAACTCTCAGTCCTGGACAAGATGGCCAGTAATGAAGGATAATGGGATCGGAAGTCTAAGAGCTCTAAAGGGTTTTCATTTCTATAGAAGATCAGAACTGTAAGCCAGCTAACTCTCCATGGATAAGAAACATGAAGGTATCAGAAGCAGTTGCAGGTTTCAGACTCTTCTTTCCAAAGAAAATGAATTACATATGCTGACATTTTCATGCTTCTTTACACAGGGAATGCACTTGGCACCTTCAGATATCTTAAGTAATCGGAGGTGCAGTCCTGATTTCATCCAATGTGTGACTGTTCTTGCACTGAATCTTTAAATCCTATTATAAAAAAAGCCCTGCAAAATGCAGCTTAGAATTTCTTAGCCTCATAAACAGTCAAGATTCTGCTAACCTCTTAGCAGTTGACTAAATATGTCAGGACATATTGAACCAAGCATATTATGATTTACCTCCCCCCTTTTTGTTACATAACAAAGAGGTTTATGTTGGATTGCATGTGATAACTGACCTAGCCAGCTCTTACTGAAGTCAGTGAAAAGATTTCCTCTTCCTACAGCAAGACCTGGGTGAAATTATCATGTATCTTGCTTTGCCACCAATCTGTACTTCTAAAGTCAAAGCAGTACGCAAAACTGAAGTAGCTGGCAAAATTGCCATTAAATTGGCTCTGAAATTTCACCCTCACTCTAACTTACACAAGAAGAACATGAAACACTGAATGGTTTTATCTCTTGTCACTTGAGTTGACATATGTGCAAATACTCCCTCCCTCTTCTGCCATAAACGGTTTATGGCAGAAAAGGAAAAGTAATCTGGAAAGATTAAATTAGATGGTTAAATGAACAGACCTGAAGCAGTAATGTTGGCCAAAAGGGGGGGAATGTTATTTGCTGTTGCAGTTAATGCCTGCCAGATCTGGGAAGAAGGCAGATTTTCTCAAGGTACAAAATATGAAAACAGTTGCATAAGGTCTAATAGGATAACTGCTCTTGAAAAAATATACTTGAAGGAATGATATGTGAAGAAGTAAAAAGGGGAAAGCACAGTAATAAATTTCTTTATGTATCAGACAGTGTGTGTATGTGTGTGTGTGTGAGAGAGAGAGAGAGAGAGAGATTTTGA
Organism: Urosaurus nigricauda; assembly: GCA_034509955.1. NCBI lineage: Eukaryota > Metazoa > Chordata > Lepidosauria > Squamata > Phrynosomatidae > Urosaurus > Urosaurus nigricauda. The sequence goes on along the minus strand of JAOEGL010000005.1, from coordinate 133,099,524 downwards.
AGTGTAATAATAGGATGGAAATCGTGTTCGTGCTTCTACTTGCTGGGAAAATTATGCTTTTACTTTTGCTTGCTGGGAAAACTAAGCTTTTAAAGTATTTCTCCAGTTGTATCATCACTCCATGTGGCTTCTGGAGATACCCATGGCATCTCACATGACACTGCCCATGGAGAAGCTTCTGCAGAACATACTGTTTTGCATCCATCATTTCTCTCTCTGGTTATCAAGTACAAGAAGAACAATTCTGTGTCTTGTGTCACCAATTTTCCCTAGAGTTTTTCCCCCTGCCCCCATCCACACACCACAATGTCCAGAAAAATTGTTTAAATGCACAAGGGGGAAAAAAAGATACCCAAGATCTCTTTACAGTAAAGGCCAAATAGGCAGTCTTGCTTAAATACTTTAGAGGTGCCATGCTGAGTCAGATTCAGTAGATCTAGCTAGGTTTGAAGTAATGAGGATGTGACAAAATTGCATTCCAAAGGTGATGTATATTAAGATCAAGAGTAACTGGTGGCTTTCATGCCAGTAAGGCTATGCATCAATTCCAGCTTTTGGTCTGAATTCTAAAGGAGCTGTTCAAGTTGTTGAGTTCCTTTAAAGTTCAGTCTAAACTCCATAGCAGCTTGATTGGTAAGATTTCTTTATTAAACCTAAGGCATTTTTATTTTTTTAAAGTAATTAAAATTAACAGAGAAGTAGCAAGCTGTGCAAAAAACAAAACAATGGCTTACTTTTTCAGCAATGCAATGAATATTGTCAACATGTTATTTGTCAGTCATTGAACTGAGTAATGCAAAGGGTTACTTTTAAAAATGGTACTTTCTATGATCTGATCAGATCATGGCCCATTTAATCAAGTGCTATTTACAAGAATCCCAGTAAGTGTTAAGTTAGCACTAGAATTGGCAAGAGGTCACTCGCATTTCTCTGTCTACCTACAGTCCACCTCTTATGAATTTTTTTAAAAAAACACAGCTTGGAAAAGTAACTTTTGGACAATTCTCAGAATTCCCTAACCAAATTATGAGAACTGCAGCCCCAAAAATATTTTTTCCAGCCCTGGAAAAAATGGATCGTTATAAGCAGGATTAATCATTTGACTTCACTTTGTGTTGATGGTGTACATGATTTTCTTTTACTATCTTGAATAAAAATGTTTACCCAACACAACAACCTTCACTTTGCTTGATTTTGGCAGGTAATGGAGCAGCACCTGGAATGGAAGCCCAACTCGTTTCAGTTAGCATTTGTGTCAGGGAATTCTATTTTGGCAACAACTATAGCAAGCACAGGATTTATCATCTAGATGTACAGGAAAGAATATGAACAGCACGGCTCCATTCCTAGGCATTGTGTCAAATTTGCTTAAGATATTGCCATAACAGACCAAACAAGGCATAAGCCATGGAATCAATGGGGAGAAAGAGACCAGTTCAGAAGGTTATGTGAACATTGGCCTCTGACTTCAGTAGAATTTAAGGTGGGGGGGGAGTGAGGAGGACCATGTATGTTACTTTGGATAAAAAGCTCTTTCCTAGTTAATTCAGGATTATTCCAGCCCCTCAGGTTTCCAGAACAAAATCTGAGGACCTTATCAGATGTTGGAAATTGGAAGTATAATCTAATGGCAATCTGAACGCAATCATGGGTTTTACGTTATTGCATATTAACGTATCTCACGCAATTTCGGGCAAAAGGGAAGTCATTCCGAAGGCAATCCTGGGTTTTACATTATTGCGAATTAAAGCATCACACAATTTTGGGCAATGGGGGGTCATTTTCGGGAAATGGGAAGTCATTCTGAATGCATTCCAAATGCAATTGGAATTCATGTAAATTCGCTAAACCAGTGAATTCGAATTGGCTCCAATTGGCTCCATTCACAATAAAGAGAAATTCCTCCCATTTGATAAGGTCCTGAGACTTAGGATAGCCTCTGATGAAGTCACTAAGCATTGTGCATTAAGTATCAGCACCTTTGTTCACAGATGACATTGAAACGCATGCACACACACAAAGAATGTGTATTAATGTTTGAAAATTCAGACAGAAATCCTGAAGTGAAATGAGAGGACGGGAGATGGGATAAGGAATATTTAACTGTTGCAAGATGCTGCTCTACTAGCCAAAATGAAGACTTGAGTACAGTCCTTTCTTCTTGTCTGGAGCTGTGCCCACCAAGATGAGAATTTGCATTGTTGTCTCCTGCCAAGTGATAACTCATGAAAACTCGAGACTCAGAGCCAGATACTGAGATCTGGCAGCCCTAGCATGTGGGAGACTTTGCACCATCTTCATTACTGCTGTACCACTTTTTTTTTTCCCCTGCAGTGGGTGGAGGGAGAGGTATATTTTGGATAGCAGAGCAAAACCAAGCTAAAATGGGGTTGTTTTAAGGGAAGGACTTCACTGCTTAATCTTTGGCCCTTAAGAGAATGGAACAAACCTCACCACACCTATTTTCTATACTAACACATTCAGATTGTGTTTCTTCTCTCCTCGCCCTCCAAAAATGCTTGTTGTAAACTTATCTTATTCCCCTAGTTGGCTGTATAACACAAGCATCTTTTGTTTTTTTAATAAAACTTGGCTTGTAAGCAATTTATATAATTGAGGTGGTAAATACATGACCCACTAGCTATTCTCTTACCATGGGCTGAATAGCAGTCTAGCAACATCTGGGTGCCACCCATTCCCCCATCCCTCTTGTTATTATAATATCACTTTTATATCCTTCAAAGAGGGCATTGGAAGAATTGAAACCAGAAGTTTTTGATCCTTGAAGCCACTATCGTTTTTTAATAAGGCCTTCTGAAATGTTTAGGAATTACACAGGTCACCGTTTTGTGTTATGATTGGAGGATTTGGCAAAATGAGCTTGCAGCATTGGCCCAGTGGGTGGTGATGAGCATGTGTGTTTCTGTTTTATTGTACTAACACAGCAAGCTGGGGTCTCTCAGCCATGGAGTTTCTATATCCACCAGCTGGATCAAGTGTTCTGATTTGACACTTGTATTTAAGATAAAGCTAGTGAGAATTAGTCTCTTGCAGTACATAAGGGGGAAAGGGAGGGAGGGAGGAACATGGTAACACTTTTAAGGCTTACTGGTTTTTATTTTAGCATGAGCTTTTGTGGATATAAACCATGAACTACTTTTTCAGATGCAGTACAGAGTGATATCCAGGGCTTAGGGTATAAAGCATATTTACACAGTTGAGGAAGTGGGAGTAGGATGGAATGCAAAGATCCAGGAAAATGCAAATCAGATTTTATATGATTTGATTGTGCATTTCGTAATCCAGTTATGTGTAATCCAGTTATGTGAGAAAAAAAAAACATAACTGGAGCCATGTATTTTGTTGACGCATACAATTAATCTACCAGTGGCTTAAATTGGGACTAAATTTACAGAATGGCACTGTTCATAGGAGCTCTGGTGGTGCAGTTGTTAAATGCCTGTACTGCAGCCACTCACTCAAAACCATAAGATTGAGAGTTCAAGACCAGCAAAAGGGCTCAAGCTGGACTCAGGCTTGCATCCTTCCAAGGTTGCTAAAATGAGTACCCAGATTGTTGGGGGCAAGTAGCTTATAGTTGTAAACCGCTTAGACACTCCTTAGGTGGTATGAAGCGGTATATAAATGAAGCTGTTTGTTTTGTTTGTTTGTTTGTTTTGTAAATATCAATTATAGATATGTAGATTGAATCAGTGATTCTTAACATTTTTTTAACCAGGGGCCCCCTTTGAATATATATTGTTGCCCCAGACTCTCCAATGACTTAACTCAAGATTTAAAACCATAATATTATTTATATATTATATTATATTATATTATATTACATTATATTATATTTATATCCCGCACTTCTCCCAAGGCTGAGACTCAGGGCAGCTGATAATAATAATAATTTAATAGTAATAATACTAATAACAACAACAACAATGACTGCTACTGCAACTACAACAATACATGAATACTGAACCATTAACAATTATGCCATCTGTTAAACCTTGCCTCAGAGGCACCACAGCAGGAAGGGAGACTTTTCTCCTCCTTCTTCCTGCCAGTTTACAGCTGAAGCAGATTGAACAGCAACATACAGGCTCAGCCAGCCAAGCTTTGCCTTCTTTCCTGCAATGCAGCCATTCCACTCCACTCCAGAGAAGAGTAGGCTCAGTGATGTCCCTGCCTGGGGTGTCACCTTGAGCGGGGAGGCAGGTCTTCTGGGGGATGGACCCAGAAAGCAGACATCCTCTCTGGGATGTCACCTAATGTGGTCTGTATCACCACACACACCCTAGTGACACCACGGGTTAGGCTGAGTAGCCTTCAAGCCTTCTGTAAGAACATTATGGCCCCCTGGGGGTCCCTGGGTTAAGAACCACTAGATGAGATGATATAGATATAGTTAGATATACTGTAGATTAGATTAGATTAGATTGATCTGATATAGTTATAGATATATATAGCGTAATCACTTTTTACATCAAGGTGACAGACTTCCAGTTTATGTATCTATTTCTAGTTTCTACTAGCATTGCAAAATCAACCAACTATGTGGGAAATTGTGTACCAGGCGGGCAGGCACACATTACCAGTTAAGCATAGGTGCCCCTAAGCACACCAGAAAGGTCTGATCATTAACAAGAACTAAGTCATTTTACCCAGAAATTCACTCCTGTCCCAATCCTAGCTCCAACCACTTTATGGCCAGAATTCTGTTGTGCCTTTACACTGGTGCAATGTGACCATTTGTACATTTTGCTGGCTAGGGAACTTTTGGGGCTATAATCCAAAAAAAAAAAAAAAAAGCAACTTTTCCAGACTCTGGTGTAAATTTATTCTTATGCTATGCAGATAATCCTGCCCCAGCCCTTAGCACTACATTCCTTATCACTGAAGAATCTACATAGTTGTCCCTCTGCTATAATGTTCTCCAAGCTGAAACTAAAGTGAATCCCACTAGAATTTCAAGGCAAAAATAACATGAATTGACAAAGGATTGTCAAGTGTGCCTCATTTCACATTGAAAGTGCAGCAGGGCTGTCAAGATCAAAGGTGGGAGGAGGATTCTTCTTAGTTTCATTTTTAAAAAATCCTTGGTGTGACAGGTTGGCTGCCCACTCTGGTAAAGACACATAATATGATGAAGGTGAGAATTTAACTGTTTCTTAACTCACATCTACAAGAAATCCTAGTTTCAGGTCAAGAATGGGTTGAAACTGACAACTAACGTAATACTTGCACTTCATTTTTGCTTTCTGAGAAATACAGTCAGTGCTCCTGTTTGACTGGTTGTGTGACATAAAATGATGCAAACTGTGTCAAAAGCAGGGGGTATCAGTCTTTATAGATGGCCTCCTGACTTTTCCTACCAGTGATCTCTGGTGGTGGCGAAATATCCTCTGCTGAAAGGTAGCAATACATTGTATGGGGAATACAGATTGGAAAACTAGCAGAGAAGTAGCATTAGCAACATGTTCCTTTCTTTGTTTTTGTCTGTAAGAACCCTAATTCTCAGAGGGTGAGTAACACCAAATAACTTAAGCAGCCAGTAAAGAACCAAATTAGATAGACTTCAGGAAATGAATGAGGTGCCAGAATTGTGCCAGGTGGAAAAAAGGATAATTAGTGTCTAGAATTAGCAACTGGAGAGTTATAAAAGCAGGAAGGAGGCTTTAAATAGACTTCCCAGAAAGGAGGCATCATTCAAATAAGCCAGGAATTTAATTTTAGTCAACAGCCTACATTTAAGTGTACAAAATTATTGTGGGCAAATAGCTGACAGCTTCCCATAATACATCTTGACTCTTAGATCTATCTTATTCAGCTATTGATAGTATCTTCTGCTAGTAATTGCCACATGTTTTACGGGCTGGTTGCATGAACAACTTCACATGTCAAGAAAATTCCTTCCATACTTAAAGAGGGTGTGTGACAGCTCAACAGAAGGTAAGTCCTGAAGTCAGGGAATAGGAGAGAGTAAGGGGCAATTACAGTTCTGTAGCAATATAATACTTAATGCATTACTTCATGTTCTGAGGTACCCTGGTCTCAGAATTATTGAGGGAATCAATAAAAGGTAAAGTGTAATATATCTATTTAGAGAGGGAGGGGAGAGAGATGGCACATAAAAATTTAGATAATGTTGATTGTTCTTATTGTAGTTGTTGATCAATAATTGCAAGCAGGTATATCATAGTTGTTCAATCCAGACCCAAGAAATGGACAGCTGCCATCCTCATCCATTTCCTCCTGATGGGACACCCCATCGTGGTTTAAGACACTAGAAGTGACATTGCTATATTTCTGACTACCATTTTGGCTGATTTGTAGCCTTTTTTTGTTTTGTGGTGGGAGAGACCTGATGGATGGGATTCGATGAGCCAATGAGTCCTGACACTTATTGTGTGTTCTTGAGCCTCTCAGTTTGACCCATCTCACTGACTTGTTGTGAGGGTAACATGAAGAAAAAGAAAGCCATGTACCCTACCTTGAACTCCCTGGAGAAAAGGAAAGGGGGTATAAAATTTAATTAATAAATAAGAAACAAATAAGTGCAGGAATAATGGAATGCAGCTATGGATGCTTTGCTAAAAACTGCATGTTCCTTGAAGCTATATAAAGGCTAGAACCAAAGAAAGAGTCAGAAAGAAGAACCTTCTACAGAAAGTATAGACATGTGAACAGGCAACAAGGAAAACAAATGACTATCCCCTCCTTTGGAAGGGGGGGTTGGTTTTCCCAAAATATATGAGAGGTAGCAATAAAACTAAGAATCCAAAGAACTTGGTGTTTAGGCAAAGGCCAACAAAACAGACAAACAGGAAGGAATGTAAACTAATCGAGTTTTTCCTGTCTTTAATCTGTTTGTTCTAAGATTCCTTACTGCAGTTTCCTTCACCATGCAAACTTTATTGCTTCAAAAATCCAGCTAGGTTTTTTTTTTGGGGGGGGGGGGGAGTTTGTATTGTTTCTTTAATTGAGTTGTTGCTTCAGTTGAGACAAAAATTCATATTGTACAGTTTCCACGGACCTGCATTTTAAAAGGAACCTGAATGAAAAGGATTATTGCCCCTATGTGCTGGAGACAAAATTGTGCATGATGCTCCACACAGAGCTGCCACAGAAAACAGCAGCCCTGGATCATATTCTTCCATCCTCACTCTTATTCCTGACTTCCCCATGTGCATTTCTGAGTGGAAAGGGCAGGGGGAACCAAGCTGCAAATATAGGATGCAATCATGGTAGCTGAAGTAGAATCCTAACACTACAATTGTTTAGTGTGAAAGGGCTCTATATAAGTGAATGCATTTCTTGTGAGTGCAAGACAACTCAAAGGCTACTTTTGTGGCCTTCAGCCTTCCAAGTTGGAGATTTTTCAACCCATCCTGTGGAGGGGGGGAAGTGTCTCACATGGAAACCACCAGGAGTACGCTGAAGGGCACTATTTAAAATCAAAATCAAAATTGTTAAATAAATAAATTACACTAAAGCCACTTAATATACCTTTATGCAAAATATCACACCTGCCCTATCTGTCTCTTAGCCCTTGGATATCAAAGCAAATTGATTTCCTATTATTTGTTTTAAATAAGAGGGAAGAGAATCCCTTGTAAAGTAGAATCCAGTAATTTCAGAGGAAGCTTGATGTTACTGGTCAAATTATTTTGAAAGCAAAAGCCATCATTCAGCTATGAATTTGAATTCTGGGCTCAGCAGTATCCAGCCATCTGAGGGATGATGGAATGGGAAATCTGAAAGTATTCATTTTACTTGTCGCAGACTACTGATAGTCTGTATACTGCCAGGCTATAAGCAAAGCAAGTCTACAAGGAAGTTTCTTCAGTAAGGAAGGAAGAGAAGGAAGAGAAGCAATGTAAAAACAAAACATAACTTTCTAAATATAGCAGCAAATAGCTTTGATCCATCCCATGATCTAGTCGTGGTATCTGTTAATTTTATGCTGCCAAAAACATGTCAGGAATGCCTCAGCTTGTCTTCCATTTAAATATCCATGAATGTATTTCTGAAATTTAGGTGATCAGTATTTATGGTATTCAGACACTACCAACCCTTCATAAGTATTATGAATCAGAGGCAGTGGAAGAATAGATTTTTCAGCCAGGAAAACTGTGCAGCAATTATACAACAATCAGAAACAAGTCTTACACCAACAAAACTATTTTTACAATTATAATATATACTTTCATGGGCACTGTCCACTTCATCAGATATGGACAGTGCCCATGAAAGCTTATGGAATAATATAGAGGGCCTTTGGTATCCTCTGGGGTTTTGTTCCAGGGCCCACCCACCTCCCGGATACCAAAATCAGTGGATGCTCAAGTACCATTATATGCAATAGAAGCATAGTAAAATGCTGTCCCTTCTATAAAATGCAAAACAAAGGTTTGCTTTGTTGGGTGGGAAATATTATTCTGGAATATTTTCAAGTTGGGGCTGAATCTATGGGTGCAGAATCTGTGGTTACAGAAGGCCAACTGTAAAATACTTAAGCATTTAAAATACCAAAAGACTTTCTGTTGTTTCTACTGCAGCAGACTAACATGGCTGCCTCTCTAGAAATTTGCAGAGCTTGGGGAAAAAATACTTTTTGAATTATACCTCCCCAAATTCGCAGTTAGTCAATTGGGGGAGTTATAATCCGATACATAATTTTTTTGAATTCTGAAACTGTGCTATGGCCAAATTCTGAGCAACTGAGCAATTTCTTCTGAACAAATGGCTTGATTAAAATAATGAAGTACCAAATACTGTTTTTCCTCCCTATTTTGGTGTTACAAAAGCTATTTGGTATTTATTTTGATAGAGATCAAAGCAGTTGGAGGCAGGAAAAATGGTTGGGAAGGTGAAGGTCTCTCCTCCTCCTGCCCTTTCTCCTAGTGAAGATCATCTCCCCCTGAGAAGTTTTAGTCAATAAGGGTACTGTAAATATTTGTTACCTGGCTTCATTGTAACAAGTGTAACCTCTCCCTTCTTTTCCCTTCCCATGCCTTCTCGATGAATTGTAACAGTCTTACATAGGTAAGAGTGATCTAAAGTGGATTAAGGGTTTATTTGCAACAGATTTATACACTCTGCCTTAGATAGATATCTCAATTCGTTCTATCCTCTACATATTGGCTGACCTCTCCGTTCCCTGTGTATTTGCTAATGTTTCCAGCACAAAGTTGTTTTCATGTGTGAAATATTTTTATACGTCCTCAGGACCTGAAGCCATTCCAAAGATTACATAATAAAGATCATGGGAATTTGGGGGGTAAACTGGATACAGAAAGAAATAACCTCCCAACTGTTCTCTGAGCAAAGCTACTTATTAGAGCTGATTTCTTTAGACATTCTTAACATTTCTGAGGAAATCTCTCCTTCCCACCCTCCCTTCCTTTCACCCTCCTGTGGCTTTGTTCCTGTTTCACTCCATCATACAAAACCATTCCATACTGATATCCCAGAGTTATAAGCAATAGATTGATGTTCATTGAGTTGAAGAATTCGGTTACTTTGGGCTTTAGCCACACAAAGTATGGCTAGGCTAGAATTTTGGTGCATTTTTGTTTGCTTGTTTTTAAATAAGAACTTTCCAAACTTGAAACATTCTTCCAGAACACAGCCACGTTGCCCCCAAAAACAAAAAACAAAAACAAAAAACCTATTTCTTCATGTACTTGACATTAAAGGAATTCAAATGCTGGAGAAGACGAAACCATCAGTCATCCATCCAGACAAAGGTCTTTGAGTGCTTGAGCTATCGGACATCTACTTCTTATTTAGCAGTGTTTATACTGTTTGTACATACATTCATTTGATGCACCTATTTCTTGTATGGATAGGACTGTATTTTTCCTGCCTGCCATGCAATGGTTAAAGATAAGAAGCCTGTTATAAACAAGAAGTGGAAACACTATTCATTTTCACATCTTTTTTTCTGACAGGTTTCTTAACTTTTAATAATTACATGGAAGGGAGGCACAACATGATCCTATCCAAACAGGAAACAAAATGAATTTGCTCTCGCAGATGCCTGGAAATTTTGTTTGCTTTATAAGATAAGAACTTACTTAGATTTCTGAATCTGACTGAAAGAATTAAAGTTTTTAAAAATTCAAATGTAGGAGAAAGCAAAATTTGCTCATCTCTAAGCAAGTGCATTGCAGACAGTTTTTATCTGTACTGTGTTTCTAGACTGTAATCCTCTTTGAGTCCCCATTTGGGAGGGAAAGCACGATACAAATAAATATTTTTTAAAAGGTCCTCAAACCTACTGTCAGACCCTACTAGAGTAGACCTATTGCATCAGTAGGATTTCCCTATGTGTTGCTTTACCATTCAATAATTGATTCAAGGAGTCTACTTTAGATGGAACTAAGTAATAGTACTGTATTAATTCATGCCGTGTGCTCGTACTTGCAAGAATATGCTCATGGATATATACCAAGCCATGGCCTTATGTGATAAGGTTTGGTCTGAGTCTGGAATAGTTACTGTTAGGAATACAGCGACCATGCTGGATAGGGAATTCTGGATTTGTAGACCAGAAAGTAATGTTTCAAAACCCTGAGTTTGATAATGCCAATATCCTATTCACACATTTTGGGGGTGCATTTGGATCTCTCTGCCTTCCCATACAATGAAAGAGGTGATCAGCTACCCAGACATTATCTGCTCTGACATCAGTATCAACAGTCAGCAGCTGGTTTCCAAATGGTCTTCCAGAAGCACAGCTGGATGCCTTCTACAAGAAGATCATCCTTGCCAGACTGCCTGACAGTGGAGGAAACAGAGTTAGTAAGTTTAATAATACTATAAAACTCAGATGTGATAACTCGGGTGAATTGTTTTTGGATTGATGAAATGCTTGCAAAGGAAAAATGAATGCCTTTCCAGGAAAATTATACCAAAAGCTGCTATTGGTGGTTGCACAATGTTGAAAATACAAGACTTTGGAATTACTTTTGTTGTTGTTACCAGTTTATAGTTTGATTTTTTTTGGTTAAGCTCAGTAACTAGATTTTTAAATGAATGTTTGTAGTAGTTAATAAGAGACAATGAAAAAAGAATATTCATTGCTTATTCCTAGAATGGAAAATGGTTTCTTAGACCTACTTGAGTTTTTAGGGACTGTTAATATGACAAAGCATTCTTGTGAATGCTCCAACACATTATAAGTCATCAGTTCACTAGCTCTTAAAATATATTTAAGATGTAGGCTGATTATGAAGTGATAGCTTAGAATGGATCAGAACATTCACAGAATTTACCATAGTGCAAAAAAAAAAAAAAGAGAAGAAAAGAAAATCATAAAATGGCTTTAGGCTAAAAGAGAATATGTCAATAGTCTCACAGGGCAAATGCAATGGGGCAGTGGTAACAACAGCCACCCTAGGCATTTTTGTAACCCTTTTGCCATCTGTTGGAAGACAGAATTGTATGTGCCCTGAAGCTTGGCCAGTGGTGCCTAACCTAGTTTGATGCCATCAGTGAAGAATGTTGTACCACCAACAGTGCTGAAGTAAGATTCCATTACTGGAAGTGGAATGAGAGAGCACTACCTTTACCTCCTTGGTACAATGCCATGGGCCAATGCTACATCTACCCAGTTTATGTTCTTTAGTAATTGTGTTACATTGTGAGAAATTTTCTCAGTGATGATAGTGTCAACATAGGAATTGCATCACTCTAGTCCACACCCACACTGATCCAAACGTATCTGGACAATAATGTTGCCAGGTCCAGAACATGTTAGGATCTCAGATTTTGGGGCCAAAACCTGAGACATGGAGATGACCTCTTATGAAATGACAGAAGACAGGCCCAGATCTGTACCCCTGAGAGATGGGCATCCAGTGTCTGTTTACCTCTTTCATTGGAGGTTTGCAAACAGAGTTTGAATGCCCAGCTTGCAGGGGGTTCTTCAGGATACCATCAAATTCTATGACTGTGATTCTGTATTACAAGGGCCAGCCCCTGGTGATGTCAAGTCTAATACATGAAGCACCAACCACAGTTGTGTAGAGTACCTTTTTCAAACCAAAATCTCTGGTCTAGAAATTCAGAAAAACATAAATAAGGCAATATTCTTGCTCTTGAGATTTTCCCCATTCCCTCCTTGAACTGGAGAAGAGTAGGGAGGCCCTGGAGCCTGACAACCCTACTGGACAAAGGAAGTGACTTGGAAACAAACCATGCATGTAGGTTTGAGCTTGTATAGGCCAGGTTGATTGTACTTCCACTTTCCAGGTCATCGGTAAAATTTAGATGGGGAGTCTCTTTTATTGCTGAATGGAGTGTTGTGATGGGCACCAAATAAACCACTCTTTACCTCCCCATCCTCAAGAGGAGGGATGAGGAAAGTGCAGCTCATGCATTGGCTGTAGGTCCCAATCCCATTTTTGTAGGCCCTAGAGCCTCTCCAGGGCATTCCTAAAGTCCCCAACCCAATAATTTTTTTAAAAACTGGGGAAATTTTTCACCCTTAAATGGTGGCAAATTGCTCAAAATTACTGTCAAAGATGGCACTTTTGCTCCCCCTGATCCTCTCAAAAGAAGATGATGAAGAAGAAGAAAGAGACAGTGAAAGAGGCAATGTCATGCTATTGTCATTTCCATTAACATTTCCAGTTTCAGTGTTGAATGGCAATGCAGCCCTCATGTAAAATTGCCAAAATGCCATAAAAATTGTCCCCACCTACAGCACAAGTGCCTACCTGACTCTAGAGTCTAGTGTTTTCCCCGTCTCCCATCCCAGCTCTGACATTGGAATTTAGTGTATAGTGGGTCCTTGGTATCTGCCGGGGTTTGGTCCCAGGATCCCCGTGGATACCAAAATATGTGAATGCTGAAGTTCCAATATATTCGGTGATGTAGTAAAAGGGTGTCCCTTATATCAAATGGTAAAATCAAGGTTACTTTTTGTCATTTGTTTTATGTATGAATCTTTTCAACTGTGGTTAATTGATTGGGGATGCAGAATCTGTGGATATGAAGGATCATCTAGGAATGGAGAAATGGGAAAATCAATATGGTAGCAGGGTAGGTTTTGTGTCTATCCATACACAATCCATTTAGTTATCTATCCCTGCTTTATAATCAAACTGGAGTAGAGTTGTTTAGGGGAAACATGTATATCTAGTTCAGTCCCGTTCTTCAAAATATACCCAGATTCCTGGGAGAAGGTTGTCCTGAGCTGGTTTTAGAATAAGCCCACAATTTCTGATGCTCTCCAGGATGAATACTGAGCTTATTTTAGGGACTATATCTTGCATTTATCTTTAAAAAGACTGCTCTCCATCCTTACTGTGCCTTACAAGTGGGTAATTCATCTACTCAGATTCCTTGGACAACATTCTATTCTAACTTCTATATGTTTCCCCTCTGACCTTTGGCCGAGTTGGTTACACTTGGTTTAGGCTGTGAAAGTGAGAGCAGAATGTGTCCTTTGTTTTGTCTAAATTGCCCCAGAGACCTTCAGTGTTACAGGACGCATGCATGCTGGCTACAGGGGCTTCATCTAAAATATGCAACAGCCCACTGGTATTCAGATGGTATTTGGCTGGAGATCTGAATCCACTGTCAGACTTGTACATTTTCCCCGTATGACTAAATAAGGCAAACTATTGGTGTCAATTATACACAAAATTTCATGGCATAAGAAGAGAATGTGATGTTTCTCTGGATCTATCTTAGAAATGACAGCTCAAGAATTAATAACTTAGGAAGTTCTAGCTGTTGACCTAGCTTTTTAAATATCATCTCAATACAGCTGGTACTTGAACAAAACTAGAACTGTGGTTACATGAAAGGCAATGTAGCAGATTTAGTATTAACCTTGGACAAGTCACACAGTTGTAGCCTAAGAGGAACACGATGCCAAACCTCCTCTTAAATCTTGCCAAGAAGACGCTATGATGGAGTCTCCATAATTTGGAGTCAACTTGAAGTCACATAACAACAACAACAATGCTTTCATACTGTAATAATCATATATTGTAAAAACAATTTACTAAACACAGATGTTGCAAAATCCAAGAAAAGTGATGGATTGGTGGTTCCAGACATAAACTGGATTATGCTTTTCATTCATGTGGAACAAAAATTAGTTTGGGAAAATTTACATTTTTGGACTATGTTTCCTAGATTCTGAGAAGTTCCAGAAGTTGTATTACAGAAAAAATAACTTTGCTTTACACTAGCAGCATGACCCCTGTTGTTTTTGCTGTTGTTTTCAGGACAACATTGGGTGGGGATCATGTCTCTGTGATTACACATTAACCATGAATTCTCATAACATTTTGTGAAGATGATTAACACTAAGTGTACCAAGTTATCACATGGGTAGTGCAGTGGGTGGAAATCGATTTTCAGACTGTTCCAACTTCGTAAATGAAAACTAGAGAAACCAATCTTATATAGACAAATAAAATTATTTTTGAAAAAAATACTGTGAAAATGTTAAAATGGCATATAAAATATTTATTGTGGAAAAAATAAATGTATTAACTGTGGGATTAGGGAGTTAAATGCATGTTTCAATTGTTTTCTTGGCCCATTTTTATAAGAAGGCTATATCTCAAATCCTCATTTTTTTCAGATACAGACTATAATGCAAACTGCAATCAGCATGTGTGTGTATTTAAAAACTGTTTTCAAAAAATTGTTTGAAAAAGCTTTACCTATTTTCACATGTTTCCCTAGGAGCAAGACTGACTAGGCTGACTACAGGACAGGCTCCTATATCTTTAATGTTGGGGCAGGAAGACATAGTATAAAGTTCTGCCAGGCAGAACTGTTTAATATCTCCTCCCTTACTCCTACCCACCCACCCTTTAGCTGCTGATCCCTCTCCCCAATAATTTATTTTATTGACTGATGAAAAGAGAAGGGCAGAAGAGAAGCATTCAACCATGTTCCTATAGCTAGACCCAAAGCATTGAAGGATGAAATCAATGTTATGCCTTCAGCTGGATGTCCCAGAGCCAGGAAATGGCTTGGGGTGGGATCAGCAGCTAAAAGGTGAGTTTGGAGAGGATGAGTGAGGAGATGTTCCATATTTCCACCTTACAGAACTTATCATCTTCCTGCCCAGGATCAATTAACAATGAAAGGATAGGAGTTGTGTCCCACATTCTTCCTGCATCCCCTATTGCAGCCACTCACTCAAAACCATAAGGTTGCGAGTTCAAGACCAGCAAAAGGGCTCAAGCTCGACTCAAGCTTGCATCCTTCCGAGGTCGCTAAAATGAGTACCCAGATTGTTGGGGGCAAGTAGCTTACAGTTGTAAACTGCGTAGACACTCCTTAGGTGGTATGAAGCAGTGTATAAATGAAGCTGTTTGTCAAACAAATGCCTTAAATAAATAAAAATAATAGATAAATGTAAAAATGTGACATTATGAACTATGAGAGTTGTGTGAATGCAGTTTCAGACTTGGTTTTTAAAAATTCATTGTGTTAGATTACCCCTTCCATCTTTCCCATTTTCCCAATGGAAACTTCTCCCCTGACAAAGCTGTATTTGTTCTACAGAGGTACCATACAGTTAGCCAGAGTAATAAATTATGGAACACCATAGCAATTCAGTCTACCTAAAAAGCTAGATCAGGATTTTGGAAATGCTAATAAAAAGATGCCTGGACACCTTCCAACACTGTTAATTTGTGCTTATTAAGCAAAAGAAGAGGAATGTTCATTGAACCCACTTGCCTAGGGTGAATAGTGCTCTGTTTGATTTAAGGAGGGATCAGCTAACACGTTTGGATGCCATTTTCCATTTCATCACTCCATCCCTTGTTTGGTCTCGCTGACATTATCAGACACACCTCAGGTACAGTCCACAGCATTTCTCTCAGCAGCTGCTCTACTTCACACTTTTAAGCCCTGCCCGTTAATGCAGGAAGGATTAGCTACTTGACAATGTTATCTCCAGTTCTCATAAAGCATGGGAACCATGGCCTATGTTGGTAATGTGTGTGTATATTAATAGGATACAGATTAACCCTTTAAGCTGAGTGGATCTATTTCATGGGCAATTCTGTATGTACTTTTAATGCCTTGATGTCACTTTGCTTTATTGAGCAAGTTAGTTACATGTCCACATGCATTTCTCTACAGTGCTGGTGAGAGATGCCTCCATAGGTAGCCCAGGTAGTCATATGTAGCCCTTTCTGGCAGTAAATTCTGAGTGCTTTGAAAGGTCAAGAAAATGCTATTATATTAATTTGTTAATACTTTATTTTTACTGCAGGAAGACCTGAAATTGAAACCTTTATTTATGGTTGCACTTAAATTCATCACATAAGCACTGAAGGGATTAAGGTAATACAGATTCTAAGTACTGGGCCAGAAGCCACTGCCAACTATTATCTATTGATGTGTGATGTTGAACCATGAGCATGCCTTATAATGTTCCCCTACTGCTACAAATAAAGATTCTGAAGTGTCCCTGAATCTCACATGTGCAGTACATGTGCAGTTCTCTATACCCACTTTCTGTTCTGGATGTATTCTCAGTTCTAGATTGTAATGTTGACCTGCCAGATTTATTCAGACTCCTGCACTTTAGTTGTAGGGGTCATCTTCTGTCATAGGGTTGCAAAATACATTAAAATATTTCGCCCTGCAAAAAGTTGGTTGAAGCACATACCTCTCAAGTGTCAAAGAACTTTAATGAGAAGAATCCTGGAGTTATGACAATGTTTGTTGTTTGGGATTTAATCAATGAAAATTTTGCCCAAGGTTTCCATAGAAAACAGTTTTCTGCTCGGGAAACAGCAGAAACAAGTCAGAGACTTGTTCTGCACAAAATCCATGCATGGTTGTTTTGTGCAGAAAATAGTACAGGAAGTTAATTTTAGATTTACAAATCCCAGAATTCTCCGACTTGTCATGTTGGTTGGGTGGGAATTGTAGTCCAAAAATTAACTTTTCCATATTCTGCCATGTATCTCAACACCTATCCTCAGCAAAATAATGCTGCACTATGTCCAAATCACTGTATTATATTTTGCCTAGTTACATAACCCAAATATGGGAACTGTTTTCTGTAGACACAAAGGGGACAACACCCAAAATTCCACAAGAAGAAACATGTTTTCAGTGGATGCCCTGAGTTTTGTTCAAAAACTTCCAGGTTCTCACAGTTATCCATAGCTATCTCCAGCCATGACCATAACAATTACCTTACAAATGTAATTTGTATTATTCAGCTATGGGCTGAAGTCAAAGGAGTTTTCTGGTCTGTTTACATATCTAATTTGTGTAACCAGAAGTAGGAGAGGGACCCCTTGTAGTTTCTCATGAGCAGCACAGCTGTTCATATGAATGGATTTTATGGTGTGTAATCCATGCATACAATGCTTTACAAAAAAAAGTACACACCATAGTATAATTTTCTTACCATGGCTTGCCAAAGTTTAACATGTGATCCTCATTAAAGGCTCAATATGGAATGCTGACATATACAAAGAATTATTTTTCCTGCCAGAAGCTCATACAGATTTATATGGAAATTTCTTTGGAGGGTGGGGTTAATGTGCAGGCTTGACTTTTATATGGCGAAGGCAACACAGCTGTCAGATTGATGATACACAGTTTTTAATGCTTAATGAAAGACGAGAAATGAGCATGATTTCTGAGTGCGCTTTTTTGTGACTAGTGATCCCAGTGCAGCTTTCTTCACTGTCCTGCTCACCTCCTCAGTTGGGAACATGAGCAGGATGGAACCATACTGTTCTTTCCAAACAGGGACTACAGATAATAGTGGTATATCCACATGCACATACTTGGATACATAGAGAAAGTAGAAAAATGGGGGAGAAGGGAGGAATGGCACCAAATTACATCAGAAGAAGGGCTTGGGGTTCCAATCACCCCAATCATCCCTACGGCAGCTTGTCCTCCCCACCATCCAGAGATAATTCAGCCCCAGCAAACAAAACCATTTTACATTTCTGGTCTAGCTAATTTGTCATTGTTGTTGTTGTGTGCCTTCAAGTCATTTCTGAATTATGGCACCCCTAAGGCAACCCTATCACAGGTTTTCTTGGCAAGTTTCTTCAGAGGGGCTTTGGCATTGCCATCCTCTGTGGTTGAGAGATTGTGACTAGCCCAGGGTCGCCCAGTAGATTTACATGGCCAAGCCAGGATTCAAACACTGGTCTCTAGAGTTATAGGAGATTATCACACATAGACAGGATAGGGGCAGGCTCACCTCCTCGTTCTTATCCCATACATGACAGTGCTTGCAGAAAAGCCTTTCATAACATAGTGTTGATCCTGTCATTGAAGCAGCATTTCATTAACACAAACTCCCATTAATGCAAAGTGCTGGGCAGTGCCACTTCAATGACAGGACAATGGCAGGATAATGTCATATGAAAGTCTTTCACCCAATCACTGTCACTTATGCTTTCTGGGCAGGATAATGTCCGAATAAGCATGACATCATCTGAAAATCCTTCCCACAATTGTGTGGGACAGGGATGGGACAATGTCATCTCATCCCCAGTGTGATAATTTCCATTGCCCAGTGCTCAAGCTATTACAACATGCTGACTCAAATTTGTCATATTGCTAAACATTTTCAGACCCAAGTATAAACCATGATCAACCCACAACTTTCTTATATTGTCTACTAGATTCCTTTTTGGCTCATGTGGATTGTAAATCATAGAATCATAGAGTTGGAAGAGACCACAAGGGCCATCCAGTCCAACCCCCCTGCCATGCAGGATCTTTCAGTTCCATCAGTTCCCTATCTCCATCTCCAGCATCTGAAGAGGTAGCCAGTCACCTAACCTGTGCTAGGGATTTAAATGTTTGAATTTTATTCTCACAAGTGAGGATCAATAATTTCCAAAATTCTCTCCTTCTGTATAGAAAAGGAATATTTCTTCACACTCTTTCCCAAGTAGTCACACATCATGAAATATTTTGGAAAATTATTCAGCACAGAAATACACGAGTTTTTTCCCTGTGAATCAGGCAGAGGGTGGTTGCTTAAAAAGAAAATCCGTTTCTAGCCTATCTTGTGTGATTTGTGTTTGTATGTCCATGGAAAAAACAGCAATCTTGTAAACAGACACAAAAATATCTGCATGGATATTGATTGATTGGTAAGACTTCTTTTTGTGTGTGTGCAATAAAACAGCAATCTTGCACCAAAAAAAGAATAGCTCCTTGAGGGTTTTTTGTACAAGATAACTATTGGGGGGTTTTAAACAAAACCCAGAAATTTTGCATGCCCCCACACACAGACAAACCCACACATGGTTATCTGGAAACAGTGAGAGTTATGGAGGGGGGGGTAATAACCCCAAAATTGTCATGCAAAGAACTTCTAGGAATTTCAGTAGAGAATAATTGGCCAAAAAACTTGGTGATGTGTCAATACCAGATTAAAATGGCAAAAAAAAAAAAAATCTGTTTTAGTCTTTCAAACTCGGTTTCCCATCTGTCACCAAAAAAAAAAAAAATCTGATTAGCTAACAAATAATAGGGATAAATAAATAAATTATATCCCTCCCAAACTGGTACTATAGTAAAATTAATTCATCACAGGTTTAATATTTCTTAAATTATATTAATTAGTTAATTGTTTATTGTGCTGCAGTTTTCAGAGTCCCATTTTGGATTAATAAATATGCTGAAAGAAGATAAAATTTGATCATAATGGGTGTGGTGAGAGTGCTGATGATACATTCAGTTTTGTGCAACCTCTGTAAAAATCTAATCACTTCACTTTGAAACAATTCTGGCCAGTTTAAAATCCAAGCAGTGAAGTCCTCCAGTCCAAAGGTGCAGGCCCCAGTTACAAAACATCTGAAGAATGTTATCTATGTTTGGGTCCTCCCCTCAGTACAAACATGTGTGAGCCAGAATCCTGTATCACAGTTAAGAATACATAACCTGGAGTTATGCACTTGTGACTGTTAAGTGTTTATGATCCCTACGTAGCCACTTGTTTGAGGCTACAGAGGGACCATGAAAGTCCCCCAACATGCATTTACCAGGGAAACAGATCACTCCCCTGCTCTCCTCATTGACTTGTATCCAAGGAAATGTCTGCATAAGATTGGTGTTAGTTTGCGGCCATCAGTTCAGGTTTCTGGTTTACAAGCCCTCCTTTGCCAATTGGAAGCCCGCTTGGAAAGGGCTTTTTCTGGGCCCTTTACCATTATACAATTATAGTGCTATAATTCCATTTAACTGCCATGGCTGCATCCTATGGAATTCTGGGGTTTGTAGTTTGGTCAGGCACTGTCTATAAGTAACTGTGTGTGTGCATGTGTGCACATGTGTGTGTGCATGCCTTCAAGTCAGCTGTTGACCTATGGACTTTTTTTTTAACATTCTAAACACTGCTCCCTAAACTGCAAATCCCAAAAACCAAAGCAATTAAAGTGGAAAACAGTGCTATAATTGTGGAGTGGAGTGTAAAAAAAACCTCCCTTCTGAAGCCAATTATTTCTTTGATTAATTAAGCATTAAGTGTCATTTTACATTACATGAGTACTGATACTAACCAGGTACCCTGATAATGATATATTGGAATCCTACTTCAAATTCAAATTTTTCATGAACTTACTACAGTGTAGCATAGTGATTTGAGCACTGGGCTAGGACACTGGATAACAGGGTTTGAATCCCAGATCAGCCATAAAGCCCATTGGGCAAGTCACTCTTTCTCAGCCTCAGGGAAAGGCAATGGCAAACTTCCTTTAAATAAATCTTGCCAAGAAAACCCTATCATAGGTTCACCTTAGGGTTGCCATAAGTAAGAACTGACTTACAGGCACACAACAATAGCAACTCCTGGATCCTCACTGGTCATGAGGACTGGTGGATTCAGGCAGCTGCAATCCAAACGAATTTAACTTTTCCAAGATTTGTTCAAGCCATGGTATGTGCTTTACAAGAGAACTGTGCTTTACAAGAGAAGCCTAGTTCATGTTAAGCATGGATACCAGTAGCATACTTGTTGTCAGACAAGGCCATGGCTCATTTCAAAAAGGAATGGAAAAAAAGAATTCACACAAAATTTGAATAGATCAGGGAAAAGGGAGGTATATTTCTGAGGCTGACTCCTGATTTCCAGACCATTTGCAAAATACCAGCATTCCATCTGCCCAAAATTAATCCCTAGTCTTAAATATGCCTAACTCTTTGTTTGATAGTGGCTGATGGTTTATTGCCTGAAGCTGTAATTTCTTCCTCGTGTGAAGTATAAAATAAACAAAAATCTTTAAGTACCAGAATGAAAATGTGGTGAGTCATATGAAATCAGGTTGGAATTATCTAGTATCAATGGCCAACTGTTTGCTTTCATTATAAGCAGTCTTGGCAACAGTGGAACAAAAGTTTCAAAAATCTGGATCCTTAGCAAAATAAAGTACTTGATTAGTTCTGGAAATTGAAGAAGATAGTGATTAATTATCAGGGAAAGGGGAGGACTCTAAAGGTTCTGCATCCACAACTATTTATTTCTAGGTAAAAAGTCAAAGGGAGGGAGTTTGAGCTTTGCCCTATCTAAACTTATCGGTTAAACACACTGTGGTGGAGTTTGAAAGACAGAAACAAATAGCATGCTTAACCTTAAGAGACGCTTGGGGTTTTTTGCTAATCTCGACCTGCCACATAGTTGAAAGTGGAAGCCTTTGAAATGGTTTTCCAGAAGTATTTACTTTTTATTAAAATTAGGGCTGGAGAAGATTAACATGGATTCCCCTTTCCCTTTCTTTTTAACCTTGCAAACAATTTAGTCATGAAGTGCAGCAGGTCGGCATGTTCTGTTGTATTCATCTGATAATACCAGAACAAACTTCAAACATTTCAAGGGCTTTGCTCTACTTGGTCCTCATTTCTTAATCAACGGAGTGGAGAATTGGGTTTTTTTCCCTCCTAAAGTTATGTGACAAACAGGTACTCATTTTTTTTAAAAAAGCATAATGTTTATGGGTGGCCATCTATGAGCGGGTATAAAATTCCACTACTATTCCTGTTCTGCCTAGACCCACCACTCCCCAAGCACAGGAGTGAGGAAAGTAGAATTGCCATTCCAGCTATGCTCAAAAATGTTTACATCAAAGACTGCAGAGCTTGTTACATGGCAATGTTATACAGCACTTGCACTGTGTTAGTGCTATCTCTGTTGTTTGTTGGTGTGTGCCTGCAAGTCATTTCTGGCATATGATGGCTCTAAAGTGAACTTATTATGGGGTTTTCTTGGTAAGATTTGTTCAGAGAAGATTTGCTATTGCCTTTCCCTGAGACTGAGAGCATGTGACTTGCACAAGAACACCCAGTAAGTTTCATGGTCAAGCAGGGAATGGGGGAATCAAACCTTGGTCTCCAGAGTGATAGTCCAACAATCCAAACCACTACGCCATGCTGGCTCCTGGAGCTTATGGCATAATATCATGGCTCCCCTGGTACCATGCTCTATTGCTGTTGGGTCATTTGGAAACTGATTCTTTTCCCACTGGAAATAATCTGCTAATGACTCCTTAAACTGCTATCTGTTAGTAACCACTTTGAGTGCACATGTCTTGTTATACTTTGTGAGATATTCAAAGGTAGGGCTGTGTTAGTCTGGAGAATCAGCATGCATAGAGATACTGATCTTGTCCCCACGTTTAAAATGGGCATGGTTCCCACTGAATCCGATTTCAGAAATTGATTCAGAAAAGGGGGGCCATGCTTTTTTCCATTTTCCTCCATTTAACGCACTTCAAAAAGATGCTGGTAAAATTGGGTGTTTTTTTTTAATGAATCAATTTATTTAGAAATAAATCGATTCAGCCCAAGTGGGAACCAGGCAGATTTGAATCCACCCTGGTTCCCACTGGCAGCCATCTCTGGCCTCTCCTGACCCCCAAATCCCTGGCCCAGCCTCCTTACCTTCTTTGGCCACTGACTGGATTCCCTGCACCTTTTTTTAAATTTCCCATGACCAGGGAGGCCAGAAGGAGGTCACATAGAAGCCAGAAGCCTTGCCACCTCCTTCCCAGCTGTCCCCCGGCTTCTCTGCGACTTCCTTCCAGCCTCCCCAGCCACAAGTAATTTTTTAAAAGGTGCAGGAAACTCAGTCAGTAGCCAAAGAAGGTGGTAAGGAGGCTGGGCTGGGGATTTTGGGTCCAGGGGAGGCCAGAGATGGGCCAGGCCATCAAGCTGCCTTGCCACTTGCCAGTTCCTAAACCGATTCCTGAAACTGGTGCAAACATAGTGGGAACTACATTTTTTCAGAACCGGTTTCAGGAATCGTTTCAGGAAACAGATTTTCCAATAAGTGGGAACGGGCCCATTGTTGCATCCTTAGGACTAACTGAAAGAGAGAAGTTGGTAGCATGAGTTTTGTAGACTTTGTAGCTGCTTCTGAGGAGGTAGTTTCAAGTCTACAAAAGCTCATGCTACCAGTTTCTCTCTTTCAGTTAGGAGTTTATCACACTGGGGGAATCAGGGAGGAAATTGAGGATTTAAACTGTCATTATCCCAAGAAAGTCGTGCAATCGCAGGAAGATTTTCACACACATCACAATTAAAGAGGACTTATCCCAGCAATAACCAGATAATAACCAGCAACAAATCATTCAAAGGATTTCCTTGCTATTGCCGGGATAAGTCCTCTTTAATTGAGACATTGTGTGATTCAGAGCAGTTGCATGACTTTCATGGGATAACGACAGTTTAAACCCCTGCTTTTCCCAAATTTTCTCCATGTGATAGTTCTTAGTCTCGAGGGTGCTTCAAGATCCATTTGTTGAGATGCAGCAAACTTACGGCCCCAATCCAGCTTGAAGCTGACTGAAAAAGGAGGATCAAAGAGGGTTTTTTCCCCCTCTATAATAATGTCATTATGTAATTGCGCAATTGCACAATTATGGCTTCCGATTTGTTTTAAAAACACACACACACAAACACACATTATGGAACAGGAGGTAGAACAAATAGGATGGTGTAAATGGCATTGTTGTATTTCAAGCCTAAGAAAGCAAACACAGGAACTGACACTACTGACTTAGTACAAATGCTATGATGGTGTAAAAGACCAGATTGCCATCCTGCTATCTTTCAGAGTACATGAGAAGCAAGTGGAATGATCCAAAACAACTGACTAATGTGATAAGTCCCTGCATCTCCAAGATCATCATCAAAGGTTGCCTAGGTGCTTCCATTTGAAAGGGGCTTTGCTTTGAAATCCTTGAACAAAGCTGAGGCACAGTATCAGTCAGGATGCAGTTCTTATCATAGTGTGTTAAAAGAATTGTTGGTGTCTAGATAGGCTAGGGGAATAAGGGAAATTGAGTTCTTCCTGCCTATCCACTCTTACAAGCAGGTACAAAGGTGAATGCCCTTCTTACTTCAGTTCTAGGATTCTGACTATCAAGGAAGAGGTTATATTTCTCAAGATTTCCCATTTCCACTTTGCATGGTTCCTTCTAGATGAGACTTTTCATTTACAGTGCCACATATTGATGGTCTGCCACATTTACAGGAGTTCCAGAGGGTGACATTTGCCCTTTGCAGTCCTCCTGTGTGTTCTCCGTTGTTTTCATCTTTTTTTCTTCCCAGAGCAAACCTGCTGAGGAAAGAAACAAGATCTTCTATGCAATGTCTTGTGATTGTGAGTGGGAGGCTCCATCTCCACACCATTTAATGCATAGGTGGGCAGGGTATGGCCCATGAGCCATATCTCTACTCAGGCCATTTTGAGGCCCCCCAGGAACCCCCAATTGTTTTTGCTTGAAATGCCCACCACACCTGCAACTAATTAGGAGGAACCTTTGCCATGTTTTAGGTACAGCTGCCCATTTTTCTAATAAGGAAGCAAACGTCAACTTCTGGCTTACTTTCTGATTCTAGAAATTCTTCCCCAAGTCTAAAAGAGCTGGAAGGAAAGACAACAATATGGTGAAGTGGGGCATAGGGGGATTTTTTTTAACAAGAAATAAATATATAAATTTCAGGGCTGGGATGCAGTGGGATGAGTACTAACTTCCAAAGTCCTGTAGGGGAGACCAACGCAACCCATGGCAGTTATGAACTTGAGGCTGATTATGTGGTTGTGCTTATAAAAATGGCATTTTTACAAATTCACAGAAAAAGCCACTGAAATCTTCCTGCATCAGATGTTTGCATATGTTCCAACTGTCCCAATTCATCATGCACTCGTGTTAACTAACACTCATCTCACTTTCTGAGCTGTTTCTAAAATTTCTCAATTTCTCTCTATTCTGCTTTGCATTTCTTTGTTTACAAATTGAGTACAAAAGTCCAGGTAGTTTACACTTATTTAACTCAGTGGTGAAGAGGATGGAGTCTTGTCTTTTACAGTATTTGGATTTTCCCCCCAGGCTTTCCTAAACTCAATGCATAAAATTCTGGGAGTTCCCTGTAATTTTTTTATGTCCTTTCTCATTTTCCCCTCTTTTTGTCTGACCACACCATGACAATCTCTCAGCAACACATGTACCATTTTTCAACTTTATGTCCTGGAGGGTTTGCATTTAGACAGGGGCTAAATACAATTAGCACTCCACATTAACCAGGGATAGGGGCACAGGACCCCTGTGAAAGTGGGGAAAAAACCACAAATAAAAAAACACATTTTTTAATCCAAGAGAACACCTCTCTGGGAATCACTAAAACTTCCAAGGCAATCCTATGGCCACCATATAGCATTAGTTGACCACAGAATTGCACTGGAGGACCTCTAAATGTCTAGAGAACTATTTTCTCTAGGAATCTCTAGTCTTCCAGAATGACTGGTCAGCTTCCAGCAAAGGGGAGAACCTAAAGATTCCTAGAGAGAACATATTAATCAAATCTGTAAATAATCAAATTCGCAAAAGCCAAAACCTACAATTGTGGAGGGCCAACTGTACCATAAAGGCACCAGATCCTGTATGATCTTTGAAATGAAACAGGGTCAGCTCAGTACTTGGATGGGAGACTGCGTCTGCCAGTGAATACCAGGTGCTGTTGTCTATATTTCAGAGGAAAGAAGTGGCAAAACCACCTGTATTTCTTGCCTAAGAAAACTCTATGGAATTCATGGTGTCACCATAAGTCAGCAGGCAATCTGAAGCCACATACACACACAAAGATAATGATGCATGGCTCCTAGGTTTGGGTGCAGACAGCCATAACAAGTGGCCGATGATTATTTCAAGTCCAGGCTCAGCCACAACTTCACTTAAGACTTTTTTACGTGGGGAAAATTGGAAGGTTATCTCAGGATCAATGAAGAGTTAATCATAGGGTTTCATGTTATTTCACATGAGCTTATCAAACGACAACAAAAAGAATCCAGCGGCAGTCCGAACACAATAACAAGTCATCCCAAAATTCGGTAAACTACTGAAGTTACAAATCCTCTTGCAATGCAAATTTGCAGTCAATTTGAATTTGGCTTGTTATGAAATGTGTTTCTAGATCACCCATGGATTCCCTTTGATTCCCATGATCCTCCTCTGCCGCCGCCGCCTCCTCCTCCTCCCTCCCTCCCTCCAGCTGAAAGAGTGTGACTCTTGTGTGTTTGTGAGAGTGTGACTTTGGTGGGGAAGAGGGCCTCCAAGAGGGTGCTGAAGATCAGGAGGGTCTGGCTCACTCACCGGGGCTCCTCCAAGGGTGGTGGTGGTAGCATCACCATCATCAGCCCTTCTCAGACCTCCCCAAGGGCAGCTGCGTTCCTCCTCAGGGCCGGCAAGAGCCTCCTGGCAACCAATAATGCCACTGCAGCCTCCTCCCACAGCCTCAGCAGCAGATTTGTGGCACTAATTTCTGGGATGAGGCATTAATGTACTCTAACAGAAAATATTAAATATTTCACAAAACTATAAATTCCAGGATTCCAGAGTGATGGCAGTTAAAGTAGTATCAAAGTGCTACAGTTGTGTAGTACAACATAAACCTTACACAGTCACAGCACTATATCAGCTTTTTTTCAGTGGGAAATTTGGGCTATCTTCAGGACTGAGCATCTGAAACCTTGCTTTGTCACTAGTGTTAGTGGCCAGACTCGTCCACAAGATACCTTACAGCATGGCCGGACTTAGGACCCATATAGCTGTCTCCTCTAAAATCTTGCAGCTTCTCCCCTCTCCATCCACACAATCACATCTCACAGCCACCTCAATCAGTTTAAATATTGGATTGGTCCTGGTTTCCTCCTCTGGCCATTCCTGTATACCACCCCACCCCTGGAAGGCCCATGGAAACCTTTATTTTTCTCCAAAATTGGAAGTGACATCTGGAATGTATCTACACTACACAATTATAGCATTATATGGAATCTTGGGATTTGTAGTGTGAGGGAGTGTTTTTTTAATCTTTTAAATACTGTATGTTTTTATTCATATAACTAATGTTTTATTCATTGTACATTGCCCGAGGGGGGCTTGGTGGATTGCAATGTGATATAGAAATGCTATAACTACATAAATATAGACATATTCTCACTTTAGAACAGGCTGCCAGAAAGCTGCCATGATGTTGTATAAGGGAATGTGTTTGAAAATTCCAATTACCAAATAGAGTTGCCAGGATGAATATAGGATGGGGCTCCTGTAGCTTTCATTATTAACAGTCTGGATTAGGAAGAGGTACAATAACTTTCTATAGAGCAGAACTAATCTCTAATCAAGGCCCACCAAGTCTCTTCCATAATAATAGCCCACCTTTTAGCTGTTCCAGCTTCCTATCCCTATACAACTATTTACTGGCTTGTGGAGAACAGGGATGGTGGCAATGACAAGCATCCCTACAGCTGTTATTGTTGCATCCCGCTCCAGTAACGTTAACCTTTAATAGATCCTTGATTAGGAAGAGGTGCCCTAGTACCACACCAAGCTACAAAGCCCATCATTGCATAAGACAGAGACATGACATGTAAACCAGGATCAAACTGTTGTAACTATAGCACATGGATTTCCCCTGGCCAATTCTGGTTCTGGATTTTTAAAAATCAGTCTAAAATAGGGGCAAAATAGAATGGCAAAACCCCTTGGAGGTTTCTTGGAGCACAACTAGGGGATTTCAGGCAAATGGAGAGGGTATGAAGGTGGAGCCACAGGAGGTTCGAATTCAAACTTAATATTTAACTTTACCTATACTTGATTTAAAACAAGTCTATGTTATTCTTAACCCCCTTCTCTTTCTTAAACACACACACACACACATTCACATTATTATCTCTTTCTTATCACAAAGAAGCTGAACATGTGTGATGCATTTTTACACAAGGGCATTTAAAATTGGTATATTGGTAACCATAAGAAGTGAAACAATAAAAAAATATAAAATACCTTCTTTCTCATATTTATAGTCATCCTAGAGTTTTGAAAGAAAATTATACGATCAAACTTTTTTTAAAAAAATGATCTCGTTCTTTTTGCCAGCTGCTAAAGAAAAACCTTACTTCACTTCTACAAGATGCTTAAATTCAGGGGTTACAATCCAACACAGAATTAAACAAACTTAATCCCAGTGAAATCTTTAACTGTCTTTATGAGGAAATATGAAGTGATAGAAATTATGTAGACAAATAGGTAAATATAGATAAATGAAGAGGTTCCATTCTGGTTTAACTTAATTGTTTTCATATGCTATTAAAAGTTTCTCTCTCTCTCCCTCTCTCTCTTTCTCTCTCTCTCTGTTGGCAGTGCAATCTACTGTAGTTCAGGAGAACTCTGAACTTTTTAATGCATATTTAATCTGAAGTAAATCCCACTGTGTTTAATGAAGTTCACTCCCTAGTGAGGGTGTGTAGGACTGCAGCATGAAAACTTTTTATGACCTAACATTTTTCAGAGTGTCAGCACAGCAGCTGCTGATACTGATACTGAAGGATGCTAATGTTTCCACACAAAAAGCTGTCCAGCCATCTTCATCTTGGTAAATTTTATTATTACTTTTTAAAATGTTGAATGTTTTAATTTTGATGTACATGATGAAAACAATTTCTTTAAAAAGCTGTCAATCCATGGAGATAAAATGCAGCTGTAAAGAGGGAGAAGTGGAGGAGAGAATTGCTCCAAGGATCAAAAGCTGGCAACAAACATGCTAGAAATAAGGAGTCAGTTCATCTTCTGATTCTGTAAACACAGCCTGTGCATCACCATGTTTAAATATCCTTTGGGTCATTCAACTCTTTGCCCCTTTCTAGGTCCACTGACCTTTCTGCTACCTCTCAGGAACATCTTTAGGAACGGTCTTCATGGAACTCTAGTCTGGGTTTGCTTTCCTCCTCCTTTAGCATAAATGCTAATGTTTTTCATCATCCAAGCCATCCCTTTTCTCCCATTACATATCTATCTGTCAGGGTTCTTGTGAGGAAAAGATTGAAGCAGAGTTCAACTGCCCTGGTGGCCTACATTCTTTCTGAAAACTTTAAAACAGGATGTGCCTGTTCTCTGTTCAAAAGATTCATGTACTTCAAGCTATTATTTGAGATCCAAAGGTAGGAGTGGGCATCTCCTGTCTTGTGGATAGATTAATTAGTTAGTTAGTTATATTTTAAACCCCTCTTTTCTTCACTGAACTCAGAGGGGTATAGATGGCCTTTTTCCTCCTCTGAACAACCCAGTAAGATACATTAGGCTGTGAGAATGATAGGCCCATTATCACCCAATGAATTTCATGGCTCTGGGGAAACTTCTTTCTTCCAGGTACCTATCTCACACTATAACACATAAATGAACCTTACTGCAGCCTTGAGATATTTGCTTTTTTGCAAACTCATTTTCTGTTGATCTGCAATACTCTACTATTCCACCTCTGCCCTCTGTCCATTTTCTACCCATTGTCAAATAGTTAATTAGACAAACATTTGCAGGGAATGAGACTCTCTCTACTGTGTTTATGCTTTTAAATCCCATATACTTTGAATCAAGTATGCATGATATCATTGAGGCATATAATTCCTCTGCTGATTGTAACTACTTCATAGAATCCTTGTGTTCATCATTGTTGTGAACACAACAATGGTCTTCACCTTCTGGCCAACTTCTGGTGACAATTTTCTCCATAAATATCTAGGCTGGTCCCCAGACAATAGGAGTACAGTTCACCACTGACACCATACACAAAGCCCTAATAGTTTGATAGAACCTGCCAAAGGTTCTATTCTCTGCTATCATAGTCTTTGAGATTCTAGGATTATCTCCATAACATAATAAGGCAGCAGATTAGGAGTTTATGGAACTCCTTGAGAGCACTGCGGGGGGGGGGGGGGGTCCACTGTATCTCCAAATAGAATTTGCAAGGGAGGAGCAATAGGATAGGGATCAAATAAATAATTAAAAAAATAACCTGTAACTGTTACTCAAAAAGTACAACCAGAGAACAGCACTGAAGATTGTCTCTGCCATTACTAGTGACTAGAAACAACTCTGCCCTAGGAGTTTATCAGACAGGAGGTATTTCTCTTTATTTTGAATGGAGCCAATTGGAGCCAATTAGAATTCACTTGAATTCGCTAGTTTAGCAAATTTACGTGAATTCCAATAGCATTCAGAATGCATTCAGAATGACTTCCCATTACCCCAAAATGACTGCCCATTGCCCAAAATTGTGTGAGATGTTTTAATACGCAATAATGTGAAACCCCATGATTGCGTTCGGATTGCCATTAGATTATACTTCCAATTTCTGTCGTCTGATAAACTCCCTAGTCACAGATATCAAGGGAGTTACGTGTGGACTCCACAAGTGTGACTGTTGGTGGATGAAACTATTATCTCTAAGAGACCCTGTTCATATCTTGCAGACTCGGGGTCATAGTTTCCTTGATTGAATCATTCTGTCTGTAATACAGTCTTCCTCTTTTCCAATTGCTTTCAATCAAATCATCCCATGATAAGTCCAAAGAATGATGGTGTCTGTTTAAACATTGTGGCTTCTAGTGAGAATTCAGATGATAAAATGCAAATTGGAAACCATTCTGTTTCTCCATATACTATCTTGACAGTGGTCTCTTGTCCAGAGTATATGTTAAACATCAGCACAATCAAATCTATACAGACAAAGATTTTGAGACCAGCTCCCACTTCACTTTCTGAAATTGGAGGTTCATCATTTTAAAAAAAAGCTTCCTTGAAGGTATCTGTCATCCTTTAATCTCTTTAGAAGAAGATCCCTTCCTGCAGCCCTGGTATTATAGGCAGGGTGTTTGGGGAGACTATCTCTACTGCCACAGCACAGGGTATCTCCTTGGGCACGCAGTACATAACTCTAAGGATAACTTATACCAAGGCATTTGAATTCTGGTTTGCTTTGGAGGGCTGAACCCTGGCCATTTAAATATATATATATATATTATTTTGCTGAAGCAAGTATGGTTCTGCAGAGCCCCACTCTCACCTTCTACCACCAAAGTCAGGCTCCTCACTGCCTAATGGGAGGCCCTGCTAGTAACAAACATGTTAAAGATTAATTTTAAAATATAACTCATATTTACACCCAACACTTTTGCCAAGAATTACATCTTTGTCCTCTGAACACATCCAGAATTTCAGGATCAGGTGTGTTGACTCATATTCTGAGCAGCATTTGTCGAAATGCTGGAGTCATTCCAGCCCGCTAGTACATAGCTGTTCTATTACTGCTCTGGGAGTATCCGCTGCAATCTAATAGAACATTCTTTATGGAAACGCAGAGTGCTGCCATAATATTTTATTCCAGGGAGATTTGTAACATCATGCTCAAAGGTGAAGGGATGAATTATGGTCATACATTGAGCTCCCAAGGAAATTTCTAAAGCTGATCTTTTATCATTCCACAACTAATGTTGTTTGCGGATTGGAAAGCTTATCTGATGGCTGAAACACTGGTCCTCTGAAAAGGAGATTCCCCACCCACACTCCCATGAATGTGTCTGGAAGCCAGCCAGGGATGTTCTGATTCATTTGGAATAGAGATGCCTTTTCCAACAGGGTTTGGACAATGTCATAATTTTAGCAATAGCCAGGAGAGTGAAAAAAGCATCTATTTGCTTTAGCAACCAGAATCAGCCTTGCAGATGTTTTAATATGACTGATGTCAACTGTATGTAAGTAAAGCATCAAATATTTGTCTTAGGGCCCTTTCACAATTGTAATATCATTGCCATGGTCCATGCTATGAATCCTGGGATTTGAAATTTAGGAAGGGGCATTTAAAATTCTCTGCCTGAAAGCTCTACTGACTCACCAGACTGCAAACCGCAGGATTCCATAGGATGTTGCCATAATGATTATAGTGGAAACAGAATGCTGAAATTGTACACTGTGAAATGGACCTTAAGTTCTTAGTAGTCTGTGTTGATATAATTTAGCATACAATGAGATAAATTGGATAGGGTAGAATGGACGTGGAGGAAGCATGCTGGCAACTGAAAATGACAGCCTTGTGTTTCCTCTCACTCCTCTCACCTGGGTGAGGGCCTAACATGTACTATAAGGGTAGACAATCTACAGCTCTGGAGTTTTTTATGGCTCCAAAGCTGTTTCTGTGAATACACCAGACTGCCTGGAAAACCCTTTTTTCTCAGAACATCAGGGTTAGCTGCTGCTGCTGCCACCACCATTGCTACTACTACTGTTCCTCCTCTTCTCATACTTTTCAACATTTCACAGATGAAAACCGGGACACATGTGGCCAAGCAACATCAAAGTGTGATTAAGATGGCAAAGTTATTAATAAGAAAGAACACACAAGCTAGCAGAGGCTACACCGATTTGGTTTTGCCTGAGCCTCTCCCCCTTGCTGAATTAACTGAGTGCAAACAACTGTATTTCTGCACTTTGAACTCTATTGGTTGTAACTGAAGTAAGCTGAGGGCAAAGTGGGAGGAGGAAAGAGAAACTGGGACATTTTAAAAGCAGCTGAAAAAGAGGGATGTCAGAAGATTGATGGGACTGTCCCTGACAAACTAGGACAGCTGAAGGATGTGCCCTCTTTCTCTTCGATCAATTTCACAGCCTACTAGATGTTACTTACGGGGGAATATTTGACCATCAGTCATTGGGAATATATCCAAGGATCTAGAAATTAGTGAGGTTTCATTGAATAATGTGGCACATTCCAAGAAGTGTACCACCACCACCATCATCAAACCACCATCATCAAATTATGTATTTATTCTCTGCCTTTTCACCAAAACTGGGACTCCCAGTGCAGCACTTCATATTTTAAATAATTGCAGGGCTCTACTACACTGTTTAACAGTTTAAATCACATACATTATGCATTGACATTTAACCATGTAACAAATAGTTTACAACAATCTATAAAGAAACATTCGTATTTGATTGAAAATATTTCAGGGTGCAAAGAAAAACCAATGATTTCATATAAAAGGTCTAGAGATGGTGATGAGGGCAGACTTTAGGATCCCAAATAGAAAATCCAATAGCAATGTGTTTGGGGTAAATATGCCCACATGACATTACCCATGTGGCCAATTTGTATATTGTAAATACATAACCAAAATCAAAGGATTTAACAATTTTGTAGACCAAAAATGGTATAAGTTGTTCCACTTCAGTACTTGTAAAAGCACTTTTATAATCTATGCAATACAATGTAAATGCAAGAAAATATATGTGGGAAAAACATCAAGATATATCAAACAAAGAATAGCAGAGCATCTGTCCAACTTGAGAAGTAAAAGAATAGGGGCACCTCTTGTTAATCATTTTGAACAAATGAAACATGCAGCAACTGACATGCTTTTGGGGTACTGGAGGTGATAAATAATAAAAATGAAAATTGTTTTAAAAGAAAAGAGTTAGAGTGGATTTTGAAACTTAAAACTTTGGCACCAGGGGTTTAAATGAAGATTTAGAAATACAATGTCTTATGTAAAAATTTGGAATAAATGCTAGAAAGAATTTCAATATTGCATCAGCTAGATAGAACAGAACTGAGTAACTGTAACAGATTGCATCATTTATCTTTTCATTGGTTCTCTTCGATGGTGTTACTTCAAAAATCTATAAATATGAACTCATTGGTAGTCTTTGTCCCTTCCAATACTCAGTGTCCACTTTGTTGAGAGTGCAGACTGCAACTCCTGAAATCTCTGATAATAAATATGTATAATATGGATAATAGGTTATATTTGATTTTTAAAAAAATATGTTTTAAAGATGATTTCTGT
The DNA here is from genome assembly GCA_034509955.1 of Urosaurus nigricauda. Lineage (NCBI taxonomy): Eukaryota > Metazoa > Chordata > Lepidosauria > Squamata > Phrynosomatidae > Urosaurus > Urosaurus nigricauda. The sequence continues at coordinate 133,065,362 of JAOEGL010000005.1, read as the reverse complement.
GTTGTCCCAAGACCACAACTATAATAAATGTACTTTTATTCATTTTACAATAGCCCCTGAAGAAGGCCAATTTGTGACAAGGTCGAAATGTAGTGGGCTTTTTAAAATAATAAAGTTTGTGGACCAGCCACATCACATGGGACCTCATTTCCTTTATCTCTTCCACTGTGAATATGTGCTTTCCATTTTTTTGTTCTTTCCCTAAGTAAAGAAACCATAGTCATCCCAAGATAAAATCCATTTTTGTTGTGTGCTTTCAAATAATTTCCAATTTATGGCAACCCTAAGACAGACTTACTGTGGGGTCTTCTTGCTGAAATTTGTTCAGAAGAGGTTTGTCCTTGCCTATTGCTTCTCATCAATTGCTACAGTCATCAATTATATACAGTGATGGTTGGAATACATGAAAGAAGCTATCATAGATGTAATACTGTTGCATAATACCACAGTGCTTTTCAGTGGAGTCAGCTCACACAGTCAGCTGCCTATCATCATGTGTAGTGGGACAAGGGAGAAAATAATGGGAAGTAGGGGAAAGAAGAAGGTGATGAGGCAAGCTCTGTCTCATATCTTAAACCTGTACAGAATTTAGAGAAATAAATTTATCGCTGGGGTAAGATGTTAACAGCATACTTTCTGTTCTTTGCCGCCAAACCTATCTATTCTACATCGCCTCTCAGAATTCAGTTCAGAATTGAGGGTTCTGAATGGAAAAGAACAGGGATAGGAATTTCAAGTGCTACTATTTACATTTTTCAAATTGTTTTCCAAGCATGCCTTTAAAAAAAATGTTGACACTCCAAAATATTCAAAGGCTTTTTCAAAGCCAGAGGGATGTACTGATATAATTTCATTTACCAGTTTCCAGAACAACATGAAATAAAAACACATAATTCCATTACTGTTTTAATATCTACCAGTGTGCCACTCATTTCCTAACAGGAGTCACTCCTCTTTCATGGTATGTGAATTTCAGCATTGGTAAATCACATTCAAGTGCCACATAGATCAAAACATACACTCCCCCTTTCACTTTCCATTTCTCATGAAGAACATTTTTATGTTTAAAAGAAGTGACTCAAAGGCTGAAGGAATTCTTCATATCTCTTGTGAAAACACACCATGTTAATTAGATGAGGAGCATCATCTTGTGGGAGGAAGTGACTTTCACCTTCCCCCCCCCAAGACTAAGCCTGAAAAATTGACAGATATAAACAACATACACATACACAGCTTCAAAGTGTGCATGTGTGGAGAGTATGAAATTAAACTGAGTGTGTGTGTTACACAGCATAGGATTGCCAGTTTAGAATCATCCTTGGACCTGTGGCTTCCAGGACAAAACCTGAGGCCTAGGGATGGCCCCACATTCATTGGATTAAGTATTGTGTACTAAATACAATGCCACAATTGCTCACGACTTCTCATTCTAAGAGAGAGAGAGAGAGATGTACCTGTTTGGAAATTAAGAAAGAAACCTTAAGATAAAATGAGAGGGCTGTTCTTTCTTACCTACTTAGGGAGGTCAGAGAATGAAAATGTAATCTACCCTACCCAGTGTGGCATAGTGGTTTGAGTGTTGGACTATAACCTTCTCTTCTCCAGGCTAAACATCCCCAGCTCTCTAAGGCGTTCCTCGTAGAGCATGCTTTCCAGGCTCTTCACCATCTTAGTTGCCCTCCTTTGGACCCGCTCCAGTTTCTCCACATCCTTTTGGAATTGTGGTGCCCAGAACTGGACACAGTATTCCAGGTGGGGCCTGACCAAAGCAGAATAGAGTGGCACTATTACTTCCCTTGATCTAGATGCTATACTTCTATTGATGCAGCCTAAAATAGCATTGGCCTTTTTAGCTGCCGCATCGCACTGTTGACTCATGTTCAACTTATGGTTGACTCCTAGATCCCTTTCACACGTAGTTTCATTCAGCCAGATGTCCCCCATCCTATATCTGTGCATTTCATTTTTTCGTCCTAGGTGCAGTACCTTACATTTCTCCGCATTGAATTTCATTTTGTTAGCGTTGGCCCAGCTTTCTAGTCTATTCAGGTCATTCTGAATTTCAATCCTGACTTCTGGAGTATTGGCTACTCCTCCTAATTTGGTGTCATCTGCAAATTTGATAAGTATGCCCCCAATTCTGTCATCCAAGTCATTAATAAAGATATTGAATAGCACTGGGCCAAGTACAGAACCCTGTGTGTTTCTATTAGGTTTGTTTCAGCTGTGAGTTGGAGTGGGAAGTATCTCTGGTTACCATTTCACATATTTGAATTGAAAACTAAAATGATAAACATCTGTCAATAGTAAATGTTGCTTTCAGGGATCTGCAGTGTTCAAATGACTATGAAGGCTGTAGAGCATCCTCAATTCCAAAGAGTTATTTTTGAAAGTTGAAGACAGTGGAAAGTGACATAGCTCCATCACGTACAATAATTTTCCATGTAGGATTTCCAGCAATGCACCATAGCAGGCAAGACACCTGCTTTTATTAGAAAGGAACGCTATAGAGAAGATACTTTGTTTTTTAAATTCTAAAAATAAGCTCACAAAAATGTAGAAATACAATATTTTACATTCAGAACATACAGTACATATTTTTGTACCTTTTTGTCATCATAGCAATTTCAAGAGTTGTAACATGACCCAAAAATACATAGATGATGAAAAATGTGTGCATAAATGTGCTGATCAATCTATACACTGGAACGACAACATTTACTGCACTCTATGACTCTTGCTTACAAGTATGCATGTTTTTATTCATTACTTTATTCATCTATTGACCCCTCACAAATCCAGAAATAGAGGTAGTCTAGATAACTCACAAACAATTGCTACATGAAAATACAGTCTAAGGGAATAAAGATGATTAAAACTAAAAATTCAGTCAAACCTATCAAATTTTATATTGATAAAATACAGTTAAAACAAAACTTCTTCAAAAGGCCCATGTCTATATATAACACAAAAAAATCATTAAAATATCTCTTCTCTATGATACCCCTCTGTGCACTGTGATACCCCCTTAATTGCGATGATACACCTTTGTGCACTATGATACCCCTTTAATTGCTATGGCAACATCCTGTGGAATCCTGGGATCTACAGTTTAGGAAGTAGTACTTAGACTGCTCAGCCAGAAAGCTCTAGTGATCCACCAGACTACAAAACCTTGGATTCCACAGGGTGCAATTAGTGTCAATTTAAGTGGAATCATGGTATTATAAAAGTGATGGATAAAGGAGGCCCAGATGAGCTTTTCAAAATAGGATGTTCCACAACTGGAGTCATAGTGTTTGCTTATTCATTTTTATTTATTTACTCCATTTATATGCTGCCATTCTCCCAAGATGGGACCCAAGGATGCTTCCTTAGGAGTGTTGTGTTCAGAGCTCTTCAGAGTTCTAGAGTTCTTCAAAATAATAATGCAAAATCATTAGATGCTTAAAGGATGCAGGATTTTCTTATGCTCTGGATGCTTCCCTGCCAAAAGCCACAGACTAACTGTTCTTACCATCTTAAGGAGCCCTTAAGGTGCAGTGGTTAAGCCGGTACTGCAGCAGCAATGTTGTGAGTTCAATACCAGGGCTCCAAGGTTGACTCAGCCTTCCATCCTTTCATAGGTCGGTAAAATGAGTACCCAGTTTGTTGGGGGCAATTGGCTTACGGATTGTAAATCACTTAGAGAATGCTTAGTTCACTATTAAGTGGTATAGAAATGTACCTAAATAGCTGTGGCTAAATGCTATTCTCAAACATCTAATATAAACTCAAATGGACTACACTTAGGCTAGGGCATTCTAAGAAAACCTGCCTGGATCAAGGAATGGATCTGTAGCAAATATTACAATTTGGGAAAGTAACGTTTTGAATGACAGTTCTCAGAATTCATTAGATGGAGCTATAATGTATCATAGTGGGGAAGAATATGATCCCTGTCTTTTTAACTGGGGAGAAGGAGAGATGTCACAGCCATTGGAGAGATAAAGGAGCAGAGGAATGGAGCAGAAAAGGTCACTTTTTTCATAATTGACTGTTCTTTTTTTCTTCTTTTTCTCTCTTTCTTTCTTTTTTTTCATTTTTAACCTTAAACTGAACTGCAGCATCCATGAATTAGCTCAGGCCATTTGTAAACATTTACATAATTTCGATATGATGTTAGTTGTTTTCACTTTTAAAATATGCTATGAGGAGATGGTAATTGATTTTTTTTAAAAAATCATCAAAACATATGTTACATAACTCCTCAAAAGCCTCATTATAAACCACCCATAAACTGAGGAACAAGGAATGTCACATACTCTAGGCTGGTTATATAAGTGGGAATCAGGATCCTCTTCTTGGCTTCTCAGTCTCTTTGTTTATTTCCTAGTTACAAAATGACAAGGAAGGAGAAAAATGATCACAATCTTTTGGGAATTATTTTATTGTTTGGAAAGCACTTAGTTATGTGAATGAATACAATCTTCAATCAGATTCTAATATCTTTACAAATTAGATTTTTAATAATAAGTAAAGATGTAGCCCTTTCCAGCAATATATGGCTTAGAATCTCACACTTTAAAACTCTCTACAATTTTAGAGATCCTTTTGAGAAGTCTTAAGCAAAGCATATTTGCACAGAAAATTAAGGTTACTTAACATTTCTACCAACTTGATTTGCAAGAGTTATGAGAAATCTTTCGTCTCATTAATTCAGATGGTTTTGCTCTGTTATCTATTCAGCCCAAAGAGTGGTGATGTCACACAAGTCTTTACAAAATGTTTTGACAAGTCTGCTAATTCTAAAAATATTTGAAATATGAAATCTGTAAATGATACCATACCATTTTGGCAATGATCGGATATATTTCTTTTAAACTGATGACAATCACATTATGTAGAGCATTTGACTTATAACTCCCAAGTAACACAGCACTGTAGAAATGCTGTTGCCAAGAAACCAATCCTCTACCTAATCCAAAAAGCAATCTCACCCCTATTTTAAGATTTATATCACATCCGTATCTCATCATCACACATGGGAATTTCTTTATGCTGTCATTAAACAAAAGCAAACAGAAAAAAACACCCAAACTCAACAGGGTCATAATGATTTTACAGTTGATATAATCTTACTGATGTGTATCTTTTTTAAAAAAGAACCCACCATAATCATGTGCTCAGCTAAATGAAAACCGGTGTGGTGTATGTAGTATTGAATTTAAGACTATGCATTCATATTCTCAGTCCTCCATGAAATTTGTTGGCTGGCCTTTGGCAAAGTGTAGGTGAAATATGTTGAAAGTAAGGATGCTAACTGTAACACATTGCTTTGAATTGTAACCTGGGCTTAATAGCACTGGATTTTTTTTCATGTTTTCGCATCAACATTTATTTATTAACCTTGAGAGTAACTCATATAAGTTCATTACTTTTACTCATTACTCTTTCTGGCTAATTTTAGAGCATCAAACAGTTTATTAGAATAGTATAAAGGTAACAACTTAATAACAGGTTATTAGCAAATAATTTGTTGCTGTTGGAGATTATCGCACAATTCTTCAATAGTGCAAGAGAGGGAAGGTTGAGACTGTAATTGATGGATCTTATCACTCCACGTCGTGGCCCCACAGTAGGTATTCTGTAGTTCCATGGTGGTGAACCTATGGCACACGTGCCCTCGCTGGCATACAAAGTCATTTTGGGGGGCATGTGGAGAGATGGGAGGAGGGAAGAGGACGAACAGGCGCACACCTATTCCTCCTCTTCCCCCACCCTCCTGGCCCTTTAGCTGTCTCCATAAGGCAGATGTCCCACCCCCAGAGGGTGGAAGTCCTGTCCCTCCTGGAAGTTCCGGCTCTGACACCGGGTAACACCCAGAACCAGAACACCTTTGGGTTTGGGCATTAAGTCCCTAAACGGTTCACCATCACTGCTGTAGTCTACCTGTACTTCTGCCACTGCTTTTAATGAATGGGAAAATTCCGTGAATAGCTGTCAATCCGCAGTTAGCCCATTATTGAAATATATGCCATAGGTAATTCAGGGGTAATGCAGAGAGAAGGGGATTTAAATTGGTTTCACTTCACCTCTCCCCATTCCTAATGAATGCAAGACTTCTTACTTCTGCCTGCTGAGGAGGCAATCCCTCTTGGGCAGAAGAAAGGGGATTTAAAGGGCTTACACCGCACAGATACACACATGCCATTCCCATTGAAAGTAAGACTTCTTAGTGCTGACAAGGCAACCATTTCATCTGGAGCAGTAAAAATTAGATTTAAAGAGCTTTCATTGCACATACCCACTGTCAAAAGCAAGACTACTTTACTGATCAAGCTTGGGTAGCTGATGGATAAAGGGAACAGTAGTGCAATACGATTCACAGGCATCGTGTTATCGGTTCACAATTGTGTGGAAATGTGATAAGAATCATTGCTGTTTCGGGTGTTTAAAAAGCCGCAACATCATCAGGAGGGAAGCTTTGTGCTATAATCTCCATTGTTATTATATGCCTTCAGGTCATTTCTGACTTATGGTGACCCTAAGGCAAAACTATCATGGGTTTGTTTTTGTTTTGTTTTTTGGCAAAATTTGTTCAGAGGTGATTTAATGTTTGCCTAGTGAATAATAAGAATGAGTTACAATCTTTTTTTAAAAGTATTTATAATTTTAAACCTGTTTTTAAATTGTTTTAACTTTTGAATCATTTAAAACTGTATGCCATCATGAGATCCCATCACAGAGCATGGGATATAAATATTTAAACAAATATTTAAATATTTACTCAAGTTGCTTTGAGTCCCATTTGGAAGAAGTCTGGGACATAAATGAAATAAATATATAAAATATATAAAAACAACATTCCAAGCTGACCTTAGGTCAGTCCCAAACTCTCAGCCTAAACTATTTTACTGGTACCCGGATTCTGTGCAGGGGAATGAGGAAAATATGGACACTCTTTTGAAGAAGGTCAGGAAGTAAATATGGCCAATAAGATTCCCTAGCAATCCAGGATTGCCCCTATTATCTTTCTGTGAGACACTCTGCAAAAAATATTCTCCAAAAATAGGACATCTCCTTGTATGAACACCTCACCTTTTAACTAAGCAGCTGTGTAGCAAAGAGCCTTAAACAACAGTCAAATTACAGTAGTGGTGACCATCTCAATCTCCCTCTCATCTGACTGGAGGCTTAAGCCACCCATAACCCGCAATGATATTATCCCAAAACTGTTTTGACAAAGTTGCCACTCTTGGATCATTTTATATGATCCTGGCCTTTGAGGATGCCTAAAGTCTCATTTGACCTTCCAGGAAATACATCACTAACAATGCATTTTTATTATCTTATTTATTTAAGAGAGTATATTATGTGTGTGTATATTATTGTGTGCCTGTGTCTATGTGTGTAGCACTGTGTTTGTATCCAGTAAATTCATATAAAAATGTTCATCTTTAGATTTTTATTTTGCTTCCTTTACAGGCTTTAGTTTTTTAGCTTGTGCACTTGTCCCTCCACGTCTGCAGCTTTGACTTTTGCGGATTTGATTATTCACTGATTTTATTAATATATCCTCTCTAGGAATACCTAGGTCCTCCAGAGCATCTCTATGGTCAAGTTTAAGCAAAAGACGCACTGAAGGACCTAGACACAACACATTTATAGTTCCTCCAGCACAATTCTATGGTCAGTGCCTAGCAAATGTTAACCACAGAGTTGCACTGGAGGACCTAGAGATTCCTAGAGAGGTGTTCTCTCAAGTAAAAACAGTGTTTTTGTTATTTGTGGTTTTTCCACTTTCATGGGGGTCCTCTGCCCCTAACCCCAGAAAATATGGAGGGATGAACTTTTAACTTGCCATATATATATAGACAGAGAGAAAGTATTCAGCGGCATCCCTCAGTTAGGATTCCTCTTCCTTCACCCAGCCCCAACCTTGGGAAAGTCAATCCCCCATTTAAACTCGACAAACTCTGGAGCCAATACATCTTCCATTAAGGCTTCTTACATGATGCTGTGGAGAAATCCACAGGACTTTGCCTTGCAAGACTTATTTCGCAGTCCAGTAGCTCTCTCTGTAAGGAAACTGAACTGAACTCAGAATGAACCAACCAAGTCTTTTACTATAGGGTTGAAAAAAGTTCAGCTCACTTTGATTTGTTTTTCTTTAATTTCCATCTGCCTCTCACTTCCTGGTGTCAAGCCAATAGGAAAAATACTACACTTCTATTAAGAAAGAGGGTGGTTAATGGTGTTTCTGAATTAGAACCTTCAGGAAATCGTATGAAAAATCTTCACTTTGTTAGGCTGTCCCATTGATCACACACCAGGGAAGAAAGGGCAAGTTTCAAATAAACAACAGAATATGAACTGAACTGAGTCCAATGTTTTGAAGGTCAGCCATCTCTTGAACATGGAAGTGCCAAACTAAACTTGTTAGTTTGTTGTAAAACTAGTGTTAATGGCTGTATGTGTTTATTCTTTTCATTTTTATCCAAGATAGGAACTGACAACTAACATGTTTTTGTCTGTACCTAGTTCATTGCAATCCCAGCAAAGAACACCTTAACCCCATGTGGGGTCAAAAGCTTTCATGGCCGGCATCCATAGTTTTTTGTGGAGCTTTCAGGCTATGTGGTCATGTTCTAGAAGAGTTCCTTTCTGACATTTTGCCAGCATCTGTGGCTGGCATCCTCAGAGAATGATAGCCTGGAAAAGGATTGGAGATATAAATCCTGTGTGATTCTGGGAAGGAAGGAGTAATTTGCAAATGTATTGTTCTGTTGCTAATGGCAGTCCTCAGGGTGGGAGGATATGCAAACAAGGATTAATGTCTGATAACTGGTGCTCATTGTCTGCTGGGAATCCTCTGGCCTTAGGCTGTTTCTCATTTGCATAGGTTGAGTCTTGACCTTGACGTCCTTCAGGACTGGGATCCAAGCTTTGTTTACTCTCAGGGTTTCCTCTTTCCTGTTGAAGTTGTCCAGGTGTTTATGAATTTCAATGGCCTCCCTATGCATTCTGACATGGTAGTTGTTGGCATGGTCCAGAATTTCAGTGCTTTCAAACAGCATTTTATGCCCAGGATGGTTTATAGCCAAACTTGACACACGGGTAGCCCCATGTAAAGGGTGTTACAGAAATCAAGCCGAGAGGTTACCAGCTCATGTACCAGTGTTTCAAGGTCTTCCCGCTCCAGGAAGGGGTGCAGCTGGCATATCAACCGAAGCTGATACCTGACCGACACATCCACCTGAGCCGTCAGATGGAGAGACGAGTCTGGGAGCACCCCCAGACTGCGGACAGAGTCCTTCAAGGAAAGTGTGACCCCGTCCAGAACTGGCTGGCATAACTCCATACCCAGAGTGGGGGTCCCTATTACAAGTACCTCCATATTACCTGGATTCAACTTGAGTTTGTTTTCCCTCATCTAGTCCATTACTGCATTCAGACAGACATTCAGAGGAGAGATGCCAACCTTAGTCATTGCATCAGTCTGACATAGAGAAATATATTTGGGTGTCATCAGTGTACTGATAACACCCCGCCCCATGTCTCCGGATGATCTCACCCAGCGGCTTCATGTAAATGTTGAACAGCATGACTTGTTGCATCTTGCAAAATTTCTCTTAGAGGCTCTGTTTCAAATGCCTTGGTTTTCCCACCTTGGGAACCTTGTCTGTCTTCATTCAAGTGAAAAATAGTGTTGTGTGCCATCAGACCATTGTCTGTGCTTATCTAACTAATCATCTTGGAACAGTACTTCCCACCAACTATTCACAGTACCAAATTATAGGAGGTTATCGCAAGCCAAATCTGCAGCAGGATAGATGCAGATTGTAACCATCACCAATGGATCCTATCACACTGCCCTGTGGCCAGGCAGTAGGCAGCCCATATCCAAAACAGGCTTCTCCTGCAGCTTTTCAAGAATGAGAACATCCCATTCATTAAAAGTGGCCAGAGAAGCCCAGGTTGCATACAGGCTGCCTACTGCCCAGGCATGAGGCAGTGCAATAAGTTCTGTCAGTGACAGTTACAACCCGCATCTATCCTGCCATGGATTTGGAATGTGATAATCTCCATAGAATTATTATTCCACTTTAACTGCCATTATTCTGTCCTATGGAAACCTGGGACTGCTAGTTTAGGGAGGAGCATTTGGCATTCCTTGTCAGAGATGCAGTGCCTTATCGAACTACAAAACCGGATGGAACCTGCAATTAAAGTGGAATAGCAGTTAAAGTGGCATAATAGCACTATAACCGTGTAGCGTGAATGGGCCCCAGGTAGTAAAAAGTACCACAAACTTTTTTTGTCCCAGGGCAATAGTTCTTTCTAATCAGAAGGATATAAAGTATGTACTCATCTTTATTGGTTCCCATGCTAGTAGATGTAGTTAGTAAAGTTATACACAGGGAGGTGGAGTGAGATATCCACAAAGAAAGATGAGTACATACTTTATATCCTTCAGACTAGAAAGAACTATTGCCCTGGGACTGTCTGTCCAAGCAACAGGGGACAGTGTGATCGCTTCCATAAAGAGCTGTTTTGTATGGTAGACTTGAAAACAAAAATCCCTTGATATCAAATATGAGTTGACCTGTTCAAAAGCATTTTAAGACACATCTCAAGATGCTCAAAAGATGGTGATAATAATAATAATAATAATAATAATAATAATAATAATAATAATAATAATGTCCACCCTTTCAACCTATGGATACCTTTATAGCTTTCTTGTGGAAACTATTTAAAATCAAACTTCAGAATTTTCTGGACCACAAACTAATAAAATAATCATATTTTGAACATCTTAAGATGTCTCTCTAGTTTCTTCTGTGGATTCTATCAGAGGTCACCCAATTTCTCCTTGACGGGAGATAAGGAGATATTATTACTCTGGGCTAATCACCTTGTGGTCACCATAAATCAGAAAAGACCTGAAGGCATGCAGCACCACACACCACAAAATAATGGATGGAAATTAGAATGTTCTCAACCAGCGAGGTTGAGGCAGAAGGCCTTTATACTGTTGTCTCTCAGTTTATGTCTTCGTGAAGCCACAAAGATTTCATACTCTGTGGCCAGATTAATTTGGGACTTCCATTTATACAGTAGCAAGGAAAAGGCCACATCTAGAAGCTGAGAGTTTCTAGAGAGTCCAGTAGCAGAAGACAGCTGGGAAAGAGTGAGGAAGTCCCAAGTTCAATGTTAGAATGTCTGGAGATTTACAGTGATTGTCAAGTTCTTTTTGAGGCAAATGAGAGAAAATTAATGGTTTAAGAAGAACATAGTTAAGCTGCTTCACATGATAATGCAAGTGTGGGAAGTCTGTGGCGTTCCAGATGTTTTGGACAAGAAATCTTGTAACCCCTGCCATTGGTTGTGTTGAATTCAGCTTATGGGAGCTGTGGACCAATGTTGAATGGTTCTGTTCCACGGTTATAAACAGACATTTGCTCTGCTGACTTTATGAAGCAAGCTTATAACTTTTATTATTAGTACTAGATCCTGCCACATCCCAGATGCTTGGAGAATATTTAAAGGAATGGTTTGCAAAATGTGTGGCCATAGAAAGTGAAATAAATCAGAATTTTTCAGCTGGTAGCAAGAAATTGCCAATGGATATATTGTTATTTGTGGGATGTGAGAGCACTTCAAAGATTACTGCTGTCTTTTGGGGTTGCTGGCTTGCATCCCCAAGCTCAGTTTGTTAAGTAAACAAAGATTACAAATATACCACTAAGTTCCACCATTGGCTGTTTACAAGGAAAAGAGGAATATAATAGGGTAAGCCTTGTAATTTCATATTGCATGATGTTTGGGAATAAATTGCCAAGTGCAGAACACCCACACATTGCATAAGTCATTAAGTGTGATTGAGAGTCTAAATTGCATCTTTGCCTTTCCAAATACATGAGCAAAAGTTGATCTTTTCCTAGTTGTGGCTTTTGTGTTTACTCGAGTATCAGAGAAACAGCTGTACTTAAAAATATTTATTACATAAGCAGTGACAATGTGTTTTATTTGTCTGGATGCTCGTATGTGACAAGAAAGTAAGACACATGTCAGAGGATTGTTGGTTGAACTTTGAATTGAAAACATTACATAAATGTGTCTATTCCCAATTATTGGAGGGAAGGGGGAGATCAAAGAAGAAGCTTATCAGAACTGGAGACAGTTTATTTCCATGTAGGAACAAAAAACAAAAGGCACAGTGTCTTGTCTTTTCCTTTGAGGTTCCTTTGTTCCATTCCCTCCTTGTTCCCGACTGGCAGCTCAGTCTTGACAGTACATCTATTGAACTCAGCATAATGCTCAATTTGTGGAACATGTCAGCTGTAGTTTCATAACAGGAACAATAGAAATAGCATCACATTCTTCTTCTGGAGTGAAAGCTTCATTTTATAAATAACCTGTTAAGTTTTCCTTGCTAACCCCTGTGGGTACAATTAACAGGACTGAATCCAGGAAGAACTGTGTGCCTTTATAGACATATTTTTCCCCCAGTGGTCAGAAATTTGACTCACCTTTATCCTAAAAAAAGAAGCATTATTAGACTTTGGGACTACTTTTAGCCATCCTGACTGGGAACATCTAATTAATTGGTTTCTTTAGAACATAACACTCTTAGAAAAACAGGAAGAATATAGACAGAACAAGAACTTTAAAATATGACTAGGAAGCAAAACACATGTAATTCAGTGGAATTCAGTGTCTGTCTATATCCCGGTCTCTATCAGATCCACATAAACTATGGCCACACTGAGTTTCCTATGCTCATCTGCCATCTTCAGGTGATATCCTGCCACTAGCTTTGAAGTTAGATGCATGTACTCTGAGATTCTGTAAGTGAAATTTATTAGGTCTTTGGAGTATTTCTGTATCCCCTCCCAGCCCACAAGAGCTCCCAAGGTGATGAACAAATAGATACCAATTAAAACAATACAGAGATGACTCCTTTTAAAAACACATTAAAATGTTCTTTAAAAACTCCTAAAAACAGACTAAAAACTATCCTAGAATTCAGTTTTGAAATAGTTAAAAAAGCAATTGCCAATACTGAATGCTATGCAAAACAGCACTGTTTTGACTGTCTGCCAGAAGCCTCAAAGTGATGGGGCCAGCCTAACCTCCTTGGAAGGGAGTTCTGCAGTCAAAGCACTGCTACAAAGAATGTGTATCTGTTAGGGTACCCATCAACGTAAGTTCACAAGGTGTCAGGACACGCAACAGGGCCTCCTCGAAAGATCTCAAGTTTCTGGCAGGCTCATATGGGAAGAGGCAATCTTTCAGATATTTTGGGCCTAAATCGTTTAGGACTTTGTAGGTCAAAAGCACCACCTTGAATTGAGCTCAGAAGCAAGTTAGAAGTCAGTGTAGTTCTTCAAGAACTAGTGTTATATGGTCTCTAAAATGCACACCTGACACCAGTTGGGCTGCTGCGTTTTGCACTAGCAGCAGCTTCCAACACTTACAGCCCCATGTACAATAAATTATAGTAGTCTAATCAAGAAGGCATAAACCACTGTGGCATTTTCCAACAAAGGGCACAGCTGGCATTCCAGCCAAAGCTAGAAAGAGGCACTCCTAGCAATCACAACAACCTGGGTTTCCAGGAGCCATACTAGGTCCAAGAGCACCTCCCAAGAGCACTTGCTCTTTCAGAGCTTCAGAGCAAGAGTAATCCCAACCAGAACAGGCTGTGATCCCAATCCCAGGTTGGTTTTCCTACTGACCAACCACCTTGTCCAGATTAAGCTTCAGTTTATTCACCTGCATCCAGTCAATGATTCAGTACTATCACAGCTTCCTTGGCATCAGTTGTAAAGGACAGATAAATCTGGCTATCATCAGCATACCGATAACACCCAACCCTAAAGCTCTTAATGACTTTTCCCAGTGGCTTCATGTAGATATTAAAAAGCACTGTATTGACCACTGTGAAACCCCACAGATTAAAAGATGAACTGTCCGCCAGCATTACCCTCTGGGAATGTTCAGCCAAGAAAGATTAGATCCATTGTAAAGCAATGCGCTCGTGCGCTATATGAGCCAGATGACCAAGAAGGAAACTATTGTTTATGGTATCAAATACTACTGGAAAATCCAAGAAGACCAATAGGAAGTCTCTTCTCATGTCCAACTCCCAGTGTAGGTCATTCACCAAGGTGACCAAGATTGTATCTGTCTCATAACTAGACCTGAACCCATATAGGAATGGGTCTAGGAACAGGTCTAGGTAATCTCTTTCATCCAGGAAATCCTGGAATTGTGTTGTGACCACTCATTCTAGGACATTATTTATAAAGGGGAGATTAAAGACTGGGTGATAGGTACCTAGGGATGTGGGGTCCAATGAAGGGTTTGGTGTTGTTTTTTTCCAACAAAGGTCTTGCAATTGCTTATGAAGAGTTTGAAAGCCCTCAAAGAAGCATCTACAACCTCCATCATCCATTTAAAAAGTTAAATTGGCAACTTTAATTAGCCAAGATGGACATGGGTGCTTTCACCCTTTGGCTCACATGTCTGGTAAGATGCTTGCCTTAACAATGCCTGTGGGGCAGAGCAGGGGAGCCAAATAGTTTCGGCAACTCAGGTGTCCTCAGTTTCAGCTTCCCTCTACAGCAAGTAAGCCTCAGTTCCTCTGGCAAGATGCATTCCTTAACAATGCTAAATGAAGTAACTGTCTCCCTCTTCTGAGAATTCCTCCTCCCAACCACAGGGAAGATCTGAGCAGATCATGTGGCCTAAATTGACAGTTTCCCTGGTGTGAGGATGTAGACAAGTATAGTCAGACCTTGGTATCTGTGGGGGATCTGTTCCGGACCCCCTCCTCACCATGGCTATGAATAAATGTGGGACCTCAAGTCCCACTGTTCCTAATGGTGGTGTGGGGTGCACACAACCGGTACCGTGGCCATGTTAACTCACCACCACTGGGGACAACAAGGCTTGCCATCCACAAATGCTTAAATCTGTGGATGGCAAGCCCACAGATAGCCAGGCTCCACTGTGGTTGAGCAGATCAGCTCATTGATAAAGAAGACCCAGCAATCCCTGCAGATACCATAGCACCACTGCTCAACTAGAGTGCCCTGCTCTACCACCTCAGCTTCCACCATGTTCACTATGGAACTGAAGAGAGCATGGACACCATATTCACTTTTACTTCAGGCAGTGAAATGTCTTGGGTCAGAACCAGCTTGGCCCTGTGTATTTAACAAGGTTTTCAGCCTTGCTTTAAAGTATGGATGGGTTTTCGCAAACAGACAGTAGATACCAGTGATAAGATTATGTGGAATTTTTGTCTGGTGTAGGGAAAGGAAAGTATCTGACAGTCTTTTGAAGGTCTGTCAGATTCAAAGTGAGTATTCCACTTTAAGGTTGACTGAGGTTATAGACATGCAGATAGGTAAAGCCTATTTCACTACCACACAGACCAAATAAACAGGGTACTGTGCAGGCCTCCTTTGAGACAAATAACTGATTCAGTGCCAGGGGTTATTAGAAATTCATTTTCTGGGCTGACACGGTGACTTGCTGAGCAGGGATAAAGGCCATTATGAAAAGCCTTACTGTTCTCAAGATGCGTACTTTGATTCCTGGTATTATTGAGCAGACATGAAGTAGCAAGAATGACTGGCTAAGTTTTCCTTCCCTTGAGAAAAATATATTGGAAGAAGTAGATTTCTTAGTCTCAACAAAATTTTTAAGTATGCTACAAGGAAGATCACAGGCACAAGCAATTTATTACAGTGAAAGAATCAAGCTCTTCAGAGATATTTCACACATATATACATATATATATATATACCCTGAATAGTTACAATTCATTGGATATTTTAATAGCCTAATTCCAATTCTATATAAATCCATTTAAACTTGGCATCATTAATCTTTAATTGTAATCAATATAATAGTTATGGGTATATTTTAATAACATTACTCCTCCTCCTCCTGTCGTCATTATGATTATTACTACACCATTACTGTTTTTAAATTGATTTTATCACTTATATATTCTGCCATTCTCCCACAGTGGGACTCAAGTGCCCGATCTAGATAGGCACTAAAGAGTGTCATTAGGGCTCTGTAGTGCACCATTAGGGTTTGTGAGCGTGCAGCATCCACACACGCACAAACCCTAACGTGTAATGACAGCAGCGCCATTACTGGACGCTGTTTAGATGGTATTTGTAATGGTCCTAGATGCAGCTGCGCAGTTGTGGTGACGGAAAGGTGCCGAATGGCACCTTTTCTGGAAATCGCGCTACAACTGCGGCACAAAAAAGGAGCATGGTTTCCCCACTCCTTTTTTGCGGTGCAACTGCGCTGCAGCATCTAGCTGCTGCAGTGCAGTTGCTCCGCAAAAATAAAAAAGTGGCGCCAGACCTCCCCTTTTGGATGGTCTGTATCTCCCCAAGGTGGCTCACAGAAGACCATTTTTTTTCTTTCCAGCGATGATAACTTTTGTTTATTCAGTAGCAAAGTTATTTCATACTTCCTTCAGTATTCAGAATACACCGATATTAAAGCTTCATGACGTGTAAATGTGAATCAGTCACTCACATTAAACTGATTAATCTGAATCAGGCACTCACATTGGACTGAAGGATCATCAGCCCTCATAGCATTGCTGCCTGGAACTATCATCTGACTCTCCGTTATTATGCCTGAAAAATATGTACACTGGGGGAGTCAGAGTAGTGTAGTAGTTTAAGTGTTGGTTTGTGATTCTGGACTGCAGCTCTGTAACCTGGGTTCAGTTCCTGGCTCAGCCATGAAACCCAGTGGGTCATCTTGAGCAAGTGATTTGCTCTCAGCCTCAGGGGAAGGCAATGACAAATCTCCTCTGAACAAATCTTGCCAAGAAAACCCTATGACAGGTTAACCTTAGGGTAACCATAAGTTGGAAATGACTTGAAGGCACATAACAACAGTGACAACAGGGTTCTGATCCCTGCATGGAAAAGTGAGAGATGGAGCATAATCCAGAATTCAGTCCAGTAACATATTCTAGATCTATGCCATCCAATCAGCCCATTCAGCCATCTTAATTTTTCTGAGCCTCCCTTCAAGCTGATACGTGAATTTCTCTGCAAACATAGGACGGCCTTTGATTTGCACATCAGTGGGTTGAGAGGCATATGTTCCTTCTCTTACAGCTTAAGGTAATTAAGTTTGTGAGGTCAATATGGCATGCATGACGGATTCTAAAGAGCTACTAGTAAATCAGTTAGAAGGGTCTGCACACACACCTTTCAAGTCATTGTTTACACTTCCTGCCTGGAAATCAGATCTCAGTCAGTGCTGTATCTCTCTTGGAAAGTTTTAATAGGCCCTTAGGAGAGTGGGGAAAAAAGATCTCAGCAAAACAATAAGTCTCTTTTCCTACTCCCAGCAATTATTCAAATCTATCTATGTGTGCAAGGGAGGGGTAATATCTCATTTCAAGAAGAGGCATTTGGTTTTGGTACAGTGGAAGGCTAAGCATTAATCCCATCAGGAGAAATTGCTTGTTTATTGGCCTTACTCAACAGTTTATACTCAAGTGACTCTTACTTTTTTGAAGCTGTTAGCAAGCAGGAAGCCAGCTTTATTCAAATTAGCCTCAGTTTTTGTTCGTTCTCCTCTTAAAACTGCTTTCCTCTTTTCAATCACCTATATCAGTACTTCATGGCACACCATAAAGATGTTCATCAGTAAATACAGGCCTGCACTCAAATCTCCTCTGACAATACAACAACCTGAGAAATAATAATAATTCATGCTTAGTAATCTATTGGGCAGGATCTATCCAAATGGAAGAACTTCCTGTAGCATAAAAGATTGTGTAAATTTCCCTCTTGTGATCCATTGTTGTTCTTTTTTTTTAATACAGCTTCACATCAACCTTATATGAACTCTATCACAGGGTTTTCTTGACAAGATTTATTCAGAGGATATTTGCCATTGGAGTTTATCACATGGGAGGAATTTCTCTCAATTTCGACAGAAATGGAAGTGAGGCCAGTTTGGAATTGAGTAAATTTGCTAGTTCAGCGAATTTACATGATTGTGTATTGACACTGCATTGCATTCAGAACTGCCCGAAATTGCCTCCCAGTTCCCGAAATTGCATGTGATAGTTTCTCACGCAATCATGCGAAACCCCATGATTGCGTTTGGAAGGACTTCCCTTTGCCCGAAAATGTGTGTGATCAGCTTTCACGCAATCACGCGAAACCCCATGATTGCATTAAGATTGCCATTGGATTATACTTCTAGTTCCCTTCATGTGATAAACTCCATTGCCTTCCTCTAAGGCTGAAAGAGTGTGACTCGCTCAAGGTCACCTAGTGTCTGAGTGGGGAACCCAGGTCCCCCACATCCTAGTCCAGCACTCATATCACTATGCTATAATACTGGATCTCATTCATGTTCTGTGTACTAGTCTTATTTAAGACTCCTAGGCTTAGAACATAACATTAAGAATATTCACCAAAGCCTGTGTGGAGTCTGATACATTTAAAGTAGCTTTGCTCTTCACGGAACACACAGATTTCTTTTATTCCAGAACAGTCTAATGAGTAGGTACCATAGAGCTTTTTATCTGAGAGTGAATGCAGCTTAATGAGTCTGACTATTGCGTTCATGTGGAGGTCTGGTTTGCATTACTTCAATATATTTGTGGGCCAGATGGAGCGTAAACTGATCCTGCAGTGCTTTGCAAGAAAAAAAAAGGCCTGTGCTATACAAATGATAAAGATGGGATCACACTAGTACAGGCAACCAGAGTACATTAGCTCAATGTTGCTGCCCATATGAACTCTTCAGATTTCTCTCCTGACTGCATGGTGTGTCTTCACATTACATCTCATCAATTTTTGTTTCTCTTAGTCCAATTGCTGGTTACAACCACAGTACGCTTCATGAATCAATGGTCAATACATGTGCAGGGTCACCTTTATGTATGACATCCCTGCAATGAATATAGGATTTATTTTATTTATGTGTTTATTTATGTATTTATTATTTATATTCCACCTTTCTCCCAGAGTGGGACCCAAGGCAGCTCACAGAAGGAAATCAGTTAAAATCTACCAAGTAAAAACAATTTAAACAATTTAAATCATCACAATTAAAACAATATAAAATTATTTTAAAATATACAAAACTTTAGAAATAAATAAAACAAGCACCCCAATAGAAAAGCCTCCCTGGTGCAGTTATAAATTAAAAGCTCAAACAAAAATGTTTGTCTGTTGGTGAAAGGAAAGCAGGGAGGGGACCAGCCTAGTGTCCTGTGGAAAGGAATTCCATAGGGTGGAAGCAGCTACCAAGAAGGCTCTCTCTCATTGAATCCTAGAGTTGGAAGAGACCACAAGGACCATCTAGTCCAATCCCCCTGCCATGCAGGAACTTAAAATCAAAGCATACCCAACAGATGGTCATCCAGCCTCCATTTAAAGACCTCCAAGGATGGAGACTCCACCACTCTCCAAGGAAGAGTGTTCCACTGTCGAACAACCCTTACTGTCAGGAAGTTCCTCCTATCTTTTCCTGTAGCTTGCATCCATTGTTCCAGGTCCTGTTCTCTGGAACAGCAGAAAACAAGATTGCTCCCTTCTCAATATGACATCCCTTCAAATATTTAAACAAGTCTATCATATCACCTCTTAACCTTCTCTTCTCCAGGCTAAACATCCCCAGCTTCCTAAGACATTTCTCATAGGGCATGGTTTCAAGACCTTTCACCATTTTGATCACCCTCCTTTAGACATGCTCATTTCTCCCCATCCTTTTTGAATTGTGGTGCTCAGGTGGAGCCTGACCAAAGCAGAATAGAGTGGAACTATTACTTCCCTTGATCTAGACACTATACTTCTATTAATACAGCTTAAAATCACGTTGGCCTTTTTAGCTGCTGCATCGCACTGTTGAGCCATGTTCAATTTGTCGTCTACCTGGACTCCTATATCCCTTTCACACGTAATTTCATTAAGCCAAGTGTCCCCCATCCTATATCCATGCATTTCATTTTTCCACCCTAAGTGCAATACCTTACATTTCTCCATACTGAATTTCATTTTGTTAGCTTTGGCCCAGCTTTCTAGTCTATTCAGGTCATTTTGAGTTTTGATCCTGTTCTCTGGGGTATTTAGATACTCCTCCTAATTTGGTGTCATGTCTTCATTGAGCAAGCCTGTGATGGTGGCAGGACCCAGAGAAATCCTTTTCCTAAAGTTCTTAGTTCTTGCACATTCGTATATGGAGATAAAATTTGGTCCTATGCCATATAGGACTTTATGGTCATGAGCAGCACTTTGAATTGTGGCCAGAAACAAACCAGTAGCAAGTGACACTGTTTCAACAAGGGAGCTGAAATATGCTCCCTATAACTGGCCCTAGTTTTTGTTCTGGCTTCTGTATTTTGAACTCACTGTAGTTTCTGAACAGTTTTCTAAGGCAGCCTCACACAAGGTGTAGTATGGTATCATCCAAAATTCACAAAACAGTGGTGACGTTATTGGGCCAACCAAAATGCACATTACACATGTTGCAATTTTACACATATTGCAAGTTCTATCACATAGAGTGTGTTAAATAATCCAAACGAGATGTAATCAAGGCATGTGTCACTGTAGTCAGATCCAGTGTCTTCAGGACTTGGTGCAACTGGTGCATTAGTTTTAGCTGTGCAAATGCATTCTTGGCCACTGCTGAAACCTGGGCATCCAGGCTCAGAGCGGAGTCCAGGAGAACACTCAAACATGTAGGCTGCTGTTCACATAAACCAAAAAATTAAGAAGAAATCAAGCAGTTTTCAACAATGTCCTATGTGCCTTTCCTTTTCAAACCAGAAAAAAAAATTGCAATTAATAATTGTCCTTCACAAGCAACATCCAATTGTGAGTCAACTCTCAAACCCTGAATTTTATTAGTATTTCATTAGCATTCAAAAATGAGACTGCTCTGCATTTCATCTTTTCTTCTGCCTTTAAAGTCTCATAGGTTCCATATAAAAAACGGTACTTCAGGCTAGAATGTGACAGTGGACTCTTTCAAACGGGAGGAATTTCTCTCAACTCCGAATGGAGCCAATGCGGATTCATGTAAATTCGCTTGTTTAGCGAATTTACATGAACCCCTGCTCCGTTCGGAAGAACCCCTGCTCCGTTCGGAATTACTTCCCATTACCCGAAAATAACCCCCTCCTGCCCGAATTTGCATGTGAAGCTTTAATTCGCAATAACGTAAAACCCATGATTGCATTCGGATTGGCTTCCCTCTTGCCCGAATTTGCATGCAAAGAGTTAATTCGCAATAACGTAAAACCCATGATTGCATTCGAATTGACCTTAAATTATGCTTCCAATTTAGCCTCGTATGAAAGAGTCCAGTAATATCCTACACAGAGATAAATCTGAACTCTTAGTTTGCTTGTAAAATAATGTGACTGGAAAGATGTAACGCCAAACCTCATGAAAGGGGACTGGGATGGGGCTGATATGGTAAGCTTAGAATAGATGTGATGGGCTCCTTTTGGCAAATATATGTCAAAATATATATTCTGACCTTTTAATAAGTACTGATATATATGTCTGAGACAGAAAGCAGTTCAGCTGTTTACTACACTGAGCCTATAAATAGTATTATAAAAATATAGTACAGTAGTTAAACAGTGCAGTAGCAAAATAGCAGGTTGTTGGCTGTAAGAAGTTAGAGATTAGCTTTTTCTGTCATCAAAAATCTCTGAGATCTGCTGGCCAAATTGCCCTGCTGCCAGAAAGGAAGGAGGGGAGAGGTGTTACACCTGATGCAAATAACCGTTAGCCCAGGAACAAAACCACATAGCTAAGGCCAAGGCAAGGATAGCCCAAGGTTAAGAGGGATTTTTAGCAAAGGTTCGACTGGCCTAGTGTCAGGTCAGTTAGCCCATGGCCATCTTTACCAATAGTGAAAATTCTGCACTTAATCTTACATTTTCTCATTGAAGAAAAATCTTTAAAGATAGACAGGAACAGCTGAAACATTTTGGTTTTATAGACATAGAGCTTTCATAAAGCATAGTTATGCTCGCTTTTTGAAAACCTGTTCCATTGCCATAATTGGCTACTTTGGTACAACGTCAATGCATGTGCTAACATACACATAGATTATGGTGTATATTTATGTCAGTAATGCAGGATTCTGTCAAATGTCAGTACAGTAAATGAAATGGGAAATCATATGAAAAAGTCAAATGAAAACCATGGGGAAATTGGCACCGAGATATAAAGAGTGACAGCATGTTACAGTGGTTTCAACATTGGACTACAGGTCTGGAGTTCACTCATGAAAATCCATTGGATGACCTTGGGCAAGCCACATTCTCTTAGTCTTGGAGGAAGACAAGGCAAACCCCAGCTGAACAAATCTTGACAAGAAAGCCCTGTGATACGTTTTAATACAGTCTTGCCTTAGGGTTAAAATAAGACAGAAATAACTTGAAGGCACACAACATCAACAATAATAGATATTAAGTGAAGTGACACTCATGAGTGTGATATCACATTTCAATCAACATTCTAACAAAGCTATCCCTATGTCACAAATTGTTACCAATTTCTTACCTTCTGTCCTTTTGGTGTGTGCCATACATTATAACTGATTAGTGAACGTCATACCAAATGTGTTGCATTGCACTGTAAAAATGAGAAACCTGCTTTGACACCATGGAATTGTCCCTATTTCCAGTTCAGTCTTTTCACCCTAATGGTCATATTTGTCCTGTCAACTCTCTCGTATCTTTCTCCTGAACCCTTTCTCTCTTCAACTAGGAATGGAATGAATACACGTAAAATGGGTTTGCCAACAGTAAGAAAGCTCAGTAGGAAGAATACTACACCAGAAAGAGTTTTGTGCATTTTTGTCCTACAGTTAGTACATCCCAAAGTGTTGAGGAAGAATTATTTTCAGAGAAAAGTATACTTTGTATGTGTGTGTGTGCATGCATGTGCGTGTGCAAACACACACGCACACACCGCTTTTTTGCACAGGAACCTTTCTGAAATTGACTTTTATTTTGCTTCAGCAGGAACATCCATCAGTAAATGCTAATTATCTTGTGGCTCCCATTTCTCCAGGGTTTTCCCCCCACTTAGCCACAAAGCAGTCCATTGTGGCAGCTTCCATATTCTCATTTTAAGGAACAAGTGGGTGTTAGGGAAATTTGGAAGCTCTGGGAAGCTCTTCTATTTTTTCCAAAAATAAACAATGGAAAGAAATAGTCAGCGTAAGAAAATGTGGTGCGTATGGACTGGTGTGGGCAGAAAAATAGAGTCCTGTGCCTGGTATATGCCACAGGACTGAGTCACATATGACCATAATAAAGGTGCAAGAGCAAGCTCCAGGCTCATGACCTTCCACCCACTGCTTCTACAACTTTCTACTGGGCTTGGAAATAACTAGTGATGAAAAACTAGTTATGTGCAATTAATTAATTTTTTAGACTGCATAAGAGTGTCTGATACTGTTTTAATGGTGATGGCTCCATCCTATAGAATCCCAGATTCTGGTACTCAGAATTCTCTGCTGGAAAACTTTAACACTGTGCTTCCCAGACTAACTGGTATGCAGAACCAACAGGGCATTTTTCTCCCCTAATGTGGCAAGGACTGATACCATGTTTGTGTCCATTAGTTACACCTGTTTCTTTCTTTTCTCAAAACTCTCCAAAGATCAGCATCAGCCTGGGGATCACCCCTTTCTAGAAGCAATGCCAGAGTGTGGTCCAGATGACAAAGTTATTAAGTTATTAATGAGGACAAACACACAAGCTAGGAGGATGCTGTGGCAGTTTGCTTTAATCTGAGCCTACTGGGAAGGGCAAGATTTCGCTCCCTCCTCCACTTTCCCTCCTGCTGAGTTTAATTGAATGCAAACTACTTTTGCACTTTGAACTCAGTTTGCAGCAACTGAAATAAACTGAGAATGAAGGAGTAAAGTGGGAGAAGTGCAGAAACTGGGACATTTTAAAAGTAGCTGTAAAAGTGGGATGGCAGAGCCTTAATCAGGATTGTCATTACCAAACCTTTACAGTTGGAGGGTAACATGTAGCAGACCTTTTTTAACGAAGATAAATTGCAACTAGCTAACTGGATTTTTTTAAAAAAAATAACTATAAGAATATCTATTTTGGATAGCTCTTTGGGTTTTAACTGTAACTAGTTGTTTTGATCTTCTATGTGTACCAGAGTTTATGAGCAAAGTTTCAGTACTAATGGCCTTCATCACCTGCCCCAGGTGATGGTGGAGAGACGGATAGATTATACAACTAGAATCTATTCATATAGGCCCTGGTTCACATGCAAAAACTGCATATGCTGTTTGATGTTTATTTGTTTGTCCTGGAACACATATAACCTCCTTTACAATGTACAAACGCTGCCTTAAGAATTCTCTTGTTTGAATTCCATATAGAGCTATTAAAGATGCGTCCTACAGTACACCATGAGAAGTTGGCAGAGCAACCTAAATTACTACCTGTAGCAACTTTGGAAAAAAACACCCTAGTTTTTGGAAACTGGGGGGGGGGGGGGGTATAGACAAGAGGGACTGATTTTAGAATGTTACCAGACTAAACCAGACTCAAGTTCCAGACTAAACTGTGTACAGATTGATGGCCCACTTTTCAAATAAATTACTTGGCTAGAACATATTGACCATTGTATGAGCACATCTCCACAGATGTTAACATTTTACCAGAAAGATGCACTGGCATTCAGAATTGCAATTCAGAAGACAAAACTATTCATGAGCCTAGTCTGGGAAAAGTCACTTTTTGAAACAACTCCCATAATCCACCAGGTCCCCAAAAAAATTGTTTCCAAGCTTAGTTTATGGGAAAGGATGAACAAATCAGACAACTTCCAGTGCATTCCACCCACAAGTCTGTTCTCTCTTTAAATTCAAATGCAAAATCATATTTCTAAATGACTCCTTTTAAAAAATCTTCTATAAACATGTTTTCCTTCAAAATAGAATTTTTAGGATTTATGTCAATACATTTTAGATAAGTTCTTATAACACTAGGACACTGCAAAAACAGATGGATAACTGAGTTTTGATCTGGGTCAGTTCTTATTAGAATTCACAAACACTAGATTCCTTAAGCAGACCTGCATATTTTTGTCCATTTGCCCTACCGCAGTAGCATTCTTCCATAAAAAAAAAAAGCTTTATTTTATATATTTCCACGTATTCTCCAGATTGTGATAAAGAAATAACAACAGCATTCTCCTTTGATTAATGCTGTGATGAAAATAGCCACGAAAGGGAGCATGTTCCAATTACCATAGTGATTGTACTTTATTGAGTTATTGGTTTAAAATTATTTCCTCTGTCCTTCACTTCCCCCCTGAGGCAACAAATGAGCAGCAGCCTTTCCTATAATTGGCCCACAAGGGCAGGTGATGCTTATGCTTATTTCCTGCAGAGGAAATAAGCTTAATGAATGAAAAACTCATTTGACTACAAAGTATTAGATCATCCATCATGAAAAAAGAAAAACGAATAAACCCAAACAGAGACCTCTATGACTACCAGTAATACCTTAGTATCTAAGGCTGAAATGTTATAATTTAACATTTACAAATGTTTGACTTGGACTAGGACTCTGGGAAGCCAGGATTCAAATCCTTGCACAACCATGGAAACCCACTGGCTGCCCTTGGGCAAATCATGCTCTCTCAGCCTCATAAGACGGCGATAGCGCACTACCTCTGAACAAATCTTGACAAGAAAAACCCTTTATAGGTTTGCCTTAGGACACCATAAGATGGAAATGACTTAAAGGCACATGAAAACAGCAATGGAAATATTTTCTTACATATTCATTTTTGCATCATTTTCCCATGCTGGTATCCATTTTAGGGTACTTTTTAATGTGGTTTTACACACATTTGTTTCCTCCAAAACACACTATGAGTCTTGGAAATGTACATATTTCTAAAGCAAGATGAGTTCTATCTATCTCTGCTTCCTAAGGAATCATCAAACCCTATCTTCTCTGTAGAAAACAAATGTACTGTCAGAAAATCTACTGCAGGGAATCTTACCTCTGCTTATACTAGAGGTTTATACTCTTATTATCAACTGAAATTTATTAACAGTCAATGAGGTCATTAAAAATAGAGTCACATCATATACCAAACTGAAACCAGAGCTATAGCCTGAGGGCTGGTATATCATACACAGGAGGGGTTTTCAGTAATCTATCATGTTGTTTTCTGAGAGGATATTTATATCATCCTTTGGAATGGCCTTCTTCTGTCCTACAATCCTGGATATGTGTCAGTGAGTCAGATGACCTCTTACAAATTGACACTTCTCTGTATTATGCTGTGTAAAAGATGCAATGAAATAAGTCCAGCTAGCACTGGGGCCACTTCGACACTAAAAGGGAAAGGGAGGACAATGAATTCCTTATTATCAATCCCCTATTGTGCAAAAAAAAAAAAAAATCCTCAAAAACACACAAATACACCTCTTAAAATAAGCCTATGGGACAATTTTCCACAGACACTTTGCCATCCATCTTGAATTTGTAAGATGTGATCACTCCTGGATGTCTCGATAACCAATCAGGCTGCCATGTTCATAACTAATTGACACTTCTGAACTTAGTATAGAGGTAATCCAATGTACTGCACATTGCAAAAGTCCAGTCTTGAGGTTACCAGCACATGCCCTACCATCTTTAGGTCCTCCTGCTCTAGGTAGGGGCGCAGCTGACATAACAGCTGAAGCTGATAGTAAGCACTCCTGGCTGTCGCCGCTTGCAAAGAGGTGCACTTCTTCCAGAGCTTTAACACAACAACAAAAAGTGATGATGGTAAAAGCTTGATTCACTCTGACTTCTTTTGTCACCGCTTTGGACAAATATCGCCAAGACATCATACAGCTGGTTGCCAGACTGCAAGGGTAGTCCTGTCTTTATGAAGATTAAAGTAGCCACCTCAGTCAATAGATTTTTGGATTATCATGGAAAGGCAGCAAATTATTGCTTGTTTAATTTGATATAATAAAGCTGGCCCATAGACTCAGGTCCTCTTATGTTTATGTGTTTTAATCTATGTTCTTAAATAGTTTCACATGTTTCATTATATATTGTATTTTAATCTATGTTGTATGCCACCATGAGCCTCGAAGAGTGGTGGGTAAATAATCATCATAATAGTCATAATAATAATTGAGAATAATGATGCCAAAGCTGGAGAAAAGTGCCTGTTGGATTTTCTGTCTCATGGGCTAAAATAATTTGGGTGGTTTTGCAAACTATATCTCTTCACTTTGTTGAATAGAAAGCATCATTTGCTGCTCTTCATGCAGCCTTTGCCTCAGGCTGCCTTTGCCTCTTGGTTCAACCCAACCATACTGGAAAAATCCCTTTTCCTTATTCATACATCCTAGTACAGAGTACCATGTTCTTTACCCTCAGGGTGCTTTGTTTTGCTTTTTGAAAGGGAATACTTGTTGTAAATATGCACATATGTGACATAGTAGATATTAAGAAGGGACCTCATGTAATGATAAACTGAATTTCCACAAAAATAATTCAGAAAGCAATAATTTGTATTCTCATTCAAGTAAGTGATACCAGATGGCTGTTACACCATGTCCACATGGCTTTTCAAGCCTCAACTTTCCAGTTAAGCTCATTGTTAAGCTTCAGAAAGGGCAATGTGAACTGTCACTCTCAGAAAGATATTGGTCAGAAGCAGAAGCAACCACCAATACCAGTGACAAAATTCACATTGTTCTTCTGTTGTCCACAGTCACGACAAAAACTCTCAACCAACAACACATCTAAACCACCTTATAACTAAATCAATGCAACACGTACATCTAGCTGCAGCTAACGTGTCATTCTCCATCTTTATAAAATCCTCCAGTGAAATATAATGAAACTAACCAGGTCAACTTTTTGCTGTTTGCATACCAAAAGAGAATAAAATTCTTTATGCAGTTAACATAATATCACTCATTAAGTATTAAGACTGTATGGAAAAAGTTATGTCAGGGCACTCATGCTTCGTGGGGGAACCCCTGTCTTTATGGGCCAGCCAACCTGTAACCCTCAAATGTGCTAAAAGGGTTCTTTAAAAGGCAGGTGAATATAACTAGGCTAGTAAAAGTGAATGATATAGAAGGTAATTGACAGCACCAGTAATCCAAGAAAAGCCAAGCTTTAGCTGTGCTACAGTCCTACTCTCCAGTTGGCTGTTAAAGTGAATTAATGATCTAGAGCTATGCAGGGGTTTCCAGAAACAACATCACTCCCAACCTGGCAGGGTTAGAAGGCAACCAGCAGTAGGTAACTTTTTATTTTTCAAAGAGATTGCCTATGTTAGACACCACTATATATACACACACACATTCAGTCTAACCACACTGCATAAACAGCTAAACCTCAGGGTGCACCATAAATGTACCTTAAAAAGAGGAATGGATCTTACAAAACAAGTCCACTTTCCCATCCTTTTCTTTGCAGTGCTTTTGAGTGATGTGTTTATGAGTAAATTAAACCCTGTTTGTCTGTCTTGCATGTCTCCTTGTGCTTTAGGAAGGCTAGCCAGTCACCTTTCGTTTCTTTATATTTTTTTCTCATTTATTTTAAATTAAATTTTAAAGTACTGATGGAAAGTTTATCTGGCTCCATTTTTGTTTCCAACCTTTGTTTCCAAATGTGTGTGCACACACACACACACTATTTAAAGCTGGGCTACGGAAACTGTGGCACTGTCAATATTGTTGTGTTCAAGTTCCCATCAGCCTATGTTGGTATGGCTAAATGCTTACCAAGGATGATGGAAATGGTAGTCTAACTATATATGGATGACCACAATGATCCCCACTCCTGATTGAATAAGTTGAAGACATGCTTCAAGAGAAAGACAAGTGAGGATCTATGGCATCTCTCTCTCTCTCTCTCTCTCTCTCTCTCTCTCTCACACACACACACACACACACACACACACACCAATCAACACAGTTCACTGCTGGTTTCCATTCCCAATATGAAGATCCAGGGTTTTTTCCTGATCCTAAAACTAGGGAGATCGTAATTATGAACAAAATAAGGGTGAACGTTGTACCTCTGAACAAAATGGGCTGGCTTTGTTTCAACCGTAACTTCATGAAGGATGCATGTTTGGGTGCACCTTTACAGAAAACAATGATTCACTTAAAATGTGAATGCTTTGCAGAAACATTACAAATATATATACTGTTATTTGTTTTCAGCCTTTCAGAATGATCTGATGCTTATGCGGATATTTGGTGTATAAGAGTGTACATTGTACCTCCTTAAAGTTACATAAGCAGTACAATAAACCCTCCAGAACATTTTATCAATCTGCCTGATTAATCTGCTCTATTGTCCTTAAAAACACCAGTATACTTGTTCAGAAAGCAGAGGGAATAAATAGAACAAGAACATCTGTAGTAAGATAGAATCTCTTTCTTTTTATGTTAGCTTTTAATTTATATCAATACATAGTTTTTAGCCTTTAGCCTATGTACAATCTTTATTCATGGAGGATGAAACTATCTATAGATATGAGTTATTGTAAGCCATGGTTTGTCAGGAAGTAGATTGAGATCAACTGATGACTACATGATCTGAAGTACATTGTCAAGGATTGTCAAGGATTTCTAAACTCAGTTTTCAAGAAATGTAACCAACAAAGCATAATCCCTTTGTAATCTCTTCCCTGTCCTATATTATACTGCTGACAACTGGATGTAAGCAGGAGTGGAGAGGGTGTCTTTCGTGGTGGGGATGTTAAACAGAAGGATTCATCTCAGTCTAGTTCTAGTATGAAAAACAAATTTCCTGAGTTTCAGATTATTTAATTCTACAGGTATGTGATTTTTGTGCTGGTTCCAAATAGAGCATCTCAGGTTTCTATTTTTTTTTTTTTTTTTTACAAAAGGAAGTATATTCCCATGTCTTGGAGCCTACTCAACCCTGTTGTGAGCTATGGAAAGGAAAATATTATTTCCAGGAGTGGGATACACTGGCAACTGAGCTTTTAGTTGAGCCACCAGCCACCACTCTATTTCAATAGACTGTCCCATCTTTTGTTAGGGATTTCAAATATGCCCCTAAATCAGTAACTGTGTAAATCATTTTTGAGTGAAAGTGGCTGACAAGTTCAGATGTGCCAGGGTCTTTTTCTCCAAGACTGATCAAGAAGTGAATCTGAACTTGTTTTGTGTGCCATCTTATTCAGCCTTGAGCTTGTGACAGTGGAGTGGGAGAAAAGGGCATAGTGTAGGCAAGTAGGATGTGTAAGCTTCTGAAAACATAATGACTTGTCATGTGAAATATTATATAATAATTGCTTATAGTGACTATAGCAGCTCTGATCAGGCTGTCCATTTTATCCTCCTAATCACTGAACCTAATAGGTAGAACCAGTTATCATCACACAAGGTTTTTTTTTAAATAGAGAAATCCCATGGAATGAAATCAGATCCCATGTGATTAAAGCTGACAGCTTTCACTACAGCAAAATTACTTTGGTATACCTGTGGGTCCAGAGGAACAGGAGTAAATTACTCGAATGAAACCATTTGTTTGCCATTTGTTCTAGTACCATCTTTAAAATGTTACTAGATATTTTTTTCCTGCACTGGCCCTTTTTAATAATATTTTTTAAAAATGTATACCCATGTACAGGCTATCCAATTTAGTCTGTTCTATCATCTCAGTCTTTCTAGGGGCCTAACAAGAATAGGCTGTGGTTAAATGGTCCATCCTTAAGCTAGGCAGCTGTCAGAAAAGAATTGTGAAAGGGTAGCATCTGCATACACTACTCCTACCCAGGGCATGATATGATAACGGGCATTCATTGAGCACCATCACGAAGTATGTGCCA
This sequence comes from Urosaurus nigricauda, assembly GCA_034509955.1. Lineage (NCBI taxonomy): Eukaryota > Metazoa > Chordata > Lepidosauria > Squamata > Phrynosomatidae > Urosaurus > Urosaurus nigricauda. The sequence continues at coordinate 133,034,463 of JAOEGL010000005.1, read as the reverse complement.
ACATTGATAAACCAGGAGAGAACTCTTGGGAAAGAGGCAGATTTTTTTTCTCAGCACTTGTTGAGGAAGTTCGTAAATACTGAGCCAATTCTAGACATTCACCCATCATCAGTAGTAACTGTTTTAGGGAAACACTGGCAAAACTATAACTAACATTGTAAGTTCAGCTGTTTAGGAAATACACAAACTTTGGTGAGAATGATCCTGTGAGTTCCTGAGTTAAACAAATTGTTGGGTTACATGTTGAGTAAGTGATTGTGAATGGCTGTTTGCTTTGGATGGATGGATCGGAGGGGAGGTGTGTCTTTTGCTCTTTGCTTGTAAGATTATTACAGGCAAATCCCTAAAAGCTGAATTATACTAAAAGTATGCAGCCAGAAAAGAAAAAGCAAGGATGGGCTTTGTGAATCACATCCAGGCTTCCCTGGTCTTCACTGCAAAAGTTCCATTATGATTCAGAAGTGTGTATGTATACTAAAGAACCAATAGACAATGTTTACTCAGTTTGTGTAGCTCAGGAATGGTTGGCCCGAAAAGCGGGTGGGGCTGTAGATGCAACATGTCACTGCAAAATGAAATGACACACGTTACAAAAATTCAGGTGTGGGTTTTTAAAATTATCATGCTCCACCAAACCAGTATAGTGTTTAAAGAGGGACTGATGCAGAATGAGGTTTGTATTCTTTCCAGTTCTTAAATGTAAAGCACTAGATTGTGTAACACCGCTAGGTTGTTTTCACCAGAGCTCTAATGCCAGGCATCAGTGGGGGAAAAGGTAATCTGTTCCTGCAGATGTCATGATATGGAGCCACGATGTGTGGATAGAGGTACCTTACTGGTGAAACTTGGCCATGAACATGAACTGGCTTGCAAAGTTAATTTATTTTTATAGTTTTCTGTGGAGCTTTCGGGCTATGTGGCCATGTTCTAGAAGAGTTCCTTTCTGACGTTTCGCCTGCATCTGTGGCTGGAATCTTTAGAGAATTTCTCTGAAGATGCCAGCCACAGATGCTGGCAAAACGTCAAAAAGGAAGTCTTCTAGAACATGGCCACATAGCCCAAAAGCTCCACAAACAACTATGGATGCCGGCCATGAAAGCCTTTGACTCCACATTATTTTATTTTATTATTAAGGATTAATTTTATTGATATCCTTTCTTTCTCCTGGGATGGCTAGCAAAGACCCTATCAAATGTGAATGGCAGACTTATTATCTGCAGCAGCAGGGGTGAAAAAATGTAGCCTGTTGGCCACTTAACCCTCCCCAGTCCCAACAAGAAGTGATCAAATGTTTTATTTTACCATTATTCTTGCTCTGATGTAGCCCAATGGAGGGGGGGTTAGGCATTAAGCACTGGAGGGCAATTCATCCTTTAGAGGAAATGGACCATTGCCTCGAGCACAGACTTGTTGTGTTGTTATGTGCCTTCAAATTGTTTCTGGCTTATGACGACCTTAAGGTGAACCTATCATGGGGTTTTCTAGGGCTGAAGGTGTGTGACTCACCCAAGGTGGCCCTGTCAATTTCCAAGGCCAAGTGAGGAATCTCTGATCTCCACACTGGCTCAGGCTACTTCCAGCCAAAATATTCCTAACCAAATATTTCCTTTTGGTTCTGTGCATGAGAGAATGCTTGCTAATGCTTGCTTGCCTCCCTGGCCCTGGGTGTTTGTGGATGTTTGAATGAACACTTTGCCCCTGACTTTGTCTGTCATCTTAGGTTGCCCAACATTGGCTGTTGTGCCACAAAGGGCACCAGCTGCCACTGTTAAAGGGCCATGCCCACTGGTTGTGCGTCCGGCAGCTGAATGCATGAGCGCTAAGTTCGTCTCAGTTCAAACTTTGCTGTGTTGTGTGGGCAAAGTCTCAGATGGGGCAGAAGTGTACATGTCCCCACAACCTATTAACATATTTTCCAAAATGTGGCTATTCAGAGAATGAGAGAGAATGCCATGTTTAAGTGTATGGCTGCATCAATACTGCAGAAATAATCCAGTTTCACACCACTTTAACTGCCCTGGCCCGATGCTATGGAATTCTGGGAGATGTAGTTTGTTGTGGCTCCAGAGTGGAGCAGAGCTCCATCCTCGAATACTTTTGCGGAAGTCTACTTGTAAGGCAAAAGAAATGTAAGGCAAAAGACCCTGGATGCTGTTTAGGGAAGAGAATACAGATCTGACATTCTCCATTTAATATGCATACCATTCCCTTTTGGCGGTCCCCTGATAACTTTCGTTTTTCCCTAGTTACATTATTTTGGAGGGTAAAAGAAACTTTGTTTCAATAGCACAAGGATAATTTAAGGTGATGAGCCATAGCACTGAATAAACGCAGCTTAAATTTTTCCATTTCTGGGTGTTGGGCAGCTTCATCATATCATCTCAAGCTTTCACAATTCATGCTTGATTCATTTTACACTGAAGAATCTCAGGTTTTACAGACTCTCAAGTGTTCAGAATTTCAAGTTTTCGCCATTCACACTTGACCCATTTCATACAGAAGAAGTTGCACAATCCATTACACCTCCCCACCACCACCACAACAAACACTTTTCACCCATTAAAACTGCTGTGTAAAATACCCCATGGAGGAGGAAAGCTGGAGTATGTAAACTGTTGTCTGTGGAATTTAGAAAACAGAGATGATCCAGGAAAAATACACACAAGTCCCCTGCTGAATTTAATGGAGGGAATGCTAAGCATTCTGCATATTATTTATAATCATACTGGTGAATATATTAGTCTTTTGTAGCAAAAGAGTAGAGGAAAACCTTGTGGCACCTTAACAACTAACAGATTTATTGTTTCCACAGGAGTGTCAAATTAATTATGAGATTGTTTGTGTATGTCTCTTCAAGTTGCCTGTTAACTTATGGTGACCCCATTATTGCATGGGTTTTTCTTAAGCAAGCAATACTTAGAAGATCGTTTTGCCAGTTCCTTCCTCTGAAATATAGCCTACAGCACCTGGCATTCATTGGTGGTCTCCCATCCAAGTACCAGGCATAGCTGACCCTGTTTAGCAGCCAAGATCAGCCAGGATCTAGTGCCTTTAGACCCTTTGTGATATTATTTAGATGCTAATAATTCCATAATCAATTTGACATTCAGGAAATGACACACTGGTTCGTTTTTAAGGTGCTACAAGACTCTCGGGTGTTTTTATATTTTAAAAAAATGAGTACTACAGTGGCATCCACACATGTATCAAGCCCTCTACTTTAAGTCAAAACAAATACTGCATCATGACTTGACTGTAAGTCAAGCAGAACTCAGTCAGACTTCAGTAAACAACCACAGGACTGCCTGGGTTGTGAGGGGGTGGCTGATGTGTCTGGTTTTAGCTTTGGGCCCTGCTCATCCTTGGCATGTGGAGGAGGCCCTTTGGCCGAAAAAGTCTCCCTTCTTTAGATTAGGGTCCCTTTCACACTGCACAAGTATGGCACTATGATTCCATTTTAACTGCCATATGAATAGCCTAGGGAATTCTTAGTCTTGTGGTTGTTGATGTGTGCCTTCAAGTTGTTTCCAACTTATGGCAGCCATAAGGCAAACTGCTTCTGGGGCTTTCTTGGCAAGATTTGTTCAGAGGAGGTTTGCCATTGCCTTCCCCTGAGGCTGAGAGAAACTCAAGGTCACCCAGTGGGTTTCATGGCTGAGCTGGGAATCGAACCCTGGACTCTAGAGTCGTAGTCCAATACTCAAGCCACTACGCCTCGGATAACATAGGAGGTTGCCATGGAAATTAAAATGGAACTGTACTACAATCACATAAAGTGAAAAGGCTGCAGGAAATAGTCCTCTAAATACAGTGGGCCCTCCACATTCACTGGGATTAGGGGCACAGGACCCCTGTGAAAATGAAAATGGTCCAAATTTTAAAAAAAAAACTCTCTAGGAATCTCTAGAGCCCCCCCCCCCCCCCCCGCATTAGTCTGTGGTCAACTTCTGTCAGAGGCTGACCACAGAATTGCACTGAACTGCTCTCTAGAAATCTCTAGATCCATAGAGTCACACTGTAGGACCTAGAAATTCTTTGATAGACCATATTAATCAAATCAATGGACAATCCAAATCTGCAGAAGTCAAAGCCACAAATGGGGAGAACCAACTGTATTCAGTCCCAGGGACCTCCAAACCCTTGACTCTGGAAACCAGGGTTTGTTTCCTCACTTGGCCATAGAACCCACTGGATGACCTTCAACAAGTCCCACACTCTCAGCCTCAGAGGGTGACAATAGCAGACCCCCTGTGAAGAAACTTGCCGTGAAAACCCCATAAGGGTCGCCTTAGGGTTGCCATTAAGTCTGAAATGACTTGTAGGTGCACAACCACAACAGTGGGGATGAGTGAAGGTCTATGATCTCTGTCAAAATGAGGGCTTGGTGCATGTGGCCCAGAGACCACCCCTGCCCTAAAGCACAATTAAAGTTAACTGGAGTTGGGGATTCAAATATTGTATAACAACAAATTGATTTCCTGGTAATGGAAGCACTCTTCTTGCATGCACTCTAGAAGAGGAGAGGAGGATTCTGAGTTTTGTTTTTGAATACAAAATGCTAATGATAGTTATAGGCTGTGTCCACACTGGGGAAATAACCTGGTTTGACATCGCTTTAACTGCCCTGGCTAGAGGCTAGGGAATTCTGGGAGTTGGAGTGTGTCGTGGGGCCCAGATGCAGCCATAGGAGTTTATCAGCCGGGGGGAATTTCTCTTTATTTCAAATGGAGCCAATTGGAGCCAATTCGAAATCACATGAATTCGCTAGTTTAGCAAATTTACGTGAATTCCAATTGCGTTCGGGAATGACTTCCCATTTCCTGAAAATGACTGCCCATTGCCTGAAATTGCGTGAGATGCTTTAATACGCAATAACATAAAACCCATGATTGCGTTCGGAATAACTTCTCTTTTGCCCGAAATTGCGTGAGATACTTTAATACACGATAACGTGAAACCCCATGATTGCATTTGGATTGCCATTGGATTATACTTCCAATTTCCGTCGTCTGATAAACTCCATAGTGTTACATTCAAGCCTGGTCTTTGTGAGAAACCATTTGAAGGTGGGAAACCAATGGACCTTATCAGACGGGAGGAATTTCTTTTTATTGCGAATGGAGCCAATTCGAATTCACGTGAATTCGCTAGTTTAGTGAATTCACGTGAATTCCTATTGCGTTCAGGATGCGTTCAGAATGACTTCCCATTACCCGAAAATGACTCCCCATTGCCCGAAATTGTGTGAGATGCTTTAATACGCAACAACATAAAACCCATGATTGCCTTCGGAATGACTTCCCTTTTGCCCGAAATTGCGTGAGATACTTTAATTTGCAATAACGTGAAACCCCATGATTGCGTTCGGATGGCCATTGGATTATACTTCCAATTTCCGACGCCTGCTAAGGTCCAACGAAAGACTTGGTGGGTTACCGAATTACTGGAGACAGTCCGCTCGGCGCAACCGAGCCTAGTCACAAAAGGAGGACAAATGTAGGGCCATCCAAGGAAAATGATCCCAAATTAAAAGCTAAGGACACTGCTAGAAATGTAAACCCCATGCTTCTTAGTCCTGCTCCCAGCAGAGGACATTTTGGAACTCCTACAGGATAAAATGTAGGAAGCTCCAAAACTGTATAAGAAACTCCAACTCCCAGACTCCCATAGCCTTCTTGAGCCAGGTATAAAAGTTAAAGCGGGGCCAAAGCGGGTTATTTCTTTCTCCTGTACAGGGAGCCAGCCCTTAGCAGGAGGAGGAGGAGGAGAAAGAGGAGAAGGGGAGGGCAATGGCTGGGATATGGCCAGCAGGGGAGGCTTAGTAGCCACCTCCTTCCTTCCTTCACTCTGTGAAGGGGTTTTGGTTCAAGGGAAGGGACTCAGGAGGAGGCAATGAAATGAGTTGAGGCTCAGGAGGACAGAGGTGCGACCCTGGAGCAGCAGACAGAGCCCCTTGGGCTTTGCAGGGAGCAGCAACGGGGGGCTTTCCTTCATCTCCATCCCCAGTCCATGTGCCAAGAAAAGAAGGAAAAGGAGAAGAAGAAGAGCCAGGCTTTGGAGGAGAAGGAGGAGGGCATGATCCTGAGGCGTAAGTTCCCGCCATTTGGGGGGAGCCCAGGGACTAGAGAGAGAGGGACCCAGGGTTTTTTTGTTTTGTTTTGGAGGGCAGGTCCGGGAAAATGAGGACGTGCTTGGTGGGTGTTAAAACTGGACATTTTAAAACTGCACCAGAACAAAAAAAATATGTAGGACGTTCCCTGAAAAGGGGAGGAGATGAAATAAAAGCTGAAGACAATCGGAGAAATAGAAACCCTTGCTTCTTTTGTCCTGCTCCAAATGGAGGACGTGAACCCCCCAACAAAGTCCAACTCCCAGAATTCCATAGCCTTGAGTCAGGGTAAATCAAAGCGGTGCCAAAGCGGGTTAGTTCTCTAGTGTGGATGGAAAATGGTCGTCTCAGTCCAGCTGGAGAGAGTTACTCTCCTTTTTGGATGACCCAGAATCTCCCAGGCATTCATTTCAGAGCTTGGAAAAGTTACATATTTGTTATACGGTACAAGTGGGATTTTGTTGTCTTCTGGGGTTTGGTTCCAGGAAACCCCCCGTGGATACCAAAACCCGCGGATACTCAAGTCCCATTAAATACAGGGGGATAGTCCAATAGTGCTCCTTATATAAAATGGGGGGAAAAGTTTGCTTTTTTTGGAACTGATATTTTTGGACTATCTGAAAACCGCGGATGTTCGAATCCGTGGATACAGGGGGCTGAGTCATATCTGGACTAAAGAATTCCCCAACCAAAGCTTCCAAGTTGGCAAATGGCGATCCTATGTGCCTTTCATAGGATTTTCATAGGTAAAGAATACTCAGAGTGGGTTCTTTTTCCCTAAATTTCAGAGTTGGAAGTCCTTGTTTGGGCTGCAACTCCCAGAACCCACTCCATCGAGATGCTAGGAGTTGTAGTCCATGCCAGAAGCTTCTCCAAGTTCTGAAATGAAGGGGGCAGATTGAAACCACAACAGGAGATTGTGATGATGGTTGATTCAATTTTGGGCTCAATGGTGTTTGGCTCAATTTGTTCAGCAGCAGAAGCAGCAGCTCCCACGTGCCAAGAAGAGGCATGCACAGGTTGCATAAGAAGAAGAAGGCAGCCTAAAATGCTGCTGTTGGGGTGTGTGACTGGAGAAAGAAGTTTTGACCTGAGGCAAAGGATGACTACTTCCCAGTGCCCTGGGGGAGGTTTGCCTTTGGGACCCAGGCCCCTGGAAAAGGTGCAACTTCTTATCAGCCAAGCTGGCTGGAGATCAGGCATTTAGATGGGCCCACCTTGGCTCCTGTCTTTTTTGTTTCTTCCCCCACAACAAAAGCAGAAGCCAAGGTGGGACCATCTAATCGCCTGATCTCCAGCCAGGAGAGGTGGGTGAGCCTGGAACAGAGTCGAAAGGGCAAAAGAAGACCCTTCGTTTGGCACGTACGCAGAGGCCTCGCAACTTGGAAGACTTCAGGGGGAAATCCTCCTCTGCCCCCTTCAGAAATGTTGGGTATTTGCTTTGCCTGGCTCTCTCATTGCTCCTGGTCTCCAGCTTTGCTGGCAGGAAGGGCCCCTTATGTGCAGGGTGACCAGATGTAATAACCGCAAAGGAGGAGAAGACTCTACACCCGTGCTCCCCAAATTGGGCCCTTTAAGAAATTTTGGACTTCAGCTCCCATGTTGGCCAATAGTCTGGGTTTCTGGCAGCTCAGGTCCAAAATCTCTCAAAGGGCACAATGTGGGGACCACTGCCAGCATGGGGAACGTTTCAGAAAAAGGAAGGACACAACCACATAAAAGCTAAAAACACCATTTGAAATGTAAATTCATGCTTCTTCTCAAATGGAAGACCTTTTGGAATTTCTCCTGGGCAGAAAGTTGGATAGGTCCTGGAAAAGGAGGATGTTGTGCCTCCCTGCCTGTGTATTTTATTCTCCCTTGATCCTGCATTTTGTTTAATGCAGTTGGATGCCACTTTTAAGAGCTGTAGCACCATCCTATAGAATCGTCAGATCTGTAGTTTTTACAAGGTCTTTAGCCTTCTCTGCCAAAGCTTGAGAGTACCTCACCAAACTGCAAATCCCAGGATTCTGAAGGCTTTAGCCAGGGTGGTTAAAGTGGTGACAAACTAAACCGTATTGTTTCTACACAGTAGATGCGCCCTTGTTGTTGTTGTTGTGTACCTTCAAGGAGCTTCTGATTTACACCGACCCTGGGTGAGTTCATTCAGAGGGTGTTTGCCATGGCCATCCTCTAAGTCTGAGAGAGTGTGACTTCCCCAGGGCCACCCCTGTACCAGGCCAAGTCTGGATCCGAACCCTAGTCTCCAGAACCATAGCCTGATTCTCAAGCAATGCCCACTCTCATAGATGCACCCTGAAGCATCTATGCTGACTGGGGATACTGGGAGTTGTAGTCCACAAGGGACTACAACTTTTGATTCAGCACCACTTTTAATGGGTCCTGTGCTTTTCAGATTCTTTCAAACTTCACCTGGTTTGTGCCCTCCTAGGAAAATCAAAATCCAGCAGTGGTCAAGACTGTGCAGTTGGGGAGGGAAAGAACATTGGGTTGGCCCCACAGCAGAGAAAAGGGGCAAAGCTGAAGGAAGTGTCCCTTTTGGACAGCAACTCCCAGTATCCCCAGTGGCCATGCTGGCTGGGGGGGAGCAGTAATCCAAAAATGAACTTTCCCAAACTTGGAACTGTAATAACGAAGCAAAGGTACTTAATGGTCCTGTCCTTTCCTTGGAACTAAATCCCATTGTACACTATGCACTGGGGAATCTTGCCTAGGAAGTGTGTTTAGGATCATAGCCTAGGGCTCCTAGTGAAACAGGAAGAGGAGAAATCCTCGACTGGCTGAAGCCATGTGGCAGCTTTTTCCTGGAAATGTGTTTTAGATTAGTTCAGATTAGTGGAGTGATATGTATGTGTGTGTGTGCTTTTTTTTTCTTTCTTTCTTCCCCTGTTTCAAGCCAAAATGCTTTTCTCATTCTGTGTCACTTGGATCTGTGTGTAGGTAGGAGTCTGCAAAGAGAGCAATCCAGGAAAGGGTTTAAATTGGGGGTGGGTGGGTGTTGAGGGGAGTTAAAGAGAAAGGAAACTTACAATCCCCTTTTGAAGTTTTTTTTTTCCTTCCAATAATTAGCCGGGTGGCTCCTAAGAGCCAAATACCCCCCAGACTCCCAGCCATGGTGCCTGAGTTCAAAATGTCATCCTCGGAGCCTTTGATCCCTTCTAAGGAGCAACACCCCCTGCCAGTTGTAAACAATGCCTTGTGGGTTTTTTAAAAAAAAAGAACAAACAGAAAACAAACTCTTTTTGTGGTCTACCTCTTGGGTACCACGCCTTTCTTCTTTCTGCCCCCAGCCCCTTCCCCTTTCTCACAAACGCCTGCCAATGACATACTTGGAGCATCCCTGTGAAGAAAACCTTTCTTTAACTCTAATGAAGGTCATACCTAAGTAGAAGTAAATGAGGTGTAATACATTTTAGGAGAAGTCTCTAACATGTGCCTGTTGCTCTTTTTTGGGAGAGGGGGGACGAGAAAAAGAAAGAAATCCAGAAGATGCAGCAGTTTGCAATGGGCCACCCTCAGCCTAGCTACCCTTGGAATGTTGCTTTCAGAAATAAGCTTGCCTGATGACCTAAATGTCTTTCAGAAAACAAAACACAGATATGTACATGAAAGTTGTGATCCTCTTATATTGAGATTGCTGATTACTTTTAAATAGCACTACATTGCTCTACTCATAGAATATTAATCATACATACAGAGCAAGAGAAGAAAGATTGAAAAGTCAGTACCTTGTAGTGGCTGGTGGCATCCATGAATGTGTGCACACTGCAAAGTTATAGCAATTATTATTATTATTATTATTTTATATAGCGCTGTAAATTTACACAGTGCTGTACATACAATCTTATAATTAGATGGATCCCTGCCTTCAGGCTTACAGTCTAAAAGAGACAACACAAAAGGAAAAGAGGAAGGTGGTACGAAGGGGATGAGGTCCAGTGGGTTCTTCTCTCGCTTTGGGGCCTGGACCAAGACAGATGGACTGGAGGGAGGGCATGGCTTCTTAATACATAGTTAAAAGGAGGCATCCTGGGTCAGACGGCACAATCCTGGGAACGCTTCCCTAAACAATATACATTGTTCCCTAAACAATATTAGGGAACAATATATTCCCTAAACAATATTTTGATACCAGTTTAGCTGCTAACCTTCCATCCTATGGTATAAAATCCTGGGATTTATAGTTTGGTGAGATTTATAAACTTCTGTAATGAACCCTCCTGAAATAAAGCATTAGAAGGCCCTGGGGAGAGAATTCTAAGTACTTAACAAAACTACAAATTCCAAGATTCCTTAGGATGAAGGCCATGGCAATTAAACCAGTATCAAATGGCTATAACATTGCAGTGTGGATATACTCCCATGTCAGTGGGGTGGTGAATCTGCTTTGGGCTTTAGGATAATGTTCCAACACCTTGGATAAATTCATTTAAAGTTCAGACTAAAACCCAGAGTAGATTTACTACCCCACTGGCATGGAAGCCACCAGCATCTGATGTTAGCATTCATCTTCCGGCCAGCTCTGGGCTGGATTTGGTTTTCTGTCCACATAATTTACACATGCTTTTTCCTGTAAGGATATGTTCAGTAAGAATCAACATGCTGTAGTGGTCTGCATCCTATACTAGGAGTCTGGGGAACAGGGTTCAAATCCCACTCAGCCATGGAAACCTACTAGGTTACTTTGGGCAAGACATACTCTGTCAGCCTTAGAGGAAGGCAATGACAAACCCACCCTACACAAATACTCCTGAGGGAAAAACATAATAGGGTTGCCTTAAAGTTGCCAAAAGTTGGAAATGACTTGAAGGCATGCAACAACAACATTTTTAATGTGTCATCCATCCTCTTTTAGGAAGAAGACAAGTGGACATATGGAGGGACTATATGTTACTCCCAGCATTATGAGCAGTTGCTGGGAAGTAGGAGGGTGTTCTTGAGTTCTTGTCATGCCTGTAGGCTTTTCCTAGGCATCTGGTTGATCACTGTGAGGAGAAAATCCTAGCCTGGCTAGAACTTCAGTCTGGCTCAACAGGGGTCTTCTTCTTTTCTTAATATTCATGCTTGCAAAATTTACATCTTCTAGGATAACAGTCTAAGAATGCACTGGTCATTCTGGGAGTAATGATCCCCAGCTATGCTTAATGCTGTGTGCAGACCATTTCTCCCATCTGTTTTCCCATAGGATTGTTAGTGAATTTCTCAGACTGTTAGGCAGCATTCTTTTCTCATTTCTGCAGTCTGAGGTTCTTCCAGCTGGATTTGGCAGGGATTGAATTTGAGATATTAGGCATCCAAAGCATCTATCTGCTCTTAGCATAACTTCAGTTCTTTCCAAACAGATCCTAAGCTGTAAACCCAAACTAGGTTTCTGCTGTGGAGGGTAGGTATTCAACCCACAGTGTCACAGATGTACCTCTCTACTGGAGTGGGTGGGAAAGTAGCGCACATAGTTCTCCAAATGTTTTGGTTTACAGTTCCCACATGCAGTTCCCTAACTGCATGCTTTCTTCATTTTGAAGAGGTGCTTGAGCATAGCTTGGAAAACTTTATTTTCAGACTAGAGGTACCAAAATCCCTTGAACATCATGATTTGTGGGTTGTAATCCCCAAAAGTAAGTTTTACAAGCTGTGTGCTTGACAATGTCACAGCAGAGTTCAGAACTTTTACCCTGGATAAAAAGCCCTCCGTATCATTTCTAATTTACCAGTTCGACAGCACATGATGACACTGGGTATGCATGATCAAGGCTATATAGCAGTTCATGACAGAGGTGGGCATTCAGAGGCTGGATGCATTTTATATTCCAACAGCATCCCTAATTTGTTTTCCTTTGGGGGTAAAATGATCCTCTTACCCTTACACTCAGGGCCAGATTTGTCCTTGAATCGTGAGCAAACGCCCAATTCAGAGAGCATTAGGAACTTCAAGAAGAGAAAAATACCAACAGCACGCTTCTTCTCTCCCTCCCATCTCCCCCCCCCCACACACACACATGCTTTTTGCTCTTCCTCTTGAATGTTTGAACTTGGGATAGTTTAAAGAACAATTTGTGAATGTTGCAGTCCCTGAAGGAAAATCACCAGACAACTGTGTGCATGGCACCAGTGCCTGCCCTCTAAATCAGGCTGGGAAGCGCTACCCTCAGTCCTGTTACTCTAGAATAAATAAATGAGCGTGAGCTAAAATATATGGGCTGGAGATCTGGTGGCACCAGGCAGGCAAAGAGCTCCCAAGACAAATGACCTTGTCTAGCTAATATTCTGCCTCTTGCTCCCTGAAGATGAAATTTCAGGCAATCTGGCAGAATGTTTTGCCTGTTAACAGCGTGCCCCAGGTTTTGACTTACATCTTATCTAACAATAATAGTGGATTTTCTCCCTCTCCCTCCCCATTTTTGTTTAAAGTGCAGAGTTTTTGGTTTGAGCAACTGTAACGTTATCACAGTCATCAGTTACAGATGCATTTTCTCTCTTGAGCTGTTGGGAGTCTCAGAAGGATCGAGGAACTCCCAGTAGTCTGGATAGTGAGAATCTGGTTACATTTGCAATGCAATTTATATTGAACTAGAAAGAAGATAATAGCCTAGCAGATTGAGGAGTGTTGTTGGTTTTTTCATGGGTATGTAAATATATCTGCTGGTCAAAGGCTGATTAATTTAGCATCCATCTGGGCTGCAAGCTCTTTGCTGGAGTGTACATCTGATCTAAGCCAGTAGACCTCTGGATGCTTCCATTTTAATTAACTGACCTTTATTATGTTGTTTTTCTGCTGAATCAAATGGAGGAAGCATAATTTATCCATCAGCCTGCCTTTTTTCTTTTTCAGAACCAAAGAGAATGTATGACTGATTGTCAACCTTGTAAACTAGACTACAAAAGTTACTTGCAAATATGTAGTGGCAAAGTCCTTTATGACCTAAAGGGGAAGATTCAAAAAGACTACAATATTTGCATAGACATGATTAGCAGTTATAGGTGACCAGGAAATCCTTATTGAGGAGTCTCAACTGGGTAATTCCCTCCAAATGCTTGCACAGTGGAGGCTTTTGGGGGAAGAAAAAAGTTATGACAGACTGACTATGGTTCCCACAGTTGAAGATTATTTCTAAAATGGCTGGGATTGATTGGTACCACTCCATGCATGAGTAGTTTAATGGGACACTGTGCTTGGCCATTGGTTCCGCTAAACCAATGTTCTTTCAAAGGTTCCCCATTCATTTTAACCATCTGGTTTCTTGTTGAAGACGGACATTGTGGAATACACAAGGTGTGGTGAGAATCTGGGGAATATGCAAAGTTTCTTGTGGTGGCTAATGGAACAGAGCCACTGCAGAGCTTGTGAAGAACCAGTAAGAAAGTTACAGAATGCTCCCAACCACAATAGATTAAGCAGGACACTGCCTGAATAGGTAGCTAATCAGACTTTCATCCAAGAACCCAAGTAGAAACTGAATGCATTTCTTCCTTCCCTTCCCCTCCCCTGTATTTCCACATGCACACACACACACACCAAGATTCATCTCTTATCAGTAGCTGCACCAGCTACAAACTTGCTTCTATGGCCCATTCATAACATTGTGTTTGATCCTAAAGTGCTAAAATGGCTTGGAGCTGACTTTTCCAAGGAACAACTTCCCCTTTATGCCTTCTTGGAAATTCAGAGCTGAAAGTGAGGCTCTGCTTTGAATTTAAACTCAAGTCCAGATCCCCCCCCTTCCTTTTGTCTTTTCAGAACCAGATCAAGTTCTTTCTTTTGCAAGTAGCCTTTGAGTTACCTGGTTGGTTGGGTGACTTGACCTTGCCACTGACAGATTATGAAAAGGTGATTTAGGATTTTTTGATATTCTTATATGTAGCTTTAGATTTTTTAAATATATATTAATATGCTTCTCTTCTATCCTGCTCCTGTTCAGAATAATATGCATCGCTAGGCACATTGTATTCAGTGTGTGATGCCCAATTCTATATAGGATCAGAGTGTTCAGATTTTTCATTTTGCAGCTGTCTAGACTAGCATGTGGACCAAACCATATTAGAATTGACTTTAAAAGATGAAAGCAGTTATGTATATGTGCAGTCATTTACAGATTTTAGATCAAAAACATGTTTGCCAGGACCTGCCCTTACCATGGGCCCTTGAGCTTTATGCAGTTCTATAATAGAGAGGGAAGTTGCACCTTGCCAGATGTTAACAACACACTCACCATGGTGAAAGATAAAGTGCATGTATGATACACAGTTCTCTTAAGATAAATGTTTCCATTGTGAGCTAGAATAGATTAATAAGCAGCAACTCTACTTGATATTCATAAAAACTTTCCAATTAACATGACTATATAGGAGGCAGCTCTAGAAAAAAGAGAAAGACCTATAGTTTGTAGAAATAGATATTTATTTTGTAGTGAGGCAGTTCTAGATTCAATCTATGGATTTCCCAATTCCATTTAATTTAGAGCAACATGGGATATATGTAAATATTATCTTTGTATCCCACATTGTTTCAAGCAGCTTCATCCTCTCCAATGCTAAATTTGCACATATAATACTGAGTCTTCCACTTAAGTACATGGGAAGCCCATACATGGAGAAACATGTGTTCAAAGCATGTGTGGGACTGCTGGGAGTGGAGGTCTGCTTTGAAAGGATGTTTAGTATGAGATCGTCCAAACCTTATGTCCTCTAGTGTATGGAAATACTGTATATACTCGTGTATAAGTCTAGAAATTTAGGTTAAAAAATTGACCCCAAAAACCTGAGTTGACTTATGGTGAAAGGCAAGAGTTTAATCTGCCTTGGAAGCACTAACCACCTTCCACTTTCTCAGCCATCCAGCCTTTAGTATGTGCACAAATAGTTATGCCTGCTAAAATTTTGTAAGTTCTTTGGCATTGTTTTCTTTTACTTTGTCTTTTTCATCCTTCATTACATGCACCTAAATTTTACACTCGACTTATTCATGGGTCATATCAAAATCCATAATTTTGGCCCCAAAATTTGCCCTCAACTTGTATATGAGATCAACTTATAGTCGAGTATATATGGTAGGTAATAACATGGAATGTATATGAATTGTTCAGGACCAGTGCAAGTATATGGAGTTTTTTTCATATGCTTTGGTGAGAGACAACCATGGTCTGTTGGCCTACGAAGGAGAATGAGGAGGGAGGGTATGTCAAACAGGATGGTCCTATACTGTAAACAGAAGTTTCTCATGCTTCACTAGCAACAGGAAGAAGGAAATGAGGCTATGCAGCAGAACTGACAGGCTCCAGACAATACCAGGCCCACCCTAGCATTTTTCACTGTATTGCCAAAAGACCTAAAGACATAAAAATAACTTCAGATGTTTCCCCTTCCTTTTTAATGCTTATCAGAGAAATATAACAACATCCAATGCAAACTGTCCTATATTAAGTCTCCCCCATTGGTGTATCAGGACATTATTTTAGGAAAAGAGCAACAATGGTTGGATCAGAACAATAAGAATGAGAACTTTCTTGCTTCTCCTGTACTATCCAAAGTGAGTCAAATAGATCTTAGTTGCAGTAATTACATTTATGAATCCTGGTTTTGCACAGAAGTATGAAGAGCCACAAACATGGCTGTGCTATATGTTTGTTATGGCAGAAATGAAACCATGGTATTACATTAAATATAATAAGAATATTAAATAGAATACTGAGCTTGGACCTATTGAGAAATGTGTTCAGTTTTGTTTATTGTGAACTTCTGGGGATTTCTTTTAAATGAAAAGTGATATGGAAAGGCAGGTAAAGGAATACATTTTCCATAACTTGATGGGTAGACTTGGTACCAAGCTTTTTCTTTCCACTCTGTGTACTTTGGAATTAACAAGGGATTTTCTCACAGCCTTGTTGTGAAAGATGAACTGGTGAACATGTCTAGAATGTTGAAAGACTGTTTCACTCACAGAAAATGGTGGGTTTGACTTTTAGAAAGCAAACTAGGAGGGAAAAAAACCCAAACATGCTAAAGAACCTAACAGAAGACAGAGGTGGAAGAGTCCCACATTCAAAACAGAAAACCACTCGTTTGAAGTATATTCCAATACCCTCTTCATAAAAGGGTAAATCGATGCTTTTCAGGAACAAGGAACTTCACTGGGAAAATTAGTACCAAGGAGTGGTGAAATCTGAGCCACAAAATGCCAGAGCACTTGGCCCTGCAAAGCACAACTATTACCCATTTCACAGAAAACAAACTGCTTGGAAAAACACATATGGTTAGGTAAAAACACACCAGGGAAACCCCCCCACAAAATTCACTCCTCAACATGCCCCTTGACATGTTGCCCCCACCCTTTAGTTATACATGTTTATTACCTTAATTCTGTGCTACAAGAGTCAAAGTGACTTTTAAACAATCCCAGCTTATCTTTTTCTTAACAGGGGCCTGGCCTGTTCACTTAAAGATGAAGATTTAAGGTGTAGCCTCCAGGCCTTTTTAATTTCAAAGAAAGCGTCTTGGCTTCACAAGCACTCTCAGAAATAAATTGTTTAGCAGCAACAGCACAACTTCTCAATTTCATTTTTGAAACAAAAGAAAAAGTCATGAGGGATGCTGAGCCTGGTAAGCTCCATTAGAAATGTCTACAGACAATACCCATGCACATAGGCACCATGTTGGAGACTCCCCAGTATATGGGAATTTAAATGCTTTTGATTCGTAACGTTCCAAGAAGGCAAGCCAAGGCATCTCAGTTGGTGGCACTTTACTGTTGTCTATTATCACCTACAGTACCTGGCATTCATTAGCGCTTAAGCTATATTAAGTGGAAGGAAGTGGCAAAACTACCTCTGAGTATTCCTTGCCTAAGGAAACTATGAAATTCATGGGGTTGCCATAGATAAGCGACTGGAAGTCACAGACACATATACGTGCAGTTCCAAGACACATGGGTACCACATGGAGATTCAGCTGCTATCCTTAGAAATGACTGGATTCCCAAACAATAGTATGTCTTTGTTCCAATCTCTAAATGGTGTGTGTGTGTGTGAGCTTGAGAGAAAAAAATAGGTATAGTCTTCCCCAGAAAGTTTGTGATTACTAGACATCTTAAGGGGTAGACTCCATGAATTGGCTATAAATATAGAGGCAAGCCCAGTGAGTTTAGCCATTCCAGTTAAGTTTCTTACCTTATTCTTGTGCTACAAGGGTCAAAGTGACTTTTAAATAATTCTGTGTGGTGAAGAATGTCAGGACATTTTGTTTGTTTTTGATTCTTTGGCTGATAAATATCAAGGAATGTGAAGGCTGCTGTTTTTACAGCAGAGAGGCTGCAAATTAGCAGGATGGGATTATGCTGTTTAGGCCAAGGTTACCAGCATATCTCTAGATTTGGTCTTCCTCTAGAAAATACCATAGTTCCAATAATAATGTGCTTGGAATAAGAAATGAGTGTCTCTGGAAAGTTTTTTGTGTATGTGCTATAAATAAGGGGAAGAATAAGTTTATGAATGTACCCTATGACGAAACTGAATCTCAGGCAAGCATTCCATTCATGGTCATATATATTATATGAGCATTTTCTTGCTATCCAGTCTTCAGAAATTAAACTTGTCAAACATGCCACACTAAATCCTTGGATGTCTTCTAGGCACATATGTTTTTACTTTATTAATAGCCAGGTCATTGAATTTTGCTATGTGCATTATAAATATACACTGGTATGTTTTCTTCTAAAAGAAGAATGTATTCTTCTTTTGTTAAAAGTTTTTGTAATCTCTTCTGGTTTTGCTAGGCATGGATTATAAAGATCAAGACACTGACTTCTGGAAATCTCACTCCTGATTTCTCAGATTTTAGCAGGCACTGGCGATATATTTTCAGTATATTTGTGT
The DNA here is from genome assembly GCA_034509955.1 of Urosaurus nigricauda. Taxonomy (NCBI): domain Eukaryota; kingdom Metazoa; phylum Chordata; class Lepidosauria; order Squamata; family Phrynosomatidae; genus Urosaurus; species Urosaurus nigricauda. The sequence continues at coordinate 133,016,487 of JAOEGL010000005.1, read as the reverse complement.
ATTCATAGAGTCTTACATAAGTAGCTTTGAGTAAAGACTGTGCTATAATTCAAGCTGCCCTTAAGCAAAGGAAGGAAAAAGGAGATGATTTGGAACCATTCTAGATGTCATCGTCAGCTGGGGTTGGCAGTTAGTACAGGTATACCCTGAAGGCATCTGACTGATCTTGGAAGCTGAGCAGAATCAGGCCTGGGTAGTATTTGTATAAGTGACTGCCAGAGAATACCAGGTGCTGAAGGCTATAGATCAGAAGAAGGTAATACCAAACTACCCCTGAGTATTCCTTGACTAAGAAAACCTTATGAAATGCATGGAGTCACCATACGTCAACAGGTAACTTGAAGGCACACACTAGCTAAGCTGTGATAGTGTGACTGAGCTACTTAAGCACTTTCTTAACTTTGCATGAGCCACCTACACTTGTCCCTCCACATTTGCAGCTTTGACTTTTGTGGATTTGATTATTCACACATTTTAATAATTTCTCTCTAGGAATATCTAGGTCCTCCAGCACAACTCTATGGTCAAACAAAAGTCGCACTGAAGGACCTAGAGATTCCTAGAGAGAACACCCCACTAGGCATTTGTAGCTCCTCCAGTGTAATTCTATGGTCAATGTCTGGCAGATGTTGACCATAGTTGCACTGGAGGATCTAGAGGTTCCTAGAGAGGTGTACTCTCAGATAAAACCAGAATGTTTTTGTTATTTGTGGTTTTTCCACATTCACAGGGGTCCTGTGCCCCTAACCCCAGCAAATGTGCAGGAATGAGTGTACACTAATGGTAATTTTAATTGGTATCATTGTTTCTGTCATACACATATGCTGTATTTAAGTTATGAACCTAATGACATAACCACTTAGGAGTGAAGCACCCCACCATAAAAAGTCTGTACCTTTCCTGAGTGTATGCATCATATGATAGCATCCACTAATTTGGAATCTCTGTTCTACTCATATGTGCGCTGGTGGCACAGTGGTTAAATGCCTGTACTGTAACTACTCACTTTGAAACCGTAAGGGTGTGACTTCAACCCCAGCCAGGAGCTCAGGGTCAATTCAGCCTTGCATCCTCTGAGGTCTCTAAAATGAGTACCCAGCTTGTTGGGGCAATTAGCTTACAATTGTAAACCATTTAGAGACTGCTTAGGCTGTATGAAGCTGCTACTGCTATTGCTATTGACCAAGAAGAACAGAACTTTCCACATGCTTCCTTTAGTCACACATTGTCTCCTCTAGTCATCCAGCTGGCTGAGAAGCAGATGGCTTGTCATGTAGCTCAGTCACTTCAAAGCCTTGACTTTAGTGGAAGAAGGACTATAGTGGTGTTTGTGGTGGGTCGCTATAAATACAATATTTACTCAAATACATTCTCAATGAAGGGTCATCATGAGCTTTGTATACGGAGCCTACCCATGCTTGCCTTCTCCCAGGCTTCCTGTGGTGTGATTTGTTGAAACTCAGCTGTTGGAACAAGATCTTATTTGACATTTGGCTAGTCTCTGTATGTGAGTGGATCTTGGAAAGTTTGGAGACAAAAATGCTATTCATATTCATTAGTATTTTCATAGAAAGTGCACAGAGGGCTAGGTTATTTTTAGCAGGCAAATTAGGGGAAGAAAAAGGGAAGTGGTAAAAATAAAGGCATGATTCCCTTAATTTTAGATAAAGTGCGCAGACCTTTGCTCTCTTCCCCTCTCTCCTGAATAGCAAAGGATTGGTATATGCCTCTCATCAACACATCTCCGATTCAGGCCTGAAATGTTCTTCTGTCTGAGAGGGACAATCAGTGGCACCCATGCATACATCCAAAGGGAAGTCCGTAGTACCCAAAGCCAGCCAAGTTATTTCAGCCCATGAAGTAGAAAATCTGACAATTGCCATCTCTGCTATTAAAAATACTGATCTTTCATGATGGCAAAAAATTGTCCGTTTGCAAGTGGTAAAAGAAACACTTGAGTCAGTTAGCACTTAGTTATCATCAGAATTTTGAATTAATTGATTTCTTACCCAATTCATTTAAAAAATAGTATCAGTTTTCAACATTGTTAAATTCTTAAATGACATTGATGTTAATTGTTGGAAAAACAATTGATATTTACATTATTTTAATTATTAGTGGGTGTATTTTAAGGGAAGCCACTTTGGGTCATTTATGGCTACTTCAGTTATTTTTTAAAAAAATAAAAACAATGTCTTATAAATATATTATTACTGATTAAAAGAATGAACTGATTTTTTTTTAATTTTCATGAATCCAATCAAAAGTTAATGAATTGCATTCCAAATTAACATCAAGGAATTTACTTTGACACTGACATTTCCAGTCTCTGGTGGTCATCCTGTTTTCACCCTAGCTATGTTGACATTTTTTGTTTTATTTAGTCTGATTTCCAGTCCTTTTTAGGGAAGAGGCACTGAGGAGCATATTGTTCTTTCTGCGTCCAGCACGCAGGAAGTGCAAGTAACGGAAGTTCTTCACTTGGTGTGTGTATTGAACTGTTCTGTTCTGTTTGTTTCTTAATGGGCTCTCAAGAATGTTTCACTGTTAATAAATCTGATAGTGCTGGACTAAAGATCAGACAAAGAGGATAACTTCATATTTGCTCTTTTTGTTTGTTCTCCCTTCTTTTTTAAAAAAAAAATGTACATGACTAGCCAGCGGTTAATTCTTGAAAGTCATAAGTAACATTTTTATCACTACACAGGATGTAAACTTCATTGCTAATCTTTTTTCTCTAATAAATTGGAGAGAGTTCTTCTGTGTTTTGACAATGCCAACTAGATTATCTTTGGAAATTGGCAAAACAACACATTTTATAAATAATCCTTGTTAAGTTCCATATTGACTATATTTACATTTTGGCAAAAGCTGGACCCCATCTAGAATGATCTAAATGGCCACCCTAAAAGTCCTGTGGAAATCCATTCAAGTGCTTCAACATGCTGTTAACGGCTTAGATCCCACTGATACAGGAGTATTTCAGGATATGTTTCTTTATACTGTGCTTGTTTTCTCTCACTGTCCTTCACACTTCTGGAAGACTGACATCCTTTTAAAAAACATTTTCTGTTTCAACACCCAGTATATTAACATATTTAAATATTTTCCACTTTATCTGGCACAACTATTGAGAGACAATTTATACAAGACTTAATTTTCCCATTTGTTCCCAAAAACAAGACAAGACCCACAACTTCAGTACACTACTAAATATGACAGTGTTGTTGCTGTTGTGTGCCTTCCATGTGCTGGGCAGAAGGGTGATAGTACATGAATAATAATTCAGTGTTGCTATGCTGTTGATCTTTGAGGTGGAACAGAACTAGCCCAAGACATTTTGCTGTCCAGGGCAGAACAAATAGTGTCCTCCTCTTCCCAAGTAAAGTGCATAGCATCCAAGGCTAGCCAACGTGTTGGGACTCTGGAGTCACAGAATCCCACAAATTGTCCTCCATTTCAACAAAAATAAAAGAATAAGAAATCAAGTGACACTTGGGTTCTTCTATGGTACCCCAAACTACTTGTCTGAGTCAACAATCTTATTATACCTGTTGACAGGTAGGTCCATATATGGGTAAACCTGGGTCTAAATCCCATTACCCTCTTACCTACTACATGATTTTAGCCAAACTTAATTTTGTCATTATTGCTGTGTTAGCCAATAGGAATAAACCTGTTTATATTACCCAGGTTAACTGGTGAGGAAAGGGGAAAGTTAAAACCCAAAAGCATTTGTTGACATAATGTTGTAGATTAAATTGTTCTTGATTTCCATATATTTTCACATTTTAATATTACCATATATACTCAACTATAAGTCGACCTCATGTATAAATTGAGGGCAGATTTGGGGGGCAAAATTATGGATTTTGATATGACCTGTGGATAAGTCAAGCCTAAAATCTACAGATGTGTAATACAGGCTCTAAAGGATGAAGCAAAGGAAAACAATGCCAAAGAACTTAAAATCCCATCAGTCATAACTGTCCTCACACCAAAGCTAGATGGATGAGATAGTGGGGGGGGGGGGGGGGGTCAGTGCTTCCAGGACAGATTACACTCTTATCTTTCACAATGGGCAGGTTCCTTTAAAAAAAGAGTTAAAGGAGAGTACTTGCATTGTATTGATAAATCAATCAGGTTATGTGGGTAATTATTGACTAAAATTTCTAGACTTATACATGAGTATATACAGGGTTTAGGATTTGCAACTGATTTAGATTAATCCAAATATTATAAAGCAATACTACCGTCAGGATGGTAAATAGCTGTGAAGACAAGTTCTAAGATTTATTGTCTCTGTGTTGTATGCCTTCAATTCGTTTCCAACTTATGGCAGCCCTAATGCAACCGTATCATGGGGTTTCTTGGCAAGATTTGTTCTGAGGAGGTTTGCCTTCCAGTGAGGCTGAGAGCATGTGATTTATTTATAAGTCAGTTTCATGGCTGAGTGGGCATTGATTCCTGGTCTCCAGTGCTCACACTGCTGCACCATACTGTCATGTATCCTTTTCTTTTCCTAACCCAGTTCTCCGCTGTCGGCCTTCAGAAGTTTTGTACTTCAGAATGCTACACAATCTTGTTATTGCTGTATGCCTTCAAGTTGTTTCCAGTTTACAGCAATCCTATCATAGCAAGTTTTGTTCATAGTGGGGTTTGCCTTTGCCTTCCTCTGAGGCTGAGAGAGTGTGATTTTCCCAAAATCACCCAGTGGGTTTCCATGGCCAAGCATGGATGTGAGCTCTTGTCTCCAGCATCATAGTCCAATTCTCAAAGCATTATACCACACTAGCTCTCATACTCCAAAGGAAGTATTTATTTAATTAACTGTTAAACGTTTGTTAATTTAAAATTATTTTTAACTGCTCTTAGAATTATTTTTAACTGCCCTTGGCTGCAAGGCCACGTATAAACGCTTGGTGGTTCTGGGGACACAATAGCATTCAAACATGAGAGCAGTCTAATTTAGCTAGTGACTTCTAATCATCCGCAGCTTGTAAAAATTCTTCCTATTCTTGGCCAGACTGCTTCTTCAGTTGCATTATTATAGCATCATGAGACATGTGAGCAAATTGTTTCTTGCAGTCTAGGCTGTTCCATGCTAGAAAGCAGATTTGATTCCTGAAAAGCCACACACACTACTAAGGGAGGAGAAACGCATTGAAGAAGGAAGAATGTATCTAATAATGTTTGGCTTCATGGAGTGGTGTTCTTATCACATTATATTATTTTAGAGCTACGGTATATTTAACTGCCATGGCAACATCCTGTGGAATCGTGGGATTTGCAGTTTAGGAAGAGTGTTTAGAATTCCCAACTTGAAAGCTGTAGTGTCGTGTGTGTGTGTGCATGCGTGTGCCCATGTGCACATGCACATGCACATGAAGGCACACCTGCCTTCAACCTATGGTGAACCCGTGAATTTCAGAGGGCTTTTTGAAGCAAAGAATAATTACAGGTGGTTATCTCAGTTCATTCTTCTGAAATGAAGCCTACACCACCGAGTATTTGTTGGTGGTCTCCCATCCAAGTACTAACCAGGGCTGACCCTGCTTAGTTCAAACAGGATCTGGTGCCTTTAAGGTATTTAGGTCTTAGCTAGAACGATGTGATTTTAAAACAATTCATGCCACAAAAGTGTTGCCTTCTGAGACATGTAAATCAACCCAGATAAGCAGGGCTCTGAATATACAGTGACTGTTTGTATAGAGTTACAGGAACACAGACTCTTAATTAGAAACAGAGAGACTTTGGTCAGTTTTTCAGACTGATAGGTGTTATCTCAAGTAACCAAGTCATTATCATATGAAACAAAAGTGAGAGACAGGGAAGAATTCCTTTCAAAATGATTGTTAATACTGCTTTAAGTTGACCTTTCACTTAGGAGGTACCCCCTTTCTATCCATAGCAAAAAAGTGCCTTCAATTCATCAGGAAGACCATTTTTCAAAAATCCAACTAAACAGCAAATCCCTTAAAAAAATTTTTTTCTCCATTCATAATTTGCTCTTTTTCTTATAGAAAAGGTCCATTGTTATTCCTGTGTATTTTCAATTTATAACCAGTTCTCTTGTATGTCACTCATAGAAGAAATATTTAGTTCTTATTTTAAACTTTTTATTGCTCTAAAAGGAGACAGTCGCACAAAGCCCCTCTGTAATTTCACATATGTGACCACATGCAAATGGATAGTGGGCTTCATCCTGTATAAACAGAAGTCTGTAAGAAACCTGGGCATAAATGGAATACACTGTGATTGGATTAACAAGCAATAATAAGCCATCGTTCTTTGTAATTCTGGTTTCTCAGAGATAAGTGTCAGTATTCTACTCAGTTCCTGCTACAACTTGGAGTGGTGACAAAAATCAAGCTTTGCATAAAAATGTATATTTTTAAATATTTAATATTTTTAAAAATATTTTCAAACCATGGAATGTTGAATCCATGGATACAAAGGGTCCATTGCAATCTGCAGTTTGATGATCAAACGAATAAGTTGGTGACAAACCATGAGTGATTTCTCTGGCTAGTAGGAGAAGAAACAAGACAGATGGCTGGGTTCAGGCATCATGATAGACAGACGTTGTCAGTGGCTTTTTAACCACTCTTGTTTGCTGTGGGAGCAGTCAGTTGTCACATCTGGTCTGATTCTTGGGTGTATCTGAACCTGGGTAGATCTGAAGCCCTTCAGATTTGACCAGAAGGGCCAAACTAGATGTGTAGGTAGTCTCAGACATCTTCATCCTGTTCAAGCATTTGTTCATCCTGTAGAGAAAAAGAAGACAAGCTAAATTCACCCTTCACTCCTCCTGCTCTCTATTGTTTTAAAGTTTTTCCGTCAATCCAACTGTTGTACTATATATGCAATCCCTGCCAATCCCTTTTGGTGTCAGAGAGCTTGGAAAGGTTACTCTGGAGGCCTAAAATTCTGGCAATTAGTGATATCAAATGGCTTCACCAGGCAGCTGGTAGGCAGCTGTAAACTTGTGACTTCTGCTTTAGTTAATGCAAGCAGTTAGGTTTATCTTTGTAAAACCTGGTGAGGAGAGAACCAATGTATTAGACCCCTGTAGTTTGTGAAACCGTCTAATTATGTGTGTCTACATCTTTATTTCCTAAGGCACTTAAGAAATAAATTGGGGCTAAGGGTAAATAAGAGTAAGAGATAAGAGTCTGCTTATTCGTGTTGTTGTGTGCCTTTGAGTCATTTCTGACATCTGGGGTGAACCTATTGGGTTTTGTTGACAAGATTGGTTCGGAGGAGGTTTGCCCTTGCTTTCTTCTAAGGCTGAGGGAGTGTTACTTGCCCAAGATCACCCACTGGGTTTCTATGGCATGTGGGAATTTGAACCTTGGTCTCCAGTGTTCAAGTCCAGCACCAAAATGACTGCACCACAATGGGTCTCACTTATTCGCTACCATTTAAATTAACCCAAATAACGTGTCAAGCACATTATTAATTTTACGTTAAATATTTCGAAGAGAAAAAAGGAGACTATTGGTATGTTAAAGGGTATTTTATACCTGGCAATCAAATTGAAAGTAGCAATATTGTAAGTGCTTCTTCCAGTTTTAGTTGTTTTTATCAGCTAAATGTTGGAGGGTATGAATTGGATCTTTGTAAAAGAAACAATGTTGTGTTTTACCCTATCTGGCTAGCAAATCTTTGTGTTTTTCATTTAATTTAATTTTGTCTCTGTGTCCATTTTTGTTAAACTACTTAACATCCCACTTCCATCCGTGGTACCTCAGATGTAAACCCTGCTGCATTCAGTAGACCCTACTCTAAAGTAAATGTCCCTATAATTAGACCCTTCAATAAGGTTACTTTTAAAAGGGCCCTTAATCTCTTTACATGTAAATTGCTAGTGACAGCTGGACTTTTGAAGTTTTAACTTTCTAACTTGGGAACCATTTATGGTTTCCCATTGCCTTCATAAACAAAGTTTTAAAAAATTATGAACTTTACTAATTACCAGGATTGCTTTGCAAACATCACATCTGTGTTGGTGGCTACAGTTATTTCCCAATTTTATCTCTTCCCTGGCTCTAGCCCTTGTGTTTTTTATGAGTGTAATTAGGATTTCTTTCAAAATAATGGAATAAGTCCCAATTATGCTATTGGAGTGATTCTTGTGGAGGATTAATATTATCATAATTGAAAGCCTATGTGGACTTTTTCAGCAAAGACCCATTAATTGTATATTTAGGCTTCAGGTTGGCTTTTGTTTAAAGAGCTTTACTTTTAAAAGCCATGGGTTTTTAACTTCCAGAGTAGCATGGCATTTTTGATCAGAATCCCTTCCTGCAGCAGTCACATGGAGGAAACAAAGAAAGATTGTAGACCTGGGGAATCTTCCTGTTTGAATTAAAGTCAAACAGTATGCTGTGTTGTTCTTAGAGGGTGCTGGTTTCTAATAGTTTGGAAGGATGTGAAAGGTCTAACTTATCAGAAGATGGATGTGGAGAATCTTGCTCTTTCTGTCTTTTAAAAAGTATATTTAAAAATAAATGTAAAAGTATATTTAAAAGTAAAAAAGTATACACAGACCTTTCTTTTTATATTATTATTATTAATAATAATATTAATTTTATTAATTTATATCCCACCTTTCTCCCATTACTGGGATTCAAGACAGAATGTACAGAATGTTGAAAGCAGAACCAGTCAAAAACATACAAAAACACAGACACACTTCCATGTGTGTGCACAACAGAATGATAAAATTGTTTTAAAATCCCATTGCAGTCAACCCTGAAAACCTGCTGGATTAGCAAATTTTTGACTTGGTGGCAGAAGGAGAGCAACAGAAGGGTTTTCAAAGTCTGGAAGGAGCCACCAAGAAGGCCCTGTCCCTTCTTTTCTCAGTGGAATTGAATGAAAGTCTTTCCTTAAGAAAGACTCATCTCTTCATTGCCCATCTTCTTCACAACTCCAGTATTAGACAAAATCCATTTTAACCATCATGTGAGATTTCTGGGAACTTCTAAGAAACAAATTCCAGCAACTGTACTTTTGCTGTGATCTATGTGTTCCTTTTTGTTTGTTCACATTGTTAGTTTTTTCCCTGTTAAGCTCCATTCTTATTGTTCTAAATATATAGGTTTAACTGGTTCTTTCTATATTCTGTTAGCAGCTACAAACTCTCCAGACTGCCCCTAAGGGATGGCATGCAGCCACCCCTTTACTGGCTGGATCAGGGCCGCAGCAACTTCATGCCAGGGCCTTTATCCAGCCTCTGGGGAGCTCCTTTTTGTACCATCTAAGTAGCACCATAGCCGTGGCAGCACGGCTTTATGACGCCCCTTCAGCGCTGCATGACGTGGATGCAGCACTGGAGGTCCGTCATGATGACATGCACCGTGTGGACCGGCGCATGCCAAAATGGCACCATGGGGTGGAGTTAAGGCGTCCAGCGTAAGGACACTGCACAAAATGCCAGTCTATATAGGCCCAGAGTTACTCTTATGTGTTTAGTACAGTGATTCTCAAGCTTTGGCCCTCCAAATGCATTGGACTTCAATTTCCAGAAGCCAAAGGCAAAATAACTAGTAGGCAGGGATTCTAGGAAGCCAAGTCCAAAACATTTGAAGGACCGAAACATGAGGACCACTGGTTTAGCTTATAGTTTGATCCTTGAGTCACACCTTGTGTTGTGTTTTCAAATGAGGATTAGGCATCTTTTTCAAAATTGCTTTCTCTGCTATGAAAGCCTGATCTCAAACTGAGATCGTAGCAATCCTATTTAAATATTGCACTTGGGGCCAAAGTGATGCATCAAACCTACCTTGCATTCTTTACCCAAAGCTACTTTTTAAGCCAATTTTTCCATAAGAGGACTTATCTCTGGTCTTGGAATTGCACAAGAAAAGGGAGGGGGGAGGATCACGTTAAAATGCTTTGAATGGGAAGCTGCAGGTACAGCATTGGTTCACCTGTCTTACCTGCCTGCTGCTTAACTCCTTCTCTTGCAAACATATCCTCAGGACCACGAAAATCTTGGTTGAGTTCTTTGTCATCAGAAGAGCAACGAAAAAATCCCAGGACAGGTGACTTAGATCAGGGTGGGAAACAGAGTCAGAGGGCTTCCTTGGACCCTCGAAAACCCGCCAGGTTCTGCTGCAGAGTTCACAGCCAAAATTCAGCACACACCAACAGAATTGATTAATAACTTCTGCTGCATAGATTCATCCCATTCTCCAGCATAGAGTATTTCCTTCCCTTCTGGAAGGGAAGGCAAAAATAGATGTCATTTCATTGTTGTGGGTTTTGGCTGCACTTTGTCCTCCAACATTCCACAGATAAAAACGACGACACAAATGGCTTAATAATATCCGAGTATGATCAAGATGCCAAAAGTTATTAATTAGGGACAGGACACAAGCTAGCAGTTTGCTTTTGCCTACACTGGCTGGGAAGGGCAAAATTCTACTTGTTCCTTTCCTCTTCTCCCACTGAGTTAACTGAGTGTAAGCCGCTTTTGAATTTTGAACTTGTTTTGTAGCAATTGATGTTGAGGACAAAAGGAGAAAGTATAAGGAAAAGTGAAAAAAAATGGGGCATTTTAAAAGCAGATGACAAATGTGGGAAATCAGAGAATTAATTGGGATGGGCCCTGTCAAAATGGAGGGTAAGCTGCAGTGGCTAGTTTTGTGGCAAGTTTGCTGCACCAGTGGAGCTGGGCACATGCTGACAAAAAGGGGTGCTGGGACCATATGTAGGCCATACATTGCTCATGCCCTGGGCTAGTTGCTCAAACTAGTGGCTGAGTCCAATTAAAGAAATGTTCCTAAAGATAAGAGAGTTTTGCCTGATGTGCTTTGCTTTATTGGTACATGGAGGCTTGATTGGCTTGTGTGGCTGGTATCTCTAAGGGTTTCCCCAATGTCCAGAAATGAATACTGGTACACAGGCAAAGTCCCCAAGTCACTCAGGTACTGTCTTCCATGGCTCAACCCTGTAGCTTCCCCTCCCCCCCCCCCCCCCAAAGGCTTCAGATCTGAAAGAAACCAAAAGATTGCTCTTTAAAACTTGTAAACCACTGTTTTATTGGAACCGAACTGAATGTTTCCATTAAGTTCTGGCTTGGGACCTTGTGAGAGCTCTGGCACAATGAGAGACTCCAGGGAGAGGTCAACTGGAGCATTTTATTTTCTTCAGCTAATCCAAGTTTTTCATTTACCTGTCAACCTCGGACTGTATTCTGGAGCGAGAATCCAAATTAATTAGACATGTTGGCACGCTTGATAAGAAAACAGTGCATGTAACTCAAAGACCTGCACGTATTCCCTTTCTCCTGGCCTCATGTGCATACTTGTGAATGATTGGATTCTGCCAAATGAGTGAAGCACAAGAAAAGTATGGTTGGAGCAAATCAGCTATATGTAAACTGAGTAACTTATAAATGCCATGGAGACCTGTAGTTCTCTTCCACTTTTAACCTGGATGGTAAATGTAGGCTCAAGTGCATGTAACACAATGTGTCAGTTGTTCTCTGGATTTAGGCCTGTCAGTATTATTTACACAATCTAAAAAAGCTGGGTAGTAGCTTTACTATGTATTTCAGTCTGTAAAATAGTCACATCAAAGCTGATGTGAAAGCACATGATTTACAGAGCAACAATCATTTTTCTTTGGAGGTTTTTAGTGATATTAATTTAGCCTGTATTATCTAATACACTCTTGCTAAGATTTTTTTTAAAAGAAGCTATGTCTTGAGCCAAGCTCTTCCCTTTTGTCCTAAAAAGCAATAAAAATGGTCTCTTGTGCTGGAGGAGTTCCATCAGCCACAGCCTGCAATGAAAGCACTGTGTGCTGAGAAATGCATGGACTCTGGCTGGCAACAGTGAACAGGATCTTAAAGGCTGCTGCCAATATATGCCTGTGCAATCATCTATACAACAGTGGAATTGAGCAATTCTGTAAAACTGAATGTGGAAGCTGACATTAAATCTTGAATTAACAGTATATGAAAAATACTGTTTTTCCAGGGTGATTGGTGAATATGAGCACATTTTCCAAGCTCAGAGGTAAAAATTGTTTTGAAAAATGCATCCTTTGTTTTGAGACTCCCTAACTGTGAGTTATCCTCTCTTTGTCTTCCAGAGATTGAGGCCAAGGAGGCATGTGATTGGCTGCGGGCAGCTGGGTTTCCACAATATGCACAACTTTATGAGGGTAAGCAAGACAGATGCTCATGCAGACTTTCTGTGTTCTTCCTTTTTTAAAAAGAGGGATTTTGTCTAATTGTAGCTTTAAAAGAAAAAGAAAAAGTCCTGTCCTATCTAAAGATGTCAGGGCAGTCTACAGTAATATCAGCATGATGAGTACAAAAAGTAAAAATGATTTTAGAAGGCTAAAAATATTAAACAATCTTAGCAAGTGAAAAGAAAATAGGTGAAAAGCAGTTTTAAAACTTCTTAACAGTTGAAAACAATGTATATATGTGGATCTATATAAAACCAGTTAAGCCGAAAAGGCTTTTCTAAACAATGTCTTCACCTAATGCCAGAATAACAGCAGCATAGGTGCCAGTTAAGCATCTAAGGGGAGGGTATTCCAGAAGTGAGATGCCACAGCAAGGAAAGACCTCTACCTTGTCCTGCAATAGCATATTACCCTGACTGACAGGCAATAACAGTCCAGCTCCTCATACCTTAGATAGGCATATATCTGCTGGACTTGATCCCCTATCCCACTGTCATTTCCTTCCCCTTTTATGTCATGCCTTTTTAGAGTGTAAGATTGAGGGCAGGGAACTGTCAAATTAACAATATAAAATCCTCTCTGAGAACCTTTGTGGCTGAAGTGTGATTTTTACATGAGAATCATGTTTATTTGCAAAAAATGGTATAATAATTTGGATAGATGAAATGCTTCTTTGGGGGAAAAATGGGCTGATGTTAGTTAATATTGGTGCGGTGTTTTACAAAAAGTCTAAAAAGATGTTTTGTTGGGTTTTCAGTGTAAATGCTCAACAGAGCAGCTCAGAGCTTTTTCTGTGTTGAATAGGAAAGGTCTGCATCTCCACCTCCCCACAGCTGGTGGTTCCAAGTGTATAGAAATGGATTATTATTTGGGCCTGGAAGCAGCAGCCATGCTAAGTAGGCATTTTTGATGAATGGTTGAGATGCGCTTTAATTTGCAGCTGCACTGGCAACAGGAGACAATAATAGCACTTGCAGAGACAACACTTGGCAGTTCTTCTGTTTATCTGTTTGAGGACTGAGTTTCCTTCCATTATATTCTCCACCTTTGGAGCTGACATGGTGCCAAGAAAAGCCACTTTTAAAAATAAATAAAAAAATAAATATTTCACTGGGATCTTTGTCCATTCACTTTGTTTAAAACCCTATATTTGTACTCTTTGGTTTCTGTTGCTCTTCCAGGGTACACGATTTCTAGGAAGCTTTTCTCATGTGTAGACATGGACTCACATATGTACAAACTATGTACATGTGCACACACACACACACCTCCCCTCACTGCCATAGACCCAATCATGATAATTGTTTGTGTTCTGAATTTAGAGATCAGCATGGTGTAGCGGTTTGACTGTTGGACTGTAAATTTGGAGACTAGGGTTTGAATCCCCATTTGGCCATGTAAACCCACTGGGTGACCTTGGCCAAAACACACCTTCCCAACCACAGAGGAAGGCAAAGGCAAACCTCCTCTGAACAAATCTTGCCAAGAAAACCCTGTGATAGGTTTGCCTTATAGCCGCCGTAAGTCAAAAATGGCTTGAAAATACACAACAACAACAATACAGATTAATTCTAATTTAAGATAGACTTCAATACAAGTTTATGACTCACCTCGGCTTCCTAGGTCCTTGTTTTTATTGCCCCAGTAAGGTAGTGTAAACAAGAAGTTTATCAAGTTGGTGTACTCTTTGATTTTGGTGGGTTGCACATTGTACAGACCTGAATTGAGACTTTAATCGTGAGAGATTATGATATACTTCCTATCTAGAGGATTATTTAAAAAAAAATTAAAGTTACATCTTGCTTTTCCCTGATGGTTGGCAGGCAAAGCAGCTTAATGTATAGTTGGGTTAAAATTACATATTTAAACTTATGTGTCTGTATTTACATAGAATTGTAGACTTATTGAGCTGAAAAGATCTTCAAGGATCTTATATAGTGTAGCCAATTCAGGATCATCCCAGCTTCTGAGATTTCCAGGCCAAAACCTGAGATTTAGGCACAGCCCCTGGTGATGTCATGAAGTGTAATGTATAAACTGCCATTGCTCACAGCTTGTCATTGAAAAACAAATACATGGGGGCAGAGGGGGGGAGAGAAAGAGAGAACATATTTTCCTGTTTGAAAATTAAAGCAGATATTAAACTAAAGGTTTTTTTTTCAGACCAAGGTAAAATAGGGGGATTATTCCTTCTCACCTGCTTAGGGAGATGAGATAAGGAACATTTAATCTAGTTTACTTGCTTCTTGACAGAAGGTAAATGTCAAGCAGAGTGGAGGGTGAGTCCTGGCTCCTCAACAACTGGGAGGAAAGTAGGAAGTTAACTATATTAATGCATAAACCTGCTGGAGAGTCTTTGCAGTTTGTAGCAACAAATCAATCAAGCCTGGAGTTGACCCATGAAAACTGAATAGTGAGGGGACAGGTCCAGAAATTTGGCAATCCTGTTAGTGTGAATGTGACACCTGCAAGTGGAGTTCATTGGGACACACACTAAATGAACCTTGATCCTAGACTCCCATAGCCAAACTTTGGCACTGGCTCTGCTAATTGTAAATCCTGAGAGTATTGGTCCAAAAAAGCAACTTTCCCAAGCTCTACAGTATGCGGGGATGGAGTTTTTCCACATTGCAAAAGGCCCCATCCATTGAAGAGACCACCTCTTTGTGTGAGAAGAACCCCTTATTAAATCAACTCCTGTTATGCAGGACCTGCAAACAGTACTTCACCAATTCATTTTAACAGTGAGGAGAACTAGTGTCCTATGGATCATAGAATTACAGAATCCTAGATGTGGCAAGGGTCATCCAGTCCAACCACCCCTCCACCCCCATGAAGGAATATACTATCCCCTATGTAGAACTTTTTCTGACTGTGGAAGGAATGTAGAATCAAAGAAACATCTGCTGTTCAGGATGGTGTATTTTCCTGGGTGATGAATTTCTCTGCTTGCAAAGCTACTGTAAATTTCCAGACTTTGCCCAGTGCTGTGCTCTCCCCAAAACACTAAGACAGCTGTCTACATAACTGGCCTACCAGTTTGCAGCCTGCTTGTTGGGACTTATTTTTCTTGGAATCCAAGGCAGGCAGAACCTGCAGAAGATCTGCCAAGGTGTTGGGGGGGGGGGGGCGCTGCCTTATTTATTTATTTATTTGGAGTATTTTTACCCCGTTCTTCAGCCACAAAGGCTCTCAGAGCAGCTTTATTTTTTTTCTTTTTAATTAAACATTTTGCTGCCCTCTAAAAAGACATGGCACAAAAGGAGACGGGAATCCAGGAGGGGGAGGGATCAAGTTCATTGTTCTTCTCTCCTTCTGGGGCCATGGTCATGGCAGTTGGGCTGGAGGGAGGGCTCTTCTTCTTTGGCCCAATGGAGCTGGCCTGTCTCTCTCCTCTTCTGAGGCTGGATGATGGTAGATTGGAAGGAATGGGGGTGCTTCTTCTGATTTGGCCGATGGAGCTGACGTGCCTCTCAGTCCTCCACCATTGTCAGCTTGATGGATTACAAGCAGATCTTGAGAAAGCTCCTGTGGGACTGCAACTCCCAGAAGTCACCCAGGAGTCCAAAAAGTAGCTTTCCTGTGATCTGGTTACCAGTGTGTAGGCCTATCTTTGGGCTCATTCACAGTACAGTGGGCTCTTGGTATCTGCTGGGGTTTAATTCAAGAACCCATACCAAAATCCATGGATGCTCAAGTCCTATTAAATACAGTGACATAGTAAAATGGTGTCCCTTATATAAAATGGCAAAAATCAAGGTTTGCTTTTTGGAATTTATATATTTTAAAAATATTTTAAACCATGGATGCTTGAATCTGTGGAGAAAAAGCCCATGGATATTGAGGCCTGATTGAATTTAATTACAGTGTTCTTATTCCATTTCAACTGTCATGGTGACATTTTGAGGAAACATTTGCCGCACTTGTAATTTGGTGAGGCAAAAGCGCTCACTGGCTGAGAATTCAAAACACCTCTTCCTAAACTGCAAACCCCAGGATTCCATGGAATAAAACCATGGTAGTTGAAGTGGAATCATAGCACTATAACTGCATAGTGTGTATGGGCCCCATATTCTTTCTGTGCCATGGAAATGACAGGACAATTTGTGGCAGATCCAATCCTCCTCTGTGCAGTTCATAATTCCTAACGTCAGCATCATTTATTAAAAATATCTGTTGAGCTCTTTGTGGAGTGATGTTTTCTTTTGCCATTCTGTTGCTTTCCAGTGATGCTGGAACTGTTAACCTTTTGCCTCAACGCTGTGTGCTCCAGCCTCTTGGAAAGTGTCCTCCAAATATGTGTGTGTGTGTTTAAAGTTCAGATTGGTTTTTCATAACTCATGCCATTGTGGAGTTGGCTTCAGTGTGCTCTCGCTCTCTGTCTCTCTCTCTCTCTCTTTCTCTTTCCTTCCTGCTACACATGGGAAATTTCAGACGCCAGCCCTGTATGTGAAAGGTTCCATATGAGAAACAAAGCTGCTGTCACACATCCAAGGTGGTATGAAGGGAAACTTATCTTGTAAGAGCCGGTTCTTTGTATCTGATTTCTTGGAGACAGATGGTCGCTTTGAAGTACGTTGTCTTTAGGAATACCATTCTTTCTGATTGCCTATCCATCTTAATTCCTGCAGATCTTATATTTCCCATTGACATTGCTTCAGTCAAGAGAGAGCATGACTTTCTGGACAGAGATGCCATAGAAGCCTTGTGCAGGTATGTGGAGAAAGATTTGTTCAGAAAAAGGAAATACTTGAGAGTATTGAGTATTTTGAAAATGCTCAACCATGGAATCCCAGAATGTAGCAGGAGCTGGTATCTTTATTGTCTGGTCCACTAATTCCAATTTTGTTCCCTAATCCAAACAGCACATTAAGTAGGGCTTTTTTAATGATAAAAATATATGTCTTTTACAAAATATTTATAAAGACAGAGAAAATATTTGTCTTTGCAAAATCTGAGAAACTTGCTTTGGTTGGGTGAAACTAGCCATAGATATATTTTGGTTTCCTGTTGTAGTTCACTTTACTGTAGTTTACCAAATGTAAATTGTGTGCCATTCCAAGGGAATTGGTGTTGTAAAAACAGATCTGGCTGTAGTGTACTTAACTACAAAGTAAAATGCTCAAACCACTACACCATGTTGGCTCTCACAATCCTTCATTTAGACACTTCATTTTTTTTAATTATTATTTTTGGTTAAAATGAATGTAGAATGTATCCTTGAGAGAGATATTACTCTGACTCTGGAGACCAGGGTTTGAATCCCCATTCAGCTGTGGAAACCCTCTAGGTGACCTTGGGCAAGTCATACTCTCTCAGCCTCAGAGGAAGGCAAAGGCAAAAACCCCTCTGAATAAATCTTCCCAAGAAAGCCTCATGAGTCTTTAGGTTCATCATAAGTTGGAAACAACTTGAAGGCACAAAGCAACAATTAAAGGATTGAATCAGTGCAATTCTGACATTTTGTGGTCAGTTTTCATCATTGATGGTCTTAAGAAGTTTTCTAAAAGAATGAATTTACTTTGATTAATTAAGTATATCATGTTTGTCAATCAAATCGAACATTAATCATCTTCACACAAACTAGTGCTATAAACACATGCTGCAAAAAAATGATGCCATCTCATTCTTCATCATTTCTTGCATTCAGCTGTCTTTTGAATGAGTCATAGGCTCAGCCACCCTGACATGGCTGTGAGGAGGAAATTTTAATTTTGCTTTTGCTCCCACTTTAAACTAGCAAAGCTAAGGTTTCTCATTATATCAAAACCCATACAAATTGTTAGGCTTTACTATGGTGTGTAAAACAAGGCCATGGCAAGCTGTGCTTTAAGAAGTTTACTTGATTTCCTAAAACAATAAACAATTGTTGGTTGAAAAAGAAATTACAGTAAAAGCTTTGGGTCTCCTTTTTGCAGATGCAGCAGAGAAGGGGAGGGCAAAAGGAAGTGCCTAGGAACTAAATAAAAACCTTGGTACTTTCCATATGTTTTGGACTGCATGTGCAGTACACCCTGATCATTGGCTATGATGGCTAGTGTTATGGACATTGTAGTCCCAAATAGCTGGAGAGCACCAACTATCAAGAATCTGTTCTAAGTATTTCTTGAGGCCAAGGGATGTACTATACATTCAAATCTCACATACAGCCAGTCACTGGAGCCCAGGGACTGGAAATGTATAGCTCACCAGAAGCTATCTGGAGCAGTCAATATAGCTAATGGCGAAGGAACATGGGATCTGCACTCCAACAACATCTGGAGAGGCTTGAATTTTTCATGCCTGGTGTACCTCTAGCATCATGAATATTCTGTAATGTCTTTGGATGTTCAGATGATCCTTTTGCAGAATTGCAAAATGGCTGTAAAGTGTGGTTATTATATCTTTATCCATATTTTTCTTGAATGATGTGACCTACTTCAAAGTTCCAGGAATAATAGTATTCTACACAATGCATTGTTTTTTTAAAAAAGTGGCAGGCTTTAAACCCAAATCTGTTTCATGAATCTGATTGTAGAAAGATTTTGTATCTTGAAAACATCTCTCAATACAAAATATGAACTCTAACTTCAAAGATATATACTAGCTGCAGGACACATGGAGTCACTGTAGATGCAATAGAAGCCCACTACAATCTGACCTAGATCTAGCACTGATTTAGTACAGATTGCATACCCTACACCATTTTGCAGATGTATACCATGACACATGTGGTCAAGCAACACATGTATCCCTGGCAAACATTATTAATGAAGGACACACTAGCTATGAGAGGCTGCAGCAGTTTGCTTTTACCTGAGTCTACAGAGAAAAGCAGGATTCTACACCTCTTCTCTCCCCCCCCCCCCCCCCAGTTAATTGAGTGAAAACTGCTTTTACACTTTGAACAGTTTGCAGCAATGAAAGTAATCAAGGGAAAAAGGAGAAAATAGGGTTGAAGAGAAAGAAATTGGGATGTTTTTAAAGCATCTGAAAAAGTGGGACAACAAAAAATTAACTGGAACAATCCCTGCCAAATCAGGACAGATGGAAGATATGATATTCTGTATATCTAACAGCAACATAGAAGGTCCTTAGGAGTATAAAGACAAATTTATACTCCTTAGGACTATAAAGACAAACTAAAAGGACTAATTATAGATTACTCTTGACTTTACAATAGGGGCGGGGGGGGGGAGAGAATAGACTGGTTAGTTCAGCTTTCCTTTTTGCCCCTGTTTGTTTATTGCTATTACTTCTTCTTAGTTTGCCTGGAGAAAGGGAGCACAGTACTCTACAGCCTGATTTTGGAAATGGGGAAGTGCTGGACTGCATCTCCATTTCCTTTGAAGTTTCATGTGAATTGATAGTCTTTTATTTTACCCAGGATTTCAGAAGAGGAAATAGCACATCCTCTATCTGCCACAGGCAGTTGGCTGCAGGGTGAGGTAACTTTCCAGAGCAAGAAGAGGGATCTGGCAGTAACAGTAAGTAGGGAGGGACCAAGCTGAAGGCTGAGCCAAGATTCGACACACCACTGCTTTTTCTTCAGCTATGAAACCAAGTAGAAACTGGTCCAATGGGGCTGATTGTGAATCAACACTTTTAATTGCTCTTGAGCAGGGGTATAGTTTACAAGGGGACCAAGTGAGGGCAACCCATCCAATAAGATTTCTGCCACAGCAAATGATTTTTTTTCCCCTTCAGTCCTCAAGTTTCTAGCATTGCAGTAATGTAAAACATCCATTGAGCATTTAGAAATACAGTGAAGCATCCAAAGGCAAGGTTACTATGGAGTTTATCACATGGAAGGAATTTCTCTCAATTGAGAATGGAGCCAATTCGCAATTACGTGAATTTTCTAGTTTAGCGAACTTACGTGAAATCTGATTGCATTCGGAATGCGTTCAGAATGACTTCCCATTTCCCGAAAATGACCCCCCCCCATTGCCCAAAATTGTGTGAGATACTCTAATATGCAATTACGTGAAATCCCATGATTGTGTTCGGAATGACTTCCCGTTGCCTGAAATTGCGTGAGATACACTCATACGCAATAACGTGAAACCACATGATTGCATTTGGATTGCCGTTGCATTATAACCCCAAATTCCGTCATATGATAAACTCCTATGATAAAGTTGCTAAGGGAATGAGGACACACAAATAAGAGTTTTAAAGAAGATTATTGCACTACACTCTTCAAGCATTGCTATTCCACTTTAACTGTTCTGGCTGCTTCCTGCTACATTCTGGGATTTGCAGTTTAGGAATGGGCATTTAGAATATTTGGCCAGAGAGCTCTTAGGCCTGACTGAACTACAAGCCTCAGAATGCAACAGGAGGCAGTCAGAGCAGTTAAGATGGAATAGCAACACTTTAAGAGTGTAGTGCAATAATTTCCTCACTCTCTGCAATGTTGGCAATTTCAGGAATGAAGGAAAATTTCATTGTGGAGGGAAGTAAACTTGGGGGGGGGGAGATGAGGCTGTAACAAATGCCTTATAAAATGTAAATTTCCAAAATCTCGGCTTGTCAACAGCCCCATGGATTCCTGTTGGAATTTTTTAAGAGCCAAGCTTTGTGTGTGTGTGTGTCAATAATCTAATATTCATAATAATTAAACCATATTGTGTTAGTTGGCCAGTTTGCAATTCTTGAGCTCAGTACAGAGGCAGTAATTAAAAAATTAAAAGGCAGTAATTAAAAAAAAACACTCGAGGCTGTTGTTTTTTAAGGTTACTTCTTATATCTACTTATCTTGACTTAAGCTCCATTGAACTTACCAGGATGTACTTCAGAATAAGCATATTGTGCTGAGAATTTATTTCTCTAGGCTCTCACTTAAGTGTGATCAGCTCTCGAGCAGAGTAAGTTCAATTTACTTCAGTGGTGCTTCCTTCTAAGTAGACATGCATAAGATTGTATTAGTGTCCAATTGCTATACCATGAAAATTATGTAAAGAAAAAAGAATTTCAGTAATATTTTGTATTCAGTTTTCCTTTTAAATGGGTCTTTTGTTTAGCCCTACAGGAAAAAAAAATCTTGCCTTTCTGTGAAGTGGGATAGTGTGTGAATTTTATTTTAAAGAGACCTCAGTGGAAAAATTGTCACAGACTGTACACTTATCTGCTTCAGCTGCCCAAGGGTCTCTTTTTTAAAAAGAAAAGAAAAGAAAGGGCCTACAGATAATCTTCTTAAAATCAAAGACATTCTTATCAGGCTGGCTGAAAATGTGTTTTCTGTGACAGATCAGAGTGGTGGGCTGGTTAAATGCACAGGTTGAAACTAGATAAAACTCAATAGAGAGGCCAGTGTTATAAATGTTTATATAAAACAAACCTCAAGTTCCAAATTGTACACAAGAACTTTTTATAAAGAAGAATGCACATGTAATTTTAATTATCTTTTAACTGTCACTTAAATTTCATCCACAACAAAGTATTTCCTGTGAAGTTTTTTTTTCTTTCCCATATAGGAAACTTATCTTGTTTTTCTCTCAGTCAGGGGATGGGAATTATGCATCCCTCCAGATATTTGTCTGCAGATCTCACCCACCCTGTCCAAGTTAGTGTTGAGTTTTATTCCAACAACATCTGGAGGCCCACAGGATTCCCATCACTACTGTGAATTACAGGAGCATGTCTGGCTGATCAAAACAACTCCCATGGCAGTGGAATCATTTTTAAATGAAGGGGCCTACAGATAATCTTTGTGAAATGAAAGACATTCTTATCAGGCTGTCTGGAAATATGTTTTCTGTGACAGATGAGAGTGGTGGGCTGGTTAAAGACAACAGGTTGTACTATCAGAAGACATTTCCTCAAGGATACGTGGTGCTCCTTTTGTTCCTTTCATCTTAAGAAGTGGGCAACTTGACCATGTGTTCCTCTATTGGTTTGCATTTAAGATCTTCTTGGACTTTGTGAGACATGAATACTCTTGCTCCTGTGATGAGATAATGCAAGGTCTCACATTTTGGTTGTTCATTTCCAGGGCCTAGAAAAATTACTTTTACCAGGGTGGGTGGGTCTGGAAGTTATCATCAAAAATATAACTTCCCCAAGTTTTGGACATCTTTCCCTGTTGTAAGGGAAGCATATATGAGTATCACTCCCAAAAAGAATATCTGGCAAAGCCTTTTTAAGGCCCAGTCTCTGTGTTACGGAAATCACCATCGTGTGAATGTGCGTACCACATGAGAGAATATTCCCATTATTTGTAATGTAAATTTGCAGACTACTGTACATTGCTGTATTTTCTTATAATAAAAAGAAGCAAGGCAAGTGACAGATGGTACATAGAGCTGAAAATGGAAACAATACAGTTGTTACCGTAGGGCTGAAACAGATGGCCCTTTTGTGCCACCTTCCAGGCAGTGTGGTGGTTATATTCCACATGCCATTGAAGCTCCTTAAATCTGATTTCCAGCTGCAGCAGGGCAGAAAATCACCCCCTTTTTTTCTTTTTTTCCTTCCCTATCTATCTATCTATCTATATTGCTGGGCCAAAGGTGAGCGGCTCATTTTTGGGGCTGGCAAAAAGGCAGATTCGGGCCACGGTATGCGGTTCCCCCCGGCCCTAGTCCAGCTTCAAAAGGGGCAGCCTGTTTTGCCCTTAATTAAAGTTCTTAAGCTGTTTGAGCCCAAATGTTGTAGTATCAAAATCATGAGCCATTGACATTGTGTGCTCCCCTCCTTCTTGTACAGTCTCAAGGAAGACAATGGAAGCTTTTGCTTATCCTTCTTAACCAACATCTATTGTGATGTCCGGACCCAAAACTGTGATTAATTTTAATCATAGTTTGGAGAACCATGCCAGCTTCCTAAACTACAACCTTCATTAAAGGCTAATTACGTTTTGTCTGAATTCAGAGATTAAAACTTAATGCAGATAAATGTGGAAGCAGCAAACTGTGACAAAAGGAAAAACTTCCAATTTCATATGGTACAATTGAGCCAAATTAGTTAAGCATGATGTCTGAGTGATGTACTGTCAGCTTGTATTTCCGGACCGTACTAAATAATGCTGAAAGTGAGCAAAGTTGGACTTAACCTATTCTGACCTGAAGCTTTGCCTTTCATGAAGTCATTTAAAAGATTCCTATTGGCCTCCATTAGAGTGGCCATAAGATACTGTTAGTGACACACACACACATAGAGTGGCCACTGAAACAGTATGAGAGGAACAGTATGAAAGAAACTGTGCAACCAGGGTGAGAGAGGAGTCTTTTTTATTTTCTTTCTTTTGGAGAGATTAGCAGAGCTGTCCTGGGGCTATAATGAAAGTAATTATATTACACACAGGGGAAAAAAACAGTATAGGCACCTGAGGTGCGGAAAATTAGTTTTTCTCTTTGAAATTTCATCTTGGTAGACTTGGAAAAAAATTAATGAAAGTACCATAAGGCTGTACCATGGAAACAAGTTCTGATTGAAAGTATCTGCTTTTTCACACTACGGGGCAAACAGGATTTAAACAAGAGTTAAACAGGAAATGTCCTGTGATAAACATAGGGCATTTCCTGTTTAACTCTCATTTAACTCTTGTTTAAATCCTGTTTGCCCCCTAGTGTCATAAAGCAGATAGTCAAGAAAAGAGTGGGGCAGTACCCATATATACACAAAGTATAGTCATTTTCACAACTGCTTACAATTCTCATTATCTAGACATCACTCTTTATAGTCTTCTGATCATGCAAAATCAGTGTAAACCCTGCTAAGATTATATTGATGCAAGTAGGACCTGCAACAAATTGTTGCATTGTTGGAGCTCATGTATCTAGGATGACATCCAGCCATTTCCTTTTCCAGAATGTAAAGTAGTATCTTCCAGAATACTCCATTCATTGTCCTCCTTTGTTTTTTCTTTTATCTACCCCAGTCAGCATTCCTGGCACTGTGTATACTTACTAAACTATTGCAGAGGATGGAGTGGGGAGTTATAAAAACTATGTCAAAAATTCTGTTAACTGGATCATATGTCATAAGATGAGGTTAAGTTGTTTGCTTGTCTAAGAAAGTGGCAAATACCCAATATACAGCATTGCTGTGCTACTTTAACCTAGTTTATACAAATACTTTATGAAATAATAGAAGAACTTTACAACTTTAAGAGGCAGCACATGATGAAATACTTTGCCATAGAGGGTCAGAAACCCTACCCCACACAGATAATTAGTTCCTAAGTAAAGTGTTGATAAGAAATTGTTACTGTGTGCCTTCAAATAATTTCTGTCTTACGGCCTCCCTAAGGCAACCCTGTCACGGGTTTTTTGGGGGCTGAGAATTTGTGATTCACCCAAGGTTACCATTTCCATGGCTAAGCAGGGAACTGAACCCTAATCTTCACAGTCATAAGTATATGCCCTGTGTCATTAAGGGGGAAGTAGAATCATGTCTGAAAGCCCATGCCCTTTGCCATCATATTGACCCAGGATTCAGATCTCAGATCACTTGTCTAACTATAGATGATAAAAAATGAACACTCTTGATTGAGATCAGTTTTTAGAATATGCTAGGTTAAGAGCACAATGTCATGTGACCAGAAGGTTATTCAGACACTTATGTTGTATGGGCATGTGGCTATCTATATGCATGTATGCATTTTGGACACAGCTGGTGCATGTTTGTGAATAACTGTGTACATGCTGACTGCAAAGATAACAAGGGACTAGATTCTTTAAAAGTGTGAAATACAGATAGTTTTATTATTGTTGCTTAAGCATTATGTATGTCTGTATATGATCACTCCAGTGTTCTATATGATAAGAGTATGAGAAAAGGTATATTATATAAACAAAAATCCAATGTGGGTGAATTTCCACAAACTGATCATGCTGATGGATATATAATTAAAGGAAGGTTAAAGAGTAGTAGCAGTTTCTGTGTTGTCCAAGTCCAGCTCTGGTTAGTACCTGGATAGGAGGCTGCCAACAGTTGCCAGGTGCTGCAAGCTATATTTCAGAGGAAGGAACAGCAAAATCACCTCTGAGTATTCTTTACCAAGAAAACCCTATGGAATTCAGGGGTCACCATGGGTGAACAGGATTCTTGAAGGGCACATATACACAAATATACATGGTGTTAATTAACTGATTTTTTTTTCATATTCGATTTCGTGTGGACACTGTGTCAGATGTACATGGCTTATTCCAAAATACTTAATTTCAACCAAAGATTGCAGCACTCCAAGAAAAGTCAGTCCCTGGAAGGCACTGGTAGTTTTCCACTTGAACAAGAAATTTGTATGACCAACAACAGTTACTTCAAACTAAGTCTCCAGTTGAACAAACCATTCTTTATGCCCAGCTCATAAGAAACTGGGTTAGCAAAGCTTCCTTTTATGTTTCTGCATCTGCATCCCACCCACCTGACAAAACCTGGTATCCAAATGGTGTAACGTATTGAACATAAACACTATTTTTGAGACTCCCCATTTGGTCATTTGTATGTAAATAAGCTTAGTGAGAACTTCTTCAATAATCCTTTAGTTGAAGTCATTAGTATCGCAGAATGACATGTTTAATGTTTAATCTTGTATGGTTCTTCCTCCATAGACGTTTGAATACGCTAAACAAATGTGCAGTGATGAAGCTAGAGATCAGTCCACACAGGAAACGGGTAAGTGCATTTGACAAATCTTTCACTGTACTGAAAAAAAGTAGAAAGCATTGCTTTGCATGCCAATTTTCCTGCTGAACTTATATCTACTTCCTTGGAAGCAATCCCTATTGATCTTAGTAAGATTGATTCCCTAGCAGGTATATATAGGGCTTCAACATGTTGATCCATGTTGAACCTTGAGAGACATCTTTCAGGTAAACAGGAATAGGATTTTAATTTTCTTTGACAAAATGGTTTTATGTCCAGAAATAAAGGCCTCTTTTAAAGACATACCATATTAGTCTGGGGATTCAGTATACAAAGAGATCTTGTAGCTACTTTTGGGGGGTGTTAATGGGAGTGACAATATTAAACGCATTGGACAATGGTGCTTATATTGCAGGATTCAATGAAACTGGTTCTTGATTTTCATGAAAAATTAGTTTTGTTATATTGCTATTATATTTTGCTTAAGCCATACTAATGATCCTTTGCCCCATATGGAAATAACAGAAAAATATATAGTAGTTTTTGGACTACTTTTCTGAGAATCAAAATGGCCTTGCTAAAATAATAATAATAATTATTATTATTATTATTATTATTATTAATAACCCGCCCCTCTGAATGAACAATCAGGGTGGGGTACAACATTTTAAAAACAGGTACAGTTAAAATATTACAACCCAGTCGGTTGTAGGATTCTTGGCACTGAGGTTCATAAAGTAAACTGTTCCAGGTCAAAAGGAACCTAGTAGGAATGAGTTTTGATCAGTATGTCCCATCTCAGATGAATATAGGATGACTTCTGGATCGAAAACCTTTTTAAAAAGCAAAATGCATTTTACTGTGTCTTATAAATATAATTCTGTATTTTTTAAAATGCATCTTATCTATGCAAAATATTATTCTCAAATTAGTCTCAAATAAATTAATATGTTTACAACTATTTCCTTGTCTGCAACAGTAAAAACAATGACAAAATATTAAACAGTAGCGAAAATGAACTGAATAGTACTGCACTCCTCTTCACTTCTCAAATGTGTAAAACGAATAAAAGGTCTTAACTTGCAACTGAAGTGTTAAAATTCAATGTAGTCAAGCCTGTCTTATGCAGAAGAGAATTTCACAACAGGGGCCACACCCAAAAAGATTGTGGTCTTGATATCTGACATTTTGATCTGTGTAAACTGTAGTACAGAATTGAGGTCTCATTTGCTGATCTGATTAAAATAAGGTCTGGGTATCCACTATGAGCTCTAGACCAAGTGAAAAATGTTAGCAGCAATCAGACATTAAAACACCAAAGTTGCCGTTGAATGAATACAGTTCCTGAACAAGTCTCACTAAAATAAAATCTTGTGTACCTGCTCTTCATCTCACTGAATATTGTTCATTGATGAATAAGATTCAAGTCCTATTTGTTCTTATTTGGAAGTTAAATGCCACTGAGCAAAGTCATGTTTGCGTCTCACAAGACATGCATGGAATCCAAGTATACATTAATCATCTTAGTACTGCCTACTTATCAAAATCTAAATACTTCAAAGCTAGGTCAAATTTCCTCCCTCTCCCTTTGAGGTATTTGGTAATCACTGATCTGATTCCATAGAATAAAGGGCATGCTTTACATGTTGGCAAAAGTATCATTTACTGTAATGGATCTGGATTGCATCAAAGATTCTGTAAGCAGTTCACATTTAAAGTTGCATGTACTGGAAGTTCAATCAACCCTTGTACTTAAAACAGTTGTCACAGACCATACTGGGTTTGTTTGTTTGTTTGTTTTGTTTTTCTTTTCAGTTATAGTAATGATAGCCTGTCAACTTAGGGCGACTCCATGAATTTTTTAGGATTTTTATAGGCAACGAGTACTCTCAGGTAGCTTGCCATTGCCTTCCTCTGAATATAGCCTGCAGCACCTGATATTTCCTTGAGGTTACCCTTCCAATTTCTAAGCAGGCCTGAGCCTGCTTAGCTTCCAAGATCAGATAGCATCTGTTGCCTTCAGGGTAATTGAGCTGTTTTTGTAGCGGGACTTTTGCTTGCTACTAATAGAGAAGTATGTTGTTCAAAATTGGCAGTATCCACTTGTCAAATGCGGACACTACTGCATTATAGAGGAACTATGACAGCTTCAGAAATAACAGCCCCGTGTAGATAGCTGGAAATGGGGTTACTTCCATCAGATGATAATGCATGATGAGCCACTCAAAAACAAGAACTTATAAAGTAACTTCACACTCACAGTATATTTTATATCATGTGCACTTCTCCTTTGCAATAATGATCTTGTCCCATCATCTGAACCTAGTGATGGTAGTTTAAGCTGGCAGCTGAACACTGAGGGGTTTTTCATATCACACAATTGCAACACTATGATTTCATTGTTGTGGTTCTGTGCTATGGGATTTTGGGATTTGCAGTTTAGGGAGAGGTAGTTAGAATTATCAGCCAGAGAGGTGTAATAACCCACCAAACTCCAAATCCTAGGATTCCATACAGTGGAACAATGGCAGTCAACATGGAATCATAACACTGTAATTGAACTATTGAAGTCGCCAACTGCTGCCACAGTGCAAAAATAATTTGTAGTTTGGTGGGGCACCAGACCTTTCACTTATAGGAAATTAAATATCTTACAAAACTACAGATCCTAGAATTCTGTAGCACTGAGTCGTGGCAGTTAAAGTGGTATCTAACTGCTTTATTTCTGCAGTGGACCAACAGCCAACATCACAGTCGCAGGGTTAGCAGCTGAGAAAAGGAACAGTGTAGTATGGACTTTGAAAACACTACAGGCAAGGAGATTTCACCTAAACATTAGGAAGAATGTCCTGATGGTAACAACTGTTTGACAGTGGAACACACTCCATTGGAAAGTGGTGGAGTCTCCTTCTTTGGAGGTTTTTGGACAGAGGCTGGATAGCCACCTGTCAGGGGTGCTTTGACTGTGAGTTCCTGCATGACAGGGGGTTGGAATGGATGGCCCTGGAGTCTCTTCTATGAGTTCTAATAGTTTACATTTCCTTGATTTAGAGCTAACACTTTATGTTGGTTTTTGTCTCTTAATTCCTGTATCTCCTGACATCCAGACAAAGGAAACGTACACAATTCTTCAAAGATAATGTTTCGTCTAGCTAGATTGTGGGTAGATTTCACCAATGCCAATTTTTCTATTTAGTGAATCCTGCTTTACATAAAGAGATCCTTTCATTTTAGGCTTGTAGCTAAAGAAAGGCAACTTATTTCATAGTAACTAAATTGCCAGAGAGAGTTTTTATAAAGAGTGTTGTTCGTTCAATAAAATTCAGCTGATAAAATGTCTAAATATGTGGAAATGTTTAATTCCCACTCACTTTAAAAGAAACAATCTGAAGCTTAAGCAAACTTAATAATATTCAGTCGAGGGGAGAGATGCAGTTGAGTTTATCCAGGTAATTAGAGGATCCCTGGGCTTATCTCCTTTGTTAACAAGGCCCCCTCATCACTTTGCTTTGAAAGAAAGAAAAAATGCTAGTTAAAGATAGTTTCTGATAAGTTTTGTTCTGTAGTTTCAGGGTTTCAGAATGTTTGAGCTAGTTCTTTTAGAATACATTATTCTCCATATTTTTTCTTGTATTCTTCTTTAATAACTTAGTGCTTTTCCATATAAATAGAAAGCAAGATTGCCACATCTGTGCTATTAATACCTTGGCCTTCCTGTTTAACTGCTTGAACTAGATTGCCTTGCCTTACCTTGCCTTGCTTATAAAGAAAGTAATCAGTGAAGGGGGGGGGGTATCTTTGTAATGTTGGCAGTTTACCTGTGTGAATCATCAGTGACATCTCAAAATCCATGCAGTCAAATAATGTAAGATGCCAAGAGCCAATTCTGGAAAGGCCTTTTCTCCAGATTCTGTTTTATTGTCAGCTGCTATCTGTGGGAAGAAAGGAAGACCGGGCAAGGCCTGGAGGCATGAACCAACAGCAGTCTCTCTCTGGTCTCATTAGTCACACTTAAAGACCCTTTAAACTGAGTCAGGAGTTACAGGGCTACCATTCAGAATACCTCTTAATTGCAGCCAGGGAAATAAACAGAGAAACACTATTGACCAAGATTGCAGAGTCGTGCCTTCACTGGCTCCAGTCAAATATTTTATGCATGCCATAGTTTTTCAGTGATCTAAATAGAATCTGTTATGACTAATTGTGCATCTGCAGATGCTTGGGTTAGTGGCAGTAGAGGATGCCATACTTGCTAGAGTTATTTCCAGCTTGAACAGAATTTTCTTTACATTCCAAACAAATGTTTTGTTAAAACTGCATTTTAAAGTAGTTATTTTGTCTGTATGTATCACAGAACATACTACTTGGCTTTTTGCTTCTGAGATTAATTGCAATCCATAGCATTGCCATCAGTCAGAAAGAGCTAATTTTTTATCAATCTGTGGGCCTTCTAACTGGAATTTTTCATCCCAGTTCTGCTCGCTCCCAACTGCATGAAATCAAGGTCTTAAGAAAAGTGTCTGAAAGACCATTTCTCTATATGTATACCTACTTGAGTTTTAAGATCTTTAGGGGGAGGCTTTCTTTTGATCCCACTTCCATCACAGGTATGTCTAGTGGTAACCTTCTCAGTAACTGCCGTCTGCTTATGGAATTCTTTTCTAATAGAGGTTCATTCCCTCTGATCTCTTTTTGCCAGCAAGCAAAGACCTTCCTATTTAAATGGAGCTTCAGCTTTTAACTAATTAGAATTAGTGTGCTGAGATTATTTAATGATCTAATTTTTATGTTCAGATTGTGTGAGCTATTTTCTTTCAGCTTATAGTGTAAGCCACTTTGTGTCCCCTATGGGAGAAGGGTGGGATGTAAATTAAATAAATAGATAGATAAATAATGAAGCTTGGGTGCATGGTTCCCACCTGTCACTTTTCCATATCAATATTGTGAAGTGGGGGAGTGTGGATATTGATATGATTTTACTTGAAATGGAATCCCAGCACTTTTTAAAAAAAGATTAATAGGTTTGTGGAGAATTTAGAGCAAAAGAAAAGAGTGCTTCTTTTTCTACATTTACTTCCCTCCATTCCACACCACTCCAGCACCTCCCACCCAGCCCAAACTAGGAACTAGTCTTATACTAAACTAGATCTAGCCTCTAGCCCAGTATTTTCATCTCTGACTGGGAGTAACTTCAGTGTTTCAGGCAGGATTCTTTCTTAGCACTACCCAGAGATTCCAGATATGCAACAGTAAATAACCAGTAACTTCCAAGTAACTAACCAGGCCAAATCCTTTATAGGTTCCAAAATTTGGCAAGGAGTTTTCAACATGATGTGGTGGTACAAGTTCAATAATTGTGCATACATGTGTTTTCTTTTTTTGTTCAGTATGTAGAGCCACTCTACAGGAACATAGGAAACTGTCTTTATTGAGTAAGACCATTGGTCTGTCTAGTTCAGTGTTATCTGCATTATATGACAATTGTGCTCTGGGATTTAACACAAATGTCTTTCTCAGGCCAAGACCCTAGATCAGGCAGGATGGAGTACAATGATCAGACTATGCAGGTCTTAGCATTCCCCCTGCCTAGTAGCTATCTGTAGTAGCTAGGCCAGTAGTTTACTGGTCTAGCTGGGGAGAGAAAGGGAGTCAATGAAGAAGCAAGTGGTTTTTGCTGCCCAGGAAAAAAAATAAGGTGATGTTCCAGAGGGAGTGCACCCTTGTTCTGAATTTCCTCCCAGAAGCAGCAGCTCCCCCAGGCTTTTAACTTTTGCACGTGGAGGAAGATTTGGACAAGGTGCAAGGAGATCGAGGGGGAAAAAAACCCTTGCACCTGTCCAAAAGAAAGTACACACATGCATAATAAGCACCAACAGGATTCTCATCTCAGTTTGCCTACAGATGCCAGGGATTGGAACTTGGGCTTGTGCAGCAAAAGCATGCACTTAAGAAGAGGTATATTATGTGCTTGGTAAATCCCAAAGTGTTCAGATCAACATGGCATTATTAGTTGAAATAACATGAGCCAACTGTAGTTTTTCTCTCATGTTCAAACTATCTTGCCATTCTGTTTTGTCCTCATTTTGGATTCCCTGTTCCATTGCAGAGTGAAGATTCAGATGAGGATGAGCCTTGTGCAATAAGCGGCAAATGGACTTTCCAGAGGGATAGCAAGAGATGGTCCCGGCTTGAGGAATTCAATGTTTTCCCTCCCAAGCAGGATGTGAGCCCTTCATCCCCAGACGTGCCTGCTCTGAGCACTGCAGCTAGTCACGAAAGCATGCTGACAGATCCCAGTGATCACCAGGAAGTCATTTCCATCCACAGTATCAGTAGCAACAGCAGTCACCCCACTGCCTCCCAGAGTGAATTAGCCACACCTAGGACCAATTCGGTCATTAGCATTGGCTCTTCAAGCAATCTACTGGGAAACGAGGATTCCTTCAGCAGCATGCCCTCACCTAAAGAGCTGTCAAACTTCAGTTTTAGCATGAAAGCTAATGAGAAGAATGCCAAGTCCAGAACAAGAAGCCTTTTAAAGAGGATGGAGAGCCTTAAAATAAAAGGCTCCCATCATGGTAAAAACAAAGTCCCTTCGAAGCTTGGCCTTATCATCAGTGGCCCCATCTTGCAAGAAGGTGTGGATGAAGAGAAATTAAAGCAACTGAACTGTGTAGAGATCTCTACCCTGAATGGCAATCACATCAATGTCCCTATGGTACGCAAAAGAAGTGTCTCCAATTCTACCCAGACCAGTAGTAGCAGCAGCCAGTCAGAGACTAGCAGTGCAGTCAGCACCCCTAGCCCCATTACAAGGACACGGAGTCTCAGCACCTACAGTAAAAGGGTAGGAATGTACCTGGAAGGCTTTGATCCTTTCAACCAGTCAACATTCAATGATGTCCTGGAGCAGAACTTTAAAAACCGGGAGAATTTTGCAGAAGACACCGTCTTCTTCATTCCAGAAGACCACAAGCCTGGAACATTTCCCAAAGCTCTTTCTAATGGGAACTTTGCTCCCTCAGAGAACAGCACATCTGTGAACTGGAGAACGGGGAGTTTCCATGGACACGGTCATCTCTCCCTCAGGAGGGAGAACAGTTCTGACAGCTCCAAAGAGTTGAGTATTGGAAAGAGACGCAATTCCTCCAGTTCTATGTGCAGTCGCCTCAGTATTTATGACAATGTGCCAGGCTCTCTTCTCTATTCCAGCACGGGTGACCTGGCTGATCTTGAAAATGAAGACCTTTTCCCTGAACTAGATGACATCTTGTACCATGTCAAAGGCATGCAGAAAATTGTGAACCAGTGGTCAGAGAAATTTTCAGATGAAGGAGACTCAGACTCAGCTCTAGACTCAATTTCTCCATGCCCTTCATCTCCCAAGCAGATCCTCCTTGATGTGGACAATGACAGGACAATAGCCAGTGACCTGGACAGCACAGGAAATTCACTGAATGATACAGAAGAGCCTACGGGAATTCAGGAGAGAAGAGACTCTGGGGTGGGTGCATCACTGACACGGTCAAACAGGTCAGTAAACTCTAATTTCCACTCCTTTATACAATGGAAAATGTACATTAGTAATACAAAATTAATTTAAGTAAAATGGTAACACAAGGCATTTCACCACCACCATGTGAATCATCAGGCTACTTAGATTGATAGAACATAAAAAATATTTAAGTATAAAACATAAGTATGAAATTATATATTTACCATATATATATATATATATATATATATATTTGTATGGGATACATTTCTACTAATTCTGACTCCAGTTGTTTCCATTTCCACCTCTGCAGCTCTGCCTCCAACTCCATAGCTTTAGTTTTCCTGCTGAAAAATGGGGTCACACACCCCATAAATGTAGCTCCAAATCCACTTCTGGTTTCATAAAAATGCTGAGGAGGGAAGAAGTCCTGGCTTCTGTAAACATTCCTCATGGAAATGTTAGCTAAAAATCTGAAACAACAGGTTTTATAAAATGGTGTGATACCAGTAAGATAGCTATTACTGTTTTAAAAAAGTAGAATGATAGGAAAACACCCTTAAGAGTATAAAAATCTGCTGAGAAAAATTTTTGATAAGGAAAATTTATTTAACAGCTCTTAAAATCCTGATGAATAAAAGTTTCTCTGAGGCTTTGGGGGGGGATGTCATTTAACACAGGGACTTTTGAAAAAAGTAACTAGAAGTGCTGTCTTTTTTTCTGTTCTCCTCTAAATGAAATGCACGTAGCCTTACCTGGATTGGGATCCTAGTTGGGGGGATTACAAAGTCAAATTTATGCCATCACAGTTCACTTTTTTGATTGTTGTGGAGGTCCAGATTCATTACCAACCTCTTAGGATCTGGATTTTCTCTTGGATTTTACAAAGTGTTTTATGTATTGCATGTTATATGTATGATGATCTTGCATTAGATTATTGAAGATTATAGCTATATCCTTCAGCATAGTCCAAAAGAAT
The DNA here is from genome assembly GCA_034509955.1 of Urosaurus nigricauda. NCBI lineage: Eukaryota > Metazoa > Chordata > Lepidosauria > Squamata > Phrynosomatidae > Urosaurus > Urosaurus nigricauda. Next base: position 132,982,231 of record JAOEGL010000005.1, on the reverse strand, counting down.
TTTGCCACATCTAGACAATCCAGCTGTAAGATGCCACAAATAGTAGCTGGAATACTTAACTTTTGTGTTTGCTATGCATCTTGCTTGAGACAAGTCCAGGGATGAGAAAGGGCAAAAGATGGAAATCTTAATGGTGTTAGACCTTTTCAGTGGGCAGTGCCAAACGGGAATGCTCCAAGCCATCTATCTTTTACTTCTGATTTGTTCTACTTTTTTTTTTGAAAGAGTCCAGTCTCCTGACTTCTTTTCCTTGATTCTTTAATTATGGCTAAGCAATCAAATTTGGATTGCCTCATGCTAGCAGAGAGAATGCAGATGGTTTTATAAAGGTTTTACAAAGACCTTGAAGACTTTACATCACCTAGATGTTGGTGCAGTGTGACTCATCACTTCTTTATGGCACATTATGCTATGATACTCTTCTGTACAGCTTTGACTTGTCTGTGCTATCAAACTTCTGACTTTTCTCCTTCTCCATAAGGCACCGAATGAGGTGGCACAGCTTTCAGAGTTCCCATCGACCAAGCTTAAGCTCAGCATCATTGCAGATTGACTGTCAGTCCGTGGCACAGATGAACCTGCTGCAGAAGTATTCTCTTTTGAAGCTAACAGCACTGCTGGAGAAATACACACCTTCAAATAAACATGGCTTCAGCTGGTAAGGAGCTGCATATATCCTTTACAGATCTTTGACTAGTCAGAATTTATAAATAATAAAACTCCTTTTTTAAAACAAAAATGTACACAGGATGATGCACAGACTTGGGCTTTCTCACATCTAAAGAGTATAAATAGTCCACAATTCTGGGGCAGTGGTTCATTGGGTTGGGTCCAGATTTCAAAAAAACAAACAACACAAAAAAACAGTGGAGCCAAGGGAAACAAACTTCCCCCTTCTTTCCTCCTCATGGCAGCTCCCCTAGTACCTCCTAAACAGTAGATTGGCGAAGTCTGCTGAATGCCAGTTGTTAAGGTTTCCCTGAAAATCCAATGGAATTCCATTCATAGAAGATGCCTTGGCTCTATTTTGGTAGACCCCTCATCCCTCTGCATCACAGTCTACCGTTCATCAGCAGTACCCCAACTCTTTAGGAAATTGGAGAGTCTGTCATGCACAGGCAGCCAGTGAATTTGTTGCCATGAGAGTAGTTAATCCACTTTTTAATTTTAATAGCTGTTCATCACAGGTTTTCCAACTTTTATGGCAGCTCTCCCAGAGCTAAATCTCTAATAGGATCATGTATAGTACACGGAGGACACCAGCACAACCAGAAGTATCTGTAGGAAGAATTACGGTAAAACTGAAAATGGATTTGCCACTTTGCAACAACAGATATACAGTGGACCCTTCCCATCCATATGGTTATGGTGGGCCCTGTGAATGGCAAAAAAAATGTGGTTGGTCATGCCCCATGTTATTTCATGGCACTGATGTGTGTATGGACAAGTCAGCACATCCACCTGCATGCACCACCATTGAATAATATGGGGTGTGGAGATCTACGAGTAGTCAAAGCCACAGATCACCAGTCCACCCCATCCACATGTACTGCCATGTTGCAGGTGCGTAAATCTAGATTCAGCCCTCCACCTAACTGTATGTGGTAGACTGCAATAAATCTTAAGGTTCTGTTTTAACACATAAGTCTTAGGTCCTTTAGTAAACATGTTCTGTCATTAAAATGCCAATAAAAAAATCTTAATGTCTGATAAACAGAGCTGTTTCTGTGGGAATATATGGTAGCCAAAAGTACAAAATAAGTAATTTTTTTTTAAGTAGGGCCAGTCTACTCTGCTACTATTTCTCCATCTGGTCCCGTTCCCTCCTTCCTTTCCTTGGAACTAGCTGAGAGTATTTTAAATCCAGCTTCAAAGCTCTTCCTGTTCAAAAGCTGTTATTATGGGATCCTGTACTAAATACAGAAGTTGTTTGTTCTGACAGACAGAAATAAGTTTTGCCCAGTTTATCCTTGCATGCTTCAGATTCTCAGTGGACATTGTAATGTATGTGGATGTGTGTCTGTGTGTTTGTTTTTAATGTTACGTTCCAGTGCCATGTGTTTTGATGGAATGGGAATTAAGCATATACTTATATCAATAACATTCTGTGTTAAGCTTTGTGGAAACATAAATGAGGTGGGATGGTTATATGGTAGATTAGTCATTCCTAAGCCAAAAATGTTGTTTATATAGCTATCCTGTAAGTTTAGAATTTTATTGGTTTGTGTCATTCCTAATCCTGCTTCGCATATTAACTTGCTTCTTTACTGAACTCAACTTAAAAGTGTAAAGCAATTTTATTAAGTGAAATGGCAGTGCTCTGGAATTTCTTAGGGTAGGCTTTATTTCTTAGTAGGTGAAACCAATGGAAAGATCTTTACCCAAAGTGGGTAAAGAAGGTAAGGTGTGTGTGGGGGGGGGGGGGGAATGGGCCTCTTGAAAAGGTCACTTGTCAAACTAAAACTTGTTACTGGCAAAACCCAATGTATTACATCAGTTTCCTGCTGTGACATAGGCTGGTGGGTGGTGAGGTGGGTTTGAGGGCTTTTTAAAGCAAGTGGTTAACATACAAAAAGCTCATTGTTCCCATGTCTGTCTTTCCTAAGAGTCCTAAAGAAGCAAGATTATAAAGGGTCATTGACTGCTAGATTTGTGTTTGACTCTTACAAGTTTTGACATGGCCACCCTCATTCTGCCCTATACCTTTTGGTCTGGCACATCAGGGCTTGCAAAATTAGCAAACTGAAATGATTCCCCAATTATGTGATATAATGCATAAATTGATTCTGTAGCAATACCTTCATATTTTTTAATGTTACCATCATAATTGTTTTGACATGGTCGTCCTCAAGGATTCATCACTTAGTTGGTATACAGGCTGTGCCAAAAGTCATGCCCCCAGTTTGTTATATAATTAATTATTAAATTAAATGTTTAAATTGGCTGCCACTTTCTTCTAAACACATTCTTATTCAGATGATGTATGACCTTGGTGCATTCCTAAGTAAACCTACATTTTTCCTGATGGTTCCCAATTTCTAATGCAATGGCCTTCTTTAAATCATCTAAAATGCCTATGTGGCATGGTGTTGGTAATATAGTGATAATTTTCTTACACACTTTATTCTGTTCATTGCAACACTTCAAAACATTGCCTGTGTTGATATGAGAATTTGGCTAGAATTGATTTCAACATTTCATAGATAAATTAAAGGCAAGACCAAGCCACCTTGGCAGAAGAAGCATAGGAATTCAATTTTCACTTGAAAGATTAATTACAAAACAACTTTTACACAGTGGTGACACAGCAAGTTAAAGGCACAGCATGAAGAACAATATTTTTCTTGACTACAAGTCCAAAAAATAATTTCTGGGGGTGAAAGGTAACATTTCCAAGCTCACTTTAAAGCATATTGTGTTTATTTTTTAGGCTTTTTTTATATCTTAATGTAAAGGGAAACAAAAACAAAATAAAGCTTTCTTTCATAGTGAGTGATAACCTCTAGTCTTGCAGTGAAAGGAGTTCATCTGGTCAGTGCCTGGTGAGAGACTACCTGTAGTAAATTCCATGCTGGATAGAATGTAACATGTAACTTTGTAAAATTAAAATTCTTTTTTTTAAAAAAATTGAAGTGACTAATGAACAAAAGTTGATTAAAACTATCAGTTAAAAACTATTTATGGTTCTACTCTGTAATATTGTGCTTACCTTTTAGGGACTTTTCTGACAGCCTTTTCTTAACTTAGCAGAATATTGTAATTCAGGTTTTCCATACTGCTATTCTCAGTCAAGTGAGATATTTTCTGACATTCCTCTTCCTCCACAGCCCACAGATGGAAATAGAAACATAGAGTGGGTATTTGAGAGAAACAACACATGCACATGAAAAAGACACTTGATACTTTGTCCGCCTTTATCACACTTATTTCTGTTCCTCTGCAGGGCTGTGCCAAAGTTCATGAAAAGGATAAAAGTCCCAGATTATAAAGACCGAAATGTGTTTGGAGTTCCCTTAACAGTTAATGTCCAACGTACAGGACAGCCTCTTCCACAGAGCATTCAACAAGCCATGCGATACCTTCGCAAGCACTGCCTGGATCAGGTAGGATTCTTGTTCCACTCTTGTTTTCCAGAATCTCCAAAGTTTATTTTTCCAATGCTCTTGGTTAGCTCTTTGCTTTTGAGAACTCTGTTGGTAGGTCAAGGAAATACATTGAGACCTGAATTGTAGTCCCAAACTCAAAATAATGTCATCTGTCAATGTACCTACCTCTTTCGCATATTAGTGTATCAGACAAAGAAAGATATGTAGTGATGTTCCAGGCAAGTGAGAGAGAAAAGGGAGTCATGTGTTCTTCCACATAAGGTTAAACTGCTTACACGTAAACACCTAGGATATCAAATAAAATGTTATGCAACACTTTTCCTCCTTGGTACTTTTAACATGAGGAATATGAGAAATATCCTTTGAAAAAGACCACAGGGACCATCCAGTCCAACCCCCTGCCATGCAGGAACTCACAATTAAAGCACCCCAAAAGATGGCCATCCAGCCTCTATTTAAAGATCTCTGAAGAAAGAGAATCCACCACCCTCCAAGGGAGTGTTTTCCACTGTCGAACAGCTCTCACTGTCAGGAAGTTCCTCCTAATGTTGAGGTGGAATCTCTTTTCCTGTAGCTTTCATCTATTGTTCTGGGTCCTATTCTCTGGAGCAGCAGAAAACACGTTAACTCCATCCTCAATATGATATCCCTTCAAATATTTAAACAAGGCAATCATATCACCTCTAAACATACCTAGCTCCCTAAGCCTCTCCTCATAGGGCATGGCTTCCAGACCCTTCACCATTTTCAAACATGTGATCTTCTGTTTCAGTCTGATATGGAAGAAGGTAGAAGGACTGTAAACACATGCTACTTTTTCACATAACAAAAACCTGGGTTTCAGAACCTCCACCTTCTAATTGCAAACAAAAGAACTTACTGTAAATAATCTGTTCTATATAATGTGTATATCTGTCTTTTGCCAAGTAGGTTGGCCTTTTCCGAAAGTCTGGAGTCAAGTCAAGAATCCAGGCATTACGACAGATGAATGAAAGCTCACCAGGCAAGGTCAGCTATGAAGGGCAGTCTGCATATGATGTGGCTGACATGCTGAAGCAATATTTCCGTGATCTCCCAGAACCACTCATGACCAACAAACTTTCAGAGACTTTCTTACAGATCTACCAGTGTAAGTCATGGATTTTCATCAGTTTCATTTTTAGTCCTCTCCAAATATGTCTTCTTAGTACATAATTTCTCAGACTATTATGCTGAAAACAACATGTAGTTTGATATTTTAGACTGGATAGTCCTTGTGGTCTCTTCCAGCCTTTTGATTCCATATCTCATTATGTATATGCAAATATTCCAAAATAAATAATAATCCAGAACACATCTGGCCCCAGTCATTCCAGATAAGGATATTCAACCTGTAGTAGCATTTATGTTAATAAAACATTATTATTTTGTAAGTGCAATACATGGAGTGGGCCCTCATTTGCCTGGGAAAAACTGACAATAATATTCATGGCGTGGATGAGTCTAACATTTCTTAAACTTCCTGACCTGCATACTATAATTTCTGCTCCAAAACAGCCCAGCACCAGTTATCTATGTCAGAGATGGGTAAGCGGTTGCTCTCATTCTGTATTTCCTATCAGCCCTAATTATTTACTTTAGTTATTAAAATATTTATCTACACTCTGTAACTGAATATCTCAGAGCTGTGTACAATAACATAAATTTAGGACAATAAATAGCAATAATTTTAAAAGGTTAATCATATCCTAAATCATTATCACTTGAAACCAGATTATGTAAAAGAAGTTAAAATAATTTAAAATAAAATAATGTGCAAATTTGATATAATCAATTTAGCCTCAGAAACTTTAATTAAAAGACACGTTTCAACCTGAAGAGCTGAAGTGACATCATCATTGGGACCAATCTGAGGAGAAGGCATTCCATCAGTAGGACCTCACAACTAAGAATCTCTCTTCCATGTCTTCCCACATATATGTATGGGACACAAAGAGGAGTGCCTTCAACAGATCTCAGTTCCCAGGCACACATATTTAGTCTACAGAGATAATAGTGAGGGATGATGAAGACTGCAGTCCAACAACATTTGGAGGCTGCCAATTCCAATAGATAGACTTGTGCTTTTTTAAAGCATACAAGCCTCCCTGAGAGGAACTTGCCACACAATTTGGAAACCATTGCAATAGTCTCTTGGATGCATTTTTCTTCCATATATATATATATATATATATACACACACAGGTGTATGCAGGTATTAATCATTTCAGTTTCATTCACAGCTATGCATTTTTCTACATGGTCCCTAATGTGTGTGCATGTGCTCCTGCACGCGTGTGTATAGGTTGGTGCTGTGATTTTATGTGCGAAAATTATTTGCTTGTTTGTTTTTCTGGTTTCTTCATTTTTAATGTTGACTTTCCATATTATTAAATTCTGTATTTAATTTTTTTCATCTTTGTCACAATCCAATTCTATTTGTTAATTAGCAACAAAATGTATCAATCTCTCATAGTTTTCTTCCACTATGCAGGGCTTTTTTAAAGACAGCAAGTCAAGAATTTATCATGGCCACTCTTTCTTCTGTTTTTAAGCCCAGAGTTGTGTGATTTATAGCCAGCTTCCATTTCTAAAAATTTGTCCACTGAAGCAATGCTCTCTGCTTATTGAAGGTCCGTCTGGATATTTTCTGGTGCCAAATTTGGGAATAATTTAAGGGCTATTTATTTTAATTGCCTCCCTGGTTGAGGAATTGGTGTGCATGAATTCTTTTGCAGCCCAAACTGGCAGATCTTACTCTTTATGTATTCGTCACCACCCATGTTCATAAAATGGAGAAGCCCCCATTTAATTTAATGGTCCTTTTTAGCAGGACTGCAGAAGTGTGTGGCTCTCAAAATTAAATTCTAAATATAACTCTGGAATATTCAGAGCTTTGTTGAGTCTCTTGCTAGGCAGGAAATACCTGAGGGCAGTTAAGCTGTTGACCAAAAAAATCCAAAAACCTTCATTTGCCATGAATGGTATGCAGTGCGCTGAAGGAAATCGCTGCAGACTAGAGTCAAAAATAGTTAAAACTAGAGTTTGCTTTGGGATGCATTCATTCTATATGTGTGGAAAATCAATGAGTTGATGAGAGGATTGCTAATCTTCTGCAGATGTGCCAAAGGACCAGCGTCTCCAGGCGATCAAGGCAGCCATTATGCTTCTACCAGATGAGAACAGAGAGGTCCTACAGATCCTCCTATATTTTTTGAGTGACGTCACGGCTGCTGTGAAGGAAAACCAGATGACGCCAACAAACCTTGCTGTGTGCTTAGCACCTTCTCTTTTCCACTTGAACACCGTGAAGAGGGAAAATTCCTCGCCAAGGCAAGTCTCATCCTGTTGGCTTTGCTGTTGAAGTACTTAAAATATTCTTTCTTTTTAAATGTTTGGAATTCCCCTTCAAAACCAAAATCACTCTAGCATTTGTGTAAATGGTCTCCACTGAACAGTATTGTGAGTAATAAAATAGCAGTAATTATAACTGTAAAGGTTAGCATTGTGTAGTGGTTTCAGCATTGGACTACAGTTGTGGTGATCAGGGTTCAATTCTCTGCTTAGCCATGGAAATTCACTGAGTTACTTGTGGTGAGTCACACACTCTCATTCCCAGAAAAAACCCTGATAGATTCACCACAAGGTAACAATAAGTCAGAAGTGATATGGAGGCACACAACAAAAACTATTGTAACTGTGATAATCATTCATAAATGTATATCATTGCTTGATTTGGAAAGAGATGAAGATACATGTATGAAAGCCCTATGCTCTTTTATAAAAGAGCTTGGAAAGTCTTAGAAAAAAAATATTTTTGACTACTATTTCTTAACCCACTCAATCAGCACAACTGGGAATCATAGTCCAAAAAGTAACAGTTCCAAGCTATGGATGCCCTTTCAGAATATACGGATGTAGCACTATGATTCCATTTTAACTACCATGAATCCTATAGAATCCTGGGGTTTGCAGTTTGGTAAGGTGATAAAAATTTGCTGAAGCACAAGAGCTCTCTGGCTGAGCAATCTAAATACCCCTTCCTAATCCCAGATTCCAGGATTCCATAGGTTGGAGCCATGGCAGTTAATGTGGAATCATAGCATTATAATTGCATAATGGGAAATCATAAGCCCCTGGTCTTGACATTCCATTATAAATGAAGGAAAGTGCTGAACATTTTTATTTATTTGTTCAAGGGACTTATCTGTCACCTCTCAGCCCAGCAGGGCCCAAAAATTAAGATGCAAATTGCATCTTAATACAGTTCCTAATACTTTCCAGATTTCCCTATTCATATAAGGGAGTATCTTGGTCCAGCAATACATTGTACCCAGCCTTCCCACTAACCATTAATTAAATTTGTGTTTTAATAGGGTGATGCAGAGGAAGCAGAGTCTAGGGAAACCTGATCAGAAAGATTTGAATGAGAATTTGGCTGCCACACAAGGCCTGGGACACATGATTGCTGAGTGCAAGAAGCTGTTCCAGGTGACTTTTCCACTATAAATCTATTTCTAAGACCTATTAATATCCTGCATTGAACTCTTTGCTCTGTTCTTGACATCATAGTGCCCCATTGGGCAGCTAGTGGGACACAATTGAAAGGGCAGGACCAGTCCAGACATTGGACAGAAGGAAGTAGTTCCCTCAGTCAGGCAGCAGATGGTGGGTGGGGCTGGCAGCCATTTGGAGGTTCATCAAAGCAGTCTACTCCGTGCAACTTGTTCAGAACCCCCCAAGCCTGGGGTTGGCAACTGTAAAAGACTAGGAAGCCATATTATCCATCCAATAGCCTTAAAGGACTCTAGCTCCCATTGCACCCACTCCTGGAAAAAAAAATCTCCCAAACATTCTCTAAGGGACATGGGGCATTCTCATCGTGTTGTTGGGCCTTCTGGGTCTCTAGAGGGCATTTTGGCAAACATAGCTTTTTTTGAAAAATTATTTTGATACCTATAGGGTACATAGGGGCTCAGGGCGTAGTGGAAATATTCTTCACAGCCCTGGGAGGACCTTAGCACCATAAAAGTAATCCTGGGGTCCATACTATGCCCACCCCTATCCTAACCCACCTTAGTGCCCTCTAGTGAGGACATTGCCCCTTCACTGTCCAAGGAAGACAGTAAGTGGAACTGAGGGCAACTTGTTTTTTACCTCAAACATGCAAATATAATACTCCCAGGCAACAGATTTAGGCCCACAATTATCAGTGAACACATTGCCTAGAGTCTCCAACAGAACAAATGAAATGTTTTGAAATGTCTGGGATAATGCCATCAGTTGTGAATCTCTGACTGTTTTCTCCCTCTTTTCCCTCCTCTCCCTGAATTCCTCGATTCTTAGATCCCTGAAGAAATGAGCAGATGTCGTAATTCTTATACAGAACAAGATCTTAGGCCTCTGAGCTTGGAGGAACTGGGGAAGGCTCTTAACTCTGAGCCTGGAGATTATCGATCTTACATCCAGGAATGTATGGATGATTTGCTCAAGGAGATTAAAGATAAATTTAAAGGCTGGGTCAGTTGTTCCACCTCCGAGCAAGCTGAGCTTGCCTGCAAGAAGGTACTCAAGCATAATTTCAAGATTGTTGTTAGGTATTAGTAATACAAATGCATAGATTTAAAGGCACTTAGTATGGGGGTGGGGGGAAGAAACCACTCTGGACATTCATGTTGAAGAAGGTAAATAGTAATGGCCTTAATCTTGGAAAAAAGATTAGATGTAAATAATGACTCATTGGAGCTCTTCCCAAGAGTGAAAAAGATGGTACAAACTGAGCTGAAATCACATTTGCTGAGTTGGTTTCCAGCAAAATGTTACACTAGAGGCAATGTTTAAATCATTTAAAATTATTACTCAGTACAATGTTCATGAGTCAAAAAGTTGTATGGAAGTCAATGGAAAGGCAGTATGGAATTTAAACTCTTTGCCAGCACATATCAGGGCCTTTGGTTGAAATACCATATAATCAGAAGTTTTCAGGTAGCAGTAATCTGTTCTCATAAATTCAATAAGCACTCAAAAAGCAACACTCTCAGCCTTGTTCCAGTGCTACCACCACTGCCTTTGTTTTCATTCCAGATACAAATATTGAGGTGGCAGCAACTGAGAAAAAGAAAGTTGTAGGAAAGATAAAGTTGTCAAATGTATTCCACAAGCGTCATAGTTTATACATTTAAACAGTAACTCTTGGATGTCATCTACGGTTTTTCTTAAACCTTCTGTAGCATAGAGATCCTTTCACAGTATATGCTCACCAGTGCATGACACCTCGATTTATTTTACACTTTTCTGTTTGATTTCATTTAAAAAAAACTGAAGAAAGAGTTGAAGATGGTTAATGGCAGGGTACCACATAGATGTAGCTACAAGGGTGGGATGAGGCCATTGCTTCTCCAAATGAGGATTCTGCCTTCCACCCCAGGAAATTTTCCTTCAGGCCCCAAGTTCCTAGAGTTGAAGAGAGTGGGGCTTTGAAAATTATTCACAGCTAGAATTCTTATACTTACTGTGTTTGCATTTCCTTTGTAATTTGCCTGTTCCTTTGGATTCTTAAACTGTATTTCTACATGATCAACAGAAGTTTAAACTTACTGCAGTGCTAGAAATATGGGGACTGAAGGGAAATCTTGTGGAGAGGGATTCTTATTTAAAGGCCTGTGTAGCTAACCCCTGGGGTAGAGAAGTACAGCTGTTTTTATGCCTGTTCTCCCCTATAAAAGTCTTCCCAAACTTATATTTTTTTTTCTGGTATAAAAAATGGAATAGTTACTTCCAGAGTGGAAAAATGACTTCTACATAAGATGTAGCCCCAGATCCCCTATTCTGTTACATATTTGTTTAGTTTTCTCAAAACCAGAAGTGGACTTTCATTTACTTTGAAGTTTGTGCCGTGGTTGGAGGAAGGTGGTATTTTGGCAGTCCATGGTAACCCCAGAATGGTCCCCAGACCAGGAAGAATTGCCCAGTCTCTGAATTATGATATAGTTCAGAGGGTGGGCAATAGTGCCAGACTCAAAAGCCACTTTTATGTCACCGAATCCTCTAGGGACCACATAGATTACCAATAAGCAAAATGAAGAAAAAGGTGGCAGAAGGTCACTTCTGGTTCTCAAAAAAAAGGGAGGGGGGATTTTTGATGATGAACTTTACAGGAGAGCCTTGCAACCCATTTAAAAGATGAACTGCCACACCTGGAAACTTCCAGGAGCATCCATTCATCCTCTTTTTTTCTTTTTCTTTCTTTTTTTTTCTTTTTCTTTTCTTTTTTTCTTAGCCAGAAAATGCTCTGGAGATTCTGAAGGGGGCTGAGGGCCAAAAAAATCCTCCTTTTTGCCACATGTAGCCCCTGGGCCATGCTTTCCCCACTCCTTGGTATAGGAGATTTTAAACTTGTGGTTTGGGTTTATCATTTATCGGCTTCTTTTTATTTACAGAGAGAATTTCACCTTGCACTAATCGTGCAACCTACCCTTTTTAATCAGGTCATTGTTGGGTCATTTTATGAATTAAGCTTGCCACCCCCTTTGCCATACATTTCACCACTGTATGAGGAGGGGTTTGCCGATCAGATCCTCCATTTTATTTTCAGCTTGGCTCAATTCAGAAGGTAGTCTTTAAAGATTAACAGTATCAAAAGATTTGTAGAATTAAGATGTACTAGAGCATAACTCAGATCCCCATGGCAATGTTTTTTAGGTTTGTGAGGGTCCACCCCTCCGGTTGTGGAAATCCACTGTTGAAATCCCTGCAACACCTGAAGAAGTCTTAAGCCGTATACTTAAAGAACAGCATCTTTGGGATGAAGATCTTTTAGATGCAAAAGTGATTGAGACTTTGGACAGCCAAACAGATATTTACCAATATGTGCAAAACAGTATGGCGCCACACCCTGCCAGAGACTACGTAGTCCTCAGGTAAACCTGCAAATTTATAATAAAACAGAAAGAACAGTCTTCACACATATATTGAATCATCTTTTCTTTAATATTTGTAACCCCAACTGATATAGCTTGTAATATATGTGTAAATGCAAATAAAAAGTAAAAAAAATATTTGTAACCCCTTCCCACTTTGCACTGCGATCTTTCACAGGCCAGCATCCAGTTAGTGACATATGCGTGCTAAGTCTACATATGCAGAGCGAATTATTCACCACAGCAAAACAAATGTATTCTGCTGAGAGTGGTGGAAGAGGTGTTATGCAGACATTGTACATTGAGGATTCTAGTTGCACATTGCAATTGTGCATTTTTCTTTGCACAATGGCACCCACTCATTGACTTGTGTTGTGCAGTGTTGTCTTTCTGCACAGAGAGTTGCTCAAATCTGGCACAGTGTTATTTATTCTACACTGATGAGATGTTGGACTACAACCACATTTTGTTGGTTTAATATATTTTACTTGCTGCTTATCGTGGCTAAAGAAAGCAAAAACAAACAAACAAACAACCCTTCCCCCACCTTTATAAAAACTCTGCTTGTTTTCAACAGGACTTGGAGAAAAAACTTATCTAAGGGAGCTTGTGCACTTTTAAGCTCCTCAGTGGACCATGACCGTGCTCCAGTTCTTGGTGTCAGAGTAAATGTGCTCCTGTCCAGGTATCTCATTGAACCCTGTGGACTGGGAAAATCCAAACTCACCTATATGTGCAGAATTGATTTAAGGTAAACCTTTTCTTCTATTTATTTTCTTCCTTTATTATGCGTGAGCACTTGTCCAGTCCTCTATATTTGTTGCCATGTCACATGATAGTTTGCAGTACCGACTAGTGCCATCTTCCCCCTTCCTCTTATGTATGTTGAGAACAGGGGTGGGATCATGTGCACCCACCCAGGTGTCATTGAATTGCAAATTCCAGAAACCCTAGCATAAGCAATGGTAAGGAGCTCTGGGAGTTGCAGTACAATGACATCTGAAGTTCCACAATATTATGTAGAAAGATAACTAACTAGTGGTGATAGGTGTCTGCACTATTGTATTTCCTGTTTTACAGTTGCTCTGGTTTTTTAATATATATATATATAATATATATATATATATTGCATGCATTCTTTGCTCATACTTGCATACTTGGGATTTTGCAAAAACCATTGCTGTAAAAAATGTGATTCCCTTTTTAGAATTCCATTTTTCCTCTGGAAGAGACTCCTACTTTGGGAATGCTTGTTTGATTTTTGTCCCTCCAAATAAAGGCAATTCTTACCAGCTTCATTTATTCTGTTTCTTTAAAACAGGGGCCACAAGCCTGACTGGTACACAAAGGCTTTTGGACACATGTGTGCAGCAGACGTGGTTAAGCTCAGAGACTCTTTCATTAATCAGAATCTCGAGACTAAAGAAGGAAAATCCAGGTGACAACTGAAGCAAACCAACATTGCACTGGCATACATAGATACTTTCAGGAACTGTTGATTGTGTGCTCCAGAAAGGATCACAGTGTGGCCTGTTAAGGCTTGTCCTGAAGGAGGAGTGTTTGGTTTGACATTCCCACTCAAAAGTCTGTGGCAGTACCATACATTTTAAAGCTGCTTCCTGTTGATGTTAGGCCTATAGTGTAGGCCTTGACTGGAATATATTGGATGGTGCAACTAAAAAAAAGAAGTAATATTATACATGTGTGTGTTTAAACAGTGTGAATTGCTTCTGAGAAGCAAAACTCTTAATACATAAATATATTTCTGGAATATAGTAGAAATGATTCATTCCTATATAATGTTAGCTTTATGTGTGTATATCTGTGTGCCATTTCTTGAGGGACCATTTCACCCACTAGATTTGTTGGCACTCATCAATGGGTTCTTGCTAAAGTAAGTGAAGGAAGGTTTGCATGGAGGTAGAGGTATGAATTGTTGAACAGAATTTTAGAAAACAGAACAGTACGTATCAGTGTCTGGCACACTTGGAAGCATTTGGAAAGACTTGAACATGTGAAGGAGACGTTCCATTAGAACCCTTGACCAACAGACTATGTAAAGCTTCAGATCTCCACTCTTAGGTTCTGTATTTCTCATTTATTTCAAAAAAGGAAAATGGAGACTTCCTTGATATGGCAAAGAAGAAAAAAGGCAGAACACTAATACTGATGTGACTGACTTAATTTTTAAAGTGCCCAATGCATTTCAACATATTTCTTTTGAAAAGGCAGTAGTTCTGTATGTGCGCAAATATGAAAGCTTCTTGAACAATTACGTGCCCTGGTGGCGCAGTGGTTAAATGCCTGTACTGCAGCCACACACTCAAAACCATAAGGTGGTGAGTTCAAGACCAGGAAAAGGGCTCAAGCTCAACTCAGGCTTGCATCCTTCCAAGGTCGCTAAAATGAGTACCCAGATTGTTGGGGGCAAGTAGCTTACAGTTGTAAACCGCTTAGACACTGTTTACGTGGTATGAAGCGGTATATAAATGAAGCTGTTTGTTTGTTTGTTTGTTTGTTTTACAACCGGATAGATCTGAGCTCACTACTGCAGGAAACTGACAGTCATTCACAGCTTCCCCATGGGTTCACTTATATTAAATATATATTTGCCATGCTCAGGCTTCATGTTTTTGAGTGTTCACTTAAAATATCTTGAATATACAGGTGTACCACAGTTAACAAAGTAGATATATTCCTAAATATTTGGTTCAAAAGATAGAAATAACATAAAAAGAAGAGGGATAGGTGAGAAATAAACAAAAATATTTTGAATCTTCTAGAGACCGGTTGAAGGCCTTTTCCAAAACACAGGGATGTCTGTTTTTGATTTTTTTTAAAAAAAAAACATATAACATTCACTGTAACTCACTACATGGGCAAAGATTTCTGAGGCTTCTTTTGAAAGATTCAGGATGAGTCATTAAAAGCTTGAACATCAAGAGTAGTTGGGAGTGGGATTTAAGAGTCCCCTACAGCCATTTCCTATCTCTATGTCTCTTTCCACCAGAGTTAACCTGATATATCCTATACAGTGGGCCATTGGTATCCACTGGAGTTTGGTTGCAGGATGCCCCGTGGATACTCAATGGTGTAGTAAAATGATGTCCCTCACAGAAAATTGAAAATCAATGTTTGCTTTTGGGAATTTATATATTTTTTAAAAATATTTTCAAGCTGTGGATGGTTGAATCTATGGATACCAAGGGCTGATTGTAAACATTTTTTTAGTTCCAGTAAACCTTTGTTGGCATCCTAAAGTTTCCTATCTGATCTACCTCTTAGGATGGTGCCACTGAGAGACCTTTCTCCTCCCTTGAATGGGAAGGAACCCACTTCCAGGCATCTGTGTCCAAAAGCCTTCATAAAAACATTCACTCTCAGAGTGAATCTAACTTGTTAACTGAGGTATGCCTGTACACTTCAAGAATTGAACATGCCTAAAGTGGCAGCACCCAGAATTTTAGTTGTCATAGTGAAAATTGAGTCAGAACTATGGCCCTTGGGGGGAAAATACATACCGGGTTGAGTCTCCTTTATCAATACTACAAAATCTTCAATTGTTGGGTGGTTGAGATAGTGAACCTTTGCTTTCTGATGACTCATAGTACACAAACTTTGTTTCATGCACACAAAATTATTTAAAATATTATGTGTTAAATTACTTTTGGGCTACGTGTATAAGGTATATACAAAACATAAATGAATTTCATGTTTAGACTTGGGCTCCATCTCCAAGATATTTCAATTTCTGGTCCCAAGCATTTTGGATAAGGGAGATTGAACCTGTATTTTGAAAAGCACTGGGCCTTCTTTTTCATTATGCCTGATGTTTGACTCTCTTTTTGACCCACATATAAATAGCTGCTGTTTACTGTATAATTCAGCACCTGCTAAAGTAACAAGCAGGAATCTTAATAAAAGTCATCTTTCTGAATGCCTCTCATAGGAATAAGCAGAAAACAAGTGACAGAGGTGAAGCTGCTTTCAGTAATTCAAAAATAGCACTGGACATTGTCATAACTGGAGGATTATGGAGTTCAAAAAAGTGTAATTGTGATTGTCAGGAATCCAGCAGTATATTCCATTCTACTATAACCATATAACCTCACTTACTCACATGGCTTGGGCAGAAACTTCCAAAATATTCACAGATTCTGAAGCTTAGATTTTAAAATGTTTGTTGCCATCAGATTATGTGGAACAATGTGAAGAACTGCACGTTAGGATGAACAGAGGCTTCAAAGGATGGAGAATTCCATTGTGCAGGTCACTAGTTTTCAAAGGAAAACCCCAGACCTCAGCCAGGATAGCAATAAGAAGTTATTAATGATACGTGGTAAGATGTTTGTAGAATTGTGCTGCTGTTGTTGTTTTATCATTCTGAAGCTGTAGATTGTCAAGTGTTTCCAGAAAAATCAATTAAAAAAAATACATGCAACAAAAGATTTCCCACATAATGTGCAGTATTAGTAAGGAACCCCAAAAATCCTTGGTGGGGTGCAGCAGACATTGTTTTGGCCACAGAATGTTACCATTTAAAAAAAATAGCACAAAGTGCGAATGAAGAGTGGCCCATTTGTCCTTCTCTGATCATTTGAGACTATTCTTCAGCAGCAACTAAATATTTGTTTATCATGAGATAAAGTAAGCATAACACTTGATCTTAAAATAACACTGTGGCCTTGCAGTTCAGTGGGTAATATGTGCCCAAAAGCAGGACCTTGACTGTTGCTATGAATCTTGTCTCCCCACATCCAAAACCCCACATGGCACTCCTGTATAAGGATTGTGCTTCGATGTAAAGATGCAGTATTAGTATAGAGATGCACTGAACCAGTGTGAGTAAGGTGTGAATGTAATGTGGGCAGTGGTTGGTTTGTGTATTTGTTTGAAGCAAATCTGTAGTTGCTCTTGTAGGAGGACTCTGTCCCTTCAAACCCTGCCTTTTTGTCGTCCCTGCTCTTCTCCCTCCAGCCAGAGATGACTGCTGAGATACCGTCTTGTACCAAAGATAGTGTGAAAAGTTGGACAAATAGTTCCACATTGTTGACTCACATAAAGAAGTGTGCAACCTAGAAGTTGCCACCTTTCCCTACCTTGGGGCAGAGGCATGGCTGGAACCAGCCCTTTGTTACCATTTTCAGTGTTACTTAAGTGTATATATAGTGTGTGTGATGAAGAATTGTTGTTTTAACACATGATGTAGAATTCTTAGCAATAGCACACTTGCCTGACCTGTTTTCATAATGTCAGCATGTCTTATTTGTGTCCCTTGCCTTCCATGTGTTCCTCTGAACTCATGCTCTCCTCTTTGTGTGTTACAGCACAGCTTGTTTGCTCAGATCAGCTCAGGATTCAGGGGTAGGGAAACTTGCAATGAGGAACATAGGACAGGCTAGGGCACTTCTTTGTATGTTGATCTACTCACAGCTTAGCCAAGTTAATATTTTTGATTTACAGATCCCAAAATTCCTCTGTCATCATGCCTAGTGGCATGTGGGTGGATGGATGGATGGATTATAGGATTTGTGGTGAAAACAGTAGCGTTGCAAAGTTCTGGGTCCACTTGCTGTAAGAAATGTCATGGGGTAACATTCCCCATCTTAGCTCCTTTCTAGAGATTGTAGCTTCCCTATAACAAATACAGAGAGGAAGCCCTTTGCAAGAGACACTACCCAGGAATCAAGATTGTTTCAGATGTGACCTGCAGGCAACATTATATTAAATCCTGTTCTTACAACAGTAGCCCAAAAATGTTTATTGAGCACCAAATCCATTGTGGTAGCTGTAAACCTCACTACCAGGCAAATTGTGTTAAGGATTGCACCATATAGTATTTCTCATCAATAGGGAAACTTTGTGTATTCTTTGTATACTTTTTACATGTTTAAATGTGTAAAAATATGTATGTTGTATATACCATCCCGTTGTAAACATGTATACTTGTTCACACTTTATTGTCCAAACATAGATAAAGCATGAAAGTAATTATTTAAAATATACTTGTATTTATACCTCAGATACTCTAGGGGGGCAGGCAGAATGTGTGTACTTCAAATTGTCTATCCTCCCCCCCTCCCCATGTAAATATGTTCTATACAATTAAGGTCTAAGTAAAAGAAAAAAAACTTTATAACTTGCTATTATTATATCTGTACAAAACATAATCAATAAATGCACTATTAAATGTTTATGTTTGTGAGACAGTTGAATTCTACTCTATTTTATATCGCCTACACTTCCTAAACGCTCCCAGATTACAATGTTTAAGCCAGCAAGAAGCAATAGGCCAGGAAATTGATCTATGGGCCAAATCTAACCCGCAGGCAATGTCCAACCACAACTTTTTATCCAGTAGTATGAGTAGAAGAGTTATAGAATCATTCTTTTTAGTTTTTAATGTAGATATATGCTTTAATTATGTTTTATAATGTTTTAATGTAGTGTTTTTATATTTGTCTTGAACTTTTTGTGAACATTTTAATGTGTTATAAAAACTGCTTTGGGTCTTGGCTTAGGAGAAAGGCAACATAGAAATAAAATAAAATAAATAGAATCATAGAGTTGGAAAAGACCACAAGGGCCATCCAGTCCAACACCTTGCCATGCAGGAAGACACAATCAAAGCATTCTCAACAGATGGCCATTCAGCTTCTCCTTAAAAACCTTCAAAGGAGACTCCACCACACTCTGAGGAAGTGTTTTCCACTGTTGGATGGGCACAGTGTCAGAAAGTTCTTCCTATTGTTTAGATTGAATCTCTTGTAGCTTGAATCCATTACTCCACCATCAATATGACATCCCTTCAAATGTCCTGTCCTGTCACCTGTTATCTTTCCCTTCCCCAGGCTAAACATACCCAACTCCCTAAGCCACTCTTCATAGGACATGTTTTCCAGACCTTTCACCATTTAGACCACCCTCCCCTGGACATGTTCCAACTTGTCCACATCCTTCTTGAATTGTGGTATCCCAGGTACTACAATTCCAGTTGAATTCTGACCAAAGGAGAATAGAGCAATACTATTACTTCAATCAGTCTAGATTCGTGATGGCGAACCTATGGCACGTGTGCCAGAAGTGGCAAGCGACGCCATTTTGCCTGGCACAGGGCGAGGGAGAAGGTGGAAGAGGCACGGCGTGCCCGTTCCGCCTCCTTCCTGCCATTTTTGGGTCTCCTGCAGTCTCTCTGAAAGATCAGGAAGCCAGTAAATAGTGTTCAGGACTAGAAGGCAGAGGCGTGCTTCCCCTCCCAGCCCTCTCATGGCCTCTCAGAGAGAGCTGGAGACCGGGAAGAGGGTGAGGGAAGAGAAGTGACCAGCATGTGCCAATTGCTCCTTCCCAAAGACCTTTTACGGCCTCCCAACTATCTCGAGAGAGATACCTGGGGGCAAGGAAAGGTCCGTGGGGAGGAACAATGGCTGCATGCCAGCTCCTGCGCTCCTCCATGGGCTGTTCTTCACCCAGGGCTTCCTCTGGGAAGGGAGCTCTGGGTGAAGAACGTCCAGGGGAGGCCCAAAAACGGTGTCATGCCCCTCCACAGGCCCTTCTTCACCCAGGTCTCCCTCTGGGAAGGGTTCTCTGGGTGAGGAAGGGTTTTGGGGAGGCCCAAGAACGGCAGCATGCCAGCTCTTCAGCTCCCTCACCAGCCCTTCCTCGCCCAGAGTTCCCTCAGGAGAGAGAGCTCTGGGCAAGGAACAGCTGCATTCCAGCTCTTGGGCCCCTCCACGGGCCCTTCACCCAGGACTCCTTCCCTTTCCTCCCTCCAGGGATCCCCTTGGGGGAGAAGAAAAGTCCGGGATGAAGAGGACTGGACCCGTACCCAGGCCTCTTCCTCCTGGCTTCCCTTTCTTCACCCAGAACAGACTCCTAAGAGCCTGTTCAGGGTGAAGAAAAGCCTGGGAAGAGGAGGATGGGGCCCGTGCCCAGGCCTCTTCCTCCCCCTTTTTCTCTACCCCCACAGGCCCCAGAGAGCCTGTGGGGGGCAAGGAAACGCCTGGGAGGGAAAGGGCGGGATGACTCTTCCTCCTCTCTGCTTGGCTTTGCTCGTCTTGAGATGTCCTTCCAGGGGGATACCTCAGGACTGGCAAAGCCATGTGGAGAGGAGCAGGTGGCGAGGGTCGCCCTGGTGGCGCAGTGGTTAAATGCCTGTACTGCAGCCACTCACTCAAAACCATAAGGTGGTGAGCATCCTTCCGAGGTCGCTAAAATGAGTACCCAGATTGTTGGGGGCAAGTAGCTTACAGTTGTAAACTGCTTAGACACTCCTAAGGCAGTATGAAGTGGTATATGAATGAAGCTGTTTGTATATAAATGAAGATCTTTTGCTGGGCTTTGCCAGACCTGAGGGGTCCCTGGAAGGGCACCTCGGTACTGGCAAAGCCAAGCGGAGAGGAGGAGGAGGCCGTCTGTGACCCCTGCTTTGCCAGACCTGAAGCGGCCTTCACAGGATGCCTCAGTTCTGACAAAGCCCAGCAGAGAGGAAGAAGAGGCCGCCCGAGACCTCTGCTCCTCTCTGCAGGGCTTTGCCAGACTTGGCAAACCCTTGCCAAGAAGAGAACGGGTCGTGGGCAGCCTCCTCCTCCTCTCTGGAAGGCCACCTCAGGTCTCTCAAAGCCCCGCAGAAAGGAGCAGGGGTCGCGGTCAGCCTCCTCCTCCTCTTTACCAGGTTTTGCCAGACCTGAGGCATCCCTCGAAGGCCGCCTCAGGTCTGGCAAACCCTCGCTGAGAGCAGAACAGATCACAGGTGGCCTTCTCCTCCTCTCTGCTGGGCTTTGCCAGTCCTGAGATGCCCAGGGACACCTCAGAACTGGCAAGTTCTGCAGAGAGGAGAAGGGTTGCGGGCCCATTGCTCCCCCCTCCCCATGGGCTGCCTCTTGAGAGACAACTGGCAGCCAGGGGAAGGGGAGGAGGAGCAATGGCGCATGACTGTCCCCCCCCCCCAATTTCCCCCAGCTTCTACCTGTCTCTCAGAGACAGCTGGAGTCCGAGAAAGGACGAGAAAGGACGGAGGGAAGAAGTGCCACCCCCAGAGGGCAGAAGTCCCACCTCCGGAGAACTTGCCTAGGCACTCAGCCCCCTCCCTGGGAGGCAGAAGCCCTACCAAAGGTTCACCATCACTGCAGTACTATACTCCTATTGATGCAGCCTAAAATTGTATTGGCTTTTTTAACTGCTACATCATACTGTTGACTCATATTCAGCTTGGCTACTAAAATTCCTAGATCCCTTCCAAATGTACTGTTAAGCCAGGTGTCCCCCATCTATGCATTTCATTTTTTTCTGTCTCAGTGCAGTACCTTGCATTTCTCCCTATTGAAATTCATTTTGTTAGTTTTGGCCCCGCTTTTTAATCTGTCAAATTCAATTTGAATTCTAAACCTCTCCTCTGGATTATTCGGTACCCCTCCTAATTTGATGTCATCTGCAGATTTGCTAAGTCTGCCCCTTGTTGCATCATACAAACCATTGTCGAAGAGCATTTGGTCTAGAAGTCTCTTACATGTACATTGGTCTTTGCTTTATAAAACTACATGTGTCTCCTTTTTATCCTACATATAGCACTATCCTGTTTCATCAACAAAATACTTTCTCAGTTGCCCAGGACCCAAATCAATAAGGTTGTGCATACAAAGTAGAGGGCCTTTTTGACAATGGGTCTATTAACCAGCAATTGGTTTCCATCATAGTTCCTTGGACAAGTCTTCAAGAAAACTTTAAAGGCACACCTGTTTTGTTTTTCTTAATTTTTGGCTTCTGATTTGATATCTATCCACAGTTGTGCATTCTGTTACATTGTTTCTTTTGTCATGTGTACCACTCTAAAGATAGTGTTAAGTCAGTCATAATATATTTGAAGAAATAGAGTTTATTTACAATGCTATGCTGAGGCCTTCAACTGATGACTACAGATATGTAACACTTGTGTAAGAAAGCCCTTCATATAACCGTTAACAAATCAGATTGTAGATTTCAGCTTACCCAATTGAGCCAACATAGCACTGTGTATATGTATGTGCCTGTGAGCTGGTAGTTTATAATTGACGTGGTCTAAAATGTAGCCTATAGCCCCTGATACACTAAGTACTAGCCAGGCTTGCCTGACCCTGCTTAGCTTCTGAGACAAGATGAAATCTGTTACCTCCAGGGTAAAATTTGGTCAAGCTAAAGGAAGATTGCCTCTCAGATGAGTCCCATCTTTTACTGGTAGGGCTCTTTAAAAGATTTTCTTAGCACAAAGGAAACAAAGTTGCTTGTCCAGGAAATCTGTAGGTTCCTTCAAAACAAAAGGACAAAAGAGCAAAAGCAGCACAAAATTTGAGAAAGTGTCATGCTTGTGTCGAAGAGGAAGGAAGCTCCACAAAAATGGAACCGTGGGCTTTACGTGTCATTCTTAATAGAATAAAAGCTCAAGGAAAGTTAGCAACAAAAAAATTGAAAGAAACAAAAGTCAATTGAAATAATACTGGTTTTGTGCCTTGCAAAAAAAAAAAGGATTCAATTTTCATCTCCTGCAGCAGCATTCTGAATGCCACATCAATAAGCAAGTGGCTGCTGCTGTGCCAATGAAGGGATGTCTCTTTTTTTGCTGATTATTTTCCAGCCATGTCTCCATAGAAATGTGAAAGCACCCCTACTTCCCCAACATTTCAATGGGACGGCTCCTCCCAACAGAGGCAAATGGGAGAAAAAGACAAAAAGGAGCCACAGGTGCTGTAGACTTGAGTAAGTTGTTAGGACTAATTTCCATGCTTCAGGGGTTCTTTTGTACAATGAAAGAGCTTTGCTTAATGCAATAATGTGAAGAGCAATCTTTTTTTTTTTTAAGGTAAATTTGATGCTTCCCAGTAATGCACAGTAATGAAATGGTCATTTGAGCCCTTCTTACCAGTTCTGGGTGGGTTTGTGTTTCTGAGTTAGAGATGTAGAGAACACAGTATTGAAAGAAAGAGGAAATCTTCAGTGCTTTATTAGGACAATGGACCTGTTGTCTAAATGGTGGCACTGTATAGAAAAACAACTACCACAGTCATGCCACAGGTCCCAGAAGGTGCTAATGATGCTAGAGCAAACATGTAGCTGCCCTGAGTCTTATTTTGAGAGAATGGTGAGATATACAGTCAGCCCTCCTTATCCATAGATTCCTCATCCATGTATTTAACCATCCATGGTCTGAAACTATTGCAAGAAATTATACATTCCCAAAAGCAAACCTATGCCAGTGTATTTAATAGGACTTGAGCATCCATGGATTTTGATATCCATGGGGGATCCTGGAACCTCAGCAGATAACAGGAGCCCACTGTAACAAAAACCAAATAAATAAATGTTTGCCCCTTTTGATAATAAAACAAGGTATAAATAATAACACAAATGCATTCTAGCATTCACATAGCTCATATATTCACAATATTTATTCTAGTAAGGCAGAGGAATTGTCCAGTAAATATATGATAGATAGGCTGACAAGGAGGCTGCAGACAAGCCAACAAACCACTACCTTCTCGTGTAGAAAAAAACCCATTGGGAAAGCTGTAGAACTCACAGTGTCTGACACCACATACAGACATACCATTTTTATCTCCTCTAATGCTCAGCAGAGATAAGCATGTGCTATTTCAGGACTGACCAATTTGAACATGGCACTTGAGGAATAAACTATTTCAGTGTTTAAGAGAGGATTGTGTGGTAAACTCAACTTAAACTTGGGTGCTGTGGCTACTTATTATACAGGAATGCCCTTCTGCCAGTTGGACACTTAAACATGAATCCTGTTGGTAATCCAAACTAAATTATACTCATTGCATCAGTAAAATGTACCTATTCTGTAAGGTTTACCTATGCTGAGGTCTAGGTCTACTCTATTTGCATTGAGGACACAATGGCTGGAATCCTATTTCATATTTACAAGATTATAAGGTGGATGTACAACCTTGTAACTTTTGGGATTCATTTGAATGACTCAGCTTGACCCCCTAACCTACATCTTAAGCCAAGCAACACTCCGAGCAAAGGGTTTCCAAGGTACAAGGAAATTATGACTGCTGCACTCTCCTGGTTGCAGGGCAAGTTGAGACAAGCAGCTGTGGCAGGACCCCAAGGGGTCTCTCCAGGTATCCATCTAAATGTTCCCCACAACTAGGAGAATGCTACCATCATCAAGGGCAGGGAACTGTCTAATTATAAGATTATATGTACAGCACTGTATAAATTATTATTTCCAGCACCCCAATCTTCCATGCCTCAGAAACCTCTTGGTTAGGGTCTTGCCTGGCTTAAGAAGTAGGTTTCTGAGGCACAGCACTGACAGAAATCGCTGCAGCAATAAAACTCCATTGTCATAGCTTCTTTGGAGAATGCAGAACCTCTACTAATGTTTATAGATAATTGTACCAATTTCTGGTACATGCATTCCTCCTGCTAGCTAATGTTTTCCAAGCGCCTGGCAACTGGGTCCTAAACACTTGCTTAGAATGAGAGACAGTGCCTGCAAAGGCAGAGTGTCAGTTCTCTCTTGCCGCTGCATAATGTTTATGGCAACATGCCTTTGCAGTGAAAGGGTATACCTCGTCCTAAGCAACTGGGTCATGGCACAATAATTACGTCTGTGGGGCAATTCCAAAGTGACATTTTTATGCATCCATAAAACGAATTTTATTATTTGCTCTGTAAAGCGGGGATTGCCAGATCAGCACGTGTTTTCTTTTTCAATCCCATGTGCCTATTCCCATTTTTCAATATGTGTATTTTATGGAAAAATACTGTCATTGCAATCTACATGTCTTTATGTATATAAAAATGTACAATGGGAACAGGCATCCCCAAAGCACTGGGAATGGTTGGAGGAAGGTCTAAATCGAATTGCTAGTCCAAACTGGATTAGACCTATTGACTCAACTGCTGAAAGATAAATTAACCCTTGTGTAAATCCCAAGAGGTCTACTTGGTTGGGACTAGCAATATGTAGATGTCTAGTTGAATAAAAATGGACTTGCAAATTCCATTAGTAGGAAGAAGATTCAGAGATCTAAACAGTGTCTAAAGAGTAAAATAAAAAAATACAGTCGTATTATGCACAGAGACCATAGTGTGGAGGTAGGGTGGTTATGAAGGGTTTCTTTTATTTTTTTAAAAAAATAAGGTTCATCAGTAGAACCTGATAGTAGATTGAACTCAGCAGCTCATTTATTAACATTGTTGGGTGGATTCTGGCTTGGTGGCCCAAGGTTCCATAATGAACAAGCAATTAAACCAACTTTATATAGAATTCTGAGAAACACATGCAGCAGCAGTAACTGAACAACAAAATACTATGACATACTGACAAGCTCACCAGTAAGAAGCAATCGTTATTTCTGAATTGGGTACATTTATTCTTTGTGTCTTATTCCAAGTGTTTCAGCTGTCATGTCATCAGCAGAACATGTCATGATGTTTTGGACGATGGCTCAAAATGTTTTGCATATGTTTAACTTGAAATTGCCTTGCTGCTCTTAGTGAAATTTTAATATATGTATATCTCCATTAACAAAGCCTCTCATGCAGAAGTTCCTTTTTGCAAAGTCTGTTCATAAATCTCACTCACATTTTTCTTCTTGTTCGCTTGTCTAGCTAGACAGCCGGAATCCTGTATCCTGTTACAAATATGTAACCTGGTGTTACTCACTCATGACTGTTAGGTATCTGCAGAAAACAATATAATAAAAATTTGAGTTGGGAAAAAGTGAGATTCTGTTCTAGCTGCTCTTGCTTAAAACAAAGTAAATATGCATGAACAACAAACAGAAAAGGGAAAAGCGTAACATAACAATAACATTCAAAATACAGCACACACATCCCATAAAATATGATTCCCTACAACCAATTACTTACTACACACCTGTGGATAAAAATGGTTTTGCTTGCTGGCAAAAGGCCTAGCCTCCCATGGGAGAAGCCACCAAGAAGGTTCTCTCCCATGTTCCCATCAAAAAACCCTGTGGAACCAAGAGAAAGACCTCCCCTGAGGATCTTGAGACTGTGCAATTTCATATAGGAGATGCAGGGGTTGTACCAGCCTGTGGACGGAGTCAGGGTGCAGTGTTTTGATGCTGGACGCCCTGACTCCACCCTCAGGGCATCATGATGCCGCACGCCATTCCAGATGACGTGCGGCATCATGGCGTGACTCCGGTGCTGCATCCAGATGATGCAGCTCCGAAGGGGCGCCATACAGCTGCACTGCTGCAGCTGTGGCATCCTTTGGAGGGCGCGAAAAGGAGCCCTTTCCTAGCTGGATCAGAGCTGCAGCAACCTCACACCACGGCCCCAATCTGGCCTCTGGAGGGCGCAAAAAGGAGCCACAATCTTTCACAATCTTGGACCTAACCGCTATAAGGCTTTATAGCTGATAATCAGCATTTTGAATTGTGCTTGGAAACAAATTGGTAGCCAGTACTGCTGTTTCAGCAATGAAGTTATATGTTCCCAGTAACTTGCAGTAGCAAATCCAAGAGTAAAGAGTAAAGAGTATATTTCAGATCCTCCCCAAAGTGCGCAAGGGATGAAGCTGAGGGGAAATTCTTTGCATGTTGCCTAACAAACAAGGCCTCTGTCCTCCATTTGTCATGTTTAGAGCTGAGGCAGGCACATTCCTTCCAGCAAAGACCCACACTGTAGCCTCAGGAAATGATGGTCTACTGTCTTTAAAAAGTAGCAAACACAAAAGTTGTGT
Source organism: Urosaurus nigricauda (assembly GCA_034509955.1). Lineage (NCBI taxonomy): Eukaryota > Metazoa > Chordata > Lepidosauria > Squamata > Phrynosomatidae > Urosaurus > Urosaurus nigricauda. The sequence continues at coordinate 132,955,472 of JAOEGL010000005.1, read as the reverse complement.
TTGTTTGTTTTTCTACCAAGCTCCTCCTTCCTCTTCCCTTTGTTTTAATTCACAATGAACCCTGGAAGATCTCCCCAGGGAACAGAGAATTCTTACTAAGAAAAAAGTTTCAAAACTTTAATGTGCAAGACTGGTTTATTTTCAGTTCTATAAGAAGAGTGATATTTAAAGGACCCCTCAAGGTGGCAGTGTTCAAACATCAGTTATATTCCACCAGCCTCTACAAAAGACTGCATCAGTGGCATTTGATATCTCAAGCTAGTCTGAGTCAGACCCATTATATCCATAAGCTATGGGGTATGGCAATTTATTCTTTTTAAAAACTTGTGTGTGCCTGAAAGCACACGTAAAATATCCCAGCGCTTCATTATCTGTGAGAAAGAATATATTATAGTTCCACTGTCATGACAGTGAGACAGCATGAAGGTAGGGAGAGAAATCACAACGGTATTTGGAGATGATGGTAGATTAGAGAGAGATTGGATAGGGGTGCATTTAAGTCATCTCTAATATTAACAATCTAGCATCACATGTCTTGCCAGGATTTGGCCCGGTAACAATTTATATCATTAAAGGCACAGCGCACAGATGGCTATCATAGCTATAACTGTATCTCTAGATGCATGGATTCTATTAAGGATTCACAGGTATGAATTTACAGGAACTAAGCAAGGAAGGACAAAGAGTCTTGCTGCTTTATCACATTAGGGGCAAACAGGATTTAAATGAGAGTTAAACAAGAGTTAAACAGGAAATATCCTATGATAAACATAGGGCATTTCCTGTTTAACTCTTGTTTAACTCTCGTTTAAATACTGTTTGGCCCCTAGTGTGATGAAGCAGTTAGAGATGTCTCATTCACTGGGTCACCATGAGTTGAAAGCGACTCGAGAGAGGTTAACAACAACAAAAATGTTTTATATCTACAGTATTTCTATTTATTCATGTCTTTTGGGCATTCAAGTTGTTTCTGACTTATGGTGACCCAAAGGGAGAGCTATCATCAGGTTTTCTTGGTATGATTTGTTCAGAGGGGCTTTGCCTTTGCAAACTCTGAGGCTGAGAGAATGTGGCTTGCCTAAGGTCACCCAGTAGACTTCCATAGCCGAGTGGGGATTGAATCCTTGGTCTCCAGAGTCGTAGTCCAATGCTTAAACTGCCACACCGTGCTGGCTATAGATATAGGTATCTATCTATATGGATATATGTCAGTCTATTACAGAGTATCAGCTTTAGTGCTCAGAATAATAGAGGTTTACTTCTGGCATTGCTTTCCCCTATGGGCAGTGGGGATGCTGGGATTACTTTGCCAACACACACTCGTGTGTCATACCAACAGTTATATTTTACTTCTATCACATAATTCCTATAGGGGATAGCAATACGTATAGTATAATCAATGCACATTGGAAGCTAAGTGCATGGTTGCAATCATTTGCAAGCGGCTCTCTCTGCCTTTCAGCAGAAATGGACTGTGGAGTTCACCTGCATCCCTTTAAAATGCTGAAGAGATGGTATGAGTGGGAAAAGGCTAAGTGGGAGGAGAAAGGAGATACCCCAGGTTTTTTTAAAAAAAAAAATAAATTAAATTTATTTTCAAATTTTCTTTAAAAACATCACATCTTACCAAATTTCATTTTAGCCACATGAAATTATGTACATGTAAATACAAGGCTGTGTGTGTGATATTGTAATTTAAAGGTATACCATATATACTCGACTATAAGTCGACCTCATTCTGGGCACCACAATTCAAAAAGGATGTGGAGAAACTGGAGCGTGTCCAAAGGAGGGCAACTAAGATGGTGAAGGGACTGGAAGCCATGCTCTATGAGGACCACCTTAGGGAGCTGGGGATGTTTAGGCTGGAGAAGAGAAGGTTAAGAGGTGATATGATAGCCCTGTTCAAATATTTGAAAGGATGTCTCTGTTTCTTTGTTTAAAAGCAATTAATCACTCAAGACTCTTTCTGCTTCCTGCAAGAAAAAAAGAAACTATCTTCCCACAACATGGGGAAATCTGAAAGAGCTGCTATCGCATTACCATTTTGACCCATAAATAAGTCAACCTAGGATTTTGTGATCAATTTTTGGGCATAAATTTTTAGATGTATAGACAAGTATATATGGTGATTTTAATTTTGCTAATTGTTTCTGTCACAACTATTACCATTACATTCAGTTACATACAGGAATTAGGATTTATGGGTAACATTAGTGCAAAAAACATTACTATGGGTTCTGTATAGTGAAGTATGGGAGAAGGTCAATGGGGGGGGTGACATGAGGAGTTATCACACCAGGTGACACCAACCCTAGTGATGCCTCTGACTTGAGAGGAAGGTTGGGTCAGGAGCTAGATATTACTGATTTAGCTGATTTAGAATATCAATACATGCCACTAACAGGACATCATTTTAAAAAGCAAAGGAAGCCAAATTGATGGGGATAAAGTAAGTCTACACTGCAGGAAGATCTTATACTAATTGAAACTGGGCTTCCTTCTCTGAGTATACATCCCCTATCTACCAAAGTATACATCTACCATGTCAAGGTAGGTAAAAGGTGGTCAATATGTATTAACTAAGGCTGGTTTTTGTTTTTTGTTTTTTTTTGGGGGGGGGTCAGTTTTCTGTGGCTCTTAACCACTCCAACCCTTCTGGCAAATTGACTCTCCTAGAAACTTCTAGGAGTTGTAATTTATAAATAAGTTGAAGCCTCCACTTCCAGATTTGGTGGGCATTTTTGGCAGTTTGTGCAGCCCCTTGGCAATCACACAGGAAGAAAAGATCTTGGACTTGGTGTAGTTGCCCACACCTTCACTAGGAAGAGCCACCCAACTTTCTAACACTAAGTTCTCCACCTGAGTACCTTACCAAACTACAAAACCCCATGATTCCATGGGGTGCAGAATTAGCAATTCAAGCAGAGCCATGGCGCCACAACTGGGCAGTGTGAAAAGACTACACCTTGAATTTACTATCTGTCTGTCTGTCTATCATTCTGTCTATCCATGCGGCCAGTGTGGTTTAGTGTGTTAAGTGCTGCCCTACAATTTTAGAGACAGGGGTTTGACTCCTGCTTGACCATGGAAACCCACTGGGTGATTTCAGACAAGTCACAGTCTCTCAGCCTGAAAGGAAGAAATCTTGCTAAGGAAAACCCTTAGGGTCACCATAAGCCAGAAACAACATGAAGGCACACAAACAGATAAATAGTTAGATATAGGGAAAAAACTATAGTTATAGACAGCCATGTGTGTGCTGCACCTTAAGAAAGATACCGACTGCTACAGATGTGTGATTCTAGACTGTTATAAAGGCTATTCATTGAAACACAGGCAAACATAGCAAGTTGCTTTCTCTCTTCATATGTGTGTGTTTTGTGAAGGATCTTTCAGGGAAGTGCCCAGAAATAAAGTTTCCTAAATAGTTTGAGTGCCCTCTAGTGGGAAATAATCTATTCTGGCCATTCAAAGGAGGAGTCCATATGAAACTAATAAAGGTAGTTTTAACATCTGCTGTTCCCCTTATGATCATCCAAGGGCCACTGTGAAGTATGTGTTGGTTCTCCACTCTAGTACTCATCACTTGGAAATTTGCATTTATAAATAAGGCATCAGCAAACATAAACAAACACACAGAACATTTCAGATCACTGCTTTTTTCAATGGAGCTTATTCATGCCTTCAGCTGTGAGTCATCAACTGCTAAGTAACAAAGTGATGGAAAAATATCAAGCAATTTGCATGGAAGTGTAACCTAGTCCCTTATCATGATGGGAAGGGTTTATTTTCATTTTGTACCATCACAAGCAATTTTGGTTCTATATGTAAGCACTAGATTCTTGCAGGAGGGAACAAAACCAACAAGGAGATGGTTGTGAGAACCTTATTTCCAGGAAAACTTTTTGAAGTAATAGATACAAGATCCTCTCCATTTCTTTCCAGAGCAGTGCTGGTCTGCTCCAACCCTGAAAAGATTAGCAAATGTTGTACACAATGAGCTTTAGTGGACAAGAGCCATCTGAGAAAAGCAACCAATTTAAAACAAAGGGTAGAAATGACTATTCCATAGAAGAATTGCTAGCACTTTCCTCTGCAAAACACATGCAGAGCCCATTAGGGAGAATGGGGGAAACATCTCAACCAGCAGATTTTGAGTATGACAAAAGGGTAGCCAATTTTGTAGAACTGAGAATGTAGTTGTCATTTTTACTGCCAGGGATGGGGAGAGGTATTGGGGGATACATTCTGATTCACATCACATAACAGCCTGTCCTGGGTGGCCTGCCCATTTCCATGTATTTTCATTTTTTAATTTCCTAAAATATCTTTCAAGATTTCTATCATGTCTGTATGAGTGCCTCTGAGCATATATAATGTAATATTTACAAGATCCTAGGCCAGAATTAAAATCTCAAAACTTTTGGGATTCACGTTAAAGATCATTAATGGTCTAATGTGACCCCAAAATCTTACCTCTTAAACCCCAACAAAAGAGTTTTCAAGCCACTACAACTAAGGAAGCTGGAAAATGACAAGTGCACCACTGTCCCTATCACAGGGTGCATTGAGACAAGCAAATGTAGCAGGACCCCAAGGAATCTCTCCAGCTTTTTCAACTTGCCCCCTGACCAGGAGAGTGCTTCAAGTCCTTATTTCCCAATACCCTGATCTGTAGTCCATTGGAAACTCTTTAGCTGGGGTGCAGCTTGGCTTAACAGGTAGGGTTTGGGGCAGCAGCATCAGAAATAGCTACGACAGCAGAGCTCTGTTATCATACAAAGAAGGATCTCAGCCCAAGGATTTCGTGTTTTAAAAGAGGGACATGGAACTGAGGGACTGTGCTTCACTCCTCTGCCTCCTACCAGCCATCCATGACCCTAAATGAATGCAGACTTTACCAAGGGAAGGGCAGGGGGAACGACGAGACAGAAGTTGAAAAATCATAAGAAGTCTAAGAACAAGGAAGGCAGCTATGAAAAAGCCAGAGAAGATGCTGAAGAGCAAAGGTATCAAATTGAACATGAAAATTAGATTCATACAAGCCATTGCATTCCCTATTACCATGTACGGATGTGAGAACTGGACAGTTAAGAAAGCAGATAGGAAGAAAATCAATTCATTTGAGATGTGGTGCTGGAGAAGAGTGCTAAGGTTTTCATGGACAGCCAAAAAGACAAACAACTGGGTCCTAAAACAGATCAAGCCAGAAATCTCCCTGGAAACCAAAATGATAAAACTGAGGCTGTTGTACTTTGGCCACATCACAAGAAGGCATGACTTGTTGGGAAAAAAAACAATAATGCTAGGAAATGTGGATGAAAGTGGAAATAGAGGAAGGCAGCATGCTAGACAGATGGACTCTATGAAGGAGGTCATGGGTACGGGGTTGCAGGAATTAAGCAGAGCAGTGGAGGACAGAGGGTCTTGGAGATGTCTCATCCATAGGGTCACCATGAGTCGAGATAAACTCGAGGGCAGTTAACAAAATGGAATACTGATATGTACACAGGATTATTTTTCCTGCCAGAAGCTCAAACAGATTTAAATGGAAATTTATTTGGAGGGTGAGGTTAATGTGCAAGGCTTGATTTTTATAGGGCGAGGAAAACACAGTTGTCAGATTGATGAAACACATCTTTTGATGCTTACTGAAGGACAGAGAAATAAGCATGATTTTTGAGTGCTCTTTTTGTCATAATCCAAAGAGTTAACTCTAAGTGCCTGGTGATCTCTGTGCAGCTTTCTTCACTGTCCTGCTCACTTCCTCAGTTGGGCACATGATCAGGATGGAACCATACTGTTTTTTCCCCCTCCAAACAGGGGTTATAGATAATAGTGGTATAGCCAGCCACATGTACTTCCTATGAAATTGTAAGAACTTGGAGATGTCTCATCCACAGGGTCACCATGGGTCAAGGTTGATTCAAGGGCAGTTAACAACAACAACAAAACGTGTTTATGATTATTAGTATCTCTCTCTCTGCAATGCTAAAAATTCGGGGACTTGAAGGCAAATTTCACTCGGAGAGGGGCAGCATTCTCATCAAGGGAACAATGCCCTTGTTTGGCCACCCATGATTCACCCTCTAAATTGGCACAGTATTTAATATCATATAAAATCCATCTTTTACACATTAGAAATGGACTTCACCCAGAGCTTTCTGCTTTTGTTGTTTGTTTGTTTTGGCTTTTTTGGCAGTCCCATTCACTTGCAGAGAGTCTCAGGGCCATCTTGCCACAAATGCCCACTTCCCCTCTTTACTGAATGCACTTTTTGCTAAATGTTACCAATCAAACAGAAGCTACACCTGGGTGTGTTATATTTCTGAATGCTTCCTCCCTGACTTCAGTTCAGCATGGACCATGGCATAGTAATAATTCATGATACCTCCCCCAAATATAGTGTTATGTTTCACCAGCCAGCAGACTTATGCACAAACAAGCAGATTCCCCTCTTGTCAGATCCGATGGGGGGGAAATGACAGGAACACAATCCATAGGAAACATGTCCTTAGTTCAAACGGACATTTGCTCTTTAGCTGTCTGAAATATTAAGGCCCTCGTTCTTCTGATTCCTCAAGTTACTGGAAAGCATCTACATCAAAACAGCAAGCAGTCAAAACAGATTGGTATTTTTTTTTCTTTTAAGAACACCTTGTGCATGTCTACAAAATACTCAAAGAACTGGCCTAGGTTTATTTATGTGTTTGGAGGATCTTTGCAACCACTAGGTCTGACAATCAGCCAAAGTAAAAGGTAATATTCCGGTCAAGACAGCTGCCAGCTCTCTAGTTTTACAAAACATTCAGTGATTGAAACAAAGGTTTGCCAGTTTACAGCTGATCTGAGGCACACATATTGTGGTACTCTTGTTATTTGTATCTATAAATTGCCTAGGGCTATGGGTTAAGGGTATTTTCAAGGTATAATTGTAATATATAGAAAGAGAAAGAAAACTGGGGCTGGCCCATGACATTTGGCTGCTCCAGCAGCTGCGTGGATTGCCAGTTAAATACCAGCTAAAGAACAGTATCTACTACAGCAAACTGTAAGGCATCAGGCCAGCTTTAAGGAATAGGCTAGGATGTGAAGCACACAAACAGCTCTCTCATCTGATGGCTGGGAATTGTCAGAAGCCTAGAAGAAGAAGAAAAAGCAAAGGATTGTCGCTGCCACCGACACCACCTACATCTCAGCAGCTGCCTCATTCTGCCTCGTGACAGAGCCAGCCCTCAGAAAAATGCACTTTCCCCTGCCATCAGTTGAAAGAATGCTTCTGGCAGCACCCCTACCAATCCTGTCCAGCCAAGAATGCTAATAAACTTGCCTTACTAGAAATGGTGCACTGAGAAAATATCAGACTTGCCCTTGCATGTGTTGATGCAGGCTACACTTTGCCATGAATCCAGGCAGTTCTTATCGATATGGGCAGACATAAACTTTTCTCTCACTCTCATCCACTGTCTTTCTATTACTGACTACCAGTTGAAAGTAAGTATCATCTGTTTTTTTCTGGGTTAAATTCTGAGCATATAGGATTATGAAGAAACAAATGTTGAGGCATTCATTTGGTAGACTGTAACATCCAAACAATGATACCTTTATTGGACCAGCCAAAATGCACAATTATATGTTGCAAGCTTTTGAAGTCACACTGGCTTCTTGATCACACAAAAAGGAGGGGGAAAATGAAGATGTTAGTCATAGGCCTGCATTTTCTGGTTTTGGACTTAGTTCAGATGATAGGGAGGGCTATCTGCAGGCTGGCATTTCCCTCTTTGGCCATACAGTCACTGGTAGATTTTCAAAGTCAAGGAAATTTAGTGTCCATTTGCAATTCAAGGAAGATGTTTCCTTGGAATCCAGCATGTCTCCTTCCTTTGTAAAGCCACAGGCTCCTATGTAGGTAGAGAATACTGAACTTCTCAAGAAGTCTTCCTGTTTTGCATCAGGAAAACTTTAGGTGGTCTCAAGGTAAAGAATGCCAATCAATGCCAATATTAGGAAACAAATTGCTTTACCTTTGTTGGAGGCAGAAGCCTCAGGTGGCAAGGTTCCAGTGCACTGGCTCTCTCTTTCAAATTCCCCTGTGACAGCTAAAACATTTGGTTAAAATTGTTTGGATGTTATAGGATTTGCTATATGGCCAACATGGCTACTCCTATTTATTAGACTGATTAGTGAAACATACCTGTTTACTCCAGGGGAGGGCTACCTAACATCAAGTGGAATTCAGCATACACAGTTTTAAACTGGTTTAAAGAGTTTAAAATATGGTCTTAATACTGATCTCAACAATTCTACATTTTTAAAATTATTTAAAGCTGTTTTACTGTCTGTACCCTACCCAGCAACCCTTCACCTTTGGATGAAATATACATATTTCAGTGAAGATAATAACATTTAAGTTTTTCCCTGAACTGATTCCAGTATCTAAAGTTCTGTATACATCTCAACAGCCTTTCCCTTGTTCTATGCATATTAATTGGATTACAATAACTGAAAATTTACTGCAGCCTTTGCAGAAAAACAAATGTTTGTTACTGTTCTATGTGTAACATTGTACTTGCATTATAAACCAGCTTTGCCGTAGTGGCATGTCAGATATATGGTTCTCCTAGATAGGGATTGTTTCCCTTTTTAACCAGGGATAGCCATGTTGACCATATGGAAAAGTACAATAACATCCAAAATCCATAAAATTTGGTTGGCCCAATAAAGGTATCACTGTTTTGTGGATTTGGGGGTTACTGTACTTTTCAAGGAATAGGATGAGCTTCCTGTAGGAGTAGAAACAACTAGGGATATATCAGTATTTTTAATGTGATCCTTGCTCATCTATCTTCTAAGTAGGAAACAACTACAGTAATTAAAACTAGGATATGTCTTGGGGGAAATCCTAAAGGAGGCAGGCTGCAGATACATGGTACTCCTACACAACTGGCCACATATATTATTTGATCTCATGCCCCACCTATGCCAATAGCTTGGTTTGTGCACATGCAGCAGCCCCAAACAATAATTTCCATGCACTAGGGGCTGAATCTGCCCATTTTCTCCATTAACACTGCCACAAACATCAAGATTGGTTCCAGCTGCTCAACATTAAGGAAGTCTCTAGTAGAAACACAAACACTGTATTGACACATGGCTCTGGAATCCAGATGTGAACATTTAATATTCTCTGTATTCAAACCTAGAATCTTAAATGTTTTGAGCATTTTTGAAGATTGGAAACAACACTTATTGGGGGATTCATGAAGATCAAACACATCAAGTTTCTGAGTAAGATAATAAAATAAGTACTGTCCCAAATAAAGGCTCTTATATTTGATAACATAAATCATCTTTATTAATGTATTGATGAATAGTTAAAAATATGAACATTTTGAAGTTAAACAATGCTTAACATTATAGCATCTGCACAGATAGCTACAATAATGCTGGTTGGTATGAACTTGAAAATTACAATACTGAGTAGCTGCCAGACCAAATAACAAGGTGACAAATAATTAACATTTAGTTGAAAACCTTTATCTTTTGAGTTAAAGTTCACAGTTGCACTAAACAACAAGCTAATAAATATGACCCCCTTTCCCCAGTATTATGAATGCATAGCAATACCTTACAACAGTGCAGAGTTATGATCCACAGGACTTCATGCCAATATGGGTTCAATAGTGCAAATGCAGTCGCAAGAATAAAACCAAACCCTGTAAACAAAATCAATTCTTCATTGGTACTAGCTATATTCTTGCAACCAAACAGACTTGCAAAGCAGCATGTGATAAACAGCAAATGTCAACACAGAGCACAAGAAACAGTTACAGCTTTAACAGCCCATTTGTGCTTTCATGATCGTCACTCCCTTCAGCTCAGAGGAAACATATTTAATTGCACATTGCAGAAATATGATATCGATAAAATACAAATATTTACACTGACAGTTCCATAATATGTAACCTCATTTGAGAAAATTCTCAATATTTCCAGTTCTAAAAATTAAGGTTATTCCCCTCCAATCAACAAAGATTTTATTGCAAGGGGCACTTCAGGATACAAAAATCTGGGACTGAACTTGACTTTACTGCCCATTATTGTAAAAATGGCTTTGGCTACTAATTGCTCCTGAGCTTGGTTCAAGGTGCTAATGATAACCTACGAAGTCCCAGACACCCATGGTCCAGAGTACTAAGACATCCATGCCAAGTCCCACTATGACTTTTAAAAATGAACTAAGAATTCTTTCTAAAAAAAACCTCCACATGGTAAAATATGCACAGATATACAGGGGTATGCAGAAAAGAGCTCTGATACCCTGCCTAGTTTTTGATTATTCTTCAAGAGACCCACTGAAGCCTGAATCTATACATCTTCTGGAAGTAGGGCCTTCTCTGTGGCTGCCTAGACTCTGGAACTCCCTGCCCAGGGAGATTAGAATGGCTCCCTCCTTGATGGCCTTCCACTGGCAGGTGAAGACCTACCTGTTCACATAGGTGTTTAAGGAATTGCTATAAAGACAGGCTGGGATGCTGTACCATTTTAAAAAATTGATAGGTTTTCCCCCTCTGTATATAGTCTTATCTTTTTAAAATGTGTTTTATTCTTTTAATACTGTTTTAATACTGTAATAATTTAATTCCTTTTTAATGTACTTTTTCTATGTTTTTAATTGTACTGTTTTCAATGCTGAGTCTCAGTTCTGGGAAAAGAGCGGGATACAAATAAATAAATAAATAAATAATAGTTAAATGTTGTCTAATTCATATTTGCTCCTAAAGGTAAGGGATAGATTAGAATACTTTGTTGTTACCTAATGGATGCTTTTGGAAAAGAGCAGGCTTTGTTAGAAAATAGATAAATTGGAAGCAGTTCATTGAGAATAGTTTAATAATTGAGAATGATCAGTGGATCACTGGAGATGAAGAATAAAGGAAGTTTCTGATCCAGTCACAAGAACCAAGATGCAAGACCTCAATTATAGATGTGGGAAAATATTTATCATTATTCCTTTTTGAGCTCCACAACAAATTACAATGAGATGTCTTGCACTGCATGGTACAAGAAAAGTGTGTAGCTTTTCTTTCTTTCTTTCTTTCTCTTTCTTTCTTTCTTTCTTTCCTTCCTTCCTTCCTTCCTTCCTTCTTTCTTTCTTTCTTTCTTTCTTTCTCTTTCTTTCTTTCCTTCTTTCTTTTTTTGACAGTTATACAAATTTCCACTTTGTGAATTACCCAGAATTACAAGAAGTAGAAAGAATGTTATCTCAGTCAATTTTTGCTATTTCTCTTTAAGAAAGAAAGAAAGAAAGAAAGAAAGAAAGAAAGACACCCCCCCCCCCCACTCCCACAAATTCATGGGAATCATTCCTGTTTTCAAAAAGGAAACAAACCAAGAAAATTTTATGCATGACTTCATCATCCCATGGCATAACATCATTTATCTGGACATCAGAGATCTCTGTCTGAACGGGTCTAGTTATTCTTTTTCAACTCACCTCATTTTAGTTAAGCAGTCTGCCTCTAATCTCCCCTATCCCTACTGTGAAAAAACATACTGTTCTTGCCAGAAGTGATAAGAAAGGAGCTATTATACTAAAGCAAAGAGCAATATTTTATTGCTACAGAAAATGTTAAGTCTTTGCTCTAATCTAGCATACACCCATTTGTTACTCCAAGCACCATAGAGGATACCTCTGCAGCAATGGCACAGCTTTCTAGAGTATGTGACATCCCTAGTGATAGGTCCTACTGTTGTATACCCCTACAACTTTTTTATTTTTGTAAGCCCAGCTCATATAGCAGGCCCCTAGATACACATACCACAGGATGCCCAAGAAACTAATGTACATCTTGCTGTGTTTGTATTCTCACTTTTCAGAGGTTATGCACACAGATTTGACAATGCTGGAGGGCCTACATAGGTCTCTTTCTAAATAGTAGACTGTCCGATTCTCATGCTAGACCAAGGCTCAAAACTGTCTATGGAGTAGATATTGCCTGAGTGTCTGAAGGACTAGCCCACAAAAGCGAAATACAATGGGAGCATTCTATAGCTGATGATACAAGAAGGCACCAAATTCTGCATAATGGCATCCATAAATGTACCTATTTGAGTAAATGGAGCCATTTGTCAGAATATTAAATAGAAGACATTTCTATTGCTGTAAAGGACCACTTGTATATAATACAGGGATCTTAACATTCAATCTTACAAAATTCTTAAGTGTCATTGAGATCATGAATGGCATTACATCTTGCATTTTAAATACAAAGCCAGGCTCTGACATCTTGACTCTTATAGCATCCCTGCAAAGACAGAGATTGTAAAACAATAAAACTAAATGATTTTAAACAAAGGAAATCTTACGACCACATATTTGCTAACATTTATGCTGGTTGTCAATTCAATGAGGAAGGAGCATCATCAAAATCTATGCTTAGGATGCCTCAAAACAAACAAGATGTTTATCTATGTCAACTTTCTAAAGAGCTTTTCTATTAGCTCAGAAAATACATTATCTACATAGAGGCAGAAAGTTTAACTGACATTTTGTTAAGAGGCAGATTTATAAGTTTACTATACAGGGCTCCTTGGAACGGTTGGAGAATGGTCCAAAAAGGGCCAGGAATGAGTGAGGAATGAGTGAGGGACACGAGGGACACATTTTACTGCACAAAAGAAGCCCCTAACTCATTCCGTTCCCTTCCCTTCTGTTCCCAATCTGTCCCAGAGGAGATGATTTTTGAGAACTGTTCCTGTGTGCAGTAAAATGCATCCCCACTTGTTCCGCCCCCATCCCGGCCCCTTTTGGACCGTTCTCCTTCCCTGCCAGAAGCCATGTGCAGTACACTTATTAGTCTAAATTTTCCAGACATTGATTCATCAGGTCTTCATTAGGAAAACATGAATGTTTTAAGGATCTCACTTAAATTATGGAAGACAACTTCTTCAAGAACAGGAAACCCATTTGCATGTCCACTTCACCCTTCAGTTTCATCAGGAGGATAACAGAAAGCTTTCATTTTTCTTTTCAACAAATAGTGGCTTGTAACTGAGGTGAACTATAGATTGCTTGGACTGGGACACAACTACAGTTTAGGTAATCAAGCCAATTTCAAAGAGTAATTTCTGACAGTTTTGTTTTTTCTAAATGTGGTGCTGCAGGTGTCATTGGGTTACAGCTCCCAGCATTTTTTTGTAGGTGAACAACTTCTTCAGGAATGCATTTTGTCCACTCCTGCTCTAAATCATCCTTCAGAGTGACCTCAGTTCTGGTCTGCTGAACCGTGGAAGCTAACACATCTGGTCACATGCCCACATTGGACAGGGAAAGGAAGGCACAAATCCAAGACCTTAGCTTAATATTACATCTGAAGCCAGTCACTGTTGGTAATAATTTAATTCATTTGCACAGATACAAATGTGTATCCACTGGGTTAAAAGTTACATGGCTATGCAGTGACTCCTGGTCCAGCACTCCATCCCCACTTACTGGACAGCAGCCACTATAACTGATGGGTGTCTGTTCCCTTTGGTTGGCAAGCAAGGGACTGATGGTCCCACCAGTGCAACAGGCAGAAGCAGAACCCATCACAATTTCCCCCTTTGAGAAATATTGCTCACATGGGAGGTGGGCAATGGGAATGTCAGTCAGATGCTTCCTAATCACCAAGGGAAAAGACCCATGTCAATCACAGCAGCTGCTGCCCAGTAAGCAGGGACTGGAGGACTTTCATGGTCCTTACATGTTCCTTAAACTAGAGAAGGTATCATGAACACACAACACAAATGCATAACTCTAGGTTACACGTTCATAACTGACTTGTTGAGTTCCAGGGGATAACACTAAATTTTATACATAATACACATAGAGAGTGGTATTTTAGTTTTTCTTATCAAAATCAGTACTTTCTGTGAATTGCATTTAAATAACATAGTCTTAGCACCACTTTGCTGATTGACATCTAAATTCTAGCAATTTTCCCTAGGGTTTTCACAAGCCTTATAAAAATAAAAGTGACCACAGCAGGCACACCAGAGAGCTGTAATTCTTTTCCACTCACTCTTATAACACTGTTTCCCATGGGTTAACAGCTTGGTAGTGAAGTGGAGAATCTGGTTTAAGTCCACCTAAATTTTATATCAAGAGACAAGGGTAAACAACAGGGGAAGAAGTGAAGTTTCTCATATGCCATGAAACTGCAGATCTCAGCATTCATCACCATTGGATATGCTGGGAGTTGCAATCTCAAAACATTTGGGGAGCTGTGCTTCTTCCATCCCTACCATACATCTCTGAAAATATGATGATAAAGGATTCAATCCAAACTTAGTTGCATACAACTAGATTTGTAGGAAAAGACTTCCCTGGTCCCACTTCTCTTCATGAATGCCCCTCCAGCTGTCTCCTTCCCAAAATACTAACCAATGAGTTCAAAAGAGGTAGCCTGCAGGACAGGGATCCCTAAAACCTTCTACAAGCCTCTGCTTTCAGAGCACATCTTTTTTTAATCTACCCCATGATCCAGTCTAATCTTGTGGAGCACTTCAGGAAAGGGCTGGAGGGGCTGCCCTGGGGAGGCAGGATGAAGAGGCCATCTGCCCAGCTGTATTCCTCTAAATCTGGACCCAATTCAAAATATTGCTACTGCTGATATTGGTAGTATCTAACATGCCATTGTGCCAATGGCCTGGAAGGCCTTCTACAAAGTACAAATGTTGTGATCCCTGTTCTGAAAAAAGCAGAGGGAATAATATGATTTTCTTATACACCTATATACACCTATAACAAGAAACTGAGGACCATCATGGCTCAGAGAAACTTTTGCAGAAATAGACCATGCTGAGAAAGGAAGAAAGGAAAGCACAGCTCCCAGCAGCAGTTTCTACAGGACTCCTGTGTCTGTAACAGTTGCACGGGCTGCTAAAGTGCATACAAATCATACTGTCACAAACAGAGTTAATATTTGAAGGCAGGACCCTATGGTTCATAGCAGCACTGCAAGAGATCTCCTTTTGTTTGTTTGTTACTATGACTGGCTATAATTACACGCTCTAGGCAGCAGTTGTGTATTTAATCTTAAAACAGACAGTGTTCAGTTTATTCATAAGAAGTTGTGTGTTTTTTTTAGTGGAACCAAGAGAAAAGAAACTGTTACACCCATGTAATTCTGCTGTAACCCATTTGGAAGTTTTTCTCAGCTTCCAAATACACTGATAGTAAAAGCTTCACTAGCAGAATTCTTACTTGTTACACAACTGGTTGTTCCAAAGGTACGCCAACAGAAAAGCTTACAAATCTCACTAATGAGGAACTTGACAAGGGAACAAATAAGCTATAGGACACATGCAAATTCACTGGGAGCTCAGCCCTAACATATGATGTCAGGGGTGAAAACTGTACAGCTCTCCTATTGACACTAGCCCTGCAGTATGGCTACTGGTCAGGTATTACGTGGACTTGATGTCTTAAACCTCTGAAAAAGCCTACTCTTGAGAATGACTGGTATAGATTATTCTTACAAAATCAACATCTCGTGTGATTGACCTTGCTGCAGAGTGTGATAAAAATCCCTGTATAGCCAAGAAGTCACAACTCGATAAAACACTAATAAACCTCTTGATCATTTAATTTTTTTTTCTCCAGGAATGTCACAGGATGAGGGTTGCTGTACATATTTGACTTCTATGTACATATACCAGTGAATCACATCACTGATCATAGTGACATTTGTTTCCGTGCAGCATGCATCACATTGATTATTTCTGTTATCATTGGTAAAAGTATTTCTCATATGGTAACTCAACTGGCATAAACGCTTGGAGTTACTGGACATCCCAGGATCCTCTGAGCATTGTGCTACTTGCCTTGCATTAAACACTTGACATCTATGCTCACCAAAAAACAAAGATCCACCCATAACATCCACCCAGTAAAGACTGCACATTTTTAAATGCACAGGAACAGGGGCAACGACTCTTTCTCAGTGATGATGACAAGGACCAAGATCTTGCAACAAGCAGGCAAAGCATAATGTTCCATCTGTGCAGTTCCATATCCGCCCCACACTTTGGCAGCTGTCAATCCCAGATAAATTCTGCTGCTTCTTGTTGGCAGGGAGGAGAGGTAATTCAAATTAGGAATCTGATCTGCCTCCTTCCATCCTTCCCCCCATTGATAAACAGCAGCTGCAAAAAACCCCAACCACGGTTTCACAGCTGCTGGGGGGAGTTTTTTTGGGCAGGGTGTATAGGTTACACTACAGCCCCTAATGCCCCATCCCAAAAGATGCACATAAAAGGCACATTTATGAACACACATGTCACTAACAGGATGCTAACCTAAAACTAGGGATATAAACCTTTGCTTATTTTGTTCTCACACACAAGAATGAAGTTTCAAATGTTTTCTCCCCACTAGACAAGATTATAAAAGTTTTTGCACAGGGGGGATTTTGCAATCTCTTTCTAAAAAAATTCACAAAGGGTTGTTCTTTTCAGATAAAATGTGTTTTCCACAAAATGTAATGGGTTTTGAAAAAATACAAATTTTTGCATTTGTGCAGGCTGAAATATCACACAGCAGTTAACAATTTTTCAAAGAATGTCTTGATTTGTCAAAATATCCATTCTCATCCAAGAGTTTAAAAATCGTGCATATTCTTTATATCTGTAACCAGAAAGTCAAAAAAACCAAGCACACTGCAGAAATAATCCACTTTGACAATATTTTAGTGCTGACAGTGCTAGGGCTCAGTGCTAGGGAATTCTGTGAATTATAGCTAGTGGTAGCACCAGAGCTCTCTGATAAAGAAGGCTAAATGTCTCATAGAACTAGTTCCCAGAATTCCCTAGTACTGAGCCAGGGCAGTTAAAGCAGTGTCAAAGTAGATTGTTTCTGAAGTGTGTCTGGCCCTTAGATTCACTTCAAGAAAAAGCAAATTTAACTATGACACGATAACTATTGTTAGCATTTTGTATTTTAAAATGCAAGGAGAGTGGGAGCTTTTGTTTCCGTTATCAGTTAGCCAATTTATTGTTATGTTTGAATCCCCAATTCTGGTTAACTTTAATTGTGGTTTAGGGCAGAGGTGGTCCATGGACCACATGCATCTAGCCCCCATTTTTGCAGATCATAAACTTTCATTCACCATCCCTAAGGGAGGAGGAATCTTTTCATTGGCAGGTATCAGTTGCCCACTCTTTAGGAAAACATGTTGAGATCATAAACCATGGTTTAAAGCTGGCTTGCTTCACTAAGGCAAGGTTAAGAATGAGCAAAACCTGTCCAGGTTTTGAAATAATAATGGAGCTGTAAATTTATTAATTATAATGGGTCCTTGTTATTCTCTGGGGTTTGGTTCAGGACCCTTCAGAATTCCAAAATCCGTCAATGCTCAAGTCCCATTAAATACAATGACATAGTAAAATGGTGCCCCTTATATAAAATGGCAAAATCAAATTTTGCTTTTTTGGATTTATAATATATAAATTTATGATTGAGTCTATGGTTAAAGAATTTGTGAATACAGAAGGCTGACTATACATTAAAACTGTATTCAGATATAATAATAATAATCTTATGCATATAGTAAATGGATACAACTTGGTGGGAGCTCCTGATGTCTTCCTTATGACCATGCAATTACAGTACAAGAGGGCAGGGAGAAGCTAATGAGCTCAAAACTCATTCTCATAATACATAATGTAAACTTTGGAATTGAATCCAACCTGGACAAATGGATAACAGTTTGGGGTTTGATTTAAACAACCACTTTTTTTTTTTACACTGTAGAACTCAATCCTATGCAAGCTTCACCAGAAACATCACACTGAATTCAACCAAACTTACTCATTGTGCAGGGACTGCAGCTTTGGATCATTTCACCCACTATCACTAAGCCTTATATCTCAGTCCTAAGAAAAACTGTATCCCATTAAGAAATAATGAATCTTTCTGCAGCAAAGGATACAAACTTGTACAATTACCATTTTTTGACAACACGGCCAATTTCTGTTCATGGCTGATATTTACAGTGGAATAATTTGCAGGGAGGGTATGGGGGGAAAGTTTACTTCCTTACATTATAAGAAGTTTTATTTATCTAAAAAAGTTTTTAAAACACAAAACAGATCTCTACAAGCATTATAAAATTATGACAAATATTATTTATAACAAGCTTGTGTTTCCTCAAAATGTCAAGTACACTTCCCTCCCCTATGACATCCTTTATGCATGTGTTGTGCCAATGCAAACAGAATGGTGACACGCACAAGCAAAAAGGTATCTACAATTCAACAGGAAGCAGCGTGTGAAACCTACATACTTCATAGTTCATTTCTACAGTTGCTCGTTGGTCTTCTTCACAATAATGCACCAGTTCCCATGGTCATAGCTTGAACTTAATATGTGAACCTCTGGCACATTTTCTTCAAGCAAAGAGAACAATTCCCCTTCCCGAAATACATGATAATAGCGCATGAAGGCTTTTGCATCCTCTCCAAGGCTTCCCACAGCCACAGCAGCATCTACAATAGACTCATTGGAGCCAGACGAAGAAGTCCTTTTGATGTGTTTGCTTGGAAAGGAACGAGTATTGCCTTGATGGATATAGCCATTATTAATATTTTCAATGGGATCATGTAGAAATGAGGCATCATCATCACTCTGGGTTTGGTTTAACGCAGGAGGCTCACCACTGAAATCTCTCAGTGACCTCGAGGCCTTCAGCCATTCCATTTTTTTGCAAGCCATATGCTTTACAAACACTTCATCGTAGTCAGTAGGCTCTTTCAGCAAGGACCCATGGCAACCTAAATCTAAGCTGCAGTGTCTTGAGGGCTGAACTGATACAGTGCTGTTTGTCCATCCAACAGTATTCTTCAAAGACTCCATGTTTTCATTTTGTTTTCTCAAGGCTGACTCATCTAGGGATCTGGATGAAAACCAGGAACGGAAAGATCTCCCAAGGGCACTGTAAAATCGGTGTTCTGCCTCATCAGAAATTTTCACACAGCAGGATTCAGCTAAGCAACCATCAGTCCTTTGGGGATATTTCTGTTCAAGGGTAATAGGGTAGCTGTATTTAGAACCCATTAGTTGGTGTGAGTGCATGAACTGAGAACTTCCAGTCTGTGCAATATCAGTTTTATGCCCAGCCTTATTGGATTCAGAAAGCAGCCGGGAACACAAGGCTTTGTTCCACGGAACAAACACATCTTGTTTCTCAAAGTGCCGATTCTTTTGTTCCATCGCCCAAACATAAATCATCATCTGGCCTCCAGGTACCAGCACCCTTACCATTTCTTTTATTGCTTTGATCCGTCTTTGTTTCGTGGAGAAATGGTGAATTACTGCAAAAGTAACAAAAAGATGTTCTGTGTTCAGGGGTATGTGGATTTCGGCAATGAAGATATTAAAATTCTGCACCAACAAAAGATCATTTCTGCAAACTGTGTACATATGGCAAATATGAATAATTTCTATTATTTTTGAATAACTGATTTGCAATTTTACCATTTTGTATAGTTTTCTCTTGTTCTAATAGTCTTAGGAGAGCCAAAAACTATGCAGGTCACTATGTTGCCTGACCTCTGGAATACTGAATTTGGTTATTTGGTATTTGGTTTCTGAGATTTCAGCAACCATTACAACTGTAGTCTTAGCTTTCTATTACAGCTAAAATTTGTTTACTTAGAGCTTTGCAGATTTATGAGTTTATACCAAAACAAGCATGCATTGCTAGACAAGATTCCAGTGCCTTCCCACAAAGATTTGGCATCTTTTACAATAGCTTTATATCCCCACCCCCACCCTCCATCAGACACAACACAATAGGTTATTGCTGAGAAAATGCAATTCCCTCTTTGTGATTTGTGCTTACTGTGATTTGTATTAAGGCCCTGGGGTATGGGTGGGTGAGCACATGCCCATATAGATAACACTTACAAGATGGTTAATGACAATTGGTGAGTAAATATTTAAGGAACTGACAAGCCTTCCTCTGTGTGTACTTTTTTCCTGCATCCTGCAATATAACAGAACCCACTCTAAAAAAATGAGAATAGCATTTGGGACCATGGCAGACCCACAAAAGCAAAGCCAGTACAACAAAGCCAGTAGTACATGCTCTGGTAACCTCTCGGTTGGATTTCTGCAATGCGCTCTACATGGGGCAGCCTTTGTACCACACTCGGAAGCTACAATTAATCCAGAATATGGCAGCACGGCTGATCATGGGGGCACCTAGGACCCACCATATAACACCGATCTTAAAAGATCTTCATTGGCTGCCCATTCGCTTCCGGGCCCAATACAAAGTGCTGGTCGTTACCTATAAAGCCCTAAATGGCTTGGGCCCAGAGTACCTAAAGGACCGTCTCTCCCCACATAATCCGCCCCGCACACTTAGATCAAGCGGACAACACCTGTTAAGAGTTCCAGAGGCCAGGCTCTCGACAACTGCCAAGAGAGCGTTTTCTATATCTGCTCCGAGCCTCTGGAACTCACTACCTATTGAGCTCCGCTTGACTACTTCCCTCCCCCAATTTAAAAAGGAGCTAAAAACGCACCTATTTAATCAGGCTTATCTTTGATTGCTATCTGATATTGCCATCTTCCCCCTAGATAAGCCGTTGGAATAAGCCATTGTATACCGTATTGGGGATGATAATGTTTTTACTTGTTTTTATCTCTTGTTTTATTGTAATTTTTTATTGTATTGTTTGAAATGTTTTTAACTGTAGATGCTGTACACCGCCCTGATCGCAGGAAGGGAGGTATACAAATAAAAGTTATTATTATTATTATAACTGTTACCAGCATTTTTGCCTAATCTTTTATACATTTTCTAAAATGGATAGAACACAATTTCTGACTTTCTAAATTGACTGTAACTCTGTAGGGCTCCAACCTATAAATGGTTATTTAGTGTGAACAATTCAAAGTTTTTAAAATTCAGAAGTTTTTTAATAATGAAATCTTGGGTGTTTTTCCCCCTTTCTCAGAAATGAACATATATTAATTCAGTACAAAAATCATGGAAATGTAATATCTGCCTGCCTGCCGCCTGCCTGCCTACCTATATAGGTATATAGAAAAGTAAGATGCTATCAAAAACCTAATTTTTCCTACTCTTACCCTATAAACCAGGGTTGGGGACCTTTCACATAACTGATATTTCAGTCTCCAACTCCCATCAGCCCACAAAGACAACAGTAACAGAATGTAGGACTTGTAATTCAAAACATCTGGAGGGCCAGCAGCATTCTGTGCTTCAGGCTCATACAATGAGGAAAGGAGGGCAGACAATTTGCTCTATCAGCTTGTTACTGATTGCACCAAGGGAAAAATCTTCTATATTCGCGTATCAACAAGAATAGTTTATTTTGCTGACTTTGAACCATCAATTAAAAGGATTTGTAGGTGATATAAAAGACATCTACTGAGGCCTAAGAGAACTAATCCTAGTTGGCACACATACAGATTACACCACCACTTTGACTTGATATTTTTCAGACATTCAAGGTATATCAAACTCTCTTACCTCCCACAGATATGATTGCATTGAAGCACTGCCCCCGAAATGGAAGATTAAGGTTATCACAGACCATCACTTCACAACCTTTACTTCTTGCAATCTCAACCAAAGGGCTACAATAATCGCATCCCAGGTTATACACCTGGCTGTTGACGCCAAGATACTTTCCAGTACCACAACCTTAAAAAAGTAAAATGCACATACATTCAAACTTTGTTATACTAGTAGGAAAATAAAACATACCAAAACAAAAATACATACATCTCTGCTGTTGAAGTATACCAACATCAGAGCAAAGTAAGATTACGGGGTTGAATGTGTTCTTAGAGTAAACATAAATAGCTTGCCATTGTATTTTGAAAAACATTTTTCAACAAGAAACACAATAAAGATAATTACAGAATAACAATATAAAATAAACACTAAATTGTGTTCTTCAATCAGCTTGCCACAAATAATAATAATAATGATGATGATGATGATGATGATGATGATGATGATGATGTTTATTTATAGCCCGCTCCTCTAATAAAATACTTGGAGCGGGATACAATAGATTAAAAAGGATACAGAGTAAAAACAACAATCATATGCCTTTAGAGCATCTAATGGCCATCTTCACAAACAGATGGACTCAGTTCCTTACCTGCTGTGACTCAGTAAGCATTGCTCATTTTAGCATGCTTCTGAGTTTAGCCACCATTTTATATAGCCATTAAACAGGCTTGGCACTGTGGGTTGGTATAATCAGGCTCAAAAGACTGACAAGGAAGGTCTAGTACTAATTACATACTATTCATGTAACTTTTAGTAAACAGTGCTAATATTTACTACTCTTATCAATTGCATATATTTACTACTAATTGAGTTAGCAGTGTCCCATTTTTGTAGAAAGACAGGATATTAATCCAATAAATAATAAAATATATAAATAAACTCATTATGTATCAAATATGACAATGGGGATTTCCAGACCACCCAAAAGGGGCGGTCTGGCGCCACTTTTTTTTGCTGCAGAGCTTCACTGCAGGAGCTAGATGCTGCGGTGAAGCTCCGCTGCAGAAAAGGAGCAGGCAAACCCTGCTCCTTTTTTGCGCCACAGTTGCAGCATGATTTTCAAAAGAGGTGCCATTTGGCGCCTTTGCGCCACCGCAACTGTGCAGCTCCATCTAGAAGCTGCGTAGTTGCCTCGGCGTGCATACGCACGCCATCTAAAAACTGTGATGTGATGACGTTTGCGTCATCACATGCTAGGGTTCGTTAGCGTGTGAAAGCTGCGCACTCATGAACCCTAATGGCGCCTTAAAAAGCCCTTATCGCGCTCTTTAAGGCCCATCCAGATCGGGCCAATAAGTTTTAAAGTTTTCTATAGCTGAACAAGAATGCCATTTAAATAACGTATTCTATTATTCCATCTAGAAAATGGTAATAATTTCATAGTGACCACAGTGTGAGGCATACCATCCCTGAAAATTAAAACAACAACAACACATCAACAGGGTATGATCAGGCACGTGTCAATGGCCCACAACTATTGTGGACTATTGTGGGAAAAGCAAACATCACTGACCCATGATACTGGATCATTTTGCCATATCTCTATAGAAACTGTATAAAAGTACAGTAAGAGGGACCCCATGTTCCACTGTCTCCTGTAAGCACACTCTTACTGAAAAGACAGAGATCACCTTACATTCAGACCTTTAAGGCCTAGAAAACAGAAAACTATTGCAACTGTTTCAGAAGCCTCTGGGGATAGAGGTCTATTTCAGGTTGGAAAGAGCATCTGGATCAGATTAGCAAGGCTTCTTGGAACACAGGGTAGTAAATGACACTTTGTCTCTCTCTTTGGAATCTGTAAAATTGAGAAATTGAGGATTACCCAGAGGTTTCTGTGATAACTTCCTACCAGCATCAGGAAGACTGAATCCTAACAATATATGTTAAAATGTGCATGAAATTCATGACTTAATGGATAGAAATTCATGACACAATGGAAAAACCTTTGTTATTAAGGGTCCTTGGCCATAATGAGTCTCTGACTGTTACATAAAAACAACAACAATAACAACTTACCTATATCTGCAATGAGGCTTCCGGGCTTTTGCTCCAGCAGAAACTGTCGAACACGAGGCCATGCTTTACCCTGAAGGTCATTAAAATAGGTGGCTGTGCTTTCATAGACACTATGTACATGCTGCTTTTCTAGCTGGGAAGCCTCATGTTCCATCCTGCAGCAAACAGAGACCACATATGCATCAAACAATGTGAATAGTGTGTGCTCAAGTTAAATTCAAGAAACACAGCAAGAGAGGATCCTCCCCACATACACCAGTAGTCAAGAACTCCTCTTTTAGAAGTTACAACGGTTTCCAAGTAGTGTCTTTCACAATGGAACTGTTTCTGCTCACAGGAAAGTATTTTCCATTTCTTTACTAAGCTTTCATCCTTGAAAAACAAGCCAACTGGTCCTTATGCTGTTTCACAGCTGTTCTCCCTTCTCTTTTCAGCTGCAGTTTCTGACTGCCTCTCTCGCTACAAAGTCTAATCTGATGCTGCAACCTGATCCTCCTAGGAGACAACCAGTACCCACAGGCCTAAACACCACAAGCAAAGTCTGTTTATTACCATTTTGCTCATTTTACAAAGGCGACACTAGTATCAATTTTTCTGCAGAGTTTGGAAACACTACTTTTGAACTACAACTCCCAGAATATACAGACACCACTCAGCCATGCTAGCTTGGGTATTTTGGGACTTGTATCCAAAAGTAACTTTTCCGAACTTAGTACTTCTGTATCATCAGGACTTTACCTGCTGTTGGGTATATATGCTACAACCACATATATCACCTGGACTGTATGATCAGGTCAGCACCAATGCCATGGAAGATCGGCAATGGGGAGGGGAACACTCAAAGTGAATGGACTGCTCATATGGTAAATATTTCCCTCTGCCTTCTCTGAGATGTAGGCCTTTTTTTATCACACACACACACACACACACACACACTGAGAATGTACTGGAAAATTTGTTTACTTCATGGATTCTGAGATTAGCTTGTTAGAAGAACTACAGTCCTTCTAACAGATAAAAGCCTATGCTGAACTTACCAATTTACAAAGGGGAGTAGTGGTTTGAAGGGCGAAAACACCACTACTCTAAATCAGCTAGAGGTGGCTAAAGCTTGTTTACCTGCTCATCTCCAAGGATTCAGAAAACACATAAAAGAACACAGAAGGAGGTACAGCACTTAAAAGAATATACAGATACACAATCACACAAATCAGATTTCTTAATTTTCAGAGTCTCACTCCGGGAACCATTTTTAAAATCTATTCTATCTGCGCTTCTGAAATTATGGTCCATTAATAGTATAGTTTAAACTAGCACCAGCAACAGAAATATGCATTATCTAAAAAATCAGACAGGCAATGTGATGTAGTGGTGTGAGTGCTGGACTAGGACTCTGGAAGATCAGGGCTCAATTTTCCACTGAGCCAAGGAAATCCATTGGATGACCTTGGGCAAGTCATACTCTCTCAGCCTGAGAAGGCAATAGCAAATCTCTTCTGAGTGAATCTTGCCAAAAAACCCATATGATAGGGTGGCTGTAAGTCCATATTGACATGAAGTCACATAACCACAACAAAATGGATTATAGTGGCATGGCTTAAATTCATAAGAAATAATGTAGCGCACATTTCTGTAGGAATAAATCACAATATTGCTTGTTTCTCAAAAGTCTATTCTCCAAATAGGGTCCAAATTTAATCTAACAAGTTATACTCTACACATTCCTTGTTCTTTATGTTGTTGCTATTTGTTATTAAATTTCTCTCACGGCTACCCTGGTTTCAGTGTTCAGTGCACTAAAACTTTTTTCTCTCTGCTTAAGCCATCTTGGAGTCATTGAACTCAGTGAGAACAATCTTTCTTAAGTGATTTGTAGACAGGAGCCAAATGTTCTTTCTACTCATTCAGAAATCTCTCTTTCCATTGCTACACATCTTAAACAGAAATGGAAAGAACACAGCTGCTTGCACTAAATGCAAATCACTTTAAAGAACTGCTAGCTTATGCCAACAATGCATCATAGTACCTTGGCTGTAGGTTAAAGTCAATCTTCAAGTAAAGTCCAAAGTCAACATAGATTTATTCCTGTACTGTAAGCCAGAACCTATTAAAACAGGGTATCTGATCCCCTGGCAAGGTGTAGTAAGCATGGTGAAGGAGGCCCCAACAGATTCTGGATGGGTATAGTAGCACGTTCCTCACAGGATGCAGTGAAGGGCAATTTATGAAAGTCTTGAAAGAAAACTCAGTGTCATTTGCAAACCTCAGGTATCGATTATAATCCCAACCTCAACTGTAGTTTACATACCTAAAATATGACCAAATCAACATCTTTCTTAATGAAGATAAGTTTTACTCGGTTTTCAGAACAAGGTCAAGCTAAATGTATGGGTGTGTCAGCAACAACAGCTGCCCTAGCTCACATGTTCAGATGAGGAGGGGAATTGCAGGGCCATGTGAGCTAGACTACCTCAGATTCGGTGGCCACACTCTGCTTCATCCTGTGCTGTATTTGGCACTTTCCAGCCACCCATCTCTTTGGACAGCAGAGGAAAAAACGTTCCATGTGAAGTGACAAATCAATGTGGAGCACCTATGCACGAAGGGAAATCCTGATTCCATCAGGGCACATCAGTACACATGCAGAGCCCATATTGTCCAAATGCATAGGCTGACGATGTAGTGGTTATACTGGAGGACCCCATTATAAATATAGAACACTTTATATATCACCTCAATAATTTTGGTAGATTTTAAGGTTTTAAAATAAATAAAGGAAAATCCAGTATAACAACAAAAAACTTAACCAAAAAAGAAAAAGAACTACTGAAGCAAAAATCAGGCTGTCAGATTGGAAGCAAAATAAAATATTTAGGTATTTGGTTGACTAAGAATAATACTAATCTGTATGACAATAATTATAAAATAATATGGAAAAAGGTCAGAGAGGAGCTATACAGATGGAATAAGCTAAAATTATCCATCCTAGGAAGAGTTGCAGCAAAAAAAATTGGCATCTTTTTTTTTCAAAGTAAGTAACAGATGGTACCACACACCGATGAGACTAAAAAAAATGTTTAAATTTAAAAGCGATTTGTGTTGGAGATGTAAGAAAGAGAGAGGCACAATGATACTTATGTGGTGGAAATATGATAAGGTGAAGGACTTCTGGGACAAAATACATAAAACAATACAAGATATATTGAGTATAAGGTTTAAGAAAAAAACATAATTGTATTTATTAAATATGTCTTCAGTAATAAGAACAGAGGATGAAAAAAAATGGTGGCGAGTAATATTATATTTGAGTGAGAATAATGATAGCCAAAAATTGGAAAGCTGAGACAGATTTAAACATGGAGAACTGGCTTTTAAAAATTAATGAAGTTCGAGAAATGGGCAGACTGTCATATATGTTAGAAGAGATTAGACAAATTAGAAGAGGAATGGTCACCAATTTTAACATTTTGGGAAAATAAGTGGAATAGAAATAGATTTATTATTATAAATTTCCTGAAAACTGGCAAGAAGAAGACATAAGTTAATGATGTATTAAGTGGTATTAAAGGTTATGATGTAAATATTTTTCGTTAAGATTCATTCATATATTTCAGGAAGAAAAGAATAAGTTCAGAAAAATCAAAGTTATAGGATGGAATTAAATAATAAGGAGAATACGTAAATTATGCATTCCAATTGTAGTCTAAACAAGAAAGAATGAAAAGGAAATATAGTTTTTGATGAATTATAATTTCTTTTTTCCCCTCTTTTCTATTTTCCCTTTTGCCTTTCTGTAATGCTACAATTTGATGTACTTGAGGAATTATAAAATAAAGGAATGTAATTAAGACAGCAGGGAACAAAAAGAGATATTTGTGCAACAATCAAGGGTTCCGGAAAAAGTGGAAGCAAGAAAGAAAATCTGAAGACAAAAGAAAAGATAGAAGACCGTATGTGTAAATACCTTTAGTTGAAATGCGTGTAATAATTTAATTGAATGATTCAATGATTAGCAATATATAAGTGGTTGTTTGTTGGATTTTATGTCTTTATGAACAAAATTTAATAAGGATTATTAAAAAAAACTGCACAAGCCATGGAGAGATGGTTTTACCACACCTGTAAGTAGGGTTGTGAGGCTGAATGTGGGGCAGAGCTCCTGTAGCATTAATAGTTAGCAGATCTTGGATCCAGAAGACATACTGCAAAGTTCTATTGGGCAGACCTAAGACATGTCTCCTCTCTCTGTGTGTCTCTCTCTCACACACCACAAAGTCCACCTTTTAGCTGATAAAGCCCCCTGCCATAACATAGCTATTTATTAGCTGATGGAAAGTGGTTGGGACAGAAGCAAAGCATCTGGCTCTGTTCCTGTAGCTCAGTGATTCCCAGTCTCTGGCCTTCCAGGTGTTTTGGACTTCAGTTCCCATAATCACAGAACATTGGCCAAGATGGCTGAGGCTTCTGGGACCTGAAGTCCAAAGCATCTGGAGGACCAGAGCTGGATGCAAAGCACTATTATTATTAATCCCATATTGTCTTATACCTTAGCTGTCAGGGTAAATGGCTATGCTGCTTTGCAGCAACACAGGGTAGGCAGGGCTTGTCCACATAGACATAGAACCCCCTACACATTATTTTATATGGGACATAGGGTCCAATTTCTGGTGGGTTTTGTCTAGAACAAACGGCATCAGACTAGAAACAGAAAGAAAATGATATTTCCAAGCCAAATGATTCAAGTACATTTTTGTAACTAATAATGAAACAACTTGCAGAATTTTGGTGAGAAGAAGGGGTAAACACATAAAATAAAATATTTTATTATTGCAGACACTGCAATCCACAAACATTGAACTACCAAGCACATCACAGCTCTCTCTTCACCGGTGGAGCCAAGGGATATTACCTAGCTTCCAAAACCCTAAAACTGGCTCTAAACACAGTTAAATTTCTCCCCTGACCACTGGCTACAACTACAGACATCTCTAAGCATGAACCCAATCAATCATTAGAAACAAAAGTCTTGCTTAGGACCTCCTTACTAAAAAATGAAGCTAACAAAGAATGGGTCTGTTGCATACTTAGCATTAGTGATTGTGGTTTTTTTAATGGCTATTGATAGGTTCTTTCTTTCTTTCTTTCTTTCTTTCTGATACCATGTTTTTGCTGGTTTGTTTTACCAGGCTCACCCTGGTGTTCCAGAATTAAAGCCAAAGAAAATGAGTGTTTTAAGTGAATTGTTCATATACTGTACATAGAAAACTTCTCTAACATTTTTGCAAAGTTACAGCCATTCATGACACTTTTTCAGACAGTAAGCTATCTGAAAGCATATTTTTAAAAAATATAAAGGAGAAAAGTACTGAGATTTAGACTGTTATGTTCTGAGAAGAGACCACAAAGAGAGACATTTCATATTAAATAAATCTAAACTCACCATGCAAAATCGATTGACACTAGAATAAGAACAAAATCAATGAAAACATAATCTTTGGACCCACTGGTGAAAAACCCCTCCATTCCCCTGGGAGGAGTCTAGGCCCTTGGCTAATTGACTGGTATAGGTAATTTCTCTTCCCAAATGCATTGACCTTAAAGAGTGGAACCCTGTATACAAAGATAAAACAGACTGAAAAGTCCAAGAAAGCTGTCCTACCCACTTCCCACCACGGCCAGCCTTAGTTGACCAAGCTTTGGAAGTGAAAAAGTGACCCACCATTCTATTCAAGCCCCACCTGTCCCGTAAAAGACTCAGGTTTCTCTCTTAGTTGTAGCTAGGTGGAACTTCATGTTCAAAAATTACATACTGTGTACCACTTAGGGAACCCAAAAGTGGATTTAGATGATATAGATAAATACTTTAAACAAACAATCCTATTTAGTAGATACTGCGAATTATTATCAATATCCTGTACTTATCTGTCTCCAAGAGGCATCTGATTAGTCATTGGTAGAAACAGAATATTGACACAGGCAGCCTTTTGCTTTGATCTAGCATAGCTCTCCTTACATTCTTCTCTCTCAAGGAATATTTTTACAAACTTTTGTGTATTACTGACTTACTATTGAATTATTCCTTGAAGGCCTGTGCATGTGACAGAAAAGGTGGAAAGGATCAGGTATTTTGTGTCATGCTGCAGCTTCTTGGAGAACACAGCACACGTCTCTGTATGGGAGCATGGAAGGTTTGGCTCTCACTCACACACTGGGATATGAAACAGACAGAACCTACTCACAGCACAACGCATGGAGTCCTCCTATTGCCCCCGTTCCTTCCACTGTGTTGGAAACTTGGAGAAGGAAATCTGTATGTCTCGCCAGAGGACTCACAACATGTCATTCAAACACAAACACAAAAAGCACAAATATAACAAAAACAGCAACAATGCATTCTCTTTTAGTGTCCTCAGACTGATAGATTAACATTATAATAGCACTCCATCATTAAGCTGCTTTCTGAACATTTCTCCCACTGAAATGTTGTCCTTTCAATAACTTCACAGTATCTTCTCCTAGTTGCCTAGCAAAACACATTAAGTCCTGTTTTCTTTTTCATCACATGTCCAGGAACTCTGGTTTGGTATAGGATTTATATTTGGCTTCTGTGTCATATTTAAAGGGTTATTAATGGGATATCTTTATTGTAACCCATCAGCAAAAGCAGGACTTATCTGAAAGTCCCTGAAAGCAGCAATGTTACTAGAAGCACAGCACACAATCCCACCACCATGGAAAGTAGGTGGATGGGTGAGTGGATGGGTAGGTGGAGATAGATAGATAGATAGATAGATAGACAGACTCAGAAAATTAATATCCTCAAAACTATATCTGCCATGTAATATTGGTGGATGAGGATTATTACAATGTAAGCAAAATGCTGAAAGAGAGAAAAGATCCTTCAGCGCACAAATCAAAGAAAGTAAAGGAAAATGCTGATAAATGGACAGTTGGCCCACCACATTCACAGGGGTTAGGGGAAGAAGACCTCCATGAATGTGGAAAAACAGAATAATCCCCTGCCCCACGCAGAAGCCAGTTAAAGGAAAGGGTGGGCAGGGAAGAGAAGCAGGAGCACACACAAAAAATTTTCCCCACTCCCATCCCTTTAACTGGCTCCCTGTCTCTTCCCCACCTGGATCGCTGCCTTCCCCAGACAGCAATCCAGCCAGGAAAGGGAGGAGGATCCTCCATCCCTCACAATCCACTCCCAGCTGGATTGTTGCCTGGGCTGCCCATGTGTTGGATTGCTGTCTGGGCAGCCCAGGTATCAACTCAGCTGAGAAAGGGTAGTGGGGGGTGGAGGATCCTTCCCGCTTTCCCTGTCAGATTGCTGCCTGGCCAGCTGGGAAAGAAATAATAGTTCCCCCAAGGGGAAAAGCCCAGGAGGCAGAAGGAGGAGGAATACCCACACTGGCATACTTGACCTAACAAATAATCAGAACTGCAAGTGTCTAGGCTGCAAATGTGAAGGGCCGACTGCATATAGAAAGAATACGCTGAACACTGAAGAAATAAAAGAAACAAAAGGTGGTATAAAATAATGAAAAATCACACTGAAGCATGGCAAAAAATGTAAGAGCAGAGAAGGTAAAATAGAGAAAGGAACATTTTAGGATTTCTATTTGAGGCTCAAGAACAGGCACTTCAGACAAAAATCATCAAGGCAAATATTAGGGGAAAAATAAGTATGGATAGTATGGATAGTTGTCTATGCAAAGAAAGAAATGAAACTGTTGATTAGAATATCAGTTTGTACAGCAAAATGTACTGAATATAACAAATTATATGGCAAAGTGCTGGCAATGATACATTGGAAGCTATGGAAAAAATGTTTAATTTTTTATTAATTTCCGCATATAAATCAACAGAAATATATAACAGAAAACGCAAAAACATATTTACACCCCTATCCAACCCTCTAACATATTCCCTACACTCCAATAAACACATACAACAAAAAACAACACATTAAAATTTTTAAAGGATTTCCTGCTACTTATTTGGTGCATAAGTGTGTAAATATATTGTTCACTCACTTTTCCACTTAACTTAAATATCCAAATTATTATGTTTTTCTACTCCTAGATATATAAAAACTATTAAATTTCAAAACCTGCTCATGTTATCATTTCATTTCTTTCTTATATATTTAAGATACAAATTCCACATGTCAACTGATTTATTGACTTTTCTCTTAGCAATGTAGTTGTTAATCCAGCTCCACAAACTCAAATATCTTCACAATCTGATCTTCCACTGATAGAATAGCCATATTTTTTCCATTTTTGTGTGTATAATAATCTTGCCACAGTAAGAAAATATTGAAATAATTTTTCATATGGTCCCAATATCTTATCTTCATCTATCAGACCCAAAAGGACACAATGTTATCTTGAGCAATTTTATCTTGCTCTTTTTCCAACTCAGTTTTCAACAATATATTATACATTTTCTTAATCAAGTGTTCATCATTAATACATAACTACGTCTCAAACTGACCTTCTATGCCAGAAACCATAAGTCTCCTTTTTCAAACATTTGTTTATATGTGAACTAGTGCACATTAATCCCTTCTGTCATCAATTTTTCATTAGTTTTAAATCTATATTGATCATTTTTGTAAGTCAGATGGTCCTTATATAACAGTCACTGTTCTTTTTTTACTTTTATCCCTTTAATCAGATTTCAATAATGTTTCATGCACAGATACCCATAATGGCATTTTAGGGCACAACCTGGGTCTATATTTATGGATTTCCAAATAATATTGTTTCAAATGTCCGCACAAGGTGATTCCCTTTCTCCCATTTTCATGCTATTTTTCACCACCTGTCAGCCAGCCTAGAGCCCAGCAGCAACACCCACCTTACATTATTTAAAGGTGTATGTAGGGAGCCCTGGGCTGTATCTTCCCCTCTCCTGTTCCAATGCCACAATGAAACCTTAAAATCGCTATCACTGTTGCTCACCTGTTTAGCATTTTTAAGCTTCCTGAATCTCCTTTTACACTTCATATCCAATTCATTTCCTCTGTCATTACATTCAGATACTCCTTAAGACTGTGTTTAAGGCTCACCCTATTTCAAATTTTTATACTGCATGTGATAGCTTTAGGGTTTTGTTTTGTTTATAATAATAATAATAATAATAACATACTGTTAACAGTCTATTCCATTCAAGCAGAAGTCTGTTGCTTGAGTGGAGATGGATTTTTTAAGAACATAATTTAACTACAATCTCTCCCACATGGCAGTGCTCCTTTCCTTGTTTAATCAAAATCATTCTGTCAAAAAGAAAGTGGTTTCTAGACTATCTGTGAAGAGGGAACATATGAGGCAGAATGAATATTGCAACTATGGCCCAATACAGATGGGCAGGAAGAAGTGCCTGGGCAGTGCAAATAAGGTTAGGGAGGGCACAGCATTTGCACTCTCCCTAACCCTAGTGCATACAGACACCGCCATTTTAAAATGGCGGCGTCCATACGGGCACACCATGATGTTGTCATGGCGCGCATGTTTACATAACGCTGCACACACCTGACAACGTTGCGCCAAGGGAGGGTGCCAATACCCTTTCCGCGGCGCTAAAAAGAGCTCTGAAATGGAGCTCCTTTTTTGGCACGGGTCTTTGGCGCAGCCTTTAGATGGCCATGCCAAGGACCTCGAGGGGAAAGGGGCCGCAGCGGTGGCCCCTGTCTCCCCTCAGCAGCGCCAGGGAGAGCGGGGTACAACGGGCACCCAGGGCTCCTGCTGCACCCCGCTTTCAGGCCATGGAGAAGCAGCAGGTTGCCACTTCTCCATGGCCTGCAGAA
Organism: Urosaurus nigricauda; assembly: GCA_034509955.1. Taxonomy (NCBI): domain Eukaryota; kingdom Metazoa; phylum Chordata; class Lepidosauria; order Squamata; family Phrynosomatidae; genus Urosaurus; species Urosaurus nigricauda. Next base: position 132,922,034 of record JAOEGL010000005.1, on the reverse strand, counting down.
GTGCCGGGATGGGGCCTCTGGGGCTTCTGGTGAGGCAACCCTGGCCCCATCTTGCCACTTCTTTGGGCGTGTACAGGCCGCCCCTTTTGGGCAGTCTGTACTGGCCCATTGGTGAGCATTTTCTATGAGATGAGTCATTAGTCCTTAACATACAGAACACAACATTCTTTATCCACTTAAAGTCTAACTACTTTTCAGTTCTTCCTGCAGAACTTGAAGGCAGTGTGTGTGTGTGTGTGTGTGTTTAAAAAATTAACTTTTAAGTTTCTTTTTTAAAAATTGAAATATCAGTTATCCAGGGGAAAACATTCTGCCACTCCAGTGCTATTCCAAGAAGCAGCAAAGAGTAACCTGAGTTGCTCAAATTAATAACAATGTGGTGTCCTTTCATGGCATTCAAAATCTGCTGCCTGAGGCAACCATCTCATTTGGTCTAATGGTAGGGCTGGACCTGACCTTTTCCTACTGCCATTAAAATCTATGTAATTTTTGATTAAGTATAAAAGATGCCACTTCCTTCTCCATATATAAATAATACACATGGTCTGAAAAAGAAATTATAATTGCAACTATTTATATAGTGCCACTGAATTATATGGCACTTTACACACGATCTTCTCTACTTTATTATTTCTTGTCCATCTAACATAGACAGTGAATTTTGTGGCAAGAACTATTAACTGCATCAGTTGCTTTTACACAGAGTAGGAAATACAAAACATAAAAGTCTTAGAATGCATAAAATATAGTCATAGGTGGATACATCAGGGATTGAAAGTAGTAGCTATAACTGAAGAAGCTGGTGTGAATGAGAAAGGTGAGACATTCAGACTTAGGTCCGGTGCAGCTGCAGTAGGTTCAGCCAAAGTAATTTGGTTCCTCGGACATGAGGATGATCAAGAACTGTAGTCCAATACTTCTGAAAGACAACAGATTGGGTAAGGCTAATATTATTTAGATGTTGGTGTTGTAAACAATTGTATTGCAGAATAGTATGTTAAAAAGAGGCCATTCTCTTCCAACTCAATCTGTTGTTTTACCTTCCCATTAGTGACTTCTCATACTCATCATAAAAACAGCTCCCATTTTTGTAAATAAAAATTTCCAATGTTTCTTTAATGACTGGCAGATGTGTCTATACCATGCTCTCTCATGATAGGGTCAGCTGCTCTCAGTATATCTATGCTGTTATTACACGGTTGTAGTAGCATTCTGATAACATCTGTGATAGCTCCATCCTACAGAAGCCTGTAGTTTGGTGTGATACTTAAAAAATTCTGCTAGAGAACTCTACTGCATACCCTAAACTGCACAACTAGAGTTCTTGAGCAGAGATTTCTGAACAAATTATGAACCCCAAGATCCCACAGAATGCAGCCATGATAGTTAAAAACAGCATCAGACTGTTATGTGTGTAGTTAAGATACACTCTAAGTATAGGAGTCCAAAGACCACACCAGAATGTTCCCCTTACACTCTTTTTCAATTACTCAGAAACTTGTAAGATTCCCAAATTTCAGGCCCCGGACCATCTTCTCCAATTCTCAGGAAGAGATGGGGAGGAATCTCAGTGTGAGAACACTACCTTGAAAAGCCTACGTTTGTATATTTTCCTCATTTGCCCGACCTGGTCTTTTTTATTTGAATGGCTTGCTCTGTGTAGCTATGGATGATGCTTAAGATATTGTGCTGAATGATATTACCAGGGGTCACCTGTTGTAAAATCTCCAGGGTCTGCCACTATGGTATCATAAAAGGTTGTCCCAAGGTTTTGGCCTTGAAATCTCAGACCTTGGAACAGGCCTGGTCTGTCAAATTCTAGGTATGGCGACCTTCAGACCCATCCTATTCCAGTCTCAGATTCTTGTGCTAGTCTACAGTCTCACAGCTTTCTCAAAACATTAGCTCAGCATTCCTACATCCATTCTGCTTTGCTCCAGCTGTAGGACTGGCTGTCTTTCCCTCACAAAATGCTATGCCTTAAGGTTCATGACTAGCAGAAAGATATTTTTTTAAAATCTGTTTTCCCAATCATGCTATCCGTTATGCTAGGAAAACCTTGGACAGCTTTATTTTTGCCAATCATTATTCACCTTCTGAAAACAAATGAGCCCTGTATTGGGAGGAAGGGTAATCCTTTCCTGGTGGTGCAGTGGTTAAATGCCTGTACTGAAGCCACTCACTCAAAACCATAAGGTTGTGAGTTCAAGACCAGCAAAAGGGCTTAAGCTTGACTCAGGCTTGCATCCTTCCGAGGTCGCTAAAATGAGTATCCGGATTGTTGGGACAAATTAGCTTACAATTGTAAACCGCTTAGACACTTAGGCGGTATGAAGCGGTATATAAATGAAGCTTGTTTGTTTGTTCCCCAGCAAACCAAATGAGAAAGATTTTAAATTGAAATTAAAATTCAAACTTAAAAGGAATTTTAGCAACACTAGAATTATTCCCTATCAAAAATGTATCTGTGCTTTAAAAAATGAAAACTTGGCATGAACTGAATTATTGATAGACTTCTATAGTGTGGGGATTATAGTTGGTGGTTTGTTTTTTTTTAATGCTTCCTGTTCACAGCAAGATTAAAAGTTCTTTGATGTTACCAGGCTAATTAAAAGAGTATTTTCAGCCACTGACTTTTTAATGTGAATGAATATATTATCTACTGTGGATGATTCACACACTGAAGTATCCAATGCAGCTTCCAAGCTATTCTATTGTTTTAGATTAGATTTTTATTATCTAACCTACTGAAGTACTATTAAATATTAACAAAATAGCACTGAATTTGTTTCATTATCAATTAATTATTCAACATTTCCTTGGTACATTGTATATAATAACAATGTTTACCAAGTTTGAGATACAGTTTTGGACTGAGGACTGGTTGAAGAGCGGAAGAGACATGGGTGAGGGAATTCAGCTGCCTCTCCTGGTTCACATATACAACTTTGGAAAAGTCCTTTTCAGCTGCATCCACACTGCAGAAATAATCCAGGTTGACACCGCTTTAACTTCTATGGCTTAATGCTATGCTATTCTGGGAATTTCAGTTTTGTGAGAGATTTAGCCTTCTTTGTCAGAGAGCTCTGTTGCTACAAACTACAAATCCCAGTATTCCATAGCATGGAGCCATGGATATTAAAGCAGTGTCAACCTGAATTATTTCTGCAGTACATATGCAGCCTTCCTTGTCAGTGTGACTGAAAAATCTGGCTAATGGCTAAAGCAAGGAAGTCTTGTGATACTTTAAAAGCAGACGACTATATTATTGTATAAGCTTGTACAAACTGCAGTCCATTAGATGAACAAAAGTTGAATTGACCAACATAGTTACTTGAATTCATGGGGGAAGGAGGAAACTATAAACTGGGAATTAAAAAGAAAATTAAAAGTAGGAGGTGTGGATGGTATGGATGAGTGGCACTATTACTTCCCTTGATCTCTAGACACTAAACCCCTATTGATGCAGCCTAAAGTTGCATTGGCTTTCTTAGCTGCCTCATCACATTGCTGGTTCACATTCAGACTGTAGTCCACTAAGACTCCTACATCCCTTTTACATGTACTGCTGTCAAGACAGATGTCACCCATCCTATATCTGGGTGTTTATTATTACCGCCCAAGTGCAGTACCTTACATTTCTCCCTGTTAAAATTCATTTTGTTAGTTTTGACCTAGCTTTCTAATCTATTAAAGTCATTTTTTTTAATCCTGATCTTTGGAGTGTTAGCTACTCCTAATTTGGTGTCATCTGCAAATCTAATAAGCATACCCTCTATTCCTTCATTCAAGTCATTGATAAAAATGTTGAATAGCACTGGACCCAAGACACAACTCTGTGGCACCCCACTGGACACTGCTGTCCAGGATGAAGAAGAGCCATTGCCGGTCAACCAGTTACAAATCCAACTAACAGTTGCATTGTCTACCACATTTTACTTGTTTGCTTGCAAGAATATCGTGGGGTGACCTTGTCAAATGCCTTACTAAAATCAAGATATGCTGCATCCACAGCATTCCCCACATCTACCAAGCTGGTAATTTTATTTTTAAAAAGTGATATTATTAGTCTGGCATGACTTGTTTTTGAGAAAACCATGCTGAGTTTTTGTGATTATGGCATTCCCTTCTAAATGCTTACAGCCTGCCTGTTTAATGAGCGGCTCTAGAATCTTTCCTGGTATTGATGTCAGGCTAAATGGGCAGTAATTGTTGGGATCCCCCTTTTTTTCCCCTTCTTCCAGTCTGCTGGGACTACTCTTGTTCTCCAGGAATTCTCAAAGATTTTTGCCAGTGGCTCTGACATTACTTCTACCAGTTCTTTTAATACCCTTGGATGTAATTCATCTGTTCCTGGAGACTTGAATTCATTTAAGTTAACCAGGTATTCCTGTACAACCTCTTTACTGATTCAGTGCTGCATTTCCCCTACTGCATCCTCTCCTCCATTTTCCTCAGGTTTAGCATCCTCATCCTTTTGTGACAAGACTGAGGCAAAGAAGATGTTCAGTAGTTCTGCCTTTTCTCTGTCCCTCATAACATTTCACCATCTACTCCACAAAATGGCCCTACCATTTCCTTCCTCCTTTTGCTACAGACATAATGATGAAAGCCCTTTTACTGTTCTTACCCGCTCTAGCAAAAGATTCATACCATAAAGTTGCAGCCAGAAGCAACTGTCTCTTTGGGTAGAAGAAACAAAGGTACATTTGTAAATGGAGTGCACATTCCCTTTCCTTCCCCCAGGATCCCAGATTCCACATCTTGATGGTGTGAATTCTAATTCCTCCCTCCCCTTCTTACTATTCAGAAGCAGTAGCCCTTTCCAGGAACTGACAACTGACTGCAGAAAAGGTTTGGGGATGGAGAACAAGGGCAAAAGAATGCCCCCCGCCATGTCCTGCTCAAAAAGTGGCATACGCAGATAGCTAACAAGATGCTGGCTTTCATCTGAGGAGTCTGAACAGAGAATGGATTTGTAGTGTGTTCTGAGTAGAATATAAAAGCAATTGAGTATGCATATTGATCAGCAGGAGTCACATATAAGGTGAAGTTTACATGTCTATTATGTAGAGGAACATAAAAGTGAACATTCTGTCTAAACTGATCCAAGCTCAGGTTTAGAATGAGATAAAAGCTTATTGACATCCTGGTTGAAATTCAAGTGCCTCTTGTCCATAAGTGCAGAGCAAAAGAATGTCACCAGTGTATTTCAAGTAGAAGAGAGCCCCTGCGGGACAGGACCGGAGAAATCATTGGTCACAGAATCATAGAAACATACAGTTGGAAGAGACCCCAAGGGCCATCCAGTCCAACCCCCTGCCACGCAGGAACTCCCAATCAAAGCATCCCCGACAGATGGCCATCCAGCCTCTGCTTAAAGACCTCCAAAGGAATGGGGATTCATGGAAAAGTTGGCATATTGTAGAGCCTGGAAATACACATTGTACTGTCACTGATACAACAATATACATAATTCAGCATAAGTACAAAGTGCCAATTTAAGGCATATCTAGTTAGAGCACATCAGGGATTACAGTGTGCCCTTCCAAGAACACCCCAACAAAATCCATGGATGCTCAAGTCCCATTATATACAATGGTGTTGTAAAATAATGTTCTTTATATTGTTTACTGTATTGTTTACTGTATGCTATGTTTTAACTTGTTGTTTGATTTAATCCTTTTTTAGGAGGGGGGAGGCGGGGATGTTTTAACTGCTGTTGTTTTAACTCTCTTCTGTAACCCGCCCCGATTGCTCGTTCAGAGGGCTGGGCTAAAAATAAAACTTATGGCAAAACCAAGGTTTGCTTTGGAGGGTGGGATTGGAATATTTTCAAACTGTGGATAGATATGAAGGGCCAGCTGTACTTTTCTAATGGCTTATAGTCCATTTTTGTGGAGGATGGTAATGTAAAAAAGCCTCCACATCCACAATAGTAAGGATAATGTTTTCAGGAAGATCATCAATAGTTTTCTTAGGAAGTGACAGCTTATATTTAACTTGTAGCATGCTTTCTTAGCAATTCAATCAGACACTGGGATACTTTCAGAATGAGACCCAACACTCCTCATCATAAACTCTGTAATAACTGTGTCCTTCCTCTCCCTTCCAATCCACCAGTTCTCTTTGGACAAAAACAGAAGGCAAGAGACAAAAAGAAGCAGAATGACGCAGATGTGCATCATCTGATTGACAGTTTAAAAAAATGATCAAACACATTTAATATGGAGGGCCCATTTTAGATCAAGAATACTGGTAGTGTGAATATCCACAGGGTTAAATTGCAACAGAATCGATCAGAACAAATGTAGTGGGAACTTTGATTCAGAATCACAACATCCATTCTGCTCAGATCTCCTCGATACAAAAACACTAGTGTGAATGCGCCCAAAGAATACTTACTTTTTAGCTACTCCCCCCAAGAGGCCATTGATTAACAGCCACAAATATTAGCTCTGCATGTTTTGGAGACAGATTGTATTACACTAAATAATCACACAAAAGCACAGAATTTGGAAATTGTTTCAATGCAAATAATCAACTGATCCTTAGCTATCATAAGGAAAGGATGCTTTTTTTCATGCTAAGCTATCAAAACATTTTGCAAAACCAGAACCACCACCACCCCACCCTTTGAACATCTATTTTGGAATCCTGATTCATGCATTCCAGTCATATGCCTCGTTCGCATTGCTACCAGGCAAAGGTGAAATAAGGATGAGTCAAGTGGATTTTTTCCTCTGTGCCTTCTCAGCCTTTGCAGCGATACTGAAGTTATTCAGTTCACCTCTTTCTTTCCAAACTTGAAAAGAATGAATGACCTAATTTGTTAAGCTATGTAAAGATGTTTTCTACGGCTACAGAGTGAAAAGGTCCTTTTGCATTCAGTTGGCTTGTACATTTCTATTACATAATCTCAAAAGCAAGTAAAGATAGAAGAAAATTGGACAAGGGGAAAACACGCATGCCATAGACAAGGGTGGGAAAACCTACAGTACATGTATTTTGTAAGCAGGCACAGCACGTTAGTGCAAAATAGTAAAAGTCTAAGCACGAAGGTCTAACAGGTTTAAAATTAAGTACATAAAGTTAATCGAGCAGAAAGGCAATGCCCAACGCCCAAATTATACTCACTAGGCAAAACGCTAGAAGGAACAGATTTATTTTTCAGCACCTGCAGAGAAATCTATCTACACAGTTTTCTGTATACGTTCAATACATTGGGAGAGGATAAAGAAATTACTTTCAAAAGATTTCAAGGCTAGAAAAATAAGAAGATGTTGGCAACATCCTAAGAACCAGGCTTATTCCATAGTGGAATTAAATCTTCATGATTATTATACTGTTTGAATTTATACCCTTTCCTATGAACTGGTCAGCCTTCAGGACACTTCCCATTGAAATAATAATGTAATAATATAGTTATACAAATCCAGTCAACAGTTTAACAGTTAACTACTGAAAGTCGACCATAAATCTAAACAAAGAGCCATGGCCATTCCCTCAAGACTCTCCTGAATAGGAAGACTTTCCAGTTTCCCCAAGCTTCACCAATGGATTCTACCAATGAAGAAGCCCTGATCCTTGCAATCGTACCATGGAACTAGATGTGCAGAAGATGTACAGAGTAAGAAAATTACACAAAACTATATATAAAAATATAAAACATATATTTTGTATATGATAATATAAAGCTATAAAGCATATGAAACTTTTATAAAACATGTAAACTCAACCTATAAATGCATGGTGTGAGATGGTGAAGAAAAAGCACATCAGAAAAAGCAAAATATTACATCCACAAGAAAAGTAATTTCCAGTTAATTTTTTTATTTGAGTTTATCAGAAGTGGAAGGGGAGAGAATTGCATCTAAATTTGGAAATTAAGGAAAAGGTCTTTGTACTAAAAAAAATTATTTAAAAAAAGCTTGTATAATATATTACAATAAGATGCAGCAAATGTATTACACTGAGGGCTGTTACACTGTGTTATTTACTAGATATTAAGGTTTGTGTAAAAAAAAATTTAAATGCTATAGAACTAATCTCAATTGCATGTTTCATAAATACGATTAAGCCTTTAAAAGTCCGTTTAAAAGTCATTAAGTTTTCCCTCCATGCTAAAGTTATCCTAAGGCTGAACCTTAGCAGCAAGATGTAATTTAATGCTGCTATTCTGTTGGACACACTTTTATTATATAACTGTGTATTGTTTCAAGTTTCTACTGCCACAGGCTGATTGTTCCACATTAATACATTTTGCTTCCACGCCCCTAATAATCCCTTGCCACACCTAATAAGCTTCAGAAAGGTCTCTTTCCCCAGAGCACTTTAAAAAAACAAAACAAAACTGCCATAAAACAAATTTTAAATAAAAAAAAGGGGGGGAGTATGAAAAACAGGGCTATTGAGGAAATGAATAAACAAAGATACAGTTCAAGAGGGTAGCATATGGTTGCAATATTGCATGGAAAGAAAAAGGTAGACGGTGCACAGATATGCAAACACAAGGTGGAGACTAGCAACAGAAGGAGAAACAAGCAAGGCATCACCTGGCCACCTGCCACTCCTGGCAATCTGAACACAAACACACACGTGCGCACACAAACACACACACACACACACACATGATTACTATCACATTACTATCTGGAAATGACATCCCACCAATAAACTATGGAGGGGAATATTTACAGTAAAGTCATTCTACCTGGTTTTCCCAGGTGCATCAGATTTATGTTTCTTTGGTACCTCGAATGCCACCATATTGATTTCCTGTGCAATGATTATAGAGGTGGGTGAAGCATTTGGCCAATATGTCCATTTTGATGGAAGTATCTGTTAGTTTAATCACATCTCTTCATTACAAGTGTACCTATTCCCCCCCCCCCCATCAACCATGTAAAAGTAGCAACCATACAGGGAACCCAACACAAGGCAGCTGCCCTCATAGGAGTTTATTGGGGGACCATATGTGTCACCATCCTCCTAAAGTGTTAAAGCACCCGCATTGCGCAGATGCACAAATGGTTTTCACACACAGCCAACAATAATGTGATGAGGGCACATTACCAATGTGGTAAAGAGGACAGAAAGTGCATTTGGTTTTCACACAGATGACTGAATATCTTGCTAATGGTTTGGAAATAGCTACTTCTATGCATGCATGCATGAGTAGTAATTGCACCACTGGGATCCACGGTGGGGTCCTGGAACCAAACCCCAGCAGATACCAAGGGTTCACTGTACTCATCCTCATGATATCTACTTATTTCAATGGCCTCCAACCCATCCCTGCATTTCCCGCCACATGCATAAAGGAACATAACAATACCAAAAAGAAATAATCCCTCTCGCCAACCAGCCATATCTACCCACAAAGCAGACTGGGAGGTAAACTTGCCCCGATAAACCACGAAAAGTCCAGCAACATGCTCAGAATCAATGATTATCCCATGAATAAACTGCAGTTAGCTTTCCCACTGAAGCAACTGCACAAATTAAGTGAATTTGTGAACGAAGCGAAAATGAATTCACGATATTTTCCTGTGAATGCCTAAATGCTGGATTTCAGCGTTGTGAGATACCGCATTGTAGCTGCACCATGAAGAGAGTGGCCAATGGACTGGGACCTCCAACCAAGGTAAAACGTTTTTGGGGTTTTTTTCCATCTTAAATTTGGACTGAATTTGCATGTTTTAGCTCTACACCAACAAAATGTTCCTGATGCCAAAACATGGAAACTTCTTGTTCTCTGCCTACAAAGAGGCCTGTGGCCTCACTGGAAGGGAGACATACTGGATTGCAAAAGAGGGGTCCCTGTTGAAATGCAAATGGACTTTACATTTCTTGGACTTTGAAAACATCCCCTTTGCTGCATGGCCAAAAGGAGAAGCCTGCCTGCACAAAATATATCCTCCTCAGTATACCATCTTTACTAAGGACTGAAACAACATGCAGGCATCTCCAAATTTTTCTTTGTTTGGTTTGTAACATCTTGCCTGATGAAGAAGTCCACGGAGCCTCGAAAGCTTGCCACAAGTATACCGTGCATTTTGGTTAGCGGATAAAGAGATCATTGATGGATCTTGGTTTGTGTTTGTTAAACGGTCAAAGCGGCTCCCCCCCGAATGTTTGCTGGATCATGTCTCTTTCTTACCGGATCGAGAGTGGATTGCATGCGGCATCGTGTGAAAAGCGATCATGCAATTACGCTCGATTTGCGCAACAGACACAAACGAAGAACCAGGCACCCCGCCCACGTTGCTTCTTCCAAGGGCAGAGCTATTTTAAAGATTTTTGCACAACACAAAAACAACAGCTCAAGGGAGGAAGGAGCGGGAGAGTAGAGCTCCCAAGAGGGAGACCTGTCCCTCCAAAAGAAGCCAAGAAGAAGCAGCCTTGGAAAAGAAGAAGAGGTTGCACCCAAAGCCATGCAGCAACACACAAAGAGGCGAGAGAGAAGAAGAAGGCATTTAAAAACCAGAGCATCTACAAGGGTTTTTGTTTTATAAACCCAGGCGTGTCATCATTTATATATTCCGCCTTGGGACCCAAAGTGGCTCTCTCTCTCTCTCTCTCTCTCTCTATATATATATATATATATACACACACACATATTCTCTCTCTTTCTCTCTCTCTCTATATATATATTCTCTCTCTCTCTCTCTCTCTATATATATATATATATATATATATATTGTCTCTCTCTCTCTATATATATATATATACACATACACATATACATATATTAGAGAGAGAGAGAGCTGGAGAGCTGCCTTGGGTCCCAACTTGAGAGAAACTTGTGATTTTATTATTTTATTTTTATCCCGCCTTTCTCCAAAGTTGGGACCCAAGGCAGCTCGCGCTCTCTCTCTCTCTCTCTCTCTCTCTATATATATATATATATATATCTTGGAACCCAAGACCGCTCACTATATATATATATATATATATATCTCCTTTCTCCGAAGTTGAGACCCAAGGCGGCTCACTATATATATATTCTTACTATAGAGGGGGAGGAGAGAGAGAGTGTGTATATATATATATATATATATACACACACATACAGAGAGAGAGACATACACGCACATCCATACACGCTATCTCTCTCTCTCTCTCTCTCTCTCTCTCTCGTGAGCCGCCTTGGGTCCCAACTTGGGAGAAAGGCGGGATAAAAAAAAAAATCAAATCACATTGAATTAAATGAAATAACCCGGCATGGGACCGCTTTCGCTGCAGGCGGCTCAGGGCCGCGGCGGGGAGGGATGTCCCCACTAGTTTGCCGTGGCACCAGAAGCAGCCAGGGCCGGGGCCAGCCAGTCCAAGAAGCGGTGCCGAAGCGGATGGCGCCCGCAGTGCGGAGGCAGGCGAGGCGAGGCGGCGGTCTTGTTGCTGCCCAGCCTCCAGCAGCGAGCGCCCTGGGCCGCATTGCACCCACCCACCGCCCCAGGATGGAAGGAGAGGGTTACCTGGCTGCACCGCCCGGAGGAAGGCAGGGGAGGCAGCCTCACTCCTTCTCCTCCTCCTCGGCCTGGCTCAGCAGCAGCCCACCGGCCCCGAGCCCTGGCAGCCTCCTCCGGAGCAGCAGCAGCAGCATCCTCCTCTTGACTGTCTCTCTCTGGAGGAAAGGGATTGAACGAGGAGGATGGAGAAGAGGAAGAGGAGGAGGCGCCTGGGTGGGGAGGGAAAAAGGGAAGGAAGGCTGCTCGAGGCTTCTTCTGAGGGGATCCTTCTTCTTCTTCTTTCTGGGGAGCAGCAGCAGCCAGGACCAGGAGAGGAGGAAGGGAGGATGGGAGGGTGAGGGAAGGGCCAGGCTTTTTGGGGGGGCAGAAAGAGGGAAGGGAACAAAGGAGGGAGGGAGGGGAAGGAAAGGAAGGAAGGAAGGGAAAGGAAGAGGAAGGAAGGAAGGGAAGGAAGGAAGGAAGGGAGGGAGGAAAAGGAAGGGAAGAGGAAGGAAGGAAGGGGAAGGAAAGGAAAGGAAGGAGGGAAGGGAGGGAGGGAAGAAAGGAAGGAAGGAAAAGGAAGGGAAGAGGAAGGAAGGAAGGAAGGAAGGAAGGAAGGGGAAGGGAAAGGAAAGGAAAGGAAGGAGGGGAGGGAGGGAGGGAGGGAAGGGAAGAGGAAGGAAGGAAGGAAGGAAGGGAAGGGAAGGGAAAGGAAAGGAAGGAGGGAAGGGAGGAAGGAAGGGAAGGAAGGAAGGAAGGAAGGAAGGAAAAGAAAGGAAAGGAAGAAGGAAGGAAGGGAAGACGAACGAAAGGAAAGGAAAGAAGGAAGGGAAAGGTAGGGAGGGAAAGGAAGGAAGAAAAGAAAGGCAAGACAAGGCAAGGAAAGAAAGGAAAGGAAAGGAAAGGAGCTTGCTGGAGGAGGAGGAAAGCAGCCTCCCTGGAGTCCCTGCAGCGCGAGAAGAAGGGCGGGAAGCACGCGCCAGGAGTGCTGCTGCCAATGCCAAAATAGTCTCTGGACTGCTCTCTCTGTGGGCTTCAGGGCGGGAATCTTTCTTTCTTTCTTTCTTTCTTTCTTTCTTCCTTCCTTCCTTCCTTCCTTCCTTCCTGTCTTCCCCTTCCCCTTTCCCTTTCCTTCCTCTGGAGGCTGGCGAGGAGGCTGAGGGAGGGAAGGGGAAGAAGGCAGCCACTGGGAAGGAGTCGGAAGCAATTGACTTCACACACACACACACAAACACACACACCCTCCATTCAAGTACCCCTCTTACACCCGCCTTGAGTCCCCACCGTGGGAGAAAGGTGGGCTATATACTATAATAAGCCTTGCAACAAAGTGAAAATAAAAGCAATACCAAGAGACGCAAGAGCAAGGGCATTTTTTAACTAGGGTCAATTCCAGAACCATCCCACAATTATCCCATTGTTGGCAATGAACATCCCATTATTGGCAATGGGATAATTGTGGGATGGTTCTGGAACTGACCCTGGTGTGATAATATTTATTAGGCAGCTCTCAAGCACTCCCTCAGTCAGGGGTGGCAAACCTTTTAGGGACCAAGTGCCCAAATTATTATTTTTATTTTTTTATTATTTTCTTACATGCTGCCTTTCTCCCAATACAGGGACTCAAGGCGGCAGAAAACCAAACTAAAAGAGCAATAGCAATAGCAAGTACATTTCTATTTTGCTCAGTTTACAATGTGTAAGCAAATTGCCCCCAACAAGCTGGATACTCATTTTAGTGAACTACAGAAGGATGGAAGACTGAGTCAACCCCGGAGCCCTCTCCGGAATCAAACTCGCAACCCTGTGGCTGTGAATGGCTGCAGTACCGGCATTTGACCACCTGAACCACCAGGGCTCCTAAGTTACCTTGCGTTGTGTGTGCCTTGAAGTCATTTCCGATTCATGGCAACTCCAAGGCAACACTATCATGGGGTTTTTCTTTGCAAATTTCTTCAGCCTTCCCCTGAGGCTGAGAGCATGTGACTTGCCCAACCTCCTTGCCTTTCCTGACAGTAAGAGGTGTTTGACGGTGGAATAGGCTGCCTCCCCAAAGTATGGTGGAGTCTCCGTCTTTGGAGATTTTTAAACAGAGGCTGGATGGCCATCTGTTGGAGGTGCTTTGATCGTGAGTTCCTGCATGGCAGGATGGAGTTGGACTGGATGGCGTTCGGGGGTCTCTTCCAGCTCTAGGGTGCTATGATTCAGGGTAAACTGCTCACCCCCATTTTGGGATGAGGGTGCCCATTTGGGAAGGAACCCCTGGGGCAATGGAAACCCTACTGTGAAGGAACTTGCTCAGAAAAACCTAACTTAGGAGTTTATCAGACAGGAGGAATTTCTCTGTATTTCAAATGGAGCCAATTCGAATTCACGTAAATTTGGTAGTTTAGCGAATTTACGTGAATTCTAATTGCATTCGGAATGCATTCAGAATGACTTCCCATTGCCCGAAATTGCGTGAGATACTCTAATACACAATAACGTAAAGCCCATGATTGCATGAGATACTTTAATACATAATAATGTGAAACCCCATGATTGCGTTCAGATTGCTGTTGGATTATACTTCCAATTTCCATCGTCTGATAATGTCCTTAGGGTGGGCCTAAGAGGAAAAGAACTTGGAGGCACACCACCAAAATAACACATATCTTTTAAAGGACATGTGATAATGTCCTATGTCCGATGGGTAAGGCGAGGCAGTCCTCTGGTTTACTATTCTATATCATGCTCTGTAGCCTGAATATCTGAAAGCTTGGTAAAGCATCTTCACCTCCTAGCGTACGACTGGGGAAAGAAATCCAAAGAATTTCTTCAAAACCGAGTAGAAAATTAAACCCCTGCTTTCTTCAAAACCACAACATACCTGTTCTGATCAGTACAAATAAATACCGAGGCAGAAGCGTTACTCTGTGTTCTCATTAATACCCATATATGCAACCTTGTATTTATACAAGCATCCACAACCATTGAAATACTGGGATGTTTTGCAAGGGCACACAGCCACACACTTACATAAAGTGACTAAATTAGATCTCACAAATATTCAGGTTAAAGTGCCAGGGTTTTACTGCACCTGTATAATGATTGTGAAACATCGATTAGTATAATGCCATCATTCCCAGCACTGGAGTAGCAGACTATTCTTTTGTGATTCCTAACAAGGTTGATGAAAGGAAAGGAAGCAGAGGTGGGATTTGGGGTTTTACCCGGTGAGGAGTGGGCAGAACATAAGGAGAATAATGAGCTGGCACTTGGCAGGGCCAAGCACGATGGTGAACCTTGTATTTCCATGGCAAGGCCGTACGAGGGATGAAGCGCTATTAGGAAAAAGGACAGAAAGTCAGAATGGTTATATTTGCCTGTTTCAGAAAGAAGGCACGTTTATTTAGATTATTATATTCCACCCTTTCAGCCAAAAAGATTCCCGGAGCAGCTTACGAATTGTTTGTTTGACAGGCTTGCAATCTCAGGAAGACACACACAAGGAAACGGGGGTGCCAGTGTGTGGAGGGGATATAGAACAACAGATACTGTCTACTCTCCTCCGTCCCACGTCTTTGTGCAGCTGCTGGACCTAGGCCCATGGGAGCTGGGCCTGAATGATCTTCTCTTTTCAGGCCACAGCAGGGGCAGTTGAGGTGGAAGGAGGGCCTTTTTTGAGCTGCTAAACCTAGGCATGATGGAGCCGCTATAGCCTGGCTGCTATTCTCTGTTTTCTCTCCCTCTGGGGCTACTGCAGAGGCAGTTGGGGTGGAGGGAATTGTTAGGTGAGTACAATGGAGTTTCACTTCCTGGTTGCTTAGTTACTTGGAAACATGATAGGTTTGTTGCACAATTGATTTGGTTTGATTCCACGCTTGATCTTTCCTGATCATGGGATGTCATAATTCTCCCATTGTTGCACTGCATTTCCATTGTTATTGGATCACATCTTTTCATTGATGGGAAAAACCTGTTAACAGCTCCAACATTACTGCTGTTCAGCTACTGCTTCTGGTGCGGTTGTTTCATTCTGTTGCAGTTGTGATGTTCCAGCAGTCCTGGGAGGCGAATTGATATGGTTCTCCTCCTGCTCCCTATCCTCAAGCAGGGTGAAGTTACTCCGCTTAACAGGAGGAACATTTTACTCCATTCCTTGGTGTTTTCTTGTTGTTGTTGCTTTGCTGTAATTGCACAATTGTGCTGTTGTGACAGATTGTAAGCATGCTGCAATTACACAATTACAGCAGAACAATTTTAAAAATTAAATACCAGGGTACTGAGTAAAAGTAACCAATGTAAACCAAGGAATGGATAGGCACACTACACAAACATGTGAATGAGGTGGGCAGATATGAGCCACATTATGTGTGTCATTTCAATTGGAAAAGTGAAAGGGTGGCAGTGCGAAGCATTGAAACTGTACAATGCAATTGTGGCAACGACAAAAAAAGCACACATGAACAACATAGGACAGACACAAGGAGGAAGGCAGTGTGGAAGACTGATTGCAGGAACATGCATCTCCAAAGTGGCATCATGGCACTATTGCAGGGAAGGTGTAATAGTACTTATTTCCATACCTGTATACTGTATTTCCATTTGCTTAAAGCAGTGGCGTGCCTACCTCTGTGCATACTTGGCCTGGCTCCTTGCTGTGACCCGATTCTCTGAGGAAAACTGGGCCATGGCAAGGAGGGGCATGGTGAAGGGGCAACCGGGTGTCACCCCGTTCTGAGGTGTCACCCAGTGCAGTCTGCACCCCCTGTAACACTATTGACTTAAAGAATGCTATTGCTGCAAAACAACAGGTGTGAAGAAGCCCCAGGAGTGAACAATGGCTATTTGGCACTTCTCAGGGTGTATGAAAATATTCACTGCACAGCTGAGGTCTTTGTTAATATCAAATGACAGGTGCATTACATTTCACCAATGGGAGAAGAATGGGAGAATCATGTGGGGTGTGATAATAATTGCCCCGGTTGTGTGAACCGGATGGATTATCAGTGTGTTAATCTCCAAAGACACCATTGCCCACAGTAGTCTCCAGTCGTACAGAAATAATGGCTGTATCATCAAAGATAATAGAGGAATGACAGGCTGAACTGTTATTTGGGACCACTGGGTGGTGGTGGAATGCAGTTCAGAAATAAAATGTGAAGAACAATGCTTTTCATAGAAAAACAACAAACTTGAAAAAGGAAGCATTGGAGGGAAGTTAGCTAAGTGAAAACCCTAGCACAGCACTGTGGGCCTTTAATTTGGCCACATGAAGGGGAAACCACTGAGCTTAAAATCAACAGTCTTTAACAATCATGCTGCTTACTGTGAGGCATGGGCTTCCTAGGAGGTCTGTAGTGACACATAAAAAGTTGGCCATTTATGCAGTGTGATGATCTTATTGAGTAGGCCAGATAGTTAGCCCAGCTCCCAGTGTGAGTGGGCAGTACCACTCAAATGGATGCCATCTAAATGCAGCAGTGGCTGCTTCATGAGAGAGAAGCCAGATAAGCAAGGTTAAAGAAAAGAAATGGGAATTGTGGGTCTTAGAAATTTGTGTTCGGCCCCAGAATGAGAGGTGTAGTGTTTTGGGTGAATCATAGAGAATGAGCCATATGTTAGGCAAACCCTAGGAGTGTGTTAGAGGGGAAAACATCCAAGTTGGTGGAAAGGTGGATATAAACAAATTAAAACTAAGCAAGAAACATTAACAATTTAAGATATACAGCTGACACCACACTACCAACAGAAAATAGCAAAGATTTGGAATGATTACTGAAGAAAGTGCAAAGGCAGGTTTACAAATGAACATTAAGAAAACAAAATAATGGCCACAGATGATTTATATAACACAGACAATGAAGACATTGAAATAATTCCAAGATTTCCCATACCTTGATGCAGTCATTAATCAGAATGGACATGCAGCAAAGAAGAAAAATAGGATTGGAAAGGCAACTATGAAAGAATCAGAAAAGATCCTGAAGCACATATAATTGAATACTAAAGTTAAGATTGTCCATGTCATCATATTTCCCATTTCAAAGAACCATAGAGTGCAAAAAGTCCACAAGGGCCATACAGTCCAACTCCCTGCCATGCAAGAATACTCAATCAAAACACTCCCAACAGATGGCCATCCAGCCTCTGTTTAAAAACCTCCAAAGAAGGAGATTGTATCACAGAATTGACAGTAAATTCCATTGTCAAAATAGCTCTTACCCCCTGCCATGAAGAAATACACAACCAAAGTGTTCCTGACAGATGGCCATCCAATTTGTTTGAAAATCTGTCAACAGTAGTCCACTGTTGAATAGCCCTTACCATCTTCCTAATGTTAAGGTGGAACCTTTTTTTCTGTAGTCTGAGTCCATTGCTCTGGAGCAGCAGAAAACAAGCGTGCTCCTTCTTCAATGTGACATCCTTTCAAATATTTAAATATGGCTATCATGTCACCTCTTAACCTTCTGTTCTACAGGCTAAGCATACCCATCTTTCTATGCCACTCTTCAGGTCATAGCCCCATCCTTTTGGTCTTCCTCCTCTAAACACGTTCATATTTCTACATATTTCTATGTATGGTTGTGAAAGCTGGACAGTGAATAAAGCTGATTGGGTAAAAATCAACTCATTTGAAGTATGGCGCTGGAGATGAGCTCTACAGATATCATGGACTGCTAAAAAGACAAATCAATGAGTCTTAGAACAAAGCAAGCCTGATCTCTTTCCCTGGAAGCCAAGGGGCTAAACAGTCCAGCCAAAAGGGCCGATATGGGGTTGGAGTGGTGGTGTGGTGGCTGCATGGCACATGCCCCAACTCCATCGCCCAAGCCGCTGTCACAATGACCGCATGGTGGGCAGTGTTATAGCATTCCTTTGGCATGGCATTCAGATGACACACATCAAAAGGAGCGCCAGAAAGTGCCACCACGGTGACCTTCTCAATAACATCCAACAGCCATCCTTAATACTTATTAAACTAAACAAAAGGTGTCTTACAAACATCTACAATATCTTCTTAGCACCAAAAAACATTGCAAAAGACAGGAACACCATGTTTTAAGTTTCTTTCTAGGCTGAATTCAGAACTGCTGGTTAGAAAAAGATAGGCCAAGTTTTTTCAAGGACACATGGTGAATTCCAGTATTTTGCAGTCATGGGGACTTGGAAACTACTGGGGAGTGCATATTGGCAAAATTCTGGCCAGCAGAAACTAGAACAGAAACTGTTCACACACTTGTGTCTGTCTTGAATCCTCCTAATGTCTTTTTCGATCTGGCATATTAATTAGAATTGGTATTAAGTACAGCTCCCTGAGATACTGCACCTTTTGCAGTAAGCATGGCAGTATGGCAGAGAGCTCTGGTTAATTCCACATTATCTTAGAGCTAACCTTGTTCTCTGATTGTCATCTTATCTAGGCTTACTGAAGTCACATTAAAAGAAAATTAATCACAAGTGACTCTGTGATCAAGTATCAGTTTAATCGCCCAAAGTTACTAAAGAAATGTGTTGATTGAACACCAATGCTGCTACTGAAGATGTCTGAAATGCTGTTTAATAAAAGATTCCAGGGCAGCAAATCATGCATGTGAAAAACTCAGGAACAAAAATCATATACTGACCTTCTTCCATGACAGGTATATTGTCACAACTAAGATGGTAACAAGCTTTGAATTCCTGTTCTAAAAATGATGCTGCTATGATTACAGCTCTAGTCAGTACGCCTTCCTGTGACTGATTAAGAGCTTTCATTCATTTGAGCCCACTTTGTCCTTCTGAAAGCTGTGAAGTTACCAAGCAGTAGGACAAAGCATTTTGTAAAACTTATTATTAACCTATTAGGTATAATGCTGTAGGGATCTTTTCTGTTTTTGTTTTTTTTCTTTTTCTTTTCCTGATTCACGTGAGTTAGTGAGAGTGCTGGATCAATCTCTGGTAAAGATAATGGACGGGATGTGAGCCAACCCACCCAGACAAGACACAAAAATTGCTTCTGTTCTATTCATCTATATTATTGGTATTCAACCTGTTCTGCAGGAAGTTGCACTTCCTCTCAAAGATTAGGTTTGTAATCTGGGATCCTTTTGGATCCATCACTGCCAGTAGAGGTGCAGCTAGCCTCATTTTTTACTAATCCAGCACACTTATATCTAGCTAGGGTTCTATATGGATATGGATATCCTGCCTTCAGTTCTTGTAACCTTCTTTTGGATTGCTACACTGCATTGCACTCGGGTTGTCTTTAAGGGTAACTATGAAAAGTTAAGAAGTTTAACTGGATGAGGTGCTGTGAACATATTACCCCCATTCTTTCCTGTCTTCACTGGCTTCTGATTTATTTCTGTGCCTATTTTTGAGTTTTGACCTATACATTTCAGCATGTTCTATGCCTCTTTTCCACTTATATGCCTATGCCTTAAGATCATCCACTGAGGCCATTCAGCCAAAGCACAATGAGATGGCGATGATACTTGAGAGGGGGGAGACTTTTCACTGACAGCCTAAATACCCTAAAACCACCAGATTCCCATATGATCGTGGAAGTTATGAAGGGTCAGCCCTGGTTACCAGGTGCTGTAGGCTATATTCAGAGAAAGCAACTAGCAAAACCAACTCTAAGTATTCCTGCGAAAACCCTATGGAACTCATGGGATTGCTATGAGTTGACACAAAACATGTGGCATGTTCTCCCTAGAGAGGCCCACTTGGTACCACCATTGGCCTCTTTTCCATAATAGCCAAAAATCTTTGTGTTTACCCTTTTTTTAAAAAAAAAGTTTTCTTTTATTATTGTCCTGGTGTGCTGATCTATAAAGTCTCTGATTACACCAGGAGCTGACAGAAAATATTCTGGGGTTAACCAAAAAAAAAACATGTATGGAACTCCAGAATGAAATTTAAAAAAAAAAAAAGAACAAAATCTTTTCCCAAAGACTCTTTGGTCCTTTTAATTAGTCTGGACACAGTCTAAAACAACTTACTAAACATTATTTTTGATAAACCCCCCCCCCCCCCATGCATGTATTTAGAGCACTCAGAAAATCCACCCTGGTTTTAAGAAAAGTGTCATCTTGGCCGCCTGCTGGACACTCCAAAGGGAAGAACAAGGCCAACACAGTGCCACAGCCATAATGTCACTCCAGAGAAAGCCCATTTGTTGTGCATTCACCACCCTGAAAGGCTAGGGTTGTAATAAACACAATAGGGCCTCTGCTCAGGGTTTGAAATTCCAGGAAGGCTATCTTTTAATATTATGTTTAGTGATGTGTGTGTGTGTTTCATTGTAAAGTGTACTGACATTTATTTTATTGTATTTAATATTTTTATATTATTTGATGTATGTTTTAGTTTTTGTTTGTTGAATTGTCTACCACTTGGCAGGCCAGAGTAATAGAAAACTATTTTTTTTAATGAGGACATTACTATTTTTTTTATAAAAAAAAATGTTGTCATTACTAAATCTCATTGTTAAAAGCGATGTCATTACTAAAATAATCATAAGTCATCTCAGGTTTGGCATTTACATCAGTGGAAACAGGATGTTTACAGGCTTCTTTAATGCAGTATTCCAAATTCATAGTATTCTTTCTTCTTTTTGTCATATATAGCTCATTTCTATAATACCCTCAGTTATCCTTCACTGTACTTTTTTTAAAAAAAAAAACCCACAAAATCATCTGAAAGTTCCTTTCGGTTGGAAGTAGAACAAGAATAGGGATGTATACAGGCTTTGATTCTGTTATTTGCAGAGTGGTTAGTATTATTGCAGCTGCATGCCACCCTTAATGGTTTCCATTTCCTCTTTGATTTCTCTCCTAGTCCTGGCTCCAGGTAAAGACCAATTGTGCCTTTAACAAGGTCTTTTCATTCTGAGGGGTTTCATGATTAATGATGATTTTTATAGTTGGTTCTTTGCAACTATTCAGCTCAGCCAGCTAACTATCTGACCTTATCTTTTCTGAACTAGGAAAGTCGACAACTTAGAGGGGAAAGGGATGGGTCTGATTTTTTTTTTTAAGTAAGGGAAAAGAAGGCTGGATGGGTAAAGTTTAAGTATAATCTCACTGACATTTTTAAGAGTTGTTAACTTTAATTGTTCACCTCATCCGTCTTCTTTTGGTATTCTAATATTCTACCATATTATTTTTTCCCAGAGGTCCTCCCAGTATGATAATGCAAAATATGTAGAAAGTCTAATTTAAAAAAGACATATTTCTATGATCTGCAAATTATAAAGCCTATGTACTTTAAAGCCCCCTCCCCCAATGCATAAACTAAGTTGTATAAACTAAGAAGTTTTTGCAACGGGACAGAGGATGCTTAGTGAATTTTACTGCCCTGTGAACTCAGGAGGATTGGGTGTCTAAAACCTGTTTGTTTTTTTTTCTGTCAGGTAGAAGAGATGAGCTTGAAAAAGGAAAACATGACTAAATGAAACGATGTTTTGCAAAAGGATGCTTAGCCAATTTTATTGTCCTCTGACAAATGCTGTTTGTGGCATTTGGAAAGGTCTAGATAATGTATGATCCTCAGAACTCATGAGGATTGGGTTTCTAAAAATCCTGTTTTTCTGAGGGTCGTAACAACACTCATCAGTGTAATTAAATAAGAGTGAATATTTCTAGGCCCTGTAAGGAATGTTGAATGAAATATATGTTCTAATTGTTCTATAAGAATCTATCAAATAAAGCCTCCTGTTTGAAAAAAAAAAGTATGCTATTTTTGTCTCTATTCTACCTAACTGGTTATGAATGCATAATACTAAATAGGATTTGGAAGGACCAGAGCCCACTTATTGATTTTATTGCCCCTCTGACAAAATTGATTGCCCTACGAACTCACGACAAAATGAAAGGATGTTTTGCAAAAGGATGTTTGCATTTGGAGAATCATGACAAATGCTGTTTGTGGATTTGGGGAGGGGGGCTAGATTCTTTTATGACCCTAAGAATCCAGGAGTATTTGAGTGTCCAAAAATCCTATTTTTCAGTCAATTACAAGAGATAAGTTTTCCAAAGGAAAGCATGACTAAATGAAATGATGGGATCTGGACTATTTGTTATTTTTGGAGGCATTCATATGGCGTGTGAGATACGGTAACTTTTGCTAAAGGAAGGGGCCAAAATCCCATAAAAAGGGACCCATTCTCTGGTTTAAGCTACAAGGTGCCCAACTTTGCACATCTGAAATTGGTAAGTATGCCTGCTTCCCTATTTCTCATACTATTTTGTGTAAGGAAGGCCTTACTTCTTTCCCTCTCTCTGTCTCTCTTTCTCTGTGATTCTATGATTTAAAAGGCATTATTATTACAGTATTAGTGAATGCCTAGTTAACATGAACTTTTATTTTCTTAGCCATGTGAATCTGTTTATACTTAAGAGCTGCTCTCAAAAGTGTAATGTATTTCATTTAAATTATTTAAGTTATAGTAAAAACCACTGGTTTTATTCACCTCTGAGAAACACATGCCCCCTACAGTTGAAATAAAACTGTTGCACGCATTCATTGTGCAAAAGCCACATCAATGACACATTCTGTTTGCTCCTACATGTTCTGAAACAAAAAAAGGGAGGGGGCTTGGGTGTACCCACTGCTAAACTGCCACCTTTTTCCTATTAGGAGCGGGCATACAAAAGAATATGAAAGATGTGGACAGTGAAGACTACGATTTTGGTAAATCAAATTATTGTAGTTTATTGGAGGAGGGTTAAGGATGTAGTGTAAATAAGTTACTACAGTGAGCCCTTGTTATCCGCTAGGATTTGGTTCCAGGACCCTCTGTGAATAACAAAATCTGTGTATGCTCAAGTCCCATTAAATATAATGGCACAACAAAATGGTGTGCCATGTATAAGATGGAAAAATCAAGGTTTGCTATTTGGAATTTATACTTTTCAGGAATATTTTCAAGCCGTGTATGCTCAAATCAGTGGATAAAAAACCCGTGGATAAGGAGGGCCAACTGTAATGTGCCTCTGTTCTTGCAGTGGGCACCTCAAAACTTAAGGAAAAGCCCATGGAGGAAGGTGAAAAGGACAACCTGAGGGCATGTGAGAAGAAAAGGAATGCTTCTGCGGAATGGTTTTTTAAAATTATATCATGCATGTCATGTATTGCATTTAAAATGTCTAGTTAACATGAAGTGCATTATTATTATTTTCCTTGCTGTTTCAGTGGGAACCTCAAATGTTTTGGACAACCCCTTGAGGAAAATAAAAGGAAGGCTTCAGGTGAGTGGGTGTATTTATCATTGGAGCTTTACAGACCGCCCAAAAGGGGCAGTCTGTAGGCGCCCAGAGAAGGCCGGACCGGGGCCAGGGCTGCCTCACTGGCAGCCATTGCAGCCCCAATCCGCCGCTTCTCCAGACCACGGAGAAGCACCAAATTGCAAAAGGGTGAAGGCCCTGACAACAGGCCTCCCAAGAAGCAAAGGCATGAAGATTCTGCACATCATCTTCTCCTTGAAAATTTTAAGAATATTTCTATGAAGTACAAGTAACTCAGTTTACTGTTCATCTACAAAGAACAGTACTGCAAGCTGTCATACATCTGGAAACACTGAATAGACTTGCAGGTAGTTCTTAGTATACAAATGCACATCTGGATGCTTGTGAGAAGGCCATTAAAATAATTTTTTGACAAATATCAAAAAGTCATCATTTTTTGACAGAAGCTACACCCTCCCTACTACTTCCATACCATCTCAACTGAGAACAAAACCAGCAAAATGCAGGCCTATAACCAACATCTTCAATTCCCCCCCCCCTCCCCCCGGAATGGTTTTTAACACCTTGCATGATGAAGAAAACAGTGGAGTTTTGAAAGCTTGCAACATGTACGTTGTGCATTTTGGTGGATTTTGATGCTATTGGATTTGCTATATGGCCAACATAGCTACCCCTGGATATTTTTTATCCTGTTATTATTATTAAATAAAATCTATTCCTCCCCTTGAATAAAGTCCCAGCGCTCTTTCCTTTTATAACTGCACTCTACTACACGTATGTATTTTCAGTACAGCGGACATCTATCATATCTATCTGTTGAACCATTTTTCTCACCCTTTATGCATGTGCAAAATAAATATTCGAAGATATTTTTCTTGACGTTTCTACATTCCTGCCAGAAGGTTAAGAAAGAAGGTTGTGGCAGAGCCAGCGAAATTTAAAGATATCTCCTCTCACCGTTAATATGTTTGAGGAAAACCAAAGCATACAATTCCCTGATGCAACAAAATCACTGTGACAAAAAAGTAGTAATTTCCAAAGAGACGTAAGATATCATCATCATAAATTTATGCTGGTAACAGTCAGCCAAGCAATGTCAAATTCTACCACATACCCTCCAACAGAGAGGCTAGGTTAAGCTGCAGCAGTTCGCTTTTGCCTGAGCTGATTGGGAAAAACAAAAGTCTGCCCTCTCCTCTCCCCTTGCTGAGTTAAAGGAGTGCGCTTTGAACTCACTTTGTAGCCATTGAATTAAGAAAAAGAAAAAGAAAATCAGAGGAGAGAGAAACTAGGATATTTTAAAAGCATCTATGGGATAACAGAAGATTAATCAGGATTGTCACTGCCAAATCTGGACCATTGGAGGGCATGGATCTTTTTATACAAATGAGGTTCCTTGGCATCCAATGCCCTGCCCAGAAAAAGTTGGTAGCCAGTGTGCTTTGCTAGAACAGTGCATGCCTATGGCAGCTGTTGCGACCAGATATTTTTCACAAAGGGCAATGATACATCAGGCAAATTGGAAGTATGGAAAGTTCTCAAGCAGTGGCCTTCATCTTTGATCCTCCAGCTTGCTGTGAGGATTAGCCTGTTAAGATTCATAAAGCTCTTTGAAGATTATAAAGCATTATGTTGCATAAGTGTTAAGTATTAGTATTAAACATGATCATCAAATATTTCTGACCATGTAATTTCTGTTGCCTTTGCAAATATTAACATTGATCTCAGCAGCTCCTTCTGCCTATAGATTAATGAACAGAATCTTTTTTTTCCTTTTCCCAAGCAGAAGCAAAAAAAAAAAAGTTTTTCTCAGGTTTGATCCTAAATTGAATGCATACTTTCTTGCTTTGAAAAAATGTGTGATAAAACATAGCAATTTCTAAAAGTACTGAGGGTATTCAGCGAACGTATTTTTTCTGGCTGGTATGTCAAGAGCAGACAACTCTTCTTGCCTATGCTACTTCTTCAGTGAACTGTGGGAGACTCATATAGGCTCAGCCTATATAAAAGTGGAAAGCTAGACTGATAATATGAAGCTGCATGAAATGGCGCCGGTCTAGATGAATCAATGGAAATATACCGAAATCTCCTACCACTTGACATCTCTTTAAATCCACTTGAAACTGTGTGTATATCTGCTTGTATATATAGGTGGGGAAAACAGCAACCTGTTCTGGGTTTACATCAAGAAAATAATGGAAGGGGGGGAGGTGTTAAATCCCAATTTCCCCAGTGAGTTCCTACAGCTGGTTTGAAAATGAATTATGAGTAGGTTCTTCCATAGGTCCCTGAAGTTTGGCCTACATTAGTCTGTGTCCACATGACAGGTTGAGACTAATGCTATAGGATTCAGGTTAACCCTATATCATCTTATCTGATATAAGTGTATTGCTTTATAAGATAGTGAAAAGCAAACCCTGGTTTCTATTGCTAATCATGTACTTCTTTTGTATAAAGCTTGAAGGTCATGCGATGCCTGAAAATTGTGGTCAGCCTATCTCCTGAATCTACATGCCAAAGATTCTGGGTATATGTTTACCATCTTTTGTTCCAGGTGGTGTATTTAGTCATTCCAAACTAGAATGGGGAAAGAAAACGGAATTCTAAATATACTCTACAGGAATTCACTCACATTGAATTCAGCTTGAATTAGTGCCAAGTAAATATGGTTAAGAATAGAACATAAATCTTTTAATTATTTAAATCTGATAGCCATTTGAATTGGCACATCATAGAAAACCTCTGCAACTAGACAAATGTTTCAGCTTTCTTTTAGACTGAGAATGCTTGCTTGCTTGTTTGCTTAACCATTTTAACTTAATAAATTATTTTGCTTTCTTATGTAAGATTAAAGCCTTAAGAGAAAAAAATATGACCTCTTTGAAACTTGCTAAGACACACACTGAAAGCTCAAGTGTTTTGTGCTGAGAGTACTGAACTTCGGGGCAATGAAACATTTCTACTTTTTGCTACTTCTCATTCCAGGAACTGAACAGAGATGATTCCATTTCTGGCAAGTCATTTCCAATATAACCTTGTCAGACAGTGTTTATATTGTTAACATGATAACAGCATTAAATCATGCTCAGAGCAAAACTCAAACCTTTGCCTTGTTATTTAAGTCTGTATATTTTTCTGTATATAGTAGAATCATTAGTTTTTATTGGTTTCTCCCTAAATCTTATGTTCTGATTTTTGTAAAGCATCTAGATGTTGTGGTGGTGTTGGTCTTTCCAGTACTATGTGAAATCTTAACTGTTGTTAATAACAACATGTTGCAGTTCTGTTTCTTCAACTGTTTTGTACTCACACTACCATTTTTATTCTTTGAAAATCCCTTCATATTGTGTGTGTTCTGGGTTTTGTTTTGTCAGGAAATAAAAATGATCTATTACTTTTTTGTTGGGTCTCTGGACCGTAACAAAGAATTGTTGTTGATTTATTACTTAGTGTGCCTCTGTTTATCAGCATATCATTTTCCAGTAAATGCATACATAAATAGAACAAAATGTAGAGTGAAGTCCACAAACGTAAAGCAAAATCCTTGCAAACAAATTGCTCAGCCGCATTAATTTTTCTGTAATGAACAAAGGCTGATATTTTAGAAAGCCAGGCAAGGTAGCTTGGAGCCAGGCCAAACTACAACACTTTATCAACAGCTATTGTTTTACAGCTGGCAGCCTCTATAGTCAAGTTTCCCAGATTCTTTCTCACAACTCTGACTGTGGGCAGGTGAGATTCCTGACCCTGTCTCCATTTACTCACACCTCTTCCACCTTGGAGAAATTGCTTGGTGGCAAGTGAGTGTTTGACATGCACCACATATATGCACCATATATATGACAGTACCAAAGTTTCATGAGCTCCCTGGTTAGTGTTAGGGCTGGAAAGAACACTTACAAATGTGTCCAGACTCATTTTTTAAAAGAAAATCAGGGGTAGCTGTGTTAACCATGAAACAAAATCCAAATCATGTTTTGGTAATTATCTTTGTTAGGCCAACCCAAAGGTGAAAAACACAGCACGCTAGTTTTCAAAGTTCACCGGCTTCTTCATCAAATGAAAGGCTATACAGACCGCCCCAAAGGGGCAGTCTGTAGGTGTCCAGAGAAGCACTGGAATGGGGCCAGGGATATCTCACTGGAAGCCCCAGAGGCCTCATTCCGCCACTTTTCCAGCCTGCGGAAAAGGGGCAAAAAGTCCCCTTCCCTGTGGACTGGAAAGGGCTGTCCTTGGGGCTTCATGCCCCAAGGACAGCCTGACCAGTGGAGGACAGGGAGAAAGGCACTTCCTGGCCCCTTTCTCCCTGCCTTTGTTCCCGCAGCAATCTAGTTGCTGCGGGAACAATGCACAGCCTGAAAAGGAGCTCCGTTTTGGAGCTTCTTTTGGTGCCGCTGAAAGGGCACCCTAAGCGCCCACCAGCACCATGATCGCACCGTCCATACACAGTAGGGTTGGGGAGATTGCAAATGCTCCACCCTCTCCAGCCCTACTCACGCCCCACGGATGGCCCTTTTGGGCCGTCTGTATCAGGCCATAGTTTTTAAAAAACATGGCATCTAGCAAGTGCTGGTGCTGGAATCATGGAATATACTTTTTCCATTCCATCTGTAGTTGGAAAGGGGGTCCATGTGCATGAGTGTGTGTGTGTGTGTGCACGCACACATACACACAAACTACATATGCATGTATCCAGTGGAAGCTACAAACCTCTTCTGTAGGAAGACTGCCAGTAAGGAGATAAATTTAGCTGTTGAAACATCAGAAGAAAATGTTAATATCATTCTTCCTTAAGGTTCTCATCTTAGATATCACAGACACACCAGCCTCAAATTGTCACCTCCACACAGGAAAGAGGGGAAGGGCAAACAGTTCCTGGAAAAAAAGTGTGCTTTTTTGAATTTTGAACGTGTGAACATGCACGGCTGATGTGTTGCTTTGGTTTGGTAGGTATAGCTACCCCTAGAACAGAATAATACAGACAGTACAGTCTTGTCTAGGATTGTGATATATTAATGGACATAAGACCTTCATTTTAATGTTAGTCTTGGCTCTCATCAATCACAAACTGTAGATATGGATATACGTAGTTCTTTGCCTTTATGAGTCAGTCATTTGTTTCTTCTTCTGATCTTGTTTTCCAGTTTTCACAAAACTACCCTGAAGGGTTAATAAAATTAATAAAGTTCAAATGCTTTTAATAGAATGCATGCCTTTAATTAGACCCTTTATTTTTCAGTAGAAATTATGAATCTAATTTTAAGAGGAAATTATTTGAAAATGCATGACTCATGCTCCCTGATGTTATGGAAGTTTACTGGATGGCATGTTAAATCACTAAGAATAAGGCAATGCTAATTGTGTTGTCTGAAACTGACTGGCCTCATTCTTCAAACAGCTAACTGAGTTGCTCTGTGCGTCTACATCAAATTTAATTGGATTCTAAGAACTCACATAGACACTTTAATTAAATTTAGCATAATAATCATTTTTTAAAAAGAATGTGTTTATACAATGAATATTTTAAAATATATGAGACTTTTTGCCCAATGGCTTTATGAATCAAATGGTATTTGAGGGAGCTAGATGATATAATGATATAAATGATATAGAGATATATAATAGAATAATGGTATGAAGGTGGTAGCGGAAAGTGACTTGAGGGATTGCATGGGGTGATCTTGTACCAGAAATAGAGGTTCCAATCAGGAGATTTGGTGAGATGAAAGTGGTTCTGCACACTGCCTATGGATCAGGGGTGGCTGGTGCTTACTAAGGTCTGAAAGGGCATGCCTCCACAGGTCCAGGAGGCTTTCAGAGAAGCACTCAACAATCGGGAAGCACCTGTGATTACAAACTGGGTAAAATAAACAGGTGCAGGTCACTGCACTCCTTTGTCACATGGGGCCCACCATGATGACGTATGTGTGGCGCAGTGTCGAAATGGCACCACACCTGGCATATATAATCTTAGCGCACAAGGGTGGCAATGGCACCCTGGGTGCACCCCAAAAAGAACCCGCTGGAAGTGGGTTCTTTTTATGCCTCACGGAGGCCACGCCGTTTGGTTGGTGCGGCCTCCATCCATGGCAAAAACAAGAGGCTACAGGCCACCCTTTCAGGGTTGTATGTCCAGCCCCTAACTTACTAAGCACCAATGTCTTTTCTAGTGAGTCAGGCCTTCTCAAGATATGTCCAAAGTACAACAGACTCATTTTAGTTATCTTGACTTCTAGGGAGAGTTCAGACTAGATTTGCTTTTGGATATATCTTTTGTCTTTTTAGCAGTGCACAGTCTCTGTAGAACTCTTCTCCAGCACCACATTTCAAGTACAGCTAAAAAATTAATTATACAAAAGTTTTTTAAAAACAATTGCACAACAGATGGGTTAAAAATAAAATGTTTCAACCACATAAAACACAGTTAAAATGAAGCACAACCCCTTTAAAGGCCATGTCTGCCACATGAGTTATAAACCAAAGGCTTGCCTGAATAGAAAGATCTTTGTCAGCTGGCAGATGGAAAGGAGAGGGGGGGGGGGCAACTGAATCAGCTGTGGAGGCAATTCTACAATTTGAGAGAAGCCACCAAGAAGATGTCACCCATACTGGTATCTTCACTGATGGTGGTGGGACCAGGAGAAAACATTTCTCTAAAGGTCTTAAAAGGTCTCATACAGGGAGATATCATCTCTCAGAGACCTGGGCCGAAGCCAAACAGGGCTTTAAAGTTCTTAACCAGCACTCTGATTTCTGCCTAGAAATGGACCAATAGCCACTTGTTTCAACAGTGTCAGGTGGAGATATGTTCCTTGTAACCAGCCACAGTCAGAAGTCAAAAATCAATCAAAAATCAGCCAAAATGACAGCAAGAAGTGACATTGTTTCTTGACTGGTGTGCCCAAATATGCTGGTGCGGCCCATTAAGGGGGTATGGCAGTGGGAACAGGGGATAACAGCCTTGCTTCCCATATGTTTTAGAAACTTCCAAAGGGAGAAGTAACTCTCTTCTACTGGATGCCACTGCTCATCAATTACTGACCTCCGCTTTAGCAGATGCTACTAGAATAAGTGTGAGAGCCAGTGTGGCATAGCAGTTTGAGCATAGGACTATGACCCTGGAGATTAGGGTTTGATTCCCTGCTCAGCCATGAAAACCTGCTGGGTGACCTTGGGTGAGTCACACCCTCTCAGCCTCAGAAAACCCCATGATAGGTTTACCTGAGGGTTGCCATGAGTCGGAAACAGCTTGAAGGCACACAACCACAAACCAGAATAAGTAAGCTGATTTGAGACAATTTGATACTGCTGTGCTAAAGCTGTGTTAATATCTGGCAAGCTCTTCTTGACATTTCCAGGAATGTAGGGGGGATATGGATAAATGCTCCCATAAGTTGACATTAAGAGTCTTACCATCCTTTTTGTTTTTAACTCCTGCTGACTGGAAAGAGTCTGCTTCTTTCCTCTGGGTATTAAAGCACAGCTGGGACTCAACTACATATTTCTGGTTTCATTTATAAAGCTCAATCCAACTGACCCACTTTTAATTCTCAGCATTTCACACATAAGTATCTCTGAATGGTGTGGGATTGTCTGTTTTACTTTTTGCTCCCAAAATAACACTGAATTTTCTCAAGGATGTTTGTATCCGCATTCCAATAAATTTGATTTAATGAGGGTGGAAACAAGGGCAGTACTTGAAAGCAATATTGAAGTAGCTGGATTCTGAGAACATAAGTTTAATTTAGCTTCCACTAGGAGAAACTGATAGGTAAAATCAGCAAAGTCTCTATGAAACAAATTAAATATCAAGCATATATAAAGGTGTCATGCTCGGGCTAGTGATCCTTTCAAAGCAATTTTCAACTTGAGCCACAATGGCTCTCCAACACAGAGGTATTTCACAGCCCAGCTGCCCAAGATCCTTTAACAAAAATGCAACTAGAAATTATCCCAAAAAAACTGATTTAGCCCAAATTCTGACCCACCCATAAATTTATTACTGGGCTACAAACCCTCTGTGATAAATGCATGTTAGACAAAATAGCAACTGTGTGTCTAACTCCACCTTCTTCTTTTGCTTCATGTAAGTTATCTGTGTCCTGATGTCTGAATGTTACATGTAAAAGCCAATTATGCAAAGCAGTGGAGAAGAAATAGAGAATGTTAGAGCATGAACAGGTGAACTGTGAATCTATTTCCCACCCATTTTGAGGGTGGGAAATAGATTCACACTCATATTTTTTGGAGGCAGCCATTTAGCATAACATTTAATTTGGCCCTATTGTACATTTAGAGCAATGTTGCAAATGCAACATCAAGAAATAAATAAAACATTTTTTCAGTATTAGAAAAAGCACAAAACATTGGCTAAGATGACAAGAGGAGATGTATTATAGGTTATTGTGTACTTTCAGCAATGAAGTACAAACTTTTGCCGAGAGTTCTAAACGGCAATAATGTGTAGGGGATCACAGGGGGAAAAATGGATTTGAAGTGCCTTGTACAATTTCCAGCAGCAGGTGATGTGTGACACACTGCTGGTTTTGGAAGAATTTGTCCCTTTGGAAACTCACTTTAGTGCAGATATTACAAAGAAATCCTCTGTGGGGCAACAAAAAACAGTTGCTGCAAAAGTGCCTTACTTACTCATTTTGATTTGCTAGAGTGTTCTGATTCCAAGGAGGGAATTATACAAGATCTCTTGAAAGAGAACCCACATTGCTAGACTATAATCTCTAAAGAGAGAGCAAGGTGAAAGCTTCTTTAGTAACAAATGTTAGCCTCTAGGCCACTGTGAGCTTTCCAACTCCCTTTTTCTATGGATAGATTCAGTTTCACAGCATTTGTGGTGTTTAGAAAAAGACAATGTAAACACCATGTCACATAGTTCATCTGCTTTAACACAGCACCAAAAATCAACCAATATCATTTGGTTGAATACAAATGATATTCAAGCCACCCAGAGAGAGAGAGAGATTTGAACTGCTTCATGAAAATATTCTGGGAGAAACAAAATGTGTATGGATCTCTAAAATAAAACTGTAAACAACAGGAACACATTCTGGGACTTTCTTATCTTTTTAATCAGCCGGGGGGGGGGTCGCTACCTTTTAATCCGGATCGCAATCCAAAATGAGCATGGTTCCCACTGAATCCGATTTCAGAAATCAATTCAGAAAGTGGGGGCATGCTTTTTGCCCATTTCCCCCTGTTTTACCAAAAAAAAATTGTCCATTTAATCAAAAAGATGCTGGTAAAATGGGGTGTTTGGGGCTGAATCGATTTATTTAGAAATAAATAGATTTAGCCCAAGTTCCCACTGGAAGCCCGGCCCAGGGGGCAGCTGCCATGGCCAGGCCTCTCCTGGCTCCAATGTCCACATCCCACCCTTTTTACTGGCTTCTTTGGTTGCTGACCAGCTTCCCTGCACTTTTTTTTAAATTCCCCATGGCCGGGGAAGCGGGAAGGAGGTCACAGAGAAGCTAGAAGCCTTGCAACCTCCTTCCCAGCTTCCCCCCGCCTTCTTTGCGACCTCCTTCTGGCTCCCCTGGCTGCGGGAAATTTTTTAAAAGGCCGCAGGGAAGCCGATCAGCGGCCAAAGAAGCCAGTAAGAATGCTGGGCTGGGGATGTCAGGGCCAGGAGAGGCCAGTGATGAGACAGGGCATCAAGCTGCCCCCCCCCCCGCCACCACCACTTGCCAATTCCTGAACGGATTCATGAAACTGGTGCAAACACAGTGGGAACCACGTTTTTTCTGATCCGTTTTCAGGAATCGGTTCAGGAATCAGATTTTCAGGTAAGTGGGAACACGGCCCGGATGTACCTTAAGGGGTCATTCACAATCTCATTTTTTTTCCTGAAGAGATCTGCCCCACCATGGCAATACATATCAGTTTTGTTGTTCCCATTTTGTTTTATTTTCATGAATCGCTTTGCGTCAACATAACCCTGTGTTATTTACACATGCCATGCTTTGGGGTCAAAATGGAGCCACCGTTTCAAATGTGCCATCTCTGCTTACAAAACCCCTCCCTTCCTTTTTGAGAAGGAATGATACAGAGCAATTGGAATCGATTTGAAAGCTTAGTCAAACTACCAATGATGTGGATCTTTCAGGGGGAAAAAACAGTATCATATATCCCAGATTAGGAGGGGGAGGTTGCCAGTTCCCTCCCTCAAAAGGTGCATCAAGTGTATTTGGGACATGTGTGAACAATGACTTGACCTGGATTCATTTTGGATTATTTGCATAGTGTGAACCAGGCCTAAGTCTTCCCCTCCTGATCAGTGTCTCAGGAACAGCTCATGCAGTCACATTTTCATCACATTAACAAAATGTGATAATACTGTTGGAAAATAGTCTCACATACCTCTCTCTCTCTCTGAACCCCAAATCTCTGCACAACCTCTCCCAAAATCTTAATGAATATGTTAAAATTGAGTCCCAATTTTGGGGGGAAAGGGGGTACAATAAATAAATAAATAAATAATGCACGGGTGGTAAGACAGAGCCCTGAGGGACACCACAGGCAATGGCCAGGATGAGGAACAAGATTCTCCCAGCCCCAGCTTCTTGGCTTGCCTTGCCAGAAAGGAATGGATCCACTGTAAAACAGTGCGCCCAAGACCCGTCCTGGAGAGGAGGCCCAGAAGGATACCATGGTTGATGGTATTGATTACATATACCCACTCACTTGTATTGCATATACTCATTAATACAGCTTTCCCTGGCCTCCTATGCCCATCCTAATGATTTACAGCAGGATGATGGGGATCTGCAAAAGTGTGGAAGTATGTGGGTGTGTGGTTGTGGGTGTGTGTATGAGAGAGAGAGAGAGAGAGGTATGTGCATGTAAAAGTGTTATGCAACAGTAATTCCACAATAATGTACACACTGCTGCCTTCATAACTGCTGTTTTAAAACAGCAGAGCCCACACCTTTAACATTTAATTTATGCTGCCATGCTGGAAAAAAAGGGGGGGGGGGCTTGAAAAGATTATTGCCAAGTAATCAGTAACCACATTTAGGCTTCAATCTTATGTTCATTTGCCTGGGAATAAGCCTCACGGAAGTAAATAGGACTTACTGCTGGATAGACATGTACAGGATCACACCACCAAAAAACCCCCAGAATCTAACAACAAATAATGTACTCATCTGTTGTACTGGAAAATGTGCTCTATCATTTTGTTGCTAAGCTATGAATACAGATAGGATAATTTCAGCCTGGTATATTACTTGTACTTGGCATCAACACCAGTATGGTGAACACCTATTTATAAACATATTATGTATGTGTAACCTGGTGTATTTAAAATTGGTGTGTATGAGTCTGAAGCTGTATTTTTGCATCCAACATGAGTTGGTTAGCTTGGAGGGTGGAGGAGAGACCACTGGGAATTCTGTGTAAGCGCTAGATGACATTAAGTATAATAAAGAAAAATATTTCAAGAAGTGTATTAGATACATTGCATTATTAAAATATCTGTCAGGTTGTAAAAACGATACATTTCTCTGTGGCATTTAACTGCTGGGGGAAAGTTTCATTTTTAAGACTGCATTGTTCTTTATTTCCTTGGTTCTCGAAATTCATAAATGTCTACAGGCATTAGATGAGACCTGGCTGGTTCTGGGACCACTATGGGATTGATATGGGAATAGGCAGGGAGATGCGTTCAAGCAAGAAAGGAAGGAATTGGGTATTTTGAAAGAGGCCATTCATTCTTCAGAATATCTGAAAGGGATGACATATTGTATTAATTCATGGTTATCTTTTAATCATCTCTTTGATATCTCTTTTGTTTCACATTCACTAGTAAAACTACCACTGGTACATTGATATGGTAAGAGTTGGACACATACAAGTACATCAGATTGGCTGGAGTTTCAATTTCTTTCCTGCTCATCCCACTTCGCCCTTTTTCTCTTCTCAAACTACTGAATTTCCAGGGACAGAACTACTGCATTTGCATTTCCTTTGGCAGAGAATTAGTAGGCAAAGGGACCTTCTAGCACCTTTGAAACTAACTGTACAAAAAAAGTTGTAGAATGAGCTTTTGTGGACTTGATCTACTTCCTGCAGCATCTGTCTATGAAGTCTGCAAAAACTCATGCTACAGTTTCTTTTGTGCAGTCTCAAAGATCCTGCCAGGTCCCTTTGCATACTGATATTCCAGACTAACACAGCTACATTTCTAAATTCTACCCCTTCAGAGGATGAATCACAAGAAACATAATATTTTATAATTTATTTATTTTTTAAGTGTAATTCACAAATACTGTATGTCACTTGGATATGAAGAGAGGCACACAGGTACTCCTGTGTAAGGCAAAATTTCCCCCATTTCTCTAGGCAGCATTGCCATTTTTTGCCAACTACAGCTAGGAATTAACTCCTTTGTGTTAATTTTGTGTCTCTTCCAAGAATTCCAGCTCTTACAACACTCATCTGACTCTATATCTCTGTTGGAGGAGTGTCACCTTTTTCAGATTCAAGTACCTAATTTAAACACATGCAGAGATTTTCACCTATCAGAATACCATCTCCTATACATTAGCATTCCTTGATGAAGCATCAACAGTTTACCTAATCAAGGACTCATTAGTTAGCTGCAGTAAAATATATCTCCCACACTCCATATATCACCTAAACCTCCATAAATTCTCCCTCAGCTTCCACATATTAATATTTTCTCGGGTTGTTGTCAGTTTTATATACAGACTACTGCATTTCACTAGCCTTTAAGAATTCAAGATTTTAGATATTCCAGGCAGGTCGCGTACAGTCTCAGAGTCTCTTCCAGCTATGACAAATTCATTAATCCGCCAAGCTGATTCTTTCCAAACTGAACAACACAGGGTAGTGTTGCTACTTGCATCTTTATCAGAACTGGCAACCTTTCAAGCACCCAATGACATAAACATCCTACCTCCAATTGATTTGTTGACTTAAGATGTTCTTGGCACCTCTCCCCATAAGCCACACAGTACTTAAAAGTAGCTGCATTTAATTAAGTTCCTAGGCATCAATGTGCTTCAGTCTGGAAACTTGCAATGCCTGATGCAAAGTGCCAAACTATTACTGCTCTGACATGTCCTCACAGATATAAAGTATGGATGGGATCCTCCCTTAATTCCCAGCCATCTAAGAATGCTGGGTTTATTGCAGGCACTCCTGCTCATAAATAATTGATAATTGGTCATAGCCATAGCTATGGACAACCAGAGCTTCAAATCCCCTCTGTGTTTGACCTATTGGGAGACAGGACTTTGGCATTCCTTCTTCTTTTAGCAGCTCATTGAGTGAAGTTTAGGGAGTGCTAACTTTCAATCCAGAACTTGGAAAAAGTATATTTGGAACTATATCTTCCAGAATCCCTAAACTAGCACAGCCATGCTGGTCTAGAGATTCTGGAAGTTGTTATCCAAAACAAGTATTTTTTTTTTCCCCCAAACTCTGCTTTTCAACCAGACGGACCTGGATTCCAATTCCTGCTCAGCTATGAAGCCTGTTTAGTTGGCTTTGAGCTATCTGCTATTTTTCACCCAAATTTCTTTCCCAGTCTGATTATGTCACAACTATCTATACAACTATGCTACCTGGAAATTAGGTCAAATTGCAAAGTTTTAGGTCAAATTAGCTGAAACTGAGAGCCAGCATAGCATAGTGGTTTGCATGTCAGGCTAGGGTTTGATTCCTAGCTCAGCCATGAAACCCACTGGGTAACCCTAGGCAAGTTATATGCTCTCAGCCTCAGGGGAAGGCAATGGGAAACCACCCATGAACAAATCTTGCCAACAAAACCCCATGATAGGGTCACTTTAGGTTCACCATAAGTTAGAAACAAAGGCACACAATAACAACAAACAAATTGCACAAGTCAACTGGTTTGTAAAATGTGTAAAGGAACCTAATAAGATAAATTATATGCATTCTAACCAGCACTTGGAAAGGTTACTTTTTCATACTATAGCTCCTACTGGCCTTACCGGATAGATATTTCTGGACACTGAAGTCTATTGGGGGATTTCCCCCCCCAAAACTGTGGCTGTCACATTATGGATTCATCCAGTCTGATTTAAAAGACCAAAACATCCAAAACTTTGTTCCTGTTCTTTCCATTTTTTTATTCTGGAGATCCATACACATTTTTCCCAGAATATTTTCTGTTGGCTCCCAGTACAATCAGAAAATTTTCATACCAGCTCCCCAGGTTATAAACTGGAAAGTACAGGAATAAAATCTGGAACTTTTCAGTCAGTCTGGATGCACCCTATGATGGCCTACAAAAAACATTTATCTCCCCAGCACCACCAGAATGAGCCTATGAAACCTGAATCAGGACACTTACAAGACAAATACATTCAGTTGTAAGATAAGATGCAGACATTATATAAATAAGTGTGTTTTAACAAGTTGTAGAAGAGATCAGTTATAGGCCTCATTCCCATTTACAAAAAAAGCCATTTGCAATCTGAATTGATGGATCGATTTGACAGTGGAGCGTGGATCCCACTACATTTGCTCCGATAGCACTTTCCCCCTGTAAAATAACCCACTTGTTGTTCACATTCACAAATGAATCAGTTCAAAATGGATCCACTCTAGCTGGCCAAAGGGCAAATTGAAAATGATTCCAATCTGCATCTGGTTTACACTTGCGCAGAATCGATTTATCCAAAAAGATGCAGAAAACATCAGCATCCAAAAGACATGGGTTAAATGGGTCTAGCACATGCCCCCCCCCCCTCCGAATCACTTCAGCAAATAGATTCAAGTGGGAGCCAGGGTCATTTGAACTGGTTCAAACTGATTTGCAATCCAGTTTAAAAGGTAGTGGGAATCAGGCCATGGTTAATTTTCTCTTTGGATCATGGAAATAGGAAGCCAAACATGCCTGAATAGATATAATCTACCAATAAAGTCAGAACTGATAGATATTGTGGAACACAACCCACACACATTGTTTAACATACTACAGTCATATTGTATTTAACATCCAATAAACCTATAGTATGTTTAATTGTTGTAATTTGTTTGCTTTGTTTTAATCTGCGTTAATTTAATTTAATTTTAAGGGGGGGGAGGTAGGGATTGGGTTGTATTAAATTTTTAACTGTGACTGTTTAAATTATGTTGTACCTCACCCCAATTGCCTGGTCAGAGGGGCGGGTTATAAATAAAATTATTATTATTATTATTATTATTATTATTATTATTTATTACTACTACTATACAAACTGTGGATCAGTTTGTTTAACATACTACACTTCAGGCTCTTTGCCTACAGTTGGTGAAACCAGAAGGCCCCTGGGAATCCTGAAAATGGCCCTCATTCTCCTAGGTAACAAAGCAACCAACAGTCTTAACCCAATGATTATTTTCAGATCATGTTTTACCATCCCAAGATATATTGAGTTAAAGAAAATGTTAGCATCTCCTTGAATAAAACAAAACACAGTGAAAACATGCCTCTTGCCACTCATCTAAAAAACAAAGCATTCTGTTCTGAAGTACAGAATTCAATTTCTTCCTATTGGTTTTGTAGCGTTGTGATCACATTTGGAGTAACAGTTCTCAATGGATCCATTACTTACATACACAGAGAGAGAGAGAGAGAGAGAGAGAGAAGGAAAGATCAAGGGACACAGTGGCAAGAAAAATTCTTCAGATGTTTCCTTTGAAAGAAAATGCAGCACAAGACCACTAAGGTATGTCAATGAGCTGGTGACCTGGAGCAGACAAAGTTATATATGTATCTCTGGCTGTTCACAGACAGAAAATGTTAGCTTACACTGTAGAACAGAGAAAATGTTTAACAGTATAGGTTGGTGCCTTCCATGACAGAAGTGAATTTACTCTGGATTTTAGCCCAAACTTTAAAGTAGTGGTACCCAAACCGTCTTCTTTTCCTCTAGGGTAACAACCCTAGTGCCCTTCCAATATCTATTTCTTGATATTAGGCATACATTTTGTACCTCAGCCATGCCTGGCTCACCACCACCTCCTCTCCACCTTAGCATCTCAGGTGCAAATATAGCAGCAACAGCAGAAGCAGCAGTCTCAAAACACCAGTTGTCCCATGCCAATAGGATGGTGAACGCCCTTTGGGTTTTAATCTGGATTTTAAAAAAAGATAGTCCCAAGAAGTTCAGATCCCCATCCAGCCATGGAAATGCACTGGGTGACCTTGAGCAACACTCTCAGCCTCAGATGAAGGCAAAAGTAAACCCCTTCTGAATCAATCTTGCCAAGAAAACGTTATGACAGGTTTACCTTAGGTTTGCCATAAGTGGGAGATGGCGTGACGGCACACAACAACAAGAAGTCTAGATGCTGAACCTATTGTAGGAGAGGGTGGTTAGGTTTGAGCACTTTGGATAGTTTCTTTAAAGCAGTGATTCCCAAGGTACCACCATCCTGGGGCAATGAAAAGATCCAGGGGGCACCGAGGGAAAAGGGGCCGGCAGAAGAGGTTTCAGTCAAAGTATTGGTGTGGGAAGAAAAGGGGAACCAGCAGCCCTTTTGCTTATGATGAGGGTGATGGGTCAGGGCACGTGGGAGTGGTTAAGAAGTGGTGACAAAAAGGAGCTTTCACATTTGGGACCCTGCTTAACCTTTGTGAGCTTTGCTGAGACTGGCCTGGGTGGTTGGAGCTACACTGCTGCTCCTGCTTTCTTTCATCAGAAAGGCTGACAGAAGAGGTAGCAGAACAAACAAAGTTTATACCTGTGGAGAATGACAAATTGAGGCTTGCTGGGAATGCACATCTCTGGCAAAGGACAGGGAGGAGTATCCTTTGCTGCAAGGCTGGTGTGAGCGAGAGGCTTCTTGGTCACTGCTCAACCAGCTGCTTGGTTGCTGCTCCCTTTGCATCCAGTCACCCTGGGAGCAGCAACTGAGCAGCTGGCCAGCCAGCCTACCTTTTGCTGTAAGACCAGTGCAGGTAACAGACTGAGATAGACACCACTAGCTGTCTGGCTGCTCCACAAACTGTACGCCTAATATAAAAAAAATAAGCACTGGGGTGTGCTAGGGTTATTACCTAAGAGGAAAAGGGAGTGTGGTAGCATCAAAAGGTTTGGGGACCACTGTTTTTGAGTTTGAGCTAAAAACCCAGATATAACAACAACAACAACAACAACAGTACTAGCAGCCACTAAATAATTAAATCTTGAGAGAAGTAAACAGCAAGTACCTTTACAGATGCACTATTCATAGTGGAAGGCGTTAAGGCTGTTCTGATGTTTCCTCTTCCTTTCTGTCAAATTCTTTCCACTGTCTCCCATTTTCAAGGCCACAGAAATGGACAGTGATCTGAAGAAAGGAAGAGAAACCTCAGGACGCTGTCTGTAGTGATATAAATTGAAAGCAAGAGCCTCATTTCGGAAGAGTTAAAATAATTCTTTGGGGAAAAAATCACTCACAACAACCATCCATTACAGACAGTTGCTAAGGCAACTGCTACTTTCAGATTTATTATGCCCACTGAAATCTATCCAGTATAGAATTACAAGCCTCACAGGTGCTAGCTGGCTTCATAGCATGACTCCATTTTCTATGAGGAGCATTATTTAATTGGCTCACCAGAGACTCGAACACCAGTCCTAAATCCAGTGAGATTTGTTTAGATTTTTTTTTCCCATAGAAGAGAAAGGTCTAACCTTGGCATTTGTCACTTGAGAAAGGCAGGACATGTTTTTTCAAGTAGGGGGGACTGTTGATTACATTAATTATTGTCCATTACATTACATTAATTATTTATTATTCAGACTGTGGAGCATTTCTGTAAAAATAATATTTGAAAAGAGAGAGAGAGAAAGAGAAAATCCTCACTGAATAAATGTTTTAAAAGATTTGAGAGTAACAATAGAGTCAGTATAAAATCCTTCCAAATACCCTTTAATGAGGGACCAGCATTCACACAAATATAAAACAGAGTATAAAGCAGGAATTGGCAACACTGGTGGTTCTGGGAGCCAGTTTTCTGCTTTGGGGGCCATATGGACTGCTATCATTCTAGGTTAGGGCGACCAGAAGTCCATCTGAAGAACTATTTTTAATGTTAAAGCAGGGGGAGGGGACTGCAGCCTGTTTAAAAGTGAATTGCTGGTCCTTGAATCTATCAAGAAAGGCAATTCATTCTTTTACAGGGCCAGCAAAAAATGGTCCAGAGAGTCTGGAGGAATTGAGGGCCACAATGACATCCTGCAGGACTCATGCGACCCCAAAGCTGCACTTTGACCACCCCTGATTTAGAGTGTCATGAGGAAGAAAGATTTATAGCTTGCAGAAAGGGGCTTTTTGTTTGTTAGATTGTGTTTGTTTGTTTGTTTTGGAAGGAATTAGCCTCTTACCCATATCCTCTGCCTGATACCAAGCAATGCAGTAGTTTCCCCAGATTCCACCTGAGGTCCATGTTAAGAACAGGTGAAGCTGCTTAGTTTTTGCAGATGACAATACAGTGAAAGGGTGTATGCATGTGTGTGTGCATGTGCATGTCTGTACATGTGTGTATATATATATATATATATTAAGTTGGAAAACCTATGGGAGAAAACTATATATAACACAAGAAGTCTGTGGCTGCTGGATCTTTTAACTAAAAAGCAGTCACCAGGAGGATCCAAATAAGGCTAAAGCAAAAAGGAGTTGCATTAGACTTTATAACCCCTTCCAATTCTAGGATTCTGTGATGGTGCCAGGAGAGGAGTACTTCAACTTTTTCCTCTCTTGCCATTTTCCCATTAAAACCTTTCTCTTTTGAAGATGCTGCCAGTAGGCCTGGGCCATGACTTTTTGTTACCTGACCTGGCGTGTGATAACATCCCTGATGATGGCATCCCCTCGCCCTTTCTACTTGAAATGCTGACATCTTTTTTTCAGTGCTGGCAATGGGACCGTGGCCTCCATCACACTGAAATATAGTCCATAGCACATAGTATTCCTTGGTGGTCCCACACCAATTACTAACCAGGCCTGGCCAATCTACCATGGCTGCTTCTAACTTGCAGATCCAGTCATAGCTAATCATCCCAGCATGGATATGTCTAAAATCCATTGGAAGATCTAGGCCCAGCTCTTTTGCACCATGTGTTGTTTAGCTGTAAAACTGTGCCAGACTCTTGTGCTACCTGGTAAGCTGATTCTGATATACTGTGAGGAAAAACACAAGGAGAGCACAGATGATGACATTTGTAAACCACCACACCTTACTTAGACATCAACAGGGTTTACATCTGAACATGTGTTCTAGGTGTTGGAGATGAGAGTTCTAGGAGCTGGGGATGAGAATTATAATTTCAAAGTTAATGTAAACTAAAATTCATTATACTTTGAGCTCTAAGGAAGTAGGAATCATTACCAGAGGCAAAGCCTTCCCTCCATTCCAACTGCCACTGTCCTGACTTCGGAGGGAGAGAGGAACCAGCCATATCTGCTAGACTTGATCCCATTCCTTGCTGTCATTCTCTTCTCCTTTAGTGTCATGTCTTTGTAGACTGTAAGGCAGGAAACTATCACATTCATCAACAACCTGAAAGCTGCTCTGAGAGGCTTTGTAGCTGAAGAGCAGGATATAAATCCTTTAAATAAATAAATAATGGCTGTATCCACAAAACCACTAAGAAACCTGAGATACAGCAATCCTGTTAATCAGGATCGCATAAACTGAAGATTCCTGTATCTATGTTGAATCCTAGCACAGGATTGGTCTAGAATACCTTAAACATTAGAGTAGTAGCAACACCTGGGAAATACCCTTTTGAACTGTACATCCCCAAAGTGTGATTTTTTTCCAAACTCTGAGATACTTTCCTGGCAGCTAAGATAAGGAGGAAGAAGAAACTGCAGGGAAAGAATCTGCTATGGAATGAAAAAATTATTTCATGCATCCTGGAACCTTACCCTTTTTTCTTTCTTTCTTTCCTTTCTTTTTTTGGATACATTAATCTCCCTATTTCCAGAAAGAGCTTTCTTAATATGAGTTATTTTCCTGAAAAGTGTGTGTGTGTGTGTGTGTGTGTGCATATAAAATTTGTTCAGGAAAATAACTCATATCAAGGAAACTTTAATCATATGGATCCCATTTCTTGGTCAAAGTGCCTAAACTGTAAGACAGCAGAACAGCAAACAATAAAATG
Source organism: Urosaurus nigricauda (assembly GCA_034509955.1). Lineage (NCBI taxonomy): Eukaryota > Metazoa > Chordata > Lepidosauria > Squamata > Phrynosomatidae > Urosaurus > Urosaurus nigricauda. Next base: position 132,878,222 of record JAOEGL010000005.1, on the reverse strand, counting down.
TGTCCAGTTCTGGGTACCACAGTTCAAAAGCGATGTTGACAAGCTGGAGCATGTTCAAAGGAGAGTAACTAAAATGGTGAGAGGTCTGGAAACCATGGCTTATGAGGAGAGAATTATGGATATATTTAGCCTGGAATAGAGAAGGTCAAGAGGTGATATGATAGCCCTGTTTAATTATTTGAAGATATGTCATATTGAGGATAGAGCAAGCTTGTTTTCTGCTGCTCCATAGAATAGGACCCATAACAATGGATGCAAACTACAGGAAAAGGGATTCCACCTAAGCGTTAGGAGGAACTTCCTGACAGTGAGGGCTGTTCATCAGTGGAACACATTCCCTCAGAGAGTGGTGGAGTCTCCTTCTTTGGAGGTCTTTAAGCAGAGGCTAGATGGCCATCTGTTGGGGGTGCTTTGATTGTGAGTTCCTGTATGGCAGGGAGTTGGACTGGATGGATCTTGTGGTCTCTTCCAACTCTATGATTCTATGCTTCTAAAATATTCTGAAAAACTAGTCAGCATAGTCACTGAATGTGGGCACCAAATAGTTCTATTTCTGTTCCTTTACTGTTTTTTCTCCCGACCTGAAAAGAGAGCTGGAGATAATAGGAATTCTATCTGAGCCCAGTAGAGTGGACAGAGCTCATTTGTCTGTCAGATAAACATATCATGCAACAATCACAGTAATCGCAGATTATTTAATAGGCAGTTACTGTGACTCTAATAAAAGGGCAGATTAGCACAGGCCTTGATAAATCATACTAATATCTTGTCTGAAGTTAACTGTTCATTGCTCAGAGCCTGAAAGTTATGTACCAATGGGGGGAAAAAAAGATTTCTTCACAGATGCTTTATTACAGTGGCATCTTGCCCTCCCTTCTACAAACAAGTGTCATTATAACGAGGGCATTATGTCAGAACAGAATGTAGAAAAAATTACTTTCTGGAGTAAAACTCTCAGATCCCTCCCCTACAGCCAGTATGACATTTTGTGATCCAAAAATGTTTTTTCTCCACCACTGCATCTGAAACTCATTTGCTCAGGAACATGAAAACGTGGCTGAGGAGGAATAAACCTGACCCCTACAAACTACAAGCCCAAGGACTTCATAGGGGATGGCAATTAAAGTGGAATCACAGTGCTCTAATCATGTATTATAAAAGGGCTCCTGGATTCTCTTAATTCAGACAGTGAATTCAGGTGTCTTCTGGCAGGTCACTCCACAATCTAGGGTTTGCTGAAGAAAAAGTTCTCTGGCTGACAATTGCGAACTTAGCAACTGACAGGAGTAAATGTTCTCCAAAGGGCCTGAGCATATGGGGTGGATTATACAGAAGGAAGTGATCCCATAGGTAACCTAGACCCAAACCATGTAGGGCTTTAAAGGTAATAACCAACATTTTGTACCTTGTCCAGGAATGAATTGGCAGCCAGTTGAGTGATTTTGTTATTGGTGTATTATGATAATTCCTAGATGTACACATAACCAATCGGGCTGCCATGCTTGAACTAATTGAAGTTTCTGAACTCGGTATAGAGGTAGCCCAATGTACAGAGCATTGCAAAGATTCCTAGCATGTGCATTACCATTTTTAGGTCCTTCAGCTCTAGGAAGGGGCACAGCTAGAGTAACATTCCTTCAATGTTCAGGTTAAAACTTGGAGGAGATTTACTGCTCCACTGACACAAGTGGCACCAGTTGCCACTGATTCTGGACAGCTATAGAAGTGGATAATGCTAATCTACTTCTCTCTCAATATCCTCCTCTCACTTTCTTTCTCCATGCCCTCTTTCAACATGTTCTTTGCCTCCTTTGTTGTGTGTCCCTTTCTGAATGGGTGACAGTATTCAGAAATAGGCATTCCACTGATTGCCAATATTATTTATGAAGGATTTCATATGGGTAGTTTGGAACCCAGTTTTAATTTGAGTAGAATGCTTCAAGAGATTCTGTTGTGCCTAGATTGTCTGTTTCAAAATGTTTTGATTATATTAATGGAGAGCATAGTTCTGAGTACTTAATAGCGACAATGACTAAATAAAACCTCTACCAGTAATTCTCACAGGTTACAACCTTGAAGCAGGTGTGGGTAAACATGTGGCCTGCAAAACTATAAATCTCTGAATTCCATAACATTGAGTCATAGCACTGAGCCGTGACAGTTAAAGTGGTGTCAAACTGCATTATTTTTGCACTGGAGATGCAGCCATTGTTCCTGTTTGAAATTTTAAAACAGGAAAAGACATCATCAACTGCCAACAATTTTATAATTTGCTTGAGAAGAATTAAACAAGTATAGCATCAATCTGTACCAAGGACAAGAGGCCACACTCAGAACAGAATCTGGGGAAACAGAGTCGTTCCCAGTAGGCAAATGGGTCATGCAAGACTGCAACCTCTCACCTTACTTGTTTAAATTATATGCTGAAAACTTATTTATTATTATTATTATTATTATTATTATTACTGTTACATGATCTTATTGCTCTGTTTAACAAGCCTGTCTCCTAATTTTAACACCATTGTATTTTTATTGTTTTAATTTGAGATGATTTAATTGTATTTTAGCTTGAGAAGGGGGTGGGTGGGAAGGGATAATTCTGTATTTTATTGGATTTTATGTATTTTAATCTGTTGTAACCTGCCTGGATTCCTAGTGATTGGACAGGCTATAAATAAAATAAATAAATAAAAATATTGTTATTATTATCATAAGAAAAGCAGAATTAGAATCAGATAAAGGAGGAGTGAAGATAGGTGGAAGCAACATTAACAACCTAAGATATGTAGATGACACCATAATATTAGCAGAAGACATTCAGGAATTGGAACAGTTAATAAAGAATGTCAATGATGAAAGTGCAAAGGCAGGTCTGATCTTGAACATAAAGAAAACAAAAATGACCACAGAAAAAATACACAAATTCAATCTAGACAACGAGGAGATTGAAATGGTTAAAGAATTCCCTTATCTAGGATTAAACATTGACCAAAATGGAGACTGCAATCAAGAAATTAGAAGAAAACTAGGAATGGGAAGGGCAGCTATGAAAGAACTGGAAAAGATACTAAAGAGCAAAGACATACAACTGAGCACTAAAGTCAGAATCGTTCAGGCCTTTGTATCCCCAGTTACATGTACAGATATGAGAGCTGGATAGTGAAGGAAGGAGACAGAAAGAAAATCAACTCATTTGAAATGTGGTGCTAGACTAGAGTACTTTGGATACCATGGACAGCCAAGAAAACAAACAAATGGCTTCTTGAACAGATCAGACCAGGGCTGTCCTTGAAAGCAAAGATGATTGAGGCTATTGTACTTTGGCCACATAATGAGAAGGCATGGATCACTAGAAAAAAACAATAACGCTAGTAAAGGTAGAGGGTAGAAGAAAGAGAGGAAGACTGCAAACCAGATGGATAGACTCAATTGGGGGTTGTGGGCAAGGGCTTGCAGAATCTGGGCAGGGCAGTGGAGGACAAGGATTCTTGGAGATGTGTTATCCACAGGGTCACCATGAGTTAGAACTGACTCAAGCGCAGCTAACAACAACAACAAAGCAGCGGGGGAAGCAGTCAGATACCATGAGTTATTATTACATTTTACCCTGGCCTTGGGGGAGATGACGGTTTTATTTCATGCTTTATGCCAGATCAGAAGAATTTCACACAGGAAAAATGACTTCTTGCTGAGTGGTGTGGAAAAGAGCCACAGCTTGGCTTGTGAGACAATGATGCTGTACTAAATGAATGGCATTGGAGTTTGCTCGCAGTTGCATAAGGCTGAGCAGAAAAATGAATGGAAGGGCCAGGAATGGAATGTGGTTCTCTGGAATATATTACAATAAACTGAAAAATACACACTTTAGAGATATGTAATTGAATAGGAAGTTTCGAAAACGTATCTTGTTTCATGCACCCAAGAGAAAAGGCCAAAAATAATTCCTTTTTACACTGTTGTGATTTTATTGTACTGTTTTTTTCTTTAAAATGCCCATCAATTGTTGTCTATTGTTCTCTTTTAATTTGCACACTTCTCTGAGGTCTAGAATGGCTGTATACGTATTTCAGGAATTAATAAACAAAGGAGACATATTTACAGTTGCTACATTTATATTTTATAAACTGTTTGTGCATCTTTTTCTCTCACTTTTTCAATCTTTTTTTACACTTTCAATAAATATTTTTATAAATGAATATGGGACTTACTAGCAACACTTGCACTAGAAACCCTTTCCCACTGAACACAAAGGGCCCTTATTGTAAATAAACTTGCTTAAGATACCTTTAGTAGGTATTAATATTGGATCCAACACCATTGTATCTCTGTTACAGATTATGCATCCTATTACTCTAGAACAACTCTATGATACTCTATGCATCCTATTACTCACAATCGGATGGGTTGTTCCAACAAGTAATTGGGCCTCCAAATTTTGTATAATTGGAAACTAATATGTTGGAGATTTCATGATTTACTAAGTCAAAACTTATGAAGAAAGTATTTTAGTGGATTTTGGATGATAGAATGATAGAATGATAGAATCAAATGCTATGTCACTTATAAGTCTGTGGACATACGTGTTGTGTTGCACTACTCTTTTGCTTAGATATCATCCCGGATATATAACACTTTCTAATGGGATTATTCAAGATGTAGGAATTTTAGATAAAGCCAACATTTGATTGTGTGAATAACAGATCAGGAAAATCAGACCTATTCTTTATATATGCATTTGAAGAGATATCTATTCTTAAATACAAATTTACATGATCCAGGCAACATCATTTTTATTTATTTTTATTTTATTTTTTTGCTAGTGTAAGAATTCAGTACATTTTTGCATATGGCACTGCCATGGTTGTAGCTTAAGTACTTCTGCAATATGGGCTTTGTCTAGATAGAAGAAAATATGATGTCTGAAAAACATAAGAAAAAGCTTGGAATGATTGGAAAGCCCACTTTGTACCCAGTGGATGAGGAAATATCTCTTTCTCCACAATGAAAGTACTGAGGTGAAATGACAGATAACAAGAAGAGGGCCTTTATGTGTGACACCCCATTTGTGTAGTGCCTGCCCCAAAATTTTGCCTGGCAACTTCTATAACACCTTTTAGGTAGCTAGAAAAATAGGTATTTAGTAAAATATATTATTTAACAAAATCTTTGCTTGATTTTAAATTGTGAGAGGTTAATGCTTTTCTCTGGTATTGGTGCTTTTTTATTGATAATGAATGATGGGGTACTATTTGATATAGACCATGTGATGCTTGTATCCCTTGCTCACCCCCCACTCCTCAATATTAGCATCAGTGTAGATATAGATACCCTTCAGGATAGGAATTATTGAGCTCTGGTACCAAAGCATAGAAAATACTTTTTTTGGATTACAATTTGCAGAATCATCCAGCCATCATGGTCAGCATCTCTGTTCCAAAAAATTGTAATTTTTTTAAGCTTTGCGGTTCCTCCTCCAAACTTTCCATTTCTCACCTTAACATTTTGTGAAAAAATATAGAAGAATATTTTCCATTTTTCATATTATGATGTGGGTCTATTCCTATAAGTCCCCTGGATGTCTAAAGATGTAAGATGGGAGCAATTGTGCATACAAAACTGGTTAAAAGATTTTTGTATCGTTCTTTAATGCATGGCACAGTTTATGCCTCTGTCTGCCGCTGAATCCCAGAGCACCAAAGGAGATGCACTCTGATCCAGCTGAGTCAAGTTACAAGGATCGTAAACTATCAGTATCAGTAAATGGGTCTTAAATAATGTTTGAGTTGCTGAGAGACTAAACTGGAGCAGTGCCACATTATGGATATGCCCCCAGTGTGCCTCAAAAAACAGTTGGCTGCCTGTGATATTATTTTTTTTAATTAAAAATCTATATAGCCCATATAAATCAGTGCAGCCTAAACCAGAGCACAACAAATCAAACTTATTTCAGTAACACATACCTTTGTCACTTGTATATCCTGCTCCTATATTTTTTTTCTTAAAAAAATAACTCAGATTATGTATTACATACAGTATATTACAGTGCAGGGTTTTATTATTAGAGTTCCCAGTTTGACATCCATAATGTCTGTCTGTCTCATGGATGGATAAAACATAATCTGCAGGCTGCATAACAAAAAGGCAATTTTATGTCCTCCCCTTGAATCACTGCAATGCTGAAATCTGATGGAAATTTGGGGCCAACTGAGCACGTTCCATATTAAACAAGCATTTTGCTTACTTTAAATGGCTTGGAGCAGCTTGCCATCAGATCTGAGTAGCAAATAAGGAGAAGTCCCTTGAAAGCAAGAAAACAATGCTTTAAATGAAGTATTCTGAATTACTGTTGATGTGGGGATGTGATCTGCTGCCAAGATTTGGTGATGTATGGGTGGCAAGCTGTGACTACTGCTAGGGATCAAACTGCAGCCAGATGTGCTAATTGTCTACCTCCATCTATATGGGAACTGATTGACTGATATAGCGTTCCTCAAGTTGGTGACTTCTATTAATATTGGATTAGACTTGTTTTCATTCTGGCAGCATGGTCAGGAAACATGCTGGCTAGGGATGGTAGCATTAGTGTTAACATGTGGGGGTTATACAGGTATGGGGAGTTTCATTGCCATCAAAAAGTAGAGTGTGGCAGAGATTGTGGAGTGTATCACATGGGAGGAATTTCTCTCAATTGCGAATGGAGCCAACTTGCAATTACGTGATTTTGCTAGTTTAGCGAATTTACGTGAAATCTGATTGCATTCAGAATGTGTTCATAATGACTTCCCATTTCCCAAAAATGACCCCCCCATTGCCTGAATTTGTGTGATATACTCTAATACGCAATTACGTGAAACCCCATGATTGCGTTCGGATTGCCATTGCATTATACCCCCAAATGCCATCGTATGATAAACTCCTGTGTTATAGAATCACAGAATCATGGAATTGACCATAGGGACTACCACAGGAATACACAACCTCTACATGAATACACAACTGAAGTGCTCCTGAGGCATGGCCATCCAATCTCTGTTTAAAGATCTGCAAAGAAGGAGAGTCCACCACCCTCCAAGGCAGTTTATTCCACTATTGAACAGCAATTACAGCAGAGAAGTATTTCTTATTTCTTAATCTTTAGGTGGAATCTTTTTTCTTTGGCTGCATCTCCACTGCCAAAATTATCCAGTTTGACACCAGTTAAAGTGGTATCAAACTGGGTTATTGCTGCAGTATGGATGCAGCCTGAGCCATTTTTATATCATGACTCCCAGAATCCCCCCAGCCTGTTTGTATCAGAGTGTATCTCTGATTCAGGGATTCTTAGTCCCTGTCTGAAAGTTCCTATTTCAAAATATTTCAATCTACCTCATTAACAGATTGCTTGAGTATGTTAGAAGCAAAGTTAGTATGTTAAAAGCAAACAAAATGATAGCCCCAATGATGTAATTTGCTAACTATCACATATAGTTACTATATCAACATACCCAACTCCCTAAGCCATTCTTTATGTTTGATTTTCAGACCTTTTACCATCTTGGTTGCCCTTCTCTGGATATTTTCCGTCTTGTTAGTTCTAGCTGCAATTACAGCTGTAAGGAAAGGCACAAACTCCTCTTCTCCATGTACTACAGCCCCTATGAATTTTTTTTAATGCAGAGAACATGGCATGCTACACATACAAACTAAAGGTGGTTAGGCTCCTAGATTCAAAACATTCTCAGCTGTTAATTCTGTGTCTCCAGTAATTAGAATACATGTCACAATATGTTTGTCATTCTTAAACTGCATCCAAGACCACCAAAGGCAATGATCTCTGATTCATCAGCCCTGAATCAACTTACAAGGATCATAAGCACTGAAGCATTACATTTATTTTTTCAATCATGTTTGAGGAGCTGCCAAGCATTTCTGAAGAACAGCACCCTGTCCAGAGATACAACCACTGCATGACTAGAAAATAACTAAATGCCTGAGGGAGGTTTTGTAATCTGCATGGCCCACTGAAATCTACAGCCCAGATTGAAACAGAACAGAACAGCCAGAAATTTTAAAACGCTTTTACATATCAGGTTCATGAAAATGTAATGTTTGGTTTAGTCATTTACTGATCAGCTGCATGAATATCTGTGTTCTGGAACCATGGTTTGTGTAATTCTGAGGTTCTGTTCTAATCCTTAAGTTATTGCAATATACATTACTAGCAATTCCCAACACCTGCATAATAATCAAGCCTGCAGATGTTTTAGAAATAATATATCTCTTCTGCTTACAAACTTTTGATTAACCTTATGTTTCAGACAGTCTCCAAGGACTATAAGGATTCTCATAGCCAACACGGAATAATGTCTGGATGAATCACTGGTTCTACACCATGGTTACACATAATGATGAGCCATAATCTAGTGCTGCATATACAAGCAGAAAGCAATTCTTAAGTAATGTTGGACTTTCACGTTAGCCCATCTTGACAAGGGAATTGGAATTAGCAAGAATTCAATTCTACTTTAGCAGATTCCTGACTAGTTGTTATGTGTGAACAAAGAACTATGGATTAAAATAAAGTCTAGCTTTTTCAACACATTTATCAAAATTAGAGGCCCTATTCATACTAGCCCATTTGCCCTGGTTAGATCTGGATCAGATCGTGCATGCCATTACCGAATCTCTCCGTAAAGAAGTTCAAATTACCCTTTGCCCAGACCGATGCTTCCCAGAGCATTTTACCCCGCTGAAGTTCATACATGCAAAAGTAACGATTCAAGATGGAGCCTCCTAGTTGTCAATCAAATAATGTCATGGTGACGTCTGATGCAGCCATTGGCTGCGCGAGTGCTCCATTCGGTACTTTGCTTTTTTAAAATACTTTTTTACATTTGACAGATTATGCGCATGGAGCATAGGGTTGGGAGCGGTGCGGATTGTGGGGATCCTTCCCCCCCCCCCTCCATTTTTCTCAACACCAGGAGTGCTTCATCGGGCACTTCTGAATTTTTTTATTATTATTTTTACAATTTGACAGTTTATGCGTATTCTACATGGGACACTTTAAATGGGAGGGGGAACCATATATGGATTGGGGTTCCCTCTCCCTTCGTTTAAATGCTCAATATGAATGGGGCTCTTTAAACGAAGGGAGAGGGAACCCCAATCCATATATGGAAGCCAATTATCCATATATGGACTGGGGGTTCCCCCTCCCGTTTAAAGAGCCCCATGTAGAATGCAGATAAGCTGTCAAATTGTAAAAATAATTTTAAAAAATTCAGAAGTGCCCGATAAAGCACTCCTGCTGCAAAAACTACTAAATAGCACCGGATTAAAGCCAGTGGTTGCAGGGAGAGGAGGCATGTCCCGTCCCCTGGCCTTTACCCCTCCCCTGAACTTGACCCAATCATGACTGGAGCCAAGTTCACATTTGACTGAACCGGTTTTGCCAAAAAGAAACGGTAAATACTCTGCTTTCGGAAAAACCGAGTTTAGGGGGATTTGCACGGCATCGGGTATGCAAGATCCAGATTCCCTAGTGAAAAAACCAGCACCAGTATGAACTTCCCGATTTTAATCCAGGTTACAAACCGGTTTATATAGTAGTCTGAATGGCCAGAGAGTAGAAGAAGGGATGGGAAAGCATTTAACTCAACACATTCCATGGGCTCCTTTCTAGTTCTCTACATAATACTCAATTATGGTGTTAGCTTCACATGGGAACATGGCAGAATGAACTCAAAAGCTTCCTTGCAACATCTTAGTTGGTCCTAATAAAGATATTGCCCAACTGAAAGTTTTGCACTTCTCTACTGCTCTGTGACTTTAATTAAACACAAGCTCCTACACACCTGACTAAACACACCTGTCCAAAAACAGTCAGTTCAGGTGGTTGTTGTCCTTGTCATCATTGTCACCATAATCTTCCACTTTTCCCCAGTCTGAAACTCAAGGTGACTCACCAAAATTTAAAAAGTCAAAACAGAAGTTAAAACAGATACGGCAAAAAAATTACATCATACTAAAGTTAAAAGTACAATCAAATTACTGATAAAATTAAATGAAGTTAGAAGCGTAACCATTAAAAAAGAAGAACAGCAAGTATAAATAAGGCCCCTTCTCCTTGAGCAGTCAATCAAGCACTTCATTTAGAACTTATAAATGAAGGTTACTTCACCATTCACCATGTCATTATAAAGATTCCCCTTTAACTTCAAAACTAAAGAGAGAGATTTCTTAGACTGTTTGTTTATTTCCATTGGGTATTAGATGTATTAGCTAATGAGATTTCCTTTTCTACTGGCAGAAAGGGTTTTAGAAGGCAAACAGTAGCTCCTTTGGTCCTGAAAACAAATAGATCCTGACAGGGTATACTGAAGACAACACTCAATGGGCTCTTCTCAGATGCTAAAGGACATATTATCATATCCAATCAAATCAAGACAAAATATATCCTTCCACAGAGAAAAGAGAGATGAAATCTTTGGGAAGAAACACTACGTTGATTTCTAACAAAGCAGTGAAAATCATCATGACAGATGCATTGAATTCCTAGCTAAGATGTGAAATCCTTCTGATTTCTGGGCAAAAGTAATAACAAGCAAAGCCAGGCTGAGGAAACCCACCTCATGTAGCAAATGTTGACATATTATTGAACAGAAATAAATGCTATTTATTTTACTGATGCAATAACATGATTTATTAACTATTTTTTGCAAGTATTCAGTACTGCAACCACAAGGTTGAGAGTTTGATCCCCAGCACAAATCTCCCTAAACCCTTTTTTTTCCAAAAGCGGGGTATTTACCGTTTCTTTTTGGAAAAACCGGTTCATTCTACATAAGGCTCAATATGAATGGGGGGGGGACCCAATCCATATATGGAAGCTAACTATTCACATATGGATTGGGGGTTCCCCCTCCCATTTAAAGAGCCCCATGTAGTAATATTAAACACCATTATTCAGGTCTATCTTTAATAGCTGGAGGAGGTAAACCACCCCACTGGCATGAATTTTTAAAAAATCTTTTGCATTAAATACTGTTTCAGCTAAATTTTATTTTACTTCATCTTGGATGCTGTCTTAAGTCCCATCATGGGAGAAAGGTGTGATATGAATTAATAAAATAAATAAATAAATAAAATAAAATGTATGAAAGAGACTAGCCAGCCATGATGCAAACTTCTTTTTCCAGAATAAGCCCATTGTCCCCTTATTATGTAAACCACCATCTTATTCTGAAGAGGAAATGGCATAGGGTCAGATATACGTAGGAACCAATGGATGAGAAGAAGGGTGAGTGAGAACTCCCTCAGCCGTCTGAACTGTTTGCATTTAAACTGGTCATGATAACAATAAACACATGTAACTTTAAGAATCAGTGCCAGATCTGCTTATTTTCTATTTCCCTTTCCAATCCTCTTGCTTTTAATGTTGTGTCTTTTCAATTGCAAGCATATAGAAACAAAACACCACTAGGTGACAGCACTTACAAAGATATACCGTAAGCATCTAAATGGAACTGAAGTAGGGGGGAGAAGAAGAAAACTACAACTAGCTGAGACACGCCTCAAACAATTCTTACTGTCAGTGAGTTCTTCCTAATGTTTAGGTGAAATCTCTTTTCCTGTAGTTTGAATCCATTGCTCCAGATCCTATTCTCTGGAGAGGCAGAAAACAAGTTTGAGCCCTCAATATGACACCGCTTCCAATATTTAAACAGGGATATCATTTCACCTCTTAACCTTGTCTTCTCCAGGCTGAACATACCTAGCTACATAAGTCTCTCCTCACAGGGCATGGTTTCCTTTTACCATTTTGGTCGCCTTCCTCTGGACACACTCCAACTTGTCAACATACTTTTTTAACTGAATTGAATTTTGGCAGGTGGGACACGAAATCTAATAAGTGACCAGCAGCTAATTGAAATTTGACAGGCTTAGGTCCAGGTTTGAGGGGGTCCACAAAAACCTCTTTTTCCCATCTGCTACTGAGTCTCCTCCTTTCAGACCTTCTTTCCTGTCATTGGACTCAGCCTTCTCTCTTCTCTTTTCTCTTCTCTTCCTGGATTAAGCTGCAGGAGTGGCAAAAGTGTATACAGTAGGAATTGGAAGGTGATGGGGCAGGCTGTACCAAAAAAGGCAGAGAGCTGGGCAGCAGTTGGTGCTTCTTAAGGAGAGCAACCATCTGAACTCCCTCCAAACTGGTTCCACCACAGCATTGCTTTTCCAGTTCTGGAGCCAGTGGATGCTGTAAATTCAAATGATTGCTTAATGGCAATCTTGTTCCAGTGCTGTTGGTGGTAGTGATGGCAGCACAGCAAGAATAAATGGGCTATCCAAGTATAGAGCTTGGAAAAATGCCCGGATTATAACTCCCAGAGTGGGGTTCTGAAAATTGTCATCTAAAAGTCACCTTTTCCAAGGAAGAGAAAGGGCAGTTGGCACTCTGGGACCCAAGAGTTGCCAGAATATACTTAGAGCTGACATGTCTTGACCTTTGCATGTCACTTACTCTCCCCCTCCCCCCACCCCATCTTTCCTCCAAAAAGCTCAGAACAGCATATGTAGCTTTCATCTGTTCACAAGACTCCTGAGAGATAAGTTGGGCCAGAAGAAGGCTGGCCCATGCTCACTCAATATAAATTTTCACACCAGTGCTTAAGCGCTGGTAAAATGCTGCTAAAATGTTTAGGAAGCACATGTGTAAAAGCCTGACACACTTCCTCAACATCAGGGGATCGGCAGCTCCCCTCCAGCATCCCTGAATTGTTTGGGGAGAGGCAAATTCCTATGAAAGGAAACTTTGCGTCTCCTGCCTGACTCTGGATCCAAAGCTGAGTCTTCTCAATACCAATCTAACACTCTTTCTGATGTTTTCTACTAACTTCCATGTTAAAAGTACTTAATTTGTTACATACCACTTATCACATAATACTATTCTATGTCACCTATCAAATCCTTTATGAAATATGTTTCAATATCATATTCCCATAGACTAGTGTTGAAGAGAATGTGGAGTGCAAATTAATTTCAGCTCTATTATGGAATTCTAAAACAGGGATATTTACTTTACTGAAATCAGCAATATTGCTGTTCCGAAATTATCAATCCTTGGAGATTCAAATGATTTTTGAAGGTTTTCATCCTCCCCTGCTGCTTGTCACTGATAGTTTGTGTTTCATGTTTATGTTATGTAATTAATTTGATTTACGATGTTTTATTATTGTCTGCATTTTGTGTTATAAGCTATTTTGGAGGCCTTCAGTGAAAACCCCCAGAAAAATATATGATAAGGAAGTCTTAGAATAATTCATGACACAGCCTGGTGTAATATGTTTTATTAAAGGATCTAAGACTTGTCTTTCAAAGGAAGATGCCAATTCCCCCCCCCCCCCCTACAAATTAGAGATAGGGAACCTATCTGCCTCACAGAAGCTTCAGTGAGTAGGGTCAATAGTAAAGGATTGTAGGAAATTTACTCCAAAACACCTGCCCTGCCATCATTCCCTTTACAATCCTTGTATTAATGAGGCAGGCCACACAGGCAAGACCTCCCAGTGTGCTTTTATATTTCCATTTATTTCTCCAAACCTGAGAGGATGTGTGTCTCATAAGAACTGAATTTAAAACAAGCACATTGTGGAAAGACAGAGGAAACAGTCAAAGGCATGAGAACAACTGTCAACTGTGGGAATTTCCGTGTTGGTCACACCCTCTGCCTGAAGGTGTACTGGCAAAGCCTAGAGAGGTTTCATGTGTAATTATAAAATAAAAGGAGTATTGTACCTGTAGGCATCCCAGTCTATAGAAAAGCCAAAAAAAAAAAAAAAAGCCATGGGATGCACATTTGCAGGCTATAAGCTTATGCCAATTTATCTGGGAATCTGTAAGACTTAATTTTGTTCAGAGTAAATAGACCGAATGCTGCACTGTGAAAATTGTTCCCAAAATTCTGTCAGTTGCTACTAAGCCAAAATCCCGTCTCCCATTGCTTTCTGGGGATATATCTAAGTCACCAATCAGCAGTAAAATCAACATTCCAGGCTGACTCAGCCTCACTAAAGGCACCTGGATTTCTTTCAGTGCTATGATCCCACTTCATAGCAACATCCTATGAAATCCAGGGATTTGCAGTTTAGGAAGCAGTATTTAGAATTCTCAGCCAGACAGCTCTAGTGCTTCAGCAGACTACAAGGTTTGCATAAGATGCTACCATGGCAGTTAATGTGGAATCATGGTACCATAATTGTACAATGTGAAAGAGCCCTAGGCTATCCAAACCTATTGGATGACTGGTTTGAATTTTTCTCTCTGGGAGCTGGGAATCCCAGTTCATAAAAGGAACTTCCCTCATCTTCACATGGATAAAAGCAGTCCTGGGAACTGTTTTGGTGACTTTATTAGTTATATATTAATTTTTTTATATTCCACCTTTTTCTTCAGCAAGCTCAAGGCAGCACGAGTACACAGGTCTCCTCATCATCTTCACAACAATCGTGTGATGCTTGCAACAACCCTGTCAGATCGGTCATGTTGAAAGAGAATGATTTTTGCCAGGTTTTCCCTGTGAATTTTAAAGGCTGAGTTGGAAGCTGAACCTGGATCAACCACATCCCAACTCAAGACTCTTACCACTACCTCATTCCGCTCTTTTGGTGCTGTTCCTAGGATCCTAATAAATTTAACTACGTAGTGGCTTTTTTTTTTGTATCTGAAAATCAATTATCTATTAATTTCTTTCTGGTTGGTTCTTTCATAAATGTGATTAATTGGAAACTGGACTTAATTTTGTAGTCTTATCTGTGCTTCACCCACATTCTGGCCATATTAATCTGGCTGCTTGGGAATTCAAGGGCAAGCTTGGAAAAAAAAGATGATCTTTCTCCATAAGTGTATAAACCTGGATTTTGATACAACCATGACAAATTAGATCTTAACAGTACAAAGGTACCAATCAACCTGTAATGGAAATAGAGAAAGCATGCCAGGGAGGATTGGAAGTACAACAGTGGCCATAATAACATACCACACAAGCAACATTACAGTGCTTTCCAAATAAGGGTTCTCCATGATCTTGGCATGTCTACTTATAAGGAAGACCTATGGGGTTTAATGGGATTCATTACTATATAAGGAACTTGTGTGATGGACAAATTTTTATAATCAATATTTAGTGAACAATGTGCATATAAAGAGTGAACTAAAATGGTTGTTTCAACCAAAGTAAAGTGGGCAGGTGAGCCTTAAGTGGATTATAATGTATGCATGTATTCCTTGCCGGATTGCTTGAGATCCTATATGTTTAGAGTTTGAACCAACCACTAGTATGCATTTTAGGAGTTTCTTTGTGTAAAAGACTATAAAACTCATCATTTTGTGTTGTTCTTGGCCTCAGTCTTTGGAAAACTGAATTCCACTGGGGACTCTGCCAGCAAAGAATAGACCTGAGTTCTCAACCATGTTTCTGGGTCCCCTTGTCTACTTCACTCTGTCAAGCTAAGGATTTTTTTTATAAGTTTAATTACAAAATAATTCTTAGCTGAGCCCATCATCCACAACACTTATAAGGTTGTTGTTCATATTAAACATCATGATGTTGTGAGATATTAGATTGATATATAAATGTGAAGAGGGCTATCTGTAACTGGCCATATATATATATATATATATATATATAAAAGCAGGATTCAGTGCAGTCCCTGACCACAAAGACACTTTTGTTAACTTCCTGCTTGAGGGGGGAAGAGGCCTCTCCTGGGCCTTTTTTAAAAACAGCTGGGCGGGGGGAAAAATGTGAAATTGTCCTCCATGCTCCTCAGCAGAAAAGGGTGGGATTTTGTTTATTTGTTTTTAAATGGGGCAATGTAGGGCCTTTGTTGTTGCTGTTGTTGTTGTTAAAGTTGCCTTCAAGTTGACTTCAACCCATGGTGACCCTATGAATGAAAGACCTGTAAGTCACTTTGTTATCAACCACTCTCCTCAGCAGATTCATGGCATGGCTTCTCTAATGGAATCTATCCAGCTGGAATGCAGTCTTCCTCTTTTTCTATTACCCTCAACTTTACCTAGCTTTATCAACTTTTCTAGTGAGTCCTTTCTTCTCATGATATGGCCAAAGTATGAATGCCTCAGCTGAGTCATCTTTGCTTCCAGGGAGGGCTTAGGCCTGATTCGCTCCAGGACACATTTATTGGTCTTTTTAGCACTCCATGGTATTTGCACAACTCTTCTCCAGTACCACATGTCAAGTTGATTTTCTTCCTATAAGTTTTTTTCATTGACCAGCTTTCACAACCATACATAGAAATCGAGAATACTATTAGGGGCTTTCTAGATTGGCAGGAAAGTGTGACATGATGTTGCCTTTTCCTTAATGCTTAGCAGCTGCACCACAGCCTTTAGATAGAGCTGCGCTGTTTTGCAGTTTTTAAAAAAGAAGCTGGGAAAACCAGCACCTTTTAAAAGGCGCTTCTTCTCCCCTAAAATGCAAAAAAAGCATTTTCATGGCACACTTTCCCTTTTTCTCATCTAAAGGCTAGAGTTTCATGCAGCCATGAAAACACTTCTTTTTGCCAATCTAGAAAGTCCCAACTATTCTAACTTTAGTATTCAGGGATGTATTTTTACATTTCAGGATCTTTTCTAGTTCCTTTGTAGCTGCCCTTCTGGGTCCAAAGATCTTGATTTCTTGACTGCAAGCTCCACTTTGATTGATGATTGAACCCAAATATGGAAAATCTTGAAGTCTGGGGGCTTTGAGGGACCACATGTAGACTGTGGTTGACATGAGGGAAAACAGGCCATTCAAAGAAAAAAGCAAGAAGGTATAACATGCAAAAGGCTCAGGAGGAATGGTAGCCAAAAGGATAGGGGTTTTTTTTTCCCTTGAGAAAAATGGAATGACACTTTGACTGTTGTGTAGATATAGGATTGTTTCAAACAGTGCTGAAGAATTTGCCAGGCCAAAACATCATCAACCATCATTTCTGGAGGTAGACGATGTAAAGAGATCTGTACTGAATAGATTGCAGTTCTTCAACACAACTGATGTGACACTGAAACCATAAAAGTGCCTATCATTACCATGAAAAGCCTTTGATCATAATCCAACATGGCATCCTGAACCAGCATAGTGTTGTTATTTGACTGTTAGATTAGGACTCCTGGGAACCATGATTCAAATTCCCCTCAGCCATGGAAACCCACTTGGGTAAGTACACTCATTTTCAGCCTTAGAGTAAGGCAATGGCAAACCTGCCCTGAACAAATGTTTCCAAGAAAACTGTGTGATAGAGTTGCCATGCAAGCAGAGTTGACTTGAATGCACATAACAACCACAACATAGCATGCTTATTTCACTAGTTTAAAAACAACTTATACTGTATTGGATAGATGCTATTACTGCCCAGTTACCTGATGAGATTGGAATGGTCTGTAAGGTGCTTTTTGTGGTGTGGTGCCTTCCACCTCTGGACAATCCATACAAAACAATCCATTAGTAACTACATATTAAAAATGTTCTAGTTTGTAAAGTACAGTATTAAAAAAACACTTCTGTTCTTTTTGCTACACCAGGCTAACATGGCTACCACTCTGAAAATTTATAAGACAGGGCACACATGAAGATAGATCCACCAGTAACTGTAAGCTAAATTGGCTATGGAACATAAATTGATGCCTCGTACCTCTCTGGCTGTATACTATCTGTTAACCTTTCAGAGAGTTCAGCAGTAATCCTAAACACACTTACTGGGTAGTTAGCTCCCATGAACACAAATCTGAATAAACATTCATAATGTTATACTCTTCAGGGTCAAGATGTAGAGCCATTATTTCCTGGAGTGAAAATGTTTAATGTTGTTTTTCCATTCCATGGTTCTAATCAAATTGGTTTTATGAGTTGCTGCCCTGCTTGAAACAGTTCCTAGGAAAAGACTCTGCTCTAAATAGAATGACCGACACTGCTGCAAGAAAGGCACATATGGGTGTCAGGGACACTTGCTTATAATTAATATAATACAGTGTAATAATAGGACTTGTAATATCCCTTGCCAATTCATCCCTACTATGCACCAGAACAGTTTTAATAGTTTTTCTTACTAGTTCATTGGGCATTCCTCCTTTGTTAATAAAAGGGGAGGGAAGTAACATTGCAATATCACTAATAATTCATTATGCTGGGGTAGAACTCCAGCTTCTATCAACCCAAGCCAAGATGGCTACTGATCAGGTGTGAGATACAGCACAATAAGAGCTGCAGGGCTACAATTTCTCCATTATTCATCATTTTAGTAAGTAAAGAATATATAGATAGTGTAATGTAGTGGTTGTGCTGGATTAGGACACTGGAAGACCAGGTTTCAAATACTGCCTCAGACTAAGAATTTCTTCAGAATAAATCTCGCCCAAAATAAATTTAAAAACCCACCTTCCCCTGTTATAGGATCAGAGTCAACTTTGAAGGTATGTAATGACAACAGCAAAGAACATATGCATATCCATTCTTTTAAAAGCAGGGTGAAATAGTGCACAACTACATACGCAAGTCACACTCACTCAGCTTCAGAGGAGGGCAATGAAACTTGCCAAGAAAACTCCATGGTAAGGGTTTGTATCTATTTGTATGTATACTACCCTGTTTCCCCGAAAATAAGACATCCCCAAAAAATAAGACCTAGTAAAGGTTTTGCTGAATTGCTAAATATAAGGCCTCCCCCAAAAATAAGACCTAGCAAAGTTTTGTATATAAATATATATACAGTATATAATAAATGTTTAATTTTTTGTTCAACAATAAATGTGAATTCTTCTTCATGGAAAAATAAGACATCCTCTGAAAATAAGACCTAGTGCATCTTTGGGAGCAAAAATTAATATGAGACACTGTTTTATTTTCGGGAAAACACAGTATCTGTTAATCTTTCAAAGAGTTCAGATGTAATCCTAAACACACTTACTAGACAGCTCCACTGAACAGAGTGGGACATAATGCACAGCTATTAAGGGACTATATATATACTAAAAATGAAATGTTGCTTTGAATATTCAACAAAAAAGGCTTTATTGCTGGGGAAAAAATTCTGTGGTAGCCAACTAAACCCAGAGTAAACAGGAGACTTCATTTCAGATTAGAATGTTATAATCTAGTTCTCATTAAGGTGTTTCTTGTGGGGATATTTTTTGCCTATAAATATTTCCAGCTAACATTTTTGTTTTTCTAAAAGCTAACATAGAAAATCATTTGAAGTGGCACCCATCCACTAGAAAAGCATCTAAAAATCCACACAATACATATGTGTTTAAGCAGAATGTATTTATTAATACAGTCAGCAACCTTTTGTGAAAGCATTTACATTGCCCCAGTCCTCATTCTAAACTTCTATATAACCCTCTTCCCAAATAAAGATATAGTTATGGATCACAATATCTACAGCTTCCCAGTCCAAAAATGTTCTGCCAAAATGTTGCTACCTGCCCCCCCTCTCTCCCACATCCACATTTTTCTTTGTCCTTTTTATTAACCATGGGCACTTCAAGGGTGTCAAACACGTACTCTTGCAAGCAGCTAGGAGTATTTCAAGCACCTTCCTCTCTGGAGTCACAGATGTTGTACAAAATGGTACAAACAATATTAACGAAAGGGACATTTTCTTCAGTAACTTGCAACAAAGAAGTCAGGCACTTCCACTGTGCTTTTTATCTACCAAATGTCCATTCAACCATGTTCCTCGTTGCATTGGGGCACCTACTGAAGGTCGCATGTTTAGCATTCAGAGTTTTTTTTATTAAGTTTCATCACCCATTTTCTAATAGGATATCAGCAATTAGCTGCCTTGAATCCCATTTTGGGAGAAAGAAGGGCTATAACTTCCTTAAATAAATAAAATAATTAAATAGTAGATGACCAACCTGTTGTCCCAACACAGTTATTGCTGGGTTGCCAGGAGCAACCCCCCACCCTCATAGTCTCAAATATTGCAGAGTTATGCAGCTTGTGGGGATCGTTTTTCCACTCCAACCAACTTCCACATCACTAAAGCATCCTGTAGTAGAATGGAGAAGGTGTTTTTCCTATCGATGAATTCTGAGTCCTGCCTGACACAGTTTATAATCTGGCAATGGCACCCATGGCATCCATGGACTGCCCCCACTACATGTGGAAATCTCAGAGATAAAACAATATCCATGATCTGGATAAAGAGAAAGGTGTCTGGGGATCAAAAAAGAAGAAAAGTTACTCTTACATAGAAATTTCATAACTGCAACATGCTGTATCTAACAAAAGGACATGAAGAATTTAAACGGAGAGGAAACCCCAATCCATATATGGAAGCTAACTGTCCATATATGGATTGGGAGTTTCCCCTTCCAATTAAAAGAGCCCCATGTAGAATGTGCATAAGCTGTCAAATTGTAAAAATTATTTTAAAAAAAATATCAGAAGTACCCGATGAAGAACTCCTGGTGCTGACAAAAATGGAGGAGGAGGGGGGGGGGGAGGGGGAGGAGGAGGAGAAAGGATCCCCAGAACCAACACCGCTCCCAGCCCTATGCTCCATGCGCATAATCTGTCAAATGTAAAAAAGTATTTTAAAAAAACGAAGCGCCGGATGGAGTACTCGCAGCACCAGTGGCTGCATCAGATGTCATCATGACATCATTTGATTGACAACTAGGAGGCTCCATCTTGAATCATTACTTTTGCATGCATGAACTTCAGCAGGGTAAAATGCACCGGGAAGCATCGATCGGGGCAAAGGATAGTATGAACTTCTTTCTGGAGAGATTCGGTAATGGCATGCACAATCTGTTCTGGATCTAACCAGGACAAATGGTCTAGTATGAATGGGGCCTTAGATTTGCCATAAATCAGAAATGACTTGAACGCACACAGCAATAATTCAATTGACTCATATAGGACTATGGAGTTGGATTAGGGATTAAGAAAATGACTTCTTTGCTTTCACGAAGATTCTGCTACCTACACTTTCTATTAAATACATGAATCACGGTTGTCTAAATCCAATTACTAGTGCCAACTGAAGTAGACCTATTGAATCACTAGAATTATTAATTTATCAAACTCCTATTGATTTAGCTGTTAGACTAACATTTGGATTTAGGCTGTTAAATATCCCGGCTAGATCAAGGCTAATTGAAGTAATGTTAGAATAAAAGTCTAATATTACTAGATCAAGTACTTTAAAAAACAGTATCCTCCCTTTTCCCTATAGAAATTACCATCTTTATTCAGGTTAACATTGCTGGAGAGCCAGAAACTGGGGATATACAAAATTGAACACGTCACTTCCAAAGGTTTTGGTTCTGCTTCTCTCATGGACAGGATCCAAAGTGGCACAAACAGTGTTCTATTTGAAAGAGGTTATTTCAGTTACCCATTTCAACAGTAGCTCCCCTTCTCCCCCAATAGACCATCTCAAGATCATGGGGCTCTCTGGTGCAGTACCCCATGATATACAAGAGACTGATGCCAAAGTAAAATATCCCCACCCCACCCCTGCCATGTGCTCAGAATTTTATGCTTATTTCTGTCTCAGCAATCAATAAGGCACTTAATGCAATTCAGTGATCCAAAACATGAGATGAATCCTCCTGTGATTTTTTTTTTCATTCTGAACTAGGCACACATCTGGTTCATTCTTATGGTTTCTATTAAAGCAGCACGACACACGGAGTAAACCATTTTTGCAGAATCATGAAGTAAACCTGGTTTCAAATGCCCTGTGCAAAAATAAATATATCACTGCCAACATGTGACAGAACTGGCATGCTGTAGTGTCAAGAACCAAGGCCCATGTCCCATATTTACAAAGCTTGGCAGGAACTCAGCAAAAAATTGGATAAGGACTACAGCAAGAATCTCGCAAACATAACAAGTTTAAACAGGATTCCTGCAGACTGGTGGTTTGTATTGCATAAGCATCTTTTGTAACCGAGGGAAGAAGCTGTTTAGACTCAGTAAACAACACAGGCCTTCTGTGAAATTGAGAATACAAATGACAATTCATCTCTACCATGGCAAAACAATCATATTTCTAATGGTGGGCTTTTCTTTAGTAAATATGAAAATAAATGAATAAGCTTTCAAAAAGAGTTACATAATCACAGTGCTAAAAGAAAAGGCAGATTCTCAGAGTAATATGTTGGCATGGAATGAAAATATAACTCATTGCCAAAAAGAAGATGAAATTATTCTTGTCTGCTTCAGTAAAGTTAACCTGCAAAGCACCAGGGAGACTGAAGACAAAACAAAGAAAGAGAAAAAAACATTACCTGGTGCTTGATACAGTATGAAGTCAGGGCCTTGCCCATAAGAAGAATAAAAAATGTATTTCCAAGAACAGAGAAAAGGAGGGAAGGGCAGCTAAAAAGGAAGGGTAAGTATAAGGCCCTACACAATCAAAGTGTCATGATTCCACTTTAACTGGTTTTATCCTAATAGAATCCTGGGATTTGCAGCTTAGGGAGCAGCTTTTAGGATCTCTGCCAGAGAATTGTAGTGTCTCAGCAAACTACAATTCCCAGGATTTCATAGGATACAGCCATGACAGTTACAAGAGGAATCATAATGCTATCACTGTGTGGTGTAAAACGGCCCTAATAAATGGGAAATAACAGGAATACAGGGGGGGAAATCCATTTGTGCCCAATGCAATGTGGACAATATGCACAAAGCAATATGGACAATAAGTCCTCTTCATATTATCAAGAAAAGAGCATTCAGAGGGGAACAAAACAAGCTCCCTTTGTAACTTATCTCCCTGCTTTCTGCTGCAGCCTTTCCCTTATATTGATCACTTTTGGTATTGCAAACATGTTGGAGAATGGCTGCTTAAAGCAGCTGTCCATCATGAGGTATGGAAGATGGTACAGGATTTCACTTTCTACTGCATCCATAACCATCACCTACTCTATCCCAGTGTAAACTTAAGGTTTATCTATCTCCTCAAGTTGTAAGATGCAGTCTGAAGCTGTGAGAGTCTGTGAGCCCCTTTCCAGGTAAAGCTCAGTTACAGTCTTGGTGACTTCCTGCCTTGGGCTGATAGTTAGCATAACAAAAAATCATAGCTAGCTGTTAAATACTAGAGAATAATACAGTTGTCCCTCTGATTGCACAGACTTTGAATCCTCATCCCTCACTTACTTGTGAGGGGCACCCATGGGTGCTTGCAGGGGCGCACCCCTATTCAAGCCAAAAGGGCTTGAATATCTGCGGCTTTCCGTTTTTGTGTAACAGATTCCCCATGAAAACAGAGGGGCGACTGTATGCTGCTGATATAAAGCATGTGATGACACTTTGAAAGTGCGTCCATATGGTGGTTACAGCTGAAACTAAAAACATAAATGAAAACAAATATGCTTAGCATTTCTACCTTGCTTTCTATGTTATCATAAGAGTTTTGTCAGTACCGTATATTGACCTAATAAGGCCTGAGGTCTCAAGCAGAGTTACAGAGACTAACTCCCACTATATTTCTAATCTCTCAAGAGTTTAAAATGCTAATAAAAATAACCTTGGCAACTAGAAGAAATTGGAAGGAGTTATGTCATTTAAACAGAGATGGGGAATTGCTAGCAGAGCTCCAGCCCTTTGCAAAGTTTTAGCTATCTCTATTTCCCTTGGCCACACACTCCTTCCCAACTCCATTTTTTGTTGTTGATATTTTGTCTGTCCTATTCTTCTCTCAAACCACAAAGCTGATGGAGGGAGTAAAGAAAACACCTGAATTAAAATGAAAATAAAAAGATAACCTCATATCCTCCAACATTTCACAGATGAAAACCAGGAAACATGTGGCCAAGTAACAGAAAAGTATGGTCAAGATAGCAAAAGTTATTAATGAGGAAGAACACACAAACAAAGGAAGGCTGGTGCAGTTCGTTTCCCCTTTACCCTACTAACAAGGCCATGATTCTGCCCCTTCCTTTCCTTCTTTCCCAGCTTAGTTAATTGAGAGCAGACTACTTTTGCATTTCAAACTCAGTTTGCCCCAACTGAAGCAAAGTGAAGATAAAGGGGAAAGAGGGAGGAGGAGAGAGATACTGGGGGCTTGTCTACATTAGGGAAAAACTCTGAACATCCCCCCGCCAAATTTTGCACAATAAGGCCACATGATGTACAGCCCTATCTGCACCAAACCCAGGATACCCCAGTTTTTAAAACTCATAGTTTTCTCGAGAGTTTTCAGGATCCTCTGCACTCTGAGTGGGTGAGGAAGCAGGACAGATTGCTGCCTGGCAGGACCAACCATTTACCTCAATGTCTGGACCAGTTCCCAGCCTGGAACAGTTATGGGACCGTTTCTCTCTTTTTTGGTGCCACTGTGATCTGACATCTCATTTCCGATGTCAGAGCAAGCAATTGAATGCCAGCAAATGACAAAGGAAAATCCTTTCTGTAACCATTCCAGTGTGGGAAGTGACCTGGACATTAAGGTAAATGGTAGCAGCTGGCAGACAGTGATCCAGCCTGGCTCTGATGGAAGAAAGGCAGTGGTGGCACACCAAAGCAACATCCAGAAGCAGGGACATGTGTAGACAACTTCAATGTCGGTGGAGAAACCGGTATCAGGGAGGCTGCAAGGTGGCTCCAGGTCCAGGACAAAACAGGTTGGGGAGTCCATTGGGAGTTTTGCCCCTAGTATAGACTAGCCCAGAGACCTTTTAAAACTAGGTGGAAAAGTGGTACAACAGAGGATTAGTTGAGACAGTCACTGCCAAACTGAGACATTTACACAGTATGGACTCCACTCACTTTTGGATCTATTCTTTTCCTCTGCTAGCATGTGGACATCAAGGAGTTTCAACCAAGGTAGTACTTAGCATCATAGAATCATAGAGTTGGATGGAAGAGATCACAAGGGCCATTCAGTCCAATCCCCAGCCATGCAGGAACACACAATCAAAGCATTCCTGACAGAGGGCCATTCAGCCTTTGTTTAAAAACTTCCAAAGAAGGAGACTCCAACACACAGAGTATTTCACTGTCAAATACTTCTTACTGTTGGAAAGTCCTTCCTAATGTTTAGGAATGGTTTCAAGACCTTTCACCATACTGGTCACCTGCCTCTGGATTCATTCCATCTGATCAATATCCCTCTTGAACTGTGGTACCCAGAACTGGACACAGTATTCCAGGTGAAGTCTTAATAAAGCAAAATAGAGTGGTACTATTGCCTTGATCTAGACACTACACTGCTATTGATACATCTAGGATCACATTGGCCTGATCTAGACGGGCACAAAGAGTCACGATAAGGGCTCTTTGTGCCCCCTTTAGGGTTCAGGAGGGCGCAGCATCTCATGACGCCTTTGCGCCACGGGAGGGCACCAAGCGCGTCCTTTCCACAGCGCAAAAAGGAGCTTGTAAACCAAGCTCCTTTTTTGGCGTGGGTCTTTGCCATGGCCTTTAAACGGCTGCAGCAAATACCCGGGGAGAAGCAGGGGTGTAGCGGGCACCCAGGGCGCATGCTGCACCCCGCTTTGAGGTCACAGGGAAGAGGCAGTTTGCAGTTTCCCTGCGGCCTCCAGAAGCGGCAGGATGGGGCTGCAGAGGCTGCCGGTGTGGCAGCCTTGGCCCCATCCTGCTGCTTCTTGGGGTGAGTATGGACAGCCCCTTTTGGGCAGTCTGGAAAGGCCCATTGGTTTTTTTGCTGCTGCATCACACTGTTGACTCATGTTTAGCTTGTGGTCTACTTAGACTCCTAGATCCATGTACTGTTGTCAAGCCAGGTGTCACCCATCCTATACATGTGCATTTAATTTTTTCCTGCCCAAGTATAGTACCTTGCATTTCTCCCTGCTGAAATTCATTTTGTTAGTTTTGACCCAGCTTTCTAAGGTGTTAAAATCTTTTTGAATTTTGATCCTATCCTCTGGGGTATTAGCTATACCATCTAATTTAGTGTCATCTGCAAATTTGATAAGCATTAAAAAGCCAAAAGTTTCCCTACCCCTGCTTAAACATTTATCCATGTCAGATCCTTTTATAATAACTCTCCAAACCACCACCATAGCCTAAATACTGTTGTTAATCCTGATTAAAGTAGACCCATTCAACCAGTGGCATTTATTTACATGTTGACTCACCATTACTAACAGATAGAATGGGTTTACTCTTGTTGGGACAAACCAACAGGATGCCAGCAAATGTTTGATGAGAGGAGGGGTGATTTGGTTGGTTTGGTTGGTAAAGCTAGTTTTCTTTTACTGAAGCACATTCATATCACAGTAATGTCTTTTCTTTAAAAAGTAATTAGATCTCTTGACAGTAGAGATGAGAGCATCTATTCTGTTCTATCTAACCTGTTTATGTGTTTTTTAATACTTCATATAGAATTTTGCAATATTGCTTATGCTAGTAAAAGAGAGAAAGTGGAACTGAGAATACGTTAAGGGGCACACAACTGCTAAAGTGTCTTTTTAAAATACTTTTTAAAGTGGAAGGACCTGTTGAGGTAGATTGGTAGAGCAAGATTTTTTTAATTAATTTCAAATTTTGATCACTACTTTTGATTTCTCCTCTTAGACAGACAGCCTGGTGCAATGGTTGGAGTGTTAGAAACAAGGGTCCGAAACTCAATGGGTGACTTTAGGCAAGCCACACTCTCTCAGTCTCAGACGAAGGCCATGACAAACCCCGTTTGAACAAATTCTGACAAAAAAACAAAAACGGTGATAGGTTCACTTAGAAATGTCTTGAAGGCACACCGCAGCAACAATAGTCTAAATCATCTAAAATGAAATTATGCAAAGGAAAGGAGACACAAATCAGCCCCCCCCCCCCCCCCGCCGCCACATTAAGGGAGATGAGGTGCAACTGGGATTTTTCTGTTTCAGGCAATAAAACCTTCTGAGTGGAAGAAGAATGCCTTTTTGCTCTGATAAAAGAACTGAAACAGAAAAACCAAAGCAAAGGTCTGAATTCTGGTGAAGTGTGCTAATTGACCAGCACAAAGCAATACCTCAAGGGAAGGCATCTGGATCCTTCATGACAAATGAACAACAACTGCACATTTTATTACATGCAGAAACAGAGCATGCTGAAAGGCTGGCTTAATAACAGAAACCAAACAAACAGCCACCATCCTGGCTTTGTTGCCATACCATTGCTGCAGTCTCTGACTTTATTAGCTTGCCCACCTTTTGTACTCTTAGCGTGTGGAAAGGATTATACCCCTAAACCAATTAAAGGATTGCAAGTGCAGGAGAGATGTTGAATGAGCTAAATGAGTAGTAAGAGAGCAGCAGTCTTTTTATATACTGCTGGAAACAGAATAAGTCAGGCACAGATTCTCTAATCTATTACATAAGCATTATACAAGAGATGTGAACCAGTTATTTTCCTTTAGCAGTGCCAACTCAAATGTACTGTGGCTTTCATTTTCCCCATATTGAGTTAGACTCTCTAATAAAACATGTGGCCTTACAGCATGCTTTCCAGAATTAAACAGTTTTATTAGTATGTCAAAGCTCACATTGTAATCTTAAGCATGCTTATAGGACTCTTCCTCTATTTAGCTTAGAATTATTTACTTCAGTGTCTGAAGGTGCATCTTCACTGTAGAAATAATGCAGTTTGACACCACTTTAACTGCCATGGCTCCATCCTACAGAATGCTGGAATTTGTAGTTTTGTGAGGCACAGCACCGTTTGGCAAAGAAGGCTAAAGACCATGTAAAACTTCAAATCCCACAATCCTATAGAACAGAGCTACAGCACCTAATGTACTGTCAAACTGCATTATTTTTACAGTGTAGGTGCATCCTGAGGCATAGTGATGTGATGGTAAATTTTAACCAGGTCCCCATTATCACACATAGGTCCGAAACAGACAGGCGCTATATGGCACCCTCGTCATGTGCTAGCATTGCCTTGGGACAGAGCTTACACACGCCCCGGAACCATAGCACATGACGGGGGCGTCGGCACTGCACAGCGCCATTTATACGGTGCAGTTGCGACTTTACGAAAGCACTGGCAATGCAACTGCGATGCAAAAAGGAGCTGGCTTTCTGCGCTCCTTTGTTAAACTGTGCACCATTGCCGCTTCGTATAGTTGCTGCAGCGATGGTGCGCAGTAAAAAGAGGTAGCGCTGGGCAGTCCGTAAAGCCTTATAGCACAGCCACACCTCAAAGAGAGTTCAAAGTTCAGGCAGTTGAGTAGATTTGTACAGCTTGTCTAGGGGATTCTGGGACTTGTACAGCAAAACAATAAATGTTCTGAGTTATGTACATATATGCAGGCATAGATCCAATTGCTAGTTCCAACCAGAGTAGACCTTTTAAATCACTTTATGAATGGTAAATCAATACAAATATAACCTCCATTATTTAATGGGTCTTCTCTAGCTGGAACAGGCAAGTGATTTTGCTGAAAGGAAAATCCATTCCTTGCTCACCCTACTCTGTGAAATGCAAAAAGCATAGACATGTTGATCCTGTGAGCTTTCTCTACACTATTGATTTCTGAACTGATGTCTAATGACTCTCAAAAAGGTACACTACAGCAATGCTGCTCAACATAGTGGTTTGCGGTCTGGTGTCTATCCATAAACTATCAGCTGCTGGTCTGTTGTGAGTCTCCAGGGAAGAAACAGTTGTAGCCAATGGACAGAAATAGGTTACTGGTTCCTGGTACATGGGGGGGGGGGGGGGAGGACTGCTAGCCCCACATCAGACAGTCTGAGAAGCACTGCACTACAGATTTGTGCCGGCAGATAAAGATGCCAGAGATTAATGCAGAATCTCTTTTAACTGGATGTGCTGTATTTTAAAAATATATTATGTTTTAACAGCCTTAACTCTTTTAAATTAGTGTTTTTAATATGTTAGTTTATTTCATTGCGGTATATTAGATTTTAATGTACATTGTGAGCTGCCTTGGATCCCGTTCTGGGAGAAAGGCAAATATAAATAAAATAAATCTGGTACTGGCTACTTAAAAATCATTTTCTCTGCTTCTGACTTATTAACATTCCCTATAGGCCCAATAATATATAGTTTCTGTATATGCTCCTGTAGAAGTCTAGAAATTTTACTCAAATAATTGAACTAAAAAATCTGATTCGTCTTATCCACGGGTCAATGTAAGTACTGGATTTTAACATTGTTTATAGCAAAGGAACCATCCCTTGGTGAAAGGCAAAAGTGCAATCTGCACTCAACCATCATCTTATTTATCCAGTCTTTAGTATGAGCTCAAATGGTTATGTCTGCTGGAATTTTGCAAGATCTTTGGCATTGTTTTCCTTGGCTTCATCCTTTGTTACTTGTCCCTAAGTTTTACCCTCAGCTTATGCACGAGTCATATCAAAATGCATTATTTTGGCCCCCAAACCTGCCCTCTACTTATACACGAGGTCGGCTTCTAGTCAAGTAAATACAGTAATATTGGGACAGAAGCCTCAGTTTAATTCAACAGGATTTACATTAAACTAAGAAGGATTTCTGTCTGAACACACATGCTCAGATTTGATTCATTACTATAAAATATTAAGGAAACATCCCATTATATTCAGGTGTTGTCTTTAATTTCCCCTCATCCCCCTTGGTAGCCAACAACACACATAAAGCTATGGAATTCCATATTGTGAAACATGGAGGATTGGCAACGGCTGTCTTCCTAATCAGACATAATTCCCCCTGATTTACTACCATGTAATTTCTAACAGTGGAAGCCCTTGCTGGAGAATATCATGGTGTAATGATTTGAGGACTCAGTGGCACAGTGGTTAAGATGATGACTTTAATAATTGTACGATCAGCAGGTTGGCACTTCAAGGCCAAGAAGGTGAATGATAGAGTGATCTCCCATCACTAGCCCCAGCTTCTGCCAACCTAGAAGTTTGAAAGCATGTAAGAGTGCAATTAGATAAACAGGAACCACTTCAGTGAGAAGGTAACAGCATTCCATGCAGTCATGCTGGCTGAATGATCACAGAGTTGTCCTTGACAACACTGGCTCCCTTGGCTTAGTAATGGAAATGAGAACCGCTCCCTACAGTCAGACATGACTTGACAACCTTGTCAGAGGGAAAACTTTTAACTTTACCTTTTAGTTGTTTGAGAGTTGGACTAGGACACTGGGAGACCAAGTTTTGAATTCCCACTTGGACAGAGAAACCTGCTGAGTGATCTTGGGCAAGTCACACATTCTCTCAGCCTGTTCTAGTGTTTGACCAACTATAATGGTTATATTCCCACCAATGGCACTAGCTTTCCATAGTGGTGAGACTGTGTGCTCCTGTGAGAAAAGAGGCTATATGCTGATAGCAGCAGTGTGGCTGATACGGTCTCACATGTCAAACAGGATTTTGCTGAGGTCCCAGACTAACTAGCCTAAATGCGCGAAACAACTACTAGGCTGTAGTGAAGGGTGACACTGGCAGAGACTCTTTCAGAGGAAACAGCAGTGGCACCATAGCTAATACCTGTTAGTACAGATGAAAGTATGGGAAAGCCCTTTTGAATGTCTTTTACCAGCAAAAGAAGAACAACAACAATACACATTGAAAGTGAAGTGGAAGCTGTACTCAGAGCACTTGAGAGAAATTAGTCACCAGAAACAGCTGCTTCAACCTACAGAGACAGAATCTACTCTAGGTCTAACTAAAACCTATCAACAAATTTGGAAAGAAAACGATGGCTCAGATTGGAAACACTCAATATACATTTTAATCTAATCCAAAGAGGTCACTAGGGATTATAGTAACCACAGGACCATTGCATTAATTTCCCATGCAAGCAAAGTGATGCTCAAAATTCTAAAACAAAGACTTTTATCACATATAGAGTGAGAAATGTCAGATGTCCAAGCTGGGTTCAGGAAAGGAAGAGCATATTGTAAACATGTTGGATAATGCGGCACACCAAAGAATTTCAGAAGAAAATCAATGTGTGATTTATAGATTAAAACAAATCCTCTGAATTGTGTAGATCCTGAAAAACTATGTATCACTCTTAAAGAAATGGGTGTGTCACAACATTTGGTTGTCCTGATATGAACCTGTACTCAGGACAAGAAGCTACCATTAGGACAGAATATGGAGAAACAGAATGGTTTCCAGTTGGCATGAGGGTCAGGCAAAGCTTAATTTTATCACTTTTATGCTGAACACATACATAAAGCAGGATTAGATAGAAGAGGAAGGTGTAAAAACCAGAGGAAGGAATATCCATAATTTAAGATATGCAGATGACAATATACTTTGTGGTTTTTGTTGTTGTACTCATTCAAGTAGTTTCCAACCTATGGTGACCCTAGGGTGAACCTATTATGGGGTTCTCTGGGGCTGAGAGTATGTGACTCACTCAAGGTCATCCAGTGGGTTTCCACAGCTGAGAGGGAAATTAAACTCTGGTCTCTAGAGTCATAATCCAATGCTCAAAGCACTAGACCATGCTGGCTCTCCTTGATACCACATTACTACCAGAAAATAGCAAAGACTTGGAACTATTACTGAATAAAGTCAAAGAAGAAAGTGCAAAGGCACATTTACAGTTGAATATTAAGAAAACAAAATGAAAGACCACATATGATTTATGTAACTTCACACAAGATGATGAAAACATTGAAATAGTATAAGATTTTTCATACCTTTGTTCGGTCATCAATGAGAATGTGGACTGCAGTCAAGAAATCAGAAAAAGACTAGGACTTGGAAGGGCAGCTATGAGGAAACCAGACAAGATCTTGAAGTGTAAAGATAGATAATTGAATACTAAAGTTAGGATGGTCCATAACACTGTACTGCCCATTTCTATTTATGGTTGTGAAAGCTGGACAGTGAAGAAAGCTGATAGAAAAAAAGTCAACTCATCTGAAATGTTGACAACTCATCTGAAATGCCCCTTCCGCATCCAGTACAAGCTTTTGCTGTTGACTTTCAAAGCCCTCCACGGACTGGCCCCTCCTTACTTGTCTGAACTTCTTTCTCCTCACACTCCTTCTCGTACCCTCCGTTCTGGTAGTCTAGGTCTCCTGTCCCAGCCGAGGATTTCCACTGCCCCATCCCGGATTCGTCCCTTCTCACTTGCTGCCCCTCACTCCTGGAACCTTCTTCCCCCACATGCACGCCTCATCACTTCCCTAACCAGGTTCAAAACTGAGTTAAAGACTATATTATTTAGGGAAGCTTTCCCAGGACTGTGCCATCCGCCCCAGGATGCCTCCTTTTAACTTTGTATTAAGAAGCCATGCCCTCCCTCCTGTCCATCTGCCTTGATCCTGGCCCCAGAGGGAGAGAAGAACCACTGGACCTCACCCCCTTTCCCATCACCTTCCCCTCTTCCTTTTGTGTTGTCTCTTTTAGACTGTAAGCCTGAGGGCAGGGATCCGTCTAATTTATGATTGTATGTACAGCACTGTGTAAATTTACAGCGCTATATAAATAAAGGTTAATAATAATAATAATAATAATAATAATAAATGTAGTGCTGGAAAAGAGTTCTACAGATACCATGGACTGATAAAAAGACAAATAAATGGGCCCTGGAGCAAATCAAGCTTGAACTCTCCCCAGAAGCCAGGATGCTTGAACTGTGACTGTCTTACCTTGGACATACCATGAGAAGACATGATTCACTAGAGACAATAATGCTTGGTAAGTAGGAAGGCAGTAGGAAAAGAGGAAAACCCATTACAGACTCAAACAAAAAAGCCTGAGTTTGCAAAACCTGAGCAGAGCTGCCATTATAGGGTGACTTGGAGGTCTTTCTTTCAGAGGGTCACTATAAATTGAAGTTGATTTCACAGCAGTTAACAACATGACAATATTTGGGTTATTAGCACAATACACTGCAGCCTCTGTATCATTATCTATTCTAGCCCTCCCCAGTCTAGAGAGCTCCACATGTTTTAGGCTTCAATTCTTGTTATCTCTAACCATTGTCCATTGTAGTTCAAAACATTTGGAGGGATCCAGGTTGGTGAAGGCTGGTGTACAGATATAACAGGTTCAGTCATGATCAATTGTTTAAAAGCATAGGAGCCATGCCATTTAAAAAAAAAGTTGTACTGTATTTTTACTTCAGCTGCAATGATTTAATACATGAAAGTATGAGTAATGGACATTCTGAGCCAAACACAAACATACGTGGAGATTAAATTGTTAGATAATTGGTTTCTTCAGATTATTTGGAATTCTTACAATCTGATCATGTCATAAATGTGGGTGGCTGAATCTGATAAGACTGAAGGAAATAAATTCCAAGTCACTTAGAAGAACTAGGAAATAGTTCTTACTTCTTGCCACCTGATTAAACAAAATGAATTTATATGGCTACAGAAGGGCAACAGAGTCAGCCTCCTGTTGTGCAACTGGACAGAAGTGCACTGTTTTTAGAAAGAAAAGGCACACAGCCCATCAGTAGACCCCCTTGAACTAAATAGGACAAAGCCAAGTGCAAAGAAATAACAAAAATAGTCATTGTGATGCCTGAGCAGAAGTGTGGAATCCAAATGAAAATAATACATCGTAGCACTGGTACATCAGGTCTAGCTATATCAGTTTTCACTTCTGTAAGCCATTTTGACTCCCAGACTGGGAAAAAGGTGGAATATAAATAAATCATATCTTCATCCTTTTGTACAAGAAAATTTAACATCGCTAGCCTGAACTATATAAACACAGATGTAGGTTTAATATCTGAAGAACTGAAACTTACTGTGGGAACAGAACTTCTGAACTGTGGTTAGGGATGCACATCAGTTGGAGAATTATCTTCTTGGGTAATGGTTTCTCCTGCTTCCCCAGCTGTGCAAAAGGTGCTTGATGATGTCCAGGTACACCCCCAGAGACAATCGGTGGTTGACAGTCAGAGAATGGAGTTGTGCCAGGGTGCTATATGACCACCACCACAAGCATGCAGAATAGGATTTTTGCCATCATCAGTAACCTGCTAATTTCAAGATAATCGAATTTTGGAATTCCTTGGAAGCTTTGCAGGGGTTCTTCACTATGATGGAAAAATATAGGAAATGCCTGGGACCCCCCCCCCCCCCCCAAGCCTTCATCACTCTTTCCTTAAAGGAAAATAAAAAGGGGCTGGAAGTCTACGTCCAGATTGTAACATCTTTTCTGGGAGGTGAAACATTGCAAAAGATTTTTTAAAGTGCCAATACTGAAGGCCTCCAGGATGATAAAGTTGTACTTTATGAAGAGCAGAAGTGGGCAACTGTTGCTTGCTTGTGTGGGGTTGTATACTCCCCAGCCGAGCCAAGTTTTCAAAGTCAGTCCCAATTTATCCTATTTATCCCATGTCATCCCATTTGTTCATCTGCATTTAAAATGTCCCACCTTCCTTCCTTCCTTCTTTCCTTCCTCTTTCTCCCTTTGTCCTCATCTTACTTCTGCAAAATGAAAAAGTGCACTTTGCATTTAACTAAGTAAGCGGGGAGAAGAAAGTTGGAGGAATATAGCCTTTCCCAATAGGCTCAGGCAAAAGCAAACAGCTGCAGCATTTCCTCATTAATACCTTTTACCATCTTCACCACACTCTGACATTGCTTGGCCACATGTGCTCTGATTTTAATCTCTGAAATGCTGGAAGGTATGAATTTTTATATTGTTGTTTTATTCTTTTGTGTGGTTAAAATATAGCCCCCCTTGTAACTCTACCTGAGTTACTTACCTGAGCAAAGCCAAGCTGGCTCCCCATCCCTGCTCATTCATTCACCAAAGCAAGGCAGAATGAAGACACCAGGGTGACCAGAGGTCCTAACCCACAAAGGAGGACAAGCCATGGCAAAATGTAGGGCATTCAAGGGAAATGGAGGACATAAAAGCTAAAAATGCTCATATAAATATAAATTCATGCCCCTTTACCAGGCTCAAAATGCAGGTCATTTTGGAATTCCTCCTGGACAGAAGGTTGAAATGTAGGAAAAGGAGGACAAATGGTCAACCCTGGAAGACACAGTGGTGAAAGAGATCTCCCCTTGTGAAGAAGGTAAAACAAGGCCACTAGCATCAGAAGTTCGTCGTTTCTTGCAAGCCTTGATCTTTGTATCACTAGAACCAGGCTGTGCAGGGCTTGGGTCCATCCTATCTTAGGGACCGTCTCTTCCCATATGAACACACACCCCCGCCCGCCCACACACTGCGATCCTCTGGGAG
Organism: Urosaurus nigricauda; assembly: GCA_034509955.1. Taxonomy (NCBI): domain Eukaryota; kingdom Metazoa; phylum Chordata; class Lepidosauria; order Squamata; family Phrynosomatidae; genus Urosaurus; species Urosaurus nigricauda. The sequence goes on along the minus strand of JAOEGL010000005.1, from coordinate 132,843,095 downwards.
GAACCTGCTACAGCCTATTAAACCCAGGTTGGTGCAGACCTCCCAGGGGGCCTTTTCAGTGGTCGCCCCTAAGCTATGGAATGACCTGCCGGATGAGATGCGTCTTATTTCACCCATTGATGGCCTCAAAAAAGCCTTAAAGACGCATCTCTTCCGGCAGGCCTTCCTGGAAAATCCCTGATACTTCTCGGCTCCAAACTCTGGTCGTAGAGTGATCCAGCCTCTGCCCACCCACACAGCTCAAGGACTTTCAGTTTGACACTGTTGATATTGTTGATTTTATGCTATGTTTTAACTTGTTTGATTTAATCCTTTTTTAGGGGGGGGAGGCGGGGATGGGATCAGATATTTTAAACTGCTGTTTTTTTAACTCTCTTTTGTACCCCGCCCCAATTGCTTGTTCAGAGGAGCAGGCTAGAAATACAACATTATTATTATTATTATTATTATTATTATTATTACTATTATTATTATTAGCAAGGGTGACAAGGATAATCACCTATACGGTAACACAGGCAAATTTGCTAGTCATCCTGACTCCTTTCACAGAGCATGGCTCTGTAGAGCCACAGTCAGGCCTTCAGGAAGCAGCCAGTTGAGAGAGCTGGGAGTGGCATGGTGCCTTCACCAGTTGCCTCTTCTTCTGCCTACTTCCTTAGCATGGCCAATCCTAAACCATCAAAGCATGTGAGAGTGGGTGGCCTAGTTGAGAAAGTCATGGAGCTTCCTGTCCTCCTCCTCCTGCTTTAGCACTAAACCCCTGTAGTGTTTTGTCACCAACTTTTGGCAGCAACTGCAATAGAGACAACATGTACTGCCAAGTTTCAGAAGTTGATTTTGCAAGTTGTTGGGGGCCATGTATGGCTCACAGGCTACAATTTTTTCACCCCTGATGGAGAAACAACATTGAAGCACAGTGGTCCCAGTTAACACTCTATGGCATAAACTCAAAAAATATCATGGGATATTTTCTCGAATCCTCTGCAATATACAGGTAATTCATGAAGATTTGACAGAGTTCCTTTGGAACAAATCAGTCAGGAAAAGAGTCCCTGAAACTAAAACATTTGAAAACCAATAAGTTCCCTCATCAGCCCATTTAACATGAGATTAGTTACTATCAGTGTATTCCTACAAATTTACCTGTGAGTAAATCTAAGGCACTATATCCCATCTGATCTTGGATGCAGTCACATTGCAGAAATAATCCAGTTTGACACCACTTTAACTGCCATGGCTCAATGCTATGGGATTCTGGGAATTGTAGTTTATTGTGGCACTAGAGCTCTCTGAGGCCCCATTCACACTACGGAAATAAACCAGTGTGAAACCAGTTTATTTCCATGAAGTTTACACTTGCCCTGACTGGGGGGTGACCGAAAAGCCCATTTAAACCAGTGCATTTGGCACCAGACCCCTTAGAGGTTCTTTTTTAAAGGGCCACAATGATCTGCATCTTTGGTAGTGTGACCATGCTACTGAATCAATTTGGATCATGATGTATCATTTCTGGAAATGGAGCGCCTCCATTTTAAATCAATATGGTGGCAATTGTGAATGGCAACAGGGTTAAAATGGCATGGAGAGATTTGATCACAGTAAATGTAGTGGGAACACTGAACTGGTTCTGAATTGGTTCTGAATCGGCGTGGAGATGCAAATCTCTTTGTTCAAAAAAGTAAGTGTGAATGACCCCTGAGAGAGAAGACTAAATGTTCTCACAAAACTACATTTCCCTGAATTCCATGACATTGAGCTATGGAAGTTAAAGTCATGTCAAACTGCATTAGTTCTGCAGCGCAGATTCAGCCCTTGGAAGCTAAGCCCGATCAGCCCGGGATACTGCTGCACTGCAGAAATAATGCAGTTTGACACCACATTAACTCTGTGCTATGGAATTCTGAGTTTTATAGTTTTGTGGGATATTTACCTTTTCTGTCAGAGTGCTCTGGTGCCACAACAAACTACAAGGAGTATTCTTGCCAAAGAGAACACCATGAAATTAACAGGGTCCTCCTAAACTGACAGGTGATCTGAAGGCACATACAGACACAAGTCTCACTCTGTATGGGGCTTCTTTCTTAGTAGGCATGCATAGGATTGTGCTGGAAGGCTGCAACTATAAATATACTTGCTAGAAGAAAAGCCACACCAGACAAGTGTGGAATTTATTGCCAAATAAACATGCAAAGAATTGTACTGTAAAACTGTATATCCATGCATAAGCCCATTGACCACAGTGGGTCTTAATTCTAAATAAACATGCACAGGACTTTGCTGTAAAGTATCTTTAAACAGCTGTCAACTGTGGCAAGCCTGCCTTTAGTAGCTACTGACATATCCTCTTCCCTAGATCTTATAAAACCTGTTTCATAAACATAGTTTTGCAATCATGAATGTGTTTAATGCACTGGAACAATCAGCCTACATACTACGACTTTCACCATAGCTATGATCTAAAACATGTTCAAAAACAATCAGGATGTTGATGATGGGGATGACAGTGATCATAAAGACAGTGCTGTCGGGTAAAGTATTTTGTTTTGTATGGAAAGTATTTAACAGCTAGAGGAATTTAAAGAAACAGCAGAGAGAGAGAGAGATTCAGTGATTTAGTCAACTGTCTTAAGAGGGTCAAACCCACTAGGTCTGCAGCGCTATCTACAGAACAAATCTAATCATAAAGAAGAACATTACATCAAGTAAGGCATTTCAAGGTTACACCTAAACAATGTTGCAGACTTTTCCTCCTCATAAACAATGTAATGTTTAAGGAAAAACCAACAAAGTTTGACTGCAAATAGAGCACAATGAATAGAATATAAGAAAGGGGAGATGAACAACAGAATGTTGGGGGGCTACTACAACAGATGAACCCAAGTAACATATGGAGTCACTGCTTACAGGAAAACGGCGATCCAGAACTATAAAGACCACAGGAATATCCTATTGATTATATGTAATCTTTTAAAAATTAACATCAACATAATTATTGCACTTATCGAGGAGACCAAAAACTGTAAGAGAAATATTTTGGTCAATGCAACCCTATGATTTTAGAGCATCTGCTGTTTAAGGAAGGACCAAATAATCAATATGTAACCCAGAATTAAAGTACTACAGTTAAGATTTAGCAAAGGTAATAACAAATTATTCATATAAGTAATATTCTCAGTCAGGGATTCTTAAGTTTTGTCTAAGGGGCTCTTCAGACCGGCCATTAACGTCAGCCTGGGGACAGAGTCGGGGTGTTGTGTCCACATGACTCACACCCCAACTGCCCCCCAGGGCACTGTGATGCCATGCACCACTCCACATGGTGCCCAGTGTCACAGTGCTTCTCTGGCACTGCATGCGTACCATGCAGTGCTGAAGGAGCACTGTATAGCCATGGTGCCGTGGCTATCACGCCCTTTCCTTTTTGCGGCTCCTTTTTGTATCCTGGAAAGGCCGGATCAGGACTGCAGTGTGCAGTTGCCACAGCTCCAATCTGACTAGGAAAGAGATTGCATCGCACCATCCCTTAGGGGCTGGCTGTACAGCCCCTAAGTTAGCTTTCCTGCATCCTGACAAGACAAGATTAAGCTGAAGCAAGGGTGTAGCTGTAAGGAGGGGAGGATGAGGGCATTGTCCCTCAGTGAGTAGTCAGTATAAAGGTTTCTAAACTAAGGCAGCCAAAAGGGCCATCCCCACGGCGTGAATAGGGCTGGGGAGCACACAGCAACCGCATACTCCACATCCGTAGCATGTATGGTGGTAGGGTGCCCTTTCTGCAGCGCAAGGGGCTCCAAAACGGAGCTGGTTCCCAGCCTTCACACAGCCGCACCAAGAAGGCCGAGGGGAAAGTGGCCGCAGTGGCAGCCTCTTTCTCCCCTCGGGAGTGCTGCGCGTGGCGGAGTGCAGCAGGTGTCCAGGGTGCCTGCTGCACCCCGCTTCAGGCCACAGAGAAGCAGCAATTTGCCGATTCTCCGTGGCCTACAGAAGCAGCAGATTGGGGCTGCAAGGGCTGCCAGTGAGGGCTGCAGATTGGGGCTGCAGATTGGGGCTGCAGAGAAGCTGCAGATTGGGGCTGCAAGGGCTGCCAGGCCCCATTCCGGCACTTCTCTGGGCGCCTACAGACCGCCTCTTTTGGGCAGTCTCTAAAGCCCCTAAGAAACCAAATTTAGGAAGCACATTTCTAAACTAAGATACTGAAAACTATGTACACCTATAACACTTGCTGTGTTCTCATTCCATTAGCAACTTTTCTTTGGCTACCTAAACTGTATTTCTAAAGTCTCTGCTGACATGTTGATGCTCAGAATTTTAGGCCTGCCAGAAAACTTCAAGGGAGAGAGGGAATTCTTATTGGATGGGCAATGCTCTCATTTTGAGGAGCTACAGCCCTAAACTGCAGAAATAAAAGATCAGTTAATGGTACTTATTTCTTCAAATATCTTATCTGGTAACAGAAAGGTTTAAAAAAGACAAAGAACCACACAGAGTCACAGCATTTCTGAGGCTGGGGAGAAAAACACCAATGAAGCAATGACATGGTGGGATGAAGCTCAATCCCACATACCTACATTCATTTATTGATTGTCACAAATACAGTTGGTTAGGTTCCAGACCACTGCCATAAAGCGAATATTACTTAACATGAATTACAACCTTTTTTCACTTGCATATAAAAGTCTAAAACATATTTACACTATCATTTATTAAGTACTGTATGAAATAGTGGGATGCACTGGCTCAGCAGTTAAGACGTTGTATCTGATGATTGCAAGATTGGCAGTTCAAGGCCCAAGTGAGCTTTCATCACTAGTCCCAGCTTTTGCCAACCTAGCAGTTTGAAAGCATGTGAAAGTGCAAGTAGATAAATACCAGTTACTACTCTGGTGGGAAGGTAACAGCATTCTGTACAGTCATGCTTACCACCTGATCCACAGAGTAGTCTCTGACATCACTGGCTCTTTGGCTTAGTAATGGAGATGAGCACCACCTTGTACAGTTGGACTCAACTTGACAACTTCATCAAAGGGGACATTTTTGCCTTTTTACCATGTATGCAATAGTACGAGGCCTAAAAGAAGATGCAACAGTAAAAATTATAAAAATTTAAAGTGCCAGAAAGGACATGAGAAAAAAAAGTGCATAAATACTGTAAGCACACTGAGCATGGGTAACGAAAGGGTCTTGTAATGCATAATTAAAAAGTGTAATATTAGCAAAGTGCTAATAAAGTAAGGTTATTGTTATTGTGTGCCTTCAAGTCATTGCTGATATGCTTACTCCCGTCATGGGGTTTTCTGGCAAGATTTGTTCACAGAGAAGTTGCCTTTGCCTGAGGCTAAAACAGTGTGATTTGCTTAAAGTCACCCACTGGGTTTTTCCATGGCTGAGCAGGGATGTGACCTTTGGTCACCAGCATCATAGTCCAATGCTCAAACCACTACATCATGTTGGTTCTTAATGTACATTTAGAAGATATGCAAGAATAAACAAATGTGGCTTTCCATCAAAGGTTCAAGCTATGTGTTTCAGGGTAGCATGCCATTAGAAGCAGAAAACATGTCAGTCTTCCAGAGAGACAGTTCTTGAAAAGCTCCATGACTGATAATGAAGCAAACATGTTTTAACTCTAATATGAATCACCAAAGTAAGGAAGGAGTGGGAAATGTGTTGTCTGACAGACACCTTTTCAACACTAAAGGAATTATTAATTCTCTTAATGTAACATGTAGCATGAACTGAATTTGGCTTAACTTTCCACTTTACAAAGAAACCTAGTCCTGTAAAACAAAGTACTGTAAAACCTATGTTCCCTCTATTGCTGTGCTTTATAGTTGTGGAGTATGTTATAGTTTGTAGATTCTGATCCCAAGTGACTTTCACCTAAATTTTACCAGAACCTGACCTATCTATCTTACCTGCAAAGAGGCTTGAAAGAATATCTGTTTTGATCAAACAACAAATATTCAGCAAATCTTACTGCAAAGAAGCTGGGAGTTCTACAAAAACGTACCTTGCTTAACTGAACTTGCAAAAAGGGGCAGGGCTGCTAATTTTGCACTGCTTCTTAGTTTGCACTATTGTAATCTTATTAATTGTACATATCTCAATGGAGAATCAGCTCACCACTACAATGTGTTTGCTGTTATCTACAGCAAAAACTAGGAACACACATACTGCTGGGAATCAAAGACATTTTAGAGTGTCTTTCTTCCAAGCTAACTGATGTATTCAAAACAAGTGGTTGAATTTTCATGTTTCTTACTTCAGCCAGGTTATCTGACAGGTTCTTCTGTCTTCTGTCGCCTCACCTCAAGGCAAAATGGCTCTTAAGTAACTCTTTGGATGGCCAAATCAGCTTTGCTTGGAAATAATCAGTAATCTCAATGAATAAAGAAACAAGTTGTGGCACTGCAACTGGAGGGGAAACAAAGGCATGACGGAGATGGAACAGTTCTAAGCAATAGTGTGAGTGAGCCACATTTTGTAAATGCACACATACACAAATGTATGTCTGGCATGGTGGTTAAAAGATCTACAAAAACAATTCTAGATCATGTAAAGAAACCCATAATCCACGCAGATTCTGCCTCCTGGCCATGCAATTAAGAAAACCACTCCTGCCTTATTTAGTCTCTTTTGTTGTTAACTGCCTTCGAGTTGATCTCCAAGACCCTCTGTCCTCCACTATTCTGCTTAATTCCTGCAACCCCAAATCCATGACCTTTTTAATAGAGTCCATCTATCTGGCATGTGGCCTTCCTATTTTCCTACTTCCCTCCACCTTTCCCAGCATTATTGTCTTTTCCATGATGTGTCTGAAGTGCAACAGCCTCAGCTTAGTGAAAGGATGTAGCCTTGTTTGGCCCTTTTGCCAATTGGGAACAATTTTGTTTCTCCATGTTCTATTCTGACAGTAGCCTCTTGTCCTGAATACAGATGCCTCATCAGGACTATCGGATGTGTGGACACTCCCATGCCTTTAAGGGCATTCCATAGCCTTTCATGATCTATGCAGTCAAAAGCTTTGCTTTAGTCTGTAAAGCACATGCTGGTTTTCTTTTGGAATTCCTTGGTGTGTTCCATTAGTCACTGTATGTTTGCAATATGGTCCCTAGTGCCTCTTCCTTTCCTAAACCCTGCTTGAATCTCTGGAATTTCTCCATGTATGGTTGGAGTCCATGTTGCAAAATTTTGAGATGATTTTGCTTGTGTGGAAGATTAGTGCAATGGTCCTATAGTTGCTGCAGTCTCTCATCCCCCTTTTTGTGGATGGGGACATATATTGATCGCTTCCGATCTGTTGGATCTTAGTATCTGTTACCATCTCACCCATGCATTCACAAAACTGGGTCCACCATTAAGTGGGCAGATGCTATGAGCAGCAGGGAGCTGCTGGAAGATCTATAAGCAATATGCATGGCCCTGAGTCTGTTGCCAGCAGGAGTAATAGAATGATGTTGTCCTGTTGCAAATGTTGATTCACCTGCCAGCCAGGTTGCTTTCTGAAGGAGGTGTGAAGGCAGGTACTTTGTTGAGCTTTACTTCAGGACAGGTATAGCTTGTAGAACAAAGAGTTAATAGAGCCCCTTTCCCACATACTCTGTCTATGAGCTGCTCATTCTTCAGGGAGGAGAATGTTTTTTTGCTGGTTCTGGCCACCCAACAAGCTGTAAAAAGAGGATCACATTTTATCCTCATACCTCTGTGAAGGAGCTAAAGAAGGAGGACAGAAGAATTTGCCCCAAAGATTTGAACTACTCCAGTAGCCCTACTCATAAACTAGTACTTAATCCTACAGGAGGAGTGGGATTTATATGGCCTTCCTGATGTAGAACTGCATCTCCCAGCATTCCCCACTGTTGCTTACGTTGGCTAGGGATGCTGTGACTTCCAGACTAGCACATATCTGGAGGGCTGCATCATCCCAATCTCTCCCCTGCAAACATCCTCTGAAGAAATCTAGCCAAGAAAACCCCACGATAGGTTCACCTTACAGTCACCATAAGTCAGAACCAACTTAAAGGCACAAAGCAACAAACCAAGCAATAAAATAGCATATAGTGGATATCCACTGGGGTTTGGTTCCAGAACCACCCCTTCCCGAATACCAAAACCTGTGGACGCTCAAGTTCCATTAAATACAATTACACAATAAAATGCTATCCCTTAAAAAATGGCAAAATCAAGGTTTGCTTTTTGGAATTTATATTTTTAAAATATATTTTCAAACTGTGCATGGCTGAATATATATTTTCAAAATGTGCATGGAATCAGTCATGGCTAAAGAATTGGTGGATACAGAGACTGGCTGCATAAGTTTGGATAACTGCTTATGGAATTCTCATAGGTACTCTGTTGTCCACTCCATATATAGAATGCTGGACTAGACAAACCTTTGCTCTTACCTGACAGGGCACTGGCTCTTTTCATAACAAGTAATATTCAGACACCACTTAAGAGGTGGGCCTAGTTGTCCGAGTCAACTGAGTGAACATGCAGTAGAGCCAATGTGGCGTAGTGGGTTGAGTGTTCAACTATGACTCTGCAGACCAGGATTCAATTTCCACTTGGTTATGAAACCCACTGGGTGACCTTGGGCAGGTCACAAGGTCTCTGCCTCAAGGGAAGATAATGTTCTACCATTCCCTTGAGTAGCCTAACACGTTGACTCAATGAGCTTATCTCAGAGGAAGAGGATTGTGTGGCTTTGCAATGTACTATTGTGCTGCTCAAGAGCCAGCATAGTATTGTGGTTTGAGTGTTGGATAAGACTCTGGAGACCAAGGTTTAAATCCCCACTCAGCCATGGAAAGCCAATGGATGACATTGGGCCAGTCACACTCTCTCAGCCTCAGAGGAAGGAAATGGCAGACATTCTCCAAACAAACCTTGTCAAGAAAACCCCATGATAGGTTCACCTTAGGGTCACTATAAGTTGGAAACAACATGAAGGCACACAACACACACATTATATTTTAACTAGTTTGAAAATCAGGTTATTTAAAATGGCCACTCCAAAAATAAAAAAGTAGAAACCTAAAATGGTATGTGTTGTACATAGGAAAATGCTGCTACAGGACACTGAAGTCATGGATACAAAGGTTATCAAAGGTTATTGTGGGTTTAATCCAGACAGCAAAAAGGCCATAGAAAAACAAGAGTCTGCATTTAAAAAAAAATCTTATGTAAGTAGCTGGCTGACCTCCAATTCTCCTTTTCTAATACATGCCTGAGTCAACAGTGAACCAGATATTTGTAGAAATTATGACAAAAAGGTTTTAAAAGTGGAATCATCTTCCAGTTTTTATGGCTGTGGGTAAGGATACCTTGTTTCTTGGGTGGTGACATTTTGCATTTATATATTTTAGACCTCTGGTTTTGACATCCCTCCCTCTCTTTTCCTATAAAATAAAAATATTTCAGTATAGACAACTAAATGACAGAGAAAAGTCTCTTAGACTAGTGTGCACCCTGCCATTCCTGTTTTCTATGGGCAGGGAAGCTCTTCTGTACAAAAACATTCTAACATGTGAGCCCACGGCTATGCTTTGAAGTGGTACATTTCACAAGTGGCTCATCACTCACCTTCTGCTATTTGTAAGAAATGGGCCTCAAAAACTCTATGTTCAAAGGACCTGGGGTGATCAGGAGACAAAATTTTTCACTTTAATCTAATAAACTGTTGTGCATCTGCATGAATGATACACATATTCATTTACATTTCAGCAAGCAACCGTAGCCTGCTCCAGTGTTTGGCAAGCAGGGCAAAGCCAGCTGATTCTGCCATGCTTTCCAAAAACATCCAATCCTTGATAGTTCATAAAAGGCCTATAGCAGGGGAGGAAGGTTGGTTTATCACGCAGCTGCAGCAAAATGTGCAGTTATAAAAATGATAGGGGAAATAAACACCTTTGGCTTATTAAGTGTTTATAGCACACTTATAGGATAAGGACAGTATGCATACAAATTAACACCGTTTTTTTTTTTTAATGCCAAAAAATTGAAAACACTTTATTTTTTACCAAAACTTCCTCCTTTTCACTGTCTTCAGACAGGTAACATTTTGTTCCATTCTTGTACATATCTTTGAAATACTCTTCTTTTGTGCCTTGGGCCTATCTTGAACTCTATGTTCCCTTTTCTTCAACTAACACAGAACTGCTGACCAGACGTCCCATTTTGCCAAAGGCTGTACATTACTGAAAGACTTTACTGTGGACTGCAGTGTAGAATGGAACAGTTTTAAACTGTCAGCTGAGATGTGCTTATCAGAAATTTTGTTGCAAACTGGAGAACCTCTGTTCTTAAGAGGTATCGGTTTTAGCAGAACAAACTTGATGAAGCTGCAGGAATGGCTCTTGTACTGGTGCAAACTGCCTTGAGTTAAGATATAGAATAGTGTGTGAGCTGGTGGACTGTATTGTCAGTTAATGAAGTATGCCCCATTCATAAATGAATTGGTCTTGTACAGTGAATAAGATCTATTGATGTATAGGGAGAAAGTGACATTTATACAGGGTGTAAGCAAGGAGGTGTTCATTTGGCTTTTTTTTTTTAAAGGTTTTGTGTAGATGGGTCCAATGAGGAATTTACACAGCTGGAATATCTGTTTTAAAAATGCCCTGACCTATAGGACATGACAAAACAAGATGGACAATGGTGACTTTGCCTAACTCTACACGTTCTCTACATACTGATTCTACAGACTAACACAGGTAGAGTACAATCAGTGGGTCAGATCATCACAGATTATAAAGTTTTAATTCTCAAGCAGATGGGCATGGTTTTAGTAGAAGATGGACATCATGTGGTGTAAGTCAGAGTATACAGTCGAACAGAGTTGAACAGAAAAATCCCTTCCAAGCACTGTCGTTGTTGTATCGTCCTACTTTTTTTCTCTTTATCTTATTCAGTTCAAATAATTTATCTTGTCTCTGGGTGTGCCTCTTCTTTAATGAAACAAACTGAATTCCCAACATCAAAATATCCTTTATCCAAATCAGTTTGCCATACCTTGAAGGAAGAAGTGGTGCACTTCCCAACCTGACTTCTCTCCCTGCACAGCATAACCGTGATACCGTGATCTTATTACCCTGTTTACCAAGCTTTTCCCCTAATTTTAACACCATTGTATTTTTATTGTTTTAAATTGAGATGATGTCATTGCATTTTAGCTTTGGAAGGGGGATGGGAAGAGATTATTCTGATTTTTGTTGTATTTCAGGTATTTTAATCTGTTGTAACCCACCCAGATTCCTAGTGATTGGGCAGGCTGCTATTATTATTATTATTATTCTCCTATTTCACTGTTAAACAGTCAACACAGTGAACTGCAGCAACAAAACTGGAGTTGCAGTTGAACACAACTGGAGGGCAATAGCTTCAAAACATTGCTCTTGGCATTTCAACATTTTCAGAATATTCTGTTATAAATTAACCTCTGTTATAAATTAGCCTCCAGCGTTGATACTGACTATAATAATAAACATGCTCTAGTACAAATGAGTAATTTGTTTACTTAATCAGCTTATCTGAAAACACATTGTCCGGTAAGTTAATGCTCACAGGGAAGAGGGTGTTATGAAAACTCTCTATAGAATCATGATTTGGTAAATGGCAATAATACACATGATATCTCGCATTCTGGCAGGATGTAGTCATCTTAATGTGCCTTTAGAAGTAGAAGTAAAATAGGCTTTGGATGGTTTCAAACATGGGAAAGGATAACAAGAAGTATTTTAGAAGCCTACATATTTTGGTGCATGTGAAGGAGTCATACTAAGCTGTGATTTCCACACTGATAGCTTAGATAAAGTTATAGAACATTTCAGATAACACGTTATCTTCTTTTCCAAAAAGTACAAAGTGTGTTTAATATGTGGCCCACTAGGCAGAACACAACCCGGCAACCATGTTCTAAAATAAATTCCTTATTACCCTCTCTGTCCCTCCTCTCCCTCCCTGTCAGAAAAGGGAAGAAGGGCCCAGCGGCAAGAACACAAATGGAGAAGAAGACACTTGCAACCTCCTCCAAGGCAAGCCACTCTCCTCCCCTCCCTCTGTTCCCCCTTGGAATTTCCTTGCATAAGAGCCATCATAGCATAGTGGTTTAAGCATTGGATTATGACTCTGAAGATCAGAGTTTGAATCCCCAGTTGGCAATGGATGTTAGCACAGGGGTATAACTGTGTCCACACTCAGAAGACTGCCAGCCAGGAAGACAAACATCACTGCCAAATATGGAAGTAGTTCACAACTGCTAAGGTTCTTCTGAAGAGGCTTTGAATCTTAGTTGCAGCAAATGTTTACAATCACAATACAGCAATATTTATGCAAACCAGCATAATGCTCCAACATCAACTGATGTCCACACCACCACACTGTGTACTGGAGCATTCATCCATATATACACAAACAGAGCTAGGATTCTGATCCAACCCCTTGAGAGTGTTTCATCAGCTTCCTGTCATGTAGCCACAGTGACAGTGCAGCTTTGACCTGTTATGACTCATCTCCATGCTCAAGTTGCATCAGCTTCTTCTGAGTCAGCATTTCCTCTTTAACCCATTGCATTCACCTGAGACATTTTACACAGCCTGGTGCAAAAATATACTGAGAATGGAAATGCACTGGGTGATCTTGGGCAAGTCACTAACTTTCAGCCTGAGAAACCCCCATGATAGGTTTGTCACCATAAATCAGAAAGACTTGGAAGGCAGAGAACAACAACAACAACAGAACACAGAACAACAACAACAACAGAAAAGAAGCGAGGAGATAGGGAGCAATGGTAGGTACCATTTCCTTTTGAAAATGAAACCGTTCACCCTCATCTTTGTTTCAGCAGAAGGAAAAAAAGGGGAGGAAAAAAAAGGATTGAGCAGTCCCTTTAAAACTAACTAATTTATATTTTAGCACAATTATTTGTAGATATCAAGCCACTTCATCAGATGCAATGATTAAGAAAGTGGATCAGTGTCCAGAAAAGCTCATACTAAACTATAAATCATATAGTCTTAAAGAGTTGTACTCCTCCTCCTTTTGATTTGTCTTCAAACAGGAGGTATGATTTTCCTTATTCAGCATCTCTTCTTCCCTACAGAATGAGTACTGTGGAGATTTCAAGAGTTGGGGGGAAGCATTATCCAAAGCTTACCGGTATATTATAGAGCTGAACTATAACTGGATTAGCTTGACTGAATCCAGATTTGAAGTACTCTACCTAGTAACCATTAGATGAGTCATTAATTAGCCAGGATTTTAAGATTCCATTTAAAAGAGTAAAGAAAGTATCACCACAATCCAAGATTATGCCTCACCTACAGAGGCAGAAGGAGGAGAAATTGAAAGATTCTGTGCTGAAGTCCCTGGGAAAACTTATCAAACTTCCGAACTGGATATGTTGATAATCAAACGTCATTGGAATGCAAAAGTAGGAAACAGAACAGAACCAAAGACTATTGGAGAATTTGGCCTAGGATCAAGAAAAGAAGCATAAGAGTAACTGATTAATTTTGTGAGGCCACAATTTGTCCACTGCAAAGACATCCTTCGGGCAACCAAAGAAACAACCGTATACATGGATGTTGTGTGATGGCCAATATAGCATTAGCATCACCCGACTGATCATACCCAATGTGGGAGGGCTGGACTACTGGTGCATGCGCAAGAAAGTGTGCACACACACACAAGTGGCCTGGACAGGGTGTGTGCAAGGCCTCACGATGGACCTAAATCAATGATCATGCCAAAATTCAATTTGAAGAACATCCCTATAGAGTTTAAAGATAATGTAAAAAAAAAAAATAGATTTGCACTAGTAAGTCTAAATGAATGGGAGCCAGAAGAATTCTTGACAGCAGTTAGGGACATTGGACTCTTTCAAACGGGGAGGAATTTCTCCCAACTCCGAATGGAGCCAATGCGGATTTATGTAAATTCGCTTGTTTAGCGAATTTACATGAACCCCTGCTCCGTTCGGAATTACTTCCCATTACCCGAAAATAACCCCCTCCTGCCCGAATTTGCATGCGAAGCTTTAATTCGCAATAAGGTAAAACCCATGATTGCATTCAAATTGGCTTCCCTCTTGCCCGTATTTGCGTGCGAAGAGTTAATTTGCAATAACATAAAACCCATGATTGCATTCGAATTGACCGTAAATTATACTTCCAATTTAGCCTTGTATGAAAGAGTCCAGTGTGAAGAAAGAATGCAAAAAGATACAAATTAAATGCTTCAAACAGATGGAATTCTTTGAATAGTTAAAGGTAGGCAAGAAACAAAAGGAAAAGGTGATAGAAGTAGCATCAGAATCCTGAACGTAACTGTTCAACAATTTGTGCACAGGGACAAAGAGAGCTACTGTAATAGTAATGGAGAGAAACAGAAGATAACAACAATGTGTGTGAGAGTAGCCTCTTTTGCAAGATGTGACAAATCAAAGGAAAATTTAAACCAACAGTATGGATGATAGAAGAGAACGCACAGCATGATCAAGAACTGATTTAAAAGTGGGTGGAAACAATATACACTGAAGAACTATATAAAAGAGATGAGAGGATGACAGATTCATGCAAGGAAGAACCATTTGAAGATGAACCCACAATTTTATAAAGTAAAGTAGAAGCTGCATTCAAGACACTTGGAAGAAATAATCACCAGGAACAGATGGCATACCAATTGAGGTGTTTCAAGCTACAGAGATAGAATCCACTCAATTCTAACTAATCTGCCAACAAACATGGAAGACAGATCAATGGCTCACAGACTGAAAACATATTAATCTCCAATGCAAATGAAATGATACTAAAACAAACAAAAACAAAACAAAACCACTGACTGTATATGAAATGAGAAATGCCAGACATCCAAGCTGGGTTCAGAACAGGAAGAGGCACTAGGGATAATAATGCAAGCATATATTGGATAATGGCATACATCAAAAAATTTCAGAAGAAAACCAGCTGGTGCTTTATAGATTATAAGGAAGCTTTTGAATGTGTAGCTCATGAAAAATTATAGATTGGTACACCACAACATTTTAATGGTACACCACAACATTTTAATGATTTTGCTGTGTAGTTTATACTTAGGTCGAGAGGCCACTGTTAAGTAAGAATATAGAGAAACAGAACTTGCCATTGGCAAGGAGGCCGGGCAAGGCTGCATTATATTACCCTATCTAATTTTTATGCTAAATATACCATATGGAAAGTGGATTAGACTTGGAGGAAGGAGATGTAAAAACTTGAGGAAGGGACATCAAGCTATGCAGATAACGCCATGCTACTAAAACAAACAGCAAAGACTTAGAACAACTATTGAAGAAAGGCAAGCAAGAAAGTGCAAAGTTTGCTTATTTATTTATTTATTTATTTTTAATTGCATGATTGTATATAAAAGGTTCAATTAAAAAGAAATTTCACTGTCTGCATTTCTTTTCTGGCTGTTATTATTATTTGTTTCATTTCACACTTTATTGCATAAAATAATTTTGTTTTAGAGAGTTTTTTTAAACCACAACTATTCACCCAGGGTGTCAAATATGGTAGGTATGCCATTGCATAAAAGACCATAAACAGCTGAACAAGGTGCTTGATAAAAGACATCCCACACATACATTGATTCCATATAGGATGGAACAACTGCCCTTATATCATTACTCCTGGATAAATGGTATGAATGTGATGATGATCAGGCAGCATAATGGATTTTAGTACCTGTGGCTGCATCTCCCTTGCAGAAATAATGCATTTTGACATCATTTTAATTTCCATGGGTCAATGGTATGGAATTGTGGGATTTGTACTTTTGTGAGATATTTTGTCTTCTCTGTCAGAGAGCTCTGGTTCCACAACAAACTAGAGATCCCAGGATTCAATAGCATTGAGCCATGGCAGTTAAAGCGGTGTCAAACTGCATTATTTCTGCAGTGCAGATTCAATCTTGGTCTCAGGAGCCTTGGTGTTTATGTAGCAGTTCGCATCTGTAGAAACAGGTTGAAGTTTATTGCTCATCTTGCCTTCATGCACTCAAACACCTCAGGTTTCCAGATCAGAACTCCAAATGTTAGTTATAGTTAGAATATAACTATATTGTTATACCTACAGGTTTTTTTTAAAAAAAAATTAACTATTTTTGCATTTCTCAAAAGGAACTAAAAGAATGATTTTAGTTGTTTAATAACAGAGCTGCTGGCCTATGACGTAAAGTATGATTGCAATCTACCCACATTAGTGCATAAGGCAACTGTATGCTGTTTCTCCTCCACCATTAGTGAACTCATACCTCTGTAACTATAAAAGTAACCAAAAAACTAGAGCCATCCCATAAAAGAAGTTAAGTTCTCCCCCATCAAGTGACAACTACACCTTGACTATGGGGAAAATAACTAATTACAGGTAACTAAGTATTTGGAACATTGCTTCCAACCTCTGTTCCAGATGTTACACTATTTTTAGAAGATGCCAGCCACAGCTGCTGACAAAACATCATGAATAAACTCTTCTAGAACATGGCCTCATAGCCTGAAAAACCCACAAAAAAAAAAAAACTATGGATGGTGGCCGTGAAAGCCTTTGACTTCACATATTTTTAGAATATCTAAAGGGGAACTTCCTCAGAAAATCCCCTCACACATTGGTTATACAGTGGTCCCCCGGGTTACGAAGGTAATCTGTTCCGGATTACCTTTTGTAACCCGGAAATATTTGTTTCCCGGGGGACCGCTTTAGCTGACGGACCGTGCGGCCGATTTAAAGGGGCCGCGTGGTTTTTCGTCTTCGGATCCCGGGGGATGTTTTGCGGTCCCCGCGGTTTCGGCTCCCGGGGATTTCGTTCCCCGGGGGATTTGTAAACCGGGGGACCACTGTATCTCTGAGGCCTGAAAATCCTCCCTGTGCATGTGTTCTTTCCATTGTGAGGCTAGAAGCAACACAAATATTACATATGGATCCACTTAGAGTCTAAAGGTGCTCTGAGAGAGCCATGGCACCTAGTTCTGTGTGCATTTCACTATCCCAAGTTGGTCCTTAATGACATCTCTCTTATATGTTGTCTATTGCTCTTTTTAAAACTCCCATTCTCCAGCTTTTAAAGGGTTACTATTATATCACCGTTTAAAATATGCTTATATAAAAGGAAATTAGAATTTTAAAAATTCATTTTATGCCTGCTCTAGCTGATAACAAACACCCTTGAGTGCATTTTTGGTTATGTTGGAGTGCCCTGTACATTATGCAATCCTGCTTCACAGGAAATAAACAAGTTGTATGCTTTACATAACAGAGAAAAGCTGCAGTCTCAGTCGACAGATCTCCATAAATGAATAGCGTCCTTATTATAACATGAAATGGTTAGTAGCTAGAAAACACTATCTTTTGGTTTACACATGCAGCCTTAATTCTCCACATACATGAAAGTAACTTGAAACATGAGCAGCAGGCAAAGCAGTAAAACTTGATCAGTGTGTGTGCATCAGTTTGGCTCAAATTTGGAAAGCCTTTAGAGGACAGATCTCAAACATTTGAAAACTGCCATGTCTGAATAACAAAAGGCTATCTCATCAGCAATAAAACAATGGCAAAATGAAACTCGTCTTGCTCAGTTTCAATAATTCTGACTGCAAAAAAATAAAAATAAAATGTTGATAGATCTTAAATGATTCCTCATAAAATTACATCAGAAATCTGTTAGCATTCTATATCCGTCACTCGAATCCAGGAAATTCTAAAACTATGGTCCAAAACACACTGCAAAAATAATCCAGTTTGAGGCTGCTTTTTACTGCCCTGGCTCAGTGC
Organism: Urosaurus nigricauda; assembly: GCA_034509955.1. Taxonomy (NCBI): domain Eukaryota; kingdom Metazoa; phylum Chordata; class Lepidosauria; order Squamata; family Phrynosomatidae; genus Urosaurus; species Urosaurus nigricauda. The sequence goes on along the minus strand of JAOEGL010000005.1, from coordinate 132,825,294 downwards.
TAGAAAATCCTGGAAAATGGTTTATTGTGGCACCAGAGCTCTCTGACAGAGAAGGCTAAATGTCTCACAGAAGTATAGTTCACAGAATTGAGCCAGGGAAGTTAAAGTAGTCTCAGACAGGATTGTTTCTGCTGTGTGTTTTGGACCCATGTCTCTAATGATGATTTCTTTTCCCTCCCCCTGGTTTTCTGTCTGTATCAGTATTGCTCACACTACCAGTTTCTTACAAAGGTCTTCTATGAATCCAGCACGTTAATAATTTAATCAATATCTTGTGTTAATGTTAACAGCCTGTTTACAGGACTGGGTGTGTGGTAACACTGCAATTGCCAATATAACGTACCACTATTTGTGAGGCAAAGAGTTTAATTTTGGAGAACTGAGGTCACATACACAATCCCCCAAATCTCTTCCCAAACCTTAAGGTCACTTGGTTCAACTTTAAATGGTAGTGCGCATGTACCAAACTCTGTTCATTAATTGTTTTATTTACAACATTTGGAAGCTGACCTGGAACAAACAGTTCTCCAGGCAGCTTACAACATAAAACAATTTTTTTAAAAAAAATCACTGACAGTAAAATAAAAAGAAACGCAGCCAAGAACACAAAGATCGGTAATCAGAACAATAAGGCAAAAACCTGATTTGGTCCATAACAGTACTAGCCACACAGTGAATCATACCTCTCAACAAGAGGCCTCGGTACTTACGTATGGGAAAAAGTGAATCTTCAGATGCCCAGGCCATTAAAAGCTTTAAAAAGGAGTGGGCAATTTCTAGGTGTCAAAACCATCAGTCGCTCTTCTGCTACTGAAATTTGGCAGGGCAACAGTAGCACAAGGAGAAAAAAAAACATTTTATATGAAGTGTTCTAAACAAGATATACAGGAAGCATAGGTTTTTATTTAAAATTAATTACTGTATATACTCATGTATAAGACTAAAAAATTTAGCCAAATCATTGACCCCAAAAACATGAATTGATGTATCCATATAAGAACTGTACTTCAACTCTTTATTTATTTATTTATTTATTTATTTATTTTAGAAAGGAATCATCCCCTGGTGAAAGGCAAGAGTATAATCTGTCCTGGAAGCACTGACCCACCCCTGATTCTCTCATGCATCCATCTCTCTTTAGGGCAGGCCTGCACAATTTGACAGTAAGTAGGGGCCAGAATTAAAATAGGCTAAGCTCCTTTGGGCTGCAGATAGGACAGGTTTCAATTAAATATTAATTAATTCATAATACTAATTAATATTATTATTTAATATTAATTAATATTAATTCCTCCTCCTCCTCCTGGCCCTCTCCTCAGGAGAAAGCTGAGCAACAGGGGAGTCTTTCCTGTCCTTCTCCTCCTCCGCCCAGACTTTTCCTGGGAGAAGGCCGAGTGATGGAGAAGCCTTAAAAGGTGAGTATTTGCCCCTCTTCTGCCAACCAGCCTACTCAGGAGAAGCTGGGCAACAGAGGATCCTAGCAGGGAGACCATTTGCCCGCGCTCCTCCACCCATCCTTCTCCTTAGGAGAAAGTCAAGCAGTGGAGGAACTTTGCAGTGGGGGTGTTCACCCATCCTCTGCGGCCACCACCTGGCCTTCTCTTCAGGATAAAACAGGACAGTGGAGGAGCCCTGCAGGACAAGCATTGGCCCATCCTCCTCCACCACCCAGTCTTCTCCTTGGGAGAAAACTGAGCAGTGGAGGAGCCTTGCAAGGTTTTGCCCTTCTTCCTTCTCCTCTGCTCTGTATGGTCCTCTCTCGAGGAGGAGGCCGAGCGGAGGAGGAGCCTTGAAGTCATTCCACATCCCTGCAGGCCACCCAAAATCCTTTGGCAGGCTGCATGTGCCCCCCGGGCCATATGTTGTGCAGGCCTGCTTTAGGGTGAGCACAAACAGTTATAGCTGCTGGAATTTTGTAAGTTCTTTGGCATCGTTTTATATTGCTTCATCCTTTAGATCATTTGTTACATTCTCCTAGGTTTTACTGTTGAATTATCCTCAGGGCATATAAAAATCCATAATTTTAGCTCCAAAACCTGTCCTCGATTTATACAGTTGGCCCTCGGTATCCATGGGGGATCTGTTCTAGATCCCCATGTGGCTACCAAAATCCGTGGATGCTCAAGTCCCAGAAGCGCCACCATTGGGGATGATGGGACTTTACCATCCCAGCCACCCAAAGCCCACCTTGCTCCTCTCACCATCATAGTGGCAGGGGGCTTCCTCTTCCCCCCACTGCCAGCTCCTCATCTTCCTCCTCTTCTTCCTTCTTCCTTCTCCTCTTCCTCTTTCTCCTCTCTCCCCTGCCACCACCACTGCCTCCTCCTCTTCTTCCTCCTCCGTCCACCTTCCTCCTCTTCTTCCTGCCACCTCTACCTCTTCCTCCTTCTCCTCTTCCTGCCTCCTCTACCACCTATTACTCCTCCACCTCCTTCCCCCACCTTCCTCCTCCTCTTCCTGCCACCTCTACCTCTTCCTCCTTCTCCTCTTCCTGCCTCCTCTACCACCTATTACTCCTCCACCTCCTTCCCCCACCTTCCTCCTCCTCTTCCTGCCACCTCTACCTCTTCCTCCTTCTCCTCTTCCTGCCTCCTCTACCACCTATTACTCCTCCACCTCCTTCCCCCACCTTCTTCTTCCTCCTCCTCCCACCACTGCCACCTCCTCCTCCTCCTATCCTCTTCCTCCTCTGCCACCCCCCACCCCGGGACTGCCATCCACGAATGCTGGGATCTGTGGATGACAAGTCTGCGGATACCAAGGGCAGACTGAACATGAGGTCAACTTATAGTCAAGTATATACAGTAGTAATTTTGGAACGGTTCTGGGAAACATTAGCATGGTGGCAAATTAAGGGGAAAGTGGCACTTTTTATGCTGCCATCACACCACTGAATTTGGGTGTTATGGCAATAGCAGTTGGTTTCTTGCCTGAGTAGCATGACAGACAAACTGCATGGGGAATGCACACTCATGTGTTGCCCATCTCATCATTAAAGATTAAGACCAGAAGGTTGGGCCTGAAAATGGTTTGGAAGCCAGTGAAGATGACAAAACTCTGCATGATATGTTCACATTCCCCAGTCATTAAAAACCTGATGAAGTGATAAATTCAATTTTAACTATGTTCACTGAGGGACAAAAGCAGGAAGCAAGATGTTGCCTAAAGCCAGTATGGGTGGATGACTGTATGAATGGTGGAGAGTGTTTTGGAATATGATATGTGCACAAGAAACCAGAAAGGAGATATGATAATGACCAATGAACACTTCATTCTTTTTTTTTTTCTAAATGGAGTATACCTAGAATCATAGAATCATAGAATCATAGAATCATAGAGTTGGAAGAGACCACAAGGGCCATCCAGTCCAACCCCCTGCCATGCAGGAACTCCCAATCAAAGCATCCCTGACAGATGGCCATCCAGCCTCTGCTTAAAGACCTCTACGGAAGGAGACTCCACTACACTCCGAGGAAGTTTATTCCACTGTCAAACAGCCTTTACTGATAGGAAGTTCCTCCTAATGTTGAGGTGGAATCTCTTTTTCTGCAATTTACATCCATTGTTCCGCATTCTAGTCTCTAGAGCAGCAGAAAACAAGCTTTCTTCCTCCTCAATATGACATCCCTTCAAATATTTGAACAGGGCTATCATATCACCTCTTAACCTTCTCTTCTCCAAGCTAAACATCCCCAGTTCCCTAAGGTGCTCCTCATAAGGCATGGTTTCCAGACCCTTCACCATCTTAGTTGCCCTCCTTTGGACATGGTCTAATTTCTCCACATCTTTTTTGAATTGTGGTGCCCAGAACTTGACACAATTTAGAATGGGTTGGGAAGCTGCAGGCTGTCCAGGGGCATTTTTGTGGCTCCCTAACCCTCCAAACACCTGAACCTCTCCCCTATAAAAAAAATCTGAGGAGAGGATGAAAATTGCCCCCGTGGCCAAAAACAGCTCTTGGGGGGACTTAAAAGTGGGATAATGCAAAGAACCATACAACTCTTTAAAAATCCTTGCAGTCACAGCACACAGTCCAAACAACAACAACAACAACAACAACTTACAAATAACATCTGGCCATGTAACAGCCTATTTTTAGGCATGCACAGACCACATATGCATGTGTATGTGTGTCAAAATTGGCCCTTGTGCCCTCCATAGTTGCCTGCTCTGATTTTTACAGTGCTTTAGGGTATTTTAAGGACTTCACTTCCAGTCATCTCTGCAATGTTGATTGGAATTATTATCCCCATTTTGTGTGCTTCAGGCTGACAGTGAGACACAAAAGTTTAGCCTCATGGCCACAACTACGATCATGGAAAGGACATGATTTGGACTGGGGACTTCCTAGCAAATGCCAAGCCCCACCCTAGTGTTACCTTTGAAGATGTATTTCCAAAGGAGTAGCCATGCTTTTGTGGAAAAACAGGAAGAGTGTTGATCCCTTAAAGACTTATATATTTACCTCTAAATCTTATTTTATTCTGACTAGAGTAGATCTATTTAACCCAATAGATTTATCTATGTGTTGAATTTCTATCCAACAATTGATTAATGGGCCTACTCTAGTTGGAACTAACCAATAGGATGACAAGCTTATCAAGACATAAACTTTTGTGGATTAGTGTTAAACAGGGAAGTGGAAGTAAACAATGATGGAAACTTAAAACAGAAAACACAGACAGTGACACCTATTATTAGTTGTAACTAGAGTAACCCCATTGAAGAACAACAACAATCATGTTGCTTTACCAAATTCCCATTGTTTCAATGAAACTGTATAATCTACCCGGCTCCTAAAATCTTTCAGCCAATTCCCAACTCCCTATCCCCCCCCCCTTTGTATTTTGTTGCTACCCATGCTGTGGCCACCATTGCGGTTTTTATTTGTGTATCATGTTGTGTTGTATTTCTATTGTCAGTAACTTAATTTTAAACTTAACTAGTTTAATCCTATTTTAGAGGGGGGGGAGGTTGGGATGGAATTCTTGAATTATTTTAATCTGTATTCTGTTTTTTAACCTTGTTGTAACCCGCCTCAATTGTTTTACAGAGGGGCGGGTAAGAAATAAACATTATTATCATCATTATCATCATCATCATAATCTCCTCTAGTTGGGACTAACAGCTGTAAATAGGAATATGTTATTGACAGTGACCATTATAATGCAAACTTCTGGAGGTGAGTGAATTAACACATGCAGTGTGTGTATGTGTGTGGGGGGGGGGGGGGAGAACCCCTACTCCTTTATTCCATTTCAAGCTGTAGAAGATGCAGTCCACCAAGGTGTTCAGTTCCAATTCAAGGGGTTCAATTCTCATCCTTCTAGTGACCGATCACAAAATATGTGAAATGCAAAATGTGAAGGTGAGGAAAAGCACATGCTAGGAGAAACAGCATTTCTTATGGGACTTTCACTTCTTATGGGACCACCTCTTTTAAATACATGCCAACCATATTGTCCAGATTGATAATTAAAGATGGCTATTCACCACATCAAGTGACAAACATAGATGCTAAATACATTCTAAAATAGCACTAGGAATATGCATGCCCCAAAAGTTATCCATGCAAACTTATTTTTGCTAATTTTTCCCCATCTATCCAATCTTCTAAGGTCATTTTGAATCCTCCATCTTCTGGGGTATTAGCTAGCCTTCCTAATAGGGTATCTTCTGCAACTTTCATAAGTATGCTTTCTGTTCTATCATCCAGTTGTTTGTAAATGCAATGGGCCCTGGACACAAACCTGAAGGACCCCACTAGTCACTTCTCTCCAGCATGAGGAGGAAGCAGTGAGCACTCTTTGGATTTGGCCTGTTAACTGTTTAATAATCAACACAACAGTAGCATTGTTTAGCCTACATTTTACCAGCTTGCCAGCAAGAATACCATAAGTGATTTTCTTACTAAAATCAAAATGCATTGCATCCAAAGCAACTCTTGACCTACCAAGCTTGTGACTCTATATGTAAAGGTTTTTGAGAAACCCATGGCAGGTTTTCAGAATTGTAGTTGTTAACAGTCATCAAGTGGTCAGGTTTTAGATTCAGTGCTGGGGCTTCCTTGATCTCTCTCTATCTCTGTCATCCTTGATCTAGTCTATCTATCTCTAATGTGGTCACCCTCTTCCCCTGCTGTCTTCTATTTTACCAATCATTATTGTCTTTTCTAGTGAGTCATGTCTTCTCATGATATATCCCCAAAGTACGAGTCTCAAATTAGTCATCCTGACTTCTAGGTAGAGTTCAGACCAGTTTTGCTCTAAGGCTCATTTCAGTTCATTATATCTTTAGAATTCTTCTCCAACACATTTCAAATTAGTTGCTTTTCTTCCTATCAGCTTTCTTCACTATTCCATTTTCACAGTCATACATAGAAATGGGAAATATGATGGCATGGATCATCCTAACTTTAGTATTCACTGCTGTATCTTTACACTTCATGATCTTGTCTAGTTCTTTCATAGGAGTTTATCAGACAGGAGGAATTTCTCTCTATTTTGAATGGAGCCAATTTAGCAAATTGAGCCAATTTAGCGAATTTATGTGAATTCTAATTGCATTCGGAATGTGTTCAGAATGACTTCCCATTGCCCGAAAATGACTTCCCATTGCCTGAAATTGTGTGAGATACTTTAATACGCAATAAGGTAAAACCTATGTTTGCGTTCGGAATGACTTCCCTTTTGCCCGAAATTGCATGAAATACTCTAATAAGCAATAACGTAAAACCCATGATTGCGTTCGGAATGACTTCCCTTTTGCCCGAAATTGCATGAGATACACTCATACGCAATAATGTGAAACCCCATGATTGTGATAAGATTGCCATTGGATTATACTTCCAATTTCCGTCGTCTGATAACGTCCATATCCTTACAGATCCTAGTCCTCTGAATTCTTGACGGACGGGGATCCGTTCTTGAGACCCCTGCAAAAATGGCGACTTGCACCTATGTGAGTCCCGTAGAGAATAATGGTGCACCTGCCCGTTCTAAGTGTGCACAGCCTGACTAATTATCTCTTCTAGACATCTGGTAGTGATGTCAAGCTGACTGGTCAGTAGTTGATTAAGTCTTCCTTGTTCCCCTTATAGGACTACTCCTCATCGCCAACATTTCTCAATGATTATCAAAAAAGATGCACTGAAATTATATCTGCAAGTTCCTTGGATGCAATTCATCTCATCTTGGAGGCTTCAATTAATTTTGAGTAGCCAAGTATTCTTGCACTACTGATCAATTTGAAGGCCTGGGAAAATAAAACCTGGAAAAATTCATGAAAGAGCAAATATTTTTCACAGTCTCTTTTTGCAGAAAAATGGGAATAGCTGAAAAGTGGGGGGGGGGGGGGGGAGAGAAGGGAAATTGGATTATGGAAAATTTAGAATGATGACTAAAACACTTAAGCTGTTAGTATGTTTATTTCTTCCTGCAATTATTTCCATAATTATATAATATGGATACTTTTATGTGGAAAAAATGTACAACATTGCAATTCATAGACTTCTTGCATTTTCTCAATTTTTAAATGGGAATCTGTGCTTTATTTCTGCTTGACACTATTTTTAAAAGGTTGAGATAAAATAATGTTTTTAACTAATGCTGATGGTTTATTCTGTGTTACTTTTTGCCTTCTTTATAAAATAACAGAATCAAATTTTATGACATTTTTAAAAACTTTGAGATGATTTTTACTATAACCCCAAGAATAATACAACGCATTACTACCTCTCCCACCACACACTGTTAATATTAATAAGTTACATAATGATTTATTTTGAAATCATCTCCAAGCACTCCAGCCGACACAGGGCACATCCAGAAGTGATTGAAAAGTTCCAGATTTTGTTCCTATTCTTTCTGATTTTCTAGTCAATTAAGATAAACAAACGTAGGGGGCTGGTTATAAAATGTCTCTGGTCATTCCAGAGAATGTACAGAAAATATTGTCGGTTAAACAAAATGTGAATGGATCTTCAAAGTAAAATTGGAAAAAAGCAGAAGCACAATCCGGGACTTTCTGGTTTTGTAGTCTGGATGCGCCTGTAGTTGCTACAAGGGCTGGGTGGAATAATTAAATCAATCCAAGAGCATGTGATGGTACTGTATTACTACCATGAGATGCTACTTGCATCTCATGCATGGTTATTATTGTGATGGGGGGGGGGGGACATGGTTCCCTGGATGCAACCTTAGAGTAAGACAGTACTTCTTGTTGTTTTTTATGTTGTTTTCTCATGTTCTGGCCTTGACATTTGTTTAGCTGTACCAGACAGTTGATGCAGACAACTCAGTGCAGCCACTGAAGTAAACAAAAACTGAATTCAGCCAAGAAAATCCCTTGATAGATTTGCTTTAGGTTTGCCTATAGTCAGAAATATCCTAAAGGCATACAACAATGCCTGGCAGTGGTTTTCCAGCCATATTTTTCTGGCCAACACGTGTTGGAAACCAGTTTGCCTCTTCTCCCCATCCATCAAGCTGCAGAAAATCAAAAGAGAGAAAGGGCCATTATCACAGGAATTCTCGGCTTTTCCTCTGTTTAAGCATTTCTCTATTATTTTGTGACAGGAAGATCTATAACATTTGGGTGCATTACAGTTAGGGTGCAGCTACACTGTAAAAATATGGCAGTTTGGCACCACTTTAAGTATTGTAGGTCCATCCTCTGGAATCTGTAGCCTGCATTATTTCTACAGTGTAGATGCATTCTTGGGCTTTATGAAGGGGGGAATGTGTATTTTTATGGAGAAAATTAAAAGTACTGTAGAGTATATTGGGAGAACGAACTTCAAGTAAGAGGCGAGGAAGTACTTTTTTAAAAGATTTTTATTAGTATTATAACCTAAATACAATAGTTAAAAAAACTTTTACATAATATTCCACATATATATAGTAAATTGCATTAGCTACCCATTCTTTATTACTTTGGACTCTTTCAAACGGGAGGAATTTCTCCCAATTCCGAATGGAGCCAATGCGGATTCATGTAAATTCGATTATTTAGCTAATTTACCTGAACCCCTGCTCCGTTTGGAAGGCATTCGGAATTACTTCCCATAACCCGAAAATAACCCCCCCTTGCCCAAAATCGCGTGAGAAGCTTAAATTCGCAATAACGTTAAACCCACGATTGCATTCGGAGCGACTTCCCTTTTGCTCGAATTTGCGTGAGAAGAATTAATTCGCAATAACGTGAAACCCCAGGATCGCGTTTGGATTGCCCTTGGATTATACTTCCAATTTCCCACGTCTAAAAGAGTCCTCTATCTAAATCTAAGCCATATCAAACCATTTAATATTAAACCAGTATTTTTTAAAAAAACACATATAATTATTAATATCTTCATTCTTCTGTCTTCTTTTCACCATATACTTTTCATAACTCCACAAAGGTATAATACTATTAATTTTATCATTCTTCCCCCCCCCCCTTACGTTTCTGTTTTCTCATTTTTTTTTTCTCACTTGGTGGGGAAGTACTGTTTTGTGTGGTTTTGTTTGTTTATAGGGGTGTGTAATTTTTGTGTTTTTGGGAGGATGTTACACTGGTGTTTTATATATATATATATATATATATATAGTGTGAAACTTGAATAAAAAAATATCTAGGGGGAAAAAAGAAACTTTTGGGGGGTTGGAAACATGAAAAGCAGTCAGCTGAGGAGGAAGAGCCTCCCTCAGTCTGAATTCCAACCGTCTCCTCCTCACAGTTGGGGGGGAGGAGCCGAGAGCACGTGGCCTTGTTTTATAATTCCTCGCCCCGCCCCCTTTCCCTGCCTCGCGCTCCCGCCCAGCCAATAGGAAGCGAGGGCTGGGGCTGCCTGGAAAAGTAAGTCAGATGACGGACGCGTCGTTTATTTTTTATGTAAGCCTGTGTCGTTTGAGGGAGAGGGAGGGGGAGAGTGGGCGGGGCTTTTCCCCAACTGACGCCCCGCCCACTCCTTGCGCGCGCTCTCTCTCGTTCGCTTATTCAACGTCTGAGGGAGGGAGACGAAGAAAAAGAAGAAATAAAGTTGCCCTGACAGAAACGCGCATGCGCGCCCAGGAGGAGCGTGAGAAAGCTCGCGAAAGAGTAGAGTGGGCGGAGCTTTCCCTAACCGTCGCCCCGCCCACTCCTTGCGCGCGCTCTCTCGTTCTCTTATTCAACGTCTGAGGGACTGGGAGACGGAGAAGAAAAAAAGTTGCCCCTGACAGAAACGCGCGTGCGAGAGCAGAGCTCGCGCTGACTGACCGAAGCTGAGGAGTCAAACTAGCGGACTAGAGAGAGCGCGCGCGCTGCTGCTGAGGGGGCGCTTGGAGTGGGCGGGGCTTTAACTATCGCCCCGTCCACCTCTACAATTACCCCGTTCGCTCGCTTATTCAAAGGCTCAAAAGACGTAGAAACGCGCATGCGCACCACAGAGAGGGAGGGGGAGGGAGCGAACTAGAACTAAAGGAACTAGAAGAGGAGAGAGAGAGAGAGAGAGAGAGAGTGGGGTGCTGACAGAAACGCGCATGCGCGCCACAGACAGAACTAAAGGAGCTGGTAGAAGAAGCCGGAATGGGCGTGGCTTAGCCTCACCGAGGCCCCGCCCACTTGCTTACTTTTACCTCCCCTGGCTGCGCGCGCTCTCGCTCGCTCTCTCGCTCGCGCTTATTCAATCCACAGCGTCTCGAGACGATGACAGAAACGCGCATGCGCGCCCGAAAAGAAGAGACAGAGGGACACGCCCCCCGAGTCCTCAGTCGTCGTTTGTAAGTGGAAGGAGAAGGATGGCGTCTCCGTCCGGCGTCGAAGCAACAGAAGCAGCGGCGGCGGCGGCTCCGGAACCTAGTAATAGTAATAATAATAATAATAATAACAACGCTGTCCAGTCGGAGCAGGAGCGTCTCCTCCGCCGCGGGGAGCTTTTAGCGCTGGGCCACCACCTGAAGGAAGCCCTGGAGGCTTACTCGGCGGCTCTCCGCCTCCGAGGCCCGCTTCCTCCCAGCTCCCGCCGCCGCCTCGGCACTTTGGTGGACTGCCTCGCCCTCCACTACCGCCTCCGACAGAAAGCCCGGCTCCACGAGGGAGAGACAGAGACACCGCTCGACCAGGACGAGGCTCCGGCCCCTCCTCCTCCTCTCTTCCGCTGCCCGGGCTGCGGGGGCTTCTTAGGCGACCCGGTGACGGCCCCCTGCGGCCACAGCTACTGCCGCCGCTGCCTCCGGGAGCAGCTCCGGCTCCGGTGCCGGCGCTGCGGGGGGGAGCTTTTGGGCTGCGCCGCCTCGGTCACCGTCGTCCTGGGCCACCTGGCGGAGAAGTGGTTCCCATCCGAAGAGGAGAGGGCCAAGAGGCGGAGGCGGCTCGGGGAGATCCTCCGGGAAGGGAGGCCCCGGGAGGCCCTGGAGGAAGCCAACAAGGCCCTCCTGGAGGGTAAGGAGGAGGACGCTGCTACGGAATTCTGGGAGTTGGGGGTTTGTTGTGGGGCCCTGAGTGCGTTGTCTGACACGCTGCTATGGAATTCTGGGAGTTGGAGTTTGTTGTGGGGTCCAGAGCGGAGCGGAGCTCCGCTCTGGACCCCACAACAAACTCCAACTCCCAGAATTCCATAGCGACTGACCCAGACAACGAACTCAGCGCCCCACAGCAAAACCCCAACTCCCAGAATTCCACAGCAGTTCAAACATCACTTCCTAAGACTCAAATCTCAAGTGTGTTTCTTATTCCAGAGGCTGGGGCTGGCGGTGTTGTGTTGCATAAGCAGACGGGGGCGTGGAAGCGGGGAAGGTTGTATAATGCTGCCAGTGACATCACAGATGGGTGTGTGTGTGTGTGGCCTCCTCGGAGCAAATGGCGGGGTGCAGCCCGTTCGAGGGAAACGATTGCTCTGATATAGTATTCAGCAAGCACTTTTATAACAGGCTCCCTGTTAAGTAACCGTAGCTTGGGTACACTTACGCGCATATCCTTCAGTGTCTTCTAATGATGGGAGCCACTGTGGCTCTTCTTAGGCAGTTCTGGTCCTGAGCTGTTCACATCGTGTTTGGCTCTGTCTTTTTGTACCCCTCATTTTTTGGGGGGGGGGAGGGTGAACATTGTAATATGTTTATCTCATGCCTGACATTTTACTGTTTAGGCTGACGGTTGTAATCAAATTAAGCCATTAGTCAGTCTAGTTTCAAACTTGAAATTCAGAGTTGTTCTTGTTGCTTTAAAAAAAAAATGGCTGTTATCACAAGGGTCTTGTGCCCCTAACCCTAGCGAATATGGAGGGACAAATGTCATGCGTTTCCAGTAAGGGTCCTTCCGGAGGTACACAACCCGCCACGAGAATAAGGACAACTGGTGATCTGATGCATTACAGACAGTAAAGCAGTATGTATTAGGAAGAAGATTCAGCTTTATAGTTCTTTGGAAACACTACTTCAGCATGGGGAACGCTTATCACTGAATGCTCAAGTAGTGTTTCCAAAGAACTATAAAGCTGAATCTTCTTCCTAATACATACTGCTTTACTGTCTGTAATGCATCAGATCACCAGTTGTCCTTAATCTCATGGCATATTGTATACCTCTGGAAGGATACTTACTGGAAACACATAATAATAATAATAATAATAATAATAATAATTTTTATTTATATTTCCCGCCTCTCCTTCTAGATCAAGGTGGGATTCCAGTCGATAAAAATACATACAATAAAATCATATACAATTTAAAAACATGACACTTCTCCCTCCGTATTTGCTAGGGTTAGGGGCACAAGACCACCATGAATATGGGAAAACTTCAAATACCAAAAACGCCATGTTCTTATTTGAGAGGACACCTCTCCAGGAATCTCTAGGCCCTCCAGTGCAACTCTGTGGGCAACGTCCGACAGACACTGACCATAGACCTGCTCCAGAGGAGCTTCAAATGCCTAGCAGAGTATTCTCTCTAGGAGTCTCTAGGTCTTTCAATGCAACTTTTAGTTAAAGTCAACCATAGAGTTGCACAGGAGGACCTAGAAAGTTATAGAGAGAACATATTAATCAAATCAAATCCGCAAATATGGAGGGAGAAGTGCATTCTTGCTGTGAAACGGAAACTTCCTTGATGTAGTGATATATGTATGTATGATGCAGTCAGCGTCCAAAATTCAAACTACAGTAATACATTCAAAGTACCAATAAAAGAACAAGGATTCCAAGGCCTACTGTGGGATTCTAACCCTCCATAGCACAGCCCAGTAGCTAAAACCCAGAGTTCAGCATGTTGATCAGTTGTGTCATATTTATGATCTCAGATTCAGTCAGTAATCTTCCCATCATATGACTTGGTCAGCAGAAGCAGCTTGAGTGGAGTTTTGGACACCCGATGTAATGGAGCTGTAAGCAGCCGGGAAGTCTTAGGCTGCATCCACACTGGAGAAATAACCTGGTTTGGCACGGCTTTAACTCTGTCTGGCTCAAGGCTGTGGAATTCTGGGAGCTGGAGTTTGTTGTGGGGTCCAGAGTTTGTTGTCTGGGTCAGTCTCTATGGAATTCTGGGAGTTGGAGTTTGTTGTGGGGTCCAGAGCGGAGCTCTGCTCCGCTCTGGGCCCACAACAAACTCCAACTCCCAGAATTCCATAGCCTTGAGCCAGACAGAGTTAAAGCCGTGCCAAACCAGGTTATTTCTCCAGTGTAGATGCAGCCTATGAATGGATTTTGGTTGGGCTTGTTTCAATTGCTTTTGATCTTTTCTTTGTAGCAGTTAGAGTCATAGTACAGTATGTACCATCAGATGTGTATAAGGATTAAGGGGGAGGGGGAAATTTTTTTCTGATGCTTAGCCACCAGCATCAATTGATGTTATAAGTTTAACTAGCTGCCCCTCCCAAAACATCTAGTGTCCTTCAGATGAGTATAATTTCAGCACTTCATGCTGCAGTACATCTGGAAAATACAAAGCTGGGGGAGGGATAATAACGCATCTGAAAAAGTAGACTGAAGTCTACGAAGTTAGTTTCAAAGCTGCTACAAGATCTCTCTGTGTACTGATTCTACAGACTAACATGGCTATATCTTTGAATTTTAGGCTAGTAATGTTGATCTCTGTTGTTGTAATTTAACCTGGGGATGGTTGGTTGGTTTTGCATTAAGGTTTTAGTGAAAAAAATGAGTCATGCTTGTTATAGTAATACCATGAAACGTTATTTTATTTGTTAGAAAACTTGATCAACCATACTTTGATGTTTTCTAACACTAATAGTCCAAATTTATTAGGCTTTGATTCATCCTGCAATAAAGTTTTGGGAATTATACAGTATTGACAAGTTGGTAGCCTATATATAAGAAGAGTATAGGACTACAGCAATATAGGAGTAAATTGGAAAACTAAGTAGTAAAATGTCGTTCAGATATTTTGGCCAATAACTTTCAGATGATAATTGATTTTTAAATGTGTTCTTTTAAAGCAAGTTGTTCTGGTTGAAATTACGTTAGTTGAAGGATTTGTTTCTCAATGGCATTTCTTGCACTGTAAAATAATGTCATTAAAAAGGAGCAAGTGACACTGGATCCTGGTTTAACAATGAGCAATTGCCAATAAACCGTTAAAGTTAAAATGTTTAAATTCAGTCATTGTTGTTCCAGTTAGAGGATTGTAAAACAGTAACAATAGTCAGGCTTTTTTTAAAAAAAGGGTAAACTTTTTTAAAACCAGGAGTGTTTTTTTTAAAGTCATTTGGTTTAAACCAGCCAACCCTGGTTTGTAGCATCCCACCATAACTGTGTACTCTGATTATTTACACACACAATTCTGTTGTCTATTAAGAAGTCCTGGTGACTACCACACACTTTATGTACATTTGCAGAGGTTTGCAGGACGATCCTTTAAGCTTTGATAAAGATGATACCTGACTTGGCCCCATTGGGAATGGGAAAATGAGATTTGACTTGTAGCATGGAATGTTAATTTCGGTATTCAGGTCTTTAATGTTTTAATGGGCCTTGTAATCATAGAAATGTTGACTTCTCCAATTTTGAGTTGATCCTTTTAAAGGTCAGTGTGCAAGAGGCTGTATGATGTATGGTGTTGGTATGCCACTTTAACAGTAAATTTTTCTTGGAACAAGGCTGGACAAAGCATGGTCCTCCAAACCTAGCTCCCAGCATCCTTCACTGTTTGCGATGCTGAGGAGGGCAAACTGGAATTGCAGTCCAGGTGCATCAGAAGAGTTAAATGTTGCATACCCTGTTTTAGAGGCATTGCCTTTCCCCTCAAATTTTGATGCAAACTGAATAGAAAAACAGTCTACTCCGATTAATATTAAGATTCCAGAAAGTTGTTGTTGTTGTTGTGTACCTTCTAATTTATTTCTGACTTAGGGCAAACCTAAGGCAAACTTTTCATGGCTTTTCTTACAGCTGTGTACATCAGGTTATGGAACAAGATCAACTGCTTCTAAGTTTCGTGGGTTTTTTTTTATTAGTGGGGTAAGAAGGTAGAAAGCTTTTTACCCACCTTCTTAACCCCACTAATAAAAAAAGAGGAAACTTGGGAGCAGTTGATCTTGTTTCATAACCTGATGTACAAAGATGCATCTTCGAGTGTTACCAAAATCTGTCTAACTTGTTTGGAAACCTGAAACCATGTTCAGTCAGCATCTTACACTCTTATGGTATTTTTTCTACTTCGTGTTCGTGGATTAAAATTTGAAATGTCACAGTCATATTAAAAAGAAAGTGCCAGTACTGCTTGCTAGTATGGGGTGGGCAACATCTGTGGGGCTGAGAGTGACCTGAGGGGAAGTAGATTTTTAGTAGATTTAGTAGACTTTTAGCCTTAGTAGATTTTTTAAAATAAATTGGCAAAAGCAGATACAGGTAAATATGTAAAAATACATTTTAATGGCTATAAAACTTATTTTCACATTAAGAAGCAAAATATCCCAAATTCACTAAAATTAATTGGTATTTGAAAAGGTTAGTTTATTTTAATGCATCAAATAGTATTATATTAATTATATGTCATTTAAGATTAATTCATTATAAAATTATATTATTTAATTATAGAATAATTTTTAATTTCAAATAAACCTGGGGAAATTGTGGGCTTCAAATTAACTTACTGTGGTAGAGTACCACAGATAGTGGTATAGTTAGCAACAGCAGAATTAGCAAATTAAATCCTGCCTAATCTAATGGGGGCGGGGGAGTCTAGAAACATTGAAATCCTTGCAAGTTTTCTGCTTGACTGGTAACTGGAGAAGATAATTTGAAGAGTTAAGTTGAATATTTAGTGGTTTGTTGCTGAATTTCGATGGCAAAATGCACTGAAAAGTTTGGGCAGCTGGTTAGGTGTTTTTAAGTTGCTTTCCCCTAACATAAATAGAGGCTGGATGGCCATCTGTCGACTGTGTCTTCCTGCATGCAGGGACTAGACTGGATTGCCCTTGGAGCCTCTTCCAGATCTGTGAATCTATTATTCCGTATAGAGGAGCACAAAAAGGGGCTGGTGGCTGCATTTGGCCGATAGCGTGCACTTTTGTGATCCCTTTGTCGGCAATCTGTTCTTGCATTTTAATATAAACCTTCCGTTGTAGCAAATGCTACAAAATAAAGCACTGAACTGTGAATAAACTGGAAACCTTTGCTTTTTTTAAAAAAAAATAATTTATGCTGTAGGTTCAGAGGCATCCAGATATTTTCAGAAAGCTCAGTTGAGGATGGATGTGAAGGAAAGGAATTGGCCAGTGATTTCGTTTTGAAACCTTTCTGTTAGGGAAGATTTAAGACTACGTGACTGCACAGTCTAGGTCTGTATTGTGGATGATCTAAAAGTTTTCTTTGAGGTTTTAGACTAGGTTTGAAATCTTTCCTCTCATTTTTATAAGGAAATAGACCCCACCATTCAGTTATTTCTTTAGGGTGTTACACTTTCTTTATGGTGCCCTTATGAAATACTAAAGCAGCCTTGCAAATACAGCTGGATCTCAGTTTACGTTGAGAATACCTTTCTGGACTTGTGATGTAAATTGAGACTGAAATCAATGGGGGAGCTTGTTCAATAAAGTATTATTGCAGACCAAGAAGTTGTGTTCCAACAGAGTTGAACTGGCCATGAAATTAGCAATATTACTGCTGCCACTGCATTTAGTGTTGTCTAGTGTCTGGGCCATAGACATGTAGACATGAGTTGTTCCAAAAAATGATCCCTAGATCACTCAAAATGCTGCAAAGTCAACTTGGAGGTATTCACTTGATTTTGTTTCTGGTCAGCATTCATACATTTTGACACCCACTTGGCTGTTCATGAATTATAAACCCTGTGCATCCCCAGACTATATCTCAGAAATTATTTTGCTAGATTTGCTGATCTGCCAAAATCAAATCATTAACATGCTCAACAATTTCAGGAGTTGACATTGTTGAAGGCCTCACAGACGTTGCTGTATGTTCAGTCTCAAAATCTCCATGCTAAAAGTTGATCCACCACTACTTTACAGTTGAGTATTCAAACTAGACAATGAGGAAATAGAAATAGTAAAACAGTTCTCATATCTGGGATCAGACATTGATAGGAACGGAGACTGCAGCCAGGAAATCAGAAGAAGATTAAGAATGGGGAGGGCACCTACGAAAGAACTAAGAAAGATTCTAAAATGCACAAAAGTTAGAATCATACAAGCCATTGTATTCCTTATTACCATGTATGGATGTGAGAGCTGGACAGTTAAGAAAGAAGATAGGAAGAAAATAAATTCATTTGAGATGTGGTGCTGGAGAAGATTGCTGAGGATTCTGTGGGCAGCCAAAAAGACAAATGTGGGTCTTAGAGCAGATCAAGGCAGAAATCTCCCTGGAAGCCAAGATGAAAAAACATTGGCTGGTGTATTTTGGACACGTCATGAGAAGGCATGAATCACTGGCAAAAACAATAGTGTTAGGAAAGTTGGAGGGAAGTAGAAAGCAGCATGCGGCATACTAGATGGATGGACTCTATTAAAGAGATCACGAGTATGAGTTTGCAGAAGCTGGGCAAAGCAGTGGATGACAGGGAGTCTTGGAGATGTCTCATCAGCAGGGTTGCCATGGGTTGAGATAGATGTGAAGGCAGTTAACAGCACCGACAACAATAGATAAACATTTGTCTCTCAGTGCTTGCATCATACTCTCATGGACAACCTTTGGAGTTTTGTTCTGCAAGAACAGGAACTTCATGATGGCCCGGAGTTCAGCATTTGAAATTTGAATATCTACATAAGTACATGTATGCACATACCTATCTGTATAGCTATGTCTATAAAGTCTGTGCTTCAGGTTATCTTAGGCTACATAAGGTTACACAATTTATATATAAAAGTTTTATGCTTATTTTTGTTTTTTGTTTTTTTATTGCTTTTAGATCCTAATGACTTGATGTTACAAGTTTATAGAGCTGAATCCTATGCTGGTCTCCAAGATCTTAAATCTGCCCTAGATGACCTGAATGCTGTTACTGCTAAAATGCCAAATTGGCCAGAGGTAAATGTAAATACATTGCTATACTAGCCTTGTAAAATATGCATGCACAAAAAGATATTAGAAGTTGAATCTAGATGGCTTCTAGATTCATCCTCTTAATGTGGCAAAGAGTGCTTCCAAAAGTGAATGGGAGTTTTGAGCATGTTCATCACAATTCACTTTTAGGAAAAAAATCTGTTCAGGTATTGTCTGCATTGTCAAGCACTACTGTGCAGCAGTTGGAAGGTTGTTCTGGCAGACCTGCTTCCATCAAACTCTTAAGTGACACATATGAATAGGTGCAGACTCTTACTCTGAAATTGAATTGGTTTGCTTCAGAGTTACCGACAAGTTGTGAAAATGCCAAATGAACAGAATTAAATGGATTAGTCTACCGGGCTTTCCTTTTTTGGTGAAGGAGCTATTACACTGAACACTGACTGAAATAAAGCAACTCAGTATAGTACAAATAGATGTTTTCCGACAGTAATCCTAAGTCAAACACCATAGGCATAATAAGTAAGGGCAGATGTTTCTAAATCAATGAACTGATGAGCATGTTTTTATTCAGTTATATCTCTATGCTGTTTATTGCTGTTTTATGTTATAGGTAGTAATGATGGTATACATGCTCCCTTTTTCTTCTGATCCTTTAATTTTTTCAGAATACACAATTTCTGCTGTGATTTAGGCAATAACATTACTCCCAAGTATTGCATTCCAGTCTTGGGAGCATATTTTGGAAGTATTTCCTATATACAGTGTGACTGCACACAGATCGCAAAGCATTTTTCAAAGCAGCTTATAAAATCTCAGCCAAGTAGTACTGTCCTAAATATCCTTACAAGAAGCATGTTACATTGAACATGCTTAATACCATGAATTAAGCTTTTTATGTGGTACCAATGAAATAATTATTATAGTGTATCTTATGCTTAATAAAAATAGTACCTCTTTTTTAGGCCTATTACAGAAGAGCAAAAATACTCCATAATGCTGGGTCCGTAGACGATGCCTTACAGCTCTTTCTTCACTGCTTAGCACTTGATGAAGGATTTCTTCCAGCAAAGCTAGAAGTGGAGAAGGTAGTTATTATACGGTGACATCCAAATAATTGTTTTGGTTTTCAGTACTGTACTTTTCCATGTTTATTTACTTCTTGTTAGAGATAATGGTTATCAAAATTCAGACAGAAAACAAAACTTGGATAACAGTTAATTTCTCAGGAATCTGAAATCTGAACTTTAAATTTAAAAAATCAGCTGGTTAACCAGGCATTATTTACAAGAGTAACAGATTATATCAAACAGCTTCATTTATATACCACTTCATACTGAACTAACAGTGTCTACGTGTTTTATAACTGTAAGCTAATTGTCCCCATCAAGCTGGGTACTCATTTTAGCGACCTCAGAAGGATGCAAGCCTGAGTCAAGCTTAAGCCCTGGCTGGTTTTGAACTCACAGCCTTATGGTTTTGAGCGAGTGGCTGTAGTACAGACATTTAACCACTGTGCCACCAAGTCTCCTATTCAAATAAGTGACTTCAGATTAATATTTTATAGAATACTAAAGCTGGAATTCAAGTTGTGCCACCCACACTTATATGTATCCCTTACGCATGCTCATCTGGTTTTTTAGGTGCTGTGGGGGTTATTACCATCAATCTCTTTTAATGACTTACTTTAGAGCCCCAAAGTCACTGTATACAGGCATTCCATGCTTCAGAATGAACCCAAGATTCTCACAGTTCTCAGCACTGATGTTGTACCTCTAGCTGTTGGGGGGGGGGGTAGCCATATGTTCACCTGTTCTGCCTGCTCACATTGAAGCATGGGGTGTACCTGTGTGAGTCAACTTCAGGGCTTTAAAGTAAGTTGAGTGGGGTGGTATATTGGTAAGTGTAATGTAAGATCTGCATGGAGATCTTTATGCAATGCTCAGGAGATGTTGAATTGAGGCCTTAGTGTGGGATGATAATTATGTAAAGAGGCTGCCAAATGATACATTGTTAGATTTGTTGCCTTCTGTGAAGGAAAAACATTGCGAAATGTATGTTGAGGTGTTCAGAGTGAAAGACTGGCTAATACAATAACAGTGAAGCTTTGCAAGCAGCTTCGAAAAGAACTGCAAACATAAATGTGTTACCTCGTTTGCAAAGGGCTAGAATAAGATTAGGGAGGATAACCTTTGGCAGGAACTGAGACTTCTTTCATTGTGTGAGAGACTGGTGCTTTGAGCTGATATCTGAATACATCTAGAGTATCTTATTCTCAGTATTGAGTAAACATGTGATAAACTGAAAAGGCTGCACTTAACTAAATGTTAGTCCTTGTCAGTCTAATTTCTTAATATTTTTGATTTAACAGATGCTGTTTGACTTACTATCACCAGAAAATGTGCAAAAGAGTCTGAAAGAATCTACTTTGAATTCTTCACATATTCGAAGTAAACAGTTCATACAGGATTCTGAATCTGAAACTGAAGAGTCTTATGATAATTTACAGCAGACTTCAGTGACAGTAAGTAATGAGTGATTTTATACTTCCATTGATCCCGTGCTTGAGCTGTTGTGTCATTGTGCTCATGTTGCTTCTGTTTCTTGTATTTAGATGTGACAGATTTAAAAATAAAATTCCATGGTTGACAGCGACGTGGAGAGAGTATAGTGCAACTTTTTGCATTGCATTGGGAAAAGATTATTTGTGGAACTGAAAATTTCCCAATTTGAGCAGTGATAGTTTTAAACTAGCAATTGGCCTAAGAATTGCTTATATGTATTGAGGGTAAATATTTAATTTTAATTTAATTAAAAGATTAATGTTATGCATACTAATGAAAACTATCAACATCTTTTGTTTAAAAAAAAAAAGAATAATAGTTTTGGAGTTCTAGCCAAAAACAAATCATCCCTGAGCCTGTATGCCTTTGCTACCTCAAACTGAAAATGAGACGTGCAGATGAATGAATTATTTAGCAAAACAAGTGAGGAAAACAATGAGAGAAATGTTCAGAAGCTTAGTTTTGAGCCCTGCTTTCATAACAGGTGGTGTGTGTGTGTTTGTTACTTAAGAGCCTAAATATTTTGTTTCAGTGTTGTAGAACACTGGCTACATGGTATCTTCTGAGGATACTGTATCTCATACTTTCAAGTTTGCAACACTTCGAAATTCCTACTCAAAAATGGGTTTAGTTTCACATTTTTAGAAATGCAGAATGACCACTAGTAATCACCAGGACCCAACATTCTTACTCTTTTATTCAAATCATATTTATGAGAGGCTTCCAGGAGTTTGCTGCTGTGTGCCTTCAAGTTGCTTCCTATTTATGGCAAACTTAAGGTGAATCTATCACAGCGTTCAGAAAGAGTTTGCTTTGCTTTCCTCTGAAGCTGAGAGTGTGTGATTTGCCCATGATCTCTCAGTAGGTTTCCATGGCTGAATGGCGATTCAAACCTTGTTCTACAGAGTTGTAGTCCAGCGCTTAAACCACTATACTATGCTGGCTCAAACCACTACATGACACAGGAGTAGCCCAAACAGTACTTTTTCACTAAATAGTGTATGGGCATCAAGACAGTTGCCTATGCAGACGGATAAGGAGGGCTTAATTTAGACACTGTGAAGCCACTGGTGGAATATTTGTTGTTTCTTCATTATATGGATTTCTATAAACTATACTCCATGTTCTTTCTTTCTTCTTTTTTCCTCATTGTCTTCTGGTAGGATTTAGAAGTGCCAGGAGTAACATCAGAATCTGTTGGAGGAAGTTTGCACCGTGCACAGTCTACCCATTCTCTTAACTCGACTAGAAAAATGGCCAAAGAAGATGGATTAAAAAGGGTTTCTTCTGAACCTCTGCTTTCTAGCCAAGAGAAAGGTGCTTTATTAAAAAGGAAGTTGTCTCTCTCAGAACAAGATTTCCCTGTTTGTGAAGATGGCAGGAATAAGCATAAAAAACAAGGGGGTAAATATTCATTCATGCTTATGATTTTCTGATCCATTCAGTATATTATGTTTTTATAATACTCTTTTTTACTTTTTAGAAAGTACAAAAAGGGATGCTGCCTTCTCATTCAGCTATGAAGCAATTCCAGAGGACTTGGTTGATGTGTCAGACTTTGAGTGTTCACTGTGTATGAGGTAATGCAGGGTTCTTTTACCTTATGTCTGTTTTTATCATTGTCTTTACCTGTTTTATGGCAGCATTTTATGTACGGATCCTTTCATAAAGGGTATGGTAGCCTTTTAAGTTAGAATCCTTATAAAACTACTGAAAGTTGCTTCTGTCTGAAAATTGTACCATGATGTTAAAGGGACAAGCATAATGTTTGTACGTCCATTTGTGCAAAAGTCTTGTTGTATGGATAGTATCTGTAGTAGAGCTGTGTCAGGAGTGGGAATCATTCAGTTCTCCAGAAGGAGTCCCACCATCCTTAGCTGGCATAGCTAATGGTCTGGAGTGCTGGGAGTTGCTGTCCAATAACCTCATGAGGGCCATATGATTCCTACCTCTGGCATACAAAGTTGAAGGGCTTAGCAAGATCACACCTACCATAAAAATGAGGAACATGATGCTAATGCAGTTAAGGTGCAGCATTTCAGTTGTTCCACAGATGCAAATACTGAAAGGAAGGCACAGGTATCCCCTGCTTTTTGATGGATCGCTTTTCAGTCTGCTCTTTCAGTGCTATTACATTATTACCAGAACCCATTTATTTGACATGTGTTCTGCTCATTCAATAAATCTAAACATGAATATAAGTATGAATACCTGTACAGTATATATTATAAGCACACAGTGAAACCATGAATGACTTCTACAGTATAGTACACAGACTAAACAAAAAGATGGTGATTTTCATTATGCTTTTTTGACCGCGTGCTGCTTTTTTTTCTGGCTCAGCGCCATCTTTTCATTCAGGCTATGCACTGTATACTGAAGAAGTTGTTCATGCTATTGTCATGTGCATATAATACAGTGTCATACAGTTATTTATGCCTATATTTGAGCTTAAACTATAATATAATGCAGTATACAGGAATATTGGTTCTGCATTTCAAACTTTTTGATGGTGCTATAGACCCTAACCTCTTGAATAAGTGGGGGACTAGTATATATCAGTTTGGCATGATTAAAATTAACACACACACCCATTTCACTACCTGGAGAGTGGAATTCTTCAGCCAGTTTCAATGAGAAGGCAACAGTATTCACCATGGCAGTTAATAGGAAAGAAGAGAAAGGAATGCAGGTCTTCTTTGTGGTCTCTGTGTATGTGCACCTAGATTCTGTGCCTGCAAACTCCATACCTTCCAGCTTAGCTCATAAAGTTGGTAGTTGTGCTCTGTATGTGTGTTTAAAAAAACCTTCCTGCAGAAGGGAGATGAGAGAATTGTCTGCCTGTACAGATGACCACTTCCGCTTTCAGGTAAAGATAAGCAAACACTCTTCTCTATGTAACTTGAATTACACTGTCTGTGCTGATAAAATCACAGACACCAGCAAAATTCACCCCAGGCGTGAGGATGAGGAATACCTACAACAAAAATAAGCAACAGTTATTTGACAGTTTCACTCCCTTATGGCTGAAATCATCCATCAAATTCCAGAGGGCCAAAATTGCATCCTCATAACAGTAAAACCTCCAGTTTTGGAACCTTTTAGGTTCACTGTACCAGGAATGTAAGTCCAATTAATCAAACTTTGATATGCGACTTATTGAAATTCACATACAACTGAAAAATGTACTTGGCTTACTTAGTTTCTACTTGAATGTTAATGCTATCTATAAAGAAAAAACTGAAAGCTGCTCTTTAAGATGTCTGATCTTTTTAAATAGAGATATTTAGAAAATAGATTTATTTATGTATTTTTATGTTGTTGAGACATCTGTTTGGAGTGTCTCATTGGAGAAATACCTACTCAGCAAAGTGTACAACCATCTTCATCCCAGTTGAAAGTAAATTCTTTTTAAACCTCATTAGAATTGGCTTCTCAAACTATATTTAGTTGCATAATTAATTTAGTTTTAATCCATCTTGTTGCCATTTAATCCCTCTTGTTGCCATTCACATGAAGCCTGTATTAACCTTCCAAAAAAAGCAATATCCAGAGTGGTAACTCTGATAATTTGTCATTAAGAAAGGGCCAAAACACACTGACATAAAAAGCCAGCTTTCAGCTGGCTTGGGGGTGTGGCATAGAGATGAGGCATGCCCCCAAGGTGCCCGGAAGCTTACTTCAATCTGCCCAGCTGCCCACATGCGGGCTGGCTTCTGGGTGCTCTAGCAGCGTGGCGTTTACACACTGCATGCAGCTGGATAGAATAATGGCAGTAAAAGTGGTGTCAAACTGCTTTAATTCTGCAGTGTGGCTCCACCCTAGGATTGTTTCTCCGGTAGTTTGCGCTAATTAAAAATGAATGGGGTTATTCACTAAAGTGATTGTAACATGACTGAAACTTTTTGAAATTATGTTTCAGGCTCTTCTTTCATCCTGTGACAACACCGTGTGGCCATACTTTCTGTAGGAATTGTTTAGAACGTTGCTTAGACTATGCTCCTCAGTGCCCTCTCTGTAAAGAAAGCTTAAAAGAGGTAATGTGTTGAATGAAATTTTGTGATAAAGAATGTTTTGTGTTAATTTGAAAAAAATATGGAAACAGTTTTCAGATAAAGAACTAGAGAATCTGATTGCCTGTTTAAAATGTAATAAGCAAGAATTTGGGCTTGGCTGCTTGATGAAACTACCAGATTTTCTGTATATTAAAGTCATTGATTATAAATGCATATCCTTAAATGCAAGATCATTTGATAACACCCCACTATGGCCTAGATCCTGTTGGTTAATTCCACTAGAATTAGACCCATTGAGTCAATTGTTCAGTGATAAGTAACCACAAAGATAAATTAATCTAATTGATCAATGGGTGTACTCTGATTGGGATTAATACCAGGATTTAGCCCCATGTTTTATGAATAAGATATTAAAGTATAGTCATTTATATGTGATCTTACTTTTATTTATAAACTATCTTGACTTTGATTTCTTTCCATAAGAAGATGGGGTAGTATAGAGAAAGTGTGAGCGTACCGTCCTTTGTCCAGCAGATGCCAGTAGCATGCATGAGCCTCCCTCTCCAGTAATGAACACTGGATCAGTTACGTTTGATCACAACATGTAGCCACTCACCTCAAATGTTTATACAGTGACTCTTTTTAGCAGCAACCAGCCAAAAAGCATGAAGCCTCTCTTTGTTCTTTAGAGTTGTTGCTGCCCTTTTCTTTTCTGTAGAAACAGCCTTATCTACTTTGCAAGAAACCAAAAGATTTCTTTAAAAACAATGCTAGAAACTGAAATATGTGTCCAATGGAAACTTCAGCCTATTAGATCCCTTTGTGTTTTTTCCCCTTGATGTTCTGAAATCACACTGAAGCGGTATGAAACATTAATTCTGAGCACCTGAATTCTTGTAGTAGATTTATAACGGCTTAAAATGTCAATTTCATCTTTATTTTTAGTACCTGGCAAGTAGGAAATATAGCATCACACAGTTGATACAAGAACTAATAGTAAAGTATATGCCTGCTGAATTATCTGAGAGAAAAAGAATTAATGATGAAGAAATATCTGAACATGCAAGGCAAGTTTTATTATTATATGTGAATACTTCTTATTTTTTGCGCAATTTTTTTTCTTATTTTTCACACAAGTTTAGTAACCAAAGACTAATTTACAGTTGTATGTCCATTTTGGTTTTGGTACTTTACCCCCCCCAAAAAAAGTAAGGAAAATTTAAAAAATGGGGTTTGGAGTTACGAAGCTTTTTAAATTGTTCTTCCTCACTTTGCTAAGTCAAGTTATGTTACTACACCATCTCATTAACTAAAAAGCAGCACTTTTACAAAATATAAAATAAAGTGAGGTTATATTGAAATATTTGAATCTTGTGACTGGTATTCTTCCAGCACTCTTTTCCTTGCCTTCTTTAAAGGAGCTCAGAATAGAGTAACTTTTCTCAGCATCACTGTGATGATTTGATAAAGGTTTTGAGAGAGCCATTTCATTGTTGTTTTTCTACTTTCTCAAACCCAAACTATACATAACAACAACATACATTTGCCCTTTTAAATACACTTCTGCTACAGTTGCGTATAAAGAAATGGATGAGGGTATGATATTAAAAAGCAGAAGGTGTGGCAACCGATACTGAGTCTCCCCCTGCTGGTAATCTTTCTTCTGTGTTTCCTTAACTCGTCTTTTTCCCAGCCAGGCTTGCTTCTGGTATTTGTTTCCCTGATTGAGGAAAATATCAGAACAGGAGTGATTGTGAAGAAGTACAGGTTGCAAAGCGTTTACCACCTATCTACACCATACTTTTCTTAATATGTACTTAAATCATACTTTCATCCACAGGCAGAAGTTTGCTGCTATTGCCTCAGCAGTATTAATTTGGCTTATACACTGTACCAAAAATTATTGCATAAGTTCATTAGTTCATATTTTGGAGAACATTTTTTTCATTCCTTTCTCTTAAAAGAAAATGGCACATGACAGTTATTGATGGGTCAGGAGGCAACTGGAAGTACAAATCTTGTGTATATAATCAAAATGCAACGTATAACTTTTTTCATCCATTCTTGCTGTTGAATACATTGATAACAACCAGGGTAAAAACAAGGGAAGTGTTTCTGCCAATGTAAACAGCCATCATTCATTTACACAATTTCACAATAACAGAATTAGATTTTTATTGATTTAAAATGCTGTAGGATTTTATCCTTTTGTATTGTTAGAGACTAATAATGCAAATGAGTGTGCACACAAAATGACTACCTTTTAATTGTTGGAAAGGGACAATATTGGTGTATTTTTAGCTCACCTGGCAGCATAATTGTGAACAGTGGTCCACGCAATATGATGTAATGCATTGGTTAAAATTTCTGAGCTGGTGATTCATTAACTTCTTAAAAAATAAAAACGTTTTTGTAATGGTAAGGAAAGAATATCTGTGAAGACTGACCTCCTTCTTGAGTTACTACTGTACCCTTGCAGAAAGATGTAACTTTCAAAGTATCACCATAATCTTATTTTATGTATTTTATCTTCAGCTTGACCAAGAATGTTCCAGTCTTTGTTTGCACTATGGCCTACCCAACTGTGCCTTGTCCCCTTCATGTGTTTGAACCAAGGTATCGTCTGATGATTCGAAGAAGTATTGAAACAGGGACAAAACAATTTGGGATGTGCGTTAGTGACCCCCAAAATGGGTATGTCTCTATTTCACAATACTAAGAAAAACTAAGAAAAATGTATCTAAGACAGTGGTTGACACAGTGACCTTTCTTTTAGCTTTGCAGATTACGGCTGCATGCTGTACATTAGAAATCTTGACTATCTCCCAGATGGACGATCTGTTGTGGATACAGTTGGATTAAAAAGATTCAAAGTACTTCGAAGGGGGATGAAGGATGGCTACTGCACTGCAGACATTGAGTATTTAGAAGATGTAAAGGTACTGAGATTTCATTTTCTCTGAAGACTTAAACAGGAGATGCTTGTTTGTTTGGTTTTTTAAAAAATGCATCTTCTCTGTAGCATTTCCCTGTTCATGGGAAACTAATTTGCCTAAAACTTTGAAAAGTTACCTTTTGGAACACAGCACCAATAATCCCACAGGCAGTTTGGCCATTAGATTCTGGAGGTGTAATCTAAAAAAGTAACTTATTTCAGTTGCAAATCTGCATGTATAGTACATATTTTTAACTTTGCTACTTTGTTTCAAAGTGAGTAGCAGGAGAAAACATGCTACTTATCATGGACAGAAAAAGAGAACAATTGTAAATGAAGGGAGACTTTTATTGAAAGAAACATTTAAAAAACCTCCTGAGAGAGCAATTGGGCAATCCTTCACACTGTGGCTTTAATGTTGAATGAGACATGGCCTTGAGCCCTTCTCTCTCTCTCTCTCTCTCTCTCTCTCTCTCTCTCTCTCTCTCTTTGTGTGCGCGCACACATTTCTTGATCACATCTACCCATTGCATGGTTCCTTTTAAAAAAAAACTGCATGTGAAGGAAACTATGAAGTGTAAGTGTTGCAGCCAGCTTTCCCTTATTTACAAACCATGAGTTAATATGTTTCTGAATCCTGTCTTTGTTTATAATACCATGATATAATGTAATTCCCTTCACTTTCTGCATGTATAGGTTGAAGATGAAGGTGAGATGAAGAAACTTGGAGAGCTCCATGATTTTGTATACAACCAGGCTTGCAGCTGGTTCCAAAGTTTAAGAAACAAATTCCGTAGTCAAATACTTCAGCACTTTGGTCCAATGCCTGAGAGGGAAGTAAACATCCAGGTACCTAGCAGCTGTGTGGTACAATTACAGTCAACCTGATCTGGGTTGCTAGTGACAGAGCAGTAATGAGACTAGTAGAAGAACTGATTTGATAATAGCAACGACAAATTAGAAAAAGAATTATTGCCAACAAAGGTTTGCTTCTGAAAAAGTGCATAGTCCCCAGTGTCGGATGAGTTGTTTTGGGCACTGAATCCTGGTTTTTAAAAAGGGGCTTTTGAGCAAGATTGGGCAACTTGTTCAGATAGTTGTCCAGATAGCACTGAACATTTTCTTTCAGCTGCTTATGAAAGAAGCCTTTGGTTTCAGCTCTGCCCTCAGGAGCACTGTTCCTTGTTGTCTCCTTCACCGGTAGAGATTGTGCAGCAGGTGGTAAAGGATCAACAATCTTTGTCATGAGCATACAAGGCCTGTCAATCTATTGGGCTCCTTGTCTTCCAAGACTAGCTTTGATGGGGTGGCAGCAGCCCTGAAGCTTCACCATTGAGACTAGATGGCAGCCACCTCAGCAGCTCATTTATGCTCGTGGAGCAAGTGGGAAGAGTAGTGACCATCAGTGGGTGGTAGCAGAGGCTCAGAGCATAAACAGCTACCTCTCAGTTGCTTCACTCCTTAATTGGTCATTCTGGTGGTTTTTGCACACTGCCAAGTAACTGGGAGAGAGGACTGTGAAAATGACCTACTGCTTGAATTGCTCCACCCAGCAATACTGGCATAGTAGCAATCAATATGGTTATTTTGCAGCATAGCATTGTCACAAGTGGGAAAGGGATGGAACTGCTTGAATGATTCTTTGGACTGACCGTGCCATCACAACTTGAAGTTCTGATGTACAGTATTATTCTCACTCTGTTTTCAATAGGAGTGAACTAGTGGCAGGGAGAAGCCTGCTGTACATTGACATGATTACAAGACAAGCTGTACTTATCACAGCCATCCAAGGCAATATTGAAAACTCCCAAGTCTAGAATACAACTCGAAAGCTGTCAGTAGGCTAGGAGTTAGGGGGAATTTGGATTCCTTTTAAGGAATTTCTGTCTTCATCTAAACTTTTTAAAAAATGAAGATTGAGGCAATCTTAATGCAATCTTATGCATTAATTACATGTCGAAAACCTGTATGCTAAGTCCTGTGTCAAAATTATCTTTGTGGTAGATTCTAAATAGAATATAACACTTCTTATTCTTTGTTTTAAGGAGACGGCTAATGGACCTGCTTGGTGTTGGTGGCTTCTGGCTGTACTTCCTGTAGACCCTAGATATCAGCTTACAGTTCTCTCTATGAAATCTTTGAAAGAACGTCTGGTAAAAATTCAAGACATACTGACATACTTCTCTAGAGATCAGTCCAAATGACCAACTGCCTGGACATTACTGAAACATTACCCTTTTCTATCTGTAACTGCAGTCGGGTTTTTTGCAGCATTTGCACTTTCAGCGCTGGTTTGAGAATTTATCAGAACTGCTTTTCCTATTTTCCTGTATGAATACTTCATCACATGGATACCTTCAGTGTGAAGGATACCACTAAAATTTGCACAGAGAAAAATCAATCCAGCAACAATGTGGAAATTTCTACGTTATTTGCACTATATACAAGTGAGAATGTATCATCCTAAGATTTCAGTATTTCCACTTTACAGCTTAAAATGGTGGAAAATATAGAATCTAAACTATCAGTCCAAGTTTACAATATTAAGGATGCATTCAAAATCTTGCTAATCAGAACTTGCCTCAGATGCAACCCTGTTGCTATTTGCACAAGTATTTAAAATGTAGTATTGGATGTTGCTGTAGCAAACTTGTTTTGTGAGTGTCTTACTCTAAATAATGGCACAAGATATTTTCGTGCATACTTCATAATAAAAATGATTGTATGGATTTAGAGCCATGTTAAAGAACAACAGAAAGATATTTCATTCAAAAAGCTATTAAAACTGTGAACATGTTGCCTATAGCTGTGCATTGAGAGACTGGTGTTGGACACATGATAACAGCATGTTGATCTGAGTATATAAAAGAATTTCTCCAGTACACAATAAACTAACAAGGGTGGCTTATAATGTACTAAACGTTGAATACACCAGTGATTCCTAAACTTTCATGCATACTGCCTAGACTCAAACTTGCAGATTTGAAAATATATTTGCATACTGTTTCTCATAGCTCTATGAATCAGCTGTGGCCTACCATACTCTTGCAGAACTCTGATATGAGAGTCTGGGAACTACTGAAACACTAGTACAAAAGTCCTACCAGTCATCGAAAAGGCCTGAAAGCATTTGGTGCAAATAGGACTTCCATGCCTTATTCATATCAATATTATACTGCAATGCAAAGGTTAGCACTCTGCTTGCCAATAGGTACTTTTGTAGTTTTCAGTTTGTGTCTGTCTTGTATGTGAATCATTTTGTAAAATATTTCTTTAAAAATCTTGCTTTTGCTAATATTTAATTTTCAATAAACCTAAAGCTTATATATTTTTAAACTTAAGTCCACTTTTTCTTACTGTTTGGGGAGTGCCTGTTCCTACAGCTTAATTGCAACATTAGGAGCTACCATAATGGGACTTAGATGGTAGTAGCAGGCTATACCTGGTCACGGACTGCATTCAAAACTGTATGGAGTGGGCATAGAACAGTTGGTAACAGGCTCATTTATTAGAAGTCTGGAGGGGGGGTTAAAAATTTGATGCAGGGGCATTAGTGCTTATAAAAATACCTTTTTGTGAGGAACTATAATTGTTTTGATGGGTAGACTTGGTTGGTAGACAGTTGCGAAATGTTTTAAGTCACCACCGAACTGAATATGTAGACTACAAACTTTCCAGCCAGATCCATATAGACCTTTCAAATCTGGAGTTAAGAACTACTTCAGCGCTAGTCATATATTTTGGCAGGATTGTTTTATGAAATGCATGCTATGACAAGTTATGCTCAACTTCTCTGATGAATGTTCCTGATATGAATAGTTGCTAGGAATGCTTCAGTTAAAATTTTGAGTAACTGATAGGTGGGGGCACCTTTTCCAAAAAAAAAAAAAAAAAAAAAGAAAAAAAGAAAAAAAGAAAAAGCTTCAAACATCAGCTTGGTTTGAAAGCCTTTTGCCAAACTGTTGGGTTTGTCATATTTTATTTCCAGTTGCATGTACTTTTAATCATGTATTTAGTCTGGAAGTTTTGTATGCTATTCTCTCATCAGAAGTAATGCAATCATTATGAATTTCCAGGCACATGATGCGTCAGATGACTCCTCAAACCTTCATGTCTTATATTTTGAAATAATCATTGTAAACCAACAAAATGGATCAGATGTCTAGTATTTCATGACTTCCAGGTGAAATGTCAACTGCATCCATTGAAAATAGCTGGAGCAGCAACAAGGCTCAACAGGGACATCTTCATGACTTTGATATTAAAACTGATGTGAATTCCTCTTAGTTAAAATGAGCATTTTGTACCAAACTTGGAAAAATAGCCTCAAAGGATCTTTTTACATGTGAAATATGTTTTTGTGTTTACTTTTTTGCAGCCATTCTTAACCACCACAATTTTAGTAACTGCTCCCTTTTTTCCTCATGGCTCTAATAGGATGATTACTACTGCCATGAATTCCATTAGCTTGCTCCTGAAAGGCAGGGGTGCGGGACACTTTGATACAGTCTTAGAAAAGCAGAATATAAATGTGAGGGGGAAAAACTCAAAGGATGTACACATAGCTACAAAGTGTAGGGTGGGTAGATTATCAAGCAGTTCAGCATTGCTGTTTTAAACCAGGATATCTATTATGAGTGTGTTTAAAACTACTAGGACATACTGAAGTGAAACTATAGACGGTGACATTTAGGTAAGTCTTTCCATGCTTCGTTTATAGCATTTTTAAAGAAGACACAGGAGTACATTAGTGAAAGCTATTTTTATTCCCAGCTGTAGTGGTTTATTTTCTGTATCTTTCTCCTCAGCACAGATAGGTCTACAAGTACCATGCCAAATTACATTCCAGAATAAGGTTGACTTTAGAAACTAGAGTTAAATCTATTTGTTATTGCTAGTCTTTTTTTTAATATAAACTTTTGGTAAATCACTAGTGGACATATTCTCTACAGGATTACACATCAATACATATAACCTGTTTTACTTAAGCCATCAAAATAGATCAGTAAGAACTATTCTATAGTAATATCTATATGATGCTGCTTCCAGAGATTAGTCTTCAGTTGTTTGGAAGAAAGATCTCACCTGTAGAGTCATCAGTTAACATCTGATAAAAGTAATTTCCTTTTATGACAAGCGTTCTTGTATTAGGAATGATACACCAACAGAAGCCATCTATGCAGTGTCTTCTCTCATCTTTTTGTCAGCCTGCTTCAAGGAGATCCATGTATTCAACATACTTGATCGCAGCTTGGCCCAAACTAAGTGATTATTCAGCCCAAAAACCTGAGCAGCAAACTGTGCAGCACCTTCAGGTGAAAGAACAGTGGAACAGCCAAGACCTGTTTAAGAAAAGAAAGGATAGT
Source organism: Urosaurus nigricauda (assembly GCA_034509955.1). Classification (NCBI taxonomy): domain Eukaryota; kingdom Metazoa; phylum Chordata; class Lepidosauria; order Squamata; family Phrynosomatidae; genus Urosaurus; species Urosaurus nigricauda. The sequence goes on along the minus strand of JAOEGL010000005.1, from coordinate 132,791,977 downwards.
TCTAGAGTTTATAGCTGTCATTGAGATATTTATACAATGCGTTCAGTGTGCATATCACATTAATTCCATAGGTAAAAATTCAGATATGCATCTTTCCTGAAAGAGATTACAGATAACGGAGATGAAACGGGCAAGATGAGCATTATAATTAACCTAGTTACATACTAGTTCCAATTACAGGTAAGGGTCAGTATTCTACATCAGCTACTCTCTTCTCTCCACAAGCCTTGATGGAAACATCACCCATGAGCCAGTCGCTGACAGAATTGGCCTCCTCCTCCCCAGTGCAGCTGATGCCTGGTAAAACAGGCTAGGGCAGGGAGTTATGATCATGGCAAGAATGTTACAATCATGACTTAAGTGATCATGAATATTGAGCAGTTAATGGTTTCACAATTGCTACTTATGATGCCAGGCATAAGCAGCATGGGGAGAAGGAGGTCCAATGTGCCAGCAATAAGAGCATGAGGGAATGACATTTGTTGCATTTGGACCAGGAAAAGTTACTGAACTGTTACCAAGTTGCTGATGGAATACTGGGCAGGGTTTCTAAGGAGTTAATGTAGTTACACAAATATGAGATGTTTAACCACTTGCTTTGGCTGAATACTAAGTATCTGTTCTAAATCTATATTTTAATCACATTTTGAGATGTGAAAATACCAGATTGCCCTGACAGCTACAGAAAATGTAAAGTTTTATTGGAAATATCTGCTAAATGCATAAAACTGATCTGACAAGTAGAGTATCAGATAAGTATAGCAGACTTGGTGTAGACATTCTCCAAGGATGTGATCCTGTGCATGTTTCCTTTGAGGTGATCTCCACTGAAAGTGGCAAATTAAGATAGCAGTTCTACTGCACATTAGACTAGTGACCTGTTTGGGCTTAAAGCATGGCATGCATCTTTGAAAATAATTTGTTTGTTGTGAAGCATTCAAGGATGACAACTTACCACTGGGCAGCCTCAGTGATGACCATATATCCTGAGCACCCCAATCTCCTGACAGTGGGGGACAGTTGACAACAGGATATGCAGTGTTTCCAGACATCACAGGTCCCAATCCATTGCTTCTCCCAGCCACTGCTATGAACACTGTAGGAATGCCATCACCTGGTAACGTAAAATGCAAAGCATTAATACCACACATGCCTAAGAAAAACCAGTTCTGTGTTCTTTATTGGATGCATGAAAGTGGGTGGGTGGCACATAGCAAAACTACTATTATGCTGAAATAGGATTAGGTTTTTGACTACAAATTCAGTTTACCTTCATATTCAGCTTTGATCCTTAGTGTCTCATCTGGTCCTTTATGAGCAGAAGTCACTCGTAACTCACAAGGAATACCAAAGTTTCCACATGCCTTTTTGATCTTCTCACAGTGAGCAAGATCTGAAGTTGAGCCCATAAGCACAACCACTCTGCCTTGGCTCTGTGGTTTCAGCAACAGCTAACAGAAAGGAAAGTAAAAGGGCAAATTAAAAAAATATTGAAAAGGACAGACACAAGTTAATAATAAAACAAGTTTAACATAAAAAAATAGCTGTTTTATGAAAGTTGATGTGAATACCTCCACTCTTTCAGCCACCCATTCAAAGTTTCTTTTCACCATCTGCAGTGCTTCAGGAGTTACTTCTTTGAGATCACGGTATGACTAAAAGACACAAGAAGAACAACAAAATCCTGTATGATTCACAAGATGTGCTCGTTTCATAGCTACTGAGGCAGCAAGTGTATGCACTTTCACAAAAAAACACAAAACCACAGAACTGTTAAACTGATCTGTATAGCTAATATACAGGTCTCCTTTGGACATCTTCAAAAAGAGTCTGGACAAGATCACAGTTCTACTGCACATTAGACTAGTGACCTGTTTGGGCTAAAACCTGTTGGGATTGCTCTAACTAGAAATCCTGCACTGAGCATGGTATTGGGCTTAATGGCCCACATGGCCCCTTCCAACTCTCTAACTGTATGTTCCTGGACTTACTAATATCACTTGAAAACTAAGTCCAAAACTATGTAGAACCCTCTTACAGCAGGGGAGTTAGTGGAATCATGACACTGCTGCTCACCCAGCTCCAGCATGACCTCTGCAAACTGAGCTACAGTATCAAGAAAAATGGAGCAGACACACAAAAGACTGAGAAACAGCACAGTGCCAATGTGCTGAAAATTTTCTACAATTTGTTTTTAAGACCATTCCATCACATCATGATATATTTGTTTGAAATATATAAAGTTAAGAGTATAGGTTGAGAAGCTAGCTAAAATATATGTACACTCCAATAGCTGTGCCATTTTTAGTCGCATTTTGATTAAAAGTTACCATGACTAAAGGCATCTTGAAGCAATGTTAAAATGGTGAAAACACCTAATAAATAAAATACTTTCAGTGCAGGTTTCCTATATTGTTTAGCTATGATACTGATATTTTCATATATTTCTAAAATCTGAGTTATAAATCATTAGAAGAATAATTTTGTCCACTGTAGACCAATTCTGCTTAGATTAATTTATTTTATTGGTGTCAAAGTATCGGTAAAGTAGCTGTAAAGTAGAAAATAGGGAAAGAATTTGGGAAAAAAATATCTAAGGAGCATTCACAGAGTAGTCCCAACTTGCCATCAAGTGAATATTGATAATTGTTCCTGACCACAAACCATCTGGCTGAGGTTTCTGAGAGATGAAGTTTGAATCACCTGGATGTAAAGAGTGACAACCACAGCTCTACAAAACAGATTTCTCTCCCTTCATAGCCAACTGTGAAACTTCAATAAGAATTCACCACCAGTACTGCTTACAGAATTTCCAGGACAGTGATCTGGGTTAGGGTACCTACCCCTTGTTGTTGCTGTGTGCCTTCAAGTCATTTCCAATTTATGGTGACTTTAAGGTAAACCTAGCATGAGGTTTTCTGGGGCCAAGAGTGACTTACCAAAGTCACCCTGTGGGTTTCCCAAGCAGGGAACTGGCCCCTGATCTTCAGAGTAGTAGTCCAATGCTCAAACCACTACACAGCACTGTTAAGATCCCAGAAACACAGCATAAAATTACCTGTTTGTCTTTCTGCTGTCTTCTGTCTCCAGATGGCCACAACCTCCAAGAATCGTTATCAATGACATCAGCAAGAACAATCTCTTTAGTAGCTACATTAACACCAAACTCAACCTAAAAACATAAAACAGAAATGTTACCTGAAGCCAGGCATTACACCACTCCTTTGAAAACAGATTTTGTTTCAGGACAACATTTTTCATACCTTCATGTCTACTAAAGTACAGTTCTGAGGCTGCCATGCTTTCTCAAGTATTTCAAAAATTGCACGGGTAGACTGGGCCATAATATCAACTTCAGTTTGTCCAATTTCAAGGCCAGCAAACCGGAATTTACTTTCAATAAGTTGCTCTTCAGACCACTGTGGATCATTTGCTGCATCATCCTGGAAAATAAAGAGCAAAAATCATTTAGATTTTCACAACACATCAGTTCAATTTTTCCACTGAGTGGAAATGAACTGGAAATTCTCACATGCACTTTAAAACATTTATTACACAAAAATGCACCATTTCGTAGTTAATGTGGTGCCACCTGGGGGCTTAAAAAACAAATGTTTATATTTAAAAAAATACAGAAACAAAGCCCTTTCAAATACTTTTTCCTACAAAAGCAAGCTTCTCTTCATCCTCAACCCTTCAGTTACATTTTTAATTTTTCTGGCAGACATGCTGCCTGATTAGCCTTTAGGATCCCAAGTGAATGTTCACTAATGAACCCCACTTTTGTTGGATTTCACAGCCCTACTGTGGAAGAATCTTTTGTGCCAATTTTAAAAAAAATAGCCATGTCAGTCACTTGGAGCATAAAAAGGAAGGAGAGAGAGAGAGAGAGAGAGGAACAGAGAAAATGAAATGTGGCACCAGCTTTTTCTATTTTGCATGAGCTTTCATGGATATAATCCCATTTCTTTGGATGTAATACTAAGCAAACTTGGTACTGCCTCTGAAGAAGTGGGTTTATATCCATGAAAGCTCATGCAAAGCTCTCCCTTTTGTTGACATAATTTCTCTCTGTTTGATAACTTTCCTTCTAACTTATTCTCCAACTGGTTTTCAATTTCCTTTGATCCCTCTCTTCTAAAACTGAAGTGTCACTCACTTCACAGCAGTATCACTCATCCCACAACTCCTTCTCTTGTCAATTCAAAAATCCACTGCTATGCTTTTATCCTTCCCCAATACAACCCAGTTCAGGGGTAAGCACTGATCTCATCCTTATTATTCCCACAGTAAACTGCTCTGGGCATTCCGCTAACTTAACTAGAATGAAGATCTCCGGGCGAGTTTCTCTAGACAGGTCAAAAGGCTGTTCCTCTGACAGAACAGAGCAGGGTTGCAAGAGGAAACGTTCCTCCTATCACATTTTTGAACCTGCATCCCTTGCACATCATCAATGGTTTAGGATGGTTTATTGCAGAAGTAATCTGAAGACTCATAAAGAGATCTTCTGCGCAGGTTTTAATTTCACACTGGCTGTAGTTGAAAAATTCATCAAGCAAGGGATCTACATGAACCCTGGTTTATTGGTTATGAGCAATGTGCTGGTGCATGCTGCATGATCATTCTTCCTTGGAGCCTGAGGGTCTAGATTCAGCTACAAAGTCTCTGATGTGTCAGTAATGTTATTTTGATGAAATCGTATATTTTTGTTAAAAGAATATTTGTATAGCTAATAATACAAGTTAGCATAAGAATGGTTAAATTAAACTCCAACTCAAATACAGTGTTTCGGAAGAAAAACTTTTCTATGTACATTCGTATAAGAAAACTTAGTTTTTTCAAAGAGTAAGAATTAGCTTTCCAAAAGGGATATCAATATTAGCTCTCTGCAAAGTAATATTTTATTACCAGTGTTACATCCAAGGTACATTTGTGTAACCCACCTTATAAAACATCTCAATTTTAGGTGGGTAAAATCTGTAGCCTTCCTTGACACCAGGGTTTCTTTTCAGGAACGAACCTGTAGCAATTCTCCTACAAACCCATTCAATTGGAATCATTTCACAATGACCAGCTATAAATGCTGTGTCACTATGCTTTCTCACAAAAGCAGTCTTGATTCCTGGAGGAGTAAATAAATGAAACCATAAATGAAATGTGTTTATAAATTAAAGAGTTGAGAATATTGCTATCATGTACAAATATTTATGTGCAAAATCAGTTAACCACAGCAACTTGCACAAAAATCACCTGCAAAAGCACAGAAATGTAAAAAGCAGCTAGAAAGGGTCAAATAGTATAGAAAGAAGTCATAAACAACTACTTGGGGAAATAATTTTAAGAAGGAACACAGTGAAATCACCTCCCCTTCATCACAATATTTTAATATTGTTGTACTATTTTTAAATTGTATTGTTTTATACTAGTTGTTTGCCACCTTGAGCCCCTAATATTGGGGGAAAGGCAGAATATAAAATAATCATCATCATTATCATCATCATCATCATCTTTGAGATGCAGCAGGCAATACAATGAAGGAAAGCCAAGCAGTCAGTATAGTATAGTGGCTAGTGCTGGATTTAGACCAGGGACTTCTAGGTTCAAGCTGCTATTCGGCACTGAAGCTTACCAGATAACCTTGGACTACACAATTCTTTCAACCTATTGCTGCAAAAATAAAACTGGAGTGGGTGGTGGGTGGGGAGTAATTGTGTATCCTGCTCTTAAGTCCTTGGAAGAAATGTGTCTGAAAGATTTAGGCTGCATCCACGCTGCAGAAATAATCCAGTTTGACATGAAAGCTATGTCTCAAAGTTATGGAATTCTGGGAACTGTAGTTTTGTTAGGGATTTAGCCTTCTCTGCCAGAGAATTCTAGTGTCACGACAAATTCCTAGAATTCAATTCCTACAATATCTAGAATTCAAAAGCATTGAGCCATGGCAGATGAAGTGGTGTCAATCTGGATGGATTATTTCTGCACTGCAGATGCTGCCTAAATTAAACAAATTATACAGCAATTTCTTTCCCAAAGGGGTACCATACTGAGAGTGCAGAACTGATCTTGCAAGACCAATATGGAAGAGAAACAAGAACAAGATAGGAAAAAGCTGAATATACTAACATACACACTCTGAAAGGATTTGACCAAAATGTAATGTTTCTACCAAAAAAAAAGGGGGGGGGGCAAAACTTTGTCTACTCCATTCCCAGTTTTTATTTTTCCAAGTTTTCAAGTGTAAACTCAATCTTTATATGTTATATTTTCCCACTGCATCCCTCCACATTCCCTTTCCTTTCTATCTAGCATTGTTTTCTAATGTCACATCTGGTACAAAAATTCTACCTTTCAGGATCTTGGGTAAGAGTAGGGATTTCAAAAGACTGATAACCTTGCTGAATGGGATGCTGGGTGAAGTTTATTTGCAACCTTTGTACTCCCAAAGAACCTATGTAACTGAGGGAGGTGGGATAAATGGGGAGATTTTCCATTGGGAACAGTGGAAGGAAGGAAAACATTCACCAGTAAATAATTCATGAGGAAACATTTCAGAGCAGGAGCACACCAAATAAGTTAATTTTTAAACCATAAAGGTTACTCAGTACTAAGATTTGATCATAGTACACTGAAATGAAGCAATTTTGAGAGGCTCATCCTGATAAACGGATACTGGATGGGCTGGATTAGAAGTGCTAAGTCTGGGAGATCTTATAACCAGACGGCATGTACTGTATATTTCTGTGGACTTATAATTTTTTTGTACTTGAAGCTACTGTTATAGTTATCAGAGAATGGGCATGCCTCATGCCAGAGATGGGGGGAGGGAAGAAGCCTGGAAGATATATGAATGATAGGCTGGATTGGTTAGTCCCAATTAGAAAAGATCAACTGTTGAATGAAGGGTCAACGTGTAAGGAAATCCAACTGATTCAATGGCTATCCTTTAGTTGGAACATTAGGCTTTTAAAAATGAACAAAAAAAAAACCTGTTTAAAATCTATTTCTCAGATCACATGTAGTGTTCAGAAGAGGAACTGACTAATTCAAATCACATCTGAGCCGCAAATTCATTAGTGACTGTAAACCATTCTCTCTCTCACACACACTTTCCCTTGCCCCATCTTCAGTATGATTATTTTTTTAAAAAGGCTTGTCTACCAAGATTGTTCCTGTGAAGTATTTTCAAATACTGAAATAACTATATAAAAGCTAAGACATGATCATGATTTTGGAAAGCTCATTTTGGACAGTGCTAAGAGTTTCAGGTTTGTGAAATCGAAGGTTTTCATGGCAAGCATCCATAGTTTTTTGTGGGTTTTTCGGGCTATGTGGCCATGTTCTAGAAGAGTTTGTTTCTGACGTTTTGCCAGCATCTGTGTCTGGCACCTTCTCTGAAGATGCCAGACACAAATGCTGGCAAAACATCAGGAACAAACGTCTAGAACACGGCCACATAGCCCGAAAAACGTGTAATAAACTATAGTTTGAAGTTTCTTTTCATTTTGTTTGGCTAGAAGTAAGGCATAATGGTGCCTTAAATCCTACTGCCTAAGTTTTCAATTTTGTCTCCAGATGTCATTACAAGTACTAAAATAATGCTTCTTAGGCTATTTGGTATGGGTAACTAGTAATTACTTTCTCCCAATGTGCCAAGGATCAGTATCATATTAGTATCCACTTGCTACAACTGTTTCTTTCCTGGAAATTCACCACGGACTGATAGCTGACAGTTAATGGGATGACACAGACCATAAGAACCACCACTTTAATAGCATTGTACTAGACAACATTATGTATTTTATGAGACCCATCTCTGATGACTGAGACTTTTTTTCCCCACCACATTTTGTTGGGGGACAGGGAGTGTATTTGTGTACTTTTCATTCTAAAGCTGGCAGGGAGAGAAATAATCAGTTTTATTGTCTGCAGTGCAGCCCAAGGATTCCCAAAACTTACCAGCTTCCTGGAGCAACTGAAACACAGTGCATGTTGTGGTGTTTGAAATTGCCGCCTTCCCCTCCATGAGATCCTTTCTAGCTGCATTTCCAGCAGTTATCTGGTCTTTTGATTGTAAGAGAACACATCCAGGGAGGCTGGGCAATTCATAAACCTCCTTTGTTTTCCCTTCATTTATTTTTTTGCCTAGTTTAAGTTCTGCAGAAAGATGGAAAAAACAGTTGTCAAGTTTTGCAACCTGCTTTGAGACATGCAATCTCAGTTCAACAAATTTGTTTGTGTGTATTGTAAGGCTAAATACAATTAGAATTCTGTCAAAGTACATTGAAGGAAGCAAATAAATATCTGAGACTGCAAAGAAATTTCATCTAACAATACTGATAAATCCTGCTTACAGAATTGTTCTGTTAAACTTTACATATGTTTTACATGGGGCTGTTCTGAATACAGCCTAGGAAATAAAAAAGGGGGGTTGATGAAACTGATTTTCTGGAAACGTTCTTTCTGAAACAGGTCATATGTCTGGCTGGCGGAGACCCTAAACAGGAAGATCTGAATATTTAGATATATATTTAGATAATAGAATCTTTGTAAAGCTTACAATCAGCACCTCCCATTAAGAAAGCATGGAAATTACATGCACATCATCACATGTGACAGTCACATGAATTTCCACATCGGAGTGCCTTAGACAGTACAAGTGTTTGCACACATGTAGCGTGTACAAAACAGGAATTGTGTGGGGCTCAGCATCATCACCCCCTGAATATTAAGACATCTTCAGAGTAAGCAAATGAAGTGAAAACTGATTCCAGGAGGATCATGACAGACAATATAAACACCAGTTTTCCAAGAAAATTGCAAGTTCCTTCCAGCTCTACACATTGCACACAGAATGAGGTGGTGGAACGTCTAAGAAGATATAGGTAGACTATGGTCCAAAACACATTGCAGAATTAATCCACTTTGAGACTGCTTTAATTTCCCTGGCTCAATGCTAGGGAATCCTGGAAACTGTAGTTTTGGGAGGCATTTAGCTGTCTCTGTCAGCCACAATAAACTACAGTTCCTAGGATTCTCTAGCACTGAGCCAGGGAAGTTAAAGTGGTCTCAAAGTGGATTATTTCTGCAGGGTGTTTTGGACCTATATCATTTCTGACTGCATGGGAGGGAGGAGAGGTCTGTACAGTTTTGGATTACAACTCCTTGTTCCTCACACGACCATCCGCATGGTCACTGGCCATCTTGGCTGGGGGATTCTGGAATGCGTACTTCCAAAAGAGTACCCTCTCCAAACTTGGGGTACAGATTGAATGCTTTCTTATGCACATTAGGGAACATAGTTTGACTCTTGACAACCCAAACGTGAACTATCATGGGGTTTTCTTGGCAAGATTTATCCGGATTTTTGTCATGGTCTTCCCTGGAGGCTGAGAGAGTGTGACTTGTCCAAGGTCCCCCAGTGGGTTTCATGGCTGAAATGGGAATCAAACCCTGCTCTCCAGATTTTGGTCACTGCACTACACTCTTACAATGTTGCTATTCTACTTTTACCACTCTGGCTGCCTCCTGTGGCATTCTGGGATTTGTAGTTTCAAGAAAGGCCTTTAGCATTCTCAGCCAGAGAGCTCTTAAGCCTCACTAAACTACAAACCCCAGAAAGCAACAGGAGGCAGCCAGAGCAGTAAAACTGGAATAGCAGCAGGTTATCACACGGGAGGAATTTCTCTCAATTGCAAATGGAGCCAATTCGCAATGACGTGAATTTGCTAGTTTAGTGAATTTACGTGAAATCTGACTGCGTTCTGAATGCGTTCAGAATGACTCCCCATTTCCTAAAAATGAACCCCCATTGCCCGAAATTGTGTGAGATACTCTAATACGCAATTACGTGAAACCCCATGATTGCATTCGGATTGCCATTGCATTATACCCCCAAATTCTGTCGTATGATAAACACCATCGTAAGAGTGTAGTGCCACAATATCAGTACCCCAAAACTCCAACCAGGTCATTAGGTGGGGGCCAAAGTGATCACCCGCCAGCAGCAACTTCCTTCTACCAGGGCGGCCAGACTTGGTCCTCCTTTTCCAGGACATGTCCTCCATTCCAACCCTTGTGTCCAGGAGGAATGCCAAAAAGTCCATTTTCAGCACGAATGTGCTTCTCTCTAGTAGATTTCTAAGCACTGTAGGAAAGGGGAAAGGAGAGAAAATCCCCTCATCCACCCAGGGTGACTAGACGTCCTCCTTTTTCCAGGACACGTCCTCCATTTTACCCTTGTGTCCAGAAGGAATGCCAAAACGTCCTCCATTTTGAGCATGATCAGGCTACTCCTCTAGTAGTTTTCTAAGCACTGTAGGAAAAGTGAAAGGAGAGAAAATCCCCTCATCCACCCAGGGTGACTAGACGTCCTCCTTTTCCAGGACCTGTCCTCTATTCCAACCTTGTTTCCAGGAGAAATTCCACTATGCCCTCCATGTGCTTCTCTCTAATACTTTTCTCAGTACTTTAGGAAAGGAGAATCTCCCCTCATCCCCACCCACAGTGAGCAAACGTCCTCCTTTTCCAGGACTTGTCCTCCATCCTAACCCTTGTGGCCAAGAGGAATGTTTTATCACACTAGAGGGCAAACAGGATTTAAACAGGAATTAAACAGGAATTAAATAGGAAATGCCCTATGTTAAACATAAGGCATGTTAAATGCCTTATGTTAAACATAAGGCATTTCCTGTTTAATTCCTGTTTAATTCCTGTTTAAATCCTGTTTGCCCTCTAGTGTGATAAACCTCTCTCTCTCTCTCTAGTCGTTTTCTCAGCACTTTAGGAAAGGAGAATCTCCCCTCATCCCCACCCACAGTGACCAGACGTCCTCCTTTTCTAGGACATGTCCTCCATTCCAACCCTTGTGTCCAGGAGGTGTGCCAAAAACCTCCATTTTGAGCACAATCGTGCTTCTCTCTCATGCTTTTCTCAGCACTTGAGGAAAGGAGAATCTCCTCTCATCCCCACCCACAGTGACCAAGCGTCCTCCTTTTCCAGGACACGTCCTCCATGCCAATTCCCCAAAACCTCCTCCATTTTGAGCAGGACCAAAAAGCTTTTGTTGTGGGTGCTTTGGGAGCTTTGTGGGTTTGGTTTAGGAGGAGCAGAGCAGCAGAGAAGGGGCCATGCCTACTACAATAATAAATCCAAACCAGAAAAATAAAAAAAGGCGGGCAAAGGCCCTACTATAACTGTACTTACTCACTGAGTAACTCACCTGAGGGCTGGACTGGAGGCATATTGAGAAAGGCAGCAACAGGAGTAGCCTGGGAAGAGGAAAAAAAGGGCCAAGAAGAGAAAGGTGAGAGAAGCAAAAGGAAGAAAGAGACCTTGTTTGCAGAGTAATACAATTTAAGCCCCAAAAGAAGGAGGGCTGGAAGAAAAGGCCCAAAAGAGGGGTGGAGAGAGGAAAGGAAGACACCCCTCCAAGCCTTCCAATGGCTGCAGCTCCCCTATTTTTCTCCCCCTTCTTCTTCTTTTTTCCTCTTTTCAAAAAGGAGGAGGAGAAAAAGGGAAGGAAAAGCACAAAAAACTGTAGTCTCTCCAATCCTGAAGCAAGCTTTAGGCAACACCCCTCTGAGAAGAAGCCTTTCCACCACCAAAAAAAAAAAAAAAAAAGTCAAGTTTAAACTTTAACTCTCAACTTTTAAGAACTTTAATCCCTCGCTTTTTTTTTCCTCCCCTGCAAGCTTTCCTGCATCCACACTGCAGGACTAACCCGGTTTGGCCCCGCTTTCAGTGTCTTGGGGGGGGGGGGTCTTCAAGGCTATGGAATTCTTAGCTATAACTTTTTGGGGGTTTGAAACTATATAACTGTGTGGTTTCCATGAAGGGATACAAAGTTAGGCCTCCTTATCTGGGAAAGGGGCCTAAAAATAAAATGGTGGGGGACCATGCTGCTGCTGCTGCTTCTTCAGTCCTGCTCAAAATGGAGGGCCTTTAATGGAGTCCCTCCTGGAGAGGAGGCAGAAGGGGAAGAAGAAGGCACAGGTCCCCCTGGAAAAGGAGGACCAACTGTGGTTTTAAAAAATAAAAGCTGGGGTAAAAAAAATACTTATATAGGATACAAATAAATATAATGTAAATATAATAATAATAATAATTCATACTTCTTAAGTCATGCCCAAAATGGAGGAGAGTTTGGAACCCCCTCCTGGACAGAATGGAGGACAGGTCCTGGAAAAGGAGGACCAAGTCTGGCCACCCCGGTCTCTCTCTTTCTCTCATATAATATATATATGTATATATATATGTGTGTGTGTATACTATATATACATATATGAATCTCATATGTGTGTGTATATATATATATATATATGACTCAAATATATATATATATATATATACATGTCTATATATATGTCTCATATATATATGTATATATGAATCTCATATACAGTATATGTGTGTATATATATATGTGTGAGTGTATGTCTCATACGGTATATACAGTATATGTATATATATATATGAGTCTCATATATGTGTGTATATATATCTTGTATATATGTATATATATGTGTGTATGTGTGTCTTAAATATACAATATACATATATATGTGTGTGTATGTGTTGCATATACAGTATATGTGTATATATTTATGTGTGTGTGTGTATATATATATGTCTCATATATACAGTGTATATGTGTGCGTGTTTCGTATATACAGTGTGTGTGTATACATATATATATACACACACACATATATGTATATGACACACACACATAAATATAGGAGACCTTCTGAGATGTAACTACTGAAATACCCCATCACATAAGATCCTCACTATAGTTGAACTTTTCGTGCAAAGTTACTCAGAATTAATCCTGTACGACTGAGAAAAAAAAATACAGGCATCCTAATATATATATATATATATATATGACATAACACTTGATGCTGAGCATAACAGCTTCATAATATATTACAAGGGTTCCCTGAGCTGGATCTACTACAACTCAAAATGGAAAAAGTGACTAGAACATAACAAAGGCTGTAAGGAACCAGGAGGGGGGAAAAAAAATATGTTCTGAAGACTCTGAAGCATGAAAAGTAAGATTGCAGTGCAGAAGATACATACACAGGTATATACACACATACACAGCCCTCTTAGTGTGGGTGCAAGAAGTGTGTGCCCTACTGCTGCTGCTGCTGCTGTGTGCAATGGTGCATGATGTAAATAATAAGGCAGAGAGGGGTGGGGAATAGTAGAGGAGGCCAAGCAACGCCCCCAGCAGCCCTTCTTTCCTCCTCCTCCTCCTTCCTTGCCCACAAGCCCAAGCTGCAGCAGAGACAGAGCAGCAGACCTACAAGCAGGAGCAGCAACGTGTGTGTGTGTGTGTGTGCCATGGAGTTCGAGGAGTTGGGGATCCGGGAGGAGTGTGGGGTGTTCGGGTGCATCGCCTCTGGGGTCTGGCCCACTGAGCTGGACGTGCCCCATGTCATCACTTTGGGGCTGGTGGGGCTGCAGCACAGGTAAGCTCCTCTATGGGGAGGAGGGTCACACAAGCCTTCTTTTTTTGGGGGGGGGGGGGTGGCATTGATTTGAAAGGTCTGTTTTAAGGGTCCGGTGTTGCTGTGATCCTCATGGGAAGAATGCACTTAACAACATGTGTGCAACCTCCAGACCATACTTTGAAAACACTCCTAACCTTGCAGACCATCCAGTCCCATGTGTACTCCTCAGTGGGATTTGTTTGGGAAACTTGTGAAGGACCTGCAGCACTGCTGCCTAAGGAGGTCCTTGCCTTTTGCTGCTGTTTCTCTCTGCACTGATTCAGTGGTCACCCTACAGGTAAGTCTGCAGCACATACTAAGGTTTCCCATAAGTTGTGATGGAGGGGCCTTCTTCTTCACTGATGATCCCTGGTCAAAAGGTTTGTGGCTGCATTTTTAACCAAGCAACGATTACACTGAATCTGGTCAGCCTCCAGATCTTATGATCATCATATTCAGAGCACAGTCGTAATCTTATGCACAGCAGCCACCCCCCAAAATCCTACAGTTTAACCAATTGTTGGAGTGTTTTAGAATCAGAGTTGGAAAAGACCGCAAGGGCCATCCAGTCCAACCCCATTCTGCCATGCAGGAACTCTCCATCAAAGCATCCACAACAGATGGCCATCCAGCCTCTGTTTAAAGATCTCCAAGACCTACCACACTTCACTCTCAAACAGCCCGTACTGTCTGGAAGTACCTCCAAATGTTGAGGTGGAATCTCTTTTCCTGTAGAAAACAACCATCCATTGTTCCAGGTCCTATTCTCCGGAGCAGCAGAAAACAAGCTTGTTCCCTCTTCAATATGACATCCTTTCAAATGCTTAAACAGGGCTATCATATCACCCCTTAACCATCTCTTCTCCAGGCTAAACATACCCAGCTCCCTAAGTCTTTCCTCATCAGGAGGAACTTTTAGGTCCCTGGTAGGGCAAGTCACACTCTCTCAACCTCAGGGGAGACGAAGGCAAACCATTTCTGATGAAATCTTGCCTAGAAACCCTGTGATAGGGTCACATGGAAAGCACGCAACAACAAAGAATTACTTGGTTTGCTGCATTCTTGAGCAGAAAAAGGTTTGACGTTTTGTTTCGTTCATGTTGGTTTTGCCTGTGCAAACACGGATGGGAGCAATGTGCAACTCCACCATGTCTGACAGCAACATGTGGATATGTTCTGTGACAATAAACCCACACTAAGTTGTTGTTGTGTACCTTCAAGTCATTTTTGACTTATGGCCACTCTATCATGGGGTTTTCTTGGCAAGATTTCTTGAGAGGGGGTTTGCCTTTCCCTTGCCCTGGGGCTGAGAGCATGTGACTTGCCCAAAGCAGGTTTCATGGCTGAGCTGGGAATCAAATCCTGGCCTTCAAAGTCACAGTCCAACACTCAAACTATTACACCATGCTGGCTCTACTGCCAATTGTGATTTCTTACTTCTGTGTTTCTTATCCCCTCCAGTCAGAGTTTGGAAAAGTGGCCATGCTTGCTGGAGGGTTTTGGATTTTAACATTTCTGTGCCCTGGTGCACATATGAATGGTCTTCATATACAATACAAGTTTCTCCCTTATATTTGTCTATATATATATGTTTGCAGCAAAGTGGCGTGTCTGAAAGAGGCTTCAGTGTCCAGTCACTGCAGGGCAGGGTGAGCATGAAATTCCTCAGTTTCTGTGTATTAGTTCAAGGGTAGTTGGTAGTTCACTGCAAGTTCAAATAGGAGCAGGGTACCTTGGAGTAAAGAGCTTGTGGTGTTGTTGCATAAAAGGGAAACACCAGAACAAAATGTGAGTGTACCCTCATCCTGAATCAGACTGTTAAATCTGTAGAGAGTTCTCTATTTCTGTATTCCTCCCTCTCTTTGGTGTACACCATCCTCGCCAGTATTAATGTGTGGGAAAACTGATTGTGTTGGACCAGAAGCCCTTCTGTTCCTAGCCAGCATGATGGCCATTCTGGGAGTACAGTACAGTACATCAGACCTGGAGATGTCAGGATTAGGAAATGTGGCCTATATTGTGTCTTTCCATAATTCCTGCTTCCTTTGTCTAACTTTAAAAAAAAAAAACCAGGTCACTTACAAATTCCTTCCTTGGGATGGGGGTGATCCTCATTCTTGTTTACCCATTAGTTTGGCAGGATTGTGGTGGGAAACAATTACTGGTTAAATGGTAAAAGTGCCCTTGTAAATGCTTGTAAACAGAAGTGTCTGTTTGCTGACTATCATCAGCAAAAGTGTCTGTTTGCTAACTATCATCAGCAAATGTATTAAGAACCTAAACAATTACTGGTGTGTAAATCCTATAAAATCTAGCAGGATTTGTAGGTAAAGATGCACAGCCAGCCTGGCATGGTGGTTTGAGTGTTGGACTGAGACTCTGGAGACCAAGGTTCGATTCCCCATTCAGCGATGAAGCCCACTGGGTGACCTTAGGCAAGTCATTTGCTCTCAGCCTCAGGGGAAAGGAATGGTAAACCTCTTGCTAAGAAAACCCCATGATAGGTTCTCTTTGGGGTTGCCATAAGTCGGAAATAATGTGAAGGCAAACAACAACAAAAGATACATAGGATGTTGCTGGACATCTCTCTTTAAGACTTGCTTCTGCATCAAAGACTCTCTAAACTACTTTACTTTTTCAAGCCGGCACCGACCCAAAAAATAATCATCTCTGTCATGTGCAAAATAATGCACTGCATAACTGATGATTAAATTTTCAAAATCTATAGGCTGAGATTAATTGTATCACTGTAATGATAACACCTATCCTTGACTCTCTATTGTCCCTATAGCAGACTGGCTCTTCCACGTTCATTCATTTTGCTATTTGTTGCTCTTAACAAAATCCGCTACTTATCTACTCATTGAGTAACATCTCCTTAATGACGGACCTTTCCCTCCACTTCCATTTATTTTAAAACACTTATATACAGCAGGGTGAGAACAAGATGCTGTTGAACAGAAGTTCTCAACATTCCCCACTGTTGTCTCTGCTGGTTGAGGCTACTGGGAGCTGCAGTCCAACAACGGTTGGAGGACCACTCCATTCTGATAAACCAACACCATGTAAAAGCAGTATTCACATGTAACCATTTAAAGGAGAGATGGGGAACCTTTGGTTCCCCCAGATATTTGGCTTACAAATCCCCTCAGCCCCATCCAGCATTGGCAATAGCAAGGGAATGAAGGAGTTGTCCAAAACATCAAGAGGGTCAAAGATTCCATCACTCCTGCATTTTTGCTATTTCACAAAGAGCAACAAGCTTCTTATTTGTAGGCTTGTGCACTCAAACCTTATGCTTTTTTTGCTTTGTCACATTTGTAGGCTTGTGCATTCAAACCTTATACTTTTTTTGCTTCTGTTTTCAGCTAACTGCAGTTAAGTATTATGTTCAAACATAGAAAATTGGTGGCTATTGTTGACTCTGGTTTAAGAAAACAAGCTAATCTGTAGTTGGTGTTTCCTATGGTCTAGAAAAGCAACCAAAGGTTGAGAACCACTGCTTTAAATCCTTTGCTATATGCCCCTATGTTATACTCGACTTAACCATGGGTCATAGCAAAATCCATAATTTGGGCCCTAAAATTTGCACATGACTTATACATGAGGTTGATTTATAGTCAAGTATATATGGTAGACATAATAGCTCTCTTTGAATGATCACTGATGATCATGGAGTCTTCTTTGCCCCTTCTGTTATGTTAAGCTAGAATTCATATTTTTGTACTGGAAAACTGACCTTAATTCAGTTTAAAAACCAGGAAAATAAGGCAGGATATGATCTAGCAATGGATATGATCTCTACGCTGCTAAATTCTTCCAAACCTACAACCTGTTCTCTTGATCCTATCCCCTCCCATCTTCTAATCTCTACAACCCCTTCTTTTCTGCCCTCGCTCCTCCATATCTTTAATCTTTCTCTCTCCTCGGGTTCCTTCCCTTCTGATTTCAAACATACTCTGGTTTCCCCAACTCAGAAGAAACCCTCTCTCGACCCCTCTTCTTTGTCTAGCTATCATCCGATCTCTCGTCTGCCTTTCCTCTCTAAGGTTCTGGAACGGGTAGTTTATTCTCGCTGTCTTGAGTTTCTCAAAGCCAACTCCATCCTGGACCCTTTTCGGTCTGGTTTCCCCCCACGGCACTCTACAGAGATGGCCCTCACCAAGATCTCAAATGATCTCTTGTAGGCCAAGGTGAATGGCCTCTACTCTATTCTCATTCTTCTAGATTTTTCTGCGGCCTTCGACACTGTGGATCACTGTCTCTTGCTTGACTTACTTTCTGACCTTGGGTTCTCCGACTCTGTTCTCAGCTGGTTTTAATCTTACTTGTAAGACCGATCTTTTGCCGGGGTCACAGGTGGTCAGACTTCCTCCTCTGTTCCCTTATCTGTTGGAGTTCCTCAGGGCTCTGTCCTGGGCCCCCTCTTGTTCTCTCTATACACATTATCCCTTGGTAAACTCATCAGTTCTTTTGGTTTCGCCTATCATCTGTATGCCAATGACACTCAGCTTTATCTTTCTACCCCTGACCTTTCGCCAGGGCTTGAACAGCAAGTCTCATCTTGTCTGGCTGCCATCTCTCAGTGGATTCGGCATCGGTGCTTGAAGCTCAACTTGTTTAAGACAGAGCTTCTTATCTTCCCACCTAAGCCCCCCCTTCAGTACTCCTTTTCTCTTTCTGTTGACGGCACTTCTATTCATCCTGTTCAGCAAGCCCTCAGTCTTGGTTTCATCTTTGATTCTTCTCTGTCATTTATTCCCCAGATTCAGACCACCACCAAGACCTGTAGATTCTCTCTTTACAGCATTGCTTAAATCCGTCCATTCCTCTCAGCCTCCACTGCCAAGACTCTGGTCCATGCCCTAATGGTCTCGTGACTAGATTATTGTAACCTTCTTCTGATATGGCTTCCTCTCTCTCACCTCCATCCTTTAATCTCTGTCCAGAACTCAGCTGCATGTATTATCACATCTGCTTGCCACTTTGACCATGTTTCTCCCCTCTTATCCTCCCTTCACTGGCTCCCCTTCCCCTTCCACATCCAGTACAAGCTTTTGTTACTGACTTTCAAAGCCCTCCACGGACTGGCCGCTCCTTACTTGTCTGACCTTCTTTCTCCTCACACTCCTTCTCGTACCCTCTGCTCTGGTAGTCGAGGTCTCCTGTCCCAGCAGAGGATTTCCACTGCTCTGTCCCGGATTCGTCCCTTCTCACTTGCTGCCCCTTACTCCTGGAACCTTCTTCCCCCACATACACACCTCATCACTTCTCTAACCAAGTTCAAAAGTAAGTTAAAGACTATATTGTTTAGGGAAGCGTTCCCAGGACTTTGCCATCTGCCCCAGGATTCCTCCTCTTAACTATGTATTAAGAACCCGTGCCCTCCCTCCAGTCCATCTGCCTTGGTCCAGGCCCCAGAGGAAGAGAAGAACCACCGGACCTCATCCCCTTCCCACCACCTTCACTTTTCCTTTTGTGTTGTCTTTTAGACTGTAAGCCTGAGGGCAGGGATCCATCTAACTATAAGATTGTATGTACAGCACTGCGTAAACTTACAGCGCTATATAAATAAAATTAATAATAATAATAGCAAGAGCACTTGACCTGTGAATGAATATCACAATGAATGAAGTATGAGGCTACATGGTAGAATGTAAAGGTACAATCCAGCCCATGTTGAGCATTTGATTCAAGTCCTAATATTGGAGATACATAATATGCACATAGAAATCAGGCAAAAATACATCCAAATATATCTCATTCTATTTAAGCATATTTGTACTCTTTTCTCCTGTTGCTTGTACTCTCATTTTACTGACTGTACCATAAGATTTTAATTGTTTTTCAGATGTGCCCATCAGACCAATTCCTATGTGTTGCTTCATCTTCAAAATCTCACACTTAAATGAATGCCATTTCAATAAATGTTTACTGTGCCAGCAATCTAAAGATAGCTACATTAGGTATTCTCTGCCATCTAGTTAACTCTATGTACATACATTTTAGGCTAAGCAGCTTGTTTACTGTTTCCTCAGCCTTATAGATTCCAAGTCCTAGTCTCCAATCCTAAGAAAATTTTCTAGGAAAGAAACCCAACAGGAACTGAATTGGATCCATTTCTGTAGAATTTTAAATCAGATTATTAAAGCCTTTCATTCTTTAACTTCGTTCAGTTCATTTGTAGTCATGAATGATGAAATTAGAGGATCATAAAATTCCTGTTAAAGGAACTTACCAGTACCTCCAAAGACAACAATTCAAGGGGGTTAAGTGTGTCAAACTGTTACAGCAAAATTACAGTCTTGTAGCATGTTAAAGACTAATTTAAACCCACTCATCTTCCAGTGTATGATATATGCCATCATTTGCCAGCAATGCTCTACTGCATTCTACATATGATACATGGGCAGGCCCCAGTGCAATAGAATAAATGGGATTAATTCTGACATCAGAAATGGCAGTATTTAGAAAACAATGGCTTAAACCATCTCTCAGGGCATTTTTGGCTATGAGCTCACAGTGATGGTTCTTGAACAAAAAGAACTGCAAAGATGAAAGTCCATGCATGAAGAGGTACAGCCATTTCTCCTGTGGTTTGGATAGAGACAAAGGCTTGCCATTACAATTCATGTATTAATCAGCACAGCAGTGCAGTGATGTCTGTGTATCCACCTAACTACTGTTTGTTAATGTCCATAGTTAAAGTAATATGAATTGGTTTTACTCCCTGCATTATAGTTCCCCCTTGATTCCACCGATTAGAATCTTCTGCTTAACTGAGCATGCTTGTAATAACAGACAGCCAATTTAACTGGTGTAGTGGTTCAACAAAAACTTATTCAAAATAAAATTGTTAACCTATAAGCTGCCACAAGATTTCTACTTCCAAAAGGCATTGTTAGGATGTTGTTTCTGCTGCTGCTGCTGCTGCTGTGTGCATTCAAGTCATTTCCAACTTATGGCAACCCTATCATGGGGCTTCCATACAAGATTTGTTCAGAGGAGGTTTGCCATTGCTTTTTCCTGAGGCCGAGAGCATGTGACCTGCCAGAGGTCACCCAGTGGGTTTCATGGGCAGGTTTCCAGAGTTGTAGTTCAACATTGATTTCACTATGCCACATTGGCTCTCAGATATTAGGATACAAAATATTATTTCTAGCATTGGGTTTAGCTCTCCTTTGACTATTATTTTGGTTCAGAAATATGTATTACAGATTATCTGTTGTTTGAAAAGTGAGGCTGTCGTACTTTGGGCATATCATTAAAGGCATGACTCATTAGCAAAGACAATAATGCTAGGAAAAGTAGTGGTTAAAAGAGAGAAAGACTGCATGCCAGATGGCTAGACTCAATCAGAGAGGTCATGGGCCTGACCCTGAAGGACCTGAGCAGAGAGGAAGAGAATAGATGGTCTTGGAGATGTCTCTTTCATAGGGTCACCATGTGTAGAGGTAGACTAAAAGACATAAATCTTTAAGAAGCAGAAATTGCACATCTGCAATGTAGTGAGCAATACCTGAATACACTGTTGACTGGTGTCAGTTGCTCTACAGTGTCAAGTGTGCTGGACAAGTGTTGACTTATTATTATTATTATTATTATTATTATCCTTTATTTATATAGCGCTGTAGGTTTACACAGTGCTGTACATATAAACTTATAATTAGACGGTTCCCTGCCCTCAGGCATACAATCTAAAAGACACGAAACAAAAGGAGGAGGGAAAGGTGATGGGGAAGGGTATCAGGTCCAGTGGTTCTTCTCTCCCTCTGAGGCCTGGACCAATGCAGATGGACTAGAGGGAGGGCTCGGCTTCATAATGCACAGTTAAAATGGGCCAGACAAAGTCACACATCTGGGAACGCTTCTCTAAACAATATAGTCTTTAACTCAGTTTTGAAACTGGTTAGAGAAGTGATGAGGCGCGCATAGGACTTCATCAGAATTGCAAATAGCACGTCATATATGTCAAATCTGTTATATTGTGTATATATAAAGCACCAAGACCAGATTTTCACTGTTAGATTCAGGTTGTACTGTTGTCCTAAATGAACTCTAAATTAAGACTCTGGATGTGTAGTCTTGGATGCAGTTCACTCTGTCCGGGTCTCTGAACAAGCCAATTTCTTGCTTTAATTCAACACCATGCATAAGCAACTGGTAAATGGAAGCAAAGACAAATCCCCTCTGAACAAGTCTTGCCAAGGCAACCCTGTGATATGTTTGGCTTAGGGTCACCATAAGTCAGAAATGGCTTGAAGGCACACAACAACAGCAACAACAGAAGTGTTAATATGGCCTGTGACTAGGTCTTAGCTTTGAGAAATTAAGTAAATATGTATCTTGACCATAACAGCTTTTCTTGAGTAGCTCAGATGACCCTTTGTACTAAAGACTTCATTTGAACAGCTCACCATAGTTTTACATTACCAGATAAAGTTCCACCCATTACAACACATGGGCTTTTGTACATTAATACAAGAAGTCTGAGTCTTACTTAGCAATTCACCAATATTTAGTATACACACAAAAAGGTAAAGGTTTCCCATTTGACAAGATTGTCTAGTCATGTTTGACTGTAGGGGGTGGTGCCCATCTCCATTACTAAGCCAAGGAGCGGTGTCAAAGAGGACTCCATGGTAGTCTACAAGGAATCTCAAATTAACTTTTGGTTTGAATTCTGGTATACACTGTTGACTACAACTTTGTGCAGAAGTCTGTCCTGAATATAAAATCTGGCACCAATTTAGTTAAGATTTATCCGTATCACTGCCCCTCCACATGTCCTCCTCCAAACTCTTCTGTTATGGCTAAAAGCAATGGCAGTTTTTTAGGAAAGGTGCCCTAACAGACAGTATAAAGTCTGAAGCTATATTATGGGAGCTCTCCTTACATATACAATTTTAACATTAAAGGTGCTTTAGCTTACCTTATTACATTATACCCATGTTTAACAGCATGTACATACAATAAGTTAACAGTTCTGGCTTATGATGAACTGCATGCTATTTGATTATGTCCACTACAAATCTGTTCACTTTGTTAGGCTCTTCCATTTAGAGGAGGAGCCAATAGGAGGCACTAGATAATGTTCGATATACTGACTCTCATTAATCATGAGCTTGGTTACTATAGTATCCAGGCTTCCTGTGTTGTATAGTCATGCACCCATGGCTTGAAAATATTTTAAAAATATATAATTTCCAAAAAGCAAACCTTGATTTTGCCATTTTACTTTCCATTGTATTTAATGGAACTTGAGCATTCATGGATTTTGTTATCCATGGGAGCTCTTGGAACCAAACCCAACAGATACCAAGGGGCCATGGTATAAATGCAAGTAAAATGTTTAATACTTTTGTCATGTTGCATATTTCCTGACATTTTTGCTTGAAATGTTGTTTCATATTTTATGTTTCAAGAACACCCTCCAAATTTTCCCTGAAAATATTTATGTTGTTTTATAAATTTAGGCAAAATAATTATCAGCCTGTCCCCTTGTATGTATATATGGAAATAATCTCTCTTAAAAAAACAACAACAACCAAGACACCAAGATGCCCATCTGTCACAGGACAGAGGACTCTTCATATTGAAAACAAAGAACCTACCTGATTTTGCAAGCCTGTCCCCAAATGGTATACACCTGACTTTTTATGCAGAAGGCTGTTGTTAAAGCCCCAAATGATGGTGCAGAATATTGTCTTACTTGAACAGGGAAAAGAGTTCAAGGGAGAAAGTTGGCTGGTCATGTTCCTCTTTCTCATCTCCACAGTGAGGCAGGAACTAAGATGTGACTGCAGCAATAGGTTGGGGTAAGGTATGTGCGAATGGAGGTCAGAGCTTGGAGAACTTATCGTTTTGGGCTATATCATTCCAAATCTCCTGTCCATCCTGCTCATTGACCATGCTAGTTGGGGAATTATGGTAGTGGTAGTCTGTGGAAGTGACTTTTTTATTTTGGAGGTAAGACTGCAACTACCTGTTTTACATATGACTAAAGGCAGACATCTAATTGATGGCTCCATACTCTAATTTGGTCACTAACCAAAGATCTTTTTACATGAAAGTGAGTACTGTTTTTACTAAAATGTTGTCAGATTGCCTCCAGCATATAAAAATAAACAGTCTGCCACACAAAATGGCATTGGCTCAGACATAAACCATATGATGTAAGCTGAAGGTTTTATGAGAGGGGGTGCTTTCATAGCATCTGAATTTGGCAATATCTTAAAACCTTGCCAGCTTTTCTGTTTTAGATGTCAGTAAATGTTTCCATGCAAATTGGAAGAGGCTTCCGTCAAATCCAATGAGCAAAAATGTCTTTTGCCCAAAAGGGATATCTGACTTGGAAAGCTTTCCTGAAAACAATACAGGCCTCATGTTTTATTAAATATCTTAAGAACATTTCCATATTAATTAGTATTGGCTTCACCACGTAGATTTTTAGAGAGTAGATATGGTTTTGAAGTTGTTTGATTAAATATCCTTAAACTGTTCACTTCCCAAATTCTTCTGTTTACTTTGTAAAGCTGTAGACCCAATTAACCTTTTCCCATAGATAAGCAGCTCTTCAGGGGAACAAATTTCCCCATCCTGTCAAAAGAACACCCATGTCTTAATCATATTCATATGACACAAACTAAAGGTAATTGAGAAGTTTCTGAGGGTGTCTTGTACCCTAAATTCTAATCACTTGATTAATAGGATTAATTTTTGCTGTATAGATGTGCAAAAATCCATCTGTGGAAAATGTGCTTTATTAGATAGATAAAATCATAATGGATTGTTGCTCTGAATAGTGTAAAGGTATTCTCTTTTGACAAGGTTGTCAAGTCATTTCCAACTGTATGGGGCGGTGCTCTATTACTAAGCCAAAGAGCCAGCATTGTCAAAGACAACTCCCTGACCATGTGGCCAACGTGATTGCACAAAGCACTGTTACCTTCCCACTAAAGTGGTACCTATTTATCTACTTGCCCTTTTATGTGCTTTTGAACTGCTAGGTTGACAGAAGCTGGGACTAGTGATAGGAGTTCACTCCATCATGCAGCATTTGGGCCTCGATCTGCTGATTTTGCAATTGTCAGCCTCTTAGCTACTGAGCCACCATGTCCCTCTGAATATTGTACACAGTGTCTTATACTCCATATCTGCTTAAAACCATAATCATTTACAGTGCAGTGCAATCTGATTATGGCCCTGTGCAGACTGGCAGTTTGAGCCGGGTTGGGGGCAGAGTTGGGGCATAGTGTCTACACGATGCATGCCCCTGCTCCGCCCCCAGGGTGGTGTGGCGCCACATGCTGCGCCACATAGCATGCAGTGTCATGGTGCTCCTCTTGTGCTGCATCTGCACAACGCCGCACTGAAGGAGCACCATAAAGCTGTGGCGCTGTGGGTATCGGGCCCTTCCTAGGGTGCAAAAAGGACCTGCTTTTTGCTGCTCCGTTTTGTGTCCGGGAAAGGCCAGAACAGGGCCGTGAAGTGCAGCCCCAAAGTCTATTAATGGCTAAGTGCCATTGGCTTTACTGGAGTTCATTCCTCGGTAAATGGTGTGAACTCTGCAGTTTTAAAGTGTTAATAATTCTGTTACTGGAGCTACTTGTGTGTTTTTGTTTGTTTTGGCAGTAGGTCCTGAGTAACCTTGGGTAAATCATATCCTCAGCCTCAGCAGAAAGCAATCACAAACCTTTTCTGAGCAAATCTAGCTGAGAAAACCACATGATAAGTTCGCCTTTGGGTTACCATAAGTCAGAAAAGGACATTAAGGAACATAACAACAACAACCTTTTACTGAAGCCACTGAAATTAACATTTCCGTTCTTTTAGAAAACCCCCTTCTGTTCTCCAAGCATTAACATCTGGACTGAATAATGCACAGAAGTGTTACTATAAAAGAAATTGAAGAGTATTTTGCTATCTGCAAATATGGGAGATAATTGGATACTTATAAAACATGTTATAAAACTAGGATGCCCACCGAAGAAAGAGGACTGAGGCTATATTATTAACATCCTACTTCAGGCATTTCATCCACGTTAATCAATAAAGGAAAAAACGTCATGTGAGTCCTTGACCCAGCCAATTCTGCAACATGCATTTTGGAACAAGCTTTGGGCTTGTTAATTTTTTCCCAAAACATGCTCCATTTTGTGAAATTTTTGGCAGGAATGGGATGTCCACTGATTAAGTGTGTTTCTGAACACCTTCTTCCTCCTAGTCAGAACATGTTGGCAGCCAATATATATGATAAATTTCACTAGAATAAATGAAATTTGTCAGGGATGAGTGGGAAATACATACTCTAGATTTATCTTCAACCACTGTTACAAAAACAATACATAGTTCTTGTTCACTGTTATATCTCAGCCTCTGCTTCCTGTTATTGTTGAAGATAAATATTGTAACTTCACTTCAGAATGTAAGGGGTTTTAAAATTCCTTTCACTATTCATTTGGAGAGACAGATTTTTTTCATCTGATATCAATTATATTACTACTTGCCATTTTTTTCCAGGTTATTTGGAAACACTGCTAAAATTTTGTCAATGGAAGCCCAGAAGATAATCTTTGGCAAAATGAGTATTTTAAATTACAGGTTTAAAATAATTAAAACTGGATGTAGCCTCTGTTGAGACATGATTTTTCCCCTTGAGGAAACCATAAATCTAACTTGCAAGAGTATGGAATATTATGCCCAGTATATATGATACAGAAAAAATCCAGTCTTGTTAAAAGCAGTAGGATTTAGGATTCATCTACTAAGCTTTTCCATTTGATTTCTGTAAGAGTTAAATATGGCTTATATTCTCTGGATTGAGACCTAAACAGTTGTAGAATTTGAACTTAATTTTCCTTGGAGTTCAGAGGGAACTTTGATCAAGATGTGAGATTCAGGATGCTGCTGTGCTCTTTGTATACTGTCTTCTAAATAAAAGGGGGAGGATGCTGCTAATGATGGTCAGTTTCTCTGCTAGGCAATTGACAGCAATGAAAACCTTACTGAAAATTAAATTGTATCCCTGGAAACTCCATATATGGATGCAGTGGAATAAGGACCAAATCAGATATGTGTGCATCTTTATCAACTATGTGCTTACCAGTACAGATATAAAGGGCTGTGCATTTTAACCTTTTTACATTAAACAATGGGGGACAGGATTAAAATCCCTTTTGCCATCTCCCTTCATTTATCAGCTTTAAAATATGTTGTCTCAGCCAAGTTCTACAAGACTCAAAAGATGGTATTGCTATAGACATCTCTACAGAATCCGCAGATTGCATTGACATTCGTTTCTTGATGAACCTCCAAACTTAGGGTTCATACTTGCAACAACCTTCGCCCCAAACCACCTTTTGCTGTGCAGAGATATTTTGCAACTACTAAATAGATACCAATAAAAATGGATAGTAGTTTAGCACTATCATTACTGATAAAACCCATCTAGAAGAAAAGGTCAGTAAATAAATAACTGGTTAAGAAGTTATTAGAAAGCAAGATAAAAATCTGAATGGCCCTATAAAATAGGAAAAGACTAAAGGGAATCCTCAGTCTGGAAAGCTGAAAGAAGACTTTAATAACCAATTAATTAGAAACAGGGTTGGAACCTGTTTTCATCAGGTCCATTACTTAAAGCAAATAAATAGAGTAGGGCCTAAGTAAGTCGAGATAAATGTAATGCACACTGAACTCTTTAAGCCTACTTTAAATGTGACTAAGCCTGGATCCAACCCACTGATTTTATATGTATAAAGTTATTTGTGTTTCAGCCTGGAATATTATATTTCAAAATGTGCTTTTTAAAAAAGTGTAACACCTTCAAAGTAAAGATGCAGACATGTGACTAGGGGATCCACATAACTGATATTCAGATATTACAAACCATTTACATTGTAAGGCCAAACTACCATATCTAATTTATCAGATATAGGTACTTTGTTTTATGGCTTGTAATCCAGAAAATGAACATTGATGTCATGATTCTTTGCTGGCTTCAGCAACAGACGACCAGTGTAAGTGTATGTGACATCAAGTCAACTGTCGACTTATGGCGATCACGTGACTTTCATAGGGTTTTCTTGGGAAAGAAATACTCAGTTGTTTTGCTAGTTCCTTCCTCTGAAATACAGTCTACAGCACACCACCTAAAACAGTGAGATCAAGCTGTCTGTCAGCTATCCAGTCCTATAAATGATTAAGCTCAATGATTTCAATGGGACTTTCTTCTAGGTGAATGAATATGGGATAACAATCTATCCTTAAACAGTGAAACCATTCTTTATATTGTTTGATAGCAGATATTATTAAAACAAGAAAGACACATGATATAGGGATCCATGGGCTGCTGGCTGGGAACCCTTTCACTGCTGTCATCTGAGAGTTGTTTCACATTCCTTCAGACAATAAACTTGGTAAAGTAGAACAAAAAACAACACCAACACCAACCTGTTGTATAGCAGGGAGCACGTCATTCATTTGTGTTCTGTTGTTATCCCTCATTTCCTCCTCTTTGTAAAATTGTTCTAGAAGCATCCTTCGGTTCTTGATTACAGTATGCATGGTCTCAGAAATACATCTCTGTGACTGGACAACTATATTCTCAGAAGCACTTTTCTTAAGCTGAATAGTTGAGGGTTCTATAGGGGAGGAAGCCATTTCAGATATGTTACAGCTTTATAAAGCAATGTGTCAGGCTTAGTCTAACCTAACATATTGGGCATGTTGTTTGCGTCTTCCAGTCATTTCTGACTTATGGTAACTCTACGGTGGTAACTTATGGTAACTCTATGGTGGTGACTTAGAATCATAGAATCATAGAATCATAGAATCGTAGAGTTGGAAGAGACCACTAGGGCCATCCAGTCCAACCCCCTGCCATGCAGGAAATCCAAATCAAAGCATCCCCGACAGATGGCCATCCAGCCTCTGCTTAAAGACCTCCAAGGAAGGAGACTCTATCACCTTCCGAGGAAGTGCGTTCCACTGTCGAACAGCCCTTACTGTCAGGAAGTTCTTCCTAATGTTGAAGTGGAATCTCTTTTCCTGTATCTTGCATCCATTGTTCCGGGTCCTGTTCTCTGGAGCAGCAGAAAACAAGCTTGCTCCCTCCTCAATATGACATCCTTTCAAATATTTAAACAGGGCTATCATATCACCTCTTAACCTTCTTTTCTCCAGGCTAAACATCCCCAGCTCCCTAAGTCGTTCCTCATAGGGCATGGTTTCCAGACCCTTCACCATTTTTGTCGCCCTTCTTTGGACACGCTCCAGTTTCTCAATGTCCTTTCTGAATTGTGGCGCCCAGAACTGGACACAATATTCTAGGTGGGGCCTGACCAAAGCAGAATACAGTGGCACTATTACTTCTCTTGATCTAGACACTATACTTCTATTAATGCAGCCCAAAATAGCATTGGCCTTTTTAGCTGCCGCATCACACTGTTCACTCATGTTCAACTTGTGGTCTACTTGGACTCCTAGATCCCTTTCACATGTAGTTTCATTCAGCCAGGTGTCACCCATCCTATATCTGTGCATTTTATTTTTCCGCCCTAAGTGCAATACCTTACATTTCTCTGTGTTGAATTTCATTTTGTTAGCTTTGGCCCAGCTTTCTATTCTATTCAGGTCATTTTGAATCTTGATCCTGTCCTCTGGGGTATTAGCTATTCCCCCTAATTTGGTGTCATCTGCAAATTTGATTAGTATGCTCCCAATTCTGTCATCCAGGTCATTGATAAAGATGTTGAATAGCACTGGGCCCAGGACAGAGCCCTGTGGGACCCCACTGGTCACTTCTCTCCAGGATGAAAAGGAGCCATTGTTGAGCACCCTTTGGGTTCGGCCAGTCAACCAATTACAGATCCATTTAACAGTTCCTTTGTCTAGCCCACATTTTACAAGCTTGTTTGCAAGAATGTCATGGGAAACCTTGTCAAAGGCCTTACTGAAATCAAGATATACTATATCCACAGCATTCCCTTCATCTACCAAACTGGTAATTTTATCAAAGAAAGAGATTAGATTTGTCTGGCATGACTTGTTTCTCTGAAACCCATGTTGAGTTTTTGTGATTATGGCATTGCCTTCTAGATGTTCACAGACTCTCTGTTTAATGATCTGCTCCAGAATCTTTCCTAGAACTGATGTCAGACTAACTGGACGATAATTGTTGGGATCCTCTTTTTTCCCCTTTTTGAAGATGGGGACAACGTTTGCCCTTCGCCAGTCCGCTGGGATCTCTCCTGTTCTCCAGGAGTTTTCAAATATGATTGCCAATGGCTCCGATATTACTTTTGCCAGTTCTTTTAATACCCTTGGATGGAGTTCATCTGGTCCCGGAGACTTAAATTCATTTAGATTAACAAGGTGTTCCTCTACTATCTCTTTACTTATTCTGTGCTGAAATTCCCCTATTCTGTTCTCTGCTCCATTATCCTCAGGTTGAGCACCCTTTGCCTTTTCTGAGAAGACTGAGGCAAAGAAGGTGTTGAGTAATTCTGCCTTTTCTCTATCTCCTGTTAGCATTTTGCCATCTTCTCCACGCAGTGGCCCTACTGTTTCCTTCTTCTTCCTTTTGCTGCGGACATATCCAAAAAAGCCCTTTTTATTGTTCTTAACCTCTCTAGCAAGCCTGAGTTCATTCTGCGCTTTAGCTTTTCTGACTTTACCCCTACACATGCTTGCTATTTCTTTGAATTCCTTTTTCGTGATTTCCCCCTTTTTCCATTTCTTATACATGTTCCGTTTCAAACTTAGCTCAGTTGAAAGTTCCTTAGTCATCCATCCTGGTTTCTTGAGACACCTCCCGTTTTTCTTTCTCACTGGAACTGTTTGAAATTGTGCCTTCAGTATCTCCCTTTTGAGAAAGTCCCATCCGTCCTGAACTCCTTTATCTTTTAGTATTTCTGACCATGGAATCGCCCTCAATACTTCTCTAAGTTTACTGAAATCCGCTCTCCTAAAGTCTAGGATGCGTGTCTGACTCTGCCTGGCTTCTCCTTTCCACTGTATTACAAACTCCAGGAGAACATGGTCACTTCCACCTAATGATCCCACCACTTGCACCCCATTAACCAAGTCATCCTTGTTGGTTAGGATCAGATCTAAAATAGCTGACCCCCTTGTTGCCTCTTCCACCTTTTGGACCATGAAATTGTCTTCCAGGCAAGTGAGGAATTTGCTAGACCTTGAGGATTTTGCTGAGTTTGACTTCCAGCAAATATCAGGATAGTTGAAGTCGCCTATCACTACTACATCTCTCTTTTCTGACTGTGTGGTCATCTGTTCTAGAAAGATATCATCCAATTCCTCAGTCTGACTTGGGGGTCTGTAGTAGACTCCCACCGTAACACCCTTGTTGTTTCCCTCCCCTTTGATTCTTATCCAGATGCTCTCCACCTGGCTTCCATGATTGATGTCCAGGATCTCTTCACTGGTGTAAATATCTCTGACATATAGTGCTATTCCTCCTCCTTTCCTGTTTGGCCTATTTCTCTTAATAAGGTTATACCCCTCTATTTCCACATTCCAATCATGAGACTCATCCCACCAGGTTTCAGTGATGCCTATTATATCATATTTGCTTTGTTGTACTAGGAGTTCGAGTTCATCTTGCTTATTTCCCATGCTCTGTGCATTAGTGTAGAGACATCGCAGACCATGGTTCCCTTCTACTTGCTGCCTGTGCAAGTTTTTTTGCCTCCCACTGTTGGGTCCTTGCATTGTTTGCCTTGTTTCCTCTATGTCAGTTTGACTATTTTCGCCATCCCTTTTGCCTTCCTTATTGTCTCCCTTCCCCTCGGAACTCAGTTTAAAGCTCTCCTGATCAAGTTCTTGAGACTGTTGGCAAAAACATTTCTTCCAACTGGCGTGAGATGCAACCCGTCTGTTGCAAGAAGTCCCTCCTCATGGAACCGCAGCCCATGATCCAAGAATCCAAATCCCTCTCGGCGGCACCATCTGCGAAGCCAGTTATTCACATCTGCTATTTTCCTCTCCCTTCCTGGACCATGCCCTTCAACTGGCAGAAGAGACGAGATGACAACCTGTACATCCATTCCTTTCAGCTTCCTACCAAGCGCCTCGTAATCCCTTTTGATGTTCTGAATGCTGTGTCTTGCAGTATCATTAGTTCCCACGTGGACCAAAAGGAAGGGGTATTGGTCAGTAGGCTTGACCAGTCTTGTCAGCCTCTCTGTCACATCCCGGATCTTTGCACCTGGAAGACAGCACACCTCTCGAGACATCTTGTCAGGCCTACAAATCACTGCTTCTGTACCCCTCAGCAAGGAGTCCCCCACTACGACCACACGCCTCCTCCGAGGCTTAGCAGTGACTGTTCCCTCGGGTGGGACTCTCAGGCTCCCCTGCTCCGTCCCTGAAGTCTGTCCATGCTGCTCTTCTTCATCCTCCTTGATAAGGGAAAGCGCTTCGAATCGATTCTCTAGCTGCAAGCTCCCCGAACAATTCCTTCTTGGTTTATTTCTCTTTGTGACATTCCTCCAGCTGTCTGCCTCCTCTGTTTGGCAAGTGACCTCTTCCACCCTAGCATCTTCCTCTGCATGGTACTCATCCAAGATGGTTAGTTCTATTGTGTCCAGGAAATCCTCTTGTTCCCTAATCTGCTGAAGTGTAGCTACTCTGGACTCCAGCTGCTGCACTTTCTCCTCCAAGAGTGCCACCAACTTGCACTTGGTGCATGTGAAGTTCTCCACTTCTGTAGGCAAGAAGAGAAACATCCCACAAGAGTTGCAGGTGACCGCGGCAGATCCCTCGTTGTCCATACTGCAAAGTCTAATGCCACTTGAGCACAGTTGTTCAGTTAGAGAAAACTAAAATTCCCAAAATGGCTGCCAAGCAGCTCCTCTCCTTCTCCTCTCTCTGGCCGGACTGTTCTGGAAGGCTCTGGAAGGTGGTATATAAAGCTAGTCTGCTAGCTCCGCCCCTTGTGACTCAGAGATGTGACTCACAGAAGCTCCTCCCCTTCAGCCACGAGCACACGGTCTCAAGCACACGGTCCCAAAATGGCTGCCAAGCAGCTCCTCTCCTTCTCCTCTCTCTGGCCGGACTTATGGTAACTCTACTATCATAGGGTTTTCTTGACAAAATTTTTTGTTGGGGGTTTGCCTTTGCCATCCTCTGACGCTGAGAGAATGCAACTTGCCCAATTCCCATTGCTGAAGAGGAATTCACATCCTGGTCTCTAGCGTCATAGTCCAACACTCAAACTACTACACCAAGCTGGCTGTCTTTGGGCATGTTACACCTGCATGACATTTTGGAACTTTCTTTCATTTGTCACTTTCTTCTCTTGTTTTTTTTTTTTTTTTGGGGGGGGGGGGTAAACCCAAGTATATTCTGTAATGATACAAAGTCAGTCTATGACCAGTGGAAGATAGTATATAAGGAAATCAGTGGAGGACAGATGGAGCAAGCATATCTTTCTCTACACTTTGCAAAGTAGGATTATGTAGGGTGAAGTGCATTTAGGAACATTGTTGAGCAGCTTGCCCACACAGCTGCCCCCACAGCAGTATACACAGAGAGAAAGGGGACCACTGGGTCAGTCCTTGAGCCTCATTCATATTTTCATTCTAGCCAGGTTTTGTGTACACAATGTAGCCAACACTGTGATAGGGAGTGTGCTGTGAATTCCATCTTCAGTAATGTTTTGATAACTTTTATTACTAGAATGATATTAAGAGCAGTTCTTAATTCTAATAAGAGCAAGTTCCTGTTGATCCTGTAATAGCAGAATGAATATGTAGAGAGATCTTGTAGCACCTTTGGGACTTAGGGCCATAACAGGCTTCCATCCCAAGTACAAGTGGAAAAAAATTCTGCTCCTGTTTGGGGTGGGAAAAAAGCTGCCTGTTTGCTGCTTGAGCCAGTTTTTCACCAGCTCCAGGGCAAGTGGTGTCTAGATGACACACTTACAAGTCGGCTTTACTGGGCTATCCGTTTCAGCCCTGTGTCTCAAAGGTGCTATAAGATCTCTCTACATACTGATTCCACAGACTAACATGGTTGTATCTTTGAGTTGTAGCAGAACGAAATTCTTACCTTCTTCCAATGATTTTCTCTTGACACTCCGTGGTGTGTCTGTAGTAACTTCTGTAACTGTTTCTTTAGAAAGACAAGAATAGGTTTTCTGTTACACAGTGTATTAAAGGGCATCCTAGTAAGTTGCTATCTAAAAAACTGATACTCTAAAGCAAGAAGCATTGGGAACTTTTTGTTGTTATTGTTTGTTTTATGGGTTATTCATAAAGATTAACTGCATAATACCATCAGCCCCAATTCAACATGTAGCAAGAAAGGTTCTCAGCCACTTCATATTCCAGATAACTCAAAAGAGGATTGGGGTGGCAGCTCTTTTCTATTTGACATGAAGGGGCTCTTCAAGTTTTTGCAGTGCATAAATAACTTGTCCCCTAGTGGTGTCCATTTTTCCCAGTGTGTTAAAGGCAAAAAACAAAATTGCCAGCCTCCAAAGAAATTAACAGCTTACTTTTCAATGCTGGAAGAAAGAAGCTTGCCCTTCCATGGTATGTATGTATGTATGTATGTATGTATAAAATATTTATATTTTGCTCTCTATCTGTCTTATGTTCTGAGGGTATAAAATCAAATCAACACAATCATTTTGAAACAGTAAGCAATAATATGATTTAAAGGGCTAGAACTTATTAAACAGTTGAACAATTTTAAAGAAGACATATTAAAACTAGTTAGAATAAAGTAAAACCGTTCAGACCAATGCATGTATATAGATTTATATAAAAACAGGTCACAAACGATTCTGAAAACAACTGTGTTTTTACTTGGCACTGGAATGACAGCAACATAGGTGCCAGTTAGACCTCTAAGGGAAAGTAGGCCATAATGCAACTGGCAAAGCAGAGTACTGTATGGATCACCATAGGGAGCTTCCCCCTCTCAGCAGCCAGCTTGGAAATGCAGGGTGCTGGCCTCTTAACAGTCTATTAACATCTGTACAATTATTTTAAAAACCACATATTAGAAATATATTTACAAGACTGAGT
The DNA here is from genome assembly GCA_034509955.1 of Urosaurus nigricauda. Taxonomy (NCBI): domain Eukaryota; kingdom Metazoa; phylum Chordata; class Lepidosauria; order Squamata; family Phrynosomatidae; genus Urosaurus; species Urosaurus nigricauda. Next base: position 132,757,425 of record JAOEGL010000005.1, on the reverse strand, counting down.
CTCGTCTTAACAAGGTCTAGTCTTAACAAGATCTAAACTTCATATCTCACAGCTACACCATCTAGCTTAATTTGGGGGCATTTTTAGCCTTCCCTACTTTTTAAGTCTGGTTAAGAAAGGTTGCATGTTCTTTACGATATTTTGGGAAGTCCTAATAAAGGCATTATCTTATGTTGGATTATGTTGAAGTGTGTTCTCTCCTGGGCCCTGAACAGTTATTTTTGCTTTTTGCTGACACTGAGTTTACCAAAGTTTGCTTATTTAATTCATACTCTACCTTTCCACCAAAAAAAAAAAAAAAAATGACTTTAATAGTTAGCTATCCTTAGCCCTCATTGGAATTCAGGCTCAGGAGGAAGGGATGTATGGATAGAGTGAGTAATGCTGGTAACCTGCTCCCCGTGCTGAACCATAGTTTAACTACACCAGAGAATTGCAAGTTAAACAGCCATTATTGGGTTATGAACCCATTTTTAATAATAATAATAATAAACAATGCTGATGATGTTTATTTATAACCCACTCCTCTAGCAAAGTAATCGGAGTGGGGTACAACAAGGTTAAAAAAAAACAGACTAAAACAACTATCATGCCCCTTCCTGACCACTCCCCTTAAAATTAGATTAAACCAGAAATATTAAAATCAACAACAGTTAAAAACAAAGTGCAGTCTCATGAACAATTCTTGTGCAAATAAGCAATAGATGAAATTAAGAAAGTTAAATAAAGGGGACAACCAAGGTTATCTACCCAATTTCCGTTTCAGAGCCAGGAATTGATGGTTTTTTCAGGGGAAGGCCTGCCAGAAGAGATGCGTCTTTAAAGCTTTTTTGAAACTAGCAAGTGATGTAATAAGACACATCTCGTCCGGCAGGTCGTTCCAAAGCTTGGGAGTGGTAGCTGAAAAAGTCCTCTGGGAGGTCTGCGACAACCTAGTTTTCATTGAATAGCATGGATTCAGTGTCATCTTGTCATCCAGCATTACCCATAAAACCTCTGGGTGGCTTTGAACAAACCACATGCTCTCAGTTTCAGGGAAAGACAATGACAAACTTCCTCTGAACAAATCTTGCCAAGAAAACCTTATGGTAGATTCACCTTAGGATTGCCATAAGTTGGAAACAACTTGAGGGCACACAACAACAACAAGAACAATTAAGTTTTGCAGAGGATGTAATTAAGACCTGATCATTAAATTACTATCCCTTTTGTTCGTGTCATGCTTTAGTATCTGATACAAGACTATTTTCCTTAACTTGGCTAATTTGCATACCTGATGGATGGCTTCTCAGAATGCAGTCAATCTCATCATAAAACCGCATTTTCTTTCTTGCATTGCCATGCTGATCATTTTCTTTTTGCAGTGCACGGTATTCATATTTTAAGTTCTTGTACTTTGTGCGACACTGCTTCCAGTCTCTGTCTATTCCACCTTTCATTAGTCTTCTTGCAATCTCCTCAAATATTTCCTTATTTCTTGTTGCTCCTTCAAGCATTTGCTGTATCTCCTCATCTGCCCATATATTTATCAGAGCTCTGACTTCATTGTCACACCAGTGTTTTCCTGCTCCCGTGTCATTAATTGTAATAACCCTAAAGTGGTTCTGTGCTTCATCCAAAGACATTTGATTGTCTGAAAAAACAAAATAAAACAACTTGTAACAGATGAACATTCAAGCAGTGAAGTGAACCTAAAAAATAACCAGAAATATATTGAACTAGATTCACTTTTAGTTGGAGAGATTTCAAACAATGCCCTCAGCCATGATTGATGGCAGATATTCACATACACTTAAGGACTCTCGTCTATGTGTTTGTGGAGCACCCGAAATTGAGGACCTGCCTCACTACCTGCTTTTTTGTTCACTTTATACTGATCCAAGAACCAAATTTTTGGGATCTATACTGTCTAATTTACAGTCCAATACTATTTCTGAAAAGATTTTTTATCTTTTGTCTGATATCGATACCATGGTGACTTCACTGTTTGCCTCAGCAGCAACCAAAATCCAGGCTAGAGTTATAGAGGACATTGCACTTGTTTGCCATGGGGATGATCTTATCTAAGAAATTGGTTCTAGTGTTGTTTTAGTTAACTGTCTGGGATTGTATCATGGCCAAAGTATAAAATTTGAATGTTAATTATTTGATGGCGCATTTTATATTTACTGGTTTGTTTTTTGTTTTTTTAATTGGTTTTTATTGGTTTTAAATATTGAGCATGAGAACGGCCTTTGGCTCAAGCATTAATAATAAAATTGAATTGAATTGAATTGACAGAACTGATTTTAGTTAAATTGTGCCTTATGGCTGCAATTGGATTGTTATAGCAGACAGATCTGCAATGTTATAGTCAACATTCCAGATTCTACATTTAGAAACATTATGCTCACCATGTTCATGCTTTACTAATGTTGCAACAATTTAGTCTTGACTTGCTACAGTTAGGAATGTAGTACCAGAGGAAGAGGACCAAGGATTGGTATTCACGAAGGACTTGTCATCCTCTTCTCTCCTGACTCTCAAAGAGCAAAGAACTAGTAGCTTACCCATCCCAGATACCTCTTTAGACATTGAAAATCCAGGTGCATCTTCTGAAGCTGTGCTGATGGAATCATCATCTGTAAAAATAATAATAATAATTTGATGATGTACTGACACATAGTTGATAAACAATGCATATTTTATTTTTTTCTCTTTCTCAACATTTTATCACAAATTGATTTTAAAGTGGCCTGAAATATGTCAATAAATCTTCCCCTCTAATGGCACATTAAGTATTCTTCATGAACTGTTCAAGAAACATAGAGAAAAAGAGGCATATTACTATGTTTCTTCTTTCACATCCTCTTTAAAATTGCAGACTTAAAAAAGACACCTGAAAATATACTGCAAACATACATACAACTGAGAGAACTAAGACAGAAATGTGCCATCATCTAACCTTTGACAGATGGCAGAAGAAGGCTATGAAGAGTACCATTGTGTCTCTGTCCACAAATTATATAATATAATGTTGTTGAGGTTTATCCCCACAACTGGGCAGAGCTACAAACCTTGTCCACATTGTTCAAAATACAAAGCAGTTATGTGGGTACAACTGTATTTGGACTACCATAGTCCCAACAAATGTGTTTATGTTTATCTGTGGCCTGCTTCTTTTCTCTTACATAATTTTAACCTATAACTCAATATGGCTTACTTTACTGTTGTTGTATGAGTTGTTGTTATTGCAAGAAACATAGTTTTGAAGATCAATGTCTTGTTTTCAAATATCTGCTCTGAATCTGACCTAAAAGTGTGGTTCAGACCATTCTTACACATATTTATTTGGAAGTAATTCCAACAGGATTATGGTGTTCTTGAAACCTGCTAACATCTGAATAGATTGAACTTTTTATATTGCACTGCTGCTGTAATAGTTGAAAGAACAGTCTAACGTAAATTTCATTGGAGAGGTGCAAAATATTTTTCTGACCCTTAAAAAGAGAAACCCCATACATTTTCTTTCCCATGTTGCAAAACAATAAACAAGTTTCTTTTTTGAAACAAGGGTTACTTGAAACAGCATATCCTGAATCCTTGAAGGGGAAGAAATAACAGCACTGTATTGAGAAAGTAAGGTTGAAGAATATGGGGATCCTTGTTCGCATTCATGAGAAACTGTACTGGAATTTCAGCTTAAGGCAGTAGATTTCAAATTGCGTTCTTTCCTTGAAAGGATGTGGGGTTCCTGTGTGTCATTTCTTTTCAAAACCAGTAACCTCAGGCAGGCTTCTAGGAAGGATGTTTTCTATCTGCAGGAGATATTCTGTATAATATATTATCTCTAGGGAGTCTTGTTATGTTCGGTAGTGTGGTCTCTGATTCTGTGGGTTCAGGAGGTTGAATCAAGGCCCAGCTGACCTGAGTGAGCCCTAGGATCTATTGCAAGCATTCATGTAGAAAGAGGAGTCAACATTGGGAAATTTTATCTTAAGTTTGGGAGATTGCAAAACAGGCACCAAATTACACACTTCAAGACTGTGCAAATATCTGAAATTCTGTAGGAAGCCAGGAGGCGGATATGTCTGAGTGGGAAAGGATTCAGTATAATTCTTCCAACACTGCACTATGCCCTGGAAAAACAGCTTTCTGAGACTGTTTTTAATTTAAAAGCAAAAATGTTAAATTTTTATTATAGACATGTACTGTATAGTTTGTTTGTTAGGAGTTGGAAACTGTTTTTCAGGCTGTGTGAAAAAAAATGTAGGATACCAATTAGTTTCCCTGGTGAAAACTTCTCCTGTTATTCAGATAGCCATTGAATGATGTCTGGTGCCCTTTGTTTAAAGCTGCTACCAGTTAGAATAGTTGCAGAGGGAAAACAGCATTTTTGGGGAGAGCAATAGAATCTGTTTTTTATTCACCTCACATCTGAGTTCACATTAATCTCTCTGAACAGAAATATCTTATTTTTTGCCTTTGTCCAAGCACTAGCATTTTATTTGTTAGAGAATGAGTGGAATAGTGATCCTGAGGTTTTTAAGCAATTGTAAATTGGCCCAAATTACACTGTTAATTATCAGAGCAAACAAAAGTATTGTTTCATAAGACCTGGATGTGACCACGTGGGGGCAAACAGCATCTGGTCTTGTTGTTGAAAATTATCCCAAGCAACCTGATATTCTTATATGGAAGGCAAGTTGAGTTTGATCAATGCAGCCATCATACAACAGGATTATTCTGGCTGCACACTTGTTTTGACAACCAGATTAGGGACTGCCTAGTGGAGAAAGCTGCAGAAAGATGGATGATTGCCAGTTGGGGGGTGTGCATGTTTGTGTAAAAGCAGGGCTGATTAATAGTTTGCCAGTTCTTATGTAGTATATCAGTTACCTTATTTTATACCACTGTGGTATATGTAGGGTAATGTAGTTAAATACCAGGAAAAACCATTTTACACTACTCTTCATTGATTTTTTTTTTTAACATATAATACTAGGTTTTTATTCATTTCAAGTCACCCAGAGAATGGACAACAAATGTATATGTTACTGATCCAGTATATCTAACATGCATGTAGCTTCAGTTTGCAGTTCTGGAAAGGAAGGATCTCTGAGGGCAATCTGTGCCTGGCCATAGAAACTTCCTGACTGTGACTCCATAGCTGCTGGGCCCATACATTCGGTTGTTTCAACTCAAGAAGTTTGGAAGTTGATACATTCTGCTGTCCCCTTCACTTTTAAACCTAGTCAGATGTTCATGATTCTAAATAAAAACATGTAAATAAGTGGGTCATGAATGCAAGATTTCCATATAGTCCATAAAGCACATGACATTTTTCCCCCCGACAATTATTTTGCTTTCCTTTCTATCACTCTGTTTCTTGTCAAAATTCCAGTATTGCAGTGTTACAAATCACACAATATTTATGTAAGCAGTCTTTTACTCAATTTAACATAATTGAGTTCAAGCATTATTGATCTGGGGGAGATGCATATATTATTGACCTGGGGGAGATGCATATTACAGCATCAGTTGCATTACTTCATAATTCTTGAACTCATGACTGCACTGTACAGATATACTAAAATAATGCTTGTTCTGGAAGTCAGGTAGAAATGGTCATTAGATATTTGTGAAAGGACTGAATCAGTATGGTTAGTGCTTTGGCTTTTTTCTTCCCCCTCCTTCTATTTAGATGATGCCATTGATATGATATTTATAGTTTCCAATCCATATCTGTAAAATATTTTAGGAAGTGGAATGAAAAGCAGCTGTTTATAACAGGCTATTCAGGATACCTATTCATCATATGAAGGGTGAGATCTGAGCTTGAGAGCATGAACAAATTTTATCTCATGATCCTTACATGTGTTGCTCAAAAATGGGAAGAAAAAAATGATTGATATGTTTCTCTTTACCACAACCTGTACATCCAACCAATCTACACATGAGTAACATAAAATAGAAATATTAGAATGGTCTTGAACTCTGGAGTTTGCAGGAGGAAGGTGCCTGTTTGAAGGGTCTCCTGCTGCAAGTATTACTCTAGTTGTAGGAAATGTTTACATATGGAAATAGAAAATCAACAACGTAGGGTTCCCTACCTGCATTCAAATATCCATTTTAGCACCTCAGAGCTCTCCCTGTCCCTTCATTCTGCTGCATGTGTAGATTTTTTGTACTGTCAATTGAACTTAAATTTGGCACTCTTGCTTGTGATGAATGCTATGAGCTCCAGAGGTCACACTGGACTCAGATTTGCTTCAAGCTGAATTCCATGCAAAATAGAATTTTACAATTCCATTTTGGAACCCAGCAATTTTTCAAAACAGAAACAAACTGAAAGATCTCAAATTTGCATGAAAATGTTGAGGATGCCAATGTAAGTGTAAATATGAAGTTTGCTCAAATCCAGTTCATAAACAATCATTTTAGAGCAAAAAAGGGGATAATTTTTTTAAAAAAAATTGTATGAGGGGTAGACAAAGTAGACATCCATACATGGGAATGTGGAATACAATGGCTTGGATGATTCTGACTTTAGTGCTCTGTTGTATATGTTGACAGTTTATCTAGTTCTTTTATGGTAGCCCTTCCCATTCCTAGTCTTCTTATTTCTTGACTGCAACCTCCGTTCTTATCGATATTTGATCTAAGGTACAGGAACTCCTTATCTAGTTAAATTTCTTCATTATCGAGGTTGAATATATGTAAGTCCTCCATGGTCATTATTTTTGTTTGATTTTAGCAGCTGAGGCTGGAGGTAGGTGTCACCTTCTTTTCAAATGCTCTGTATGTCAACAGTGTTCCTTTTCGATCATACCCTTTTTGGTACTACTAATCATGCCTTTTTTTAGTTATGGAATGTGTATGCTCCTGACTTCATGCAATTATTATCGTCAGATGGATTTTACATGCTGGAAACAGAGTAGGCACTGTATAAAATGAGAATCAATTGCTGTATTCATATGATGTTTCATCTCTCATAGTATCTTGCTGTATGGGAATGCTTCATTGAATTCATGTGATGTGGTTATGTCTTTGTACTTTCACAAGTTATATTCCCTCTGTGAAGCACTAGTCCAAAGTTTCCCTCATTGTGCTATTTTTATGTGTGTCCCTTCTATAATAACATGTAAGTGAATTGTGTGCTCTGATAAACAGTAATGATCATTACTTAAAAAAAAAACAAGAAATAGTAATTTGAACCATTCTGATGGGTAAGGATGATTATGGTAAGGATTGTAGTACGACTGAAACAAAAAGTAATATTCATGACCCTGGTTTATGTTTAATTTTTAATATAACTATGATATTGGCTGTGTCTACACGTCATAGTAAACTGTGGCTTATCCAAGTATGGACAGACTGAGTACTGTACTTTCCACTTAACCACTCCCATATGGCCAAGAAAAGAAGTTCAGATGCATTTCTTTCTGCTTCCCATGTTTTTCAGATATAGACAACTGTGATTAATCTTAACTATGGTGAGTTTTGAACAAGTCAACTATAAATCATGGTTTATAAAGCTGGCTTGTTTAAACTTGCTCGTATATTTATTAAGCCACCATTTGATGGGTATAGATATCACAGCAAGCAAAAGTTTCTGAACTCCTTGTTACTGGTGTGCCAAAGGAACAGAGACAGATTGGATGTACAGCACAGGGTAACAGCTACATTGATTCAGGCCTTTCCAAAGCATGCTAATGTGCTGTTCAGTGCATCTATGAATATCACTTCCAAAGGTCTTTTCTAATTAATCCTCACAACAATCACATGAGGAAAGTTGCTCTGATTTTGCAGGTGCTGAGAAACCAGTTTGTTCGAAAGCAAGAGGATGATATGCAGTCAATGAGACTAGAGTGCTACTGAAATAACAACCTAATGTGTTTGTAGAGTAGAAGAAGAGCCTGTGCCAGAAACTAGAACCATTTAAAGAGTTTGGAAGTAGGGCCTTAACTCCAAGCATCTTGCAGTTTCCCAGTTTTCATCAGATATGTGAATCTGTGGGCCAAACACCTGGTGAGTTCTGAACAAACAACTCCAAGGCATACTCTTTCAGAGCAACCCTTGATTCCATATCTAGCTTGGGGCAGAACATTTGTCATTAAGCACTAAGGTCAGGCACAGTTTGTAATTCATGATATGTCTCAGTGATGCCAAGACCAAGCACAATGTGAAAGCATGATCTTTTCTAGATTGTGCTTGCTTGGTAATCTGCTGGAGGTGTCCTTCCTGAAATTCAATAAGGACAGAGGCAAAACAGCACATTATGAATCAGCAATCCAAATGCAACTCTGTGCCTGTTTACTTGTAAGTAGTTCTACTTCATCTAATAGGATTTACTCCCTAAAATTTGCAGATTAAAATGTTTGGTATAGCCATTACTCAACACTTCTACTTTTGATTTCCCATGAATGGTGGCTTCAGGACTTTACTGAGATCATGAACAGAACTGGCACAGAAAGCTAAGAGATGAAAATTGTCTAGACAGTTTTATCAGAGTTTCTGAACACACCATATTTAGTAATATTCTCATTAACACACTTTATTGTGTGGACCAAATGACAATTTAGGTGTTGCCAGAAAGGCACATTAATGTGATGTGAGATATATATGAAGGAATGATGGAATCATTGTGAAATTTGAATTTATAGCACACCAGACAGAAGTCTGTATAGCAGACAGAAGTTCAACAAGTTCTCAACAATGGTTGGCAGATGTCACAAAGCAACAGAAAGTTTGTGGAGGAAAGTCGAGGTGTCCAAATCCTGGTTGGAACTGTAATGTGTGGTGATAGATCAATGAATGGTTTCATAAAGTATACCTAATACAAGATATATAAACTATGCAAATCTTACACTTCAATAATTATGTTGAAGTTGTAATTGAAATAGTTGAACTTCACGTTTTTCTGATATGCCATCAGCCCTTAAAGTGGCTAAGGAAATTAGAAATATAGTCAAATCATATGTAGAATTCTGAAGGAAATCTGTGCAAGAGAAAATAGTACAATACTGTTTCACCTACATCAGACTCATCCATCTGTTTCACTGATTTTCTTACAGTAAGCACAACATGTTTGCATATTGCCTTGGTCAGATGTCCAGATTGATGTTTTTAATCAGCCAAACTACATGAGATAGATTGTCTGACTGCAAAACAACATGGAGGGGAGACGTGGGTGCTGCATGTGATTTCCAACAAAGGGCTCAGCCCCTGCACTAACTAGGAAAGAATTTTTTGAGATGTGTTGTTGACATAATGATTGAATAGTCAATTCCAAGTCATCTAATGGGATTTTCATCAGTTCAGTATCAGCCAGACAAAGATGGGATTAAAAGCATTTCATGAGAATAATTATTTTGAGTGATATGCACAAAGAACTGGAGATCCACAATCAGGAAGGTGTTACTGCTGTATTGTGACTTGCCAACATAAGACAAGCTCTTGTACAATTGAACAGTATCATTTTAAAGACTGAAGAATTTAACATTCATTTGATGCAACTCACTGTTGTTTTAACATTAGCTGTAGGAGAGTTCTTTTAGCAACTGTGCCTGATTGAATATATTATGCAAGGGAAATGAAGCCTGTGACTATGAAAAAGCAATCAGATAAGTATCTTTGCTTCTGAAGAAAGAAACAAAAGATGGTAGAAATGCAGTTGAAAGTAAGATGGAAGGCAAGATAATGGAAGTATTCCTAGCATTGCTGATGACATTAGGCAAGGCAGGAAGCTATACAAGGAGTGCTACCCTATCTTTTGATCAAAGTGCCACTTGCATTGTGTCTTCTGGATGCAATCAGTGTTTCAACTGCTAAGTCAATTGAACTAAGAGTGAAATTGATAGTCAGGAGCCATCTACCACAAGATGTATATTATTGATGCAAATTTCTTTCTTCATGCCCTAAATGAACTTCCAAATGTTGGGAAGCATCTAAAGACACATTCCTGTAAATTGTGCAGCATGATGGACAGTGATGTAAACAGCAGATCATGTACCCATCAATAAAATTCTAAATGAAACAGAAGAGCAAATATTAGTATCTATAACCAGCAGCTTTCAATTTTTGGAGTGGAAATGAGATGACACTGATTTTATTGGAGTTGTGTTTGTTGTTGTGTGCAAGTTGTTTTAGACTCATGACAGTCCTAAGGCAAACTGATCATGGGGTTTTCTGGGACTGAAAGTGTGTTACTTGCCAAAGATCTTGCCATCCAATGAGTTTCTATAGCTGAGTGAGGAACTTACTGTGTTTGAGGAACTGGCTTTGCTGTCACAAAAAATTAAGTGATTCTGTTAAGATGCATGGCACATGGTTTCCCAGCAAAATCAATGAGATTTTTGTGCGAAGTGGCAGTCTGCAGATGGCCTGTTGGCTGTAAGTTGATGACCCTTTCACTAAAGGGACACCAGCAGCAGTAATATACTTCCACTAGTGGAGGGTCTTGGAAAGAGGTTACAGAGAGAGAGAAGGCGAGGTGAAGAAAAGCTCTTTATAATTCTGGATGTAGTCCATGAAGTTCTTGTCTAATGTATAGTTAGTGTGTGTGTGTGTGTATGTGTGTGTGAATTAGGGCTGCATTTTGATTTCTAAGTTTGTGGGTTTTCTTTTAAAACTTACCATTCATCAATACAAGTCTTCAATGAGCAAATATTTTGGCTTGAACAAAAAAACTGAAAAATTTCTTCATAAAATGTAACACCTTTTTAGAAAATAAATATATTAATTACTAGGACAGTGGAAGAAATCTTGTGTATTTCAAAGATAAGATGTCAGTCTTGTAGGATATACTTTTTTTAACCCTGATTTCTACCAACTAGAGACAGATAAATTAAACGTAATAAAGATGACTTTGGAGCCCCTACATTTGCTTTGAAACAAAAGGTTAATCATTCTACACAATCTATTGCTGCTTCTGCTTCCCTTTTCTTGCAATAAATCCATGATCATCTACTTGAAATCACTCCAAATCTGCTTCCAGTTCTACTTCTGACCACCCTGGTATAGGCTGAATAAAACAAAGTGAGTTACAAAAGCTAATCCTATATTTTTGAAGTGAAATCTGTACTGGGGTGGTGTATAAATTCCCATTGCAAACCACTGACTTACCTACTTCAATTGGCTCTTGCTTTATTTGTGGAACCTCTATAACATCTGGAGTAGCATTAGTGGAATCATCATCTTCAGGAATCACTGCATAAATTCAGAACAGACTTTAGAAATAAAATTATTAGTTTACTATCAAGTTCATTGCTATATAAGTAAAATTACATTTCTGTAGGGTTGTAATTCCATCACAGCAAGACAGGTTTTGTTGCTTAATTTAAGTCAGATGGTCTGACTTAAAATATAAGATATGTAGCATACATGAAATGTACCTGGGGTGGGCACCGGAAGAGCATTCCAATTATTTTTTTCCCCATTTATACAAACGTATGTGCCCTATCATTGAAAGACTTCACCATGCTGAGTTTTTAAAAGTACTTTTTTTAAAGTGTTGCTTAACTAGCATTAAGTTTGTCTGTCTGTTTCTTACCACATAATGCGGCTGGATGGATTTTCCTCACACTGGAGGAGAATGCTTCAGATGGTCATTCTTATGACCATCTGGCATCACTTCCCTTGGTGACACTTGGTGTGGAGGGCTGCCCTGTCCCCTCCCGCTAACTTTGCCGCCTGCCACCTCCCCCGTCCCCACTAGTTTCCCCCTTCTTTGCCTCCTTCCCCTGCCACTGTGTCACTCCCTTCCTTACTCAGGGTGCCTGAGCCTGCTGCTCTGGGATGAAGCAGCCAGGAAGGGCATATACTTGCCCCTCCTGCACTGAAGGAGGAGGAGCGCCGAACCGTATGTCACACCTCCTCTGGGGTGTACCTGGTGTAGCCCACATTGCTGGCATTCCTTCAGTGAGACCACTGCTTATTACAGACCATGTGATACTCATTGGTGTGTGTACCTAGGGGCACACCAGTTATTTTTCATTAATATAAAATACAGTTGCCCCTCCGTCAGATCCATGACCCTCACTTACTCATGAGTAGCAAGCGGAGGGTGTTAAAATGGGGCACGTGCCCCCATTCAAGCCTATTGGGCTTGAATATCTATGAGTTTCCATTTTTGCAGGGGGGGGGTCTAGAACAGATCCCCAGTGAAAACGGAGGGCTGACTGTACTGTGTTTGGTGGCCATTTGGAAGAAGCATCCTCCCTGAAGGAAAATGGAGGGTGATATCTGTCATGAGAAACCTTTGAAAATCTAAACAGGGAGACACTTCAGACTCAACGACCATTAACAACAGTTAATGATTCTCATGAACAATGTTGTGTACTACAGCTAGTACTGTACTTAATATAACCATGTTATCTCAAAGGATGCTGCAATCTATTGTAGCAGAAAGGAGAACCACTGAGTTCCCAAGATGTTTAATTATGGGGGTGTACAGTTAGCCCTTGAAGGGGCAGTTCTATGCCGCCCCTTTTCGGAATGGATTGGGGCCAGGGCAGCCTCAGTGGCAGCCCTTCAGCTCCAGTCCAGCGTTTTTCCAGGCCACTGATAAGTGGCAAAATTGCGCTTCTCCATAGCCCAGAAAAGGGATGTCCTTGGGGCTTGACACCCTGGCCCTACAGAAGATAAAGGGGCAGCCCTTTTCTCCTCAGGATCATTCCCACAGTCATATGGTTGCTGCAGGAAGGAAGGAGTTGCAACATGCTCTTATGACGTCGCTTCCCCGTGTGGCCATGGGAATGCTGTGTGGCAGCAACGTCATTATGGTGGCGCCCGTGTGGATGGGATGCTGCTATGAAGCCATCACTGTGATGTTCTAGGTGGTTCTGTGGTTGGTGTGCAGTCCCTAAACCTAGAATCGCCACCACCATGCCACAAAGCGCCCATCTGTATCGGGCTCATGTGACTAAAATGCTTTTTAAAATAATCACAAAATTCTAGCCCTGGATTATTTATTTATTTATAGCCTGCATGTTCGTCAAAACCAGGATTCAAAGGAGGCTTACAAATTTTGTGGTATGGCATATAGCTAAAACAAGTATTTTTGTGATTAATGCAATCTTTGTCATTGAAGAATGCTTGAATCGTTTTGGGCTTTATCACACAAGGGTTTTCACTAAAATAGCATTTTTCTAAAAACGCTATGCAGTCACTATACTCTTTTTCCTATTGTACTTTAGGGAACCTTTCTGGGAGAGCAACCTTTGTTCACACTAAAAGCTTATCACACACAACCCATTAATTCCTTCTCCAAGGCGTTATCTCCGTTCCCTTTCCTAGTTTCGCACATACACACAGATGTCCCCTGAAATATATATTTCCCCCGAAATATAAAAGAAAACAGTTGTATGCTTATAAAGGCCTTTCTCCCCCGGGGGGAGTGGTTTCCTGATCAGATTCTAGCTTCAGATTTAACTAATTGCTGACAGATGAAAGGCAGCAGCTACTGATTTGTCTGTATTCCATCCTAATGCTGGCTTTCATCTGCCAGGGATTAATTAATTCTTAAGATAGAACACACAGTAAAAAGACTCCTTTCCACTTATATTTCCAGCGTGTGTGTGTGTGTGAAGGAGAGAGAAGCATTAAAGCTAAATTCAGGTTCCATTTTCAGTGGGGTTTTGGACTTCAGCTTTTGTTTTAGTTCCGCTTTTGAAGGTGTGTGAATGGAGGGAAGAAAACCACTTTGTGTGTTTCATAGGCTTGTGGGTATTTGGTACTTTTTGGCTCAATTTTTAAAAATGGGACAGAATTAGGTAGCTTCTGGGGAGATGCAAAATGAGGGTGGGGCCACATGCCTCCCACACATTTTCCTGTCCTTGTTTTATGCTACCTGTATAATCTTTTGGGAGTGATATGCTTAAGTATTAATTACTGTTGTGTCCAAATGAATCTGGGAAACCATTCACACTACCCACTTATAGTGATATGTTCTGCTTTAATGCCTTGCTTTAATGCCTTGCCAACCAGTTCAGGGCTAGTTATGCAGAATTCTCTGTAAGAGAGCTCTAGTGCCTCCTGAAAATGGAAATCCCCAAGATTCCATAGGAAGGAGCCATGGCAGTTTAAAGTGGAATCACAATGCTAAAACTGTGGAGTATGAAAGGGCCCCAGGACCGTATGTTATCTCTAGGAACTTTGCGACACATGTGATTGAAGTGACAAATTTCCCATGTGGAAATGGAATCTCTACTAGATAGAGAAATGCTGGTGTGATATAAAAGAGCTCTTTTCTCCCTTTTCTTTGGACTTGCATTGTTATATAATTAGCATTTAAAGCTGTTAAAAGAAATGTAGTATATATGCATGCCCCCTCCCCCCAACCTACCCTCATTTTTGCCTTTTTTTGCACCTTCTACCAAGTAAAGAGTTGAACACAAGCAGTACACAGATGTCTACACACTCTACACAAGCCTACCATTTCCTTTAATGGTCTGACCACTTGATTCAGTGAGCTTATCTCATGGGGAGAGAGATGGGTAGCTTTGCAATATACTATGGTGCTGGTAAAGAGCCAGCATGGTATTGTGGTTTGAGTGTTGGAGTAGGACTCTGGAAACCAAATACACACCCAGTCATGGGAATCCACTGGCTGACACTGGGCAAGCCACACTCTCTTTGCTTCAGTTGAAGGCAATAGCAAAAACCCCACTGAAAAATCATGCCAGGAAAACTCCATGATAAGTTCACCGTAGGATTGCCGTAAGTCAGAAATGACACGAAGGCACACAACAAGAAACAATAGTACTCCTTCTATGCTGAAAACAATATTGCTCATAGAATGACATCAATTTTGTCAGTAGATTGACATTCTATATCTTCTCTTTTTACTTCTGATAAAGATATAAATCAAAGGTAGGGAATTTCAAGACTTTGTGTTCAAGTTTGGCCTTTTCGGGTCCCTTAGGCAGTCATGTCCCTTTCCCCATTGTAGTACCCTTTGGTTGTTTCCCAGCTTTTGGACAGGATTCCCCCTCCCCCAATATGAAGAGGTTCAAATGCTTCTCATGAGGGTTAGTTACTGACAGTGAGAACGTTAAGTTACAATATACTGGTATTTTTTGGATCCCATCCTTTGGGCCTTGCCTCCCATCACTACAGGTATGCTGCCCTGAGAGCTTCTCTGGTGATTTGCTCAAATTT
This sequence comes from Urosaurus nigricauda, assembly GCA_034509955.1. NCBI lineage: Eukaryota > Metazoa > Chordata > Lepidosauria > Squamata > Phrynosomatidae > Urosaurus > Urosaurus nigricauda. The sequence goes on along the minus strand of JAOEGL010000005.1, from coordinate 132,742,284 downwards.
GACCCTGAGGCTGAAAAAGTTTCCCAACTGCAGCTGTGTCCTTTCCATTGAATGTTTAAAGATACTCTTTTTTCACTGGCTGCCTTAAGTTTGGGGAACACCACCACAAAACTCACACTATTCCTCCTTCATTGTGGGCCCATATTCATAATTTCTTGTTATGCATGTTAACAAGTTAACTGTAAGTATAGTCTATGGAGTGAGATAAGTGAAGAAATATGTGTAATCATACGTAATTCAAATGTTCACCTTTTTGTGTGTTGCCGTGTTTAATTTCTCTAAAAAGGGGAGGAGTGTTGACCTTTAATATAATTGGTTTCTTGCTGCTTGGTGATGCTATCCTTGTGACGGGATGTGATAGCACATAGCTTCAATTAGAGCTGTAGAGGCTGACCTAACAAAGAGGTAAATGTTCAAGGTTGCGCAGAGGGGTCAGTGACTGCATTTATCTAACTCCAAACCATGTTCTGGGGCCATTAGATAATACGAATGGCAAACATTGAGCAAGAAAATCTAATTGGTATCTGTAGTCCCTTACTCAAAACCCAAACCCACTCAAGCTCATTGCTGACTTGCTGCTGTTAATCAGTTAATCAGAAGGTTTGGTTTATTTAAAAAGACCTTTCTTGGATTTGTTGGTGTTATCTGACAGTATGGAGGCTTCTTTTTTATTATAAAATTACAGTCACATTTTGCTTTGGTCTTTGGTTAAAACTCCCTTCATATTAAAACAAACAATCAAGCTTATAGTTTTCAAGGAAGGAGGCTCAATCATATAAATGCACAGGGTTTTATATAATTTTCTGGGAGGGAATGATTTGGCACCCTCTACTGGCTAAAAACTGGTGCCAGCATAAAACTGTTTTCACAGAAATGTTTTTTCAGGGAAGTGTCTTGGAATCTTGCTCTGTTTAAAGAATATCTTAAAATGGAATAGTGTTTTCAAATAGGACTAAGGGTCATTTTGTCCATTGGGGTTTATATGTTTGTGTAGATTTCATGATCTGAAGCTAGTTAATAAAATTGAAGCTTGATATCAGTATTAGGTATATTCTTCTGATTTCCCCTCCAAATTCCTGTCCCTTAGCCTCCTAACCTGAACATTTGGCAAAAGCACAAACTGAGAAGGAGGAAGCATGCTCAAATTGGGTAGGACTAAAAATCGATGCAGTAGAACAATGAACTTATCCACACTAGAACACCTTTTCTCAAACAAAATAAACCCCAAATGTGTAGAACTATCTGTCATCAGAGCCAGCCAGCATTGAATTTGGCTGTGTTGAGAATTATGGGAATTATAGGCCAACATAACACTTAGAGATTACCTGACTGAGAAAGACTGTATTTAACAAAAAAAGTGGGATATCTTTTTTTGTGCAAGAACTGAAAAGATACAAGAAGACTTGACGTTTATCCAGTTCTGCATATGTTGTTTGGTTAGAGGACACTGACTTTCAATACAGTACATTAGCCATTTGGAGATTAAGGAGTGAAACAGACCAGCTTGGGGGCATGGCATTTAGATACCGCACACCCCCAGGATGCCTGAAAGCTGCCTTGCTTCCCAGATGTGGGGCTGATTCTGGGTGCTCTGGCGGCACAGTGTTTGCTCACTGCATGCCGTAGGAGTGCCATAAAGCTGCTGCAGGGCGGGAAAAGCCAGCTTTTTGCCAGTGCAAAAAGACCAGCAATTTGCCACTTCTTTTTGGGCCAGCAAAAATGCAGATTGGGGCCACGGCATGCGGTTGCCACAACCTTAATCCAGCTTTCTCAGGGGTGGCCAGTTTCATCCCTAACTAAATGTATGGTTGGAGTATATAGTAGAAGGATCACTGCTTTAGAGGTTTAGGAAGACAGATGATTGCCGAATACTCTGTATAAAAAATGCTAAACTATATGGTTTGTTTTAAACTACTAGTCTGCAATGAAATCATAAAACACAGTTCTGCTATGGACAAAGTTTTTCATGGCTGCCAACACCAGATGTCATCCATATTTGTTTCTCATCCCAAGAGTGTGGAAATGTTACTTTTTTGGATTCTGTTGGTTACTTCATCCCTCTTGTGGTTTTTCACAATCTTGCATCAATATATAACATATTCTCCCATATGCTTACAATATCTGAAGATTTCAGAATCAGAAGATTTTAACAAATAGAAGAAAATTAAGGAAATGAATTTCATCAGACGCACGTATATAAAATGGATGACACCTGGCTTGATGGCAGTGTGTATAAAAACAGTCTAGCTGTCTTGGCAAGCCAAATATGAATATGCAGTGTGATATGGCAGCAAAAATAAGTTAATGTAACCTTTGGCTTATATATAGTACAAAAATTAGGTTAATGTAATTTTTGGCTTATAAGTATAGTAACTAGAATTTAGGAAGAAATTTCTGACCAGAGCTGTTTGACACTGAAGTTTTAAAATAAAGGTTGGGGGCGGTCATTTGTGCTCCTGCACCAGCAGGGGGTTCGAATAGATGGCTCATGGGATTTCTCCCAACTACTCCATGATTTTAAGATTCTGTAGTTTACTAAATAACAGTAGGTTAAACTTGAGCCCTACTCACCTAAATCAGTAACTTCTTCTTTTATATCTTCCTTCATGTATGTGGTAACTTGCTCTTCCAAATGGCCATTTGCATTATTATTTCTGTCTACTGCACTGTAGAGCACTAGAAGTACAAAAATGTGATTAACAAGATACAGGTATCACTGTACTTCAGAGTTAAGGACATGTATATCTTTGACCAAGTAATTTATGACTTATGTCTCTGTATTCACCTGCATCTGTTGTTTTCCTCTTGTCTGTGAACCCCAGATCTTCTGAGGCATTGCTAGCTGAGTCCTCTTCACCAGCATCTTGGTGCAATTCTAGATGAAATGTATATAGTAAAGTGAACAAATTAGCACAGTTTTATACAACCTGTGATCAACTTAGCCAAACAATCACAAATTATATACAGGTTAATTATTCCTTATTCAAAATGCTTGGGACCAGAAATGTCTTAGATTTTGGATTTTTTTAATACCTGTATTTGCATATACATACATAATGAGATATCCTGGAGATGGGACCCAGGTCTAAACACCATATTCACATGTGTTTCACATATACCTTATAAACATAGCCTTAAGGTGATTGTATACAATATTTTAAATAGTTTTTTAATTTTTTTTTTTTTTGCACGAAACAAAGTTTGTATACATTGAACTATCAGAAAGCAAAGGTGTCACTATCTCAGCCACCCTGAAAAAAAGTTGTGGTTTTTGGATTGTTTTGAATGTTAGAATTCTGGCTAAGGGAGACTAAACCTATATAAGAAAAGACAGGCACATGTGGTTTTGTCACATCTAAGGAAGTACAGTCAATCTTCAGTATCCTCAGACTTGCCATCCACAGATCCAAGCATCCATGGACGGCAAGCCCATGTTGTCCCCAGTGGTGGTGTGTACATTAGGCTTTTGTCCCATGATAGTATGTACACATGACCACACCACCATTAACTTCCATTGTCCCCAGTGGAAGCGCAGCCACATGCACACACTGCCACAGGACAACAGGTGCTGTCCCTAATCACAATGCAGCCATGCACATGTGTCACCATTGGGAACAACATGGGTTTGAGCATCCTTGAGTGATTTTGGTATCTGCGGGATGTTGTGTTCCAGAACAGATCCCCCACCGATACTGAGGACCAACTGTAAATAAATGGGACATTTTCAAGCCCTATCTAGATCAGAGTACAGAGCTGATGGACTACATTTAGTTTTCTTGCAATTCCACCTACATTTAGTTTTCTGAGTCACAATTTGTGTAGGATTACATTTCAGGGGTTAGCTGGTAAGACAATGGGAACCCACTGTGTGACAAGTTGTTTTCTCCTTGAGATAGCAAGCCTCTGCTCAGAAGCCATTTATGCTAATCTAGGTTCATTTTATCACTATTTAACTGCACTATATGGCACTTTTCAGCCTCCTAAAATTTCAGTTTGTAGCTTTATTCATATCTTCTATTTGGGCTTTCTCTCAGTCCTGCCACCATTACAGGCATGTTTGGTGAGGACCTGAGAGAGAGAAAGAAGATCTCTCAGTGGCTACTCCATCCTCTGGAACATGGGACGCTAGGCTAGACTGGCCCCTTTCCTGCTTGCCTTTTGCCAGCAAGCAAAGACTTTTTGTTTAAGTAGGCTTTTATTGGGTGAGATGGGGTTTCATTTATAGATTGATTTTATACTGCTTAAAAAATGGATTTGAAATTGTTTTTTAAAAAAATATTGTCAAGGTTTTTAAACTAACTTTCTTTGGGAGCTTTCTTAGGTCCCACTCTGGGAGAAAGGTGACATACAAATCAAATAAATAAATAATTTTTTCCAGTCAATATCATTATTAATTTTAGTACAAGAAAGATCTTTTCATGTTAGTGTTCATCCTTGCTCTCTGTGTATATATATTTCCCCCTATACTTCTTGGTACTTTAAAAAATAATTTGTAGAGGGTATTAAACAGATTTCCCCCCATATACTATTTTTTAATGTCTTGGGTCTTCCTAATGTTTATATATGAGTAGTTTTGTAGAGCCGATAGATAATTTTGATAGCTAGAACTCTTACCTTTGAAATTGTTTCTTGCCATATTTTCACTCCAATCAGTAGGCTTCTCATTGTTGTTATTATCTGATCTCCTTGTTTTATCTGCATTCCCATGTCCCAAAATAGCATCCAGTTCTTTAAAAAACATCATATTCTTGCTTGTGTTGCCTGAGAGTCGGGCATCTTTAACACTCTTATATTCATGTTTTAGATTTTTATATTTCGTCCTGCACTGCTTCCAGTCCTTCTCAATTCCAATCTTTTGGAGTCTAGCAGCAACATGTTCAAATATTCTTTTGTTTCTCACTGCCCCCTCCAGTTGTTGCTGGATGCTTTTGTCTGACCATACTCGTATTAGAGCTTTAACTTCATTAACAGTCCAGTGCTTTCCTCCTTCCTTTGCTACAGATGGAATGAAGGGCAGATTTTTGGAAGGGTCCGGTATTGTGGTTGGGTTACTTGCATCAGGTAGGATGGGAGAGAGACACAGATATGTATTACCTGCATTGGTTGGGTGGGGTCAGGATCAGGTAGAGATGGTAAAAGAGAACAGTCTCTGTTAATTGTTTCTTTCAAAGAAACATTTAGGAATTTTTTTTTGAAATAAACTCAATGTAGATGGCAGGTTGGTTAGTGTATAAGATTGAATATAAAACTTCTTATGTAAGGTCAGTATTACAGGCATTATGCAGTTTTTCCACCTTTGCAGGAATCCTGCACTCCTAACTGTCATTAAAGTAGAGGGCCAACTGTACAAATAAACAGCATCTGACTAAGGATGACTACTGTCCACTTGAAAGACCTGTATCAGTTCACACAGTGGAAGATCTACGGCTGGGTTCACAATGTGCAAAGCTCTGTGTCCTGTTACATTCCATCTCATTCCCTAACTCTTCTTAAAAAGTTGTGATTTTAATGTCGTGCTATCAACAGGTCTGAGGAAGAGGACTGATATCCATCAAACACATGCTAAAATATAAACCAGGTTGTCTTAAGAGTGCTTCTATGTTTATTTTTCCTCTCCATTTTTATTTTTATATTTTAAACATCATGATGTAAAAATCAAGATTAAAAGAGCTACACAGCTGCATTGAGGTTTTTCATTTTTCTTCTTAAAAGCCGCACAAACAGGAGGGACTTTTTGAAGCAGTATTCCACGATGCACAAGAAGAGGCTGTTTTCTGAGAGGAAAAATAAAAGGGCAGGGAACCACCTATTATGCACACGAAGTGTGCTGTGCACATCCATGGGCTTGTCTGGATCTCAGCCAATTGAGTGCACTTTTCATAGCCTTAAAAGCACACTGATAAATTAAACTTTGAGTTTAATTCTTAACTTCCATACACATGCTCTACAATTTCAGTGCATTAACTCACAGAACAAATAATCTTGCTTTATATCTCGTACCGTCCAGCATTTCACAAATCAGAACTGGGAAATGTGTCACATCTGAGCGTGGTAAAAATACCCAAAGTTCTTAATGAGGAAGAGCAGACAAGCTGGGAGAGGCTGCAGCTGTTTGATTTTGCCTACCTATTTGGAAGGACAAGATTCCACCCCTCTCCTCCTTGCCTCCAGCTCAGAGTACAAACTATTTTTGTACAGTACTTTGGACACAGTTTGCAAGTTTGCGCCACAGTTTGCACCCAAAAGGCCCTTTATTTGGGCCTTGTGTTTTGGGCCATAGACCTTTTAAAAAGTTGGTATGGCTGAGAATTAATCAGGACTGTCCCTGCCAAATTTGGAACTGTTGGAGAATATGTTATTTTTCCCAGAAAACAATCCAAAATCTTAAGTATAAACTCTTCAGTGTTTCAAACATGTTCCTTTTGAGTTCTGGCAATGCCTTATTATTCTTACACATCTGAAACAGCATATAAGGAAAAACAACTAACACACACACTGTCTCTCACACACACATTACCTAACTGAATGGGCCTGCAGTGGGAAATAAAAAGTAGTGGATTTGTAGGAGCATCTTCCTCATCTTCTAGTGTAACTGAGACTTCACCTGGGAGATGTAAAAACAACATTGTTTTATGTAAGAAATGCATAAAGCACGCTGAAATATGTAATATAGTTCAATACATATAGAGCAGATATTCCTAATGCAAAACTATGTTGAAACACAAAAATTAAGGCAAAAAAATTACTGGACTGGTGTTCATTTGTTGTTGTTAACTGCCATCAGCTCTGATCCCATGAATGAGAGACCTCCAAGTCACTCTATCATCAACAGCCCTGTTCAGGTCTTGCAGGCTCAGGGCCTTGACTGAGTTTATCCATGTAAGATGTGGTCTTCCTCTTTTCCTGCTGCGTTCTACCTTACGAAGCATTGTTGTCTTTTCTAGTGAGCTATGCCTTCTCATGATAAGACCAAAGTATGACAGTCTCATGTTGATCTCTAGGAAGAGTTCTGGTTTGATTTGCTTTAGGACCCATTTATTTGTCTTTTTAGCTGTTCGCTGTTGTTGTTGTTGTGTGCCTTAAAATGATTTCTGACTTATCGAGACCCTCTCACGGGGTTTCTGGGGCTTTCCAGTGGACTTTCCATGGCCAAGCAAGGAAGCAAACCAATGATCTTTAGAGTCTTTGTCCAATGCTGAAACGCCACACTGGCTCCCCTGTGTGTTCATTAGGCCCCAAAAATTGCAAATTTAAACCTTATAAAACATTTAAAAATATTTCATCACTTGAAAATTGAAAATGGGAGGGATGGAGAAATAAATTATAGGTCTTTCTGTAGCCAACTTGCAGAGATTGCAGAATGGTTATGGTCCAAAGCAGCACATGACTTTTCTGCCCTTTCTTCCAATCAGTCCTGCCATAACCAAATGAATAGAGTTTTTTTGGGGGGGGGGGGGGGACTGATGTGGGAAGCAGCATGGCGGGTTGCAGTGGGACAGGGGAGTCAGTGAAAACCAGAGGGATTTCCCTTGCGTACATGGAAGGGCCTTTTTGCTTATCCAGGCCATCGTTGGACTCAAGCCAAGAATTTCTATTTAAAATAGCAATCAGATGTTGTTGGCAGGATAACAAGATGATACAATCTGCTTCTAAGGCAGGATTATTCTACCCATATACTTCTTGGAAAACTAGGCATGTTTTAGTCCCATTTGATAAACATCTGTTGTCACACCTGATGATCAATTGATAATGATAACTGTGGACCTTAGCCACTTATTCTCTTAACTAGTACTTTCTCTCTTAGTACTTTCTCCCCGCCCTGATTGCCTGCACAGAGGGGCAGGTTATAAATAAATATTTATTATTATTATTATTATTATTATTATTTATTTTATTGAGTTCAGTACAGGGGGCCCTCTATATCAGTGGAGGTTTGGTTCCCCCCCCCCGTCCGATCCCCTTAGATGCTAAAAAATGCAGATGACTGTGACCCATATTACTTCAGCTCGTGTACATTCATGTTGCTGCCATTAAATCATATGGGATGTGGTGCTCTGTAGGCACTCAAACTCACAGATTGGAAGCCTGCTGGTGGAGGCACCCACTGTATTATTACTTTGTGCCACAATTATGAAGCAGTACATAAAACGGCATAGCTGAAGCACACACACTATGTTTAGCAGGATTCGTGCAATTGAACTGCCATTAAAAAGAAAATAGGGGGAGGATTTAATACTCTAAATACTCCCGTCTGATCTTGGAAGCTAAGCAGGAACAGCCCTAGTTAGTACTTGGATGGGAGATTGAATGAATACCAGGTGCTGTAGGTTATATTTCAGAGGAAACATGGAGAGAGAGGGACAGAGAGAGAGAGAGAGACAGAGAGAGGTTCCACAAGAAGACTTGGGAATTACCCATCACACACATGTGATGACTTGGCCCATGGTTATTGGTATTGGTTATCGTTTTGGTTTTAACTGTTGAATATTTACCCTTATACTGTTTAATTCTTTTTTTGGGGGGGGGAGATATTATGTATATACAGGTATTGGGGTATTTTAATCTTTGTACGCCGCTTTGATTGTCTCGACAAAAGCGAGATAGAAATAAAAGTTTGTTTATTTATTTATTTATTTATTTATCATAATCTTAATTGTCAGTGGCAAAAGTTGACTTGCTGGCAGATAACAAACACACATATAATAATAGGATGGGACAATTTGCAGAAAAAGATATAGCAATAATCATGGATGTGGCAGTTTTCACCATGGCTCTTTATTGCATCCATGTCACCCTTTGTCCATTAAGTCATGTTCTCCAAAGTGCAGGCATATAGTAGAATCCAACAGCATGAAGCCATTTCTAGATAATAGAACTCCAGATTGTTTGTTTCCTTATGTTCCGGGGCATCACTAAGGGGTTGTGGGCTGCACCAGGTGACACCTAAGGGGTGGGTGACACCACCACTCCCCAAACATCTGCCTTTTGGGAGAAACAGTTTGTGGCGTTCACCTGTATTCTTTTAAAATGCTGGAGATAGTGTAAGTGTGTCGAGGCTAAGTTGGAGGAGAAAAGAGAAGCTTCAGGCTTTTAATTTTTTTAAAAAAAATTAATTCTTTTAAAATTTTCTTTAAAAAACAACATCACATCTTACCAAATTTTAGTTTCAACCACATGAAACTATGTACATGTATTTAGGCTGTTTGTTTGATATTGTAATTTTAAAGGTATAATTTTAATGTTGCTAGTTGTTTATGTACAGTACAACTGTCGCCATTACTGAGAGACATTATTGACAGCCAGTGTAGTGGTTTGAGTGTTGGACTTTGACTCTGGAGACCAGAGTTCGAATTCTGACTTGGCCATGTAAACTCACTGGGTGGCATTGACAAAGTCATACTCTCTCAGCCTCAGAGGATGGCAATGGCAAACCCCCTCAGAAGAAATTTGCCAAGAAAATTTGGCAAATGATAGTTCATTTTAGGGTCACTGTAAGTTGGAAATGACTTGAAGGCACAAGGCCATTGCATTCAATGATATATGGAAATTGCGATTTATGAGTAACATTCGTACAAAAAAACATTACTAAGGATTCTGTATGGTGTGGGATGAGAGGAGGTCAATGAGGGGATGACACCATGAGTTACCAGATTGGGTGACATCAAGCCTAGCAATGCCTTTGGTTATGTTATATCCGATCTATAAATAAAGAAGTACTACAATGTATGAAATACCTTGTCAACTGTCCTATGGAAGAAAACATATAGTATACAGGGTTGCAACCGGAAACAGAATTAGGAAGACAATTTTGTTCATTAGCATTCCTGCACAAGCAGTTAGTAGACAGGCTCTGGAATTTTTATTTTTATTTTTGTGAGGAGGAACAACATTGACAAACAGGAAGTTATTAGTTATGACTACTTCCAGGTTCTTGTAAGAGGGAAAGTAAGTTACTTTTATATCCATTATCATTCAAACATCTGTAAATATGAAAACTCTTACAAGCACATGATGTACTCAGAGGTGTCTTCCATGTGTTCAGTTTCACTTACTCCAAGTAAGTGTGTGCCTAAAATAAACTGCAGGCAGCCTTTATTATTCCTGGGTGGTCTGGGCATAGCAAGAAGTTCCAGGGGTACAGTGTGTAATTTCATTCCCTTTGGAAAGAGGACATTGGAGGCTTATTGATGGCTTGTTATGTTTGCATTTATTTACAGATATTTTGCATAGACGAAGAACTAGTTTAAACATTTTAACAGAAGTCTGATCCTTATACAAATTGCTGCATACATTGTTTGCAGGGGCAGGTCTTGTCTTTCCTTTCCTCTGATGTTTCATCCTAGTCAGAATATTTCCCTAAACAGAGATGGGAATCATGCAGCCTTCCAGATGTAATTGCATTGCAGCTCCCATCAGTCTAAATCAATATAGCCAGTGATGAAGACTGCTGGGAGATGCAGTCAAGCAACATCTGGAGACGGCATTATTCTAATCCTTGCTCTAAATGGTATCAAGAACTGGCTATTTAGTTCCCATGGCAACATGTTGCCTACAGCCTACATAACAAAGGAATGCACCAGGGGAGGCCTATCCAACAGATTTGACTGACTTTAGCAGAAACCCACCAAGCTTACAGCAGGGAATCCTAAGAAACAAAAATAGCAACTTATTTTGTGCAAGTACTAATGTGGTTGCACTAGGATTTGCACATAAATAGAACAATATTGTTGTATTCTGGTTTTTGCTTTGGAATGTAACACTCTTCTGCCAATCTAAAAACAGTCTTTTCATGGTCAGAAGAAGCCTCCCACTTGCAAAAGGAAACCTTTTTAGGCCCCATTCCCACTACATTTTGATTCGAAGTGTGACGTGGGCTATACGACCCTCGTTCACACTTGAATTGACTTCTGATCCTCATCGGATCAATTAGTGGAGGAAAGGACCGGGTTAAAAGCAAATAGCCCGGACTTTCCTGACACTAGTTTTAAAGTGGTCTTTTTCAGAAAACACAATTCTGAAGCGTTTCCCGTAAGTGGGAATGCTGGTCAGAATCGTGTTTTTGGGGGGGGGGGGGTTTGGAGAGGGGTATTGATCGCAAAATCAAACTTGTGCATTTGCAATCTTGTGCATTTGCAATCAGTATAATGAAGAAAAAGAAAACACACACACACACACACACACGATCTTGGGGAGTCCTTCCTTTCTTCTTTCCCCCCTTCCTTCCTTTTTTTTCTCTTTTTCTTCATTATATTGATCACAAATGCACAAGATCACAAATGCACAAGATTGCAAATGCACAAGATTGATTTTGTGATCAATACCCCCCCCCCCCCAGATAAAAAAGAATCTCCTCCAGGAAGGGGATGGGGAGTTAAGGGCTGTCACCTTACATGGCAGCTCCAGTGGGAATGACAAGTGTTCCTGGCTAAGAAAGCGGTTCCAAACAAGGTCTCTTTTCATAGTATGAACGAGGGGCCTTTTGGAATCGCTTTCATAAGCAGAGCACAGCCCGGTTCCAATTCAGCTTTTTCCGCAAGTGGGAATGGGCCCTTAGAGTCAAGCCACATTGTATTCATTTTGTCACTTTCTGTCTGCCATGAGGTCATCGCTGGGATTTTGTTGTATCATTCTTTGGATCATTTTTACACAATACATGATTCATGGAATTCCACTGATTTGCTGTCGACTGATTCACAAATCTGATTAACTTCTACATTTGTCTCCCCAATATCACAAGTGACTAAAAGAACTAGAAATAGTTTGGTCATCCAAATGAGGCTTCTTGCTCCCTTTACAAATTAGGATTGTAAATCAGATTTGTTCCTTACTTATGAATTGTTCCTTGGCTGAGAGCAGGAAGCAAAGTTTGTGCATTCAGATGATATGCTAAATAAATATCTGGTTTATACAACTTCTTGTACTGTGGTATCGTGGTTTGAGTGCTGGACTATGACTCTGGAGACCAGGATTCGATTCCCCACTCAGCCATGAAACCCACTGGGTGTCCTTGGGCAAGTCACACTCTCTCAGCCTCGGGGAAGGCAATGGCAAACCACCTCTGAACACATCTTGCCAAGAAAATCCCATGGTAGCATTGCCCTAAGTCGGAAATAACTTGAAGGCACACAACACACACACACTACCTGATGACCCAAGTTGGAACAAACAGGCTTTATGTACCAATATGTAAATCAGTCCTCAAAAACCAGGTTTTATAAGGCTTCTGATTTATCATTCTGTGGAAACAAGAGGAATGCCATTTTTGGCATAACATTATTCCATGCAGTATTCCAGGAATTGTAACCTATGAAATGATCCTAAAATGGGACAAAATATGTGAAGAGCATTTTATAGTTAGTTTTCAAGGATAATGTATCAACTAGAGCTTGCAGGAGAGGAGATGTGGTCCTCCAGAAACTGGACTGCAAAGCCCACATTTCCTCACCATTGGCTATGCTAACTACGGCTGTTGGAAGTCCAACTGTATCTGGAGGACCACAGTTCCCATCTTTGGACTAGACGCGCAAGAACAGAGTTGGGTTAAAAATTGTACTCAACCACAAAGTTCAATCATTGTATCTCAGCATAATCTATCTAACAGTGTAGTGACTGGTGCCATGAGAATAAGTGCAAAGACAGGGGGCAGTCTATGTGCAAACTCTTTCAAGCTTCTTTTAGTCGGGATGGAATTTTATTTCTTTAGAGTAGAAAGAAATTTATTCAGAAATATTGGTCATGCATTAATTAACACCTGGGTGTTTTTCAGTAGATCTCCAGAATATCATCCAGAGTCATAATCCATTTACACAGGGAAAAGGAACAAGGTCTGTACCCCCTCTCAATACCAGAATATCATGATTTGAATAGCAATTGGAATGTGACTAAAAAGCAGTGAAAAGGGAAAGGTGTTGTATTTCAACCTGGAACAAAAGATCAGGCAGTATATCTAGGCAATATGTGTAGTTTTTAAACATACAATCTATATATTTTTGGTGTTATTGCCTCCTGTACCTTAAAGGGTTGTTGGCTCTGATTCATAGGCCAGAAGGTAGAGGGATTATTGTGAAACATCCTTTTCCGATAAAGATGTTGCATATTTTGATTTTTCCCCAAGTCAGAATAATAGCCTTTAAAATTTTTTAAAGGCATGTTAGATTATTTGGGGGCTCTTTCTGGCCCTCACATTGCAGTCAGACATTTGACCAAGTATATCCTGAATAAGATGAAACACAATAGCAATTTAAAATCTATCCTGAAGGTGTTTTTAAAAGAAAATTTCATTCCACTGTTACAATGTGATGTCTGAGTGCTTTACGGAATAATACTGGTAAGATGGTATACAAATGGCCTTATTTCGTAACAGTGAGTCCCTTTGCATTCTGGTTTAGTCTGTAATGGTTGACCTTCCTAAGTTTTCATTTTCTGATTAGTAAAGGGTGAAATATACCATCATGCAGAACTCTGTTAAAGATGACAGCTTCCAAAATAGCAAATTGTCTTTTTGTGACATTTGAACATTTAACCGACAAATGACTTTAGGACCACGTTGTACCTGTTCTAAATGTTTTATTTATTAACCATTAATAAATCTTGCGGCTGGAGGGAGAAAAAAGATAATTGAAAAGGAATAACATTTCTAACGTATGGCTTCCACGCTTTGGCCCTTTTCATTCCAACAGAACATGAGATATTATCTTTTAGAGCCAGCAGCATCATAGTATTGCTCCACGCAGAATTGTTTTGTCTTCTTCCTAAGCTAGCCAGCTGCAAAAACATGACACGAACTGCTGCAGATAAATCACTATTAAAAAGCAATAGAAGTTTGGGAGGGCCCTACTGTTTGGTGTCATGTTCCCCCACCCTCTCTTTGCAGAAAGATGACTTCATGAATCTAGTTAGTTCTAAGAGTTAGCTTAACTTCACCAGGTTTAGGTATTTCTAGAAACTCTAGTGAGCAGAACCACCTCCAGCCCCCCAATTCCCCCCTTCCCGTAGATGCCCAGGGAGCACATCAAGTCAGTTTGCTCTGCCAAGCGCGCCATCTGTAGTGCATGATGTGGGCTTGGGTCCTACCAGCTTGGATGCCTTTTAGAGAAAGAGAATACGGAATAGAGCTTTTGGTTTTTACCTTCATTGTTCTCCCTGGTGGCACTTATGATGTCATTGGCTGAACACCTGCTGTTTTCTTCCTCTGTTAACTGTGGGGCCGGTTCATGTTGCAATATGGCATCCAGCTCATGGAAGAACTTCATGGTCTTTGTAGCATCCCCTGAGTTGTGGGCATGTTTAACTGTCCTGTATTCATATTTCAGGTTTTTATACTTCGCACGACATTGTTTCCAGTCTCTGCAGATCCCCGACTCCTGTAGCCTTTTAGCAATGTAAATAAATATCCCTTTATTCCTTAGGGTCCCATGGAGTTGCTTTCGGATGCTCTTCTCAGACCAGACGCTTAGCAAGGCTTTCACCTCCTCTTCAGTCCAGTGCCTTCCTCCTCCACTCTCCATGTTGAAAGTGACCTGGAAATGATTCACTATTTCTAGCCAAGATTCTGTTTCCTAGGAAACCAGACGGCTGATTGTCAGTAAGCTCCACAGAGATGAAAGGATCCAGTTTTACTGGCTCAAGCTGCCTGAGGGGAGTAACTTGAGAAACTGCCAAATAAGCAGGTTCCCGTATTAGAGGCAGGGAAATAAAGCAGCTCAGGCACAGATGATTACAAAGTATGTGAATAATTGGCACCGGGAATCAGCTGTTTTCTGCTCGACAGAAATTATGCATCGCCCTGAAGTGTACAAAAATACATTCTTTGGCTCTGCTTATGCAATGTGCTTTAAATATAATCGCTGCTTTGTAATGAATGCTAAAGCTCTAAGTACATGCTCTGGTTTGTTCTGACTGAATGGCAATCGTTTTGCGCCCGGGTGCTGTATGTGTTTTCCACCAAGCGCCTGCCTTTCATTGCAGTAAAATATATGTTCCACTTGTTTGGGATTGCCTCTTCAATCTGTGACTCATTATCTGTCACGGAGACTGGTTCGATCTATTCTAAATGCACCTTTACCAGGTTGGGTCCCCATATTTACGGATCCTCACCTCCCGATCCCGCTCAGAACAACCAGAATTGTAATCTGTATTTTGAGAATCGAAAGGTGTTAGCATAGGTAGCCATTTATTTTGGTTTGGACAATAATCTACTGGAAAGCAACAAAAATAGATCAACTTGGTGTTGAAAAATTAATATTGTTGAAAAACGTATCTAATATCCAGAAAATGTTCATCTATGTAGGATAAATGGGATAATATATTTGGACAACGTAGGCTTTTCAGCACACTTTTATACGCTGGGCCTTTATATCTGCTAGGGTTTGATTCCAGGATTCCCAGTGAATAACAAAATCCGTGGATGCTCAAGTTCCATTAAATACAATGGGGTAGAAAAATATACAACAGAAAATCAATTTGCTGTTTGGAATTTAAACTTTTTTTGAATATTTTCAAGCCATGGATGCTTGAAAAATTTTTTATCCATGGATAAAAAAATCTGTGGATAAGGACGGACAACAGTACAGTCTTTTGTTTTCAAATAAAGCAGTGAGGCAAATATACTGTACTTGTATTAGTCGCATATCGTTAAAACAGTTTTAAAATCTACTTTGCTTCCATTGTTTGCTCTTAATATGTCATTTACTGTATATAAAGTAGATATTTGTGAAGAAATATCTGTGTCTCCTCAACTCCTTTACAATTGGAATCCCCATAACTATTTTGTACATTCAAGCATTCTGAAAAGTATTTTGATGCAGTAAAAGACATGTTGTAGATGACCGATTGTAGGTACCCCAGGCCAGCTTCAAGAAAAGTATGTTGATATCCCGTAATCAGGATATGATGTCATGGGAAGTAAATAGTTAGCCAATTGCTTCTTGATAAGAAATCATTTGGCTTAAGGAAGGAGACCAGTGAAGAGGGATATCCTTTCTTTTCCTGCTGCCAAGGATGTTGTAATGTTGCTCTGCATCTAAAAAGAAATTAGAATTACAAATTGAAGTTTGAATCAGATGAATGCAAACCTATCTTGTCCCTTTAACTACTTTTTATGACTTTTCAACAGCACATGTCTCCCCATCACCTTGCTCATATGTTCTGCATTTCTATTACAATTCAGTGTCCCTTTCCCTGTCTCCTTCACTGTATGCATCTGATGAAGTAGATGAAGTAGCACACAAAAAAGTATGCTAAAAATTATTTTTTTCTCACTCTCATAGGGTCTCAAGGGTGCTACAAGATCCCTTTGCATACTAATCCAGCTTTGGATATTATTTTACTTATTTTGTTTAGCATCTTAGATGACCATAAGATATATCTTTAGCTGATACATAAATCTGGCATTATGTGGAAGCCCCTTACAGTAGGCAGAGTTCCCTGACATGAAGCAGAGCCACAGGCTGCTTCAGGTTGTACCGCAAGAAGTAGGGAAATAGAGAAAGGCATACATTTGTATCTTTAAAATCTTTTGAGGATGGAGCATGGAACAGGAGGTGGGCTAGAGGCAGCAAACTGTATTAAATTCATCTTATACATACATACATACCTGCAGAGCAGGGGTGGGTGTTTGTCAGGCACAGAAAAGAGCTCAGTGAAACCTGGCAATGGACATAATCAGGCTTTTAGTATTAATTGTGCAGAAAAAGATTCAGTGGTGGCCTTATCTTTTTAGAGAAATCAGTGGAGAGTTTTGATATCAGCTTTAAGGATGTCTTGCATGAAAAGAGACACTCTGCTTTGGGAAAGGGGAAAGGAGATGGTTCTGTTGTGTTAGTATAGGATAAAACGAATACAGTTGAGAAATAAATACAAAGCTGGCTTTGAGTTGAAAGCATTTTCCTTGGAACAGGTACTGCAAACTCTATTAAACATTTGTCACATTCTGGATAATATAATGAGTGCAGACTGTGTGTTCTTGATATTTTCTCCTCAGGAGTATACCGGAGGAGGGGCTGGAAACTAATCTCACTAGAGGGCATGTTTCCTTTTTGAATATGGGTGATTTTGAATGTGGTAGCTTCAGTTATAATCTTTTTTCCTGTAATGAAGGATAAGAGCATATCAGTATGATGTCCATCCCAATCTTTCTTAGAAGGAATTTTAGGCTAGTAAAGGGATATAAGGTTTGAAGAACAATGTGCTTCAGTGTCAGAATGTTTCTTTTAATGTGTAATATATAGAACTGCCAAAACTACCTCTGCTTAAGAAAACCCTATGAAATCTTTGGGGTTACCCCCCTGGCTTCTTCAAGAAATAACATCTGCAAACCTTGGGATTTCCTAAAGCCTACTGAAATTTTGCCTTCATATAGGTTCATGCTCTGAGGATGATTTTACTGTCGGTATATGAGATATAGTTTTTCCTTTTTTTCAAAGGGGCCAAGAGAGTGCCGGGATTGTGACAAGTGATGGAGAGTCAGCTCATTCATTCAAAGTGCACAAGGTAAAATAGAAAGCTTGTTTCATATGCATGAAATTAAAAGAATATGTGGGTATGACTTCAGTCAAAGAATTTGAAAAGGACTCAGACTCATTTATTGCCTGTCTAATGGAGCAAACCTGATGAAAAATTCATAGCTGAACAGATTTTTGAACCTGAGTTTTCCCCATCCAAGTCATAATTCCAATCCTGTCTATTATAAATAGTATTATGAAACCCTCCTTTGAATTTAACAGTTTTTCTACACCAGGAATAAGAAAAACAAGCACAGCCACACAGAATTATCTTCACTATACCTTCCAAATGCACAGCAAAACATATTGCATTGTTTCTTGCTCTCCTAGTATATAGATAAGACACAATGGATGAAGTAAGATGGTCAAACCTTTTTAGTATGCATTCTCTGTTATGATAAGCCTCTGCAGATCTGACCATCATGGGTATGGTAACTGAAGTTTATGTCACATGGTTCTTTTCTTTGTTACTGGTACTGGTCACATGGTTCTTTGTTACTGGTCTCCTTTATCCAAAATGCTTGGAACCAGAAGTGTTTGGGATTTCAGGTTTTTGGGATTTTGGAATACCTGTATTTTCATATATGTACATAATGAGATATCTTAGAGATGGGATCCAAGTCTAAACATAACATTCATTTATGTTTCATATACACCTTATACACATACCCCAAAGATAATTTTATACAATATTTTAAATGGTTTTGTGCATGAAACAAAGTTTGTTTCATCAGAAAGCAAAGGTGTCACTATCATTTACCCAGGAAAAAAAGTTTTATTTTTTGAAGTATTTCAGATTTCAGAATTCTTAATAAGGGAGGCAACCTCCTGTACACCAAAAATCCTAGTGTGAAGTCAACAAGTTTGAATGGCAGGTCAGACACACGCAGAAAGATTTATTTCCCCATGGCTAGCCACTGGGTCTCAAACCAAAAATGTTGCCACTACATTATAATGGTTCCTTCTTTTTTACCTACACAAGAAAAGTGTTGAGGAGGACTATATTTTTTTACATTTTTCTGGTGTTTCATCTACATCAAGTTACCTTGTGCATCTTTATAATGTGTGTATTTTATCTCCTTTACACATATCTGTTTGACTGATTTCCGAAATGTGCTCCTAACTCAGAAAGTTAGTTCCTGACTATGACATCAGAGCAGAACTTTCCTCATGCACAGTGACAAAATACCAGTTGCCTTATAGGAGAATTTGAAATCTCCTTATCTACTGAGAAGGAGCACACTGAGTAAGCAAGAAGGATGGGAGAGTGATGGATGGTCAAGTCTTTTAAAGAAGAATGCCAGTTAATAAAACTTGCTGTTACTTCGAGTCAGGAGTTCCTCCTAATTTAAATTTGAGATATTGTAATTTCACCAGAAGTACCCATTTCTGTAGATGAACCATTATATATCTGTGTGGAAAACATCTGAATAACTCTTTCTTGTAGAACTGAGCAGATACTTTGCTCTAGCATTTGTAATGCCATGGTTTTCAACTTTTATCATTTTAACTCTTAAAAGGCCAAGAAGCAACTAACAAAATTTCACATTATTTAAAGATGTAAGTAGTTTTATTCACCATGATGCACAGCTAGCTTTCCATAAAGCTATCCAGGTAATATTCTGCCTGAATAGTCCTTTGGCAACTACTTCATGAAGTCATCTTGTAGGAGTAGTATTTCTTACAATGTCACTTCCCTGCCCACAGGTATGAAATTGTATTACCAGTAAGTTATACTGTTGCCTTTGGATGATATGGAAATATGACTGACAGAACAGAATATATATGATGGAAGAAGATGAACTTCACAGTTGTTCTGCCTTTTGTACTTATGAAGTAGGGATGGTAGGAAGGAACTGACATGGTGTAGCACCATATAAATAGCATGTTTTGTTTCCTTATTTAAGAAAGAGGACATGTAGGTGTTAGAGAACATCTGATAACATGACTGGTGTGTCCCCACTAGGAAACCATTTTATTGAGTAGTATTTAAAAATTACTGACAGGATTTACATGCTTCATGTAAAGCTGCTTCTGTGTAATAGGTATCTATAGCACTTCTACAGGCCTATGACACGCAGCATCCGCCCACATGGGAGAAACTGAATTTGCCAGCAGCAGAATAGCCACTGTGACTTTTCCAAACAAGGAAAGTGCAACCTGGAGAAGAAAAACTGTGTTGTTCCCCTCCAATTAATAGTAGTTACTTGCATTTATTGTACAGTGAGAATTTTGTCCAAAAAAATAATATGAACAAACACATTGAAGAAACCAAATGATACTAAATGAGATACAGAAAGTTAAGATAAGGGGAATTTCCCTTTTCTGGGAATACTGGTGTGTTAGTTTTAGTGCACTGAAGTATTTTGGGTGGCACTAGAAACTGAATTTAGAGTACATTTTCTGTTCCTTTTTGTTTTTCAGGGAATGGGTCTTGTCAATCATGTGTTCAGTGAAGATAGTCTGAAGAAGCTGTATGTTTCAAATCTTGGGATTGGCCACACAAGATATTCGACATCGGGAGTCTCTGTCTTGGATAACTGTCAACCATTTGTTGTGGAAACACTGCATGGGAAGATTGCCGTAGCTCACAATGGAGAGTTGACAAATGCTGTGCGACTGAGGAGAAAGGTGGGCAATTAATCTAGCATTCTGCAGTCATCCTAAGCATAAGAAGGCAGTAGGAGACAGTAAATTTGCACATATACTTGGCATGACCAATATTTAATGCTAAGACCATGTATGGACCACTTTTGGGATGCACTGAAATAGCTGGCATTCCCAAAATCTGCTGCTAAATATGGGAAAAGGCAATGGAATTCCCACTTCCTTCCCATGTTTTGTTACTGTTGGCACTCCATTTTGTTTATTTTAATGCAAAACTGTGTTGAAAAGAAACATTGGGCTGGTACAGACAGCCCCAAAAGGGCGGGTCTGTGCCGCTCATTTTTGCACTGCATTGGGGTGATGGCAGCCTCACCGGCAGCCCTGTGGTTCCAATCTGGCATTTTTCCAGGCCACAGAGAAGTGGCAAAATGCCACTTCTCTGTGGCCTGGAATGTCCATGCGGCTTCATGCCCCCAGACACCCCGGGAGCCATTAGAAGAAAGGGATGGCCCCTTTCTTCTCAGGATCGTTCCTGCAGCCATGTGCTTGCCACAGGCACGATCCGCTCTCAAAAAGGAGCTCCATAAGCAGCCTGGGGTGGCATGTAGACATCACACATGCGCCACGCTGTTTGGACACATACACATGCGACGTCACCAATGTGTGTGACGTGTGGGCAGGGCTGCGCAATCATGGTGGCCCCCACACATACTAGTGTTAGGAGCATGTGGTTGGTACGTGCTCCCTAACCCTAGAATCGCTGCCACCATGCCCTTTTTTGCCCGTCTGTCTCGGGCCATTGTCTCACTTTTCTTCCTTTATTAAAAACACAAAACAATGCATTTTAACCATGCCTCATAATCACCAATCAAAATCTCTAATGTTTCTGACTGAGTTTAATACTTTGGAGGTCAGAGGTGGACAACCTGTCTGTGTATTCAGCAAACCATATTCAGAGCAGTACGAGACAAGAGGCTAAATCACAGTAGTATGTGTGGCCAGGACTGGTTTACCTCGGTCATGTCATCTTTCTCCCTTGTGCACATGCACACACACATTTTCCCCTGGCATTCTTGCATAGATGTTTGTGTGTGTGTGTGTGTGTGTGTATAGCATGCTAAGGTCCCATTTTACATGCACAAACACACACATACACATATCAACCACTGTTCAGCAGATTGACATTTCTCCCAGTGATAATTAACTTGGCTGAAGAAAAATGTGCAGTTTATATGGGGAAAACAATGTGAGGGAAGGCTGCTCCTCCCCAGCCTAAGCCACTCTCCCTCACCCCATCCAACAGCTCCATGATATGGTGATAGTGAATCTGGGCTTTGATAGCTACAGCATGGTGTAGTAATGGTCTTCCAGGGCTTCTTTGAGTCTGCATATTGTCTGTCTTTTCTTACTAGTTTTGGCATTAAAGCAAGATTTCATATTGGTTCTCTTGACTAAGAAAAAATAACTAACTAAATAAGGTGTTTGATGATGATAATGGGACTTATATCTGACCAACTGTAAAAGGGAACTACATATTTATGCCTGTATTACAAACATATACAACTGTAGGTATAAATAAAATATTATTTTGTCATTGTTACATTCCTTCAAGTTGACTCATAGGGTTTTCTTTGCAAGATTCAGAGGAGGATTGCCATTGTCTTCCTCCGAGACAGAGAGAGTGTGGCCATATCAAATCCTGACCTCCTGATGTCCTAGGTTAACATTCAAACCACGCCATACTGACTCTGTGATATATAATATACACCACTTTTAACTATCATACATTTCTGTAAAGGATTGTAATGCTGAGGATCCTGTTGGATATGCCTAGGTATCCACAAGTGATCCTGGAACCAAACCCCTACAGATGCCAAGGGACCACTGTACATATTTATTTGAATGAGTGAGTGAATAAAATCTCTTTTTGTTCTGTTGTTCATTCATACATATGTACTTGCTGTGCTGGCTAGGGGCGTGTAGGCATTATGTTATTGTTGTATGCCTTCAAGTCATTTCCAGTTTATGGTGATCCTAAAGATCCTAAATCTCTTAGATTATAAGCCTGAGGGCAGGGGACCATCTAATTTATAAGATTGTATGTACAGCACTGTGTAAATTTACAGCGCTATATAAATAAAGGTTAATAAATAATAATAAAGTGAGCATATCATGGGGTTTTCTTGTCAAGATTTGTTTAGAGGAGGTTTGCCATTGCCTTCCCCTTAGGCTGAGAGTGTGTAACTTTCCCAAGGTCACTCAGTGGTTTTCATGGCCAAGCTGGGAATAAAATTGCCTTTTAAAGATAATACAGATGCGTGCATATATCCAATGTATTGTGTATCCTTTCTTTTCCAGCTAATGCGCCATGGTGTGGGACTCTCCACAAGTTCTGACAGTGAACTGATCACTCAGCTGCTGGCATTCACCCCTCCTTTAGAACAAGATGACACACCAGATTGGGTAGCAAGGTAAAGCATGTGGCTTGGGGGGTGGGGAGCACTGAAATAAGCGGCAGCTCTCCAGCTGGTCAAAACTACTGTTGAAAACTACCATTTATGAAGTCTTGTCAAAAATAAAAATGATACATTACGTTACTTCGTGTTTCAGGATCAAAAACCTGATGAATGAAACGCCCACTTCATACTCAATTTTGATGATGCACAAAGATATCATCTATGCAGTACGTGACCCCTATGGGAACCGACCACTCTGCATTGGCCGTCTTGTTCCAGTAGGGGACATTAGTGGAAAAGGTATTTTATTTTATTTTATTTTCTATATCCTAACTTGGTGATTGTGCAGTGAAATTTACATTCATTTTGAAATGCTACCAATCTGGGAGCATTTCCCAGTAGATAAGACCCCCACATCCTGTAATTTGGGTTATGCTCCTTCCACTCACTCCAATAGGCAGGGCTGAAACTTGAGACCTTCTGGTGACTCCCACATGGGTGGAGCTAACCCTGGAAGGCCAGTCTTGTCCTGCCTATCACTCCAGTAGGATGTGTTTGCTGTTGCTCTGCAACTTCTTCACTACAGCTGCTTTAATCCTTTTTCTTGGTGCCTTGGAAGCATGGAGGAAGATTTAATATGGCAAGGGCTCCCAGGATTGGAGAAATGTCTTGGCTTTGCCAATGACTCTCCCTCTCCAAAGCTGCCCCCTTTCATGGGGGAGCACAGGAGATTTCAGCAGACAGCCTTGCAGCACATGGGAGCCATGGGAACAGATGGTGAGGGTTTTCCCCTCCATGTCTCTGTTTCTCCCCATCTCCTCTGCCCAGCCCTTTTAGGGCCACGGATCAGAGAGGCATCTGGCCAGAAGTTATGGAAACTTCCCTCCTCAGTGTCTCTGCCCAACCCGTTGAGGGTCTGGGTTCAGAGGAGTGGCTGGCCAATGCTATGGGAAAGAGTTTCTCCCCATCTCCTCTGCCCAGCCCTTTCAGGGCCACGGATCAGAGAGGCATCTGGCTAGAAGTTATGGAAACTTCCCCTCTCAGCATCTCTGCCCAACCCGTTGAGGGTCTGAGTTCAGAGGAGAGGCCAGCCAATGCTATGGGAAAGAGCTTCTCCCCATCTCCTCTGCCAAGCCCTTTTAGGGCCACGGATCAGAGAGGCATTTGGCTAGAAGTTATGGAAACTTCCCCTCTCAGCATCCCTGCCCAACCCGTTGAGGGTCTGGGTTCAGAGGAGAGGCCAGCCAATGCCATGGGAAAGAGTTTCTCTGCATCACCTCTGCCCAGCCTGAAGCAGTGCCAAGGTCAGAGAGGCAAGCCAGCCAGAAGACACAGGATAAGGGGTGAGTACCAGGGGCCCTCTCTGCAGCCAGCAAGGAACCTTTCCCAGATCTAATGCCATTGGCCACTGCAGGCACTATGCCTAGCATAAGGCTTGGGACTCTGCCAGGAGGGCAGATGAGGGGTCTCCCCTTCCTTCCCTTCCTTCCCATTCCTGGTCCCAGTGGCACCCAGGATCCCAACAGATGTGGGAGATCCTGTTGCAGCCTGGGAATCACATGGTGATGTTGCCAGGGCTCTGGCACATTGAATTCTTATAATGAAATGTGTGGAAAGAGGCAGAGGACTCCTCCTCGGGCACATAATAATAATATATTTATTTGTATCCCATCTCTCCCTGAGTTGGATATACAACTGCCATCTTGGCCTCATGGCTTTAAGGTAAGCTAGATGGGGCCCAGCAGGGGCTGATGCTTGCAACTCTAAAATGGGTTTTTTTTGGCTGCCACAGAGCATCCCACAATGAAAGTAGAAAATGGCCTCTTGCCCTCACCAGAGGGAACATGGCCTCTGCCAACCATCTCTAAACGGAGGCTGAATGGCCATATGTTGGGTGTGCTTTGATTGAGTGTTCCTGCATGGCAGGGGGTTGGACTAGATGCCCCTTGGGGTCCCTTCCAACTTTAGGATTCTGTGATTCAAGGTTTTGCTGAGAGAATACATGGATACAAATCCTCATGCATTCCCTCCTTTAAAAAAAAAAGGGGGGGGAGGGGGAAGACTTGAGAGTCCCCTTCACCCTCTATGGTGTTAGGCTGCCCCAAACTGTGGCACTCTTGAGGCCCTTTCTGTCAGAGATGGCCCTTTCTCAGGATCCAGGCATATCTCAAGGAAATGTGGTGCCATGTCCCACAGCAGCCCTATGTGCTCCTCCCAGTTCACCTATGCAAAGGGGAAGGGAGTTGAGGAACAAGCCAGCCCCTATAATGGAGCCTGAGACTGAAAGGGCTAAGCTTCTAAACCTCATCTTGGAGTTTTGTCTGTTTCAAAAATAAGACTACAGGCCATATGCAACTATATTTCTTCCTTCTCAGAGTTGTTCTGTTTCTGGTCATCCCCCCCTCCCTTTTTGCCTGTTTTACCAGAGCAGAAAAGGTGCCTGGAAACTAATTCTGCAGGGAGGGGGTAGCCATAAAAGCCACATGATGACTTTTCTTCCCTCCTCAGAGGCCTCCATTCTTGTCTCCATTAAGGCCAGAGTTCACTTTGCCTTAGCTGGGGCAGCCTAAAGCACAAGAGGAGCACATGGTTCTATTCTGAGGACAGGTGGAGATGTTGAATAATTTGTTAATGTTTTTAATTGTACTGTTTTTAAGGTTGTGAAGTCGCTCTGAGTTCCACTGCTGGGAAAAGAGTGGAACACATACATCATCATCATCATCATCATCATCATCTCCCTTGTGCAAACTGGTATCAGCCTTAGCTTTTCTCAATGAGAGCATAGGCTTTATCTATACAGATTTGTTTAGAGTTTAATAAGCAGGGGGACTCAAGCAAGAGAGAAAGATACTTCCCTCCTCTGGTCATTGAGTTGATCTCTAAAGCTTACACACATTTGAGGATCTTTGAGAAGATCATCTCAGATGAAGTGATAGATATATATTGGATTAAGGTGACCAGCCAAGCCCTTCCCCCTTTAGGGGCGAAAGAGGGGGTCCAAGTTCCTGCAATAAACACAGGGACCATTAGCTATCCTCAGGAGACACCTGGCTCCCCTCTCCATCCCTTCTTTCAGAGGAGAGATGTCTGTTAAAGGAAATTTAAAAATAAAAATACAGCTCCTTGAAAAGGTTGGCTGTAATTCAAGGGGGTTAAGGAGAGATTTTAATTGGAGACAAACAACTTCCTCTCCATCCCCCCCCTTTTCCCCCCATGAGTATTTGAAACAATAAAACAGGTTTTTCTACTAAGGGGTTGCTTCAAATTCCATTCAGACAATCCTATGGAGCCCTGAGGGGTCTGCCAGAAAGAAGAATACCACTATTACCTGTTAACTAGTCTAAAGAGTTACATTTTAATTAAGAATGCCTGCTGATGGACTTGCCATTCAGCTGGTTCCTTTTGTTACATGGTTTACCAATCTCTTCTTTCAGTTAGTCTCAGGGTGCTACAAGATCCCTTTGCATACTATTGTTACAAGGTTAGCCCCTTTGTGGGTGGGCAGCCCTCTGTATACCCACAGCTTGTAGGGGTGTGTGTGTATGTATATATATATACAACAACAACAAAACCCTAAGAACAAGAACCATGATTTTACTGTTTTATATAATGGACTCCTGTTTACTGTGACATTATATTTTATGGGACATGAGCTTCCATGGATTTGGTATCCATGCAAGGGCTTATGAACAATCTCCAGCAGATACCAAGGGCCCACACTACTCTTTAAAATTGAAGTTTGTTTTTCTTTGACAGATCTTTTGTGGAGAAATTCCTCTCCTCGAAATTGGATAGCAGATAGCAGAGACCTTGCCAATGTGCTGTTATCTTCCTTGACTCTTTAATCAGTGGTTCATTCAGTGGAGAGAGCCCTCAGCCTTCCTATAGGTTGATGATAGTCTGCTGCATGAATTTAGAAGGTTTTTTAATCCTCCAGACAATATCTTTCGTGGATGAAATCAGACTTAATCCTGACAGCAGGCCTCGCTGAGTGCATCCATGCATCTGCATGGACTCACCAGTGTCTTCAACATAAAGGTTAACCCCCTTGCCTAACCATGGAAATAGTCTAATTTTACACAGGTGCACAGATGTTCCAGGGGAAAACTGCACACTGTTCTGAAATATAAGTTGGTGGTCAGACATGAACACTCCTCTTTCAGAGTGGTAAGTCTTCATTGTGTCAAGCTAAATCACCTTAACATCGCCTTAATGGCTATAACCAATTGACCAGGTGATCAGGGATAGGGTGGAAGCTGACATAGGCCCGTATCGGATCAGGTTCCATGCTGATTGATCATGAAATCCACCATGTTTACCCCTGGGGGCTTAACTGGAGATCCTTCTCCCTGTTGGGATCACTAGCTTCTATTTTTTCCCCTAGACTGACCAGTAAGGGGAAATGGGTTTGGCCATGGAAGAAAGGGCTCCCATGCCTGACATTCTTCCCAATCTCAAGGTGAGCCTGATCCCTCTCCATCTCTCCACACCAATACTAGTTGGTATTGGTATATAGTGCCATACAGTGGCAGCCCCTCGACCAGACCTGCTGCTGTTAATTCTCAGAATATAATGGAAACAGTTGCTATTTCCTCAGTCCAGATATTCTGGTCTATAACACATAAATTGGCATTGATGTCCTTCAGGACTCCATGAAAACCTCAGTCTTCTCCTTTTGTAATTCACCACAGCCATGTTCAGACTTCACTTATAACCTCACTGTTGTGACACACACAAGGGGCCGAGGTGGGATAGCATCCCATCTCCATCCCAAGTCCCTCAGATGACTTGTTGCTTGCCTTGCTACACAACACCATTTCTCTTCTAGGATTTATACATGGTCCAGAGGGTGCTAACGGTCATAGTTCCTAAGGGAGATCTCTCTAAACCGGTTACCTGGTTGGGGCCCCTCCTGGTTGTTCCCCCCTTGGCACAGAGGGGATCAGAGCCTGGGGTCCTGCTATCACACTAGCAGCTAAATGTTATTAGAACTGCCCCGATGGCAATTCAGACAGAATCAGACCCAGACCCCATCCTTAGGGTGGGCTTTAATTAACAAGATTTTACATACAGTGCTATGTAAATTTTCAGCACTACAAAAACTAAGGTTAATAATATAATAGCTGTAACCTCAGGGTTCAGAATCATATTCCGTCGCCTTCTCCTTCATTCTCCCAGTCACTGGAAAGAATGTAAAACATACACCATGCTGGGGAGCCAGCCACCCATAGAGGAGAAACAGCTGTGTACCTCTGACACTCCACTTTGTTTTCCTTTAGCCCTGTGCTTTGGGCAAGAAGGCATCAGCCTCCATGCCTAGCAAGTGGATCATGCCCTCATTACTCCTGGCCCTGGATCCTTGGGAGGTTACCACCA
Source organism: Urosaurus nigricauda (assembly GCA_034509955.1). Classification (NCBI taxonomy): domain Eukaryota; kingdom Metazoa; phylum Chordata; class Lepidosauria; order Squamata; family Phrynosomatidae; genus Urosaurus; species Urosaurus nigricauda. The sequence continues at coordinate 132,714,344 of JAOEGL010000005.1, read as the reverse complement.
GAAACCAAATCACTCATACCAAGGAGTGCAGGTGCATTGCACCTCTAGCTATCATAGGTCCTATAGCAAAGACCATTAGGGTGGCCACATTGAAACCATCATACACTCTTATTAGGCTTCACTGGTTTGACAGCTTGGCTTGGCTGAGACTGCTGTTTTTCAGCAGGGTCTTGCAGCAGGTGCTTAAACCTATGTAACTGAAGGGCCAGCACCACCCACCCTGGTTAGATCGGCTTTGGTAAATCCCAAATTACAGGATGTGGGGGTCTTATCTACTGGGAAAACGGACATTGGTACTTACCCGTGATATGTCCATTTCCAGTAGATAAGAGCCCCACATCCTGGCCCACCCTCAGGGGTGCTGGCATTGGGATGTCTCATAATCCACATAGTTCTTTCCTATGGGGAGCAAGTGAGTTTGCTCATGGTCCGTCTCAGTCACTGTCCAATCCTGTATAGTTTGATATGCAGCTAAATTGTTATGTTTTTCTGGAGCATTTGGCTTTTGTACGACTGGCCTTCCAGGGTTAGCTCCACCCATGTGGGAGTCACCAGAAGGTCTCAAGTTTCAGCCCTGCCTATTGGAGTGAGTGGAAGGAGCATAACCCAAATTACAGGATGTGGGGCTCTTATCTACTGGAAGTGGACATATCACGGGTAAGTACCAATGTCCGTTTTTAGCCCTTTCTATAGTAGGTATGGTTTCCCTGTGGTGCGGGCAGAACATCCTAACTGCGGATTGGTCTGCCCCTTTGTCTGTAGGCAGGAACAAATAAGCCTTTGTCCAGGAGGCAGAGCTCTCTCATGAAGGCCAGTCTTCTGTCCATAAGGACATGTTTTCCTTAGATCTGCTCTGAGTGCCATTCTTAAAAACCATATAACCTTCCCATCTCCTGCGTAGAACGCCCTAACCATCCCTTTAAGCTTTTCTTCCCTCTCTATTCTCCCCCCTCGCTGTTTTTGCTTCTTTTCACCTCTTCTCATTCTTCCCTTTTCTGGGCACCCACATGGATGGAAAGCAAACACGCAGATGATTGCAAGGAATGAGGTAAGCCCCAGCTATTCTGCAGAAGCACCCTGCTGCCACTGAGTTTCTTGGTGTTATACCCAGCCATATCCTGTACTAAATGAAAAGTATGGAGAGTATATTCATTTCCCTAAGCAGACAGTAGACATGTGCTGAGAGCCCTGATTTAGTCAATGCTTCCCAAATTAGTCTATTGCCTATTTAGGAAGTTGGGTCACCCTTTCATACTTCTTTGCTGAAGGAACTACCAGTGTAGTCACATCAAATGAAATTGCTGCATAAAGTGTGAAAAGGCTTCACCGTAGACTCATAAGTGAATTGATACTGGTTTGGGTGGGATGCTTTGCCGGTAATGCCAGTGCAATCTCACTTTGTGTTCCAGAATTATGAGCACAAATGTAAATTGCTTTGAGTGTGTCATTTAAAAAAAAAACTGTTTATCATTTTTTAAATGGTTACTAAGTTCTAAGAATTGTAGAAATTGTTTTATTGCTATACTAATTTCATTTCCAGGGAAAAATTACGCAGAAACTGAAGGATGGGTAGTGTCTTCAGAATCCTGCAGCTTTTTATCTATTGGTGCAGAGTAAGTTCGTTCATTATAAACTGAATTAAAAATAAACCAATAGATGGTTTCTACCATTTTGTGCTACAATAGTATTTAATTTGAAGATAGCCGTTGCCTGAAAATGCATATCCCATCAAAGTCAATTACAAAACTCCCATTAATTTTAAACAAGTGAACTGTACATTTTGCCTGTGTATAGAAGACAAAATAAGGGACAGTTTATCTACAAAGACCAATGGATTATAAATTAATTAATTATTAACTCCTTATTTCTATACTTTTGCTAATATGTCTAGGGTTGGAAAACAGCACACTACCTTGTTTAGGTAACAGCCACATTTATCTGCTTGGAAACCAAGTTTGCTTCCCCAAACTTCAGATTTCTAAGGAAGGAGTCATTGTGTATCTCTAGGGCTTCATCCACACTGTAGAAATACTCCAGTCTGACACCACTTTAATATGGAATATTGGGAAATGTAGTTTGTTGTGGCACCAGAACTCTCTGACAGAGAAGGCTAAATGTGTCACAAAACTATAATTCCCAGAATTCCATAGCATTGAGATATGGCAGTTAAAGCAGTGTCAAACTGGATTATTTCTACATTGTGGAAGCCGCCAAGGACTTGAGAACGGAATAGATGGCAAAAATATTGTTAATGAACTGCAGAATGGCCAGCTGTTTCTGAAAAAAAGAAGAGAACAAAACTAATTTTAGATGTTCAGAGAGATCTTCACAATTCAGGGAGATCGCGTCTGTTGCTAGAAATGCGTAGTTGCCATTAAAAAGTCTATTCCGCATACTGAGTTCTTTCCTTGATCCTCCATAAATCCATAATGATTATAAAATGACATTTCATGTTGCATGGTTCACTACTAACACTAGCTGTGGAGTGGGGATAGAAAAACACAGTGGTCCAAAACACACTGCAGAAATAATCCAGTTTGAGACCGCTTTAACTGCCCTAGCTCACTGCTAGGGAATTCTGAGAACTGTAGTTTATTGTGGCCCCAGAGCTCTCTCCGACAGAGAAGACTAAATGCCTCACCAAAAAAACAACAGTTCCCCAAATTCCCTAGGATTGAAAGAGGGCAGTGAAAGCAGTCCCAAACTGGGTTATTTCTGCTGTGTGTTTTGGACCATTGAGTAAAATCCAACATCCCCTTGGTGTGATGTAAATATCTGCAAGTTAAAATTTGCTGTCCGAGTACTAAACAACCCACATGCAGAACAGTAACATTGCTCAACAAATGTGTAGTACAACTTATGCATATGTATGTCACTTCAAGTTGTTTCTGACTTATGGCGACCCTAAGGTGAACCTCTTATAGGTTTTTCTTGGCAAGATTTGTTCAGAGGAGGTTGGCCATTGCCTTCCCCTGAGGCTCAGAGCATCTGACTTGTCCTAGGAAACCCTGTGGGTTTTGTGGCCAAACTGGGAATCGAACCCTGGTCTCCAGAGTCCTAGTCCAACACTCAAACCACTCTGCTAAGTTTAATGCTGTTATTAAAAAATCTGATAATGTAAACTGTTAATAAGACGTTTAATGAATCTGCCATCATCTGAGCATTAGGATTGCAGATACTAGTGGATTATTTTAAACAAGACAAAAACTGAATTCACAGTACCACAATTTCCCAAAACATTTTAACATAGTACAGTAACTTCACATACAACATTGTGTACCGTGGGCTGTGTGCTATCTCTTTTTTTAAACATGCTGTGCTTAGTATGTAGCGAGATCTTGTAGCACCCTTGAGACTAACTGAAAAAAAGAAATTTTCTGCATGAGCTTTCATAGACTTAAGTCTACTTCTTCAGATGCTCTGCTTAATTCATTAATTTGTTGTTTATAAGTGGTCTTGTTTGTAAGTCTACCAAAGCATGGTTTCTGTTTGTTTTTATATGAGAACAGGACCGTCTAATGCTCACCTGCATTGGCATTAGCTTATTAAGAGAAACAAGTCAGAGAATCTTCTAAATATATCTTTGCATGTCACAACAACAATAAAAACAAAAATGGATAGAATTCTGTGATTTGTATAATCACTGAAGAAACAGTCACTGTTTGGAGTTCTGTCTATATTTTTGTTCCATGAGGCTGACAAAAGTGCCTTAGCTGAAGCTATTGTCATATTTTATTTCCCTATATTACAGTGAGGAATCATTATAATTATTTCTATATGTAGTCAGCCTTTTTCTGGGCTGATTTTAAAGCTTTCCACCAAAAAGTTGAATTAGCAATCTGGCCACACCTTTCAGATTGGTCAGATTTGCTCTGGTCTTTTTAGTCATGGGAAAGGGTTTTGGTGCTCTGGCAATCCTTCTTTTGAACATCCAGAAAGCTAATTAAAAACAGAATCCTATACACATTATTAGAAGCATGTCCTATCATGTTCAGTGGGACTTATTCCCAGTTAAACATACATAAGATTACAGCCTTAGCCTTCTTCTTGCTTCTGAGATTGCGGCCAGTATAACTCACACTTTGAAGAATTATCTTCACAGGCCATAAACCTGCATTAAAGAAAATAAAAGCAGAGAATTTATGGAATCTTAAATATATCCTTAGTACCACATTTGTACTTATTCCTCACTTCTGTGAAATTATGCCAGACATAGTATAACTGGAATCATGACACCTGCTAGAAAATACGTATATATTTTTTCCAAGTTCAGAATTGTTTAATGACTGAAGTCATTAAAATGACTTCAAGTGCAGCAACTAATGTTCTTTCAGGGATAATCTTTGATTTAAAAAACTAATTATGTTATGCAATCATATTTTACAGATACTACCGTGAAGTCATGCCTGGAGAGATCTTGAAGATATCTAGAAATGATGTCCAGACCCTGGATGTTGTACCAAGGCCTGCAGGAGATCCTACAGCATTTTGTATTTTTGAATATGTGTATTTTGCACGGCCTGACAGCATTTTTGAAGGCAAGTTACCAAATTTGTTTTATTCAACATTTTCCTTCAGACTGACAGAATTTATATTTAAGTGCTTGTAAAAAAGAAAACATCGGTGGATATGTCTAACTTATAAATTGTCTAATATGTACAGTTGAATTGCATGCTCATAACCTGTAATCTATCCATGTACTAGGGCAGTCAAGGTGCTTCCATTCTGGAAGGAACTGTCATTTTCTATACAAGAAAAAAAATAATAATTTCAACCCACAATACCTATTTGAATTAGTAATCTACTGATGTAAGGAAAATAAATACAAATGGGATCAGTTTTCCTTGAGATGTATGCATTGAAGTCATAATCTCAGTATATAATCTCAGTATATATGCCTTTCCAATTTACATTATGAAAGCACTTTTAACACCTCTCCCAGTTTTAATCTGTCCCCTTTTTATTTTGTGTGATTTTTTAAAGATTGATTTAAAAAAAACCTAGCAAAAACATTTTTCAACAGAAAAAAAAAGTTGTTGACATATCAAATTGCTCCGTAGCCGGAGGCTGACCTTTTACACCTGTGTAAGTGTTCCATGGGATCGTAACAGCAATGGAGAAAAACTAATACAGATGCCTTAATCAGAGTTGTACAGGAGGAAAAAAGATAAATTTCTCTTAATCTCTATAGGTCAAATGGTATATTCTGTAAGGAGGAGATGTGGTCAACAGCTTGCTATTGAAGCCCCAGTTGAAGCAGATTTGGTTAGCACAGTTCCAGAATCTGCAACACCTGCAGCTCTTGGCTATGCACAAAAGGTATTGTGGCTGTCTATAACACCTAATTCACTTGTTATTACAGAACATAGAGGTGAGGAGGGAGATATTTGGCCTTATTGGGAATAAACCAGAGAGATTTAAGAATCCTAGCTTATTGAGTATGAAAAGTACCTGAAGATGGCGTGACTAAACAAATTTTGGTCTGGGGCTGGATTATTGTGAATGCATCAGTTTGACATTCTGGCTTCTTTCTCTTTCAACAAGTGAGAAATGAAATGATGAACAAGCCTTCAGTGATCAGAGATAAGGACAGAAGAAGCTTGGGGTTGTATGAGGACTCTGGTAACCAGAGTGTTTCCATTCCTGCCATTTAAGTTTCAGACCTCAAAATAAGTCATGGATTATTAAACATATTCAGAAATGTACACTGTTGAAATCAATGGGTATTTGATTCCAAAGATAGGACCAGACTCTTAAGAACTGCAGCTTTAACTGCTCCTCCAGCCTACACTTCTATTTCCGGAAAAACTAAGCAGTGCTAGTCCAAACATATCAGTGTTTGATTCAAGAATTGATTTTAGCCACTTCACAAAATATTGTACTTTGACCACTTTTTCTTCTTCTTTGCAGTGTGGGTTACCATATATTGAAGTACTGTGCAAAAACAGATACGTGGGAAGAACTTTCATTCAGCCAAATATGAGGTTAAGACAACTTGGAGTAGCCAAAAAGTTTGGAGTCTTGTCAGACAACTTCAAAGGGAAGCGTGTTGTCCTCATTGATGATTCTATTGTGCGAGGCAACACCATTTCACCCATAATTAAACTATTGAGAGAATCTGGCGCAAAAGAAGTGAGTAAATATTTCTGCCAGTTCCTAAGCTAACTGAAGAACAAGATGAACTGTTTTTGTTACTTTATAATAGCTTCTCAGGTACTATAGCAGAAACAACAGGGGGTTTTGGTGACACCCTTTATCACTTACCTTTCCATCGTTCAATGATATTCTGCTTCTCCCCAATATAAACCAAATAGATTTGACTCCATTATGCTGCCAGGCAATCAATTCTCTCTTTTTCTTTTTTCCTCCCTCAGGTACACATTCGTGTAGCTTCACCTCCAATAAAATTTCCTTGTTACATGGGAATAAATATTCCAACAAAAGAGGAACTTATTGCTAACAAGCCTGAATTTCATGACTTGGCCAATTACATAGGTAAAATATTTTACTTTTCCATTCTTGTCAAGAAGGGTGTGGGGTGTGTGTGTGTGTATCAAGAGAGAGAAAGTCCAAAAGGGTAGCTGTTTTATTGTTGTGGCAAAAATATAAAAGACGGCACTTTAAAGGCTAACACATTTACAATGGGTTAAGCTTTCTGGAACCAAAATTCAGTTCTTCAGATCCTTGAAGTCTAAATTGGCTGTCACTTGTACACACATGATTAAGCAAAATCTTAAGCGAAAGATGAAGAGGAGTATGGTCAAAGGAAAACAAATGCAAAAACAGTAGCAACCCAGTAATAATTGTATATGTAAAAGCAAAATATATGGAGTGATAAATTATTAGTGAAATTAGAAATACAACATCACAAAAAGACCTTACAGTACCAGCTTTCAGAATTAAATTAATTTTTTTTTAATCTTTCACTCGTGTCTCATGTTCACCGGAAAACTAGCAATTCCTTCTATACTTCTGTGGTGGTTCACCAATAAGTATTAAGATTGCAGTATTGTCCTCACTAATTGGGATGACAGTAAGCTCTTCTGAATTTAGTAGCACTCCCCTTTGACCAGGCACTATATGATTTATTTATCATTATTTATCTGAAATTATTTTAGACAGCCTTTAAGATTGGAATGAGGCAGATAAACAGTATCAGCTCCCAACTCACTAAGGGTACCCAGCAATGTAGAGTGGACACAAGCATTTAAAATATTAAATACACACAAAAATAATTAAAAACAAGACTAATACAACACTTTAAAATAATATTAAAATCACAAACACTTAAAGCAACCAGAACCAAAGGCTACTTGAAACATCATTCTTTGCTATCCCCTGTAAATTAAAAAAGGGATGGAGCCAGTCAGACTTCCTTTGGCAGGGATTCCACAGTCAGGCTGCTGTTTCAGAGAAACTCTTCTAATGTGTATCCATTAACCTAGCCTTGTGAGATGGTAGGACAAGCAGCAGGATAGGATACCATGACATACCATAGAATTCAACACCTAAACAAGTAAGGATTCAGCCATTTCCTGAAAAACAGCAAATGAAATATTTGGAAAATACTTGAAGGAAATCTGATTACCAGAGCTGCATGTCCATTAAAAAAAAAGCTCCTTCCCTTACTGTCTTGGTAGTAAGAGGGAAGGGCATCTTTTGAGGATGCCCAGCTTGTGTAATGACATCTAGCTTGTGTCAGCTAGGCAGTCTTACAACTAACTAACCAAAACTTGCAATCCATAGATTCTATGGCCAGAATCTTCTATCATGGTGTGTTTCATACCTTTAAGTATATAGTTATGTATCAGAGGCACTAAGAAACCCTGTTAGTGAATTGTAAAGATGCATAACAGGATAACAGCAAGAGTGTCCCAATGTGTACTAATACTCCCTTGCCAGCTCTGATGCATATCACTCACTTTGCTGGCTCCCCAATAACGTAAGTAATGTAATGTAAAGTAATGTAATGTAACAGCAGCCCTTTGGACACATGGACATTATGGAACTACCTAATTCTAATTCCCACAAATATAAGTCCACTTATAGAGAATGTCCCAAACAGGATTCCAGCCTGTATTTTAAACAACGGTTAGGAACACACTGGCAGTCAGTGGAGGTGTCACAATACAATGTCATATGAGCTAACCATCCAGGCCTCATCAATAACCAGGCAGCCATCTTCTGCACAAGCTGCTGTTTCCATGTTAGCTTTGAAAGCAGCCCCACACAGAATAAAATATGTGTAGCGAATTTTTTTGCAGTCCTAGAAGAGGGAGATCTTTGGCACATTCATTGCTACCTTCAGAGCTCTAGCAGCTTACACCTGCCAGGACAGAGTTCTGGAGAGATACTATTTCCACTCCCTTTAGCCCCCATTTTTTCCTCATTATCCTCTTCTTGTCGTACAGCCTGTTTATGTATGGATGTGTGGGATCCTGTGGATCCACAGACTCATTTATAACTCCTATCCCAAGCCAAATATTATATTTTTGGCTCTACAATTATCAAGGCCTACCCCATACAGTGGGACCTTCGTAGCCACTTGGGTTTGGTTCTGGGACTTCCTGTGAATACCAAAATCTGTGGATGCTCAAGTCCCATTATATACAATGGTGTAGTGAAATGGTTACCCCTGTGTAAATTGGCAAAATCAAAATTTGCTTTTTAGATATATAATATATTAATTCAAGCTGTGGATGGTTGAATCCATGGATGCAAAATCCATGGTTATGGGGGGCTGACTGTATTTAACATGAGGTTAAATAGCTTGATTTTTAGGAGGTGTACAACAACTAAATCCTTAATTGTTTTTCTCTCCTCTTCCTCTTACCCCACCCTTTCCTCTTTCCAGGAGCTGACAGTGTTGTTTATCTTTCAGTAGAAGGACTGGTTTCATCTGTACAAGAAAGCATCAAAGCAAAACAAGACAATGAAAACAGCCTGAAGACCAACAAATTCCGGGCTGGGAAAATTGGTCATTGCATAGCCTGCCTTGTTGGAAAATATCCTGTAGAGCTAGAGTGGTGAATTTTACAAATGCAATTGCCAATCATTTAAAAATTCAGAACTGATCAAATGTATCATTGTCAAGCAAGTTATCAAACCACTGATACAGTATTTTAGTTAACCACTAGTGATGATGAAGAACATAGAAGAACTAAGGATTAAAAAATTAAATCATACAGTACAGTGAACAGTGACGTGGTAACTTTGCAGTTGGAGATGGGTTACCAAAGTCTCTTGTTTCCTTAGCCACCCTAGTCTTGCCAAGACACTGGGAGCTCTTCTCAGGCTTTTATTCCTAATAGTAGTTTCTTAGGAATAACATTATGAGAGAGGCTGTGAGCCAATAAGCCTTCTCAAAATTTATGCCTTGGTCATTCAGAAGAATTGGTTTTATACAAAAAACAAATTCTTGTTTAACTATTTTCATATAATTTTTTTATTCAGCTGTTAGGAGTCTTCATTTTGAAAAAATGAAGTAAATGTCTGTATTTTTGCTTATATAACTAAATCCATCTGTTATAACTTGATTCCAAAGAGACCGAATGTTATTTTTGTACAATGTATTTCTGAGACTGCAAGATAAACCAAAACTCTTTAGTACCTTCAGCCTTAATGATTTGAAGACTGGAAAATACACTGCCTTAAAGTGCTTTTGTTGTATGTCAGGGGGATGTGACAGGGAAAATTAGATAGATTGATAACTGATTTCAGTGCTATGATTTAGAGATTAAAGGCTAATTTTCTCCATTATGTTCTTTCACCTTGAATGCTTACTTAACTAGAGTGTGAGTTAATGTTTTTATTTGTATGTAAGCCTTCAGAGAAGACTACCATCACTGAAAAATTAATATACAGACTTTTTTAATGGAGGATTTTAACAAATGTAGTTCTTTTAATTTAATATACATTACTGCTTTGCTTAATACTTCTGTGGATTTTGTTTGTTAATGTGGTACTTTTTGTGTCTTGGTAGTCATAAGAATGCTAACCTGGCCATTTGTTACATGAACTAGAAGTGTAAACAATTCTAACCCGATTCAGAAATGATTGCTGCCGCTTCTTAGTCTCTGTATATACGTCTTCTGTACATACGTTTCTCTAGCTGAGAGCAAGAGATATAACAGTATAGAATTAGATAACTATAATGGAGAGAAACCCATTCTCATGCTCAGTGTGCATGCTCATGTAGGGCTTCCACCTTCATATTCAATTCCTTTTTGACTACTCAGCAGCATGGACACTGTCAGGGCTGTATTTTCTCTTTCCTTTTGTGATAAATGTCCAAGGGGCAGAGCAGGTGAAGAATAGAAGAGCATGCTAGTTGGCAAAACCCTACTCATTGTTTGATTCCATTGTGAGCAATAATTTCTTATTATTATTAGGACTTCTGTACATGCAGTAAGAGTAGTGTGGTTAAAAAGGAGTCTTGACCCCAAAGTTGTTTCTTGCACACACACACACACACCTCTCCAGGACTGGCAGTTCACCTTTTTAAATTAATTGCATGGCCTCGTACAGAAATTAATATAAACAACAACAGCAACAGTTTCTAAAACACACCAGAAATGGATTTCCAGCCACTTTCATAGTCTTTGTACCCTCCACAGGACCCCCAGTGGCAGAAAACTGGCCCCTGAACCCACCACAGTTAATCATTTCTAAGTCAGAGGCTTTTAAAACAAAAACCAGAAAAAGATTCTTTTGCTGATATTATAAATATGTACACTATTCAGATAATATATGAAAGTCAGCCTAAGAGTGAATTCAACATGCATTTGTACATACAGACCCTGTTGAGGAAATGTGTCCCCTTAAAATACATACTGAAAATCATACAAAAGAGTTCCTACACCAGAAATATCTGTAAACGAGAAACCAATGTGTGAGTGAATAGCTAGGCAGAATTATGGTCTTCCAACTAGCTACATGTGAGGTCAATAAAATCACAGCTTGGAGAAAATTTTCATGCGTTCCACACAAAAATGAGCAGCAATTAACAACTCTTCTTCAGGATATTCATAATATTATAAGGAGAGTTTCAGGTTTAGGAGTGAATAAGAATATTATCTGAGCAAATGAGATACTGCTTCCATTTTGGGAGAAAGGCAGGCTACAAATCAAATAAATAAATAAATAATAAATATCACATCTGTTCCTTTAGAAAATCCTGGAGCACTCTGTCATGCTTCAAGTGGCATGACTTGCAAAGGTCCTTTATATCATGGAAAAAGTTGCCTTGCCTTTTCCCTCCTATAAATAAGCCCACTAGGCTGGCACTATAATAGTGGGGAATGCCTAGCCCAAAATGGTGTAATAACAGAATAATTTTAGAAGCATGTGTGAAAACACAACGTCTCCACTAGTAGATGTTTGCAATTCATTGTGGTGGTTTTGCTCCCTACACCCAGAATCTGTACAGAGATAAAATACTGTAGTTACATTTTAAATGAATGGAGGCACCATTTCAGAACTGTTCAGCCTGTAGTCTGACACTGTTGTGTGAGAGATGATTTATGTTGCCAGAAAAAGTTTGTTTTTCACAAAATTTTGTCCATGTTTTAAAAACTGCAGTGAAACACACCAAATGTTCTCATGCTATCCAGTACACTAAAAACGCAAATGATTATGCTTCAGCATCCTTTATGCAAGGCCACTTTTCTGAGGGGCAAGGAGGCCGACTAGTACCACTAGTCTGGGGACTGATCCCACCTCCTCCTGAATTGAAGCCAGGCTCCATCTTTTTCTTCATTGTGTGGACTGGCCCCTTGTTGAAATTCTGATTTAAAAATCCTAGAATGCATTTTTTATTTTCGTTCAACAGAAGAGGGAGAGGCTCTCACCACCAGTACTAGCAACTTGTGCAGTAATGGTTTTGCTCTTCTGTTTTTATTGAAACGTGTGTGTGTGTGTGTGTGTGTGTGTGTATATATATATATATATATAGAAATGAACTGTGAACCAAAGGAAGAAAAAACTGAAGATCCAGTAAGAAAATAAAGCTACAAAGCCGAGAAAACCTTCTCTCCTCCTCCGATGGAGTCCATAGCCTATTACAGTTTTAAAAACACCATTTAAGATGGTGAGTGTTTCAGTGTAACAAAACCCAGTTTTTACCATTCTTGCCCTTTCAGAAAGAGTTCCTAGTGCTTTTAAGAATTCCACATATACAGGATTTATTTTAAAAATCATGCTAAGGACTTGACAAGTATTGTAGACTCTGTTGTATGGTATGGATTTTAAAAGTACATAATAAATTTATTTACTTAGCTTGGAGTTGCTATTTGTATATAGGAAATGGTAGATTTGTGGGATGACATCTTTCAACAGGAAGCTGTAATATAAAACATATGTTTGTGTGTAATCCTCATAAGGTAGATAAGCCTCAAAACCTTGGCCCAGAGATATATCTATGGTGAACTACTTCAACAAATTCCTCAAATCTTCGCAATGCATATGCAGTGCTGTTTCCTGCACTTAACCAGTTCTTGTGATAATCAGCTTTCTGCATGAAAGCCAATGTAAACCACAGTCTCCCAAATAACCAGTACAGTAATAAACATTTGCTTAGGAGTAATTTACATTTTTGACCCAAAAATATAAAATATTGCCTTGATGAGCCATGGCCAAATTTATCAACAACAAAAAGTTGCCTGTCTAGAATATATGCTGCTTCATATCATATGTCTAGAACATATACTTTCCGAAACCTTGGGTTTGGTTGAAAGGGTTTGCCCAAAATAAAAAAAAAGAAATTTGTGGGAGATGTCTCTGAAATCCCCAGACCTCAGCTTTATATTTCTCACTTGGGTATGTAGGGTTTCTCAGTGAAGATCTGGTTCCATTTCTTCCTCCAAAAATTATATACAGGACACTGAGCAGCCTATCGTACAAAGCATTACAGTGGGATCTGCTGGGATTTGTTTCTGGGGTCCCCCATGGATAACAAAATCCAAGGATCCTCAAGTCCCATTAAATATAATGGCATAACAAAATGGTGTACCTTATATCAAATTACAAAATCAAGGTTTGCTTTTTGGCATTTACACTTTTTTAGAACATTGTCAAGCTGTGGATGCGTGAATCTGTGGATAAGATGGGCTGATTGTATTATCCGCAAAGATGCAATATGTGTTCTTTTTGTATGGATGGATTAGAAAATAGATTGGATGCTGGTTTCCCTATTGAATTGCAAGACACATCTACAGGATTTTTGTTCAGCAATGGAAGCCATCCCTTCATGGTTACAACTCTTTATATAGTCAAGAATGAGACCTTGGATGCCCCTGCGTTCAAAGCAAGCAGAAAAGGCAATCATTTGATGAATGATCTCCAGGGCTGGAGATAAATAGGAAAGAACAAGTGAGAGAATAACCCTTGTCTTCCACTCACCTTAAACTTAACGTAAAAATTGTTTGCTAGTGCAACTAGCAAGCAAAATGTTAGGAATCTCTGTCTTTACAGGTTACTAAAATTGCTCCCACAAATCTGTCACTTTTTTTTTTTTTTACACAAACGAAATGTGTGTAACTATTACAAGACAAAACATTAACAATACCAACTCCATTTCGGCAAGAAGAAGGTTTTCCTCTATTGGCCATCCCTATATTATATAATCCTTAGACTACATATGCCCTTCTCCTGATGGGTTTTAAATATTCAGCAGAGTTAAATACTTTTAAGGAAAAAACTAATGCCCAGGCAGTGTGCCCTAAAAGGGCTGGGCAATTGCACTCCTCCATCAACCTCCAGTCTTTATCGGGGTAAAAATGGCTCATTGGAGTTTATCACACGGGAGGAATTTCTCCCAATTTCGAATGGAGCCAATTCGAATTCACGTAAATTCGCCAGTTTAGCGAATTTACGTGAAATCTAATTGCGTTCGGAATGCGTTCAGAATGACTTCCCATCGCCCTAAAATGACCCCCCATTGCCCGAAATTGCGTGAGATACTTTAATACGCAATTACGTGAAACCTCAATGATTGCATTCGGATTGCCATTGCATTATACCCCCAAATTCTGTCCTATGATAAACTCCATTGAAGAAGACAGTAATCCTCCTTGATGAAGTTGAAGGCGTTAGAACAGAAAGACCACAAAATGTGTGACCTCCCTGGAATGGAGACATGTTGGACTGCAAAAGAGGGGTCCCCAACATAAGATGCAAATGGACTTTAAATTTCCTGGACTTTGAAAATCTCCCTAATTGCTGCATGGCCAGAAGGAGGAGGAGGAGGAGCCTGCCTGCAAAAGATATCCTCCTCATCATTGCGTAACATCTTTAAGGACTGAAACAACATGTAGCCATCTGACTTCTCCAACTGTTTCTCCTGTTTGGTTTGTAATATCTTGCCTGATGATGAAGAAGCCCATGGAGATTGCAACAACTTTTAGTGAAAGTTGACCATAGAGTTGCACTGGAAGACCTAGATATTCCTAGAGAGAATACTCTAGGAATAGTCTCTCTAGGAATCTCTAGGCCTTTCATTGTAAGCTTTAGTTAAAGTTGACCATAGAGTTTCACTGGAGGACCTAGAAATACCTAGAGAGAATACTCTAGGAATAGTCTCTCTTGGAATCTCTAGGCCTTTCAGTGCCACTTTTAAAGGTGACCATAGAGTTGCACTAGGAGGACCTAGATGTTCCTAGAGAGAATACTCTAGGAATTTTTTCTGTACACCTTTTAGGTAAAGTTGACCATAGAGTTTCACTGGAGGACCCAGAGATTCCTAGAGAGAATACTCCAGGAATAGTCTCTCTAGGAATTATTTCAATGCACCTTTTAGCTAAGGTTGACCATAGAGTTGCACTGGAGGACCTAGAGATTCCTAGAGAGAATACTCTAGGAATAGTCTCGCTAGGAATCTTTAGGCCTTTCAGTGTAAGTTTAAAGTTGACCATAGAGTTTCACTGGAGGACCTAGAAATACCTAGAGAGAATACTCTAGGAATAGTCTCTCTAGGCCTTTCTGTGCACCTTTTAGTTAAAGTTGACCATAGAGTTTCACTGGAGGACCTAGAAATTCCTAGAGAGAACCCAGAGGGCCTGCAGCCCACCCCTTCCCTTCATCACTGCTAATCTCTGCCTCAGTCAGCCACTGCTAGGGCTAGCCTAGGCCGCAGTAGTAGTTCAGCTGAGCTGAGCAGCTGACAGGCCTTTCCCTCCCTCTTAAGGTGGGTTTGCGGCCTAGCAGGGAGGGAGGCCTATATCTCCTTCCTCAAGATACTCCTCCCTTTCCTGGTTCAGCCTCGCAAGAGCCGGCCCCGTCCTGAGAAAGCAACCTCTTTGCTTCATGGAGGGCTTCATTATTACTGTTAGCTGCCTCCACACTGGAGAGATAACCCGGTTTGGCAGCGCTTTAAGTGTGTTGGCTCAAGGGCTATGGAATTCTGGGAGTTGGAGTATGTTGTGGGGCCCAGAGCGGAGCTCCGCTCCGCTCTGGGCCCACAACAAACTCCAACTCCCAGAATTCCATAGCCCTTGAGCCAACACACTTAAAGCGCTGCCAAACCGGGTTATCTCTCCAGTGTGGAGGCAGCCTCTGGGTCTGGCTCAATGGCTATGGAATTCTGGGAGCTGGAGTTTGTTGTGGGGGGACCCTTTATACGTTTATAGTATTGTATTTCAACTATGTGCTTTTGTGTTTTAACAAAGACTTGAGGAGAGGAGGGAAAGAAATACTATTATTATTATTATTATTATTATATGATAACAGCTACATCTGGAAGCCAGAGTGTATTTTAATGCTTTTTATAGTATTTTGTTTTATAATGTTTTATATTATTTTATAGTATTTTTATTTTATTTTTTTATTTATAAAATATTTATAATATTTGTAATTTTAATAAATTTATAATTTATAAATTATAAATAAGTATAAATTATAAAATTTTTATAAAATAAAATTATATAATATTTATAAAAAATTTATAATATTTTATAGTGTTTTATAGTATTTTTATAATTTCTTATTATTTATAAAATATTTATAATATTTATAATGTTAATAAATTTATAAATTATAATTATAAATTGTAAAAATTTTATAAATAAAATTGTATAATATTTATAAAATCTTTATAAATTTTATAGTATTTTATAGCATTTTTATAATTTTTTAATTATTTATAAATTATTTATAATATTTGTAATTTTAATACATTTATAAATTATAAATATAAATTATAAAATTTTTATAGAATAAAAATTATATAATATTTATAATTTTTTATAATATTTTGTAGTACTTTATTTAATAATATTTTAGCAGGCTGTATCCTTACTTGAGGAGAGGAGGGAAAGGAATACAAGTTTATTATTATTATTATTATTATTATTATTATTGGTTTATTATGCAGCTTCAGTCTCTAGTGGCTGAGCTGAATTCTGTACTCTCTTCATTTTTTGAAGTAATATTTTGTTGCGGTATAAATAACTCTATGGCTAGGGACCTCCTGGTTATAGCCCTTTAAGCCTCAGAAAGCTGTCTGTCTTGAGTGTTGTTGTTGTTGTTGTTGTTGTGTGCCTTCAAGTCGTTTCTGACTTAAGAAAACCTATCATGGGGTTTTCTTTGCAAGAAAGAGGAGGTTTGGCATTGCCATCCTCTGAGGCTGAGAGAGTGTGACTTGTCACTCAGTGGGTTTCATGGCTGAGCTGGGAATTGAACCCTGGTTTCCAGAGTTGTAGTCCAGCACTCAAACCACTACCCCACGCTGGCTTGTTACTATGTTATTCTTATGCAAAGAGATCTCGTATCACCTTCGAGACTAAGGGTGCAACTACACTGTAGAAATAGTGCAGTTTGACACCACTTTAAGTGATGTAGTTCCATCCTGTGGTATTCTCGGATTTGTAGATTTACAAGGTCTTTAGCCTTCTCTGCCAAAGAGTGCTGGTCCCTCACAAAACTACAAATCACAAGATTCCATAGGATGAAGCCATTGGCGTTAAAGTGGTCCTACTGTACCACTCTGGAGAAGAGGGTTCGAATTCTGAGACATGATGGCCCTTCATTCCATGCATCTCATGAAGTAGACTCAGGTCCAAAACACACTGTGGAAATAATCCAGTTTGAGATCACTTTTAACTGTTCTGGCTCAGTGCTAGGGAATTGGCGTTTATTGTGGCACCAGAGTTCTCTGACAGAGAAGGCTAAATGTCTCACAAAACTTCACTTCCTAATTTTTGGGGTGCATTTTTGGGGGTAATTTTCACCAGAAAACCATAGAAAAACAGAAATGAAAACTAAATTGGGATAATTACGAGAACTAATAAATAAAAAAAGACGCTTTGTTTATTTACAGTTATTTGCTATATGTATAGCCTGCTTTTCCTTCAAGACAGCGTATGTCATCCTTTTCCCAATATGCACTCCTCTTCTCCCTCTTTTTATCCTTACAGAAGTGATTTGAGGTAGGATTGACAAGAGAGACTTTCTCAAGCTTATCCACTGAGTTTTATGGGCAGACAGGAAAACCAGCATGGCACTGTGGTTTGAGCATTGGACTATGACTCTGGAGGCAATTCCCTGCTTGGTCATGAAACCCACTGGGTAACCTTGGGCAAATCACATTCTCTGGCAAAGACGAAGGAGATGGCAAACCCCTGAAGAAATCTTGCCAAGAAAACCCCATGATACAGGAGTTTATCATATGGCAGAATTTGGGGGTATAATGCAATGGCAATCCGAACGCAATCATGGGGTTTCATGTTATTGCATATGAGTGTATCTCACGCAATTTCGGGCAATGGGAAGTCATTCCGAACAAAATCATGGGGTTTCACATAATTTCACACAAATTCAGGTAATGGGGGCTCATTTTTGGAAAATGGAAAGTCGTTCTGAATGCATTCCGAACGCAATTAGAATTCACGTAAATTCGCTAAACTGGCGAATTTACATGAATTTGAATTGGCTCCATTCAAAATTGAGAGAAATTCCTCCCATGTGATAAACTCCACGGTCTCCTTAGGGTCACCATAAGTTGGAAATGACTTGAAGGCACACAGCAACAGATCTCACCAATCCTATCGAGTAGTCTAACACATATGTTGGCTCATGTAGGACAGAGGGGTGTCTCCCCATTTTTAACACTTTTAATGTTTCTAGTTTAATTGAATTATTTGTTTCCCCTTTTTAGGTATGCAGTATAAATATTGACAATGACTCTTCAAGAACTTTTTCAAACTGCAGCAAATTTATATCCCGAGAGAAGAGCGGTGTGCTTTGATGAATGCAACAATCAGGCTCCAATTATTTACACTTACAAGACAGTTAATAACCTGGCCAGTGAGCTAACTGCTTTCTTGAGGAAGCATTGCAAACTTGATGAAAATTTTGAAATAGGTCTCTACTGCTACCCAGGAATAAATTTACCGTCTTGGATTATAGGGTATTGTTATGAGTTCATCTTTATATACAGCAGTTAACGTGGATGTAGAATGTTACAATGATCTTTGTATTAATCCATCCCAGAGAACCTCAGAATTGATCTGAAAAACTTTCTTTTTTAAAAAAAGAATTTAATTCTTTGGTGATTTAGTATGCTGAGAGAAATTGCTACAGAATCAAGATTGTTCTGTTTAGTTACAGAAGCCACTAGATGGAGTGATGAACACAGTGATGAACTGAATGCTATAAATCTTTCAAGTGTGTTCACCTGTCAACTTAGGCAACCCAATGAATTTCATACGATTTTCTTCAGCAAGGAATACTCAGGGGTTGTTTTGCCAGTTTCTTCCTCTGGTCCAAAACACAGTGCAGAAATCATCCAGTTTGAGACCATTTTAACTGCTCTGCCTCAGTGCTAGGAAATGTCTCACACAACTACAGTTCCCAGGATTCCTTAGCACTGAACCAGGACAGTTAAAGTGGTCTCAAACTGGATGATTTCTGCACTGTGTTTTGGACCAGAGGAAGAAACTGGCAAAACCACTCCTGGCAAAAACTGCCCTGGTTAAAGTGGTCTCAAACTGGATGATTTCTGCACTGTGTTTTGGACCAGAGGAAGAAACTTGCAAAACCACCCCTGGCAAAAACTGCCCTGGTTCAGTGCTAAGGAATCCTGGGAACTGTAGTTGTGTGAGACATTTTCTAGCACTGAGGCAGGGCAGTTAAAACAGTCTCAAACTGGATGATTTCTGCACTGTGTTTGGACCTCTGAAATATATCCTACAGCACCTGCTATTCATTGGCAGTCTCTCTTCCAAGTAATATCACTGACACTGCTTCCAAGATAAGACAGAATCTGGCACATTTGGGGTATTTAGGCCCCTAAGTCTTAAAGTGCTAGTCTCTTGTTTGGGGGTTTCACTATTCATCTAAAATAGATGTTTATTGTATGGGGTTGTATCCAGTGAGGTAGTTTGCATGTATTTAAATCCATACCATGCCTTTAGAACAATTAAACTTTTTAAAACCCTGCACTTAGATTCAGAATTAGTTTCCCTGGTGACCAAGCTGCATGGGCAGACCTAATAGTGCAGGTCTTGATCATTTGTATACAAGCTGTGAAACTGAAACAGTTGCATTTGACATGCTTCATGCTTTATTTAAAACAAACAATTTATTTGGAATTTATTTATTTATCACTATAACGCCTGATACAATTTCTCTAGTCTTTGAACAGTTTTAAAATAGGACAGCAATAAAGCAAAATAACAAAAATCTAAAAGCACAATGATAAAGTTTTGTTTTTAAAAAGAGTTTCTGTGTATGTGTTTAAGCAGACACCAACAATCTCAATAGATGTTGGATTCCTCCCCCCCCCCCCATGGTTCTGGATTTTTTTCTCACAGAAAAGCAATTCTAGGAAATAAAATGTAAGTTCTGTTAGCAACACAAAAGAGATGCTCCTCTTGAGATCCAAGTTGCCGCCATCCTTTGTGAAGCTAAAAGCTCCCTTGTTAGGCAGAAAGCATTGAACTTAAAATTTATTTCTTGGAGTACCCATATGGCCAGGAGGAGGAGCCTACGTGCATTAATGTCTCCACACGACCTGAACTGAGAACAGCTGCATCTTGACAAAATGCAAGCTGTTGGCTAACATCATCATTTTTATTTCCCCTTGTACGATTTTCAACATCTTTGCCTGATGAAGAAGCCAGTGGAGCTTTGAAAGCTTGCAACATATATTTTGTGCATTTTGGTTGGCCCTGTAAAGGTATCACTGTTTTGCGGTGTTAAGATGTTATTGTACAGTTCAGAGAACAGTGTGCCAAATGAAATTATTTGTTTTCCTAGAATTCTTCAAGTGCCAGCTGCATATTCTCCTATTGATCCCGATGCCGCGCCAGACCTCTCTGCCTATTTTATGAAAAAGTGTAACTTCCAATATGTTCTTGTAGAAAAAGACAAAGTTGATGTAAGTGCAAAATTTTCAATAGTTATGTCTGTTAGGATGTTTAGAATGGAATTTGAAAATATCTTTCACATGTCATCTATCAATCTTCTCTACTTTTTAAAAAGCAGTCCCACTTGAACTCAGTGTGACATACTCCCAGTACAGGGGCACAGAGGTGCAGTTATATTTATCCTGAATACCATCTTATATAGTTTTTAAACTCAAGCCTCTTTGTAGATAGAGTATTAACATCTCAGATACATTTCCTGTACATTAAAGGAAAGTGTTTTACAGAATTTAGTTGTTGCTGTTAAGTGATTTCTCTAGGTTTGTATTCAATTGGGTTATGAATGAACAGCTGTTTAAAAGATGAAAATAGCCCATTTGAGAGCATTCAGAGATTTCAGTATTAAACTACCATATCTAGAAATAAATCCCACTAAACTTAGTGGGCTGTAACAAATCATAAGCAGTTCACAAACTTCATAAAAGGGTATAAGCCACAAAACATTAATACTAATTTGTTTACTTCTTTCAGAGCACTGCTTGGATTGTACCCTTAGGTTTAAATATTTGCTTAACTGTTCCAGGTCTGCTTCATATTAACTGCTCCAAGTCTCTTTATAATTTGAAATTATTTTGTTTTATTTGTTACAGAATTACAAATAATAATTCTTACAAAGAAGAAATTACAAAGAATTACAAATAAGATGTTCATGTGACTTATTTGAATCAAACCTTTCATTTTCTTTTTCAGAAATTCACAGTAACCTATGGACACTTGTTTACTCTTAATTTCATTGAAATACACAATGTTGGCTTAATTCTTTTCCAGAAGAAAAATAGTGATGTAGATATGATAGAAAACATAGATGACAAAAATAAAAGACCTGCAGTGACAAGTTGGTGGGAGGTACATATCTTGGACCAGTATGTGGCAAAACCATCCAGGGAGCTGTTGGATGTCAGAGAGAAGCACACCATAGCATATATTTTACATACCTCTGGAACGACTGGCTTTCCCAAAATTGTCCGAGTGCCTCATAAATGCATAGTACCAAATATTCTTCATCTTAGGTAAGTATGTTTTCCTAAGACTTTTTCATGGATAGACATTTAAATAAACATGAATAAATAGAGGCCATAGTGTTGTATCTAAATCACATGTAATCCTCAAAAGTGATGAACTATTAGCTAGCATCCTTCCGGTAAGCATGTAGCCTAAGTGAGACAGATCCAAAATGGAATTGTGAATGGAGAGGTTGCTTCTCTGATGAAAGTTGCATGTGGCTAATAATTAAAAGACATTGGGCAGGGAGAATTTTTGACCCATGAGCCTGTGCAGGGTTCCATTTTAGCCTGCTAGCTTCTCTGCCTCTTCTGTCCCTCTGTCAGAGGAAATATTTTATCTCCAATCAACAGAAAGGCAGAAATAAGGGATTTGCCCCAACACACCATGTATCCTGTGTACATTCATTTAGGCTTTTAAAAAAAACCTCAGTTTATGCTAGTGCAGCCTGGGAAGGCAATTTCCCAGTCTGAAGCAGCTATTAGAGAAACCATTACAAGTAATAAATGAAATGTGAACAAGGCTTATGGAACTGTAAAGATTACCAATTCTTATTCGGCACAAGTTTCTATGGACTATAGTCCACTTCCATCACACACTTGAGCGGATGACTGAGTGGATGATGAGCTAGAAATGCAAAAAATACAAACAGTGATCATTACTGTATAATTACAAAACAGGTGGGCAGTAGTAGGGGCATTCCTGCATGGATAAATTAATTAATCTCCACTTCAGTCTTTGAGGACACTGTCTCCTATCTCAATATGGTCATTCTTGAACAAAAGAACTTCAAAGACAGGATCCAACAAGGAGATAGCTGGAACAAATTTATAAAGAGGTTCAGCTTTACCTCCTGTAGCTTGAACACAGACAAAGGTTTTCTATTGCATTATGTGTATTAATCAGCTTATCAGTGAAATGATGACTGTGCATCTGTAAAAGGACTCTAGTAGGCCAGGGTTCAAATTCTTACTCAGTCATGGAAATCCATTGGTTGACCTTGGCCAATTCCTATTCTCACAGCCTTGGAGAAAGGCAGTGGCAACCTCCTCTGAATAAATAATGTCAAGAAACCTTATGGGAGGGTTGCCCCAAGTCAGAGTTGATTTTGAATGCACATGACAGCAACAATGACCATAGTTAAGCTAATGGTAACTGAGATTCCTCTTACATTTCAAATTTCTCTGGCCCTCACTCATTACAGCCTCCCACTCACCCAAGCCTGTCTATAGTAGTCCACCAGTAGAGGCAGTATATATGATGAATCTAATGAGGAGGGTAACACTTCATAGAAGTTTACTCCAAATAAAAAGTCTGAGACCTAAATCCAGTTGTTAGTCCCCAACTAAAGTGGATCCATTGAAACAATAGAACTTATGTAAATGCTGACTTATCCCAGTTCCCACTGGATATTTTTATTTACAGCCAAAGGCCAATAAAAGAAGACACTATTTACAAAAATTAAGAATCACATTAGATCAAAACAGTATAAAATTATAGTATAAAAACAACATAAAACATAAGCTTATATGTTGAGTATTAAAAGTTTCCAATAGACATATAGCAGTTACTAAGAATACCTTTCTATGCCATTTGTTCTGTAGTGCTAATCATAGTTCTTCATATATTAATTGCTGCCGTGCAGAATTTAGCCACCTTATATCTCTGAAATATTGGAAAGATGAGGTCAGAATGTAAATCCCTATAAAACTGACACTGGAGTAGCACACGTTCCACAGTTTCAAATTGTCTTGAGTGACATTGGCAGCATCTGTCTAATTATGGAACTTTCTTTCTAAGACCACAGAGGGAAGAACTTCACATCGAGCCAGAGTTCCCATTGGTTCTGTGGGTCTGTTCTAGTTGAGAGTAACAATTGGAATTTCAACTTTATTTTTGAAGCTACCACAAACGTCTTCTTTGTTTCTACTTCCCATAGGATATTGTTAAATATTGGAACAAATTGCCTGAATTGTGCATTTTGTCTTTTTAAAATTTAAAATCATTAAAACAGTCAAACAAAGCTCATTAGGAAGAAAACAATAATTAATTTTTTGCCACATGTAGTGGAGGTAGGTCTGACTCTGCTTTTGACATAGGTGAAGTGCAATGGGCTGAAGGATTGCTTTAAGTACAGGACTCTTTCACTGCCCACAGCTTTCCTCCCTACAGCTGCTTTCCCAAGCACTTTACTGTATTTATTTGTTTATTTATATCCCACTTTTCTCCTAGCCCTGTGACTCAGTCAGTCATTTTCCTCTCAATCAGAGTACTGCTAAGGATTTGAAGAGAGATCTGTAAAGAGATACACATAAGATTTAATTTTTCTCACCTATGTTCAAATTTTATTCAGTTTTTGCCCAACCACTGTGGCACCCTCTTCAATTTGCTCCTGTTAGCAGAGATGGAGGCACAGGTTTATATTTCTACTTCACACTGACACGTATAACAATGCTATTCCCATCTATATTCTTTTAGCATTGTTATTTGTTTCAGTTATCATGACAAGCATAAACTCCTCTGTGACATCTTCTCCCTTCAAAGCTCACAGCCATGTACCCTGGTTCCAATTCTTTTTAGGACTTGATACTACCACTAATATCTCATGCCTGACTAAACCTCTAGCATTGCCAATAAAGAGGCACCTATGTGTGAAAACAAAACAGTTTTTCTTTTCAGCCATTATAATTTAAAAGAAGCAATGTGACTCTTTATTTAGAAGCATACATATGGTTAAGACATAGGTTTCTTGTTTTTTCTTTTAAATTATTTAAATCTACCTGTCCTACTCAGCTGGATAGTCCTACATCTCCATCCTCACACCATCTTCATCTCAAAAGAACAAACCAGTGCTGACTTTTGAGCTTAGGTACAAGATCTAAAGATGCAAATGTTGTTCTCTGTCTCTTATTTACAATAGGAAATACACAACCACTTCAAAATTGCCACAGAATATATGTGACAGATGATATGTGTGTTTCTTCTTGCTACAGAGATCTTTTTCAGATTACCTCAGATGATACTGTGTTTATGGCCTCTCCTTTAACATTTGACCCATCCGTGATTGAGTTGTTCATTGCTCTGACAAGTGGGGCTTCTCTGCTTATAATACCTCAGATAATTAAGATGATGCCACAGAAATTATCAGAAGCTCTCTTTGATTACCATAGAGTGACTGTATTACAGGTACGTGATCATCTGAGTGTCCTGCTAACTACTGTTTGCTCTGAATGCTGTCTCTCCACAGCCTTGGAATGTGCTAATAATTAAGCAGCGTAGTAATTTGTCTTTCTGAAATACAGTGGTCCCCCGGGTTACGAAGGTAATCCGTTCCAGATTACCTTTCGTAACCCGGAAATGACCGCATCCCGGGGGACCGCTATTTTCGACAGACCGCGCGGCCGATTTAGAGGGGCCGCACGTTTTTTCTGTTTCGTTCCCCGGGGGAATCCTTCGGATCCCGGGGGAATTTTAGCGGTCCCGCCGATTTCGCACCCCGGGGATTTCATTCCCTGGGGGATTCGTAAGCCGGGGGACCACTGTATGCTTGAAAGCATTGCTTATGTTGTTAAAAATGGAGTGCATAATTTTTGAAAACAATAAAGATGGCAGAATGATTTTGCTGAGTTGCTGTTCTTTATACACTTTATGTATGTATGAGCAAATAGCTGCAGAGGTATAAATGAGAGATGGTTGAAAACAGATTCCTTTCAACTATGTAAACATCCTGATACTTTTGGACATTTTGAGGACCAGATTTCCTTGAGAAAACTAGGCAAGCTTATCCCTTTCTCTTTGTCTTGCTTTCTTTCTGTCTTCCTCTCTACCAAGCAGGCTACTTAGGCAGAAAAGGGAATGAAGGAAGGATGGGATGGGGTTCTAGCTCAGCCCCAATGAAATGTGGCCCTCAACAGAATGTGACTCTGTCCTATGGAAAAGCAAGACAATCAGAGATATGGGGTGAAAAATAGTCAAGACAACATGTCATTCTCCCTGTGCACACAGACTCACATACATTCTTTAGTGAAATAAAATACTCAACTAGTTGTACTGAACCCGTTTTTTCTTAACTGGAAATGAGAGAGGGTAATACCTCAGCAAAAGAAAGTAAAATTGTTGTTATAAGATATGTCAGGTCCAGCTCTCTTTAGGCATGAGAACTTAAAAATAGTGTTCTTTCAAGTGTTGTCATGTTTGTTGTTTAATATATGAGACATATAAGAGACATGTATACAAGTCTCTTTACAAATATTTAGAGGAATGGGAAAATTTCCAAAAATATTCCAATTCTTTTTCTTGAAAAATTACATTTCTGAAGACAGTGGTCATCAAAATGTTTGCAAGTACCAGTTTGTCAAAGAAGAATATGTTTTCAATAGTCACATCTTCATGATGTAAATAGAGCATATCTCCAAGTAAAGGATGTTCATCAGAAGGAGAAGTGAGTGGAGCAGTGTGACTCACTTCCTTTTGGCATTAGGTAAAAAAATGTACTTAAGACATATGTTTCTGAATTGGGATATTGACTGAAAAGATGGGATTGAGCAGCAGCTCCTTGCCACATTTTTATTCAGAATTGTTTCAAAGAGACAAAAAGAGGATATACCAGCCTATTTTTTTAAATTCAGGTTTGGGACACTCAAGACACTTGCAGGAGAGGTGTGAATGATGGGACTCTGGAGGTGTTAGGCACAGCTTCTCTTCCAATAGCAGCAAGTTACACCCAGGGTCATATCACTCACATCTCTCTTGTTGGTGCAGGCTGAGTCTTCTTTATCCTAAATTTCAAAATTCGAAATATCCCAAAATCCAAAATTGTCCATGTAGGTGGCTGAGATAATGACACCTTTGGTTTCTGCTGATTCATTCTATACAAACATTATTTCATGCACATAATTATTTAAAATACTGTGTATGAAATTACCTTCAGGCTATGTTTATAAGGTGTATGTGAAACATAAATTAATTTCATGTTTAGATTTAGGTCTCATCTCAAAGATAGCTTATTATGTATGTGCAGATATTCCAAAATCCTCTACCATAGTGGCCTCAAGCATTTCAGACAACGGAGACTCAACCTGTACCTTGAGTGTCCCAGCCCCAAATTTGCAAAGTTAGGCTGATACAATGGGACCTTGATATTTGTGGGGGATCTGTTCCAGATTCCCCCCAGATACCAAAATCTGTGGGACCTCAAGTCCCGTTGTCCCCAATGGCAGCACCTTCATGATGCCACACTGTGGAAATGGCAAGTCTGCAGACAATGAGGCCCTACTGTATTTCATTTTAAAATGACCAAATTGCTCAGTAGATCCAGAAAGAATACACGTTGCTTGTGTGAGTAATCAGCAACTAGCAACCACACAGCTAATTGTGATAATTTAACTTTCTGTCTAACATTAATAGTTTCCAAACCCAACTTGGATGAAGCACTGGGAAAATCATTCTGCTGTCACTGCAACATCTTAAGTTAAAATGATGGTAACAGTGGGACTCTGCTTAGAGCTGCCTGGTAGGCTGCTGCAAGCTGGATTCTATCTGCAAGCTGCCAGTCTCAGCCACATGTAATGGTGTTACTAACACAGATGTAGACTTTTGTGTTTGACAGCTATTTATCTTGAATCTTATTTTCTACAATGTGCAGGCTACACCAACACTTCTAAGAAGATTTGGACTTCAGTGTATTCAATCAAAGGTGTTGTCTGCAAATACTTCACTACGAATCTTAGCTCTTGGTGGGGAAGCATTTCCTGGAGTGCATGTGCTGAAAAGCTGGAAGGAAAGGGGGAACAAAACACACATCTTTAATATCTATGGTATTACAGAGGTCTCTTGCTGGGCCACCTATTACAAAGTTCCTGAGGAGGTTTTCAGTTCTCATCAGTAAGAAATGTCATTCTGGTTTTATGTTTGTATGTGCCCTTTAGATAAAGGATTTAGTAGTTCAAATTCTCTATAGCTGAAACAACCGTAGAGTATTACATGAATGTTTGTATGAGGCACAAATTCAGATCAAGGTCCTTAACATTTGCTGTCAATGAAACAGCCTTGAAAGAAGCAGTTCTCTTTTGAGTGGTACTTGTGCTGTATAGGTTAATCTAAGAGATTATTCATGTGTGTTGAAGCATCTGCAAGCGATTTGGTTTGCTGCTTTGCTAGGTTGTCTGAATTATGTTTTGGGGAAGTACTTTTGTCTTGTGTCACACTCTCTCTCTCTCTCTCTCTCTCTCTCTCTCTCTCTCTCCTCTCTCCCTCCCCCTCTCTTTGTCCATCTTTGGCTTTAGATTTCATTCCCTGATTCCACTGGGAACTCCCCTATCTGAAACAATAATAGAAGTCAAAGATGCAAATGGTTCTGCTGTTCTAGAAGGTGAAGGGCAAGTGTTTATAGGTAATTTTTGTATTTAGTATTTGCACTTATGACATTATCCAAAGATGTAGTGGTGAGCAGTTGCTTGACTGGCTTTAAAAGAAGAGGAGAAAAATTCTAGTGGATGGATTTATCAAGAGTGGTTACTCAGGAATATGCTGGAGGAAGCTGAGTGGGCAGACGCCATTTTGACTTCTTGGAGGCATCTGATGGGGGAGTGTTATAAACTAGATGCTGGACTAAATGGATCTTCTAATTCATCATGGCTTTTCTTACAGATTGTTAATTATTTTTGTAGTTGTTGGGGACAATCCTGTGACTAAATGTACTGGGAACCTAAAGCCTTTAAATAATGAAGATCAGCCTTTTCCAACCTGGTGTCCCCAGGTGTTCTGGACTACAATTTCCAACATACAGTATGCAGATTGGCATGATTGATGTTGTCCAGGACCATCAGACTGGGGAAAACTGATACATACAGTGGTGCTGTGGGGCAGATTCCCTAGTTTGCAGTTTAAAAAAATAAAAATAAACCTGTTTTCCCTCAACTGACATGTTGTCATTTTAACTAAACTTCAGATATCTTCATTGCTAAATTACTGAGGGAAGGAGGTTGTTGTAAAAAGGAAAAGAAAAGAGAAAAGTGCATGGTGAGAAACAGCAATCCAGTGTTCCCTACACCCTTGCCATAGTCCCATATATTTTAGCTGTTTGCTAAAGCAGAGATGAGATGTCAGGCTTGCAGGAGCTACTTTCTTCTTTAGTAGAACTTTGAGAACCACCAAATGGAATTAATTGGAAAAGACAAGCAACTTCAAAATTATTCTTAAACTTAGGAATTTGTTTTGAGTACTAGACAGAATGTAGCCCACAGTCCTTGTACACACAAATCCACAAGCTTTCTTCATTTCAATAGTATAGTTTAGAAGTGAGGCTCATTCTGTTGCTGCTATACCTTGTTCAGAGTTAGAAATGTTGATTGACAACAAATCACGCAACTGTAACAGTAGATCAAGAACTTTTTGTTTTGCTTTTAAGACTATGCCAACCCATGTCGGCATGCATTTGCTAGCTCCAACTGGAGTGGAATTGTTGAAATAATAGAACTAGTATTATCATATGAAAATCCCATTGATTCCATGAGTCTATTCTACTAACATTTGGATTCAGCCTTTGGGCATAATTGCACTTCATGATTATTTAGTTATCTTCTCAAAAGGGTAAAAGCAAAGTTAAATCTAAAACGGTAAGAAAAATTAGAAAAATAGGCTAATGTTCCCAGTAGATAGCAAATGGAGTTAAATAGGCTCTAGCATCCTTCCAAATATCTATGTGATAAATATAAGTTGAGATAGGCTGAATAGCAGACAATAGCGTCCTTGCAAGTAAATAGCTAAATTAAAAGATTTGTTGTAGCAGTCATCAAGTAGGATGAGTGTTTGGATGAGTTATATGAAAAGGTATAACTGGATGATTTGTATGAAAAGGTATAACTGTGATAAGCCAGGCTGCGGAACCTGTGCCTCTCCAGAAATTTATGGATCTCAGTTCCCATCATCCCCATCCAGCATGGTCAGTGATTAGGCACAGTGACAGTAGGCATCCAACAACACAGTGGCAGTTGACATCCAAGGTTACTCCAGGCTCCCTACCCCCATCAAAATCATATTAGAATTAAGTTGGTGATGTGACCATAGTGGCCACGTTCAAATAACATGGATGAAAACAGGCCCTGAAAGGCCGGCCTGTGGGCAGAGTCAAGGTGCAGCATCCTGATAATGCAGGCCCTGACTCCACCCCCATGGTGCCAGATGGCATGTGGCATCATGACACACCTCCAGCACTGCATCCAGATGTTGCAGTGCCAAAGGGGTGCCATGCAGTCGTTCTGCCAAGGCTATGGCATCTTTTTGTGGCTCTTTTTTGCACCCTCCAAAGGCTGGATTGGGGCTGCAGTGTGAGGTTGCCGTGGCCCCGATCTGGCCAGGAAAGGGACGGCCTCCCACTGCCCCTTAAGGGTGGTCTGTATAGCCCCATAGTCTCCTTTTGGGATTATGCGTTCTCTCTTCTTCCCTAAGACAAACCAGCTTCAACCCATGGTTGGTTTGTGAAGCAGGCTTTCTGAAGCTAACCACAGTTAGTGTTAAACTATGAGCCCTAGTTGAGATGCCACAGGACGCAGCAGTTCACTGAAAGAAGAAGTTTCCAAATTCTTCTTTGACTAATCATGTAGTGCATACGTATGGATAAATCCAGCTGGGCTTATGGGTACAGACTTCCTGAGCCCCATTATTTTCCTGAAAATGCTACAGAGAAGTGTGTATGTGTGTGTGTGTTGGGGGGGGGGGGAAACCTAGCTAAATTAGAGTGAGCTGGGGAGGGAAGGATCCCCTAGAAATCATGCTGAAAATCCTTCCATGGGCAGTTAGTGGAAGGCATGCTCCAGTTCCAACCCATTTTATTTACATTTATTTGCTTATCAGTTGCTTTCTGTAATCAGCTCTTTAGCAATCTTTTTAACTCTTGCTTATACACCTCTTTCTTCTGAATTTTGTGGATTAGTGTGAAGAGGGACTGACATAATGCTATGTCTTGTTTTGCGCAGGAGGTAAAGAACGTGTGTGTTTTCTTGATGATGAAATAACACTGCCTATGGGGACAATGAGAGCAACTGGAGACTTTGTTAGAATGGAGCATTCTGAAATGTTTTTCTTGGGGAGGAAGGACAATCAAATTAAGCGACATGGCAAGCGTCTCAATATTGAATACATAGAGCAGGTAATGTAATAAATAACAATATATCGGGACGTTCATAGTCTGGGAGCCACTTTGGTCCACGAAATATCTGTAGAATGAATGCTGCAGAGTTTCTTGAAGCTGCTTGACAAGGTTCCCCATGACATTCTTGCAAACAAGCTTGTAAAATGTGGGCTAGATAAGGTAACCGTTACATGGATTTGTAATTGGTTGACTGGCCGCACCCAAAGAGTGCTCAACAATGGCTCCTTTTCAACCTGGAGAGAAGTGACAGGTGGGGTGCCACAGGGTTCTGTCCTGGGCCCAGTGCTATTCAACATCTTTATTAATGACTTGGATGACAGTATTGAGGGCATAGTTATCAAATTTGCAGATGACACCAAGTTAGGAGGAGTAGCTGATATTCCAGAAGATAGGATCAAAATTCAGAATGACCTGAATAGACTAGAAAGCTGGGCCAAAGCTAACAAAATGATATTCAACGTAGAGCAATGTAAGGTACTGCACTTAGGACAGAAAAATGAAATGCACAGATATAGGATGGGGGATACCTGGCTGAACGAGACCACATGTGAAAGGGATCTAGGAGTCCAAGTAGACAACAAGTTGAACATGAGTCAACAGTGTGATGCAGCAGCTAAAAGTTTTAGGCTGCATCAATAGAAGAATAGTTGTCTAGATCAAGGGAAGTAATAGTGCCACTCTATACTGCTTTGGTCAAGCCACACCTGGAATACTGCATTCGGTCCTGGGCACCACAATTCAAAAAGGATGTTGAGAAACTGGAGTGTGTCCAAAAGAGGGCAACTAAAATGGTGAAGGGTCTGGAAACCATGCCTTATGAGGAATGATTTAGAGACCTGGGGATGTTTAGCCTTGAGAAGAGAAGGTTAAGAGGTGATATGATAGCCCTGTTTAAATGTTTGAAGGGATATCATATTGAGGATGGAGCTAGCTTGTTTTCTGCTGCTCCAGAGACTAGGACCCGGAACAATGGATGCAAACTGCAGGAAAAGAGATTCCACCTCAACATTAGGAAGAACTTCCTGACAGTAAGGGCTGTTCGACAGTGGAACACACTCCCTCGGAGGGTGGTGGAGTTTTCTTCCCTGGAGGTCTTTAAGCAGAGGCTGGATAGCCATCTGTCGGGGATGCTTTGATGAAGAGTTCCTGCATGGCAGGGGGTTGGACTGGATGGCCCTTTTGGTTGTTTCCAACTCTAAGATTCTATGATTCTATGCTTTGGACAGAATAGAGCTTTCAGGGAAAATAAGAGACTCAGTTGACAGGTACCAGGTTAATGCACACTACATTACTCTTCCTCCTCATACCATTGGGGAAGGATCTGAGGAATGATGAATAGCAAAAAGATAATTTAGAACACTCTGTATAGTAGAAGAATCTGAAGTTAATAGGAACAGGCAAGAAGAATAATTGAAAGTCGGTGCTAAGCATTTAATACATGTTGCTAAGTGTCCTCATGCACACTTGTAAATGTTTCAAAGCAAATGGTTGTGGGCTTGGCTTACCTGCGGTATTTGTACTGAACACAGAAACTGACTCACAGGTTCTAATTGCAGATTTTGCCTGTTGATCCAGTTATATGAAAGAGCGGTTTCCTAAACAGAGGAGGAAAGTTATCTAAATTTGTAGTGGAAACTCAGTTTTCTTGCCAGATGTGATGAGTGGAAAGGTGTGTAGAGAACAAAAGGGGTTTTCATTTGCATATGTGAGTAGGCGACTCTAGTCTTAAGGGTGCTGATGTGCTTAGCAGTGGTTTACACAGTGTATCAGGCATGGATATTTGCTCATCAGGGCTGAGAATGTGTGATCAACATGTGTACGTTGAACCCCAACACTAAGCGAAAACTGCATACACATTCTATCTTCTATCTGCCATTAAATGCTGATAACAGAATATTGCAGTACTTGAGCCTTTAGCTGGCCTCACTGAAGAAAAGCAACCAGAATACTTGCAGAAAGTGGCTGAGGTGGAACTGTCTTGAAATCTGCTTCCACGCAGCCTCTCTACTGGAAACTGTCTGCTTAAATCATATGCTTTACTGTTTAAACCGAAGGGAAACAACCACATTAGTTGTTTCTGAATCTGTAGATAAGTACAAGAGCTGTCTTGATAAAGTCAGCTTCAACAGAGGAATGGTAATAAATATCATATGAGCTATTTTGATGACCCAGGAAGCAGTAGTTTCAAAACACTAGTTTCAAAACACTAATCTCAATCATTTTCCTAATTAAAAATAGTCAAAGAGTTGCTCTTTTTCAGAAGGAGATGACTATTCCTGTTGATTTTGTAACTTTGTACTCAAAAGTATCTCCATACTTTTGGTTTACATTGTGCAGTTAGTGTTCAGTATAAATAAATATATTATTGTTGAATAGTTCTTTGACATGGACATTTTTGTCAGCCTTGTTTTCCACTTTTGTCTATCTGCAGCTAATATAAGTTGAGGGCAGGTTTGGGGGCCAAAATTATGGACTTTGCCTTGACCTGTGGATAAATAAAGGGTAAAACCTAGAGGTCCTTCAGGTGTGTATGTGTGCGTACAGCAAGAGAGACTCTAATTGAGGTTGTTTGTTTCAACTTTGGTTTCTGCTTGGCACAAAAAAAAGAAACTATCTTCCCACCACATGGGGAAATCTGAAAGAGCTCCTATCATATTACCATACTGGCCTGTAAATAAGTCGACCTGGGATTTTAGGGTCAATTTTTGGACATAATTTTTTTAGACTTATACACAAGTATATACAATAGCTACCTCCCTGATTAACATTATTTATAGCTAGAGCACTTATGCTTCTTACATCTGTGAAAACCACAATAAAAAGTATGCATATTTTTTGTATCTATTCTAGATACAAGTGGGCAACAGTATCTGCTAACCTTTTAGACTTATTTGTTTATTTATTCTTATTAGAACAATTTTTACAAACACTAACTTTATTTGAAATATTAGATAAAGAAAAAATCAAGGAACATACAGATGTGGAAGGTTCTTTTCAGTGTTACACAGCTTGTGGCTTTTTATAATTTTGTGAGAGTAAGTAAGCAATCATTTAATTTTTGCAGATTGTCGAAGGCTGCTGTCAAGTGGAAACCTGTGCTGTGATATGGTATCAACAGGAGAAATTAATTCTGTTTGTTGTGCCCAAAGGCAATTTGAAAAGAAGACACTTTTTAAAGAAACTCCAGCAATGTCTGCCTAGTTATGCAGTACCAGATGAGTTTTTGCTGACTGATACTTTACCATTCACGTCACATGGTAAAAAAAATATTTTAAATAAGAACCTTTGTTAATTTTAACCATTTCCCTATTTTAAAAACCAGACCTATTAGAATGTATTACTTCAAAAACAGACAGCCCAGCAGAAATATCCAAGTATGCCACTTTTATGTAAGGACCTAATTTGGTTATTTGTCCCATCTAGAGCAGAACCATTTCATTATCAGAAGTTTCAGAAATGATTACTTAACTAGTTCCCATTGATTCAATGGATCTGCTCTTGTTGGGTCCGATAACTGGATTTAGGCTTCATAAATTATCCTTAGGACAAAGAAAGTTGAGGGAGAGAGAGGGAGGGAGAGAGAGGATATCTCTCTCTATTTGCATGCATACTGCAGATACTGCAGTGGGCCCTTGGTGTCTGCTGAGGTTTTGTTCCAGGACTCCCCTTGCCCTTGTGAGTACCAAAATCCACGGATACTCAAGTCCCATTAAATATGGCATAGTTAAACAGAGTCTATTATATCAAATGGCAAAATCAGGGTTCTCTTTTCATAATTTATATACAGTAGTCCCTTCATATTTGTGGGGGTTCGGGGAATGAATCCTCACAAATATGGAAAAATCACAATTACTCTGACCCCAGTTAAAGGGAGGGGTGGGCGAGGGAAGACGAGCAGGGACTCGCACTCCTTTTTTCCCACCCTCCTATCCTTTTGACTAGCTCCTTGCCGCTTTCCCAGCCCGATAGCTTCCTTCCCCAGGGGGCGATCGGACAGGAAAGGGAAGAGGAGCCCCCATCCCCCCCAATTCTCTTTCCCAGCTGGATTGCTGCCTGTGCTGCTCAGGCAGTGATCCTGCTGGGCTGGAGTCCTGGGGGGAAGGAGGCTTCTCCTGCCTTTGTCAGTCTCATTGCTACCTGGATAGCCCAGGTAGTGATGGGGAGGCAAAGGGTCTTGGGGCGGGGGGGGGGAGGAGGCTCCTCCTTCCTTTGCCAGCCCCATCGCCCCCTGGACAGCCCAGGCAGTGATGGGGTGGGCAAAGGAACTTGGGGGGTGGAGGCTCCTCCTCCCTTTCTCGACTGGATCGCTGCCTGGTCATCCAGGAAAAACACAAGAGTTGGCTCCTGGGTTTTTTCTTCTGGGTGGAAAAGCCCAGGAGGGAGGAGGAGGAGGAATGCTTGGGCTATCAGCCTTGACTTCATGAATAATCAAAATGCCAAGTGTCAAGGCTGCAAATATGGAGGACCGACTGTATTTTAAAAACATTTTGAGGTCATGGATGCTTGAATCCATAGATAAGAAAAATCCATGAATATGGAGGACTGACTGTATACTGTACATACAGGTAGTGCTGCTCAGGAACATAGAGGCAAAATGTACTGATTTCCACAAAATTTCTCAGTAGCAACAACACCATGATTCAAAAGTTACTTTATGTGTGTCCTTGGGCTTGTCAGATGTATTGTTTTCCTGTTTCTTCTTCGTGGTCTCTGTGCCTCACACAATAGGGTTTGTGCCTGCGCAGAAGCTCCATTCGGAATGCTGAAAAGCTGAGCAGATTGGCGGGAGCCCCGCCCCTCCATTCCCTGAGCATGCCCAATCCCGCCAATCTAGCTCCTCCTTCAGTTCTCTTTCGTCCGCCGCAAGAGTAACATCTCCTTCGGAGTGCTCTTCATCGCGACGAAAGCTGAGTAGCTAGACTCTGTCTATTTCTTTTTATTTTACTTTATTTTACTTTATTTTTGTTCTTTTTCGTTTTCTCCCGTTTTTTTCCTTGAGCTGCCCCTTTTTTGTCGGAACTCGAGGGTTTTGGCCCGGACGGGCCCCTCGCGATCGGACCGGCCTCTTATGGCCGCCCCGTTCAAGAAATGTTCCGACTGTGGCGGTAAAATCCCGGTTGTGGATGGACACTCGAAGTGCATTTTCTGCCTAGGCAGTTCCCACATTCCGGAGAAATGCAAGCATTGCAAGGCTTTTAATCCCGCCACACTCCGCCAACGAGCAGACCGGCTCAAGGCCCACTTGTGGGAGAAGGCCCTCTCAGTCTCCCACTCCTCGGACCCGTCCACGGACCCCTTAGGACGTCTTCCAATCTCTAAGTTCCCGAGGATCCCAAAAATCAAAAAACCGACCTCGACGTCGACCTCGACCCCGACGGAACCCTCCTCGACGCCGGCCTCGGCCACGACTACTATGCCTCACCCTGAAGGGCAACACAGGGAGCACAAGAAGCGGCCTCCTCCCATCGAGCTGGAGAAGCCGAAAGCAAAAAAGCATAAGCATAAGGAGGTCCTCACTTCGGTTGCCTCGGCGGCTGCCCAGACAGACCTGGCCATGTCTTTCCTTAGACAGCCTTCAGCCATTGACCTCTCAGTCCCGGCCCCGGTCACTGTACTAGACTCGGCGCCGGAGACTCTGGAACCCGCATTTCAGTCTGCATCTACCCAGGTCCTCGCCCCTACGGGGACGGTCTCGACCTCGGCCTCTACTGTTTCGCCGATTTCGGCTCCGACCTCTGTACCACCAAAGGAAATCCTAGCCTCTTCGGAGCGTATTTACAGGCTGCGGTTCCCATCTCCTCCACCCCGGAAGTCTCCGGAACCATTTGAGGAGCACTACTTCGACTCGCCCCACTCGTCGGCCTCCTTTTTGGCGCGACATCGGGCTGAATCATATTGGAGAGAGCGCCATCCGTCCTACCGCTCCTACTCTCCTTTGTACCGGGATCGGTACCATGTTCGTGACCTCCACGTCGGAGACTTCTCACGATCTCGATCTCGATCTCGCTCTCCCTCTCGGTCCCGGACCGAATACAGAGCCATATCTCCTCCACCGGCCTCGACAGCTACGGTGTCGAAACCTCCGGAATCGAGCGCCATTATGACCGTCTCGGCCTCAGCTACCGCTACTACTTCGACGTCAATAGTCTCCGCTCCGATCAGCTACGCGGACGCCTCGACGTCGACCTTCCGTACGGCGCCGACACAGCCCTATGTGGATCCGCAGTTGCCACCCTCCCAGTCTACGGAGGAGTCTACGGGAGAGACGGACAACCGTCCTGACTCCCCACAGCCTGCCATCTCCTCTCCCAATGAGGAGGTTGAGGACCAAACACCGGGCTCGCCTGTCGAAGACCTCCATCTCTTTACTGGAATTGTCGACAGGATGGCTAGGGCAGTAGGCCTCCAGACGGCGCAGACGGCCCAGCCCCCTAGGGACCCCATCGATGGCCTCGTGGTACGTCCCCAGCAACCAGCGGTCATTCCATTCTTGCCTTCTTTCTCGGACATTATGGTGGCCTCTTGGACCAAGCCGGCCTCGACGCCACCCGCTTCTAAGAAGCTTGACTCATTGTATAGGGTGCAGTCGGATACGGTGCCATTCTTGTTCACCCACCCAGCTCCCAACTCTCTGGTAGTGGAATCTACTTGTAAGTCTACAGGCAAGTCACATTCTGCCCCCGTGGACAAAGACGGCAGAAGGATGGACATCTTTGGCCGACGTTTCTACTCATCCGCGGTGTTGGCAGCAAAGATCGCCAATATGCAAGGTTGCATGGCCGGCTATCAGAAGTTTTTGTGGGACCGTGTGGCTGCTTTCATTCCTTATCTGCCTCAGGCTCAACAAGAGGCAGCTCAGGAATTCTATGCTGAGGCACTCTCCCTCATTGCTCAGGAAGTGCACTCAGCTAGACATGTCGTGGACTGTTCTGCGAAAGTGATGGCCGGTGCAGTAGCGCTCCGCCGTTTTGCCTGGTTGAGGTCTACCTCTCTCTCCGAGGAGGCTAAGTCCAAAATTGAAGATCTTCCTTTCGATGGTGAAGGTCTATTCGCCGCTAAGACTGACGAATCCCTTGACACCATGGCCAAGGCTCGTCTGAACGGAAAGAAACTTGGGCTGACACCTAACAAGCCCTCATCCAGTCGTGTCTGGCGCCAAAGGCCCTACGACCCTGGCTTTACCCGTTTTCGCTCGGCTCCGTCCTCCACCTATAGGACCCAGCCTTACAATAGGAGGCCTTACAGACAACCTCAACAACAGCAGCAACAGCAGCAACAACAAAGGCAAGGCCAGCAACGTCAGCAGCAACAGCCTTCCAGAAAACCTTCCTCCAAGTCGCACTTTTGACGGGCTCTTGGAGGCGACACCCCATTTTTATTTGCCAGTCTCCCTTTCCTCAGTCCCCAGACTTCGCCATTTCTACGAGAACTGGTCCAAGATCACCACGGACTCCTGGGTACTTACCATCATCCGCCTGGGATACGCCATAGAGTTCTCAAATATTCCACCAAATGGCGTTTTCTGTTCCACTCCCTCCTCTCCTCCTCTTCTGGAGGAGATTTCCTCCCTTCTCGACAAAGGAGCCATACGTGTTCCACCGTGCTACAAACACCAAGGCTTCTACTCCAGGTACTTCACAGTTCCGAAGAGAGGAGGAGGCCTACGCCCCATCTTGGACCTGAGAGGCGTCAACTCATACATCACGATTCGCAAGTTCAAGATGGTGACTCTCCAATCCATCTTGCCGTTCCTGCACCAAGGGGACTGGTTTGCATCCATAGACCTAAAGGATGCTTACTTTCACATCAGCATCAGGCCTCAACATTGGAAGTATCTCCGTTTCGCCATAGATGGAGATCTCTATCAATATACCGTTCTTCCCTTCGGCCTCTCCCCCGCTCCTCGAGTGTTCACAAAGTGCATGGCGGTGGTCATCTCTCACCTTCGTCTTCAAGGAGTAAAGATTTTCCCTTACCTCGACGACTGGCTTCTGGTGTCGTCCTCCAAGACACAACTGTACAAAGATGTCCAGTACACTCTGGATCTGCTAGCAGACTTGGGACTCAAAGTCAACCTGCCAAAATCCATTCTCCACCCGGTGAGGGTGATAGACTATATAGGCACGTCCCTGGACTCTGTGATGGGTCGAGCCTACCTTCCCACCAGACGGGCGGAGGCCCTCTGGGAACAGCTGCGGTCTGTCCTTCACTCTCACCGTCCGTCGGCAAAGGACATTCAGAGACTGCTAGGCCACCTGGCCTCAACTACAGCGGTGACCTACCTGGCTCGTCTCAGGCTCAGGCCTCTCCAAGCTTGGTTCCTGGCTGCCTTCGATCACTTGAGGGACAATCAGTCCAAGAGACTCTTGTTGCCGCCACATGTCAGAGACTCTCTCAGGTGGTGGATGTCTCCCTCCAACATCCTCAAGGGGATGCCCTTCCAAATGCCAGAACCGTCCAGGATGGTCACTACAGACGCGTCCATGTCAGGATGGGGCGCACATCTCAACGGCTTGTGTGTGCAGGGACAGTGGTCTGCTCAGGAGGCAGAACTGCACATAAATGCCTTGGAACTGTTGGCAGTCATCAAAGCCTTCAGGGCATTCGAAAATCATCTCCTCCACAGAGTTGTGCAGGTAGTATCAGACAACACAACCACTGTCTGGTACATCAACAAGCAAGGAGGAACTCACTCTCCAGTCCTCTTGCGTCTCTCCCAGCAGCTGTGGACGTGGTGCCACCACCGATCCATTCATCCAGTGGCCATTCACCTGGCAGGAAAGGACAATGTGCTGGCAGACTCCCTCAGCAGGGACAAGGTGCTGCAGCACGAATGGACTCTGTCGAGTTCGGCCTTCAATCTCCTGACGTCTCATTGGGGAATTCCCTCAGTGGACCTATTTGCCACTCCAGAGAACGCCCAATGCCAGGCATTCTACACCAGAGCGGGCAAAGGACGAGGATCCATGGGGGACGCCTTCCTTTGCAGTTGGAGTCGAGATCTCCTGTATGCGTTTCCCCCCTTTCCTCTGATCTCCAGGACGGTGGCCAAGATGGCCAGGGACCGGTCCAACGCTATACTGTTGACTCCGTTCTGGCCCAGACAACCCTGGTTCACTCCTCTTCTTCATTTGGCCAGGGGCCAATACTTCCACCTGCCGAAGTGGCCAGACCTGTTGTCCCACTCCAATGGAGCGGTCCTGCACCCGGACTTGGTCAATCTACGGATGACGGCGTGGAGGATCCAGCCATAGAGTCTCCTGACTTGCTCAGGGTCCTGTCTGCTTCGAGAAAGGACTCCACCAAGAGATCCTATGCATATAAGTGGAAGCGTTTCTGTGCCTTCGCGGAGGCTAGGTCTGAACCTTCCTCACCTGTGAGCCTTAGTACTGTTTTGCATTTTCTGTTGCACCTCAGGGATCAAGGCCTGGCCTTTTCCTCCCTCAAGGTCTACCTGTCGGCTATTGTAGCCAGCCAGCCACCCGGCTCACGATCAGCTCGCCTCTTCACGTCACCCACGTTAAAGAGGTTTTTCAAAGGACTGCATCACCTTTATCCACCGTTGCCACCACTGGCTCCGGCCTGGTCTCTCTCTCTAGTGCTTACACAGCTTACGAGACCTCCATTTGAGCCTTTGGGCTCTGCTTCCTTGAGACTGCTGACACTGAAAGTGTCCTTTCTTGTGGCCATAACTTCAGCCAGACGTGCTTCTGAACTGACAGCCCTACGCTCAGATGAGCCTTACTTGACCTTTCACAGGGACAAGGTGGTCCTCAGACCGGACATTTCCTTCCTCCCTAAAGTGGTTTCTCAGTTTCACCTCTCCCAGGAGATTGTGCTTCCTAATTTTTATCCAGATCCTTCTTTGCCTCTGGAAAAGACTATGCACATCCTGGATGTTCGCCGTGCTTTGGCTTTTTATGTTCAGCGTTCTCAAGAGTTCAGATTATCCAATAAATTGTTTATTTGTTATGGTGGTGCCAGGAAAGGCAACCCAGTTTCATCACAACGGTTTGCAAAGTGGATTGCTCAAACCATTTCTTTGGCTTATGAACTGGCTAAGCGCCCTCTCCCGGTTGGTGTTCGTGCCCATTCCACCAGGGCTACAGCTTCATCTGCTGCCTTCCTCAGAGGTGTTCCCCTGCCAGAGGTTTGCAAGGCGGCCACGTGGTCTCAACCATCCACGTTTGTGAAGCATTACCGGCTGGACTGCAGGTCCCGGAGAGATGCCAGTTTTGGTCGTGCTGTTCTTTCATCGATCTTGCAGTGACCTTCCCACCTCCATAGGTAAGCTTTTCAGTCACCCTATTGTGTGAGGCACAGAGACCACGAAGAAGTAGTACAGGTTGCTTACCTGTAACTGTGTTTCTTCGAGTGGTCATCTGTGCCCTCACACAAATCCCGCCCTACCTCCCCTCGGTCAGGTCCCTGCCTTTTTGCGGCGGACTTGAACTGAAGGAGGAGCTAGATTGGCGGGATTGGGCATGCTCAGGGAATGGGAGGGGCGGGGCTCCCGCTAATCTGCTCAGCTTTTCAGCATTCCGAATGGAGCTTCTGCGCAGGCGCAAACCCTATTGTGTGAGGGCACAGATGACCACTCGAAGAAACACAGTTACAGGTAAGCAACCTGTACTTCCTGGAACAGTGTCCTCTTTCTTGGAACAGTGGACTCCAATATCACATCACATGCAAAATATGGGAAAGCTCAGGGAGAAACAAAGTCTGAAATTTTATTAGACACATGGAGCTAGTCTGGTTTATGATGCCCAATCTCTGTGCATTGCACTCACCCATTGTTGTTTATTGTAACTGTGTTCTGCATGGTTAGTCTGTGGACTCATTAAGTACATTTAGTCATTAGGATCTATTTATTCATTCTATGGAATTAGGCAATTAGACATTGGGCAAATCACATGCTCTCAGGCTCAAGAGAAAGCAATGCAAACCTCCTCTGGACAAATCTTGCCAAGAAAACCCCACAATAGATTCACCTTAGGGTCACCATAAGTTGGAAACAACTTGAAGGCACACAATGCAATGGTATATGTGGTTTCTTTGAGTCAGTGTTCACAATGTAATAGGTACACATGTCTGTTTGGTCCTCAATTGAACTTTACATCATAACAAATAACATAATTTCAGAGATAAGCTGTGTTAGTTTGTTTAATGTTAAAAGAAAAAGGAGTTTTGTGGCACGTTTTATTTTCGCATTAATTTGGGGGGAACTTCAGTCCATTTCTTCAGATGCAAATATATAGATGTGCTTAATATTCACAAAATTAACACTCCCCCTCCCCTTTTTTGTGCAAAGGCAAAATTGATGTGTCTAAGCTGAACAAGATTTACAGTAACTATCTCAGCTCCAGAAGGAATGACACTAAGCTGAGCAAAAAAGAAGAATTATGGGAGAGATTGCAGAGTTTATGGAAGGTACTGATTTGAGCTCTAGTTGTATCATAGCCATTGAGTTTCTAATAGGCACAATAACTAAGTAATTTTGAATAAGTAACTGGAATGCATTCTGTATATTTTGCATCATTAATAGGATTACTGAAACTCTTGCCATTCATTAAATATTTTAATGCACCTTCACTGCAGTAGTACTGTGAGAAACTATAACCCCCGAAAAGCTGATGACTTGAATTGTAAATATTTGCAGGAAATAAGATAAATTACAGTAATGCTAAAGGGACTTTCATTACTCGCTTCTTTGAGAGCAGTTGGAAACTGGAATTTTATTTTTTTTAAATGACTGGTCTGTAGAATTATCCTTCTCAGGTAGGCATTCTTGGATATTGACATGTATATATAAATATAATAAAAATAGGTGCATCAGATAAAAACATAAAAGTGTTATTGTCTGAGGCTCTGTTTTATCTGATAGACATATCTTTTTTATTATAATTTGGGTACAATCTTACTGTATTTTCTTATTGCTTTTAATAATTATTAGCTGCCTGGAGTAGTGTGTAAGCATCAAAAGCACAGGATAGAAATGTAATATTAACATAATATAAATGAATATTTAGGTTCTTATTTTTATGACCTGTAATATATGTATCCAAATGGACCGACCTTTTGTCCTGATTTTCTTGTACAGTATAGTTAATTGCAGCCCTTTAGCATAGACATCTGCTGGAAATGTATACATTATTCTCCAGTGAAGTTGGAGCATAATATATATAGATTTCAAAATAATCCTGCCTAGACGTCTTTTTTTGCCTTCTGGGTTTTCTGCTGTCAGGTGTTCAAGATGTGCTCACATTACTTGATTCCATTGTTTTGATCCAGCAGAGACCAAACTCAAAGGTAGGAGAAGTATGAGAGGATACAACGTAAGAAAAGGAATATAGAGCAAAGGAAGGCATTCTTGTATAACAAGAAAAAAATGTGCAAGGAGAGTTGTGTTTCCCCACCTTAGTATTTCTAATACATCCAAGGAATTTACCTTATTTTTTAAAAGTATGAAACTAACGTCTTTGCATAACTTCATTGAACCAGCACTTAGTTCTAAAGGGGATGTGAATGGTGTGTTCTTATTTTCTTTCAGAGGGCTGTCTTTTTGCTGCCTTTACCAGCTTTGCCTCATTATGAGGTGGGCAGCTGTCACATGTTTCTTTCTCTCTCTCTCTGTAGTCTCTTCTGAATCTTCCAGATGATTCCAGTGGCATTGTGAAGGATTCACTGTTTTTGCACAGTGGTGGGGATTCCTTAAAAGCATTACAGTTCCAAGAGGAAGTTGAACTTATGGTAGGCAGGGCAGTGCCAGGCCTCCTGGAAATTATACTCAGTAGTTCTATTGGACAAGTCTATGAGCATATTCTAAGAACAGCTTTTGCAGATGGTGATGTAAAAGTAAGTTGTAAGAGTGCCTTGAAAAGAAAACTATATGAAAACGAGAGAGAGGACACCAGTGCAAAGCATGTAGAACTGAAATCTGAAAGGTCCTTGAATGTTGAAGTGGACTCAGCTGGATTTATTGCTCTAAGCCGAGGGAACCGGTCATTGTCTATTGGAGAGCCTTTGAAGAGCAAGAGTAAAACAGAACGGATGGAAGAGAATTCAGCAATGAAAACTCAGCATGACAAAACAGTTGTCAGCAACGCAAATCTAACAAAAGTAGATTCTGTTGGAAAAGCTCATTTACAAGAGAATCTAGGAAGAACTGTTGAAAATCTGATACTGAACATAAGATGGAGGACAGATCTGGGGAAGTGTGTAGATGCATCTCCCCTAGTTGTAATATCAATTACTGATATTTCATCTGCCTTTGTATATATTGGATCTCATTCTCACATAATTCAAGCAATTGACCTATATTCAGGAGAAGTCAAATGGGAGAGAAATCTTGCAGATCGTATTGAGTCTTCTGCTTGTGTATCTAAGTGTGGAAACTTTATCATTGTTGGTATGTATTTTTGTTCCTTTTCCTTTGACATTTTAAGTATTCTGAGCAGCTAGTGATTTTATAAGACCCATCATAGTTATGCAACTGATTTAGGTCCTTTTTTTGTCTGAAGCCATATGGTGGTGGGAAGTATGATGATGTAGCAGGGCTTTTATTTTTTAAAAAAGTGAATGCAGTTCACATCAGTGGTCATAGGTTTTATAACTGCTGGCTTTTATGAATTGATTTCTCGTGTTTGGAAAGGTTTCAGAGATTTTTTTTACACTTGTTATGGAATAGTTACAGTGCTTATCCAAGTATTTCTTCTTTCTGTGCATGCAATTTTATACAGGATGTTACAATGGATTGGTGTATGTACTCAGAAGCAGTAATGGGCAAGTACAATGGACATTTTCCACTGAGGATGCTGTGAAAAGTTCTCCAGCTGTGGATCCATCCACAGGGCTGATCTTCATAGGATCTCATGACCAGCATTTATATGCTTTAGATATTTATGTGAGTAGTCATGAATGTTAGGCATATAAAAA
This sequence comes from Urosaurus nigricauda, assembly GCA_034509955.1. Lineage (NCBI taxonomy): Eukaryota > Metazoa > Chordata > Lepidosauria > Squamata > Phrynosomatidae > Urosaurus > Urosaurus nigricauda. The sequence goes on along the minus strand of JAOEGL010000005.1, from coordinate 132,669,839 downwards.
AGTTAAAGTGAGATGTCTTCTTGGTGTAATGTCAGTTTCATGCAAAGAAAATCCCATTTTAGCTGACTGCACTGAAAAGTAAAGATACCTAAAAGTGTAGCACTGTAATCTTGCTCAAGCCCCATAAACTATAGATTAACAGACATAGATCACCAGCTGCCATAAACATTTGAAGATGTAAGTAAATTAGACCTGCTTTAAAATGTGTTTACAACTGCATCGCTTTATATGTTGCTCGCAGTCAAATCAGTTAACTATTTCCCTATGCATTTACCTTTGTGCACCTGTTTTAAAGAGTTCAGTTCCATAGAATACACCCTACTGAATCTTGGTAAAGTAAGCCATGTTTGGTCCAGATAAGTTCATATAGGGTTGCACCATTGCTAATCCATAGCATAGTACTGTATTCTGCATACTGAATTATGCTACACTGATCCATTTACTACCAACCATAATACTGCTGAAGCCCCATGCCTCACTGGCATTTTTGCTTGGAGAGAACTGGGAAGGGGGCAGAAATGTCTGGCTATGTTCCCATAGCTAGATTTGAAGTGATTACTTCATCTGCTAATGTCTGCAGGGGTCTTCTGGAGGTGTTAGTGGCTGTGGTAATCATGTTGCATCTGGCTACAGGGACATAGCCAAACACTTCTGAAATTCTCATATTCTCCTCCAGGAACAAATGGCCATGAGTGGGGTGCTTCAGAAGCTCTATGGTAGGTTATGTTTGGTTTCTGCAAAGGGAGCTTTGGTTTTTGCAGAAGGAGGAAGGGAAACAACCTGTGACCAAAAATAGTGACCAAAAATAAATATGTACAGGTAACTTTTGTCTATATATGCCACTAACAGGATGCCACCTATGTTATGTTACAGCATGCTTCTTTTTGTCAAAACAGCACATATCTTTGTATACATTCTGCAGACTGTATATGACACTGATCATTTATCAATACCGTCCTTCAGAATATGATGTACAACAACGACAGGAACAGAATGCACATGACTTTGGCTGCTGAAAGCCCATACTGAGCACAAAGATTTATTTGCAGGGCAATACCATATTTTAAAATTTATTTATTTGCAAGTTTTTGAATGTTAGCCTTTATCTAACCAATGGCAGAACCTTAAATTTATATTATGTTGTGCTAACAGAAGGAAGAGTGTATCTGGAAGTTAAACAGTGAAGCTGGAGCTGTATTTTCCTCTCCTCATCTCAGTGTATTGCCACACCACTTGTATGCTGCAACACTTGGAGGACTGCTGTTAGCCGTAAACCCCGTATGTGCTTTGCTGGCTTTGTATGTCCAGAAATTTGTACTGGTGAAGGCTCCCTGAGGGCCTTAGGAACTTTAGGTAGGAGGTCCTGAAGAATTATTTTGGAGGAATTACTGTGTAGTCATTGAGGTCGAAGAAGTAAGCCATTGGTAGGCAACCGGGTGCACTTCAGAAGTTTTGAACTTTTGCACTAAACCATCTGAAGCTACCCTTGACATAATCCTTTCATACCTTTTATCAGAGTAACTTCCCAAACTACCACAAACAGAATATATTCAGAAAATAAGAAATTAAATAGGGCTGGGAGACACTACTGAGCTTCATAGCTAAGGTGGTTGCCTAGCCAGGTAGATGATACAGAATCACAGCCATTCTAAGGTGATGTTGCAAGATGCATTACAGCTGTTTTTTGTATTAGCGTGTGTCTCAGGAGAAACTCTTCTGTCTGTTTAACATTATTTATGATGTTGCTGTCTTTCAACGATAGGCAAGGCCCTTCTTATCCTAGTATGTAGCCTGGCATAGGATACCTTGGAAAAATATGCCCATCTAAGAGGAATAATTATTTACCTAATAACAGATATTTCTAGGTCTTTGCTCAGTTTTTTTGCATTTACAATTGGTTTAAGTCAGAAATGGGAGGAAGTGGAGCCACCAGCTCCAGTCCCCTGTTTGCAGCCTCCAACCCTCCCATTAATTTTTTTTTTTAAACTCTAAACATCCACACTGGTAAATAACTGTTTCTGGAGCAGTGGTTTATTTTTCAAAACCTCAGCACACACACACCCCTCAAGAAGTACAAATGGGGAGTAGCTCTGCAGTCTCTTAACTGGGCTGCATTTTTGGCTGGCATTTCACTGCTGCAGGCTGCTGATGTATTTGTGTGTGAAAACTGGCCCATGTCACTAAAGCAGCTGCCCATCCTTGTTTTAAGTCTTCAAAAACCCTAAACAGCCATTTGTGCATTTGCAGATTACGGGGAATATAATTTGGAAAGGTTTTTGTGGAAAACCTGTCTTCTCGTCACCACATTGCAACAAGGACTATGTGTGTGTTGGATGTGTGGATGGAAATCTATATTGCTTTAGCCACTTTGGAGAAAAGGTAAAAATGTGTCATATTGCTTATATCTTTTGTTATGTGTGTGTTGTGCCTTTAAGTCATCTGTCTATTTAAGGTTACTCCAAGAATTTCATAGGGCTTTCTTTGGTAAAGACTACTCAGAAATGGTTTTGCTAGTTCCTTCCTCTGAAATACAGCCTATACCATCTGGTATTCATTGGCAGTCTCTAATCCAAGTAAGCAGGGCAGACCCTGCTTAGTTTCCAGGATCAGATAGGAGGAGCTTGTGCCTTTATTTAGGGTATTTAAGATACTAGGTTGATACAAATTCTATGTATCTATTTCTTTCTGTACTTCCCAACAGCTAAAGCCTCCTGTGTAGGTCACAAAAGAGGAATAAAACCATACAATTTAAAACAAGAAACACAGCATAAATATTTTTAAAAAGACAGCTGGAGAATATAATAGTAAAGACAATATCAGGGGCAAGATCTTAAAGTATGAACACAGTATTCAAAAGCTAAAAGACTAAAGGTATTCTGGGAGAATAAACTTAGGATCTTCACCTAGCTAGTGCTTTGGGATTGATAACTAGAATGCCAGTACAGTGAAATGTAAGAGTAGATTTAATTTGTTTTGATTATTCATTCATGATTTTAGCACTCGTTTTTATACCTGCTTTGTTTATATTTGATTTTCAAATGGGAAAAGTTCAGACATAAAAAAATGGAGGAAAGCCACACCAAAGTTATACCTAATTTATCATGGCCAGTCAGATACCTCTGGGAAGTAGGAGATGGCCTTTTCCCACATTTCTTTCCCAGAGTTGGCTTTTCAGGGACATGCTGCTTCTGATTCTGAGGGAAGCATCACGACAAGTACAGTGGTCCCCCGGGTTACGAAGGTAATCCGTTCCAGGATTACCTTTGTATCCCGGAAATGTTTCGCAACCTGGGGGACCGCTTTCGCCAATGCACAGCTGTTTTAAAGCTTCCGGGTTGTGAATTTTTTTCGCAACCCGGGGTTTTTTTCGTTGGCCGGGGGCTTTTTTTCGCCCCCGGCGGTTTTGGGCCCCGGGGATTTCGTTCCCCGGGGGATTCGGATCCCGGGGGACCACTGTAGCTATTTGAAAGCTGTATCCTCCCAGAATGTGTTTACAGTGGGTCCTTGTTATCTGCTGGGGTCTGGTTCTAGGACCCCCTGTGGATACAAAATCCATGGCTGCTCAAGTCCCATTAAGTATAATGGCATAGCAAAATGGTGTCCCTTATATAAAATGGAAAATCAAGGTTTGCTATTTGGAATTTATACTTTTTTGGGGGGGGGGATATTTTCAATTCATGGATGCTTGAATCCGTGGATTAAAAATCCGTGGATAAGGAGAGCCAACTGTATTTTAAAGATTGCTGGCCATCAACACATCTCATGATTTTAAGATGTGCTGTCCAAATAAATACTGCGTGGTTTCTGTCCAGAATCACTTATCATTCATCTGCTTGGCTTGACTATTGTGTTCTAGTGTCGCTAAGGATAGGGAGTATTCTTTGTCCATACTATGTGTGGTTTCACATATCTCTATCAAGTTCCTCATTTCTTTTCTTTAAAGTAAAAAATTGTGAAATATATCTTTCTTGTAGAGAAACTTGCTCTTTTCTGATAATTAATCATATATAATATGAATTCCCTCTAAATTCCATTTATATTTCTAATTAGGAAGATGAACAAGGCAGAATCGCACTGTTAGGTCTATTTGGAAATTTCACACCCCTTGCTATCCAATGGCTGAGAGGCAAGAAAAGGGTCTTTATGTGCCAAGAGAAGCCAAGAGTCCATCCATCTAGCATGTGGCCTTCCTCTCTTCCTGCTTCCCTTCACCTTTCTCAGCATTATTGTCTTTTCCAATGAGTCCTTCCTTTTTATGATGTGTCTGAAGTACATCAGACTCAGTTTGGTCTTCTTGGCTTCCAGGGAGGTTTCTGGCTTGATCCGCTCTAGGACCCATTTGTTTGTTCTTTTGGCTGTCCAAGGAATCCTCAGCTATACATCATTCTATTTTGGGCTCCTCTCCATGACTTTTAGGAGAAAAGACTTTTAACATTGTGCAACATTTAAAGCTGTGCAACATTCCATTTTGTGCTCTTTTTTTTTCGTAAGTCTTTTTGGAAAGCTCAATTGCTTTCCAGAAAAGTATGCTGCTTTTAGGAAAGCTCTAATTCTTTCTTCAGAAAGTTAGTCAATTTCCTGTCATTGCAGGAAAAAAGTTCCAGAGTGTTTTGACACTGCAGGAGGAAAACCTGCTTTTCCCCAACATCTCTTAGGAGCAGAAAAATTCAGAATTACCATCCCTATTCCAGCCCCACATATTGTTTATTCAGATTTTCTGCAGTATCCTTGTGTAGAAAATATATGCCTTAATAACCTTATTAGTCTTAAAGGTTCCGTGTAGACATTTAATACCGTTGCCATCTAACAGACCAATTATCACCCTAGCCAGTTTCCTGCTTTTGGTGAATCTAAGAAATTTCTATGCTTTCGTTTTCATTAATTTTAAAAATATGTTCCTCTATTGTTTTCTATTTTCCTTTTACAGATTCTTGTTTCTAATATGTTAACAGCATATATATCTTTTTTGGATCAGTCCCTTAATTTTTAGAAATTTGCTTTTTAGAAGAAAAATGTAACTAATTTGGACTTGGCAATAATGCACTTATACGCATTTTGAATTTAATAGCACTGTGGGCACCTTTTTCAGTTGGTTCAAGAATGCCTCATGTGCCAAGTGCTGCTGCCCATTCAAAATGTTCTGAAACTTTTTCTCCTCTCCTTGGTTTCACTTTTTTAAAAAAAACCTGTTTCAGAGCACAGTAATTTATGGTATTTAGAAATGCTGCTTCTTTATTGGCTGGAATATGGATTTACCCAGTCTCTGGGAGGTTAGTTGAATCACCCGTTATCCCAACACTGTCTCTTTTGAATGTCTCCCTGATTTACTCTTCATCTCATGCTTGAAGCCTTAATTCGGACATAAAATTAATTTGAATGCTCTTTGCTTGAAGTCTTATGTCGGCTGAATACTTCAGTTCAGATCTGGAGCCGAGTACATCAACTGGGTCCATGCAAAAGTAAATATGGTGATACAGTACCCCTTCATGCAATGTTTTGGCTAATTTTAATTACTTTTTCTGCTGGTGAAGGAAGGGATCGCATGCCCAGCAGTTTTCATCTAGTAGTGGTGCTCTTTCTTTCATTTGTCCATTTGTTCAGGACAGAACTCTCTCTCCGTGCTTTTTTCCTTCAAAACCACGTTTTCTGGGGTTTTTTTTTCCTTTCTTTCCCTGTGAAATTTCTTCCTTTAGAGCAACACCAAGCATCTTTTCTTCAACTATGTCTACATTCAGGCAATGCATATTCAGCTAGTCTGAGATAAAGGAAAATGAGGTTGATCTCAGTCTGTGATTGCACCATTTCTTCCCCTCTAAAATGAGATTAACTGCTTCTTCAGTAAGCAGCAGGAGCCCCTGAAGGGTTGTAGTTATGCTGAAGGATGACCTAAGGAACCACTATTGTTCATTGTGTATTCTGCCTTTGTCAGTGTTGTTTCTGGTAAAGATACAGAGAAACAAACAGGTTCATGGTAACTACACAGCCAGTAGGTAGTTGATGGTTTTTCCCGTTTACAGTCTTGATGATGCCTATTAAATAAGACAATTTACAGATCAAGCATTCTAATCAATTTGCACATTTTGTAAGTCTTTTGGAGATGTAAAGATTAATGTTCCTCTATATAATATGTTCAACTGCCTGGAATTGAAATTACAATGTTACATTTCTTATTATTTTCATATAGGTTTGGCAGTTTTCCAGCAATGGACCAATTTTTTCATCACCCTGTATTTCAAATTGTAGTAATGAGATATTCTTTGGCTCCCATGACTACTTTATCTACTGCTGTAATATGGAAGGCAATCTGTTGTGGAAGTTTAAAACCACCTCAACTGTATATGCAACCCCATTTGTTTTCCGTAGTCAAGATTTGGGGGATAAACCATTTCTAGTAGTTGTATCTACAGATGGGAATCTATGGATCCTGAATGCTACGACTGGTATGATAGAAGGTTCAAGGAAACTTCCAGGAGAAGTGTTCTCCTCTCCTGTGGTATGTGGAACAAGGATTGTTGTAGGTTGTAGAAACAACTATGTTTATTGCATGGATTTAAGTATATCTGAAACCAACACACCTGCCTAACACTGGTCTTGTCAGTATTTTTAATGTTGTTTGTACTGCAGATATTTATATGTTTATACATGTTTTTGATCCAAACTTCAGAAAACAAAATAGATAACATTGCACAGAAATTAAGATTTTCTTGATTGTTAAATCAACATACTTTAGAATGATTTAAATTAGCATGGGCTGGCATCCAGCTAATGACATACGCAGACATAAACCCAATTAATGTCTGCATAGGTTTTCTTTTGGTGGTTGTTGAATTCTTTTCCTCTTTCTGCAACAACCAACTCCACCCTATGACACACCATTTAGCTGCTACAAGCCTCCACTGCACCATCTGTGGAACTTTTATGCTAGACTGTGTAATACATGATCTCTATCATAGTCTTCTTGACATCAGGTTGTTTGTGCATATTACAAATTCATAATTGGTATGATTGTTATTGCCTAATGCATGTCAATCCATATTTATTGATGCTTTCGGAAACAAGATAATTCTTATCAAAACTAAGGCTGGCCTTTATTATCAAAGAAAGATAAGACTATGATAAAACTGAATGTATTAATAAAAACATATTTTTGTTCTTAAAAAAATTTGTGTCAGCTTATTATTGGGAAGTACTGCAGAAGTAAGCTTAATAGTTATGCAGTAGTACAAAAAAGTTTTGGTGTCACATGATATCCAAAGTAGTAATATATGTATATTTCAGCAGATTTGGGTGAGAAATGGGTTCTTGTTAATAATATATTGAAATTATGAAGCTTAGAAATACTTGTTCTTAACAAAACAACAAAATGGAGTTTAATATGTTGAAAAGATAGGCAAAAGCTCTTGGCTACTTCTTCCTTTTCTAGTTCACAGAATTACCAGTTTATTATTTTTTGCTACTATAACATAACAGGTAAATACACATTCCATATAGGAACATTTTAAAGATGTACTTCACACACACCTCCTAAGGATTTGTTTGTTTTTAAAGCACATGCTTCAAAGCCCTTCCATTATATTTATAGTATACAGTGGTCCTCCAGGTTACAAATCCCCCGGGGAATGAAATCCCCGGGACCCGAACCCGCCGGGACCGCAAAACAGCCCCCGGGATCCGAAGAAAACCCCGGGTTGCGAAGATGAAAAACCGCGCGGCCCCTTTAAATTTGCCGCGCGGTCCATCTCCTAAAGCGGTCCCCCGGGAAACGAAGATTTCTGGGTTACAAAAGGTAATCCGGAACGGATTACCTTGGTAACCCGGGGGACCACTGTAATTAACAACAGTTCACACTACAGGTTGGGGAATCAGTGTAAATATTGCACTGATTTATTTTTCTGACTGTTGTAGTTGTGAAAAGAAATATTAAAGCTGTAGAGCAATGTATGAGTGTAGTGTCACCTTGTCACCAGCAAAGAACAATTTATTATTCAATCCCTTAATGTCACCGTGAGCATTTTGTAAAACATGTATGAATGAATAAATAAAAAGTACTTTCATAGCTACAGAAACACTTTTTTATTGAAATAGAACAAATTTTCAGTGATGGACCATTTACAGTAAAATTTTGACAATCAAAACTGAAAATAGAAATTGCACTAATATCCCTTAGTCATAGTTTTACTCCGATTTTATTGTTTGTAAAAACACATATTTAGATCCTACAGCAATTTCAGGCTCTCCACATAAGGCAAACCTGATGTTTTTAACAAAAAGACAATGAATACATACACCTTCTGATAATTTTCAGCAGATTATAATTTAAAAGGAATTAAAATGACATTAGTATAAGAAACAATTGCACTTTAAAACATCTGAAAAATTAAAAAAGTACACAAAACAAAACCTCACAATTATACATTTGTTTATAATTTTATACACCACTATATGAACAGAGGTTAATAATATTTAACCTCAAATAATATTTTGTCCCCAGCCTAGAAAATGTTAATTATGCCCAATACCTGTTAATCTGTAGGATAATGTCATTATGACTAATTTAAACCTCAATAATTTTGACAGGATTTGGGTATGATTACTTCCTCTGGATCAGGACACCTGTATACAAGTTACCAAAAAAAGAGCAAGAGAGACTATTATACATAGTGGTTGGATTAGTGCTAAAATGTTGAAAGTTATTCCTTGTTGGTTTTCATTTTATAGAGTTTCAGTAATGTGTTTTGTAGGAAAGGCTGCAAAACAAAAAAAAAGGTTAAGCAAAGTAACACTTCATTGGTATTTAGTGCAAATTTTCGATTTGATCTTACGTGAAATGACAAATATTGAAAATATTGTAGAAATGTTCCGTTACAAATATTGTACACATTCCATCTCTAATCAGGACACTAAAATGGAGTTGGCTTTCCCCTTATCCATACAAAAAGTGTGTTGCTCAGGTTCTTACATCCAGCATCTGGGGTACACCTGCATATGCAGGATAGCATGTAGTGTAACTAATACTTTTAGCTCGGATGCACTGATCACCTGTTAGACAGAATGAAGAGAAAACAAGTTCTTCCAATGGAGTCCAAGTGGCCCTTGCTGCCTAAGAGGTGACTAGGACTATCAATGCTGATGGTAAGCCTGGCAATGAATGAAGTGGGAAAACACTGCTTTATCAGCAGGGGATGCACACCCTTCTGATCAGGGCCTTGGAATACAATTTTCAGTACACTAGATACCTTCATGCTTGAAAACACTTTGCTTTTGAAGCTTTAGAACTACTTACTAACTATACTCTGTGCTAACAGTGCGTCTAGAATCATTTTGGTAGGCCTCCCCCCTTTTATCATGCAAATGGCAACAACTCCCCCCCCCCCCCCGCAATTTCTTTCACTTTGCTTTTTCCCTGCCTACCCCCGTCTTCCCTACAACCCTACTCTCCCATTCCAGACAAATTTCGGAAATGGCTCTGAAGAAATTGAAAGTTGTAATTACCGTTTGTGCAATTGCAGGTTTAAATGTGGTCTTAGTAAGTGCACATTTTAAAATTTAAAATGCTTTAAAACGTTTCTCATTTTGTACCAGTCAGAGCAGATCTGTACATCGTCTACTAGGTGCACTACTTGTCCCACATTTAGTAGCTCTTCCTTGTGTCAATGGATTGTTATATATTTCTGCAACAATGGAATGCCCCCTCAGTAATCAGTGGATCAACAAAAGATTAAACATACAGGCCTTCCTTCTTCACCTTGTTGCCAGTGAGTAGAAGGTTCTTGAATTTTGCAACCAGGGGCCTGGACCCTCAAGATTGGCGATGGGGGAACAGTAAATTGCCATAAGTTACATTAATGGCTCTAGCATACACACTTGTTGTAAGGCCCTCATTATTTATCTGGAGTGGCAATATATCACCTCTTCATCAGTTCCAATGAAGTCCTAAGAACAGTTTTTTCCTTACATTTTTAATAATCCTGCCTGAAAGGGATACTGATGGTTTGCATTTAAAGATGAAATTAAAATTTAACATTAAGAGCCCAATAGGCATAAGAGCAGTTGTCCTTGTTGAAGCTTCATAAATACTGAATCTACTATCCTCTCTGCAGGTACACACAAACACAACTGATTTTTTTTTCTTCTGTAGCATGATGCTTGTTCATTAACAGCATCTGCTGACATGCCATTTTAGATGCTCTGCAGCAGAACTAAAGTTCTCATACTGTTTCTTGGATGAATGACAGAGTTCTCCTCTATGGCTAAAGCAATCTGATAATATTAGGCTGTGCTGTTCAATAAGCGTATATTAAAACAAAATACAACTCTGCCTCTTATGATTTTCTTAGAACTGTTTATGGATTTGCAGATATAGTTAGAAAATTTCACTTGCAGTCTTACACACAAACCAGTTATTCAAGTCAGTTTAGACCAGCTAGTACAATCTGAATTCATTGCATTGACCTTTTTCACAATCCTTGCGTAGGAAGCAGTTTAGGAAGTAACCATGAAAACATGTCACAGCTATCTCCACACATTAGGCATAAAGACTTAAAAGGGTAGCAATACTTAACTGCAATGACGTTATGCTTTTCCGTGCGATGTTTAACTTTTTCTAGAATCCGAAGTCTGATCTAAGCCTTTTTATATCAGTACATAATTACTGAGGAACAAACAATAGCTATATTGTTTTAAAACATGCCATTAACAAAAGTGCCGTAGTGATGTTTTTGCCAGCATTAACATGCAGATTTGCTGGCACAATAGCTAAAGACTAAGGTGCAAATTAAAAGCAGAAATACTGTGACTTTCCCAAAAATATGCAGTCTAATGTCCACAAGAAGGAAGTATGAATAGTCTAGTTCCTTTTGATTCAATATTTTTTTAGTTCCCCTACTCTTGTGTTAGGAGCTTATCGTGCGAGGAAAGAAAGTGGACATTCAGCCTGATAGTAGCACCTTTCTACATGCCTTACTGCATGAAGTCGTGGTTCTTCAATTCTCTTCCCTCAGGAGAGTCAGGAGAGACCCATAAAAATGTCTTTTTATCTCAGGGAAATCTCCATTCTACAAAAGGCTTACTCTTACAACTCTCCCATGTGAAGAGAAGAATTATGATGCCATATGGTAAGACATAGAGAAAGGCACTTACTATCCAGCTGAACTTCTTCTATGTTTCATTGTGTGATGAGCTCCTTAATCTTTTGAATCTCCAACACGTAGACACTGAAAAAGTTAACTAGGTGGGCTTTTGGATGCTATTTAAGTATAATATGAATGATCTGGGCTTGCCTTCACATGTGTTTTAATACTCCACTGCTGCTATTTTTCTCTCTGCATGGTGCTCCCTTGTTATCAGAAGAAATATGGCATGTTACCAGATACTGTTGCAGTAGTATGTATCTGCATACTGTGCTAGGGAAAATGTTGTAATGCATTTTTGCAAGTAATGCATTCTTCATGGTTTGAAGGATCACACATAGAAAGATAGCATGGAAATGCACATTTGACAAACCGCAGTTTTAGCAAGTTAACAAAGGTGATGTATTTAGATACTTCCTGATAGAAGCTACTGATAAAAAGCAAGGTTTATCACAAAATCTTCATTTTTTAAAATACTGAATTTGTGAAAACATTTACAGGCAAATTATCCTGTTCAAGACTCCAAACATTGGGGGAAATTCTTTACAGCAGGACCAGACACATTGCTACTTTCATCAGTGACAATTTATACTTAAGTATTTTAAAGTCATCATTTCTACATTAGTTGCAACATTAATAAAAGATTATCACTGTATATTTCCCTTTACTACTAAGACAGGAATTGGTCTTTCCATATCCTGTACCTGAATAGGTTTTTAAATTTTCCATTAAATGGTATTACATTCTAAATTCAAAAATGGAAACAACATGCAGCGTACATTCATTGAAAGCATTTAAATAGCTGGAATCTCTGCTTTCTTTGCAGTAACATATCCAAAAAGACAAATAAAAATTGAAACCACTGGAGCCAAATATTGAGGGACAATGGAGAAACACTTTTTAAAAGTAATCTGAATCTAAAACACATATTTAACAACTTGTTTTGAGAGTGATAAAACCTGAGCCTTGTGCCAACACCTCTGTTCCATAGTACCTAAATTCTCAGTGTGGTAAGATTCTATTATGTAGATGAAATTTGCAATGAGAAAACGGTATGCAGTTCAAAGTGTCCATCCTCCTCCAGGATATGTGCTTAATTTTGTTCAGTTAGTTCTCTCATGTGAAAATACTAACAAAAAGGAGAAAGCAATTAACAACACTAAGAGCAAACCCTGTATTGTTTACTTAATGATTTGAGGACAGTCACTCCAGGCTTTTGCTTTCCTCTTGGCTAAGGCCAGCCAGGCAGGTTCTGTTGACACTGGATTAGCATCAGGCGTAGAGAATCTCTTTGTGACTTCTTTTGCCAAGGGTGATGACGGAACAGAGTCTGAGATCTCCACTGTTCAAGAATGGAAAGAAACAAAGATCCATCACTGTAAAACAACATTGCAGGAACCTGCCTTTTGCTACAATTAGATTCTTTCAAACTATGCATGTGGTGGCATTATACTAGATCAGAGAAGCAAAGAGGTTGGGGGAGAACCACTGTTCACAATAAAATTCAAAGGTATGCACCTGAACATATCAAAAAATTAAACAAGAAAGCAATAATTGTGGTTCTTGAATACTTTCTAACAGAAATAGAGGCACTTCTACAGAATAATTGTATCTTATTTAAAACATGCCCCATACATCTCAGGAGCCCCTGTTTCTTCAGTTCGTTTACTCAATGGGATCCAGACCAAATTATACTAAAATCAATGGGTACGAGTAAGGTATGATTATCTTTAGCTCATTGATTTCAGTGGGCATACTCCAAGTATAAATAAGTCTGGATCCAACTGCCTTTTGAGTCAGACCACGTAGAAATTTAAAATGACTTCCATGTTTGAAGCAGCACCTGTCTTCAAGGATTTTATACAACCACACACCTATAGCACACACAGTCTACAAAGAATGGTTGAAGTGAAGAAAGTGAAGCTTTAGCCAATATTTGACACCCCAAAACTCAAGCTCTATTTTTCTCTATTTTTATTTTTCTGTATCACCTACTAGGTGGCAAAAGCTTGAATCTGCACAATACCTTCACACAGGAGCATAATGGTGGGCAATGCATGGGGTATTCCCAAATATGTGAGATTCACATATCTCACACAAAAAGGTGTCACCTCCAAAAAGAAGCACCGGTTGATTTCCAAATCAATGGGCACTTCTTTTTGGAGAGGACACCTTTTTGTGTGTGATATGTGAATTGATTGCCTTGCCTGTTCCACAAATCTCTGGCCAGTCTTCCTTTGGGAATCATCCACTCAAACACCTGAGCAGCTGCTTCAGGACATGTGTCCTCCTATAAATATGCACATTTGGGTCAGTCCCTATTTGGTCTCGGTTGAGTACAGACGGACAGACCTGTCTGTTTCTTCCTTGACTCCTCAGCACATGCAGGCCCACCCAGATCCCAGGCTGTGTGCTGAGCCAGACTTATTTACCGTGTCCATCAGAGCTCTGTGCCTAAATCTGGTAAAGTATTGCCCTCTGCTAAAACCGTCTGAAATTGCTATTAGCTACCACCTTTTACATCATAGTTCATGTGTGTGTGTGTGAGAGAATGAGTGTCTGAGTGGAAGTTGATTTCCCTTTGCTGTCATAAATAAACTAATTTTGAATTTGCTGCCTGGAGTTCTTGGTTTGGAACCATTATACATAGGCTAGATCTCCAGTTTTAAAGCCCTCTTGCTGCTTCTTATTTAACTAAATTAATACCCCTATTGTGCCCTCCCAGGACACTAGGATATTGGGTAACAGTGTCTCCTTCAAATTAATTTAATTCCATCAAAATTTGTTTCATTTCCCCCTCACTGTGAAATCCTATGGTCTTTGGGGAAGTGTCCCTAAGACCACAGGATATAGTGGAATGCCCCATCCCCAGAAGAGAGAGCACTCTCCCCCCAGCCCCATATGAGTGGAGACAACCACCCCTTCTCAGCTGCCATGGAAAACATCTGAAGTCTGTACCACTCTCATTTTGGAGAGAAGGAGCAGTGTGTACTGGGGAGATCTAGGAGAGATTCTGAATCCTCCTCTAGCCGCAGCCCAAATCAGCAAGTTAGCTATGGACCTTATCAGATGTCAGAAATTGGAAGTATAATCTAATGGCAATCCGAATGCAATCATGGGGTTTCACGTTATTGCGAATTAAAGTATCTCACGCAATTTCGGGCAAAAGGGAAGTCATTCGGAACGCAATCATGGGTTTTACGTTATTGCGAATTAAAGCAAATCACGCAATTTTGGGCAATGGGGGGTCATTTTCAGGTAATGGGAAGTCATTCTGAACGCATTCTGAATGCAATGGGAATTCACGTGAATTCGCTAAACTAGCGAATTCACGTGACTTCGAATTGGTTCCCTTCGCAATTGAGAGAAATTCCTCCCGTCTGATAAGGTCCTATGTCAACATTGTGGCTGGTATTGATTAATTCTCTCCCACTGATTTCAGAGGAAAAATGAGAAGAAAGAAGAAGAAGAAGAAAGGGGGGCAGTGTCACTCTTCCTTCTCTTCTAACTTACAAACCCTACAGTGCTTTGGGTATCTTGGAGGTTCTGATGTCAGAGCTCTACAGGATGGGGTCTTGATACACAAAGCTATAAATTACAGGGTGCCAAAAGTGAAGTTTATTGTACTGCTTCATCTTTGTGAAGCTATATCCAAATAAACAATACCAATTTAAAGAACTGATCATCATCAGCATCACAAAAATATCAGAGTGTTCCAATTAGCAATTTTGTCATTCATTCATTTTTATTCCATATAACCACTGAAAGTGAAAACAGTTTGACACAGGCTGGCAATATTATTTGTTGTCTCCATCAATCACTCTTCCTGCTGAGAGATGAGATTTGATGATTGAGTGGTGGCACATAAAACAATAACATAACACTATGGGTGGCATCCTGTTAGTGATGTATGTGTATGTAAGTGAAGCTTAAACAACTATACAAGTATAGATCAGCTAATGAAGGTGACGTGGTCTTGAGTATTACATCTTTAACAGAAAATATGGTACCAGACTTAGAAATAACATGCAAAAGGGTAGGTTCCTACACCACAAAAAGGAAGAGCAGTTTAATATGTTTTAGCAAATGTTTTAGCCAAAAGTATCAACATGCATATGTGAAATGAAACTCACTGGTCAGGTAAGCCTTCATTAAGTAACATTTTTAACTTTCTAGAGATCACCTTTAAAAATGCATCTTTGACTAAGCCTCCACTTTTCATATGATTTGTATTTTAGTGACCAAACCTATAGATCTATGCTTCTTTAACTTGCTGGGGTTAGATGGTGAAACAGTCTTATCTGCTCCCCACTTTTCTCTGTTTTGTTGCCTGCATTCCCAGTAAGGGATTCTGGTGGCAACTGCTCTTTGCCTGGCCTGTTGTTGAAGGGAAGGAAAAGGAAATTCCTTCTATGTTTCTTTTTTCTTTCTCCTCCAAGCCAAGATAAGCTCTTTCTTCATTGTCTAAATTGCCTTCCCTCCCTCTCTCCACTAGCATAAAGCAGCATCCTTTCAGGATGAAGAGAGAACACAAAATTGTGTGGGCCATGACTCCAATCCATCAAGGACAAAATAACCGAGACAGTAGAATTGCATGTCTGGATTGCTCCCACATAAAAAGCAAAGAATTATCAAGGGACGAATAGCAGTGGAAATATTCTACATTTAAAAATCCACCTTGTGGACTCAATTCTCTTCAAGTGCCCCAAGAAACGCTCTTAAAGCTTCCTCATGAATGGAAAGAACTCAGAATCCCAACCTCTGCCTTTTGGGAAAGGAAAAATGGTTCATTAAAGAGCATGTACCAAGTTGTATACATTTTTTGCCTCTGAAAGGATATTTGCATGATTTTAAAATGTCCCTAAGAGATAGTGGTTAGAGCACTGGATTACAACTTTCGGACACCAGGCTTTGAATTCCTGCTAGACATACTGGATGACCTTCAGCACATCCACACTCTCTCAGACTCAGAGGAAGACACAGAAGGCCCCCTTTGAACAAATTATGCCAGGAAAACTCTGTAATAGGTTTGCCTTAGGGACACCATTAAGTCAGAAATTATTTGAAAGCACACAGCAACCAAAAAAGGGAGTAAAAACTAGGTTGGCACAGACTTCCCAGAGGGCCTTTTCAGCTGTCGCTCCCAGGCTATGGAATGACCTGCCGGATGAGATGCGTCTTATTACATCTTCTGGTTGCTTTAAAAAAGCCTTAAAGACGCATCTCGTCCAGCAGGCCTTCCCAGAAAGGCCTTAACTCCCGGCTCTGTTTGGGTCAAGCTCCCCCTTTAACTTCTTCAACATCTTGACCCTGATGTCCAGGCAATGGTTTGTTGTTTTATATTGTAATTTTAATTATGTCTTTCTAATTGATAATAGTTTAATTCTAATTTAAGGGGTGGGTGGCTGGGTATGGGTTATGCATATTTTATCTTGTATTTTTAATTGATGTAAACTGCTCCGACTGGATACAGAGGAGTGGGCTATAAATTATTATTAGATTCTAGTGCCAGGGGAATGAGGATGTTTCCCCATCACCTCCTCCAGTTGAGCCCTCCATGGTATGAAATAGTTTCCCAACCCTCAAGAGCAGATTTTTGGAATGGAGGGCTACAGGAGAAACACAGAATCGTCAGTTCTTCTGAAAGGAAGTGATATCCAGCAGACGTACATTCTGACCAGAGATTGTTTCCAAATGAAAAGTCAGAATTACTTAGCTTAGCAGCCCTAAGATGTGTTTTAGAGCTCAATCCTGAAATATGTGGAAAAATACGGCTGATGGTGCTTAACTTATCCCCTCCACAACAATAAATTGCTCTTAATTTTATAGTTCTCTCATGTGAATAAAAGTATACCATTTACAGTTATCCCCTATGCAGCAGTAAATAGTGTGCATGTAAAGTTTTACGAAGCCCTCCATCGTGTACTACTAAATTAATTCACTCCACTCTTACCTTTATCACCTGAACTTACTGCTTTCTGATCAGCTAATCAGCCTCTGAACTTTAAAAGGCACACTTCGAGAGTCACACGAAAGAGGTCATAATTGGGAAGCAGTTAATGGTTTTAAGGCACTAGAGGGAACAATGTATTTATTACATAGAACATTATTTATTACTTTAACAGCTTTTTCAACCATGTGCCAGCATTTGTATCCAGGAGCATACCCGTCAATTTAGAAAAAAATAGACTACTGGAAGAATTTCCTACTCATTTCAAAAGCTCAATGGCAGGAATTCCCCTTGTTTTTACCCTCTCTTGCCAAACCATAAGTTGCATCTTATTCAAACTACTTCTGGGAAAGAATTAGTGAGCTGAATATATCCAGTTTGTTAACAGGCACACACACACACTCTTGAGATCAGCGGTCTTGAATATCCATGGAGGGGTGACCTCCATTATTTTCAATGGGGTGCAACCCATGCACGGTAATGGGCACGCACCCCATTCAAGACTATGGGGCTTGAATATCTGCAAGTCTCCATTTTCGCGGAGGAGGGGGTCCAGAATGGATCCCCACGAAAATGGCTCACTGTATATTAAATAGCCATACATAACTCAGGAGCCAATGTGCACTGGGCAAGTCACACTCCCTCAACCTCACAGGAGAGCAACCCACTCACCCCAAACAAAGTCTGCCAAGAAAATTCTGTGATAGGTTCATGTTAGGATCACCATAAGCTGGAAATGACTTGATGGCATACAACAACAATCCATCATGGCTGCTAGCCTCCATTTCTCTTGAAGGGTTACAAGGTATGCAGACTCAAAAAAAGGATGGGACTCTTCCATTTAGTATCTTATTGCAAAGGCTCCAGCCAGATCAAAATAGTCTTACTAAACCAGCAAATCCACTTGTGAAAATGCCTTCCACATTTCACTTCAATGAACACAAGTAAAGGCACTCCTTTGTATGCCTTACATATACTTTCCTATGACAGCCTAATGTTCCAAAGTATGGGGCAGGGGAGGCTTAACCCAAGGATTCAAGCAGTAGATCTCAGCCCCTCTCCTCCTTGCCCCTCCAATGACAATTCTCAAATGTCCAGTCCAATCTCTGTTATACCTCAGTGCTACCTGTACTGTGACCAGAGTTAAAACTGCAGTTCTTCAGTCTAGTCAGGCCTATGAGGAACCAAGAGGAGCCACCTGGCTTTTATATGTCCATTCTGTGTACCTTAATCTCACCCATCTGTTGAATGGAGCAACACCACAGATACCTTCATCAGGTACCTGACCTCTGGCCTGTCTTTTGACTCCTGCTTGTGGCTTAGTATCAAACCACCAGTCTAGTTTTTGACAACCTTTCTGACTTTAGTTCTCATTTCCCTAACTTCAGTCTAAACTTTCACCTTTCCATGAACTTCTGTTTTGCCTCTGCCCATTCAAAGCTCATGCACCTTTGTCAGAATCACACCCCAAAGGCCAATAAAGGTGAATTTGTACTAAAATGATAAATGTCTGGAAACAATTTGCTGGCTAAACATGTATGCTACAAATGCACTCAAATTTAACTGATACTGTAGTGAATATTAATAAAAGAATCAGATTCCAGCTGCAGCTTGTCACAGTGCTAGGCCTTCGGTCTGACTGATAAAGTGTTTGTAATGAGTTAACAGCCAAAAATGCTTGTTTTACTTCAGGTGCATATGTAAGCCAGGGCACAAATATTTACCTACCTAATGGTGACTCAACTCAAACTTGGGCTGATGGAATGGGATGAAGGGATTATGTACACAATAGTGCTGAGGATACCATGGACACTGACAGCCAAAAAGACAAACAAATGGGTCCTTGAACAGATCAAACTAGAATTCCCCCTGGAAGCCAAGATGACAAAACTGAGACTATTGTACTTTGGCCACATTGTGAGAAGGCATCACTCACTTTAAAGGACACTAATGCTTGGAAAGGAAGAGGGCAATAGAAGGAATGGCAGACTGCATATCAAATGGCTAGATTCAATTAGGGAGGTCATGGGCTTAAACCTACAGGGCTTAAGCAGAGCAGAGGGAGGCTTGGAGATGTCTCATCCATAGGGTTGCCATGAGTCAGGGCCAACTTGAACAACAAAGAACAAAAGAACAAAAAAGTTGGCCTTGTATAATATCCCCATCAAATGGTGAGGAAAATTGTGCCATCTACCAGATTTGTGCTTAGTGATAAAATTCTCATAACTTGGGAAGGCCCATATGCACAAACACTGGTTTCCATATCCAACCGGCTCCTTTTGAAAGATTCAGTTTTCCCAACAACTAGCACAGTTGCCAGCACTTTAAAAGACAAATGATAGGTCCATCTTCATGAGATGCATGGGACTCTGAAAATCTGCAACTGGATTGTGAGCCACCAACTATCCCAAATTGCTCATTCCACCCTCCATGACCAAGTGGTTATGAATTTGATAGAAACTGTAAATTATACCTGTCACAGATGTGGGAAGAGTATTTGATTTTTTCAGCTGTTCTCTACGTTCAAGCCTTGACACAGCAGTCTCAACCTTCTTCTCCTCTTCTGAGGCTGCAGGCTTTATTAGTGTATTTGTCCTGTTGATGCTTTTATTATCTGACTGAGTGTTTATGCTGGCCTAATATAAAGCACAAAAGGGAAATATTATATTATAAAATATTAATATAATACAAAGAGAAAAAAATCACATAGAATTCAATAGCATCTACTCACAGGGAAGTTCACTTGCTACGTTTCTGCTGACTAATTTATTTATATTTATTTATATTCTGGCCTACTACTTGGCTCAATGTGCCTTCAATATAGCAAAAAGAATAAAAACAATTTTAAAACTTTACATTAAAATCCCTATTATTCGCTAAAATGTGTAGTAACCTGAATTCCATCCTAGTCTTCCTCAGGATCCACATATCTAGCACAGCAAAAACATTTAATCTTTTTTTCCCAGGGCTATAACAGTCAATAAAGATGGATCTCCTCCAGCAGGCCTTCCCTAACTGACCTCCTCAGACTTTTTAACAGTCCATCTGCCTCATTGCCCCCATCGGATCTTTTCCTATTTTATTGTGAATTTGTAATTTAATGTTTTTAAAATTACTATTTTAGATTTTTATGGGGGGGGGGGATTGTGCTTGTATCGCATTGTTATTTTTGCTTGTTTCTTTTACTATTCTTTACTTGCTGTTACCCGCCTCAATCCAACACAGGGAGAGGTGGGATACAAACAAATATATTATTAAATTAATATATTATTATTATTATCTTATGGCAGTTTTCCCCAGTCCTGGGGCCCTTGACCTCCAGATGTGTGGGCAGCATTTTCATTATCCTCCAACACATCTGGAGGGTATCAGGTATAGGAAAGATGTCTTCTGCAATAGACCAGAACTTTCTCCATATCCATCGTAACTATCAAGTATAATTTTCCCTCCAAGCCTGCCTCTACTCTGCTCTGCATCTGGAGTGAGCCTGGGCACTTATACCAGATATTAGATGGTGGATAAAAGGTTAAGAAAAGTTAAAAGTGCAGGAGACTGCCTCATCTGCTTCCTTGGGGACAACTGGACAGCATAAGAAGCTGAGAAATTCAGGAGTGATCCAATACTTAAATCGCATGCTGTTGTGGGGAATCAGCATACATATACAGAGAGAAAAGGAACTAAAACAAATCTGTTAGAAAAAAGCCAACTTTTTGCTGGCTTCCATTTATAATAATCATCATTTGTTTAAACATGGGATGTGGGCTATCCTTTTCTGTGTTCGCGCATCTTGTTCTTACTATCTTACATATTTTATTAATACTTTCAATTATTTTTATCATGTTATCATCAAAAATGTTGCATTGATCCCTCAAAATTTCAAATCCTATTTAGAAATGAGGACTCAGGGATTTTTCTAACTTGTGTTCTTCGCCCAAGGCACAATAGATGCTGCATATACATTTGTTAGGTATTATTGGATGATCTAAACCACTTAACCTCTCAACTGTTTTACTAGCAAAGATTAAACTTTTTCTAAAATCTGAAGACAACTACGCACACAAAAATAAAAATACTTTGCACCATATCATAGCATTTTTTTAAATATAAATTCGTCTTTACAGACTTACATTTTCTTTAGCAAGTTTCTCAGCCTGCTTTGCCTCCCTAGCTTGTCTCCTTTCCTCTCTGGTTGCTTGCTGCTCTCGAAAACCCTTCTGCTTCTGCAGTGCTAATGTGATCCAGAGTGGCTGTGCAGATTCAACTTTTTCCATCAATTTGGAACCATCTATGGAATGCCTGCTCTGAAGCACTGGTCTTTCTAGAAAACAGAGGGTAGCACATAAGTGACATAAAACAGTGACATAGCTGCAGTTATATTATAATTAAGGAAAACTATAAAAGAGGGGCTTGCCCAGCAGTCTGACAGAGATGTGGCTTAGCTTCCAGTTTCCAAGACTGATGATAAACTTCTACATTTTGCCAGCCTCAGATGAGTAGTCTAAACACATACAGGTTGAGTCTTTATTATCCAGAATTCTGAAATCCAAAATACTCCAAAACCCAAAACTTTTTCCGCGGGTGGCTGAACCATGCTTTCTGATGGTTCAGTGTACACAAACTTTGTTTCATACACAAAATTATTTTTAAAATATTGCGTATAAAATTAGTTTTGGGGTATGTATATAAAGTGTATATGAAACATAAATGAATTTTGTGTTTAGACCTGGATCCCATCTCCAAGATGTATACGTATGTACACTATGTACATATATGCAAATACAGTATTCCGAAATAAAAATAAAAATAAATCCAAAATCTAAAACGCTTCTGGTCCCAAGCATTTTGGTTAAGGGACATTCTCCTGCAGAAAAAAATCTAGATGAGATGTCACTGCAGCAAACTTTTTCAAAACGTTAACAATTCTATGCATCCTTACAGCTCTCTGCAAGCTGCCCTAGAAATGTCAAAACTAGTTTCATCTCTGAGCATCTGTGTGCACCAACACCTCCAACTATTTCTGGAAAGTGTGGGGGTTTAATTTTGGAATTATTTAATATGTTATTTTGGGGTATTTGAGCAAACTTTTCAGTTTCTAAATATCACATAGAACAAAGAGTTTAGTGTCCACACAAAGGACGCCTCCAGAAAAACCTTATATTTTTGATTCGCCCATCTTGTGTCCACAAACTCCAATGTTACATAAAATCATTCCATTAGCAAGGGCTTCTCCACTCCTTTCAATGGAGCAAGAAGCTCTGCATAGGCAAAGGGCTTACACAGCACATAACTGAAGCGAATGAAGATTACTGTACTTACTAGTGACTCTGCATTTGTACACTGGACTTTACTGGACTTTACTGGAATTAGTATGTCCTGATAAAAATATGGTCATATCACTCCTCCCACAAATAGTGTAGATGATTCTAAAAACTGGGAATTACACAAAATCTATAAACAGGATCACAGAATAACAGAAAACAGCAAGCCACAGAGTTTTCTTCAGAAGGACTGATTATATACTGTGGAGACAATATAACTTCTTCAGTATCTTTCATTCCTTCTGAAGAAAATTCCATGCTTGCAAATTATTCATGATTCTATGCTCCTCCTTACAGATTTTGTATAATTTCCAGCTTCGACAATCATCAACCTTGTTCATGAATGATCCATATTATCTGTTTCTGTTATCTGTTTTTATATTGCACACTAAGGGCTATTTTATACCTATTCCAGCAGTGCCCCATTTTCTACTTGTGAATAGGCTTGGAAACACACTTCTTCAGGAATATGTATTTGTTACAGTTACGTGCCCTCAATTATTACTTAGGGTGATCCTATCATATGGCTTTCTTGGCAAGATTTATCCAAAGGAAGTTGACTGTGAGAGGATGATTTGTTCAATTTCACTCAATGGCTGAGTTGGGATTTTAACCTTCTCTCCCAGATTCCTAGTTCAACACTCAAACCATATACCATGCTGGCTCTCTATAAAAATATACAGAAAGCAACCAATAAATGTGTGTTCTGAGCTGCATATGCTTGCTGCATTTTTTACCACCACGTAGGTCTCTACAGAGAGCCAGTGTGGTGTAGTAGTTTGAATGCTATATTAGGACTATGGAGACCAGAAAATCACTGAGTGGCCTTGGGCATGTCACTCAGCCTTGAAGGCAGGCAAAGGCAAACCACCCCTGAAGAAATTCTGCCAAGACAACTTCAATAGGTTCACCTTACGGCCGCCATAAATCAGAAATGATTTGAGGACACACAACAACAACAACAACTCCACAAAGTTTGCTTTGTTCGAAGCAAACACATATAACCAGGAGTGCATATAGGATCATTTCATGTCCTAATGTTAATAGTCCAAGTAGTCCACAAGTTGAACATGAGTGAACAGTGTGATGCGGCAGCTAAAAAGGCCAATGCTATTTTGGGCTGCATTAATAGAAGTATAGTGTCTAGATCAAGAGAAGTAATAGTGCCACTGTATTCTGCTTTGGTCAGGCCCCACCTAGAATATTGTGTCCAGTTCTGGGCGCCACAATTCAGAAAGGACATTGAGAAACTGGAGCGTGTCCAAAGGAGGGCGACAAAAATGGTGAAGGGTCTGGAAACCATGCCCTATGAGGAACGACTTAGGGAGCTGGGGATGTTTAGCCTGGAGAAAAGAAGGTTAAGAGGTGATATGATAGCCCTGTTTAAATATTTGAAAGGATGTCATATTGAGGAGGGAGCAAGCTTGTTTTCTGCTGCTCCAGAGAACAGGACCCGGAACAATGGATGCAAGATACAGGAAAAGAGATTCCACCTCAACATTAGGAAGAACTTCCTGACAGTAAGGGCTGTTCGACAGTGGAACGCACTTCCTCGGAAGGTGATAGAGTCTCCTTCCTTAGAGGTCTTTAAGCAGAGGCTGGATGGCCATCTGTCGGGGATGCTTTGATTTGGATTTCCTGCATGGCAGGGTGTTGGACTGGATGGCCCTAGTGGTCTCTTCCAACTCTACGATTCTATGATTCTATGATTCTATGAATACGAGGCACAGGAATTCAAAACAGGAATTTTGGGGCAGGAATTTACTATAGTATATTTATACACACAGGTGAATCACTATGCTGCAGAGCTGAATGTCTGGTGTGATGTGGGATTGTTTAAAAAGTGATCCTGTGAGGTCTCATCTAAGATGGTTGGCAAGAATCCTTACTAATCCAGGAATTAAAATTGGTCAGTTTTGTAACTTCTGTATCTAGTAGAGAGCTGTTACATTACTATGCAGCAGAAGTGGCAAAGTGCTCAGTACACAGTGCACAACAACGCAGAGTGTGCAGTGATGTATCAGTCACTCTTTCTGGTGTCCCAACATTTGCAATTTCCTAACATGGTTTTGTAGCATCTCATCTACTCAGCTAAGTATACAGAAAGTTACATTAAGTAAAAGGTGATATAGGATTCTGGCAGTTGTTTTCATCCATGAAAATCATCACTTTATGTGACAGTAATTTAAGAATGAAAAACATATAGATGTGTTAACATATAGATCTGGTAGTGTATTATCAAGAAAATGTTGTTCACATAACAATAAAGAAAAAATTAACAAACAACTAAGGTAACTGTTTAAAACTGACATCATCATAGACTTACATGTAGGAGCTACACTTTTGCCTACCTTTTTTAAGAGGCTCTGGTTTTTTCTCTGTTTTCTCTCTCCATGGCATGGTAATGGATGGGAAAAATGACTTCTTCTCCCTGGACTCTTCCTCTTCATTCTTGCTTCCTTCCGGTGCTTGTGAAAGCAGAATAGTCCCTTTAGCTTCAGTTTTCCTCCAGGTAGTATCTGGTTCACCTTTACCCACCCTTTGCCCTAATGGTTCAATTACAGGAGGCTTGCGTGTTTTTGAGAGAGGAGATGATGGTGGGGTTTGGCTAGTGGGCTTTGGAGCCAATGCAGGCTTTTGTGGGAGTGGTGATTTGCAGACAATTTTCTCTTTACTAGGTACAGACACATGACTGCTACCTGGTAGAGATACCGGGACAGCTATAGAGTAGTTCTGATGAATATTAGCTGATGAGGTCTTTCCAGAATTAACAATGGCATCCTTTGTCTCTTGGCTAGGAAATTTACTTGCCTTGGAAAAAAGTTTATTTGTATCTTGTTCACTCTCTGGGGTGACCAGGGGAGTTGGGACACCATCAAAACTATCTCCTGCACTGTATCTTTTCTTCTTCTTTTGTTCTGCTTGCTGATCATAGTGAAAACGCAAAGAATAGTTGGTCCTTCTCAATTTTACACCAAACGGGGACACACTTTCTTCTCCATTTGGTGAAACTCTTTCCAGTTTTCTTGTAGTTGCATTCTGCTGAGTTTGCATATTAGGAGAGATTTCTGACTGGGGTATTTCTTTACTTAGTGGGCCACTTGGAACAAGAAAAGATGGAAGGTCTTTGGCAAACTTACAGCCCTCTGTGTTATCTGCCACCTCATGATGCACTTCAATTTTACCTGTAGGCAATCTAGGTACATTCACTACACCTGTCAGTGCCTCAGTATGAACTGCCTCTTTGTTTGCATGGACAGTGGGTGGCCCCAGTTCTTTTGCTGCTGTGTTCTCTGCTTCAGAGCCAATTTTACTCTCAGTGCCTGTATTAGTCTTTGACAGTTCTGAGAACTTTTGCCATGCTGGAGTTATAGAAAACTTTGCATTTGCAGACAAAGTCTTCCGTAAATTACTGTGGGAAGCACTTCGCCCTTTCGGTGTCCAGTCATCACTATGCCTACTGAGGCTTCCCTTGTCTTTCTCACTATGTTTACCATTTTCTGCACTTTTTAAGATTTTTGACCTAATTGAAGCCCACTCAGCTAATATGGCTTGGTTGTCCTGTGGATCTTGAGCATGCTTCATTTTACTGCTGCTAAGCTTGGCATCAGGAGACGGTTTCTGAGCACTTTCTGCTGGAGCCAAATCCACCGTTTTTCTTTCTTCTGTTAAGCCAAGTAAAGATTTACAAGCTGTATCTTTTATCTGGTTCAAGTTTACTGCAGTGCCACACAGCTGTGCTCCAGTGACCAGAATTGCAGTATGTGGGACACACAAAGAGGTTGGGAGATCATGTGAACTTTTGATACATTTGGGAGTCTTAAATTCTCTTGTGGTGGAAGGAGCTGGTGTTTCTTTAACAGGAGTAACTGGGCTGAGATTAACTTTCTGAAATATAATTTGTTTTTCACCAGATGATACTTGAAAGGTGAATCCCCTGGGCATAGTTTGCCTTGCATCAACTTCCTGCCATCGTAACTCTTCGCCAAGAACCCTTTCCTGCTCCTGAGCTTCAACATGCTTTTTCTCACTGTGCTTTAAAGTTTCTTCTTTCTCCTGCCCTTTGTCTGTCTGTTTTGACTTTTGCTGGCTTGCTTCTTCTTTACACGGGAGTGCTTTCTTTGGGGTTTCCAAATGTTTCTCGTTTATATTCACATTTTTGGCCAGTTGCAACTGGGAGAATTTATCCTGTTCTTTTGGCTTTTCCAGTGGTTGCAGCTCTTCTAAATTCAGTGTTTTCTGTTCTGCTACTTTTTGTCCCAATACCCTTTGTATCACTTCTTCTTGCTGAATTTTCTTTTTGTCCAATGGTGGTTTGATTTCTGCTGCTTCACGTTTTCCATGTTTTGGTGACCTAACTTGCTTCTCAGGTTCTTGCTGCTTTTGATCATTATTGGTCATTTGCTCTGCCTTTAGATGTTCCTTTTGCTGCTCTGGTCTCTTTTGCTTCTCCAGCTTCACGGTTCTTCCCTTCCTGTGCAAACTACTTTCACCTTCTAGAGTTCTAGTTTGTTCTAGTTCTTTTTGTTTCTGTCCTGTTTTTTGCCCTTGAAGTATTTGTTCATCATGCTTTTCAGTCTTGTGTATTTCTTCTTTCAACTCTTGTTCTCCCTTCTCTTCTGAATCCCAATGTGTTTGTTTTTCTTGCCATTTCTGCTGCTCTTGTTCTTGTCTCTTGTTTTTCAGTCCATGTTGGAACAACTTGTCATAAGTTTTTTTCTCCTTTATTTCTCCATGTCTCTTCTGTTCTTTTTTATCTTCAGCTTCTGATGGACTCTCTTCTTCCTGTTCTTTTTGTCTTTGCTCTTCGTATTGGCCTTGGGCCTCCACTTCACATTGCCTGTGTTCTTTCCATTGCCTTTGTGCTTCCAGTTCATGTTGATTTTGCTCTTCCTCTTGCTTTTGTACTCCCAGTTCATGTTGCCTTTGTTCTTCCTGTTGACTTTGTGCCTCCATTTCACATTGTCTTTCTTCTTCCTGTTGCCTTTCTATCTCCTGTTCTCGTTTTCTATGCTCTTCCCATTTTCTTTGTGCTTCCATTTCATGTTGTCTTTCCACTTCCCGATTCCTTTGTGCCTCTATTTTATGTTGTCCTTCCATCTCCTGTTTCCTTTGTGCCTCCATTTCATGTTGTCTTTGTTCTTCTTGTCGTGCATCGAGTTCACATTGTCTTTCCTCCTCCCATTTCCTTTGTGCCTTCAGCTCATGATATCTTTGTTTTTCTTGTCTTTCTGACTCCAGTTCACATTTTCTTTGCTCCTCCTGTTGTCTTTGTGCCTTCAGTTCATGTTGTCTTTGCTTTTCCTGTTGTTTCTGTGCCTTCAGTTCACATTTTCTTTGCTCTTCCTCTTGCTTTTGTGCCTCCAGTTCATGTTCTCTTTGCTCTTCCTGCTGCCGTTGTGCCTCCCCTTCACATTGTCTTTCCTCTTCCCATTGCCTTTGTTCCTCCAGTTCATGTTGTCTTTGTTCTTCTCGTTGCTTTAGTTCCTCTAGTTCCAGATGATCACATTCTAAGTGCATAGGTTCCTCCAGTTCCTGAGATCTTTTTTCCTTCTTTCTTTGTTCTTCCTTTTGTTGGTGCCACTGCACCTGAAGTTCTTGAGGACTCTGCTCTTCTTGAGCTTTCTTTTCTTCTTGACCCTTTCTGTCTTCCATTTTTAAACACTGCTTTTCTTCCTGAAGCTTCTGCTTTTTCCCTTCTATTTGTCTTTGATCTTCCTCAAATTCTGGAAGCCTTTTGTTTTCCATATGGCTTTTTACTTCCGTTTCAGTCATTTGTAATTTTTTCTCAGTCTCAAGGTTCAACCAATTATTTTCTTGCTTTCTTTTGCCTTTTGCTTCTTGTTCATGGTTTTCTCTGTCCTGGATTGGCTTGTCTGCATGATGGCCATCTTGTTTTGAGACTTTATCTTCACACCTTCTTGGTTCTAGGATTTCTGGTTCAAATTCAATCACTGATACACTTTGTAGCTCCTAGTGTCAGAAAAAAACAGATTTATTTGGCATTTTTAAATATGCTGAAGGGTCAGTGTTTAATAACCTTATTAATTATTTTACATGCTTGGAGTTCATTAGGATACCTTGCATTGTTTAGATTTTTTTGCCATATATTGTACAAATGAACAACATAGTGACTAATAAAATATATTCAAGCTACCAAGTACTGAGTCCTCAAAATATTTAACCATTCAATGGAATTATATTCTGGAAAGGAAAGAGAAGACCACAGCAGCCTTAGGACATAGCCAACAAAAAAACTTATCATCCTGGCGCAATTGCTATCTATTGTATCTTTTATTTATTGTGACCACCGGACCATGCTGGGCCTGGATTGTTGCTGAGCCACCTACGCACAATTTTGCTGCAAACAAGCCAATCAAGAGATGTGTGTCAGTATTATATAAGTACCTTCTGTAACACTGTTAGGAGCTGCATCATGTATCATGATTGTCATGGATTGAGTGAAAATACAGACCAGTGTGTTGTAGTTGGGGTTAATGTGTTTTGGCATATTGAAATTTGTGATGTGATATGTAGTGAGGTGTTAATTATGAGAAGCTGTTGTGAGAGAGGGGACTATGCCTGGGCTCAAGCCTACAGAAGATCATTTCGATGGAAAAGAAAGCAGGAGGGAATTGTGGTGATACAAGAATGTGAGAGGAACAAGGTTGTCCATGTTCATATCTTTATGCACTTTCCCTTCCTTTTTTCTTATTTTTTGTAATAATACTTTAAAAATCCAATACAATTTTTAAAATGACAAATATGTTGTATTTTATATTAACATACAAATATGTGTTAAATCTGCTAGTCTTTACAATGAAAACTTGTTTTTATTGCAATACACTATCCTGGGTGGGCTGGGGGAGGATGTTTTAAAAAGGAAATAAACTATCTAATTTTCCTTGCCTTTCTCCAAATCTCACCCGTTTGGACAGGTCTGCCCCCTATAATGAAAATAATTGTTTCACAATGACCAGGAAAAGAAATGTTACCAACATTAATTATTTGGGGTTCTTCTTGTCCATCTGTAGATGACAATTTGACCAACTGGTTTGTGGACATGTAGGTTAATTTTTCAAAAAGTGGTTAGGGATTTATTTCAGAGGTTCAGTGGCCACTGCAGCATCTCATGGCAATGAAAGTTCTGAATTTTGTGATGTTGTTTCATGCACATGCCTAATGAATAATGTATTGCTAGATCAGACACAAACGTTGCATAAAGCGCTGTGCATCTTATGGTAAACAGCTGAAGTGTAGATCTATTTTCAGTATTTGAGCACAGAAATCTATTCAATACCTTTGATAATTTCCTGTGCTTTTTAGAAACCCTCTGATTCTTTGGCTTCACAGAGAGTTTGTGCTTTGCTGCACTGTTGTCCAGACGAGCAATCGCCAGGGGGATTGCATCAAGGTTGACTGTTTCAATTGTGCCGGAGGGCGAATGATGTCTTTTTGGCCGAGATGACGACTTCACTGGAGTAACCTGTACATATTACACACAGAAGCCAACTTGATTTAAACGGCAGTATTCACAAAGTTAAAACAAAGGACATTTTAAAATCCAACAGCATTTCCAGAAATGAATTCAAACAAAAGTTCAGATGTTGTCTTCTGTAACCATTACAGCTTCCTACTGCCACAGCATTTCTTCATTTCTTTTTCATTGAAGCTGCTGCTGAGAGGGTAAGGCCCTCAAGCAACCTGGCAAATCCAGATTTTTGTAGACTCCAGGTAAGAAACAGTGGTGCCCCCAGGGGAGTGAATAACTTACTCAATCCCATACCTGTGCACATAGAGTGCCTTGCTGATACCTGTGATTGTGAGAAAGGAATAATTTTTATTTAGGTTTTAATAATGTGAGTGCTCCAAAGACTTCCGGCAAAGACTTCCTAATTTACTCTTGCCTCTGCAGTTTACAGAGCTACAGATGTATATTGGTACAATGATCAAAACAGAAGAACAGTCTTACCCATACTTTGCATTATTATTTACTAATTCCATATTGACATTAACAGCAAATTAGGTAGCTCATATGTTCCCGAGCATCCAAAATCATAAACAGTATGCACCATCAAAAGCAGCAATAGCTAATGATATGAAAAACAATCAGTTTCATAGATTTCTTTTAATTCAACCTGCATTCCCATCCTGTACTTTCATAATGGTTTGGGGACTGTTTTCCTCCTTCGCCCATGGAAATTTGTTAGCATTTGCTAAAAAACAACTCTTTCCTTTTTTTAAAAAAATGTAAGCATGTTTTCACGTAACCAACATGTGGCAACCCTCACAAGCAAGCAAATTAAACACGGTCTGACATCCTGTTGGTTAGACCCAACTACAGTAGACAGTTCAGTCAACTGTTGTATGGTAAGTCAACACATAGATAAATCCAATGTACTGAATTGATCTGCTTTGGTCAGAACAAAAAGGTGTGCTTTGTTTCACAAGGATTCTCAGGAGATGCAAAATGGGACATTTCGTATCTAAATCATCCAAATTATTTTTCATCTCTAGCTAAACAGAAAAGATTACAAGATTTTGCTGCAGGCATTGTAGGCCAAATCCTCAGCATCTTCCTTTAAAAGGGAAAAGTCTTTGGATGAACTAGAACCCAGAAATGTTACTTTATGGAACTATAACTCTCAGAATTTCCCAGTCAATAAGGCCACTATCTATTAACCATTCGCCTGCTTCAATACAGTTCCCCTTATCTTTAAGAAACTATTATGTATTTTCCTTCTCATTAAAACTAGCGGAGAAGTCTGAAATTTAAACATTTAGGAAGGGACATTGGTTAATTATCTTACCAAGGTTAAGCTCATATTAACTTGTAGTTTCATGCAAAATTAGATCCATTGCCTTTTAGTCTAATATTTATTTGCCCTTGTTTAATCAGCTTATTAATTGCCTTGCATAAACCAGTCAAAATGCCACCAAGATAATAGCAACAGTAGCAGAGAACAAAGAATATGTAGTTTCTTTCTGGAGTGTAGCATTTTTCATACTTACAACATTCTGGATTTTAATTAGGTGTGTTTACATGAGTTTCTGCAGTTATATTTAACTGGAGTCCTAAAACCAAACTTAAGCTTAACTCAGTTCTCAACCACGCCCTTCTATTTCTTGGCTCTCACCCCTTTCTTAGGTTTAGACCTTGGCTGCTGCCACACTGCAGAATTAATGCAGTTTGACACAGCTTTAACTGTCATGACTCAATACTATGAATCCTGGAAACTGTAGTTTGTTGTGGCACTAAATCTCCCTGACAGGGAAGGCTAAATATCTCACAAAATTACAGATCCCAGAACTCCATAGTGATGAACCATGGCAGTGAAATCAATGTCAACTTACAGTTGACATTTAAGCATACATTTAAGAACTGGATGAGATAATTTCATCAGGTGTAGATT
Source organism: Urosaurus nigricauda (assembly GCA_034509955.1). NCBI lineage: Eukaryota > Metazoa > Chordata > Lepidosauria > Squamata > Phrynosomatidae > Urosaurus > Urosaurus nigricauda. Next base: position 132,638,029 of record JAOEGL010000005.1, on the reverse strand, counting down.
GGCCAATCACAGTGGCAAGGTGATGGGGAAAGCTTTTTTCAAGTAAAATTGTTTTACTGTACTGTCTACTCTCCCCTCTTCTTTTTATCAAGTTAGCTTGTGGGCTGCCTGCACTTTTGTTTCTCTGCTTCCTAGAACTTCATTTCAGCCAGCAATTTCACTGCTTCTCCACCCAGCTCCATAACGTTATGCTGACTTCAGGAGTTAACTTGAAATTATTTGCAAGGACTGTGCAACCTAATCATCTAAAAACCTCAAAATGAATTATGCTAATTCAGACCAATCTGGATTGAGTCCAAACTGGATCTGAATCAAGTGCAAATCAGTCTGAATCACTTTGGGCAGATTTGACAATCGAGGACTTTATCACACAGTTTTAAAAAGCAACTTACTGCTGCCAAATTGAATTCTAGTTTGGGCTGCATCTGAATACAATTGCATGTGTTTTTGCCACCAACACCAGTTGGGTTCAGCCTTGGTAACATCCGGCTAGAATCTGAGCTCAGTCGGCTCCTTTTCAAAGCTGGGAATGTCTGAACTTTGCAAATAGGCTGGCTGAGCTCGGATTCTAGCCGGATGTTACATGGGCTGCCCCTGATCAGCTTTGGCAGCAAAAATCCATGTGATAGTATTGGGATGCTGCCCAGATTAGAATTCAATTCAGGAGCAGTAAATCGCTTTTTAAAGCTGTGTGATAAGTCCTCAACTCAAGATAAACATGGGAAGGAGGACCATGTTGTTTGGAGGAAAGAAAAGATATATAAATGTAGCAAGCACAAGAGACGTAAATAGTATTATGGCCAAGTAGTATTATGTGACATGTCTACAGTAATCATATTCCTCATAAGGATTAAGGGAGTAGCAGCATGCATCAGGCAAAGAAAAACCAAGTAGAAGGAAAGGGATCTAACTTGCAAAGGGGAAATGCTGAGCAGAGTCCAGTAATGGGGAGGTAATCCAGCCCAGAACTAATGAACAGAAGCTGGAAAAAGGAAATGCAGGGGAAACCATGTTAACCTTAAAACAAAACCTGAAGTCCAGGAGATCATAGCTTTATTCAAACAGGAAATCAGCTGGTCACTTTTGATAATAGCATTACGTGAGTAAGATGAAAACAAAGCCCGCTATGCATCAAGAAGCAGCTTACATAGTCCTCAACAAACCTACTGCTACTGAGTGCACAGTCAACGAGTGGCCACAACCAACCCTGGTCCTCTGACTAATGTACCAGAATGATGCATGTGCTTAAAAATCTCTCTTTGATAAATTCAAACTAACTTGTAAATCCAGATCTGCCATTATCATCTATAAGTAAGATTTGGGGTTCAGTTAAAATAACATATGGGTCATGCCTGTTGAACATTCTCTACCATTAATTTCCCTACAGTGCTCTTTCCCCATAATCTGTCCAGTCTCACTTCCGATACTGGAGCCCAGCTGAGGAAAAATGATGTCAAAAGACAGAGTGAAGGAGAAGGTTTAGCATCATTTGTGTCTTGCTCCCTGTTGCTCCGGGTACACAGATCGTGTTTTCTACATGACAGCAAGAGTGACACAGATCTGCATTTAAAGATAGAGATCTACCTTCACTGCATGAATTTGAGACAAAGATTCACTTTCATTTCAGAGTACTCCAAAGTATATGCTTAAACATGTTACCTTCTGTTCTTCTCCATGCCTTGTTCTGTGTACATTTTCAGGGAGTAAAGGATCTGGCATACTACCTACCTAGAAAAACAAAAAGATTACATTTATCATAAATGACAACTACCGGTATCTAATGATGACTACGACAGCTGGTGGAATAAATTCAAAAGAAGTACTGAGGACAGGGCTGGTTCAAGACATTTGGACACCTGAGACAAAGGACAAGATAGCGATCTTTTCTGTTCCATATAGATGGGTTTATAGGGGATGTCCCAGCATTTTCTAGTGTTTCCCATCCAAGTATTAACCAGGGCTGACCATGCCTATCTTCCAAGACAGATTCTAATGCCTTTGGGATATTTATACTGAAACAAAAAAAAATATTCTAAAATTCTGATTATATAGGTGTGTATTTTCTTATAAGACCTCATCAAAAGAAAAATCAAAATACAATTTAAGAAAGCAAAAATATTTCACATAAAAAAGAATCAATTAGAGAATGGAAGGGGAAGCACAAATGGAGAAAGAAAAACACTAAGGGCATCTGGGAGTATCCTGCTTTGTATGGAGCACTTAGAAAAATAAGTGGATTCTAAAAAGTCTGTCCCACCATCTGAAAGATAATGTATGCCTTCAAGTCCATCTGAAGAAATGCACACAAAGTGTGCTATGAGTTTAAAGAAAACTTTTCTTGGAGCTCTCTGAATATTATAACCCAGCTGCCCCATGAAACAGGCCTTTTCTGCTTGTAATTCATTTGTTTCCCTGAAAGGAAACAGTTTATCTCAAGGTTCAAAGTTCAAGGTTGTTAACTCAAGCTATTTTATAAATTAATCTCCTTGTCATAGATCTACTTTTTAACACCGTTAGTGCTGAAATTTGGCCAAACCGCTTTTTCATGTATTCATTTCACCTCCCAAATGAATTCCTTTTTAAAACATTTGCATTTGGCTCCTCTTTGGCTATTTATCAATTCCCAGGCAGTAGAAATTTAAAAAAAAATCTAATATGTCACCTGGTCATGCAAATAATTAAATTTCCACTATCACACTCCCATTCACATCCATTATAGGGGAGTATAAACTCCCACCGCTGTAAGCTTTATGACACCTTTTCAAGTTCCCCAGCACAGCTGTCTCTGTCTTTAGGAAAAGTTCACCCTTATCTGAAATGCTTGGGACCAGAAGTGTTTTGAACTTCAGATTTTTTGTTTGTTGGATTTTGCAATACCTGTATTGACATATATGTACTTATTGAGGTATCTTGGAGATGGGACCCAAGTCTAAACACAGAATTCATTTCTTTCTCATATACAACTTATACAGATAACCTGAAGGTAATTTTATATAATATACACATAGTGTGAAGGTAATTTTATAAAACAGATGTAATACTTTTGCGCATGAAACAAAGTTTTTGTGCACTGAACCATCAGAAAACAAAGCTGTCACTATCTCAGTCACCCATGAAAATTTTTGGTTTTTTGAATATTTTGGATTTCAGAATTCCACATAAGGGAGACTCAAGAGCAGTAGATTTGGGATATTTTCAAAAAGGAGCTAATCCACTGGTAGTTATTAATTTATCATCACTGTATTTTTATAGTCAAGGAGATGGAAAGAGTTTGTGGGACTTAAATTCAAAAGTTATCATCATTATTATATAGTGGGAATAGCAAATATAATAGCAAATGGAGTGACACCATTTGCTACTGTTCCCCAGCATATATAAATTACATTAGGCAGAAAGTCATTAAGGCCTATAAAATTTGTGTGTCCGCTAATGTGAACTGTGCTACATTTCTGTGGTCATCATAGCTATATCTCAGTTATTCCAGAAACATTGGGAATATGTTCAGATGAAATGCTTACTTTATTATGGCTTTCTGGAAGGACCACATCCTGCTGTGTCTCTGTTTCCATCGGACTACTCAATAGCACATCTGCTTCCAAGCTAGCACTGGCTTCCCCAGTTGCCTTCACGGAAACTGTCATTTGTGGGGGTTGGCCAAATTTAATATTCTTGGCCAACTGTTGCTGAAAAATAAAATAAATGGCATATTCGTTGAAAGAGGGAACAAGCATGGTTTAAATCTACCTCACAGATTGTTCCAATCCAGCAGTAACATACAGCCATGAATTCTCCAGTATTCAGCATTAACAATCATGGTGAATGTAAAAACAGTTGGCTTAACTTACAACTGACACATTTCAAGTCTTCCTTTAGCTCAGCTGGTTCAATACTGAAATTACTTATTAGTTCACATTGGCTGGGCCGAGTTCTTTGCTGTTAACCACAGATTCTTTCTTTTAAAGGAACAGTATACCTTCCCAGTGTTTCCTGTTATCCAAAGTCATTATTTTCAGAAGCCTCCAGGAAAAGCCCTCACTTCCCAGCTGCAAAAATGAGTAAGTTTTCATGGGTAAATGATGCTAAAGAAATCCAGTTTAAGCAAGCCAGCCCCCAACATTGGAAAAATCAGGGCCAAGCCCACAAAAAATAATAAAATGTATTCTCCATCCATGGTAGAAGCCACAGGTGACCAAAATGTGGTCCTCCAAATGTCCTTGGACTGCAATTCCCATCAGCCCCAGCTAGTATAGCCAATAGTAGAGTATAATATAATATAGTATAGTGAAGAATGCTTGGAGTTGCAGTCCAGCCACATCTAGAGTTCTTTTTTAAGTGGTTCTCTAGATGTGGCTGGACTGCAACTCCAAGCATCGCATCTGTGCTTTAAGTCATCCTTCCAAAAAAAGGGGGAGCATACAAACACCCCATCAGGTAATGTCTAGGAACCAGCTTTGGGATATCAGAATGCAGCAAAAACAGAAAATCAGCAAAAGTTATCCTCAAAATCCACCTAAAGTGGAATTTGCTGGTTCTTCCTCAAGTGGAACACCTTGGGAGAAATAGAAATCCCCAAATCCACAATGAATTTTACTTTGTCAGATTCAGGCCTCAACTCTCATGAAACACCTGAAGAATTTAGGATGATATCACAAGGGAGGAATTTCTCTCAATTTCAAAAGAAAGTGGGGCCAGTTCAAAATTGACTGAATTCGCTAGTTCAGCAAATTTACGTGATTGCGTATTGACACCGCATCACTTTCGGAACTGCCCAAAATTGCCTCCCAGTGCCCGAAATTGCATGTGATAGTTTCTCATGAAACCCCACAATTGCATTCATTAGGACTTCCCATTGCCTGAAAATGCGTGTGATCAGCTTTCACACAATAACGCAAAACCCCATGATTGCATTCAGATTGCCATTGGATTACATAATTCCAGTTCCCATCGTGTGATAAACTCCATAGAGGAACTCGTAGTCCTGTTTGTAAGCGAGGTTTTATACATGACCAGACAGTTATTCAATTTTGCCTAAAGCAAAATACAAAGTAAAATTGCTGGCTTCTCTGTAAGAGAAGCATCTTAAAAATGTTGAAGGAAGACAAAAGAGTATACATAAAATTAGCTTCTTAAGACTTTTCAGGAGGGTGTGTATAATAAACAAACCAATAGGACAGAACCCATGAATGCTGCTCTTTGGAAGATTCCATTCATTTCAGTGGAACATGTGCAGGAACATAAAGTGTATCTGCACTACACAGTTATACCAGTGTGATACCACTTTAACTCTCATTGATCTGTCCTGTGGAATCCTTGTGGTCTGGTGAAGATTTCAGTAATAGGTAGTCCTGGTGCACTCCCCTGAACTAGAATACTCTCACCAAACAACAAAACCTAGGATTCCATCGGACGGGGCCATGGCAGTTTAATTGGTGTCAAACCACTGTGGCTGTCTAGTGTAGACAACATCATTTGTGCTAGGGATTTGTGCATCCTGGAACTAAAATACCTTATATTGCTTGTGGTTTCATTATTATTTATTAAATTCTTTTTGCTTCGTGCTTTCATATGACTTTTGGGGAGGCAGCCAGTTGAATTCCTGAATTGTTCTCCATCAGTGCAAGTCTCCTTCATACCAAAAAAACAAGGAGACTTCCTACTATTAATAATAATTATTGTATCATTTAAAGTTTTTTCTAGTAGAAGTGCAGCAAGACTAAATACGAGGTGTAGAGGGGGAACTTTTTTTTGAAAAAGATATATAACAATAATTCTCACGAACAGCGAGAGTTTGATGAAGAATTACGATTACAGAAAATGTAGAGCTATAAAATCATTAATGCCTGGGAAACAGCTAATAAGGAACATAATAATTTCTCTAGCAAAAATCTTGTTAAACTAATATTCAGTGGTTCTTTAGAACCTGACAGCATGATCCCATGCAAGTCAACTCACAAGTTAGCTGTCATATAAGTACTTTTAGGCTACAATCCATGCATACTTATGTGGGAATACTTCTGAATTAAGTGGGATTTACTTCCAAGCAAAGGTGTATAGGATCACATTGGGAAATATTTTATTCACAAAAAGTAAAATAAGTCATCATAAGATAGGGCACAACTAGTTTGAAGGCCCAGCCAAATATCAAGTCAAGCTCTTCAAGAATGAACCAACAAATTTAGAATCTAAGGCTGCTTCTACACTGCAGAATTAATGGAATTTGACATGGCTTTAACTGCCATGGCTCAATGCTACGGAATTCTGGGATTTGTAGTTTTATAATATATTTAGCTTTCTCTGTCAAAGAGCTCTAGTGCCATAACAAACTAAAAATCCCAGGATTCCATAGGATGAAGCCATGACAGTTAAAGAAGTGTCAAACTCCATTAATTCTGCAGTGTGGCAGTAGCCTAAGTAAGGAATATGAAAAGAAGGAATAAAAAGAATAAAGTGGTGAATTGGGATTTCCTTGATATTTTGACTCAGTGTTGTTAAACTGCATCTCGTATCATCCTTCACAATTGCTTTATATTATTCCTCCATGTTTGACTTAATTCTTTACTTGCTTTTGGCTACCTAGAGTAGTCTCTCCAGTTCTTCAAAAGGTTGAGAAATGTCACTTTTTTGGACTACAACTCTCAGCACTTCTTGTCCAGAAGGCCACTGGCCATGGCCGGCAGATTGGGTGCTGTAGACTTAGAAAGTAAATTTCAGAAAAAGGTTTCACAGAATAAAAGAAAAATGGTATATGGTTGGCATTTCTACAATCAAGTGGAGACCAGCAGATATTGCCTATTGTGAGCCCCAATGACACTTGGGAAGAATTTACCTATCACACCATTATGTAAACAGTATGTAGCGAGATCTTGTAGCAGCTTTGAGACTAACTGAAAGAAAGAAGTTGGCAGCACGAGCTTTTATAGACATTATATAAGCAGTCATTTCTAGCAGTTGCAGAATTATGCCTTCCACTATCTTTGTATTATTGCTTAGCAATGGTATTTACTTATGTGAAGACCAACAAAAATACTGCCTCTTAGGACTTGCTCTAATGTCATGATGAATAGTTGGACATATGTTTCATATGAGAATTAAACACACTTAAAATATATTGAACAGGCAAATGGAAAATTTGGTATATCCTTCTTGAAATAGCTAAATGACTCATACTCAGGTAGGAGAGAAGATACTGCTATTTTTTTATTTTTTAAATTATAGGGAAAATTTCCAGAGATCTTGTCTGCCTGCCTGTCATTTGATGTGAAAAAAAATCTAGAGGAAACTGATGCTAAAGAAAGAGGGGTGTGTGTGTGTGCTTTTTATAAATCTAAGATTGTCAGATTCATAGAAGTACTTTCAATATAGAGTTATTTTTCTAATCAAGGGAAAGTTAATGTATATTATGGGGGGGAAAATGATATGAAATTGAATCCGAAATATGACTCATCTGCAGTGCTGCTTAGGTCAAGATTTCATATTGTCTCTTGGCAGACAGAAATAAACCTTCAAAATGTTATTACAAGCAGAAATTCACACACATTTTTTGTTTAAAAAATCTTTGTTTCAGATAGTTCATTTTATAGGTGAAAAGCACAAGAATATTGCTATAAAGAGAGAGATTTAAACTTTAAAAATTGTTTAGTTAGAATTCCCATGTTCTTACAAAGGGAGTCACTGCACACTCAAGGGGCCCATTCCCACTTGCGGAAAAACCCGCATTGGAACCAGGCTGTGCTCTGCTTATGAAAGCAATTCCAAAAGGCCCCTCATTCACACTATGAAAAGGGACCTTCTTTGGAACCACTTTCTTAGCCGGAAACGCTTGTCATTCCCACTGGTGCTGCCATGTAAGGTGACAGCCCTTAACTCCCCATCCCCTTCCCGCAGGGGAATTTTTTTTATTGGGGGGGGTATTGATCGCAAAATCAATCTTGTGCATTTGCGATCTTGTGCATTTGTGATCTTGTGCATTTGTGATCAGTATAATGAAGAAAAAGAGAAAAAAAGGAAGGAAGGAAGGAAGGAAGGAAGGAAGGACCCCAGGAGCAAGTGTGTGTGTGTGTGTGAGTGTTCTTTTTCTTCATTATACTGATCACAAATGCATAAGATCGCAAATGCATAAGATCGCAAATGCACAAGACTGAAAATGAACAAGATTGATTTTGCGATCAATACCCCCTCAAACAAAAACAAAACAAACAAACAAACAAAAACCCATACAATTCTGACCAGCATTCCCACTTACTGAAAACGCTTCAGAATCGTGTTTTCCAAAAAAGACCACTTTAAAACTAGTGTCAGGAAAGACCAGGCTATTTGCTTTTAACCTGGTCCTTTCCTCCACTAATCAATCCGATGAGGATCGGAAATTGATTCGAGTGTGAATGAGGGTCATATAGCCCGCGTCACTTCAAATCAAAATCTAGTGGGAATGGGGCCAAGATTTAAACTTTTCAGGAGCGGTATCCTGATGTGGACCCCCTTCTTCAATGTAGCCAGATTGATTTCCTTCTTATTAACTTTAGGCTGCTAGCAAAAAATTACACTATTCTGTTGAGCTGGACAGTGACCCCCTCACCCTTAAGCATCAACATAGGTTGTTGTAAATCACTTTTCAGGGGCTGGATAGCCATTTTTGGGTTACACTTTAGTGAACTCTTGGAATAGATCCTTTTTGCCTATCTGATATTGCTATTTTCATGGTTTTGGTGGTTTGCTTCTGTCAGATCTGGTGAGAAGTACGGGTTCCAAGGCCAGATGTCATAACTGCAAGGGAGGATAAGCCATGGCAAAATGCAGGGCATTACAGAAAATGTAGGACATCACCAAATAAAATAATGTAAATTCATGCTTCTTAGTCATGCTCATAATGGAGGACATTTTGAAATTCCTTCTGGACAGAAGGTTGAAATGTAAGACATTTCCTGGAAAAGGAGGACATCTGGTCACCCTGGGCCAGGGGCAGACACATGGTTTAGAAAATGCAGGTTTGCAACCAGAGACACGACAGATGGAGGTTTGCCATCTTTAACTTCCAGTCTCTTCAAGTCTCCTAGCCTGAAGGACTAGAAATAAGGGAAGACCTTAGGACTGTGGCAGATTTTGCCCTTTCTCTACACTGAACAGCAAGGAATAGGCGGCAGTGGTGGGGAGGCTTGCCTCTAATTCTGCTTTTCTTTTCTCTGTGCAGTAGGGCAGTGGTAAGACTGGCACTTCATTTCTTTTAAAATGGGTTTTGAGTCAATGTGCTGTCTCCAGGTGTCTGGAGGCTTGTACTTTCAATCCTGCTTATTTCTTCAAACAATGTAGATGAAGCCAATGAAGACCATGGATTTTTCTCTGATCCCCCATATCTCTGCAGCCTCCTGCGCCACCCAAAAATTAGATCCAGGGAGATTCTAGAGAGCTGTTTTGGAGGATGCCCGAGGGATTAGATGGGCCATTTTATCATTCTGTTAGCCAAAGACCACTGTTAATCCAACAGTACTTCTTACTTGAGCACCATCCTTAACCATTTGGCCTAAACCAGCCCAGGAGGTCAAAATATGGTGAAACTGCCCCCATGCCCCCGAGTACAGTACATTAGTTTTTTAAAAACAGAAATAGTGTGTGGGCATATGGTTCTCCCAGCATGGGTCTCCCAGTAAAGAAGTTGCAGTCCTTGGACTTTGGGGAGTTATTCATCTTCTTAAAAAGATTATGACTGCTTTTTGTCATTGTAGTGTTTCCCCTCCTTCAAGTCTTTTGGAAAGGTTGATATGGACAGGTTACTTACCTGTAACAGTATTTCTTCGAGTGGTCATCTGCGAATACATACAAATGGGTTTTACTGCGCATGCGCAGTGGAGCTCGGAAACTTCTGGAATCACTAGGCAGATTTCCAATTGCAACTTTTTGGCGGTAGCCCCGCCCATCCCTATATAAGCCCCGTTCCCGCTCTTTCCTCTCAGTTCCAATTCTTTTTACGCCGCAAAGCGACTATGAAGCACCAATTAGCGGGACAATGAGGGGAGGACGGGCGGGATTTGTATGTATTCGCAGATGACCACTCGAAGAAATACTGTTACAGGTAAGTAACCTGTCCTTCTTCTTCGTGGTCTCTGCGAATCATACAAATGGGTAGACTAGCAAGCTTAATATGAAGGAGGAGGGAGTGTCCAGAAACCCAATGCTTTTCAAACAACTTGTGTTTATTGAATAAACCATAGCATATAAATTCCAACATGAGTGTTGATTGGTCTTTTGATTGATTAGTCTCTCTCTCTCTTTTTTTTTTTTTACCTTACAAATAGTATTCATATCAAAACTTCTGAACCACATAGTCATTTAATAGACTACATCCGGAAGGAGAACCTCTAGCATATAATTCCATTACAGTACTGACCAGTACAGTGAAATATAACCATAGGCACAAAGTATTAACACCTGGACATTTTAAAGTGACATTAGCGTTAACAAGCGACGTCATTCCGCACAAGAATTCCCAAACACCTCCCAACCATGGAACCATAGGAGACAGGCCATAACATTACAAAACAGTATTAGTCAGGTAATCCCCTCAACGTATACCCGAAATCAGTACAGCTTTCCCAAAGGCGGCCTCTTGCCTGGCCCTAGTATCAACTCTATAATGTTTAATAAAAGTGAGTGGTTGCGACCAAATAGCGGCCCTACAAATGTCCTGTAAGGGAATACCTGACAAGAATGCTGACGACGTTGCTACCGCCCTGGTTGAATGAGCTCGAACCCTAGCTGGGAGAGGCGAACCCGACAGTTCATAGCATAAATGAATGGTATCTGCTATCCATTTGGAAAATCTTTGCGCCGATACCAGCAGTCCTTTCTTCGGTTCCGAATAACATTGAAACAGTCTTTCGGAACGGCTAGAGTTCTTAGTCCTGTCCAAATAAAAAGCTAAGGCACACCTAATGTCCATCAGGTGCAATCGACGCTCGGTATTGGTAGTCGGGTTCGGCGCTAGGGTCGGCAAAATAATATCCTGAGACATATGGAAGGATGACACTACCTTTGGCAGAAAGGTAATGTTGGTACGGAGGACAACCCTTTCTTTGTGGAACCTAATGAAAGGCTCATCCCTCCGTAAAGCACACAGTTCCCCTGCTCTGCGAGCAGAGGTAATGGCCACCAAGAACGCTGTCTTCCAAGTCACCAGTCTCAAATCCGAGGTGGCCAAGGGTTCAAAAGGTTTCGCTATCAAAGAAGACAAAACAACCTCTAAATTCCAAGCCGGAGTCGGTCCCGACACCGGCGGGTGCAAATTGTTAAACCCCCTCAGAAAGTTCTTTACCAAAGGGTCTTTAAAGAGAGAAGGTTTACCTTCAAACTGATAGTGGGAGCAAATGGCTGATAGGTAGCATTTAATAGAAGTTAAACAGAGACCCGCATCAACCAGGGTCATCAGGAATTCCAAAACAACTGTTGTAGAGGCCTGGTCTGGAGATAAACCTCTAGAAACAAGGAATGTCATGAACTTATTCCATTTTGAAGTGTAGGACCTTACCGTGGCTGGTTTTTGCGCAGCTCGAATGATGTTCTGTACCGAGGCTGGCAAGGCCTCTATGCCCGGATTCTCCAGGCCACCAACGGGAGGGAGCTCATTTCCGGGAGTCGAATCCGACCGTTCCGAAGCGTTAACAGGTCCGGACGGAACTCGATCCGCAGGTACTGGCCCTTGGAGAGGTGCAGCAGGGATGGGAACCACGGCTGTCTCGGCCACCATGGAGTGACGAGGATAGCATTGGTGCGGTCACGAATCATCTTGGCCGTGACTCTGGTTATCAGCGGAAACGGGGGAAAGGCGTAGAGAAGTTCCCCCGACCACCTGAACAGGAAGGCATCTCCTAGCGACATCGGGGATCTGTGGCGGGAGCAGAACTCGATACACTGGCTGTTGTCCTCGGATGCGAAGAGATCCACCGAAGGGGTTCCCCAACGCCGAAACAAGTCGTTCACCGTCTCGGGATGGAGAGACCATTCGTGTGAAGTCGTGGGCGCTCTGCTTAGCCTGTCTGCTAGAACGTTCTCTTCTCCCGGGAGATGGATTGCCTGCAGATCTATATTCCTGGAGATGCACCAGTCCCAGATTGCTAGAGTAACGTCCAGCAGTTCGGGGGACCTCGTTCCTCCTTGCTTGTTCACATAATACATCACCGTTGTATTGTCTGTGAGCAGTAACACTACCTTGCCACGGAGAACCGTCTCGAAGGCCTTCAGGGCTTTTTGGACGGCCAACATTTCGAGCACGTTGATGTGGAGGTTTTTCTGGTTGGGGCCCCACTTGTCTCTGACAGTCAGTCCGGACGTGTGGGCCCCCCAGCCCTGAAGGGAGGCATCTGTGGTAAGGGAGACCTGGGGTTGCGGTTGCAGGAATGGCATGCCGGCACATACGTTTCGGTAGTCTGCCCACCAGTGGAGGGAGGCGGCGACGCTTCTCGGTATCGACAACCATTTCAGGGGCGAATCCAAGAGTGGGTCGAACACTGACAGGAACCAAGCCTGGAGAGGTCGAAACTTCAATCTTGCTAAGGGGGTTACGGCAGTTGTCGAAGCTAGATGTCCCAAGGCTACTTGAATCTCTCAAGCTTGGAGCCGTCGTTTGCACATACAATTGTGAATTGCAGACTGAAGTGTCTGGAACCGGTCGTCTGGCAGGTATGCCATGCAGGCCTCGGAGTCGAGAATGGCCCCTATGAATCTTATCTTCCTTGAGGGGTTCAAATTGGACTTTTCCTCGTTCACCATGAGTCCCAACGAGCGTAGGAGCCTGAGGGCGAATTCGATGTCTGCAAGCAACTGGTTCTTTGACTCTGAAGCGAATAGCCAGTCGTCGAGATAGGGGAACACTCTCGTGCCTCTTCGATGTAAGTATGCTACGACCGGGGCCATGCATTTCGTGAAGACCCTCGGGGCGGAGCACAGACCGAAGGGAAGAACGTTGTAGTGATAAAGGTCCGGCCCGATCGCAAACGCCAGGAACCTTCTGTGGTTCTCCCGTATTGAGATGTGAAAATACGCGTCCTTCAGGTCCACTGTTGCGAACCACAGGTCCTGATATAACAAAGGTAAGATGGAAGATAACGTTACCATTCGGAAACGGCGGTAGGATAAATGTTTGTTTAGGAGTCTAAGGTCTAGGATGGATCTGAGGGATCCATCAGGTTTAGGCACTGTGAAATATCGGGAGAAAAAGCAGCGAGGAGCATCTGTGGGGTCCACCCGGAAGATGGCTCCTTTTTTCTGCAAGGTGCGTACTTCGTCGAGGAGGGTGGGTGAGGGAGGGGTATGGGCTATGTGCCCGGTACGGGGAGAAGATTCGAATTCGAGGACGTAGCCTTTCCAGACAATATCTAGGACCCACATATCTGAAGACACAGAGGCCCAGGTGTTGTAAAAGGGCCTGAGTCTATTCAAGAAGGTGAGGGACAGGTGGGCGAAGCACGCGTCAATCTTTCAGGATCTCTTTCTAGGTTGGTCAACATCCTGTTTACGGAAACCTTTACGGTATCTTGTAGAGGCCGAAGGTTGCCAGCGTCCCGAGGAGGAAGAAGATTGAGACGGATAACGTTGCCTGACAGGCTCCTGTTGCTGATACGGCCGGTCCTGGAACGGTCTGCGGTACCGGAGGTAGCCGGAGCGCATGGATCCAAACCGATGACAGAAGGTAGGTTGTGCAGTTGACGACATGCCATGCTTTCTAGCGGCAGATTTCATCCTATATTTGAAATTGAGCTTATCGTCGGTTTCTTTATTGAAGAGGCCTGAGTCATCAAACGGCATTTCCTCAATTGCTGACTTTGCATTCAGGTTAAGATCCGTGCTCCGGAGCCATGCGTGCCTCCTTAGCGCGATCGAAGCGGCAACAGACCTTGCGGAGCAGTCAGCCGAATGCCTCGCCGAAGTAATAAGCCAGCTACCGATCGAATGGGCCTCCTCGAGTTCCGTTGCAAGCTTGCTTGATTCCTCTGGGACGTCCGGAATGATAGTGGAGCGTCTTTCCATAAGATATTGAATATAGGCCCCCATGCACGCATTGTAACTGGCGACCTTCAATCCGAGAACTGAAGAGGAGTACACTTTCTTCGCCAGCGCGTCTATCTTCTTCGCTTCCCGATCCGATGGGGATGTGGAAGTCTTCGGTGTGAAGGAGCGTTGTGAACCTTCAACAATCGCTGAGTTTTGCTTTGGGTGGGTGAAGAGCCAGGAGGTTGCCGATGGGGTAATCCTATATAAGGATTCTATCTTCTTGGATGCCGATGTCGTGGAAGTTGGATTGTCCCAGGAGCGCTTGGCGATATTTTCTACCGACGGTAAGAAGGGAATAGATGGCGGTGTAGGCACTTTACCATGTATTCTTCTCTCTACAGGGTCAGCTGCGTCTTCATCAAGGTGGGTCACCTCCAGTTCCAGAGCACGTCCCATTCTGATAACGTGTTCCGCAAAGGATCTCACGTCATCCGTTGGAGAAGAGGCACCCGGTGTGTAAAGGTCTTGTGGAGACTGCGGGGCGTCCACATCAGACGTGTCGAGGAAGTCTCTCATCTGGGTTCGGGTAGGTTCTTCTTCCGAATCCGAATCCCCAAGTCGCGGTAACAGCAGTGGGGACGGAGAACGGCTCCTCGAAACCGAGCGTTCCCTCGAAACCGATCTCTCCTTCCGTTTGGACATCTGTGTAGCTGCTGACACAGAGGTTTTTAGTGGTGTTCTCGGATCATGGGTTGATGCATGCCTGTTGTCCAAAGGTCTTGCATAGAACCAACGGCGGATCTGCTCACGGTCCACGGGAATATAGTAAGTGTCCGTCTCACTATCGTAGACGTAATCAGGTCTTCGGGCGGAACCCTCCCGCTCCGGGGACTTTTCCGGTACCGGTGTAGAACGTTGTCCGGATTGTTTTGGAGGAGAGAGAAGAGGCGGTTCCAACTCCTCGGAGTGGTCGGAAACGACTTGAATGTCCAAGTCCTGGATGGAAGCGGCTTGGACAGTAGCCACTGTCGGTACCGAGGTGGGCCTTTTCGGGATCGAGGACGATCCGGTCTCCGTCCCGAGGTCCCCCTGTTCCGGTGTATCTCGGCGTGGTTTCTTAGCCGAATGATGATGTCCGGAAGGGTCCTTGTGTTTCTTGCCCGACTTCGAGCTAGAATGCTTCTTGGATTCGGATTTTTCCTTAGACGAATCCGAGGTTTTCTTAGGATCCGAGGATTTTTTATGGGAGCCTTCCTTGGCCCGCTCGGAATCCTTTGAAGCTTTCTTGGGCAGTTTCTCCTTTTCTTTTGGGAGATGCTCACTGCTAGAAGAATGTGCCGCCGCAGCGGCCACCATGGGCACTTTAGGGATAGAAGCCGGCGCGGAGGTCCCAGAAACAGGCGGAGACCGCACGGTGTCCTGTGGTTGGAGGGACTGCGTCAGAAGGGCTGCCTTTAGCCTAGCCTCTCAGTTCTTTCTCACCTGAGGCGTCATCAGTTGGCACTGCGGACAAGCCCTTGGGTTATGGGCCTCGCCCAGGCACAAAAGGCAAGTGGTGTGGTTATCCTTCTCCGGGATTTTCCCGCCACACGTGTCGCAATGCTTAAAGGGGGGCGCCATGATGCTGCCCAACGGTTACGCGTTACCGAAACTCCAAGTCCAAGCCGTACACCAAGAGGGTCGTCAGACAAAGTCCTAGTCAAGCCGTGAGATCTATTACTAAATCCGAATCAAAAGGCAGGAGGGAAGTAAAAAAACGGTCCGTAATCAAAGCCTAGTTTTTTTCAAAGCGATTCCAACAAGCGAAGTTCCAAGCTACCACAGCGGCGGAAAAAAAGGAACTGAGAGGAAAGAGCGGGAACGGGCCTTATATAGGGATGGGCGGGGCTACCGCCAAAAAGTTGCAATTGGAAATCTGCCTAGTGATTCCAGAAGTTTCCGAGCTCCAATGCGCATGCGCAGTAAAACCCATTTGTATGATTCGCAGAGACCACGAAGAAGAAATATATATTTAAAGAAAAGTAGGCTTTCTATTCCATGTACACTGTGGTAATTCAGATACATAAGCTGGCCAGAATATTGAGAAAACGCCTGTGAATGAAGCCATTGTAGGAAATGTATGTGTGCTGCTCAAAGCAAGTTGTTCTACATATTCATTTTATCCTGAAGAAAATTATTATCATCTGGAAGTGTTTCAATACCACAGGGCAATGAAGATTATGATTATGACAAAGACAGTGATGTAAAGGATGTTCTTATGTGCTTTTATTGAAATGTTTCCTAAAATATCTGCTTCTTTTTGCTCCCTATCACTTTCAGACCATCACCTATGTATTCAGTGTTCATTCATTCAGCTCAACATATTCGCCTGAGTTTGGAAACTTTTCAATCAGTGGATTTTGAGAGTTGTAGTCTAAAAAAGTAAGGCTGCCAAGCTGGTATTAGCATATGGACAGGTGGAAGTGGAGCTACAGTTGCCTTGTTTAGGGTTGGACTCTGTAGAACTTTTCTGGAGTCCCTCAACATTTTAAATACTCTTATTAAATGCTCTCATTAAGAACTTTCCATCTGTCACCTCTCTTTCAATATCTTTGAAATGCAAAGCAAGTATTAAATGTCAGAGTTCCAAACAAGTCATTAATACTTGCCATTTTGTTCCAGTTATTAGTTCGTGATGACATTTTCCTTTAATAGCTGGAGCACACTCTAAATAAACAATAGACTGTTCGTGTTCACTTTAAATAGCAGTGGCATTCATGGTTGGAGCTCTTTTGTAGACTTTTGTACCCTTTTTCAAAACTATTCGATACAAACCATATTAACACATTCATCAAAATTTACACAAAACAATTTAAAAAGGCAGTAGGATTGTTATCTTGTCTGTTCACAAGCCTGTGCTTTGAACATGTCCCATCTCCACATGCTTAAATACTATGTAAATGCCAAATATGCTCATTCACTACATTGGGAGTAAGCTGGCTACATCTGACCCGTACCCCTCAAAATATAGAATGAGGTAGACTTACTAATATTCAGTGCATACAATTTGATATGAATTTGTATATCAATCCTTGAAAGAGCCATATGCACAGAATTTAGGATGATTGTGCTTTTGGTGTGTTCCATTAAACAAGTGGTTCCCTTATATTCAGTGCAATTAAGCCTCTTGCTTTCCATCAACAACAATGTAATCTCTTTGGTTTGTCCAGATATTACACTTTGCTGGTATCTAAGGAGAATGGCTTATGGACAGTAACTACAAGATTCTCTCTCACCATACAGATACATATTTATTCCTATATAATATTTTACACTTTTGCTGCAATTGTTTTATGGTCTTGGGGAAGACCACTGTATAGGCTGAGCAAGTTAAATGGTTATCTTGTTCTTTTTGTAAAGAAGCTGATTCCTTTCCCTCTGCTTTGAATTGTTAGCAGACTCTTGTGCCTTTAACAGTTGAAGATCGAGTAAAATGGAAGCAGGTGAGATCCTTCCTGACAGGAACACAAGTGTCCCTGATGCTTTTCTACATATCCAGGGAAGACAGTGGCAGCAAGATGTGTATTGCTAACTCTGATGACAGAACTGCAAAGCATGGCTGACATGGACCACTACCAAAATGACACTCCTTTTACTCCATCTCCCCATAACGTGGAGGATCACATAGTATATTATATCAGTCTTTCTCAAACTTTTTGCACTTGTGACCGCCTTTACATCTACATGTGGATGTCACAGTCTCCCCAATGTAGTATATGATTATTTTTTAAAAAATTGGTTAATGTGCATATTTTCATACACACATTTACATATTTCATATGTTAACAGTTTATAAGAAAGTAGCCAGCTTCTTCCTCCTCCAGACAGAAGCTCCAGGCGTCCTCCTTGCCTTTCTCTTCCCCTTTCTCTTCTCTTCCCCTCCAGGACAGAATAGGTTTGGGAAGAGGAAAAAAAGGGGAGATCAGGGCCTCCAAGTCTTGCACCCCCACCCTTAAGCAACTCTTTTGCCCCCCTCGGGGACCCACCCCACAGTTTGAGAACCATTGTATTATATCATTACATTCTAGATTTTCTCACCATGCTGCCAGCAGCAAGGCATCCACATAGAGAAGAACCAGGGAAATATGATCTCAAGAAAGAAGGTATGTGAATCTGCATAACGAAGAAAGGGAAGGCCTATGTACTTATAGCACTATAACCTGTACTTTCATCCTGAGTCACCTTTTTTGAAAACCTTACTTGCAAACACTACATGCCTTCAAGCAACCTGCTATGATTCCCCAAGACCATAAAACAAGACCTGATTTATGCCAACCCCATGAATTTCATGGGGTTTTCTTAGGCAAGGAATACTCAGAAGTGGTTTGCCATTGCCTTCTTCTGAATACAGCATATAGCATCTAGTATTCCCTGGTATTTTCCCTTTCAAGTGCTAACCAAGCCTGACTCTGCTTAGCTTCCAAGATCAGATGATGATGATGATGATGATGAAACTTTATTTATATAGCACTGTACATTTACATAGATATGATCTATTGAAGTTTTTCACTTTAATCCTCTGACTACTGTATCTGTCCATGCCTTAATTATGGAATATTTATTTTTGGACATTGACTGTTGCATTACTGAGGGTTATTGATTTCTTTTGTACATTTACTATATTTTTTTTCTAATTTTCATTTTTTCATTTTATATTCTTTAACTACTTAATTCATCTATATACTATGCTGATGCCTTTTGGCTGCATTCTCCTATCTTTTTAGGTCCTCTACTACCAGCAGCAATACATTCATAAAATAAACATTAATCAATAGATAGATAGATAGAATAAACTCTATTCCTGATACATGTACCTTTCATACTTCCCAGAAAGGGGATGTATTTTTTCAACGCTATTTGGAAGTTCTGGGTTTTCCTTCTTAATTTGGCCTCATTTAGCTGTTAACTATTCAAACCTGATCTAATAAAGATTTAACTTCACTTTCGTCTCTTGTGAATAAAGTAGACGTTCACTTTGATTACTGCTGGCTCTAATTTTGAAAGCGAGAAACCACTGCCATTTAGGGAGCTTGCAGACAGCAGTGGAAATTAATGTTTCTGTCAACAGGGAATAAGTTAAAAAGTATGTTGAGGCAGATGATATTTCATTTATAAAGCAAGCTGCCATGACTATTGAATAATCATCTTCCACATGATTGGCAGTTATGGTTGGTTTATACCTCAACTAAAAGGCATGTTAGCTTTTCCCATATCAATGAAAGGTAATAGTTACAAAAGGGACCTGTAGCAAAATGTGCAGGTAACTTTCCAGGTGTGTTTTTTTCCTTTCAAACATTTTTTCTGAAGAACCAGGCTTACCTCCTACCCACCTTCCCTACCCCCGCATTGAAAGACCATTCTTTTTATCCCACCACTGGTGCTGGAAATACTGATTCTTTTACAGAGGCACTACAACAGGTCTCAAATAAATGTTTTTTAAGGTGGGCTCAAAATTAGCAGGCAGGTTGTTATTAAGGGCTTGTCTACACGGGTGATGTAGCCCAAATTCCCCCTGGGCCAACCTTATCCTGTTTACAAGATGCAGGGCTAAAACCCTGAATCGGGCCAGACGGTTTTCACGATGCCCACGTCTGATTCAGGATTTTTCTTCCCTGAACCAGCATTTAAATAACTCACCTTTTACTGTGGGTTTTGGGCTCTTCTCACAGCAACAGAGGTGGCTGCCTTCACTCACTATCCCCAAAGCAGCCTGGGCACTGAGCTGCAGGCACAAGTTGCTTTGGGGTCAGAACCAGGTGCCCAGCATCAATACCAATGTCAGCAGTGACACCAGGGGATGAATGGGGACTGCATGGGATGGCGGTTGCCTGTCATTTGCTGTGAGAGCTGAAAAACCACAGCAAAAAAGAAAAGGTAGGGGAGAATTTGGGGTCAGATTACTGTATTATTCTGTGCCTAAATATCCTAAAGGTACGCCAGATCCCACCTGATCTTGTACGCTAAGCAGGCACAGACCTGGTTAGTACTTGAATGGGAGATGGCCAACAAATATCAGGTGCTGTAGGGTACATTTCAGAGGAAGAAACTGAAAAAAAAAAAACCCCACTTCTGAGTATTCTTTGCCTAAGACCCTATAAAATTCATGAGGTTGCCATTACTCAATTGGCAACCTGAAGGCACACACACACAGAGAGCATTATTATGATGATTACTAGGCTGGGGTGGTGAGAGAGAATTTGACAACCTTGACTTTAAAGAAGGAGGAGGAGGAGGAGGAGCAGCAGCAGCAAGAAGCAAAAATGTGGCCCGTGATGGCACCGTTTAATGGAAGTAACTCATTAAAAGAAGAGTGTGGAAATTTTTTTATTTTGTTTGGAAAAAATTTCCCTGGACTATACCTGTGGTGTTAAAAGTAGTGTTCGTAAAGATTTTAAAAAAGAGCTGTGAAATTTGGGTTGGGTTTATTATTTGTTTTGTTTCACCCAGATCAAAGCAGAACTTGGAAACATTAATTTCTAACCAGAAAAATACTTTCTTATTTGTTAGGCATTGTTGTGATTGTTGTTGTTGTTTTTTAAAATGAATGGCATGCTCTGGAGAACTGTGATTGATGTTTTATGCATCATGTTTAATGATATCACTAGAGTTGCCCCTCTGATTTCTCAAAAACTAATCCATATGACATTGCCAGAGGCTGTTGCCAGGTCTCAGGTTTTAGCTTGAAATCTTAGGACCAAGGATGCATCTAACCTGGCAGCCCTTCTGACAGGAAAGTGATTTTCTCCCATGGAGATATATTCAAATACATACACAAACATGTAACCTAAAATGGGACAGTCAGTTATAAAAACGAAACAAAACACCACCATTTCATTACGCACATTGTATAATTTAGATCTGTGTCAGGGAAGAGAACAAAGAGTGCAAGGCCATTCACAAACTTCTCACCCTCCAAGCTGAATGAAATTTAACACTCATGTAAAATCTTTGATGAACCTTTGCAGTTCTAGGACAAGCTTTGAACGCATCCTTTCTTATTAACAGAGATGGAATGCATGTTTCAAGTCTATTCCAGGTTTGTCTGACAGTCCTGACCTTTTGATTTGCCTTTAATTGACTATTAATTATTCAAACCTGATTGAATGTAGATTCAAATTGACATGGTTTGTGTGATGCATTCATCTCGGAGAGTCTAAATTTATGCAGGTTTCATATATTATGAACTTTGTAGCCTCATGATAGTATTTGAAAATGTTAACGCTTTATTTAAATTCATTGCTATGGTCTCCATGCTATGGTAGGGTGGTAGGAAATTGTTTGTAGGGTCTGAAGATGTAGACTGAAAGTACATGGTCTTAGACATAATCCATTTTGATGTGTGGAACCCAGTACTGCAACCGGTCCAGCAAAAGCAATTAAGGAAAATAGTAAAGAAAAACAATGTAATTGTAACTGGTTTATAATTCTTACCTGAAGGGTTTTGACTTTGCCTAGGATGTTGTCTTGGGACATTGCTTGAATGGACTCTTCACTCTCTTCTCGCCCATCAGGTATAAAAATACTGTCATGGGAAAAGGCCCGTGTGCCCATACTATAATTGGAAGACCTGGAAGGCAATTTGTATAGAGAGGATTTCATTATATAAGTACTTCTGATCACAAATGCAGCTGATTACAATGATAGCTTCATACTGTCCAACTGTCTGGGTTTGGCAGGGACAGCCCCTATTAATCCTCTGTCATCCCACTTTTTCAGCTGCTTTTAATATATCCCTGTTCTCCTTCTCCCACTTTTCCTTTTATCTTCAGCTTACTTAAATTGTTGCAAACTGAGGTGGAGGTGGTGGCAGAATTTTGCCTTATAATTGGCTTACATGTTCTTTCTCATTTATAACTTTTACTAGCTTGAACACACTATGACGCTGCTTAGGCATACCCAATTTTCATCTGTGAAATGGAGAGTATGTGCTTTTCCTCTGGCTCACCAAGCCGTTTCTAGTGCCTCTTAAGTGCATAGCTTTTCTTTATACACACACATGTATTTGTTTTTACTATATTTTTAAAATTATGATTGCATATAAATGCATAGGAAAGAGAAAAGAAATCAATAGAAAAATAAGAAAGGAGGGAAGGAAGACAAATACACTGGATATGAACAAGAGCTAGAGAAATAAGCTAGCCACTGATATACGCTGTACACATATTTATTTGAGTATAGATCCTACTCTGTTCTGAAGGGTCAAGGTGGGTAGTAACCCACCTTTTTACTTGTTTTGATATGTTAAGTGTTATGTATTTAGCTTTGTTAATTTTATTTTTTGTTATAATTACTATGTATTTTTGTTGTTGCTATAACTACTTTGTATTTCTGCTTTGTTGTTATTTTCTTTTGTACCCTGCCCTGATTGCTTGTTCAGAGGGGCGGGCTAGAAATAAAATTTATTATTATTATTATTATTATTATTATTTATAAAACATTCAGATTAACTTTTCTTTCACTACTTGAACTTTTGCCATTTGTGAATATGGAAAAGCTCAACAGGCAAGAAAGAGATCTCACAAACAATTCATAGATTTATGTATAAGGCATTACCAGATATAAATATTTACTCAGTTTAAGAAAGATTGGTTTTCTCATGTTTGAACACATAGATTTCCTCAGTTTTGAGGAATACTGATTTTCTGCTCATAACAAACTATTTTGTAATTGTATGTAGAGAGATCTTGTAGCACCTTTGAGACTAACTGAAAGAAAGAAATTGGCAGCATGAGTTTTCGTAGACTTCAGTTTACTTCCTCAAATGCATTTGGTGGAGTAGAAGCCAGGCATAGACATATATATGTCATTGGTATGTGAGGATGTAACTGACTATTGTTGCTGTTTTTTTTAAAACTTCCAGCGAGAAGTGCTTATGGATTTTTCTGTCTCAGGTGCAGTCTTGAGTATTACCGACTTTAACTTTTAAGAAGTGGGGTGTGTTTATTGTTCTGCCTGAGTTAGAAAAATGTTTGGGGCAAGGCCTTCATGGAGCTCATTGTCCTTGCTTGTAGGCCTAACCCTAGTTTTACACCGGGCAAGGCAGCTGTCTGAACTGTCTGAAGGGGCAGATTAATAATAATAATAATAATAATAATTATTATTATTATTATTATTATTTATATAGTGCTGTAAATTTACACAGTGCTGTACATACAATCTTATAATTAGATGGTTCCCTGCCCTCAGGCTTACAGTCTAAAAGACAACACAAAAGGAAAAGGGGGAGGTGGTGGGAAGGGGATGAAGTCCAGTGGTTCTTCTCTCCCTCCAGATGGACTGGAGGGAGGGCACGGCTTCTTAATACATAGTTAAAAGGAGGCATCCTGGGGCAGATGGCACAATCCTGGGAACGCTTCCCTAAACAATATAGTCTTTAACTTACTTTTGAACCTGGTTAGAGAAGTGATGAGGTGTGTATGTGGGGGAAGAAGGTTCCAGGAGTGAGGGGCAGCAAGTGAGAAGGGACGAATCCAGGACGGGGCAGTGGAAATCCTCGGCTGGGATAGGAGACCTTGACTACCAGAGCGGAGGGTACGAGAAGGAGTGTGAGGAGAAAGAAGTTCAGACTAGTAAGGAGGGGGCAGTCCATGGAGAGCTTTGAAAGTCAATAACAAAAGCTTGTACTGGATGCGGAAGGGGAAGGGGAGCCAGTGAAGGGAGGATAAGAGAGGAGAAACATGGTCAAAGCGGCAAGCAGATGTGATAATACGTGCAGCTGAGTTCTGGACAGAGATTAAAGGATGGAGGTGAAACAGAGGAAGCCCTGTCAGAAAAGGTTACAATAATCTAGTCGCGAAACCACTAGGGCATGGACCAGAGTCTTTGCAGTGGAAGCTGAGAGGAATGGACGGATTTTAGCAATATTGTAAAGGGAGAATCTACAGGTCTTGGCGGTGGTCTGAATCTGGGGAATAAATATAGCATCTGGGCAGATACTATAGGACAGTAGTTTCTTCCAGGCTGTTCCTTCTGAACTCCATTTCACCTTCCCTCTCTCTTTGGGATAGAACAAAGGAGATTATCACACACAGACCAGATAGGGACAACATCACTCCCCCATCATTAACCCATCCGGGACTGTAACAGTGTGAAAGGCTTTCAAATCGTAGTGCTGATCCTGCCAGTAAAGCAACATTGCAATAACATGAACTTCCGTTATTGTAAAATGCTGACCAATGTCATTTTAATGACGGGTTAATGACAGGGTCTGTGCAACGTCATCTGAAAGTCTTCTGCATGATCATGGACAATCATGCTTTTCAGATAGGTTAATGACAGGATCTGTGTGGCATGATCTGAAAGTCCTTCCTGCAATTGTGTGTCAAAGGTGGGACAGTGGCTCCAATTGCTTAGTAATTCTAATTCCAAGCTTTCAGCTGTTTCTATGATCCAGTACAGTGGACCCAGACCCCCCACATATGGGGAAAAACGTGTATGCTCAACCCCCCATTTGTTTTAATGAGGGAGTGCTTCTGCATGCAACATGACACACATGCCATTACACCTCCCACAGCTTAACTTTCCACATAAGGTTAAAGCCGCATATGGCACGGGTTCGCTGTACCTCCAAACTAGGAGTGAGCAAAATGAAACCCATAGGCTTCAATGGGGACTCACGGGTCCATACCATTTCCCCCCAGTTGTCCTATGAGATCTCCATCCATATGTTTTAGCCAAAAATGGCCAGGACATGTGCTTGGCGATTACACTTCATTTCTGCCCCATTGGTCTGTATTAGGCCTGTGGAGCCCTTTTCTTCAAAACTTGTGGCCCTTTCATTCTGCACAGTTATAGCCCTATGATTCCACTTTAACTGTCATGTTGGTATGTTTTGGAATTCTGGTATATGGGTTGATGAGGCACTAGAGTTCTCTGAGAATTCTAAATATCCCTCCCTAAACTGCAAATTCCAAGATTCCATAGTATGGAACCATGGCAGTTAAAATTGAATAATTGTGTAGTGTGAAAGGGTCCCTGAAGTGACCCTTCAAAACCAGTTTTGTTTAGAAAAAAAAGTACAACTGGGACTGAGACAAGGTCAGCCAAATATTATGCCCCCACAAAGGTATGAATGACCATTTTTGGACCCAAAAAACCCTCACCAGAGTGAGCAGCCCAGGAGTCAGAGGGGATGCACCCCTCTGAATTCCAAACAGCATATATGGCACACAGGCCACTATGAATTTCCCAACACAGTTGACCCAGGTGTTGCAGAAACCAAAATTTTTTGTGTTGGCAATAGAGTTATTCAAACATCTGTTGTTGCTGAAATTATGGCAGCTGACACAAAGAACCCAGCTCCTGAGGCCAGGCACTCTGACTGTTTTCAAAGTCAATTATGTAAGGGAAGGGTTCATCAGCACTATGGGGCTGAATAGAACACCTATAAGGGGGGCCTGCAGTTGTCCCTTTCAGCGCCAGATCCAGGCCATGGCAACTACATGCTGTGGCCCTGATCTGGCATTGCTGCAGCGCAAGAGGAGCTGCAAAAAGAGGCTCCTTTTTGCACCATTGAAAAGGTGCCTTTTGGCACTCCTTTTGGCACTGCATTATCTGGACGCACCGCCAAAGGAGCACCGTGATGCTGCCCTCTGTG
Organism: Urosaurus nigricauda; assembly: GCA_034509955.1. Classification (NCBI taxonomy): domain Eukaryota; kingdom Metazoa; phylum Chordata; class Lepidosauria; order Squamata; family Phrynosomatidae; genus Urosaurus; species Urosaurus nigricauda. The sequence continues at coordinate 132,612,414 of JAOEGL010000005.1, read as the reverse complement.
CAATCGGGTGCACGGTGTGACAACACTGTCAGGGCAATATTGGGGTGTGGATCGTGTGGATGCCATGCCCCCACTCTGCCCTGAGGCCAGCATTTATTGCCAGTCTATCAAGGCCCTATGTCATCCAACTTCAGGAGTAGCATATTAATCCACACAAGTAGTAATAATGAAAAATCAAGTACAATCAAGTTTTAATTCTGAATGTTCACTTTCCTTAAAATATATTTAGGGCACAAAACAGATGAGCAGTCATGCATAGCTAACATGCATGTAGATTTCTTTAGCTAATTCATAGTTAGATAAGAGATATATATTTGCTTCTTGATGTGACATCAAGAAAGTCTGAAAGCCGTGGGTATAAATGATAGTGGTGGTGATGATGATATCTTTGAAAACTCTGTAAACCATTAATAAGAGCCTTGGGAACAAATTTGCATTGACTATATCATTTATCTTCAAGCATAAGTCAAAACATAAGATATAATATTTTAAATATAAAAAAGCAACTACCAGTAGCTAGCTTCACCAGGCACAGACAACTAAAGAATTAAGCGCCCTTAAACTCTTTGATTTCAAAATGGGCTTAAGGACACAACTGTGTTGAAGTTGACTAATGAACACTGAAATAAATCACTATAATTTGCAGGCCATTGCCACAATCTTCAAAAGTTCCAAGAACTAGGCACTAACCAAATTTCATAAGGCCTTGCAGCTTTTGCCTGAGAAACTAAAATATCAACCTCCTGTTGGAAGTCTCCAAATCACTGGGCACAATCCAACCAGCATTAAATAATTTAAAGTTTCACTGATTTCAGTACAAGAGATTTAATCATATCTCTAATTCTTCCACTAAAATCAATGAGTCTTAAAAGTGATTAACTCCAGCTGGATGTGCACACTGGCTAAAAGCCAAAAAGTATGAACAGCAAAAGAAAATACAGATATGCTATTCTGTGAAATTCTGAGTAACAACTAGCTGAGACGCCCCTGTGGTCCAGTGCTATGCTGTATAAGGAGCTGTATTAGACCTTAAATAAATAAATAAATAAATCTTTTATTTATATCCCACTTTTTGTGAAGACAATATTAAAAACATACAGTAATATATACACAATATCCCCCCTTAAAAAGAATTAAACAAGTAAGATTAAAATTACATAGATAACAATTAACAATAGGTGAAGCCAACATAGTCCATAATGTGTCCATGGTGTATGGTGTATGGGAGTGATCGCTATATGGCCGAGTACTTCATTCTGGAAAGGCCTGCCGGAAGAGATCCTTCTTGACAGCTTTCTTGAAGCTGTCTATGTTGGTAACTTGACGGATCTCCTCCAGCAGGCCATTCCACAGGCTGGGAGTGGCTGCAGAAAAAGCCCTCTGGGAGGTTGCAGTTAGTCTGGTTTTTAATGGCTATAAGTTCCTCCTAGAGGACCTCAGTGTACAGGGCAGATTATATGGAAGCAGGTAATTCCTTAAATAAGCTGGACCCAAGCCATGTAGGGCTTTAAAAGTCTTTTGACAAATCCAGATCTATTTTATAAATAAAATAACTTCCAGTAATCACTGGGGTTGACAGGTCAGGACTAGCATTTAGCAATAGCATGTACATTTCTATACTACTCAATAGTGAAGTCAGCATTCTCTAAATGGTTTGCAATTTGTAAGCTAATTGCCCCCAACAAGCTGGGTACTCATTTTACCAAAGTAAGAAAGGATGGAAGTCTGAGTCAACCTTGGAGCTTTGCCTGGGATCGAACTCACAACAACCTTGTGGCTCCAGTACCGGCATTTAATCATTGTGCCACCAGACTATCCCAGGTCCTGAGATTTGAGCATCAAAATGTAAGACCTATGGGCAATGCCTTGTGGCTGTCACAGTGAGAGGGCCTGGATGATGTTACAAGAGTGATATGTTACAAGGATGATATTACAAGGTGTAGAGAGCCAAAGTGACATAATGGTATGAGTGTTGGACTATGACTCTGGAGACGAGGGTTCAATTCCCATCTTAGTTCAGCAACCCACTAGATGACCTCAGGCAAGTCATACTCTTTCAGCCTCAAGGGAAGGTAAGGGAAAACCTCCTCTGAACAGATCTTGCCTAGAAAGCCCCATGATAGGTTTGCCTTGACTTGAAGGCACACAACAGCAACAAATTACAAGGAGCAGCACCTGAGAATACCTTTAAGCATAACATTGAGCATCAACCACATTTTTTCAAAGCACGCAATTCAAATAAAAAAAACAAACCAAGTCTAACAAAAGATGAACGCACACATACACACACTCACACACATATCAAGGCAGTGCTCTCACCTTGAGATTCCTTCTCACTTGTCCTGAGGGTAATAGGTTCCAGGCCCTGAAAGTCAACAGCTGTAGCATACCCTAATAACCATAGCACAAGCATAAGGCACCTCAGGCTGTCTGGCCCTCCTGGGCCCTTTTCACGGCACGCAATTATAGCACTATAATATTATTTTAATTGTATTTAACAACCAATGGAATTTTGAGGACTGCAATTTAGGAAGGGATATGCAGAGTTTTTGGCAAGAGAGCCATCAAACTACAAACCCCAAGCATCCACAGGATGCAGCCATGGCAGTTAAAGCAGAACTGCAGTGCTATGGTTGTGTAGTGTGAAGGGGCCTGCCCTGGTATCCCAATCTGGCATCCTGAGTTCCTAAAATGCCCAGGCCCCATCCCTTGCCAATTCCCCAACTTTATGTACCTCACCCATTTCTGAAAGTTTTAAATACTTCCCTTCAAGGGCCCCTTTCATACCACACAATTATACTGTAGAATTCAAAGATATAGCCATGTTAGTCTGTAGAATCAGTATGGAGAGAGATCTTGTAAGAAATAATAATAATAATAATAATAATAATAATAATAATAATTGCACCTTTAAGACTAACTGAAAGAATGAATACTGGTAGTTTTATGTGGGGTTTTCGGGCTATGTGGCCATGTTCTAGAAGAGTTTCTTCATGACGTTTCGCCAGCGTCTGTGGCTGGCATCATGGAATCCTGGAAACTCTTCTAGAACATGGCCACATAGCCCGAAAACCCCACAAAAAACTATGGATCCCGGCCATTAAAGCTTTTCACTCCACATTGAAAGAATGAAGTTGGCAGCATGAGCTTTCGTAGACTTAATGCATCTGAGGAAGTAGACTTAAATCTACCAAAGCTCATGCTTCCAACTTCTTTCTTTCAGTTAGTCTCAAATGTACTACAATATCTCTCTACACACAGTTATACTGTTATGATTCCACTTTATCTGCCATGGCGATATTCCATGGAATCCTGGGAATGTCACTGAGAGATTTAGAATTCTCAGCCAGAGTTCTCCAGTGCCTTTCCAAACTACAAGCACCAGAATCACAAAGGGCGGAACCATAGCAGATAAAGGTGAATAAGTGTTATAATTTTCTAGTGTGAATGGACCTCAGGTCTATTTTACCAATAGTAAGAGCATCAAACTAAAATAGACTGCCCTACCTTTGGAATGCTGCCCTTGAGAACGTATCAAAAATTGAATTGAGCTCTTGCGATAGCTGTAGAGGCATAGGGACTAATTTTCACCCCATGATAAGCTGTACTACCTTCTTTCAAGATAAAAATAATATGCAGAAGTGACCAGAAGTCTCTTTCTGGCCTTAACTTCTGGTGTTTTGTTTTGTTACTGCTGTTTTGCAGCTTTATCAGGGGATGGAAGTGTTCAGAGCTAATGTGCTATTCCATGAGCAACAATTTACCATTCTGGCATGTTTTTATTAATGTGAAAAAAATTAAATTGGGGAGAGTGCTGGGGGTTAGGAAGTCCACACAAAAGAGGTTGTGGCTGGATGTGGCCCTCACACATTGATTTTGCCCTTGCGCATTGATTGGCATAAGCCTGTGGGGGCTACAGTCCAACACATTTGGGTGGCAGAAAGCTGAGGAAGGCAGATACAGAACATCAATGAACAGATGGTTATGTTCAGTTCAGATTTCTTTTATCCACATCCTTTCTGCTTATGGTACTTTATTACCCTCTCTGCAATATATCTTAATTGGTTTTGTCTCTTTTCTATTCTGGGCATTTCTGTAATGTGACCATATTCACCCACACTGACACCAAAGACTTCCAAATACAGGGATTTGTCTATATTATTATGCCTTGCTGTGCTCCAGATCAATTCTAAGAACATGATTATCATTCCGTAAGCTCAGCTTGTCACTTATTTTTAGGAACGTAGAGATCTGCCTCCTACTCCCATACTGAAGCATTCACAAACAGAAGCAAGAAAATGCAAAATAATCTGAGTAACATTCTGCAATGTTCTGATCATGGAACTCTTTTAAACCTAGCTCTTCTGGAAATAATAATTTGAAAATAGAATATTTAGGGAATTATTGTGTTGCATTTTAAAACATATACACCTGAAAATTGACAAAGCATGCAGAAGGTAGTATGCCTGGATCAGGTTCTTATGAGATGCTTTACTGTCACAGTAATGCTATGACAACAGTTGCCATGAAGTGACTCTTTAGTATATCATGACTACTGCTTCTGAGGCCAAGTTCAAACTAGCGTTTTATTAAAAATTTAATGTGGAAATTGCTGCAGTGGATTATGCCTCCCAAAAGATCAGGGCTTAAAATTCTTTCCATTAGTAACTCCAGAGGAATATATCCAATTGCTAATCCCATAGACCCATTGAAGTAATGCAACCTGTTAACACTTACATAACTGTCATGGACTGGGACTAATGGCTTGGTGTCATAAAACTGGTACTGTACTCTTAAATATCCTGCAAGAACCCTGTGCTAAATTGTCTTATGGAGGTCAAAATAACTACTTTTGAACTCCCAGGCAAGAAAAAAAAAGGCATCTATAACAAAAGGTGTCTATGGCAAAATCTATGACAAACTGGTAATGTATGTTTCATTCATTTTCATGATTATATTACTATTATTTATCTCATTGTCAGTCTATCTTTACTTCACTTAAATTTGTTTGCAAGCATCATAACCCCCCAAACCCTGCATCTATGCTTCTAAGACTTTGAAGCTTTCTGGCCTGGGGATACCTCTATGATATTTTCACTCAAAATGGCCCATAGCATCTGAAATATGGCAATCCTACAAAAAAGAATATAAAACTATCACTATTCTTTTGCTTTCCAACTACATGCATGAACCCTCAATTTTGTAAATCTTGACTTCAGTTCAGGATTTCAATCAAAACACACTAACTCTGAATTTTAGTCTAAGCTGAAGTGGACCATTTTTTAAAGTATTGAATTGGTATTTAAATATGAAAAGTAAAGGAAGTTCTGTTATGGTTTTTGATTTTTAGAAGGGTAATATGAAAAGTAGAGGATTTGTTTTTAAAATGTTTTATACTTTGGTATAAACTTCATTGTGTGGCATAGTGGCTTGAGTGATTTGAGCCATAAAACCAACTAGATGACCTTGGACAAGTCACACTCTCTCAGCCTTGGGGAAGGGCAATGGCAAACCTCTTCTGAACAAATCTTGCCAAGAAAACCTCGTCATAGGGCCACCTTAGGGTCGCCATAAGTTGGAAATAACTTGAAGGCACACCACACACACAAGGACTTTTATTTCTATTATGATAGCATGATTTAAACGTTATTATAATCATCATATTAACCTTCAAATAAACTAAAGAAAGTTATTTAAGTAATGTAAAAGAGCCATAGTCGGGTATATTGAAAACCATTGTTTCTGTTTAATGTGCATATGTTTTTGTTTCATGTTTGTTGCTAGTTAGATGTGTTTTTCCCTTCTATGGTTTTAGTTATAGAAAATCAGTGTATATTTGTTTGGTTGTCTTAATAAAAAAATTTTTTTTTTAATGGAATTGGTATCTAAATTTATTTTTTGGGCAGTGCACATCCCTAAGGGGGAAATTATTCTAGTGTTTGCTCACGTGAAGAACTCTCTGAGAATCTAAACACTGGAACATATTTCTTAAGGATAATCTGCAAACACTTCAAAGTTACTCATACTAATTAATCACTTGACTTCCTATCATCTGATATCTCATGAGGGAAGGACTGACAGCTCTGTGTGAGTGTGGTAGTTTTAAACAGATTTACACATACTGTTTTGTGTGAGTTTCCAGCTATCACACAAAGGAATTAAATGCCAATAGCTTTAGGACAGTCCCATCACTGGTTGAGCCATCTTTTTCCCACTGTTTTCCCATTATAAAACACAAAACACACAATGATAATAGTCACATGTTTTTATTGAACAGCATTAAATGTGGAGTGAATTTTTTAGAGGATACAGTTAAGCATATTGACATGAAACCTGAAGAATGGGGCTTGTCAAAGTTTGTGTCTTTGAAACTACAGGGTAACAGATGCAACTCCATCTGAGACAATGCTGCACTTGTTACATTACTGTCCCTCATGTGCTCTGAAAAGGCACAGAAGTTCTGCTTACAGTGAAATGAGAGCAATCCAACAAATAAAATCGAGCTCTTCCTGTAGGCCTCCTTTGTGATCTGCATGGCACTGAAGCAGGAAACTGCCTAAATGTAGTACACGCTGAATGGCTCCTTGGTCACCTATAAGCAAACAACAGAAATACAGTTAGCAATGGACAGCAATTCCAACAGTCAGATTTGGTACTCATAAGGGGTATTTTGGTGACAGAGGGTTTTGTAGTGTTATTCCATATGCCTTGGCTCCATCCCTATGCTGTTTGTCAAAACTTGAATACTGAATTCAGGCTCTACGGAGACTCCCTTAGGACCACAGTTAAGCAGATTGTGGCCCTCCAGAAACTTTTGGACTGCAGGTTTCTTCGTCACTCATCACTAGCTTTACTATGAGGGACTGCTGAAAAGTTCTTGGCCTGACCCACTGTAGCTTGAAAAAGTGCTCTTTCGTAGTGTAAACTTCCAATCTGCAGGATCATAGCTCTAATCTCTGAATTTTTCAGGTCCTTGATAGAACCATGTGAACTGAAAGTGTAGAATTTTGAAGTGCTGAACTCTGGGCCATTATGAAATTCCTGTTCCCGAAAAACAAACAAACTCCAAAGGAAATCCACGAGAGTATGATGTAAGCATGTAAACAGTTGTCATAGCTATGAGGAAGTGGTGTATCAACTTGCACAATGAAGATTTTGAGACTGAAGATTCAACAAAGTCTGGGAGACCTTCAACTGTGTCAACTCCTGAAATTGCTGAGCATGTTTATTACCTTATTTTGGCAGATCAACTAATCTCAGCTAAAACAATTGCTGAGACACTAGTGATATTTCAGGAACACATCAGGTTTATAGTTCATGAGCAGTTGGCTATGCAGAAGTGGTCAGCCAAGTAGGTGCCAAATGTTTGAATGTTGACCAGAAACAAAATCGAGTGGATATTTCCAAGCAGTGGTGTCACTAGAGGGGTGCAGAAGGTATGGTCCTTTCCAGGTAACATCCCAGAAGAGAGGTGACATTCAGTCAGGCCCTCCTCTCACCTTAACTGTGACCACCCTCCTGCTCCAAGGAGGAAGTTTTGGAGAAGCAACAGAAGCTGCCACCTTTTCTCTCCCTGAACAGCTACAGTATGAAGAAGTGAGGGAGAGGTGCCTGCCTCCATGGTTGCACATGGAACACCGGGAGTGCTACCTTGGCAAGGGCAAGGAGGAGGAAGAAGCCAGAACATGTGAAGACAGGACTGCTTCCCTCTCTCTGTCCCCTTCTCTTTGCAGAAAGGCTGTACCACTCCCCTGTCAAGGGAGGCAGCATGGAAGGAGGGTCTGCAGTATCCTTCACTCTCCTCTCAGCTCTCAGAATGGTCACTCCCAGGGCAGAGAAAGGATCAGACCATGGATTCCCTTCCCTGCCTAGGATGTCTGGGCATGTGTGCATGTGTGTGTGGAGAGGAACATTCAGACTGAGGATCAACTCTCAGGTTTCGGTTCACTTGAGAAGGCCTCTTCGGAGTCAGTTGGCAATGATACTCCCATGGACTCATTCATTTTAGTTTCCCTCTCCTCTGTGGTTAGAAGACGCAGTTCTCCCACACGTCTGAAGTTCTTTCCTGTTGCTCACTTTCCTCCACCTCAGTGAGAAACTTTTGTGGAACTTAGAACGCATGCCCTGCATCACTTCAGCCACTGCCATGCCAACTAATCTGCCTCAGACACAATGAGTTACCAAAACAGGTGACATCAACCCTAGTGATGCCACTGCCTCCAAATTGAATTTGCAGCATTTTGAGGATACTAGTGATAGTTCTTCAGAATGACTGATTACTCTTGATGAAACACTATGATCTTGAGATCAAACAGCAGTCTTCGCAGTGGTAACACCAAGATTCTCCAGGGCTGGGGAAATTCAAGACTCAAAGGTCAGCAGGAAAGAGCATGGCCAAAGATTTTTGGGATAAGGAAGGTATTTTGAAGACTGACTATCTTCCGAAGGGTCAAACAGCTATTGTAGAATACTACTCTAATCTGCGGTACTGATTAAAGGAGGCATTGAAGGAAAAATGGTGATGGAAGCTGAAGAAAAGTGTTCTCTTATTGCAAGACAATGCACCTGCTCACAGGGCTAGCAAGATGGTGGATGTTTTGAAGACTGTGTGGTTTAAGTACATTGACCATCCAACCAGCTCACCAGATCTTGCTCCACCTGAATATTTCTTGTTTCCAGACCTTAAAAAAGAGTTTGAAAGGAAGGACATTTTCAAGAGATAGCAGCAGCAAAGCAGCATTTCAGTGACCAGACATCAGAATTTTTTTGGAAAGGTTAAAACAACCTGAGAAATGATATGCCAAGTATGCCAGATTTCAGGGTGAATATGTGGAATAGCATGTAAGTTTCATTTCCCTCTTGGTCAGGCTGAGAACCTTTCAGCACCCCCTCATAGCAACGGAGGTTACAGTACAACATCTTGGATTATCACAAGTTGTCCATCCCTGCTTAAAGCAAAGAAATGACACAGCAAAGCTATGTTGTATTCAGGGAAACACTACATTGTTAATTCACTGTGGACAAATACAACTCTCTCTGTGTCTCCATTCTCCTCTGGCAGCCCACCCTGGTCTCTGTGTTTAGTGTGGGCAAAGTCACCTCATGAAGAATATATGAGGAAGCTAACACAGTAATAAAACTAATACTCACCCATCCATTGGAGAAAATTTTATTGGTTGTTTGTTTCCAGTTGCTGTTAGGTTTGCTTCATCTAGCCCAGCTTACATTCTGCAGGCAAAAATGAGTCATGAACGTTTGCCCAGTAGTAACAAAAGATAGTACACAGTTACTCTTTGATTGCAGAAAAGTGAGTAGGAACTGTTCTGTTTCAGTGCTTCACATGCCCATCTGTTTTGCTGATGGGACTGAAGGTGTGGGGAAAGTACAGGTACCCTGCTTGAAGCAAGCTTATTCTCTCCTCTACTCACTTCTTACCTGTGAAGGTTTGTGTGTTCATCCAGCTTCATTTGCAGGAGTTAAGAGTTGAGATTAATATTGACATCTGGAGCCTTGGGGTGCACCCTGTAGGGATCTCAGAAGACATCTGTTATTCATTTGGTTTATGTTCTCCCTGATTCTTTTGTGTTTGTCTCATCTGTGCACTGTAGTCTCTGTAAACCAAGCGCCTTATCACTTCCATGGTCCTACCTGTATGTTCTAGTTTTCTACACACAAAGACAGAATGATGGAACTTCATGCCATACATCTTGTTATATGTGTTCCTCTGATGGATTTCAGATATTCCTAGTAGCATGATGCAATCTCTGCCGTTATTTGAAATATCATCCTCCATTTTTGCTATGGCGGTGGAAGCAGACAAGGTGGAGACAGCTGTCCTGTTTTCCATTGACTTTAAACACTCCTATTGTTTGTTGTGACCTCCGTCACGCCAGGACCTGGGACTACATCCTGAACTAGCAGAGGTTTTTGATTCCCCCATCTTCCTCCCTCCTAATTCTTTATTTGTTGTGTGCCTTCAAGTCATTTCTGACTATGGAGACCTATAATGGGCTTTTCTTGGCAAGATTTATGCAGAGGGGGTTTGCCTTTGCCTTCCCCTGAGGCTGAGAAAGCATGACTTGCCCAAGTGAGTTTCCATGTCTTGATAGATTCTTCACAGATTTCTCTTTCATACTGAACACAGATCTGCTAGCTCATGCATAAAACTATTTTGTTCTTATTGTTTCACTCCGTTATTGTTCTCATTAGTGTAATGCTGCAATCTGCCAGCACATGGATGTTTAGGAGCAAATCCTAGTGAGTGTTAACAGTAAATCAAAGTCAGGATCACACTGTGAGACGAAGTAAGCAGGAAAACCTGGCTGTCCTGAATTATGGGAATGAAATTATAAGAAGACTGGAAGGTACTTGACGGTTGCTCACTGGAAAAGAGAATGTTTAGTATATCAGAAATAGGTTATCTTTTACCGCAGTATTAGTGTCAGAGTAAGATACCTATTAGGAATTGATAGACTTCTTTCATCATTCATCAAACAACAAAATGATTTCTTTGTAAAGATATAGTTATACATTCTACTTGGAGGGTATAGTTGTATTTTCTGTTTTTGCAGGAAAAAAACCCTCTAGAAATGGTGGGATGAAAAGGTTCAATTTTATGCATGATTACATGGGGAAAAGCCCCATTTATCTCATTGGTGCATGTTTCTCCACAAAAACCCATAGAAATCCTGCTATAACTATATCTCCATCTCTCTCCCTCCTTTCCCAGCATCATCATTACTCTATTTCCCCCCTCAAAATTGGTTCTCAAGCCATCTTACCAATGGTAAGATAAATATGGTATTTAGAAAAACATATAAAGATTATCATTAAGAGGTAATTACAATATATAACATTAAGACAATTTAAAATATCCATTATAAAAATAAAAACAATATTAAAGGAAGCTAAAAAGCAGTGCCGTTTACTATTTAAAGTCCTTTCTTTAAAAACAACTAGCTTCCACAGTGCTTATCAGCATAAAATACTCTTTGACTGCTGACAAAAGAAAAACAAGGATAGGGTCTGTCTAGCCTTCTTTGGGAGTTCCAGAGCCTAAGAGTAGCCACCAAGCAGGCCCTCTCTCGTATGCTCACTAAATGTGCCTGTGAAGATGTGAAGAGAGAGAGAGAGAAAAAAAGTCTCTGTAAGACATCAGAGTGCTGGAGAATACAGTCCTCATCTGGGATAATTCAGGTATAGTAGGACTCAAACAGTTAAGACTATCAACAGAATTTCAAATTATGTCTGAAAACAGCAGAGATGTTGTATCAAGGGAGTTGCATTCTCTCTGTAACCAGCCCCAGTCAATAGTCTGGTTGCAGCTCTTTCAGCCAACTGAAGTTTCTAAATACTTTTACAGCATGTTGGAGTAAATCAAACAGGATATAATTAAGGTATGTTTCACCATGGCTATATCAGAAGGCTCTAGGAATTGATGCAGCATATGAATTATTCTTAAATGTGGAAATGCATTCTTGGTCTTTGCAGAAACTTGTGCATGTACCATATATACCGTGTTTCCCTGAAAATAAGACAATGTCTTATATTAATTTTTGCTCCCAAAGATGCGGCAGCTCTTATTTTCAGGGAATATCTTATTTTTTCCATGAAGAAGAATTCACATTTATTGTTGAACCAAAAAAAAACAACAAAACATTTATTATATACTGTATATATATTTATATACAAAAACTTTGCTAGGCCTTACTTTCGGGGGAGGCCTTATATTTAGCAATTTAGCAAAACCTCTACTAGGTCTTATTTTTTAAGGATGTCTTATTTTTGGGGAAACAGGGTACTCATGCATAGGTCAACCTCAGGTATAAGTCGAGGGTAGGTTTGGGAGGCAAAATTCTGGGTTTTTATATGACCCATGGATAAATTGAGGGTGAAACTTAATAATATGTAACTATGGATGTAAAGGATGTTCTGCTCCCTCGTCCTGCATCTTTCCAGCCTGGCTGTCCCCTCTAGAGGCAACCGGGCTGAGAAGGTGCTTGGGGAGGGAGTGCTCACTCTTCTTGCATCTTTCCAGTCTGGCTGCCCCTGCAACTGGGCTGGGAAGAGGTGCAGGGAGTGAACAATCACTCTCCCTGCTGTCTTATTATTGTATTGACTTATGTATAAGTTGGCCAAGGTTTTTGGGTCAATTTTGTAGTATAAATTTTTTGACTTATACATGGATATATATCGGATATGCATTATTTGCAAGAAGTTTCACTACCAGAAGAGTAATGTAAGCCAAGATGCTAAAGGGGATGAAGGTAAGAATTCCAGTAAACTGAATATGAAATGAAAGCTAACAATATCTTATATATTAATATTTTGGTCTGTAGCAACACATGCATAGACATGCAGAAATCTAAACAAGCACACAAAGAATTTGTCGTTGTTAACTGCTGTCAAGTCTATTTCAACTTGTGGCAACCCCACCAATGAGAGACCTCCAAGTCACCCCATCCTCAGCAGCTCAGGTCTAGCAGACTCAGGGTTGTGTCTTCCTTGATCGAGTCTATTCAGCTGGAATGAGATCTTCCTCTTTTCCTCTTTTCTTTCTGCCTTCTATCTTACCAAGCATTATCATCTTTTCTAGTGAGTCCTGTCTTTTCATGATATGGTCAAAGGTATGACAACCTCAGTTTAGTCATCTTGGATTCTAGGGACAATTCAGGCTTGATTTATTGGTCCCTAGGACCCATTTATTGATCTGTTTAGCAGTCAGTGTATCGATAAAACTGTTCTCCAGTACCACAGTTCAAATGAGTTGATTTTTTCCGTATCAGCTTTTGTCACTGTCTGGCTTTCACAATTGTACATAGATGTGGGAAATACGATGGTATGACTCACACAGTCACACAAGACTTACATACATTCTGGTCAAACAAATATCTGCTTGTCCAAACACTGCCTTCAGGTACTTTTTATGATTCCTGTCCCTGCAGTATTTGAGTCATGCATTTCCCAGTATAATTTCTGGTTTCATAGCTGACTAGCTTGAACTAACTTGTGAATTAATTTCCCACCATAACCAAAACAAAACCATCAGCAATCAGGAACAGAAGCAACAGATTATAATTGCAGCTTTTGACTCTGCAAACATACTGTGGCATGAGGAATAGCTCATGCATCACAATTGGAAATACCATTGCTTACGCAGAAGGTTATTAATTTTACAAAGGCCATGACTTTTGGGGAAGAAGATGTACATCATACATTGGCAGACTAATCTATACCAGCACTTCCCCCAAAATGCCAGCTTTGGCAAGATAAAATACAGTGGGCCTTTAATATCTGCTGGGGTTTGGTTCCCTTATATAAAATGGCAAAATTTAGATTTGCTTTTTGGATTAAAAAAATATATTTTCAAGCTGTTAACGGTTGAATCTGTGAGTGCAGAATTTGTGGATACAGAGGACTGACTATATGTTTTGCCTACAGACATAACAGTTACCGGTAATACCGTTTGGATGTTCTAATACAAGATTTGAGTAAGAAGATCTCTGGACTATGGTAGAGATCCAAATACTGTGCAGTGGTTAGAATCAGGGCTTGAAAAAGGTCTTTTTCTGGTGTACAGCTCTTTTGCCTCTTTCATTTTACACAATAATAGCACTTTAATGTAACTGCTTCCTATGGCATTCTGGAATTTGTCATTTCATGAGGTATTCAGACATTTCTGCTAGACAATTCTAGTTTTCCCCAAACAACAAAAGCCAATATTTCATAGGATCATCTAAATGGTATCAAACTGCTATAACTGTTCAGGGTGCAAGGGGTCTTATACTCCTCTAACCAGTGGCCATACTTGTTGCAGGTTTTCGAAAGCCGTAGTCCAAAAAAGGGGGGAGGGCATTTCCATGTTCAAGTCAAATGCTGGAGTTAATGCCATGGCCCCAATCCAGCCTTCTGAGGGTACAAAAAGGAGCTACAAAAAGTGGCTCCTTTTTGCACCCTTGGAAGGGAGTCATAGCTGTGGCGGTGCAGCTATATAGCACCCCTTTGGCACTTCATCATCTGGAGGAATAGCACGTGGTGTCAGGGCATCCAGGGTGGGTGAGTGGAATCAGGCATGCGGTCTGTAAAGGCCAATCTGTAAAGGCCCTTAGTTAGCTTCTTTCTTCCCTCCCAGTTATTGTGGCCCAAGAGCAAAACAACCACTCTCCCTGAATCCTGATTCTGACTAAAAGCAAGGAGGCTAGATTCAATGTTCCTTAACCTATCTCTCTACGTAAGTGCAAAGAAGTAATAATCTCAGCTTCGCCTCTGGGGACAGGACCTTTAGTTAAGATCTCTCTGTCTTAATTGCCAAGCAGGAAAATATGTTCTCCCTTTCTGTATGTGTTTGAATGATGAGCTGTGAGCAACTGTGGTTGGTAATTAATGAATAATGATATCATCAGGAGTTCTCCCTTGGTCTCAGGTTCTAGCCTAGAAACTTCAAGGTCTGGGACAATCTTGAACTAACCCAATAAGCAGAACAGAGCCAAACATCAGAATGAACTTGAATGCATGCTAATTTCCTTTCCAGTTCAATCAGAATACTATAATTTGCCGATCTCACTTCATATTAAGGGAGGAGGGTAAGGAACTTGACTATCATTACATACAATTTATTTCCTTACTACTACTACTACTACTACTACTACTTCTTCTTCTTATTTATTTATTTATTTATTTTATTTTTAATTTATATAGTGCTGTAAATTTACACAGTGCTGTACATACAATCTTAAATTAGATGGATCCCTCCCCTCAGGCTTACAGTCTAAAAGTTACTTACTTACAGTCTAAAAGTTACAGACTTACAGTTACTTATGTTCTTATTTGTAATTATTTCAATCATTATTTGATTATTGTTTAGAAGTAGCCTGGATGTGTAGGGCTATCCCTTATTTTGTCTTTTGTAAAGCACTTTGATAGCTGTAAACAATTCAAAAGAGAAAAATAAAGGATCCCTTGGAGTGTGGTGGAGTCTCCTCCTTTGGAGGTTTTTAAACAGAAGCTGGATGGCCATCTGTCAGGGGTGATTTGATTGTGAGTTTCTTCATGACAGGAGGTTGGACTGGATGGCCTTTGTGGTCTCTTCCAACACCATGATTCTATTACAGTGGTCCCCCGGGTTACGAATATCCCGGGGTACGAAAACCCCGGGGTACGAAAGAGCCAGGGCCGCAAAAACGGCCCCGGCTTACGAATAAAACCCCGGGTTACGATTAAAAAAACTACGCGGCCCCTTTAAATTTGCCACGCGGTCCGGCAAATAAAGCGGTCCCCCGGGTTACGAAAATTTCCGGGTTACGAAAAGTAATCCGGAACGGATTACTTTCGTAACCCGGGGGACCACTGTATTTTATTGGTAATCCCAGTGGGATTAGACCCATTCATTCAATAAGATTTACGTGTTAACTGACTATTCAACAATTGATTCAAGAGCGCACTCTTGCTAAAGCTTCCACTAGGTTTTAGACCAATGTCATTATCATTCAAAATCTTATAACATTAAGTGTTTGACCTGGCAACACAAGACTGTTAAGTAGGCAATCGGCTGAAAATACTACAACTCTGAAATCACTTATTTCAGAGGTCAAACTATAGAATAATTTGCACCAAATCAATGCTCTCACATAATGGCATAACTGCTTGTCAGAAGTGTCTCTGTACCACATATTCTTCCATTTAAAGTCATTTGGTAAGATTGCAATTAATTGAAACAGACCCCCTGTGAAGCTAAAGCTATTATTCTGGGTGGGCTTTGGGCAATAAATACAGTAACAACAAAATGCACACACTTCATTACCTCAGACCATTGTTAGTCTCTTCATCAGAAGACAGTGCACCATTGCAGACATTTCCAAAGGAACTGCTTGGTTTCAGCTTGGTATCTTCACAGTCTGGTGTTGTTTCCCGTTTTTTTCTCCTAGCAAACAACTTCTTAAAAGGCTGGAACTTGCTTGGCTTTTTCTTATCTGCAGATAACAAGACAAATACACACAAGAGATTATGAAAACTGCACCTCTATGCACTTTGTGGTGAATAACATCTCACTTAACTACTTGCCAGGGAAGAACAAGGCCAAAGATCAGTCCCAAATAGACAATGTGCCTGGAATTTAAATGCATGCCTGCGACGTACTGCTTAAGAAGGACAAGCTTGCAAAACAAACAAATTGAAATGATCCTCTCTCCTTTTAAAGGTTCATTCATTGGTGCAGTGATAATGAGAAGAATCTATCTCCAATGCACATATTTAGAAGAAACCTAACTGGACAATAGCCAGAATGCTGGAACACTATAAATGTGACCATGTTCTGAATAAAGGAAGCTGCAAGAAATGTTAAGTCACCAAAATTTTGAGATGAAATAATGTCATTCACTTTTTATTGAAACAGTGCTGTCAGTCCATGTGCATAATCCTTTGTATCATACATGGAAATTTGTTACTTGATGGGTGGGGCATAGGATGCTTAGCTTTCCAAAGATATTAGTTCTGAGTTTGCTTTCTTAAGTCAACACAATGTTTCAGATTTTTTTATGAGTGCTCAGGTTGTTTCCTCATATCCCCAAGGCAACTGTTATCTCACTATACACTGTGTCTACACAGGCATAGACGAAGGTATTGTTTAGGCGGATAACAACATGGTAAGGTCCTGCCCAGCAGAATGGTCCTAGCACTACTAATGAAAAAGATAAGACGCAGCTAGTCCATCTTTTCTTGGTTAATGAAATTTCTCTGGAAATAAATAAGGCAGAAGAAACCATAGGAGGATTACAAACTGATGACAACATGTAGCCTTCACTTGCCTGTTCTATGAATGAGGAAAGGCTATTTCACATTAGCCAGCATGGTGCTGCAGTTGTTTAATAATAATAATAATAATAATAATAATAATAAATAATGTTTATTTATAGCCCGCTCCTCTAATAAAATACTCGGAGCGGTACAGCAGAATAAAAAGATACAGAGTAAAAACATAGCACTGGACTATGATTCTTCAACCATTCAAACCCACTGGGCAAGTCGCACACTCTCAGCCCCAGAAAACCCCAAGTCATTGCCGTAAGTTGGAAATGACTTGAAGGTACACAATAGCATTTCACAGAAACACCTTGCCTGGAAGTACTCTTGGTGAAAAACTCAGAGTATCTTACAATTAATCCACCCTAGGCATTGGTTGGTATAAATTACAAGTGGACAAATGGTGGCCTAGGAGTTCAAATGTGAGGTCCTTCATCCTTCCACCTGGTTCACGTGATGCAATACAGACAATACAGACAGCTTATCATGTGGTTAAGACAGAGAAATTTGCCTCCTTCTCACATACAGGCTAAAGTCAGGGTTATCATTTACTCAGATTCTAGGCAACCTAACCAGTACCCATTTGGCCCACGATTTGGCCCAGATCCCAAGCTTTCATTTTTAAAAAAGGAAATCTGTAGCCCCTGTGGAAGTTAAGATAAGGGCGAAATGCTGAGTTGCTCTTCTGTCAAATTGATCTGCAGGAAACAAGTTCAAGTGGGAAATTTCAGGAGGGAGGTAAGCGTGAGTGAGTGATGAGCGTGGCAGAGTGCAAGAGGTAAGGGGTGTACTGCAAGGATATGAGGTGAGGCTGTCCACTTCATGCTGCTTTCCTGACTCTCCCAGAACCCTGCTTTCTGCCTTATTGCCTACCCACTTTTCAAGGATTGCCTACCCACTTTTCAGCTCTGGTATTGCAATTGAAGTCAAAAGAAAGAAAGAACAGAAATACATACATATATATATATATATATATATATATATATAAATTATATATAAATATTATGGTAATATAAACAATTAAAGTAATAATAAGGAATAGTGAGAGGGAAGGGGGACGGGGACGGGGGAGAAGGGGACACTGACAGCACATGACTCGCAATTCTACAACTGTCTTAGGAGTGACATTTCACACCTGGGGACTTGTGCACTTGCCAGGTCATTGATGGGTTTCCCCTATCAATGAAAAGGGACCGGTCAGGAATAGTACAGCTATGGGTTGGAATCTTCTTCATGCAATGTGTATGGCCAATGCTGGTGTAACTGTGGTTTAAAAGCCATGTGTAATAATGTCCTTAGCTAAATGTGGTATAAAACAAGCCACTATATGCTGCTTCACAGTATTCCTGGTGTAATTGTGGTTTAAAAGCCATGTGTAATAATGTTCTTAGCTATAAATCGAGCCACTATATGCAGCTTCACAGCATTCTGTGGCAGCTGTTACTCTGCTCCAGTGACTGAACAGTTACACTGCTATGGAGTAAAGACCTATTACTTCATGGATTGCTTCTGTGTTTGGTCATTTCTTTCTTTCTTTCCTTCCTTCCCGGTTATAATAAATCCCATTTTGGAAGAAAGGTGGGATATGAATCCAATAAAATAAATAAATAGTGCTCTTTCAAATAGGTCAATTAAAAAATTTCCCTCTCTATTTTAAATTACCCTCTTCCTTGTTTTATTTTTTTATAAGAACGTGGTGTTACTGTTAACTCTTGTAAAGTCATCTGTTGTTTCCAGTGTTATACAGAACTTGGAAAATTCACATTTTTGGATAACAAGTTTCTGGAATCCTCTAGCTAACATTAAATATTTCCAATTCAGTAAACAACTCTTGGGGAAAAAATCCTTAACATTTTAAAAACACCCACTTAAAATTCTTAACATGAAGACAGAACAGGGAATATAAATCAGTCTGAAAGACTACTCCTTAATAAGCATTTGTCAGAGATTGCTAATAAAAACGACCAGTTCACTTGATGGCAACTATGGGTAAGCCTTAAACCTTTAAGGTTCCAATGTTTACTACATGCTGGAATTCACAGCTCTACAAAAACAGGCAGTTGTATAAATCTATTGTTCAAAACATAATCATGTAGTAAATATTCAGTTACCTGTTCTCATACAAATGTGGTATTTTTTTCCTGGCACTCATTCTAACATATAGTGAGGGTTGGAGGTTTTATCAAATACAAAGGATTAATAATAATAACCATTTAGAAAGTTGATTATCTGTATATACAAGCTGTGCAGTCAGTAATTGCATACAATCAAACATTTCACAACTGTGAAAGGACACATGTGGCCAAGCAACATCAGAGAATAAAAAGAGGAAGAGGAAAAAAAGACAAATTAGGAGAAAGTTGCAAGTAGTTTGATTTTGCTTGAATCCCCTGGCCTCAGCCCTCTCCCCCAAATCAACTGAGTGCAAACTATTTTTGCACATTGAATTCAGTTTGCAGCAACTGAAGTAAACTGATCCCAAAGGGGGAAAGTGGGAAAAGGAGAAAGGAATTGGAACATTTTAAAAGAAGCAGAAAAAGTAGGCTGGCAGAGGACTGGCAAATCAGGACACCTGGAGGTATGCATTACTGGCCTTTCTTTCATTCTTTCTCAACATCTACAAGCCAACCTAATCCTGACATGTACTGCCTGCTCCCAGTGGGTGCAGAGGATGAACAGATGGGACACTTCCTCTTGTTGTGTCTCCTTCAAAGATGGTTGTAGTTTCAACTTCTCATTATTTGAGAGTTCTTTACTAAACAGAAGTAGGCCCAGGAGTCCTGGCTCTGTGTCTGACTGAAAGACTGTGCTTTCTGTGACTAAATATGGATCTTATGATCATTCATGTTTGTTAATCCATCCTATTTTAGTTTTTGTCATTTTGTCATTTTAGTTTTAGTTTTCAGAGTGAGAAAAAATTTAAATTATTTTTTTAAAAATTCATCCTTATTTTTTATGAAGTTAACTATTTACTGAGTCTAAATTCCCCAAAGGTTCCAGATCCTATCTTACCTAGGAAGCTAAGTAGAATCAGCTCCAGTTAGTATTACCTGGATGGGAGGCCGCCAATTGATACCAGATGCTGTGGACTATATTTTGGAGGAAGGAACTGGTCAAGACCACCTTTGTATATACCTAAGAAAATCCTATGAAACTCATGGGTTTGCCATTAGTCGACTGACAACTGGAAGGCACCAGTTGCTTCTAATTACTTGACCTGCCAAATTTGTGGTCAACGTAACATCTTACAATAAAGACCTTACAGTATCTTAGTTTGCTTTTACATGATGAATGGTCATTTGAAATTACTTATAAGCTATCAAAGAAAGGGGCAGTAGAAGTGGAAGCAGATAACCCTCCTGGGGTGAAGGAGACTCCAAAAAACATGAGTTATACACTACCATTGCTTGTTATAGCATTGACAGTATGTTAATGTAGGCAATATAATTTGCCTACAAATTTGATTTTATAATTCCAACCTGCTTTCATAACCATTATAGCTGAAGAGTGGTGTACAATTTTAAAAACAGCAACTCTCTAAACTGGTATGTCAGGATTTTTTAAAAACAGGGACTGGATAATGGTGTTTGTTTGTTTGTTTTACAAAGCTCAAAAGTAGAAACTAATTCCTGTTATTTTTATTTCATTTTTGGAAACAAATGTTATTTAACACACGGTCTCATAAGAAAACCTTTACTTAATTAAATTTTCTCTGGGACATGAAATAACATGAAATTAGATAGCATTTTTCTGTCTGCCCTTTAATCACATCACTGAAGCCAAATTGCAATGTAAAGCATCTGGTTTCACCAACAGATTGCAATTCCTGTGCCTCTGATTCTACTCAAATAACAAGGAGGGGGGATTAATGAAGATATTGTAGCTAAAAGCATATTTCCCCTCAGAATAAATGACTTTGATTTTTTTCCCACAGGAGATGGATTTAGAAGATGTAATTTTAGAGATCCATATAAATAAAACTGTTCTGGAATACTGAAATGTTGATACATTTTTGCAGATATTTTGCTTGAGAAAACAATGACAACAAAGGTAAGATAAATTTAAACTATTTCACCAATGATTCTTACAGGTTTATTTCAAATCAAACCCTGCTTAAATTGGCTTGCATTTAAAAATATTTCTCCTCAAGGGTGCTATTTAGGAAAGACACATGGGGAGTTTCCCCCTCCTATGGTTCAAACCAAAGTGATTATTCCCCAAACGTATGCTATCTCCAATTATTATGAAGTCTAAAAATTAACTTCAATATTCTTAATACATTTTATCTCTTTGTAGTTTACTTTTGGAGGCTATACAAGACCTCCGTCCCGGGGTTCTGTTCATCCTTGTCAGAAATTTGCACAAAACACCTTAATATACCTTAATATACTTTGCTTATCTTTATCCAGTTCAAGTTATTAATGGTGAAATGCATGCTTTCATATTACCTATCTGCAGTCTATAGATACATACAGATTACAAGTGGTAATCATGCAGCATTATGATTCAACTAACTGCTGTGGTGGTTTGTTGTTGTTACATGCCTCCAAGTAATTTTTGGCTTATGGTGACCCTAAAGCCACCTTATCATAGGGTTTTCTTTGCCATTGTCTTCAGAGGAGGTTTGCCATTGTCATCCTCTGAGGCTGAGAGAGTGTGACTTGCCCATGGTAACCCAATGGGTGTTTATGTTTAAGTGAGGAATCAAAACTCAGATCTCTTGAGTTGTAGCCCAACATTCAAACCACCACCTATTCTGGCTCTTACACTATAGATGTATCCTATGGAATCTTGGGAGTTGTTTGGTGAGATACTAGAGCTCTCTGGCTAAGCATCCTAAATGCAAAATTCCGTAGGATATTGCTATGACACAGGGAGAGGCAGGATACAAATAAATACATTATTATTATTATTATTATTATTATTATTATTATTATTGAATCATAGTGCTATAACTGTGTAGTGTAAAATGGCCCCTTGTAAATGGTCGTGTGTATTTGTCTACAGACTGTCCAAAGATGAGATGACAGCTGACATTTCAACTTGAAGCACTGGAATTGTGTACAGAATACATAGCACTCTCTCTGGCTTCCATCCTTCCACCCTTAGTGGTCTGCCACCAGCTTTCCCAAAAGTCTCATCAATTTTACTGAGTAGAAATTAGCCTACTTCAGTGGGCCTGAGAAAAAGCCACACTAACATTTACAACTCATACCCTCCAACATTTCACATATGAAAATCAGGACACCAATGGCCAAGCAACAGCAGAGTTTGGTCAACATGGCAAAAGTTTGTAATGAGGAAGAACACACACACACACAGTGCAGCAGGTTGCTTTTGCTTGAGCCTACTGGGAAGAACAAGATACTTTTTTCTCCTTTCTCCTAATGAGCTAATTGAGTGCAAATTGCTTTGAAATGAGTTTGCAGCAAATTAAATAAACTGAGGGAGAAAGTAGGAAGAGAAAGAAACTGCAACCAGGTAACAACAAGCAACACCTGCTGAAATTCCTTTTTCTGCACAACCATTAAAGGGAAAGGTCCAGTGTTTGCTCTAGGAACCCTATGCACAATTATGTTAATCCGTGTAATGTTTCCAGCAAACAAACCTTGTTTTAAGCATCTTTTCTCACTCCAGAGAATTGCTGCCTTGCAGAATATAAAATAGATATGATTTATCTTGGAGTCTGGTGGAGTCTCCTTCCTTGGAGGTCTTTAAGCAGAGGCTGGATGGCCATCTGTCAGGGATGCTTTGATTGGGAGTTCCTGCATGGCAGGTGGTTCGACTGGATGGCCCTTGTGGTCTCTTCCAACTCTGTGATTCTATGATCCTATGATTCTGTGATTTCAGATACTACTGACCCCAAGGCTGCACCTACATTGCAGAATTAATGCAGCTTGACACCACTTCAACTACCACGATTCAATGCAATGGAATTCTAGGATATGTAGTTTTGTGAGACATTTAGCCTTCCCTGTCAGAGAGCTCTGATGCCACAACAAACTACAAATCCCAAGACTCCATCAGATAGAGCCATGAAAATTAAACCAGTGTCAAACTGCATCCATTCTGTAGTGTACCAACAGTCCTGATAATACGGTGCCATTTTAAAAAATCTAGGCCAGATGGAAGGAGCGGGTGGTGTGGGGTTTTCTCATTTGCCTAGTTTGGAAGCTTGGGTAATGTTACTGCATTAATACACTATAATTAATTGGAATTTAATATAATTTTTGTCAAGCTTTTAAAAAAAATCATAACTTTTATATTCTTCTTGTGAGCAATCTGGAATTTTAGGAGAAAGGCAGGATATAAAGAAAAAAGAAAGAGGGAGGGAGGAAGGAAGGAAGGAAGGAAGGAAGGAAGGAAAGAAAGAAAGAATATTTGAATATTGGTAAGTGAAGGGATGGGATTGGTGTCTTTTTGTAAGAATCAGAATATTTAATGTTACCAGAATAATTTAGAAGAAAACAAGTTGCAGTGGCCCTTCCCTGCAAAAGTCATGTCAGAAGAAGTCCAAGTTGACTGAATGATCAGATGCCAAGTTACTGCTCTGGGGAGCATTTCACAGAGAACAACTATAAGTATTACGTGAACTGAGAAGTACACCAGCTGTTAATCTCCTCATCCCTTGGGGAATCTCAATGTTACTGTATGAAATCATTTGGAGTCCCTCTGCAATTTGCTGTGATAACAGTAAGGTCAATAAATGCCCTGCAAATAGAAAAACAAGTACTTCACCAGACTAGAAACTGTAAGAGAAACAATACTTGGCTTACATAATTTTTACTTAGTGCCTTCCCCTTAAGAGCTCGGTGAATAAACACGAAGGGTTAAGTCTGGCTTTGATCAGTCACTGCAGAACAGGATATAAAAATTATTTAGGGCAAATTGGAAAAAAGCAATGAAGAGCAAATTCAGTTAGCCTTAAGGCTTCACGCATTCTGGGTGGGATTTGTTTGCAAAGATGTTCACATTTATCAAAACACCCAACCATTTTGAATACAGAGCATCTCTTTCTGGAGTGTTATAAATCATTAAATAAGGACTACATTTTATCAGTGACAGTGAAGGACAGAAGAAATATATGGGATATTTTCCAAAGGGGCAGGGGAATCCTCCTCCTTTTGTAAAAATAAATAAAATTCAGAAGATTTTCAATAACAAATTCTGTTCCGTTTATTACAGTCCCCTTCAGCTTTTTGTTACCTTTCCCAGCTGCTTTCCGTGCCCACCCTAATCCTATTGGATAAACAGAAAGCATAAACAGAAAGAAGAAATGCATGTTTTTAATTTATTCTTCATGTTCAGCCTTAGACTTGGCCATTCTATTTTTTTAATGCTTATTTATTTTTAACAAGGTTTGAGAAAAACCTAACAAAATCAGTAGTTTTTAAATTATGAGAAGCTATTTAACTAACAAGGAAGTGTATGCATCAAACCATGACATAATGCAGAAAGTACATTAATAGAAAGCAGCAAATGGGTTAAGAAGGCTTGGTGCTTTGACAGTCTATGTGCAAAGCAAATATGTACAGTAGTTCAAAGTAAAGTTTAAAGACTGAGCAACCATACTGTTCAAACCACCATTTCACTGATCCAGCCAAACATGGGGAGCAATGAAACATAAACCCTATTCAGGTGTTTCAGATTGGGATTACCCGAATGCATACAGGAGAAAGAACAGGTTAGTTTGCCACTTCCTCCTTCTCATGTAGGGAGTAGCAATCTAAACATGAGAACAGGGGCCAAAAAGTGGGGTCTGCATGCCATGTGTGACTCCCAGGGCCATTTTTGTGAACTGTTTGGTGTCAAAATAATTTTTTGCAAAATATTTTTTTGCTCTCAAGTTCCCAAAATGATCTGGTGTGTGTGGAGAACATCTCCCATGTTTGGAGCCCAAAAATTAAATTGAAAATTTGCAAAACTTATACACACACCACCACCAAAATGTTCTCTAGAGGCTCAGGAAGGCCCCAAAACACAAAAAGGAATTGAATTAAAAATTGATTTATTTTTTTGTGGGACACACCTGCACACATGCTGCACCTATTCCTAGGTAACCCTATTCAAGTATTATGGATAATGTTAACCAGAATGCATGAGGGAGTGAAACATACTTTTTTCATCCCTTCCCTCACTGCTCCCCACATAGTTTAGATCCTGGGTCTCCAAATGTTTGAAGAGAGTTTACTGCATGGGAGGGCAACTGTGAAAGATTAGGGGAACACAATACCTCCCCCCCCCCCATTTGTTTTACGTTAAGAATGAAATAATTAAGGCAGGATAACCCTATGAAATTAATGGAGTCATCATAAGATGACAAGCAGCTTGAAGGCACATACACACACAAGAAAAGGTCATAGCAGATATTTGAATTCGGTTGCCTAGAGTTGATCCAGACTCATAGACATATAGCAGTAGCATTACTAAATCACACCACAGGTTGTGATGGCTAATGTGCTGGGACTCTTTCACACTAAACAAAATACTTGAAGGGATGTCACATTGAGGAGGGAGCAAGCTTGTTTTCTGCTGCTCCAGAGAACAGGACCCAGAACAATGGATGCAAGCTCCAGGAAAAGAGATTCCACCTCAACATTAGGAGGAACTTCCTGACAATAAGGGCTGTTCGACAATGTAACACACTCCCTTGGAGAGTGGTGGAATCTCCTTCCTTGGAGGTCTTTAAGCAGAGGCTGGATGATCATCTGTCGGGGACGCTTTGATGGAGAGTTCCTGCATGGCAGGGGGTTGGATTGGATAGCCCTTGTGGTTTCTTCCAACTCTGTGATTCTATGATTCTATACTTCCACCATCCTAATGCTTTCACTCAGACAAGCTGTAGCAAACCTTAGCTTTAGTGTTATGCAAAATCTTATTTAAAAAGCTGTTTAATTTGTCCTAATCATATGTGGAACTGTTCACCAGAAGATACAGTAGAGAGTTGGCACAGACTTAGATTTTTCCTACAATAGTCATGCTGGTTTGGTCCAACATCAGTGTCACATCCAGTTTTCAAATGTATCCAGTCACAATCATTTGTTTATACCCAAACGTCTGATGTGCCAATTTTAAATACCAAAGATTTACAGGGACAGATATAATTTTGGAACCACCAGCAGCTATCTTCATCATAATTTTCAGAAAGAGAGAATTGTTAACCTTTCTAGCAAGCAAAATCCTGCATGGAATAAAATAACAATTAGAAATGCCCTTGTTTTTCTAGTTACCAAACAACATCAGAGAGCCTGTCAGATTTTTTTAGGCATATTGGGAAAATCCTTTTATGTACTGAATAAGCTCCATTTCTCCTCATATCACATTATAATGAAACGTTTTTTTTAAAAAGCCAAGAAGCCATATAAGTAATAACAGATGGTGCAGCAGAAGCATTCAAAAGGAAAACCTATTTAATTTACAAAAAGATTTGCACTAGCAGTTATTCAAAGGCAGAATTAGAGGAATACATACAGCTAACTATGAAATATAATTCAAAACCAAGGCAGGCAGGGCAGGGGGGACTGAAACTCTTGTTTTCCATGGTACAACTGCTTACTTAAATCATAATCATAAATAACCTTTTAGGTACATAGTAAGGGAACACCAGTATACTGCAGAGCACCTGATATGTGTGCCATCTCCAAAGGGTCCCTGTTGCTTGTGACTGGGTCACCCATTACTTCCACTGCAACATTATCCCTAAGCTTCATGCTTTATTTTCTCCCAAAAGAGCAAAGTGATAGTCATTCACTTAATATGGATGAAATTGGTCTATTTTGCGATACCCCTAAATTTGGTGCTGAACTCTGCTGATCTGAAATTTTAGGCGGGAAAAAAACCTCAGGTTTCCCCATTTAACTAAGGCACACCTTGGTTAACAAAGTTTTTGTGTGTGCCCATCCCTAACTTTTTCTGTCTTGTCCTCTGCCTAGTTGGAAGTTTTCTAGCAGCATCAGCATGAAGGCTGGAGAAACAGACTTTTGGTTTCAGCTAATAAACAGTGCAATAAAGCCTAAGCTGGGAAAGAATCTACTCTCGCTAATTCTACTGTAGCTGTGTGTGCCTGCTTACAACAGGCAATGTAAACAACAGCTGCGTCGACAATTCTTTATTGAACATGCTTAAACCACAAAACGAAGAGAAATGGGAAAAACAGATAAGTGTTGCTTCATCAGCTAGGCACAGCAAAGCGTACATCTGGACATTTTGCCACTGAACCAGAAATCATAATACAAGTGGTGGCTGGTGAAAGGGAAAAGAAACTATCCCTGGATATATTTTGGAAGACTTCTAGATGGTTCAAAATGTTTTTATCTGCTTATGAAAGACTTAACTGATCTAATTGTTTCATTTCACATGTGCATATTGTTAATTTGAATTTAACTGAAACATGTTGAACTGCTCTTATTTTTATGTTGCAGGAACTTAACCCTATGCTTTCCATTTTATTTCTGCATATAGTACCAAATGTTCTCTTAAAGACATAATGCTCAGAAACACAACTATTTCATCAACTGAGGTATACCTGTACTTTGTCCAACTTCCACATAGTTTAAGGCCAGTCAATGAAATGCATCAGTCACTATTTACATTGCCCTAACATGGGTCTTGTTTCTTAGCAAAGCCAAGAAGAATATTCTGATCTCCAGATTTGTAGTCCAATGCTAAAGCCACTACACTGCGCTGGGTTTTGAGAATGAAGTAACTGGTGTCAAAAACTAGCTATTGATGTGAAAGACATGCTTACTCCTATATGTCAGGGTGACCAGATGTCCTAAATGCAAAGGAGGATAAGAGATTGGAAAATGTAGGGCATTACAAAAGAAAAGCTTTTAAAACTCATAGGAGTTTATCACACAACGGGAATTGGAAGTATAATCCAATGGCAATCTGAATGCAATCATGGGGTTTCACATTATTGCATGAAAGTTGATCACATGCATTTTTGGGCAAAGGAAAGTCCTTCCGAACGCAATCATGGGGTTTCACGTTATTATGTGAGAAACTATCACACACAATTTTGGGCACTGGGAGGCAATTTTGGGCAGTTCCGAACTCAATGCAGCATCAATGCGCAATCACGTAAATTCGCTGAACTAGCGAATTCACTCAATTCTGAACTGGCCCCACTTTCATTTCTTTCGAAACTGAGAGAAATTCCTCCCGTGTGATAACATCCATATAAATGTAAATCCATGCTTCTTAATCATGCTCAAAATGGAGGACATTTTAGAATTCCTCCTGGACAGAAGGTTGACATTTAGAACATGTGCTGGAAAAGGAGGACATCTGGTCATCCTATCCTATGTGCAATACGTGAAATATGTTTACCAAAGTTCTCCCACAAACCTGTCCAAGATCAGTAAACATTCCTTATTTGGGAATGTTTGGAAGACTCTGGGGAAACTGTAATACTTCAACTTCTAGTACTCTTACTATGTCATTCTCATCTTTAAAATAAAAATAAGAAGTCAGTGTTGCTTCTCATGGTGCATAAAGAAATTTACTTAATTACAGTGCAAAGAAAAGGGTTTTTTTTAAAAAGTGCGCCAGCATGAAAAATGTGAATTCTTCCTTTGTTATTCTGCTAACAAGCTATACTCCTACACACACTTACAAAGCAAAAGCTTGTACAGTCTACAGTGTAAGAAGCCAAATGATTATTTAATTTGCGCTTTCAGAAGACAATAGTTAAGTTTACCATATCATGCATTTTATTCAGTTGGCAGCATTCCTGAAGATTGTGAGCACATGGCTCCAGCTCATAATGGACACCTGATCCAGTGCAACGTAAAAATTAAAGGCCCTGGACATATTGCTTGCTTCTATCAAATGTGCCATGGAAACAGGCAGGTCTCAATAAAACCACACTGATGTGACAAAATATGGGTTGAAGCCAGACTTTGACTCAGATACTAACACAGTATAGAACTTTCTAGGAGGCACATCAGAATTATTTGATTTGTCAGATAAACAGGAACAGCTGACAGGCAAGTAGGGAGTTGAATTGGAAAAAGGTTTGGGCTTGACTTCATAGACTCAGAATCATATGGTTGGAAGGGAACACAAAGGCCATCTGAGGCTTAAACCCTGGTATATCCAGGTAAAAGGGACTCAGAAGTGCTGGGGAAAATTCAGAGTCTCTAACTATCAAATATTTTACTTTCTTTTTTGGTATGTTTTCTATGTTGATTTTGGATTGGAGATATTTTAAGAATAAACCAGGTATTTTGAAGGGGAAACATTTTCTCTTGCCCTCACTCTGATCTGCCCAGTTCTGTCTTCTGATTCACACACAAAAACCAAACACATCAGGCTCCAAACTTCCTCTGGTTCTACCCACACACCAGGAATTTTTATAATTATCATGGCAGTAGTAAAAATAGGCAACCTCTATCCGAGGATTTTGAGACACCCTTAATTGATACCATGGGCTAGATAGGCCAACCTGAAATGTACATCCATCTCTACCTTTGATTGGCAGCATTTTGTCTAATTCATACATTTCCCTTCACAATCACAATCGGGGGGTACTTGTCACATCTGAGAAACAGAGAAATTATTTTAAAAGCAAAATCAACCAGATACAAGTGTAAGATACCAAGGTCTTCCACCCTCAAAGAAAAGGGAAATACTATAAATAAAGTTATGACTCAATGGCTTTTATATATTGCGTGCTTTTTTGCAGACCTGAAGCCCATAGGAGGCATTCATCAAGGCAGCGTTGCACTACTCTACCTGCTTTGACTTTGATAAAACCAAACTAATCCAACACCTTTCTTAATTCATCGGATTGTTCATCATCAAAGAATGAGAACAAACTACATTATATGAAAAGTGATCGATATTTCAGTGTATTCCCTCATTTTTCTGATGCGAGCCTTGATCCAACTGCCAGTCTAGGATTTATTGTTTGGTAACAATATAAAAACAACAATAAATAACACTTTTGGGTTTATTGTTTGCGAGTGAATTTCCAAGCATTATCATGATTAAAAGTAATGCAATTAATGCTGAGCAATGTTGGTTTGCTTTTGCACCTACATGCATTAGAAATACTGCCTTTGTTTACAGTCCCCCTTAGACAGCAATTCTATACAAAGTTATAAGTCAATAACTCTGAATTAATTCAGTGGGGCTTCCTTATGAGTGGACATGTACAGGTGTCTGCTGGTAACACAGCACAACTGTTAGTCATTGATTACAAAATGATAGTATCATATAGAACTAAATTTCTACTCTGAAATAGAACAGATCCATTAATTCAATAGGGCTCGCATAAGAGTTGATTTACCAAATTCTTATTATTCATTGGATATATTTTAGTTAGCACTAACAATTAGATTCAGCCCACAGAGAGATTTGGAGTCTAATGTTATGTGGTTATTAAGGCTTCTAGTCCATTCCTACATAAACGATGAGACTCTGTCTGACTGCCACGTTTGAAATTTAATCTCAGCATAATGAACAAAAATATTAAATTAATCTTCAATTGGCATTTTTTTAAAGTGGGTATTTCAATAAGGTCTTGCGATTACTGAAAAATAGCTAACAAGTCAGGTATGATGTTAATTTTTAGATGCATTTCTCAATTCTGCAGCATTTCTGAATCAAAACATGGCAATTTAAGAGGAAACAGAATTATTAGTCACATAATCCATGCCAAATGTACATGCCAGTCAAAGTATGTGTCTAATATCTCCTATTAATGTGTAAATAGCTGCAGCTGATAATACTACAAGTTATATGCAAAGTGAATATGAGAATAATGGAATAATTGATCCTCTTACTGTTGTATTTGAATCCAAGTCTAATTTGCACACATCCTTATGAAATAACCCGGTGAACATGTAATGAAAACCAACAGCAGCTCATACTTGGGAATATGAAATACAGCATATTATACCTTCATCAATCATCTTGCAAGCGAAATTAGAACTAAATCACAAATCTCCTACTATTAACAATGGGGTGCCAGAATTAAAAGATCACTATTTGCTCCATAATTCAAAGAATGAAATATTTTACTTACAAGGTTTCTTAAGCAAATTGATCATTCTGAACAACTGCGGATGAGAGAGAAAGAGAGAAGTACTTTCCTCCTTTGATCCTCTTCAAAGAAATAACTCTATCTATGTGATCACTGATGGAAAAATTTTTACCCCCAAATCGCTTAAAGGAATATTTTAAAGCAAATGAAGTTTGTGTGGGCACAGCCTGGTGGATCAAGCTGAAAATACATGGGCTATATTTGGATTTCAGGGAAAAAAAGGAACACCCACAGACATCTTTGGAAAGTAAAGAAGCCTCTAGCAGGAATTGTTCGTTCTCAGTTGAAGTAAGTAAGATTGTGTTTGAGTAAGGCCAGGGAGGTGGAAGAGCACTTAACAAAATACATAAGCCCCAACCTTTCACTCTCCTCTCATATTTAGTGATGGTAGGACTCTTTACAGCCTTCTAAAAGCATCAGATAAAGGGCTTGTGAAGAAGTACTTTTCACACCAATGTTTGCCTTGAGAACCAGTCCAGGCTTTTGGACAATTTGTGATAATGGTCATAGGTCCCCCTCTCCCACTTTTCTTCTGTCTTTGGACCTGGGAAATTTCTGAGCTACCAGCCCATTTTTGCCAGAAGAGGTAGCCCTCAGCTGTAAATCTATTTTTGTGGATATTGTTGGGCATCTTGTCTGTAAGAACAAATCAAACTCTAACTACAGTAGACTCACTGAACCAGTGGGATTTATTTACCATATATACTCGACTAAAGGTGAACCTCATGTATAAGTTGAGAGAAGGTTTGGGGGACAAAATTATGGATTTTGATATGACCTGTGCATAACAAGCAAATTATCTGGACCCATTTCGAAACAGTTTCAGGGAGGGATATGGAGTTGAGACTGCCATGGTTGCCTTAATCAATGATCTTCGTCTGTGCATCGACAGGGGAAGTGTGACTATGTTGGTGATCTTGGACATCTCAGCTTCCTTCAATACCATTGACCATGGCAACCTTCTGGGATGCCTGAGGGAGTTAGGTATCGGGGGCACTGCACTGCAGTGGTTCAGGTCCTACCTGCCACAACTGCTTAACAGCCAATGGTCTGTCTAAGGTTTCCAGATGGTGATGCTTGGGGACAGTTATTCAACCCAGAGGGAGCTCAAATCGGGTGTCTCTCAAGAAGCGATTCTGTCCCCAATGCTGTTCAACATTTACGTGAAGTCACTGGGTGAGATCTCCCTACATAATATGCCCCACACACTCAGAACATCAGGGAAGCACCTACTAGAACTTCAAACAACTACCGGTAGACTAGTAGCTACCTTGGAAAAAAACTTTTACAGCTGTTGCTCCGAAACTGTGGAACAGCCTCCCGGAAGAGATCCATCTTATTGCCTCTTTGGATGCTTTCAGGAAGGCAATTAAGATGGATCTCTTCCAGGGGGCATACCCATCTGATCTGATAGGATACTGCTCCACTCCTATGACTATGATGGTTTTATTGTCTTGTAATAAATGATAGAGTTGTTTTTATATATCATATTGCTGCCATTTTTATTATTGCTTTTATTGATGTATTTTTAGGTTGTAATCCCACCTTGATCCAACTGGGAGAGGTGGGAAATATAAATTAACTATTATTATTATTATTATTATTATTATTATTATTATTATCAAGGGTAAAACTTAGGAGCATATAACAAAGGCAAAGCAAAGCAATGAAGATTTCCATACATGGCTGCATTGCTGCTAAAACGTCCCCCAAACGTCCCTAAAAAGGGAAGGAAGCGACTGTGTCTGAACGCCAAGCACGCTTCCTCAATTGCCATTGAAATATGGCTCCCTATAGCATTCCTGAATCATGAGAAGGGGAGCAGATTTCCTACGAATGCAAACTTTGCATTCAGAGGAATTCTGCTCCCCAGGAAAGATTGAGGGATGCAAAGGAGGGGCTACGTTTCCATGACAATTGAGGAAGTCCCCCTGGCGCTCAGACACTGGTGCTTCCTCCACCTTTTAGGGACTTTGGGGGGACATTTTAGCAGTGATGCAGCCAGATATGAAAATCTTCAATGTCAAAAAACTTACAAAATTCTAGCAGGCATGACTGTTTGTTCTCACCCTAAAGGCTGAATGGATGCTAATGACACTCAGCTGTATCTTTCCACCCCTGACCTTTCTCTGGGGCTTGAACAGCAAGTTTCATCTTGTCTGGCTGCCATCTCTCAGTGGACGCGGCATCAGCGCTTGAAGCTCAACATGTCTAAGACAGAGCTTCTCGTCTTCCCACCTAAACCCACTCTGCAATACTCCTTTTCTGTTTCTGTTGATGGCACTTCTATTCATCCGGTTCAGCAAGCCCGCAGTCCTGGTTTCATCTTTGATTCCTCTCCGTCATTTATCCCCCAGATTCAGGCCACCGCCAAGACCTGTAGATTCTCTCTCTACAACATTGCTAAAATCTGTCCATTCCTCTCAGCCTCCACTGCCAAGACTCTGGTCCATGCCCTGGTGGTCTCGCGACTAGATTATTGTAAGCTTCTTCTGACAGGACTTCCTCTCTCTCACCTCCATCCTTTAATCTCTGTCCAGAACTCAGCTGCACGTATTATCACATCCGCTCGCCGCTTTGACCATGTTTCTCCCCTCTTATCCTCCCTTCACTGGCTCCCCTTCCCCTTCTGTAATGCTGTAATGCTTAAGAGGTGATATGATCGCCCTCTTTAAATACTTGAAGGGATGTCACATTGAGGAGGGAGCAAGCTTGTTTTCTGCTGCTCCAGAGAACAGGACTCGGAACAATGGATGCAAACTGCAGGAAAAAAGATTCCACCTCAACATTAGGAGGAACTTCCTGACAGTAAGAGCTGTTCGACAGTGGAACACACTCCCTCGGAGGGTGGTGGAGTCTCCTTCCTTGGAGGTTTTTAAGCAGAGGCTGGATGGCCATCTGTCGGGTATGCTTTGATTGGGAGTTCCTGCACGGCAGGGGGTTGGACTGGATGGCCCTTGTGGTCTCTTCCAACTCTAAATTTCTATGATTCTATGATTCTATGATTCTGCATCCAGTACAAGCTTTTGTTGTTGACTTTCAAAGCCCCCCACGGACTGGCCCCTCCTTACTTGTCTGAACTTCTTTCTCCTCACACTCCTTCTCGTACCCTCTGCTCTGGTAGTCGAGGTCTCCTGTCCCAGCCGAGGATTTCCATTGCCCCGTCCGGGATTCGTCCCTTCTCACTTGCTGCCCCTCGGTCCTGGGACCTTCTTCCCCCACATGTGCACCTCATCACTTCTCTAACCAGATTCAAAATTAAGTTAAAGACTATATTGTTTAGGGAAGCGTGCCCTCCCTCCAATCCATCTGCCTTGGTCCAGGCCCCAGAGAGAGAGAAGAACCACTGGACCTCATCACCTTCCCCTTTTCCTTTTGTGTTGTCTCTTTTAGACTGTAAGCCTGAGGGCAGGGATCCATCTAATTATAAGATTGTATGTACAACACTGTGTAAATTTACAGCATTATATAATAATAATAATAATAATAATAATAATAATATGTTGTCTCTTACAGACTCAGCATGAATGAGAGTCTTTCTCATGGAGGCTCTCCAAGATTACTTACTGAAAGCCAGCTGAAATATATTCTCTTTCTTAAATTCAAATCAGAAGACTTTTTCTTGGCCTAAATATCAGATATTTTGGTCTCAGATGCCCACCTGGAAGGAACATGCAACTAATTCAGATAAACTTATTAAACATCCCTTAGCTACTTTTCAGTAGCCTTCCAGATGTAGTTAGATTGAAACCCTCCAGATGTGTTTGCATTGTGAGTCCATCAGCCTTAGCTGATGCAAGTAATGGTGAGATAGCATAACTGATGGTAGTTGGTTTTAATTCTGTCATTATTTAATGTTGTTTTAACCTTGAATTTATACAAGTCGAGCTATGTGTGTTTTGATGGTATTCTTTTTGTAAGCTGCCTTGAGGCCCAGCCTGGGAGAAAGGAGGGATATATATATATAAAGTGATGGATGGATGGTGAGAGATTATGGGCATTTCAGTACAACAATATTGGAAGGGCTATGCATTCCTGGCCCAGATCACATCATGCTCTGCACCATACAGAGCCTCTGGTTGGTAAGAAAATGTGTCTACACTGCAGAATCAATGCAGTATGATACCACTTTAACTGCCATGACACAATGCAATGGAATTCTGGGATTTGTAGTTTTGTGAGATATTTCCCATTCTCTGTCAGAGAGCTCCGGTGCCAAAACAAACTACAAATCCCAGGATTCCAAAGGATGAAGCCATGGCAGTTAAAGTGGTGTAAAGACATGGACAAGGGAAAGTGACTGTGCAAGGAACTCTCAAAGAAGTATCAGCAATATTGACACACATTTGACATTTTCTGTCAGGTTGTTTCAACAGTTCAAGTTGGCTTCTGTTTTTCATACTTTCTCTGTTTGGATTCAAGGTGAACAATAGCCTCTGGGACCCCTAAGAGCTTCTAAGCATAAATCTTTTATTTTTGCTTTACAGGACAGTATATTCCATGTATCTCTCTCATTTGAAAATGCATTACATTCAGGCTTAAGGCACTGAAGAGTACTGCTGCACACCACTAAGGGAGTTTGAATTTAGAGCATCCGTATACCTTGAACTCAGGGTAACATGCCTGTTCAGCAAATGCACACCCAACTTATGGAAAAGAAACAGCTGACCAAGTTCATTCCAGATGTCTGTCAGTGCAGATTAATGTTAGCAATGTGTAAAGCAACGAAGATTAGGAAAAGACTGCAAAAAATATCACCCCATTAGAAACAAACAGAAGCATCCGGATGCCCAGCGGTATCAAGAAGAGTCGTGGAATGTGTTGTCTATGCAAGGAACACCATCTGGAACAAACAGCGCTGGCGAGTTCCAGCCCGCCCTTCTCAAACAGAGGCTTCTCTAACTTAGCTACTGTTCAGTTTCCAGGTACAATTCAAAGTACCAGTTTTGCCTTATAAAGCACTATATGACTTAGTCCTGGGTTTTCTGAAAGACCTTGGGCAAATCCACACTCACCATAAAATCCTTGTAGACCCTGTTTCTTCCAGATTCACAGTGACCTTGGGTTTGTCTTCACTATTACTAAGGACACTGAGGCAAAGAATGGCAAATTTGGTGTAAGCCGCCACACAGAGTGGCATCTCTGCCCCAGGTGTCACCCAGTGTGTGGGGTAGGACCTTGGGGCAGGGGTTGGGGCCCCAGTCAGGGGACAGGGTTTCCAAAGGCTTCAGACAAAAGAGTGTGGTCACCCCTTCACCACTGCTACTGCAGCTTTGGCTCTGTTCTATTCAGAAGTAGAGCGACACTGCAGAAGAGGCTGCCGTTGCCATTGCAATGCCATGAGGGCCCAACCACAGTGGGAGGAGGATCCAATTGGGTGTCACCTTTCTTCTGGGGTGCGACGTGGACCACACCACTTGCACCCCCCCCCAATGAACCATTGGCCACACGTTTCTCCATTCCAAGGTTGCTTCATAGTAAAATGGCAATGCATAAGCCAGTTTTCCCAAATCATTTTGGGCCCCATATCCGTGCTTATTCTGCTCAATTCCCTCCACCCCTGGTCCAGGACACTCCTTGCCTCCTTTTTTAAACCACAGTAGGACTGGCCTCCAACTATCACTACAGCTAAGCAGTTAATCAGAGGTGCACAGATACAGGTATAAATATCTCCCAAGCAGATATACTGATACCCAGTTGTGTGCAAACATGCAGCACCCTTTTAAAAATGGCAAACCAGCCACTTGAATTCCCACCTCTTGAGAATTGGTATTTTCTGGGGAGTGTGGAACAATCATGTAACTACCATTCCCTGTCTGTTCTGCTCCACAAGTTCCACCCTCCACCATCAGTGCGGCCACATGTCCGCTCACCTGGCTTTTCCTGGCAAATCCGGAGAAATCTGGGATTATTTTTTTTCCGTGGATTAAAGCCCCAGACACCTCAAAACTCCACATGTACCACAAATAGGTTAGAACATCATGCGATTGGCTCTCCATCAATTTTAAATGCCTTTTAAAAGGTGTAGACAACCCTATTATCTTCCTACATGAATCCACAGAGTTTTAAGGTCCCCAGGAAAGGGTTTTCTCAGCCTCGCCACTGTTACAGGTGAAATCTTGTGAGAAGGCCTTCTTGGTAGCTGTTCCCAGCTTGAAAAATGCCTTCTTATGTCAGAGTGGATTGGCCGCTTCCCTGTTCTCTTTCTGCTAGCAAGCAAAAATGTTTTGCTTTAGACAGACCATTGGCTGTTAAGCAGTTGTGGCAGAAAGTTCTTTTAATTGGGTAGGAGTACACTTTTATCTCCATTTCTATGGAGTTTATCACACAAAGTGAATTGGAAGTATAATTCAATGGCAGTCTGAATGCAATCACGGGGTTTCACATGATTGCATGAAAGCTGATCACACGCATTTTTGGTAAAAGGGAAGTCCTTCCGAACGCAATCATGGGGTTTCGCGTGATTGCGTGAGAAACTATCACACACAATTTCAGGCACTGGGAGGCAATTTCAGGCAGTTCTGAACACAATGCAGTGTCAATACGCAATCACATAAATTCGCTGAACTAGCAAATTTACTCAATTCTGAACTGGCTTCACTTCCATTTCTTTTGAAATTGAGATAAATTCTTCCCGTGTGATAAACTCTTTGGTTTTAAATTTTTCTAGGCTGTTTAAAATTAGTGTTTCTTCATTTTTAGTTCTTGTTCCACAATTTTTTTTTAGCTTTTAAAAAATCTATGCTGTAAACTGTCCTGAATTGAATATTGAGAGAACTGTGAGACACATAAATGAAATAAAATAATAAATAAGCATTAATTTCAACTATCTTCAATCCATCTTTGCTACTGCTTTGCCAAGTAATAGAAAAGTAATAGGAAAGATTAAAGATTCCACTTGATCTGGGACTTGGTCGAGTGAACCGTTCAATTATCTGTGGCAGTTTACTGACCTTGTCATATGCCAGCATCAACCACGGGAATGAATAAAATCTTCCCTCAAATAGAAATAGAGATATTGTAAATTTGCTTATTAGACTACAGTAATGCACTCTAATATTCACAAATGAACCTATCTTTCATGCTAGCATGAGGCTGCATGCTACTGCAAGGCAAGAGGCTATGCTGATGGCAGCAGTGTGGCTGGTACGGTCTCATATCAGACAGGCTTTTGCTGAGGAACCAAACTAGCCAGATTCAACGTGCCAAACTATCCTGGGAAAGCGGCCAGGAAGGCCGATAGCAATGTACAGCACTAAACAATGTTCAAAACTTGATGCAGGTCAGCAAAGCAAGCAAGAGTCCAAGAGCACAAACCAAGAGTTGTCAGAGATCCAAAGTCCAAGATTCCAGAGACATGTAGGCAAATCCAAGATCAAGAAGCCCAGGGAGACAAGGCAACCAGCAATCCGCGAAGCAGGGTTTCCAGCCAGGAAAATAAGGGAGGTCAGGATCAAGCATGCTTTCGCAAGGAAGCCCAGATAATCTCTGACACCGAGGCTGGCATCCTGCACATGTATAAATTCCCCAGCTGGTGTTGATTACCTTAGTGTTTTTCATAAAGCCTCCTTGAACGCTGGAAGCCCTCCCTTTCTGCTTGTCACTGGCTGAAGGCAAGTATTATCCCTTGTCCTCATCCATGTCTGAAGGTTCTGCTGCCAAAAGGCTTGGCTGCTGAGTCTCCTGCAAGGCCACAGGCTCTGCTGAATCTGGCAGAGCAACACTAGGGACAGGCTCAGGCTCAGGTGCCAGTGGAGACTCTGGCTTAACTTCCTCATCCTCAGAGTCCTCAGCCTGGCTGGGCATGACACAAACAACTATTGGACAGCAACAATAGTGGAGGGTAACACTGGCTGAGGATCTCTCAGAGACAACAGCAGTGGCACTGTAGTTTATGCTTGTTAATACTCTACAGAGGAAGGCATCAGTAAACCTCCTTTTCAAGATCCTTTACCATGAAAAGCCTACAATGGGACAATCCAAATGAAACAAGAGATAGTACCGAAAGGTGATACTCCCAGTTTGGATAGCACTCAATGAGGTGATTGAATTTTCTGAGGCAAACAGTTTATTCACTACAACCACATTCTTCCAGTAACCCAAGAAGTGACTATATACACGGACATCGCTTGATGGCCAATATAGAAATCAAATAGACTACATAATTGGAAGAAGAAGATGAAGAAGCTCAATTCTGTCTATAAAAACAAGACCAGGAGCCAATTGTGGAAGAGATCATAAACTACTAATACAACAAATTAAAATAAATTTAACAAAGAACACTAAATCAACTATCATTCTGAAATACAAACTGAAGAGCATCCCTGTAGAATATATATAGAGTGTGAAAAATAGATGTCCACTATTAAGCGTAATTGACAAGGAGCCAGAACACTGGACTGAAGCCAGGGGCATTGTCAGGGAACTGTGTACCCAAAAATAAAGTGAACACTCAGTGAACGACAAGTGAAACTCTTCAAGCAGTTAATGGGAAGAAAAAGTAAAAGCAACAGAAATAGAGTTAGGGAAAAGGTGGGAGCTGCTCCCAGGAGTGAGTATAAACTGAGGGACAGAGAAGTGTATGGAGTTAGTTAAGAGAGTTTTATTTTACTGTATTCAACCTGATTTGTAAATAAAGTCTTTTAGTTTGTTGAACAAACAGTTGTCTGAAGTGTTAAAGAAATTCCACTCAGCTCTACTACTTGTGCATTTCTCTAAGGTCTGAATGTGAAAGTCAGCACCGAGGTTCAAATACACTCAATTGGCAGTCAGGACTGTGGTTATCCCCCCAATTCAGATATTAAAATGGAAACTTACTGATAGTTTATTGTAGTATATTATGTTGTGAGATATTTTTGATTTGCTGGTTTGGATATTATTTCATTTGTTTGGTATATTATATAATAATAATAATAATAATAATAATAATAATAATATAAAAAATATTTATTTATATCCCGCCCCTCTGGGTGAGCAATCATTCTCATTAGCTGCTGTGGGCTTCTTTTAAAAAAGGAAAGTTTCTAAATATGACAATAACAATGAAAAATGAACAATTATGCATCTCCCTTATACTAATCATTTCCAGATTTCCAGGTCCAGTTTTGTTATGACACACTGTAAAGTAGACATTTCAGGCAGCATATTCTGGGGAAAGTGCCCTTCTTCACCAATCTGCATATCTATTATCATGTCATTTTAAAAAAGAAACATGTAATATTGATTATTATTTTTTGCTTTATTGTTGTTGTTATCCACCCTTGAGTCGATCTCAACCCATGGCAACCCTACAGATACCCAAATAGCACAGATTACATGAGAATCCCCATGAGAGATGATCTTCTAGTTTCCTCAATATGGCTATTCACATTTCTTTAAATAATCTGGAAGCATCAATCTGGCAAAAAGGGAGAATCTTCTGTAGAGACATTCCCAAAGGTAAACTGCTTCGCACACCATCTGATGCTGATGAACCTACATAATCCAAGTCAGCGGTAAACAAAGCACACCATACTAAAGAAAGTCCAAAATTCATGTTATAATAACATTATAAGCCCAGCCAATGTACAGCAAACTCAGCTGGAACCAACTTCAAGTATTCTAAGGGGTAATCTACACATAAGCAAATTATGCTGTGGGTTTTTGCACATCCACATTGATGCTTAATTGTTTTCACTTTCCTATGCAAATTTGCATCTATTGGCCCTCCCACCACTGAAAATGTGTTGCCATGTGAATTTATGCAAAGCTAGTGGACCGCCACACATCCGGTAATGTGGACACTCTGATAAAAAACATGAATCCCTTTCCGGCAGAGTTTTTGATGTTTTTCACCCCCTGCAAAAAGGGCAAATTCCTTTGAATCACATGCAGCCAGAACACATTCTATTCCAATTCTATAAGGAGTATTTTAGTCATGTAGACAAATGCTAATGACCTATCAAATCTTGGAGGGGTGCCAAGTAATGTGCCTATATACCTAAATTGTGAGAGGGAGAGGGATTCAACCCCAACTCCAAATCTAGTGTTCCAATCAGCTCTAAAGATTTTTGAGAAAATGACAAAGAACAGGATGAATTTAGCCCACCCCATCCTAACTTCTTAAAATTGGAATACAGTTTAGTCCCCCTTTCTTCCAATGTTACATAGAAAGAGCAGGAAGGATGGGAATCTGATACCCACCGCTTCACCTTGCAAGACAGGAAGGATCACATCCTCACAACAATCTTGTGAGGGATAGTTTTAACTGGCTCAAGATATCTTACAGAGAAGATATCAAATCTGATATCTTACATACACTGGGCAGAGGGCATGGAGGAAATGCAGAATTCATGCTGATCCTTGCTCTGAAAAAGCTGTATAATGCTTGGCAGGCTAAATAAAGGTATTTTTTTTTCCTTTCAAAATGCATATTAGTATGAAACAGGTATTAGGCCACCCGGTACAAAATGTGAGCAAGCTTTTGAAATCTCCAGATCATTTCATCAGGTAGGATGCAAGGTAATCTAAGAAAGCTGTACCATTTATGGCAGAGTATTTTTTTTTGATAAAGGTAGTTTTTAGAAGTATCAAGGTGAGTCCTAACACAGATAGACTTTCAAGACTAGCTATTCTTTCAGCAGAGAATAAAGAGCAGGATATTCCAAACACCGCTGACCCAGTTGCTCATCTCAAAGCAAGAAATCCTTCCAAAACTCAGTTTGAGCAGAAAAATTTGAGACGTTCATCACTGTTCTGACAGTAAGTAGTCAGATATCAGTGTGTATTCAAACTAAATTGGGAGCAAGGCCAAAAAAGGCTTTTTTTGTGCCCAGAAGAACTGTGGCTGTTTCTTTTGGTTGAACTAAAGCCAAAAGCAGGAGGCCAAAAATTCCAGCCAGCTTGATCTCACAGCCTTTAAGTGAGGCTTTAAGTGAGTATATGAGGCTTCAGGGAAACATTTCAACTGTAGAAAAGCTGTGAAACCACCAGCTGATGGTGTCACTATCTCAGTGGTTCTCAATCTTCCTAATGCCACGACCCTTTAATACAGTTCCTCATGTTGTGGTGATCCATAACCATAAAATTATTTTCATTACTACTAAAATATTTGTTTTCCAATAGTCTTAGGTGACCCCTGTGAAAGGGTTGTTTGACTCGCAAAAGGGTTGCAACCCACAGGTTGAGAACCGCTGCACTATCTGATAAACTCCAGATGGCTGAATTGAGGACCACAGAAGGATTAGATTTGGCCATAGAGATTGAGATCTTAAGTGCTAACTTGGCACATACTTGTTTAAATTATTTGCTCCCACAGGGGAGAACAAGTATCATATATACACTCAAATGGAAGTTGACCTCGTATGGAAGTCAAAGGCAAGGTTTGGGAACAGAATTATGGATTTTGATATAATCCATGGATAAGTCAAAGATAAGATTTAGGGGCATGTAACAAAGGATGACGCAAAGGAAAATGAGGCCACAGAACTTACAAAATTCCAGCAAGGATAATGATTTGTATTCACCCTAAAGGTTGCATAGATGAGGAGGCAACTACAGTAAATGATGGCTGAGCGATGTGTGGGGGAGGTGACCAGGTGCAGGCAGAGCTAAGAAAACATGCACATGTAAAGAAAATCGTGACTACATTAGCAATTATTATAGTCTTTAACTTCAATGTGATAACGTTGCCTGATTTTAACCCAGAAAAGCTGATAAACATACACAAGTGTCTTATTCAAATCCTAAAGCCTGTTTCTTTTTGGTGCTCCTTTGAAGGGGAAGTGCCAAAGAGCTGCCACCACTGCCATTCTCCTGTCCAGGCATTCAAAAAGGT
This sequence comes from Urosaurus nigricauda, assembly GCA_034509955.1. Lineage (NCBI taxonomy): Eukaryota > Metazoa > Chordata > Lepidosauria > Squamata > Phrynosomatidae > Urosaurus > Urosaurus nigricauda. The sequence continues at coordinate 132,569,752 of JAOEGL010000005.1, read as the reverse complement.
CAGAAGCAGTGCCACAGCAGAAAGGGTTGATGCCTTTTTTAGGTGCTCCCAGGATGGATTAAGCTCTTGTCTTTCACCACTGTACTCAGAGAAAGAGATGAGGAGTACTGCCCTCTGTAACCAGTGCACTCCAATTCAGGCACCTTTGAGGACCTACCTGTCATCACAGTGCATGGACTGTACCCATGATGGTCTTCCTTACTTGTCTGCCTCAGCCCTCCTGCCAGCTCCTACATAGCCATGGCCGGAAAAGGGTCAATCTGAATTGAGATGAGTTGAAATGTAGTCCTTGAGTCTATTCAAGAATTGGGACCTCCCCCAACTTAATAGGGTGTTTATTCTATAGTCAAGACCTCCATGGTCACTACCCATTCATATCATAAAGTAATTTAACTTGTATTCCATCCAGTTCAGCAAAAATAAGCTCCAGCGCAGTTATTGTAAAGCATCTTTTGCGGGGTTCCCACAGACAGACTGATGCTTGAAGATATTTGTCTGAACTTGCTAGGAGAGAGAACAGCCTCCACTGTTAATGCTCAACCTTCCCTCTTAGCTCTGACATAATTCTTATTAATGATGATTTACAGAAATGAGGTCTGGCACCTTGTCTTTCTTGTCTAATTAAAGGACGAGTGCCTTTAATTTTTCTCCATTATTGCTTTTCTCATACCTGCCAGATTGCCAACAGGTAAATTCCACTGTCACTTTCTTAAGATTTCCACGTTTATAAAAACCCAATATAGGAGGTGACAAGATAGCCATATTTAAATATCTCAAAGAATGTCATATTGAAGAAAAAGCAAGCTGGTTTTTTGATGCTCCAGAGACTAGGAGACTTATTGCATGGGAAAAGAAAGCCAAAAAGGACTGGGAGAGTAGTGGCATTCTCCTTGACCCTCTTCAGGTTCTTATAGCACTTCCATTCTCCTTCCTGAGGGAGATGGCAATAAAAACATGGTTTTTGCTATACAGATTTTTCCAGAACGAGAAAAGACACACTTTTACAACTGTTTCCTTCAGGAAGAGAATGGAAGTGTTTCATTGGCATTTGGAGAGGCAGGGAGAAAGCCACTGATCCATTTTGGCTTTCTTTTGTCATGTAATAAAGTTATACAGTAATGGATGAAGCAATGGATTAAAACTACAAAAAAAGACATGCCGTTTAAACATTAGGAAGAACTTCTTGATGGTAAGAGCTGTTTGACAGTGGAATGTGCTGTACTGAAATGTGGCATGAATCTCTTTCTTTAGAAGTTTTTAAAATCAGGGTGAAAGGCTATCAGCCTGGAGTGCTTTGAGTATTTCTGCATGGCAAGGGGCTGGACTGGATGGAGCTTGTGGTCTTTTCCAACTCTATGATTCTATGATTCTATACAACTAGAGAAATAAAAATAGCAGATTGGCAGTGAAAAGCCCCACTGGGGGAAAAAAAACCCCACAAGATCAGAAAGCAGTGAATCCAAGGAGGCACAGCACACTTCAACACACTATGAAATTATTGAATAATTTCATGTCAGAATACTGCACAATAATCACAGCAAAGCAAACACAAATCCACACTAGTTGCAATTCTAAAGAGATAGAACTATCACAGGACTGCAACCTTTGGCTCTCCTTCCAGTGTCTCTATCATCAACCCACCAACTGAACCAATGGAAAACCTGCAGAAAGCATTTTTGTTGTTAACTGCCCTCAAGTTGATCTTGACCCATGGTGACCCTATAGATGAGACATCTCCAAGACTCTCTGTCCTTCAATGTTCTGCTAAGTTCATGCAAAGTCATACCTGTGACCTTCTTAATAGAGTCTATCCATCTAGCATGCGGCCTTCCTCTCTCTAATTCCCTCCAACTTTCCAGGTTACAACGATCCACTGTCTAAAGCTGCCAGGTACTGGGTGCTCCTACTTATTTTTATGCTGTCTATGGATATTTTAGTGGTAGAGAAAGAGCAGTGTTGACGATGGTTGTGATTGTGGTGATGGTGAACAGTTAAAAAAGCCAGGTTTAACCTTTTGGTCTGCTACCAGTTATGGGCTTAGCTCTGTGTGAACAAAATGGCCATATCATGTTCCTAGACGTAGAGATTTGTGCAATCCTTTCCCCTATGTGAACAAGCTAAAGCATTCGAAACTTGTAAGCTGGAGACAATGGTCTATATAGGGCCACCATAAGTTGGAGTTGATTAGAAGGTACATTACAACAACAACCACACTGGTTAAAATATGTATTGGACCAGGACTTAGGACACCTAGGTTCATATCCTCTGCTTGGCTATTCATGCTCACTGAGTAACTTTGGGCCAGTCATTATTTCTCAGTATAACCTGCTTCTAAGGATAACAATAGGAATGCTGCCCTTTTCTCTTTTGAGACAAGGCACGATGTAAATGTAAAAAGTAAATATTACCTGAAAGGGGTAGAGTAACCATGTTGACATTTAAAAAAAAAATAAATGCAAAATTCTAAATACATATTGACAACACCTTTATTAGGGCAAGCAGAAGATCTGAAAACTTTACTCTGGCTTTTGAACTCACTGGCTTCTGCTTTGATAAAAAACAAATCATGCAAAGGAAATCAAAGTGATGTTGTTGAGGTCATAAACCTGTGGTTATTGTTTTGGCTTGTGGTTTTGAAAGTTATGTGAGAGTGTGCTCTCTCAGGCAGAAAGCAGTCCCCACCACTCCATCCAAAAAAAGAGAAGGGAAGAAACAAGAGAAACAAAAGGTATAAAAGAAAGCCATAAAATTTCAGTTCTCTTTTGTACCATCTTCTGTTCTGACTATCCATAGATACCCCCTGCATTTTTGAAGATATTTAATTCAGTCATAAGCCTTCTGGTTAGTCTAGTAAAGAAATTTCCAAAGTGCATTTTGGACTTCAAAAAATTAGCACCAAATAATAAAACAGAGGGGAAATATTTTTCTATGTGTGTTATAGTGCCAGATTTTGGACTCATCTATGGATATGATTGGCACAGATCAGGGAAAGTACAACATGGTTTTTCACACAGCTAATTTATGGACATCTCTGCCAAAAATGTCATTAGCATTTACTTCTTTAAAGGGAATTTAAAGACAGATTCAAACAGAAGAAGTCTGTCAATGTGGCTATTAATCTATACAGTATATCTAAATGGAGCCTCCATGTTCAAAGGAAGTAATCCTCTGAATGTGAGTGTTTGTGTTTGTGTGTGTGTGTGTGTGTGTGTGTGTGTCTTTCCAAGCTATGATTGATGAGCAATCATAGGTGAGGGCTACTGCCTTCATAACAACTTACGGGCTTCCTGGAAATATCTTGTTAACAACTGCAGAAAGCAGAATGATAGAACAGAGCAGGAGTGGGAAATTTACACCCCTCCAGATGTTGTTGGACCAGAACTCCCGTCAGCACTAGCCAACATAGCCAATAGCAAGTGATTAGGTGAGCTGCAGCCAAAGTACATCTAGAGTGTCATCTCTTGACTAAATGGTTCTTTGATCTCATTGAGGAAGGCTATTTTGTGTTCTTACTCACCTAAAAAGAGTAAAAATGAAATGCTCCTGGCAAAATCAAAACCACTTTCAAGATTCTGAAAATGCATGTTTCTAAAATACTGAAGATACATGCTGTTTTATTTTCATTTATTCATCAGCTCTGTCCTGCATCCATCAATATAATTTCCATCCTTTGCCCTTGGGCTATGCCACTGGTTACTGACCTGGCACAAATCTTATAAGAGGTTGCATCTTTTCTTCCAACTCCTTGCATGAATCAAGTGTAAGCAGGGCATCAATAATTCACTACTAGTGCCTTACTCACGCATCAGCAACAGCAATGTGTCTCTTTTTTAAAGTGTGTTTCCTGTTTCCTTCCTTCTTAGGTAGTGAAGCTGATTTCTTTGGAGAGGTCGTGTTCTCCTTCAGGGTAGAAACTCCATTCTCACCCACATCCTACCTTCCACTCTTTTCAATACAAGCTGAACACTATGCTAAGCTCTGAAATACTTGCTCTAGCCATCTCATGTGTGAACATAGCTGAAATTATGCGAGCACCTTTAAGCATTGCTTTTTTATGTGCATGTTTATTGTATAATTGCAATGAGAGCACTTTCATGCTCCATGCTAAGAAACAGAAAGTAGAGCCTGGACTAAAACAGTATCAATATGGTACTCTTTCCCTAGAGTAACTTCTCTAACTGTGTGTAGTTATGTGGAATGCCTAATTTATTATGTAACAACCTCAGAGCTTCCATATCTGGTCCAAATAATTTATTTTATAGTTTATCCTTTGCAACCAACATGGCAATATACGTATATACTAAGTACTCCTAGATGGAAGTCCTAATGAGGTATGGTTTTGTATGTCTGTACCTGTTCAACTGATCTGGAACATCAACGTGTCATTGAAGATTCCATGGGATATAAGCAATAATTATATGGGATTTTGTAACAAAAATGGTAATTACCCTTCAAATTTCAATTGCAAAGATCTCCTGAATGGCCATTTGCACATAACGTCTTGGTCAAATGATATGCAGGCTTACTATGATACCAGGAGAGAGAAGTCAATGATCTGTAACATTTGTAACACTTATGCCTTCTCTGCTCCTTGGGACACAGGAACTCACCTTACAGCAAGCCAAATCATTTTCAGTATTGTTTGCAGCAGTGCTGGGGAACCTTTGACTCTTTTGAGCCTAGATGATAGACTTCATCTCTCACAGGTCCCAGCCAATGTGGCCAATGGCAAGTGATTTGGGGAGCTGCAGTAAAAAATATCAGAAAGGACAAAGATTCCCCACTCCTGCTGTACAATGACTGGCAGCAGGCTTTCAGAGAGAAGCCCTTCTCAGCCCTAGAGTGCCAAGGGCTGAGCTTGAGACTATCTCCAAACAAAGAAATAGTCTGCAGTGACTATGGTAACATTAGAGAAACGCAGCCAATGATTGCAGACTACATTTACAAATGTAACCTGTATGAGAAACTGGAGCAGGTCCAAAGGAGGGCAACTAAGATGGTGAAGGGACTGGAAACCATGCCCTATGAGGAACGCCTTAGGGAACTGGGGATGTTCAGCCTGGAGAAGAGAAGGTTAAGAGGTGATATGATAGCCCTGTTTAAATATTTGAAGGGATGTCATATTGAGGAGGGAGCAAGCTTGTTTTCTGCTGCTGCAGAGACTAGGACGCGGAATAATGGATATAAATTGCAGGAAAAGAGATTCCACCTCAACATTAGGAGGAACTTCCTGACAGTAAGGGCTGTTCGACAGTGGAACACACTCCCTCGGAGCGTAGTGGAGTCTCCTTCCTTGGAGGCCTTTAAACAGAGGCTGGATGGTCATCTGTCAGGGATGCTTTGATTTGGAGGTCCTGCATGGCAGGGGGTTGGACTAGATGGCCCTTGTGGTCTCTTCCAACTCTATGATTCTATGATTCTATGATTCTATGAGTCTCCGAGTCTCTCCATAACATGCAATAGTCTAACTCTTTCTTGAATGCTGCTATGCTTCAAACCATTCCCAAGAGAAACATTGACTGTATAATTCATTTAAACACAGAGAAAGCAGAAACACATGCAGCTCTGGAAAAAAGTAGCACATTCCAGCTCTTTAATTTGCATCACAAACCACACATTTTGTGTTTTCAATACCTGCAGCATCGCTACCCAATCCCTCAGGTGGAACACTGCGTTCTGTATCTCTTTCATCTGTAGCCATGCTTTTGCTAACTGTTAACTGAAACAAAATGTACAGCACAACAGGTTTACACAGATAAATCATGGAATTCAGGTTTGCTGTGGTTAGACTGCACTATCGTATCAGCATTGTCTGCTTAACAAATGACGTAAACTGTGTCTTAGCATTGTTTAGAGAAGGACAATGCACAAGAGACAAAGGCGCCAACCTATTTCTATTACATTTTTATTCAACACTGGAAGTGCAATTAGCTTTCATAAACAATGCAAAAAAAAGTTACTGCTTTTCTGGCTAATACCACCATCAAGCGAAACAAATGAGCATGGGAATGATCGAGTTGAATTGCATAATTGCTTTTCATTATAACAACTAGCTTGTACCAGCTGCTCACCTCTCCAGGAGCCAAAGGAAAAGGAGGAGAACAAATAATTTTACTCTATGAAGGCTAGCACGCACTGAAATCTTTACATTTAAAAATGGAAAGGTATAGTTTGGAGAAGACAAGGAGAGATTAAACAGCAATAACTCTGAACTGGTTAAAGCTTTGTAATAATACAAGAGATGGGTCAAAATGAGAAACCAAGAGTACCACAGCAGAGAAAGTTAAGGAAAAGGTACAGAGATGAGAAAGTGACCAGGGGGGCAGGATAAATGTACTCTGGTAAGAGCAAGAGATAATTATGGAGGCAGGCAGGAATTACTGTAATCCAGAGGCATGACTGAAACATCATGATTTAACAGGTAAAAAAGGTTAGGGAAAATGGAATTACCTGCATTGCAAAAAGAAAGAAAGAAAGTGTAAAGAGAATGAGCCCAAAAGGAGAGAGAAAGAAATTACAGAGAAATGAGTAAGACAGGAGAATGGAGGAATTAGCAGACAAAAGAGAAGGAAGCAGATACAGTAATGCATGCAGGGAATAATGCGAAAAATGGGAAGGTTGTGTTCTACAGTTCAGCATATCTGCAGTTAGTGGCTACAAGCTGAAGTGCAGCACACCAAAGGCACTGTTCCGTTAACCAGGAAAATGCAAAATATCACTAGTATTCTCATCAAGCCTGGACAATCCAAAGATGGGATGTGGCCTACTAACTAGACAATCAGATGCTTCACACACAATCCCCTTTTGAATGTGAAGAGAGTTTTGAGGTCTAAACTCATACAGCAAGCTGGTTCCAATATCAGACTGTGAAGTTTCTTCAAGATCCAGGTTTGTCATCATTCAGTTAAATGTGATCATGTAAGCCAAATTTTAATTTGTATGAAAGGAATTGGAAATTCTACAGTGACCCAGATATGACCCAAGGAAATGAATCGGCAGCATCTTGAATTTCTTTGGCCTATTATGGTAAGATGACATCATCTGGTGACAGATATGAGGCCCTGATCTCCAGCTGAGACACAGAAAAAATATTCTTATAACTAATGTAAGAGAAAAAAATAGACCAGTAAGAATATGATAGATAATCATAAATACAGGTTGAGTCTCTCTTATCCGGAATTCCGAAATCAAGAAGATTCCAAAATCCAAAATTGTCCACATTGGTGGTTGAAATAGTGACACCTTTGCTTTCTGATGGTTCAGTGTACACAATCTTTGTTTCATGCACAAAATTATTTAAAATATCATGTATATAATTACCTTCAGGCTATGTGTATAAAGGTGCATATGAAACATAAATGAATTTCATGTTTAGACTTGGGTCCCATCTCCACGCTATGTCATTATGTATACACAAATATTACAGAATGTGAGAAACTCCACAAGCCAAAATACTTCTGGCCCTGAGCATTTCAGATAAGGGGGACTCAACATGTATGTATATGAGGAAAAATGCAATAATTTGTTCTTTGAATCAGAATTTTTTTGTTTCTCTAGTTTTCTTCTTCTTCTTCTAACTTCTAACTGGATGAATGTACAGAGGAGGAAAGCAGATAAGGAGGATAGACAGTGTAGTAAAAGGAAAGAGAATGCTACGAAAGCAAAGACAATTTATTACTTTTATATTGCAGAAGGAAATGAAGGCTTTTAAAATTCCAGATTAGACCAATACATTTAAAAAAAAATAAAGCCACAAGTATGCCTAGAGGGGGGAAAAGGGTGAACCCAAAACAATTAAGAAAACAGAATAATACACTCAAAAAGCACAGTAAAGAACACACATATCTAAGGAGACAAGACAGCAGTAGCTAGGCCATCAGAAAGCAAACCCTCAGGCTGAAACAACATATCAAATAATGAATGGCATCAAAGAATTTCAGCAGCTTAATGACATTCAGGGAGTAAATAGGCAGCTGCAAAATATCCACTTGTTTGGAACACATTTATTCAGTGCTGTGCTTCATATCCCAGCAAACAAAAGAGCTTGTAAAAGAATTCACTACTCAATAGAAATCTGGTAGCCAAGTACTTGCATTTTTATGGTGACCTTGAGTGGGCTGGATATATATTTCTATTGGGCTCCAAAGATTAAAAACTGTAGGTGATACCCAGAATCTGCATGTATATGAAGGAATGTGGAGAATCCAACACAGCTTGTTCCAAACGCTTGGAAACATTTTATTTCCGCCTACAGAAAATACTGTAGTGTACAGTACATGGTTTCCATTCAGTTATGCTTCCCATTGCTTTTGAGAGAACAGTGTTTAAACAAAAGTAAATTAGTGCCTTCTCTGAGTGAAGGTGAATTGAGGGCACTCAAGTAAAAACAGAGAGAGTGATATAAAGAATCAGAATCAGTATTCTGGTTGATTGTATGTATGTGTGTGTAAAACTGTACTTGCAAAGCAATTCTAAGCAAGTCCAATGCCATTCAGCAGGATTGGATCTCTTCTCAGTATTCCTTGTATTCTATAAAATTCATGGGGTCACCATAATTGCTAGGTGACTTGTAGGCAAATATGCACACACACATACCTCTAAGCTAAGGGGTGCAAACTTCTAGTGAGAATGATGGCCTAACGCCAGTATCATTCTTGAGCCTAGTCACCAGCTCAACAGCACATGTCATCCTCTCCTTCCTACAGTCATCTGTGCCACCCAAATGCATACTCCACAGTTGTCCTACCTCTCTAAAACATGTTTCAAGGATACATAGGGGCTGAAGGAGGACCATTTCACATGCCCTTTCACATTGCACATAGTTGTAATGCTATAATTCCACGTTAACTGCCATAGTGGAATCCTAGGGAATCCTGACATTTGTCATTCAGAATTTTTAGCCAGAAAGCTGTAACATCCCACCAAATCAGAAACTTCAGAATTTCCACAGGATGTTGCCATGGTGGTTAAAACATGACTTTTAGCAGTTAACGGATGAAAACACATGATGTGTGGCCAAGCAGCATCAGTGTGTGGTCAAGACAGCAAAAATAATTATTAATGAGGAAGTAGACTCAGTTAAAAGTGGCTGCAGCAGTTACCTTTTGCCTGAGTCTACAGGGAAGGGCAAGATTCCTCCCTCATCCTCCCCCTTGCCGAGTTAATTTTGCAATTTGAACTCTGTTTGCAGCAACTGAATTAAGCAGAGGATAAAAGGTGAAAGTGGAGCAGAGGAGAGAGAAGCTGGGGCATTTTAAAACCAGCTGAAAAAGTGGGAGAACAGAAGGTTAATGGGGGCTGTCCCTGCCAAATCAGGACAGTTGGAGAGTATGATTAAAGCTGAAGCTGACTGCTATAACTGTGTAATGTGAAAGGGCCTCAAAGGGTCCACTGACAGAAGAAGATTTGTTCCACCACTGAAAGAACCCTGTTGGCTGTTGGTTGCTGGCTCCTGTGTTACTGTACCTATGAGGTTTTTAAAAGGTTCTTCAAGTTTAAAAACTAAACATGTGAGGAAGCTTCCCTTCCACTTGTACGTATGCTTCGACATGAGATGTGGTTCTTATAAAGAGGTGCTTACAATATCATGCACAGCAAAGTGCTACAGTCCCTATATGGCAACTATTCCATCTGAACTACATTCCATCTCTGGCTAAGTTCCTGCACTGAGGGACTTATGGTCATCATGCATAAAGTGCAGTTTACTGGACTCCCCTTGCTTAAACTTAAACTTAAATTGCCATAACTAACTCATTAGTTAAACATTTTATTCACTTCTAAATATAATATTGAAGGTTTTCATTTACATTGTATTTCTTACCTTCTCCAGGTTTAATCTTCCTATATGCTTCTCCACTTTTCCAAAATATCAAAAATGTTCATGAATTCCTCAGGAATTGCAATTAATTCTTTCTAGCTGTGTGGAATAAAAACAGTGATAGAATAAATCATTTAGTTCATGAAAAAAATCTATAAGTTACAGAACTTACAGTAAAATCCTGTACATGTCAACTCAGAATTCCCACTGCGTTCAGATAAATGAGTACAAGACTTCAGCCTTTTTTAATCTAATGTTTTTAAACTACTTTACATTAAACTATTTGGTGGTATGGCCTTTCTTGTTTATTCCATTTTGGTTTTTATATATATCATATATATATATATATATATATCATATATATATATATCATATATATCATATATTTTGTTTTTTCCATTTTGGTTTTTATGGGTAACGTTTTATATATATGTATATATATATATATACACACACACACACACACACACATACAGACACACACACACACACATATTTACACACACACATATCATAAATTGTAATTACATCTTTGCTAACCTTAAAACACAATGTTTATTCCTACTAAATTCAGGAAATTGCAGTCTTTATGGAGTATTTCAACCAAAGTCAGGGAGTTAAAATCTCTCCATCTCAATTTGGTTACATCCTTAAATTCTTATCAGATAGTGAGGCTTTGGCTTTGTTTTTTTGCTTCTCACATGTTCTTTTTCTCATCTAGAATTGTATGCATTTTTGTGCACATTTTGTTGTAGTTGTGTGCCTTCAGGTCAACTCCAACTTATGGCGAGCCTAAGGCAAACCTATAACAGATTTTTCTTGGCAAGAATTGTTCAGAAGGTGTTTGCTTCTGTTTTCCTCTGAGGCTCAGAAGGTGAGATCCAATGGGTTCCCATAGCTTAGTCTAATGCTCAACCCACTACACCAGGCTGGCTCACTACATGCAAAATTGTGTGTTTTTCCCTATTGAGGAAAGTGTATTTTTTTCAACTGAACACATTTTAGCTGTTCCATTTTAAAAAAATATATGCACACAGTTTTATGCATATTTTCTTTCCCTCTGAAATGCACCGCAAGACTCATTATGAGACATAGTGTAGATGGTAACACAATGAGTTTTGAGATGTATGAAATGGATACTTTCACCAAGAATTTGAAGCCCAACCAAATTACTTTCTAGCACTCAAGAAAATCCTCCATTTGTAGTTTCAAGAGCTATTAAGACTTCCCTGCCATACAGCTCATGCTCCACCAAACTACAAATCCCAGGATTCTCTAGGATGCAGCTATGACAGTTAAAGTGGTATCAAAGTGCTATAACAGTGCAGTGTGAAAGATATCTTAGTTGGAACCTGCCCCTACAGACAAGGGATATAAAGTAAAAACAAACCAATTATATGGAGTTCAGGAGCAGAACAAGAAGCAATTAGTATACACTGAAAGGATGAATGTTTCTGCTAAATATCAGGAACCTTTTAAAGATTTGAATAAGTGGGCAATGAAATAAAACACAAAGGAAAATTGAGCCTTGCGATTCTGAAAATAAATCAATTTTGGCAATGGGTACACTTCAATAGATCCTGATTACTGCTAAAATGGATGGGCAAATTGCATTACCCATCAGTCCTAATATGGTGTAATTCTAAGAGTTTTAGAAAAGAAGTAGTCAAATTTGATTACCATTTGTAATGTTAGATAATACACACAAATAAAGGTCAAGAGATGGCCAAATCACATGCGATGGCGACAACTACATGTGTTGTCAGTCCTTAATCTGCCCTGTTCATATACAGAGCAGAGGTGGAGCCTGGTGATGAGAAATGGATGCTTTCCCCTCCCATACCTTACCTCCCTTTGGTCCATTGTTTTAGGCTTTATTTTCCATCCCTCTTCCATTATTGGAGAAAGGGCAGGATGGAGCCCAGGAAAGTAAGACGGCAAAAGGGGTGCAGTTCACATTAAAATGCACACTCTTTATACTTCAGGTTTGTCTGCAGACCTTCTTCCAATTTGAGAAGGCCCATGGTGCACACCATGCTAAGGGGCTAAAAGGTCAATGGGGTACACTGTGGGCCTAGGGACAGTTTAGGATGGGCCAGAGCAAAGTGTGCCGGAGAAGATTTAATTTGTCCCAATTTGGACATTTCCCACCAAGTATGCAAAACAGAGCTCTATTCCATGCATGTCTTCACAGGCATAAGCCCCAGAGTGACAGCTTTCCTGTCTGAAAAAAAAAAAGCTCAGTTCTATGCAGGGTATTTAAAGTTTAAATATCTTTAAATGTTGTCTTATCTCTGATCACTGCTAGCAGCACAAGTTGTGGATCAGATGGTGAATTCCCACAGGCTCCATCCAGCCTGTGGGCTGGAGGTTTCACCACCATCTCTGTTATAGGTGATGGAGTGTGCATGTGAATTAGGAGAGAGGTGTGATTTAGAAACATGCCTGCTGCCATTACATCTAGTTTGTTCCAAGGACACAACAGCTATGACCCAGTTTTCAGGAAAGCAAACATCCTACAAATATACAAATGCTTAAAAGTAACTGGCACAGTTTTCAGAGAAATGCCCATGCATAATTGAAGCACAAGTTGAATTTTGCATGCAAGAACCAGAATGTCTCAGAACTGGCACAAAGTTAGCTCAGAGCATTATAGTAGCCTAGTTTTTGTGAACATTATGCCAAAAGTTATGAGATAATACCACTCTGGTGTGGAATGGGTACACGGAGATTCTCTGCCTTTGGAGTGGTTTTGTGTGTAATCTAGCAAGCCAAGGAGCACCAGGACTGTAGATGTAACTTTATGCCATAAACATTAAGAACTAGGATCTTCTACTCTTCTCTAGGTAGGCCATAAATAACCATTGCCTATGCTACATGACATATTCACCTGCCTTAGGAAATCTCTCCATGACATACTAAGTATATTGTATGTCGAGACCACAAACGTATAAGCCAGATGTCTCTCTGTAGCTCATCTGCTTTAATGCCCATGAATTACAAGGAAAGGTATTTTCTTTTATCTTATTTGGGATTCTTTGCCTGAATTAATTGTAATGACCTTGGAGGGAGAAAGTGCTGATGTAAACACATCTGCCAGAAAACAAATTACTGATTCAGTGCCATGCTTTCAAAAACAAATTGTGCTAAGCAAAAATGGTTAAGAATGTGCAGATTATTCTCCATGTCCAATCTGAATAGCCAAAACGAAGGGCGCAAATGCATGTTTACTACAACGTTTTGTTAGACAAAATGAATATTAAGATCTTTTTGGCTGTAACTGAGTTGTTTCTAAGCATGGGGAACATAAAGTTTGGATTAAAAGCTTGGATTTTAAAAGATAAAATATTACAAATGCAAAGTAACCACATTAGTTTACACTAGCAAAGGACAGGGAGTGCTGAGGCATATGAAAGCCCTTGTCACAATGAGCCACCAGGTTAAGGTTTGACATTTTAAACACTTTGGCTGGGATCCCATTCAGTAGCTGAGATATCGTAAACTGGATTTACAATCTCATAACTTTGAGGATTTGCACTTACAGTCATCAGTGATTGAACGTGATGCCAAAACCCTACCTTTTTAGTCAAGTAGCATCCCGGCTGAAGGGTTTTTGAGGCAGTGCAGATTGGGGTGCTGGAAAAGGAGGTCTGAAGCACGCTCCCAATTGTGGGGAGTATTGAGAAAACCAATTCTAGCAGGAACCTTATAATCTGGAAAGCACTGTTAGATATCATTTTCCAGCACCCTGATACACAATGCCTTGGAAACCCTTTGATTAGGGCATTGCCAAGCTGAAAAAATAAGGTTTTTTTTTTTGTTTTTTTTTAGGAGAGTGGCATCATAAGATGGAGTTATGACAATCAAGTTCCATCATTATAGTTATGCCTGATGATGCAGTCTTGGACGTTGTGGTCCCCTACAGAAATAACATGCATCCTTCAACTTATGCATTCTCTCATCTGCTCTACAAAGATGAGATGTACATATGAGGAAAAATCAACAAGAGAAGTTTCTATTTTTGAAGTAACTACAGTTGCAGTCTGAACTTGAAGCAGGATTTCATGGTGTGTTTCACCTAAACCACGTTTAGAACACATCACGATTCCCACCAAAGTTAAACAGCTTAATGGTCAAATATATTTACTTCAAAAAGAACTTTTTAAAAATGTTCCTCTCACAGGCTAACCAGTACTATCCACACAGAAGACGGGAATCAGCAAAATTTTGCAGAGGTTCAGACATAATTTAGAAAAACAGCTTATTGTGGACGATGAGAAGCCTCACTGGGCATGAAATACTGACTGATGGCTGAAGATCAGAACAGAAAAGCATGGGAAGTAAGGATGGAATGGAGTATCCTAGAAGAGGTCATGGCCGGCTAAGCAACTGGTTGGCTGGCATCTTGAGTGGGGACACTCCACAATGAAATATTTTGTTATTAGGACCATTGTAATGTCTGAAGTGCACACATTTTAGTTCTTCAAAAATGTGAATCGTTACAAAAACTGAGGCGAGGAAAGAAACAGAAAAATCTAAAAATCATATTGGATTTAACCATAGTTAAACTTAAGATGCAAGATAGAGATTGTAGTCTGAAAGTATTATCTTTCAGTGGGGTGATGTCAGATTTACAACTCCAGAGATGAATCAATAGCCATTTTCCATCTGTGCTGATTAATGATGGGCAGGTGTTGAGTGATGTGTCCACTGCCTTAGGCAAGGAATCTGTAGTCTGGTGAAGATATTAAGAATTCTTTTTCAGATTCCTAGCCTCCAATAAAATGAAGTTCTCTCCACAAGGCAAGGGTGTGATTGTTTAACTGCTTATATAAGTGCCATAATTATATCCTGAATGTCTGAAGGGTGACGCTGTAGACAGAGAGATGACACCTGGCCAGTATTCGTTTCAGGAATACAATTTCTGAAAACACTACTTTCCCTTTCTAAATGACTGTGCTAAATAGTGAGGCTGAGAAGTCAATAGGCTCTAGGATAGTATCCTAATTTGGTTTCATCTCTTTCCCTCGCACCAACTGTGATAGCACTATTCTAACTGTCCCAATAGAGGTGCCAAGGGTACAACAGTACTCTGGCAACAAAGAACCTGCTGTAACCGAGACTATGATTCAATTATTTTGCATGCCTCCCTCCAGAGTGACCTGTTTGGATGCTGTCATCACATGCTATCAAGTTTCTTTCTATTCCTTTCATGACTTGAGGCTTATGCAGGCATAAGCCTGCCAGTGAGTTGGCTGCAGAAGAAGAAAGAAAAACAAGAGATACTTGGGCATCACTCACTCACTGATTCAGAAAGCACCAAGTGCCTCCAGATTGCTAGATTATTTTTACATTGCTCAACACTAAACAACACATTATGGTAATGGTATGCTTTAATAAAATGCTTAGGAGTAGCTATGACTTTTTCTTACCTTTTAAAATAAAAATCAGCTGCAGGGCCCTCAGTTCTGGGTTTGGACTGCAAGGGAAGAGGAAAACATTCAGATCTTTCCTCCTATACTAATTCCTCATCAAAATTCTTCCTTAGTTACACATAATGACAAAAAGCAGCCAGATGGGGATTTTTAGAAGGAAAATATCAGATAAAGAGATAATTCATCCTTCCTCCTCCTCCCCATACCATTATTCAGTCCAGTTTTGGATGTCTAGGGCATCGGGTGTATTCCCCAAGACCCTAGATCTATTTCCTAAAACTCTGGGTGTCCACTGATGCCAATGGAAGTTTGTGATCCAGCATGGGACACATAGCTACAATGTTACAGCAATGTTCTGTTTCCTGAACTGACCCCCTAAAACCCATTTTAAAAGCCTGGAAGCTGTACTGAATGAAGGAGTGCTATGGGCCTTGCCAATAGGGCATTGAAGGATATGTCCAGCCCTTCTCAGCAGTAAGCTATGATGTGACAAGGAAAACCAAGGACCTACACAATGTCCTGTCATAACTCGTTGTCACACCATAGCTTGCTGGTGGGAGAGGTCTGAACTCACCTTCAGCACTCATCTTGCCATCTGCACAAAACTCCTTTGCTCAGTATGGATGCTCCATATGGTAAGGTGGGTTTTAGGAACATTTTCAGTCATGGCAATGATCATAAATGAGAACATGAAAAAGTTATGAAGTTATAAGTCTACCTTATGATATCGTAAGTGTGTTATGGGATGCCAGCCAAAAAATTTTTAAAAAATATTCTGATCTTAACTGCCATGCAGATACCCATTTTCAAAAGTGTTGTTACAGCTGGGGAAAGAGGAGTTAAATCTGTTTTCTGTTATATGGCAATTCAGCGTCACTGATGTCAGTGGAAAGTTTATTCTTAGTTTAACTGCCTTGCAGAAAAGGGGTTTCCACGGGGATTATTTTTGATGAGGGAAGGGTCAACTTTCAATTTAAAAAAAAATCTGGACAGGAGTTTCTTCCCTACAGACTCTCATATATATATTTGATTCTTGATGGGGGGCAGGAAAGAAGAGGAAGAGAGAGATTTAACTCTATGGCCTCATTCCCACTACCTTTTAAACTGGATCACAAATCGATTTGAACCGGTTCAAACGACCCTGGTTCCCACCTAATCCAAATCGCTGAAGTGATTCTGAGAAGGGGGGGCCATGCTCCAGACCCATTTAACCCATGTCTTTTTGACACTGTTTTTTTTCTGCTTCTTTTTTGATAAATCAATTCTGTGCAAGTGTGAACCACAAGCAGATTGGAATCTATTCAAATTTCCCCTTCGACCAGCTGGAACCAAATACAGTGGGCCCTTGTCATCCGCTGGGGTTTGGTTCCATGGATAACAAAACCTGTGTATGCTCAAGTCCCATTAAATATGATGGCAAAACAAAATGGTGTCCCATATATAACATGGAAAATCAAAGTCTGATATTTGGAATTTATACTTTTTGGTTATATTTTCAAGCCATGTATGCTCAAATCCGTGGATAAAAATCCATGTATAAGGAGGGCCAACTGTAATTTTGAATCGATTCATTCATGAATGGGAACCACAAGTGGGTTATTTTGATGACAGAACATGCAATGGGGGCAAGCATCGTGTAAGCCACGAACGATCCAATGTCGAATCAATCCATTGATTCAGATCGCACACCGATTTATCTGTAAGTGGGAATGAGGTCCATGTATCTCCGTGTCTTTCATTGTACCATACAAAGAGGTGGTAATGTGGAACTTTCTTGCCAAGTCTCATTGGTTTCAATGGGAGACGGTACACTCTGAAGTTTGAAGGGCCACACCATCTGATTTTGGATGCCTCCAGAGGGCCAGATTGTGATATTGCATCTGCTATTTGAGGGGATTGCTGCTTTGAGATTCCCCTCAAAATCATCTTTAAACACACATGTTTTGAGCATGACAAGAGTGGGGTTATTTATAGCCAATGTTTTTTCAGAGGTGTTGCATATTTTGAGGAGTTTGGATGAGTTCAAGGGGCTGCACTGGGCTCTTCCCCTCAAATGCTGCTTGTGGCCCACCCTATCCTCAATCCAAAAGATGGTCCCAAATAGAGTAGATCCACTGAATCCTTTGTTGAAAAGTATATCAATACTTAAATGCCACTGTTTCAGAGAGTCTATTCTAGTTGGGACTAGCAATCGGATTCCAACCACAGTGTCTTCTTGTGTTTATCTTTAGGATGTGTGGAGAAATTCACATATCCTAACCACACACACACACACACACAACCTACAAGAAATAAAGAGCAGGAAAAACACCATCTTTCCATCACCATATTTGTCTTGGCTGCCTCTTTTCTTGTCTAAGCTCCTTCTGTCTCCTCCAGAGTGTCTGGCTATTGCTTCCTTTTTCTCTACCTTCTACCCACAAAGCTTCTGCTTTCTTCCTTGCCTCCTTTTTCCTTCTTCCTTTGCTCTGCTCTTCAGTCCTTAACTTCTCCCACTCCGCACCTGGCATTTTCCAACAACCCCCACCTAGGAATTGTGCACAACTTAATTTTAATTTAATTTATGGGGATAATAAGGATTTATCTCAGATAATTTTATCTCCGATAATTAACTACAGGTACATTTAGTAAAATGTGGGTCTAGATTAGGATGGAAACTGGAATGATTATTGCAAATGACTCTCTGATTTCACCTTGGTCTCTTTCTAAATAACAGCTTTGTCAAATTATTTAAAACCCAATTTTGTGCAAATGGCTATATATTTTAGTGTGTGTGTTTCCGTGTGAAAAAAAAGCCCATGGGGGAAAAAGAAACCGCTGGCCACTCTTTTTAATGTATTTTCCCCGCACCTGTTCACTTTCATTGCAAATCCATTATAATTGGAGTTATTACTGGAACTGGATTACTCTCACTACTGATTTACGATGACCTGGGTGTGATATGAAAATTAATTAAATAATTTATTTTGAGGAAATTATCTGGGTAGGAAATTAATTGGGTGGCTCTTATATGAAATTCAAAGGAATCCTAGCAATTATTTCCAATTTTGCAAAGATGGGGCCTCAAAACCCCAAAGACACCAGGTCCTGCCAGGTCTTGGAAGCTAGGTTCAGCCCTGGTTACTACTTGGATGGGAGACGGCCAATGAATCCCTGGTGTTGCAGGCTATATTTCAGAGAAAGGAACTAGCAAAAACACTTCTGAGTACTCCTTGCCTAAGAAAACTCTATGAAATTCATGGGCTCACCACAAGTCAGCCAGCGACTTAAAGACACATACATACATACATACATACACACACACACACATGCAAAGACAGAAATAAATTACACATGTAAATGCCATACAAATTTATGCTCTTACTGGTCTGTATGTTTTAAATGCCCAGCAACACTGCTATCCTAAAAATACTAATTGAACATATTATTAATAGAACAGAGTAGGTTCATAGCATCTGCTGGAGTTTCATTCCAGCACCTCCCATAAATACCAAAATCCATAAATACTCATGTTCCATTATATACTGTACAATGGTGTAACAAAA
The DNA here is from genome assembly GCA_034509955.1 of Urosaurus nigricauda. NCBI lineage: Eukaryota > Metazoa > Chordata > Lepidosauria > Squamata > Phrynosomatidae > Urosaurus > Urosaurus nigricauda. The sequence continues at coordinate 132,550,955 of JAOEGL010000005.1, read as the reverse complement.
TGGGATCCCATATATAATGTGGCAAAATTAATGTTTGCTTTTTGGAGATTTTTAAAAGGTTCTTATGCTGTGAATGGTTGAATCCATGGATGCAGAATCTGTAGATACAAATGGCCAACAATAAGTAGTTTGTTCTTTAGAAAGCTGAACTCTATACATGGCTAGTCCAAGGCTACCTGATCCCTACAAAAATCTGCAATTGGGACTATTGTGCACTTCTCTTTGAGCAGGTTTGTCATCTTTGAAATCTGTCAGATATTTCTCCAGGCTGTGGAACCTCAACCTGGACTTGGGTTTTCCTTTCTCCTCCCCATTCCCCTTTCCTTTGAGCTGTGTCTTTTGAGATTTAAACCTGAGGGAAGGGATCACCTTGTCTTTTTCTAATTGAAATTCCATCCGGCTCTAGAATGGGGCATAAAATGCCATAAACAAACTATAAACAAACAGGAAGACATTATGTGAATATTTATTTTAAATATCTGTTTTATTTCTCTCATTCTATCAAGATCCCCAAAATATATGCCCCAAAAGGTAAGGCACACTTACAAAGCTAAAACATATAACCCAGGTAAGCTGATTTCCAAGAAAGCATCAAAAGGAAATATTTTTGCTTCTCAACAGTCACAACTGAGAACATGGAATGTACCTCACAAACAGGGAAACTCTTGAACACAGAGCAAGCAAAGTCACACATGTGATTGATTGCTAGATTGTGCAAGCACCATTGCTAAGTAACATACTTGGGATTCACTTTGTATTGGAAAGGAATTTGCAATAGCAACTAGAAAAATTTGTGCTTATGCTTGGACAAACCAATCATTAGTGTGTGTGTATGTTACAAATTTGTTGTTGTTGTGTGCCTGTATGAATAGCTAAAAGGATCTCTGAAAGTGACATGAACCTAAACTGTCTGTGCAGTGACAAAAGGAAGCTTGTAAATCAATCACTGCTTCCTAGTGCCAGTGATACTTTTTAAGAAATGGGGAAAGAAAAGCTGCTCACACATCTAATAGTTTCTACTTCCACCTGCTCCATTGACAATGTTTTTTGACTGGTAAGAAGGCTTCAAATGTTGCTTACAAAAGCAAAGGCAGCATTTTCAAAGTGATCTATGTAAATTAAGACACCATTGCAATGTGCAGTGCTAGAACAGAAAAAAGAAAAGAAAGTAGGTATATGTATATTCACTACAATTGGAATATAACTGGAAGCAATTACAAATTTCCACAAATTAACACCTGGAAGAAAAGGTATTTCTGACCAGTGACTCCCATGCCAGTGGGACTGTGAATCTGCTCCGAACTTTAGAGGACCTATCCAAGGTTCCAAACCAAATAAAGTTCAACACTATGTGCAGACAAAACTCAGAATAGGTTTACTGCTCCACCAACATGGAAACCCCAGTCACCACTATTTACAACATACAACTGTGCCTTCAATTATGACTGATGTTTATTAGACCAGGATCCATGAAACTAGTTCAGGTGCCTAAAAAGGCAGTAGTGCAGCTCAAGCTGGACCTCGGGACAAAAAAATCACATTATTACTAGAGGGCAACTGAGAAAATACCCCCAACCCATCTTCAGCAAGGATGCAGAACATGGCATATCCAAGGTTCATACCCACTCTTGACCTAATAGGTTGTTGTTGATGTTGTTGTTGTTAACACACACACACACTTTTTGCTCCATTGGGTTGTCGGTGGTGTCCAGTTTAGGGGGAAAATTATTTCTGCATCAAGCAATGCTGCCATAAAAAGTTCTGCCAGACCACTGACTGAACCCCAAAAGATGTGCTTAGAAATATTTATGTATCTGTGCCTTAAGTCATCTGTCAACTTATGGTTTTGTGAATTTCATAAGGTTTTCTTGTGTTTGTTGTTTTGCCTTCAAATCATTTCTGACTTATGGTGACACTAAGGTGAATATATCACAGGGTTTTCTTGGCAAGTTTCTTCAGAGGGGGTTTGCCTCTGCCATCCTTTAAGGCTGAGATACTGTGACTTGCCCAAGGTCACCCAATGGGTTTTCACAGCCGAGTGGGAATATGAACCCTGTTCTCAGTCATAGTCCAATGCTCCAATCATTACACTACGCTGACTCTCCTAGGCGAGGAATAATCAGAAGTGGTTTTGCTAGTTCCTTCCTCTGAAATATACCCTACAGCACCTGACATTTGTTGGTGGCCTATCGTTCAATTGCTCACTAGAGATGACTCTGCTTACCTTCCAAGAACAGATCTGATGCCTTTCAGGTATTTACAGGTAAATTATCTCCACTGCTAACTCCAATGCAAAGTTCTAGTGCAAAAGCAACCTATTACAAAAACATCCCCTTTGCAGTAAAATGATACTTAGCTTTGTATTCAGAGTCCCAAAGAGAATGGCTTGTAATTCTCAGATAACATACGATGTTTACTGGTCCAAGGAAAATAAATTTATCAGGCCTGTTAATATGATACAGGAACAAAGCACCCTATAAATAAGTTAAGAAAAACAACCACCAAACAAACTGAAATTTGGTAAATCTAATGAAATGTTCAGGAATTTCCTTCTTCCCCCCCCCCCCCCACCCCAAAAGCATTCCATAGTACCAAAAACCGATGGCAGATACTGAGAAAACTGTCTGAAGCATGTTTGTAAGGAGGACTAATTCACACTCCCTCCAATTTGATGATGAAAGCTGTTTCTGTCAATAGGTGCAGTGTTAGGATGTGTGTGTGTATGTGTTTCACAATATGAAGTGCCCACTAGATTTTTTTATTTTTAAAAAATGAGTTTTGAAGTGGAGTGACAGGGGTATTGTTACCCTTGACATGAACTCACATTTCTAACCTTTAAAAAATCAAAACACTATGCTATGCTATCATGGTTTATTTTGTCTTGCTGTCGCCTAAGCAGAACAAAAAAAAACCCTACAGGCATTCATAGAAGAGAGCAAAGCAAGTACACAGCAGGAACAGGGGTTACTTGCATCAAATAATCCAACTCTTTTAAAAATGATCATCTCTTTCCAGTCTTAGGTGACTTGTCTAAGTCTACTTAGCAGCTCTGCATGGAGGAAACAGTGATTCAGCACAGCTTCCATTGTTGACATTCCCTGTTGCGGCAAATTATTTTGTACTATTCATGTTCTCCCTAATTTTGAAATCCACTTCCAAGGAGGAACTTTGTGAGCCTCATGAATCCACACTGGTAGATAAATATAAATCTTTAAAGAGAGGCAAGCAAATGGCCCTATTCTTTCCTTTTATACCCAGAGAAGCGTGAAAGAAATATTCTCCCAAGCAAGTCACCTGAAGACAAAGCTCTTTCGGTAGCTCTGCACCAGTGGTCCGTCACACATGCACACCCACATTAATCCTTTCTTATAGCAGATACAAGACACTTCGTGGCACACCTCTAATTTCAGCCTTGTCAATTCTTTGATCTATCAGAATGCAGAGCTACTAAAATCCCTTTCCATGCAGTGGGTAGGAGTCTTCAGAGGACACAATATGATCCTCACCCAGGTGAATTAAACCTTGTATGTCATTTCTTTAATCTGACCTTCAGGAAACATGGCAATAAACCTCCTGATCCAGTAAGAATGATTAGACTGAACGTGGCAGGGGGAGAGGAATTAAATTTGGTCGCTTTCATTGTCAGAAAGGTGAATGAGTATATGATCACATGGTCAGGTTCAAGTGCGGGACAGCTGAGAAATGCTTCTTCATGGATTGTTAATGAGGTGTGCATTGCAGTAGTCTGTCCAAAAATAGAACCCGTTTTATAAACACACAAGCACACCCTCTGTTTATTGCTATTGATAAAGGAATCATGCCAGCGCTCGTTCAAGATATTTTGTTACCCAAGAGCTACGAACAAATGGTGTCCTCCTCCATCATCCCCCACTCTCACACAAGTCAAGGTGCATAGTATCCAGAGCCAGGTGAGTTATTTTGGCACGTGAAACAAAAATTTCCATCCACACTTCTTTCCATCTCAGGTAATAAATATGCCACAAAACAAAGTAAGTAATTACCCATTTTCTAGCCTTCATTTATAGCCAAATCTAGTACCTGGGGGAATCTTCAATCTACCTAATGGTACAGTCACTATATCATCCATCCATCCAGCTGAAAATAAAATTTATTTAGCTTGATATTAAAGTGTGAACAGAGGCAAAATAAACACAGTCATGATTCCAAGAGCTGCTTAGACTCACGCAAGGAGCTTCTGCTAGCCTAGTGTAAATTTTGATCACTTTTCTTTGACTAACTTGATCTCTCATGCTTAATCAAACATTTCTCTTTAATATTTCCTCAACTTCAAAAGCAATTTGCCATGTGGCACAGGTGACTGCAGTTCAAGAAAAATAACTCAAAACCCAGCTTGAGATAACAAAACTAATTGCATAGGGGTTTTTTTGGCTCCTGGCCCATGAGTCTAGTCTTCAAGACTGTCAGAGGCATTTATATCTTTAAAGAAATGAAGAAATGGTACCAAAGCGAGGAGGAGGGGGAAGAAGGAGGAGGAGGAGAAGGAAAATCGAAAGAAAATATAGTTTCCCAGTACACCCCTATGCATACACTTTTTAAATAAAATTTATAAATTATCCGAGTTCTAAAAAAGAAAATTTTAGTATCCAGCTATCACTACTGTGGAGGAAAAGGAGCAGCACAAACATTAATGTTGGTCACACTTGAATCCATGCACTTGTTCTGATGCTGAAGTGAAGAAAAGCAAGATGGTCTGATGAGTTTTTTAAAGTGGATGGATTGTGGATCTTATGTGTTTTATCTTCCACAGACAAGCTACAATTCTGTTAGCTTTTCAGCATCAATCGTAACTACAGTAGCTCGCATTAAACATAAACACAAGTTGAGCAGCATTCCAAAATGACTGATGAAGAGCAGCTGGTAGGCCAACTACCTCACCATGATGGATGTTTTTACTTACAGTCAAACTATGATTTATATCCAACTTCAGATCAGTGCACCAGGCAAGAGTCCAATGTATGGATATAACCTTACTTTTTCTGAAAGGTGTATGCTTAAAAAAAAAGTTTGTCATAGTTCACATCAAAAATAGGAGAGGCTGGTGACTTCCATGCCAAGTGGACCAGCAAATCTGGACCAGATTTCTGTCTGAACTTTAAAGGAGCTATCCAAGGGGCTGATCCATCTCCTCAAAATCATGGAATCATAGAATCATAGAGTTGGAAGAGACCACAAGGGCCATCCAGTCCAACCCTCCCACCATGCAGGAACTCCATATGAAAGCATCCCCAACAGATGGCCATCCAGCCTCTGCTTAAAGACCTCCAAAGAAGGAGACTCCACTACACTCCGAGGGAGTGTATTCCACTGTCGAATAGCCCTTACTGTCAGGAAGTTCCTCCTAATGTTGAGGTGGAATCTCTTTTCCTACAGTTTGCATCCATTGTTCCGTTTCTAGTCTCTGGAGCAGCAGAAAACAAGCTTGCTCCCTCCTCAGTATGACATCCCTTCAAATATTTAAACAGGGCTATCATATCACCTCTTAACCTTATCTTCTCCTAGCTAAACATTCCCAGCACCCTAAGTCGCTCCTCGTAGGGCATGGCTTCGAGTTGGCCGTTCTTATCCACAGGGGTTTGTTCCAGACCCCTCTCCTGAAGATGCCAAAAACTGCAGAACCTCAAGTCCCATTGGTTTTAATGGCACTGCACTGTGCAAGCAGCTGCAGCAGTGCAGATGCATGCATGTGCTGCCATGGGGTGAATGGGGTGGGGCCATTCACGGATACTCAGATCCACAGATGGCAAGCCCATTGTTGGGGCAGGCAGACTATAGGTTCAGTTTCTTTGCTCTCAGTGGTAACAACTGCTTAAGGTTGTCACTTTCCAATTCCTTGTTTTGAGTGATGCTCCAAGCTCAGATCCTGTGAGATTTGCATCCCAGGTCTTTAGCAATGAAAGAAACTGTTTTTGCAGCCACTTGCAGGAAAAACAAGACATCACAGGTTCACTGCTCTTGACTGGGAACTGTTGTGTTTACCTTTTCTCTCAATGAACCCCACTTGGAAACCCTTTAGATGTGTCACACAGTTGTTTCAGAAACTGGTGACCTTCCCATGATTCAGATGGCAAAAATGTACCTCATTTTGTTGTTCTTTACTGGTGTGTCCTTCTTTATCTAATAGCTGTGGATGTAGACTAAGCAAAGCAGGTGATAAACATCTTGGACATGCTTAGTTTTTCAAATGAATATCCACTTTACTCTGGCGGTATTCATTATGCAAAAGAGAGTTAGGGGGAGGAGATGGGAAGTAAAAGGCCATTTCTTTTTTCTTTTTTACAGTCTTGTAAAGCAAGTGATTTTTCATTTTAATTACACACGCAGTTCATTAACAGATTCTGTGACTCAGATGATTTAGTGGATGTGAACTGGACATGTTTCACATGGTTTAAAATCTTAATATTGCCAAGATAAATGAACACATTTTTTACTTGGGGATTACTATTTGTTAACTCCTGGCCCATTAAATCAGTACATCTGTGTTAAAACACTATGCAGACTGTTTTCCCAGATAATGCGATTCTCAGATTCAAATTCAAAGCATCAAAAGGGGATGGGTCAGTCTAACACAGGGGATACTTTGAAAGGGTACTTTAGAGCACACTTGTGGATGTGTTAGGAACTATCTGGACAGATATTAAGGCGAGCAGCAGTCACAATATCATCTTTCTTACTTGATTTTAAAACCTCAACTTTCTGTGGACCACAAGAGTGGGGTATAAATAAATAAAATTAATAATTATTAAAGCCCAACTTCTGTTGGGCCACACTTGTGGTTAACAGCTTCATATTGGTGGGATGCTAAGTTTTCTCCAGGGCTTAGTATGAACTATCCAAGGTCCTGAATCCTCTCCCCCACCAAACATGTTTAACAGCTTGTAATATTATAAAATTATGTTTTCACTCATTCTGCAACACCCCTTAAGAGTGGGAGTGGGGTTGTCCAGCATGTTGTAAACTGATAAAAAAAATAGCAGATAATAATAGCAGAGCCTCTTTGACGCATGCTCTCTTACAAGAGAGATTTTATTGGACTATTGCTTGTTTTACTTTCATCTGTCTGTTGGTTATAGAATTGTTCTGGGATGAATTCTGAACTATTTTCATGCTGTTGTATTCCATTTATGTTTGTGGTAATCCATTGTCGTTTTTGAACTGCTCTGCATACTGCTTAAAGTTTCCATAGGAAACCTTTTAATACACAACACTGGAATAAATAATAAATAATAGGAGAAACTTCCTATCAGCTTTGTTGCTGTTACATGTCTTTAACATAACTCTGAATGTCACTTCAGAAAATCCAGACCTTTGTGACTTCTCATTGACTATAATGGGGAATGATCATTTTATTTTTATCATAATTCTGCAGGCATAATTGTCCTTTCTGAGGGGATGAAATCTACTGTATTTCAGGAAGAAAGGTGCAAAAACATTTATGCAAGAGCAGCCTTTACTACTGGTTAATAGAGGATTTGTTTTTCCCCAGGGTTTTGTAGGAAATACGTATCAAAACAGCATTCATAACACAGATGCTTTTAGGTAGGTCACCTACAAAATTTTAAGCAGAAAGTTTCCGAGTTCTGTATTAGATGAGACTTAACATTTGGGAGGGGTGAGTGATTCACTCCTGCTACCCAGTAAACATGTGAAAAATACGTATGAACATATCATGTATCATATAGATGTCCCTAGCAAAATATCCTGCAGTTTTTATGACAGATACATGCAGGGGTATTGAAGCTATGGTGAAAGAAAAACAGAGACTTGAATTCTGTTTTCTACCAGCTAAGCGGGGGGGGGGGGGGGGTGGCTGGCTGGCAGGGAGGGCAGACAGGTTCACCTGTTTCATTGTATCCTGTTGCTTTCTTCCTTCCACAGCCAAAACTGCATCATTCCCCTTCTTCCATCCAAATACAACTTCCTTTTTATTACCATGCCTTGCAGAAATTTACATCACTCTATTTCTATGCTGGCAGTGGCAGTTTTGGAGAACATTTCCCCTGCTATGCAGTCTTTATTTACATCACCCTTCTGTTGTCCACAGTTCCCAGAGCTAACCCTCCTCCCCTTTACACGGTCAGGGGAAATCTGAGGATATGGTCCATTTTCAATAGTACAGTTGGCCATCTGTATCCATGGTTTCTTTATCCATGGATTCAATCATCCATGGCTTGAAAATATTCCAAAAATATATAAATTCCAAAAGACAAACCTTGATTTTGCCATTTCATATAAGGGACACAATTTTACTATGCCATTGCATACAACGGAACTTGAGTATCCATGGATTTTGGTATCCATAGGGGGTCCTGAAACCAAACTGCAGTGGATACCAAAAGTTTCATATCCTAGTTAGGATGAGAAGTGATTCCCACCTGCAGCACCAACTGCAGGCCCCCAGAATGGCATTATAATGTTCTCCCAGTGATTTGTTTCACATACTTCCTGAGCTACCAAAGAAATTGTAAGCACTTGCTATTGTGGGGCACCAGAAAGAGGACTCCCATGGCCTGTTTGTTCTGTTTGAGCACAATGTGTGGCGGTGCATATATAGTCATGTTTTTTTTTTTTTCTCACATAGTGAACATCAGTGATTGGAAAATACCTAAGTCAATGAATATGGACATCACAGCATCCAACTGACAGTTTGTATTTTCCCCATGCTTCCTGGTCAACTGAAACCATCATCAATCCACACCGCAATGAACATGATCTTGAAAAGTGACTACTTGAGAAATCTAGTATTAGTAACTACTCATTCACAGCAGCACCAAGCAACACATATACTCCATACAGCTGATGTGATGAGAGGGGAATGGGAGGTAACTTGCTGGAAATCAAGGAGGGGGAGGTACTCTCCAACTGCAGGAGGAAGATGGCAGTACTAAGGGAAGGACATCAATGACATTCCATCAGTGAGCCAGAAGCATCTTCCTCCAGGGAACAAAGGAGAGACTAAGAAATGGAAGAAGGAAAGAAACCTCTTCTTGGTCCTCATTTTAACATCAGAGAATAGGGTGAGGGTAGCAAATCTAGGAATGCTAATAGCAGGGGAAAACATAGCTACGTCATAATGGTGTACATTTTTAGGAGACCAAAAATGAACAATTATTAGAAATAGGAATGTCCACCTTGTGGAGGAAGGAATGAGGAGCCGAGGCAGGAGTAGGATTCCTGCACATCAACACTGCCATCATCAAAGGCCCTCCCATAAACAGATAAGATTAGAAGATCACTATACACATCAAACAGATTCCAGAATGTCCTCCAAGTGTTGGTTTTATTTCAGTATGGGGAAACTCTCACTAGCAAATGAAATAATTTTGAGGCAGGGTATACATTCTCTGTCTCACATACTTCTCAAAATAATGGCATACCCAATTTGGCAGGGACAGTCCTGATTAATTCTTTGTCATCTCACTTTTCCAATGGCTTCTGAAATGTCCCAGTTTTTCCCTCCTCTTCCCACTTTCCCCCTTCATCCTTTATTTACATCAACTGCTGCAAAACTGAGTTCAAAGTGAGAAGCAGTTTGAATTCAATTAACTCAGCCTTTGGAAGAGGAGAGGCAAAAGCAAATGGCTGCAGCCTCTACTAGCTTGTATCTTTTTCCTTGTGCATACCTTTTATCATCATGACCACTTTGATGTTATTTGGGTACATCTCTCCCAATTTTCATTTGTGAATGAAAAGGGTATGTGAGGCTGTAAAATGAAAAAAAAAACTATCTGTTTTCCCACTAAGGAGTTTATCACATGAAGGAGATCAGGAAAAACCACGTAATTACGCAAAATGATTTCACAGGACACTGCACAAAACCATGCACATCTTTTTACTTTTGGGATTTCAGTGACAATGCATTTCCTATATCACTTTATTTGCGCAATTGCGTGTGATATGTGTGGTCCAAAACACACTGCAGAAATAATCCAGTTTGAGATCGCTTTAGCTGCCCTGGTTAATGTGGAACCAGAGCTCTCTGGCAGAGAAGGCTAAATGTCTCACAAAACTACAGTTCCCAAAACTACAGTTCTCAGAATTCCCTAGCACCGAGCCAGGGCAATTAAAACTGGATTATTTCTGCAGCGTGCTTTGGACCTATATCTTCAATCCATAAGCTCTCTCTGTTTCTTCTTTATAGGGTGGCAAATGCTGCCGGTTGTCTTAGGACATACCACCCTTCAAGAAGAAGAAGAAAAAAAAAAAAGAACTGGGATACCAAGACTGGAATTCCTCTGCAGAGTTATACATGCCTGTTGAAAAGTTTTTTTGTAGCTGTTGTGCTCAAATCTCGAAGGAACTAGGATGAAAACTCTGCTGAATGTTCTGCTTACTACAGTCGAGGAAGGGATATAGTTCATAGCACAGCTGCATGTATAGCTCTGTGATTCTTTTTGCAGCTGGTCTTTTGTTGTACAAAATGAAGCCACTGAGACTGCAATTTCAAGAAGGGCAACAAGTTGAGGGATGAGCTTTTTAATCCTTTCCGTTTGCACCATTTTTCCAGTGGAAATTGCTCCCAACATACATTCTTAATTTGTTCTCCAACCAGTATAAATTGTGTTTCTGCTAGAGAAACACCTTTAAATGATAGCAAACACAATAATAAGGCATAATGAGTAAAATATAAACAACAAAACCCACATGCACAGAAGGGGATATGGATTATTGGAAGTATAAACCATAAGCCCCATTAAACTGGTTTAACTAAATGTCATGAGAGAGAACATGCACTTCCTAATCTCAAATTTCTCTTGTAACACTAAAGCAACGGCTGGAACACAGCTTAGAAAAGTCACTTCTCGTTTATTTTAAATGGAATTAATCCTATAGATCATTTGAGAACATTTGAACAACAACTTGCTGTGCATGTTTAATATACCATATATACTCATGTATACGTTGAAAATTTTTACCCTCAGCCTATCCACAGGTCATATAAAAATCCACAATTTTGGCCCCCAAACCTACCCTTGACTTATGCATTAGGTCAACCTATACAAGAATATATACAGTATACCCTGATATATTTTTTATTTCTATCAACTTTGGAAAAAATAACAGGATATAACTGAACAACCATTGCAACAACAATTACTACTAATATTAATATTACTATTCTAAGAATGATGACTTTCACCACAGATCATGCTAGCTACGTAAAAAATAAAAATAAAAATCTAAACTTTGGTTTGGAGGATATCTTAGCAGACCTTCCTAATGCTAACTGTCCATCACAAAACTCTAATGTATACACATGGTTTGGGAAGGGATGCATTTAATGAAGAACATGAGCAACCAGCTGGGGGAGGGAGACTAGACACCGCCATTGTCTTTCCCACCAACTCCAATTAATTCAGTAAATGAAGATTTCAGACCATATGTTTGCTGAGATAACTTTCTATCCTGTCACACTAAGATTTATGCTGATTTAATGCTATTGACTTCAACACAAAGGTGTACTTCAGTCTGTAGGCTGGCGATAAGGTTGTAAGGGACAGACCTCTCTCAGCTTACATTTTTAAAGTGACTTGTGTATTATTGGGCTGACATTCTGTTAGTGAATTATGCAGACACAAGTCCAACTTCCATCTGCATAACCCACTTTTGGGGGGCTGTTGTGGAGGCTGGAATCTGTTAACTGTGCAACAGCCAAACTGCCTCTCAAACCTATCTTTTAGCAGCTACAGGCCTGCAACATGGACATCTATTGGTCGTTGGACAGCAGAAAGGCAGAGGTCAAAATCCACTGAAAAATGTAAGGAATACTTGCTGCTGAAGCTTCTCTGCTGCATCCTGGCCTCCATTGGGCAATAAATTGACATGCTCGGGTGAGAGCTGCAGCAACCAAGGCCTGGAACAGATGGCCCTTTAAAGCCACCATCTGTGCAGCTTCATAGTGAGGCGTTTAGATACCACAAGTTCTGAAGCCACCCTGAAGCTGTCTGGAAGTTGGGTGGCTGCTCAGAGGGTGGCAGCTTCAAGATGCTCCAGAGGCATGGCGTTTATACACTGCACACCACTGAAGCATCTTGAGGCCAGTTTTGGGCTTCAGTAGGGCTGGAAAAACCAGCTTTTTTCTGCCCCAAAGAGGAGTGGATCTTTTCCGGTCCTTTTTGGGCCAGCTTCAAGGCGTATTGGGGCTGCAGCGTGTGGTTGCCACGGCCCCAATCTGTCTTTGGAAGGGGCAGCTTCAAGCCATTCCTTCCTGCCGGTCTATTATGGCCCTAAAAAGGTGGTTTTAGGAGGAAGTGAAGGGGAGATGTTACATAGTTCCACCTGTCTGGAATTTCCACCTGTCTGGAATTCTTGCCTGAAGGAAAGAAGAGCCCTCCCTCCGGTCCATCTGCCTTGGTCCAGGCCTCCGAGGGAGAGAAGATCTGCTGGACTTTGCCCCTTCCCCACCACCATTCCCTTCTCCTTTTGTGTCGTGTCTTTTTAGATTGTAAGCCTGAGGGCAGGGAAATGTCTAATTAACAAATTGTAAGCCGCTCTGATAGTCTTGGCTGAAGAGCGGGGTATAAATAAAATATCATTATTATTATTATTATTATTATTATTATTATTATTTATACCTCTCCTGAACTAGGATCTCAGCCATTTTTTTTAAAAAAAATCTAGAGTTGGGGTTATTTCCTTTAAAACTGCCAAACAGAAAAATCCAAAAAGAAGACCAACTGTTGTGATCATGAGGCCTGTAGTTAAATGGCTTCTCAAGATGGAGATGACAGGCTGGAGACATCTCTGGTGGGTATGTAAGGTCTTAGGTTACACTCACTCTGGATGAAGAGACAATGGTTCCTCTCCATTTCCATTTCCATTTCTATGTCTCCATTTTGGAAGATAACAGAGTGGATTGAATTTAGGGGCCTGTGGTCTTGTGAACATCACAACCTTAAATTAATGTATTTCAAAATTCCTCGGGGTGCTACCAGGCAGTGGCTTCCTCATGCTTCTGCTGCTCTTGTGTGCCTTCAAGTTCTATCTGACTTATGATGACTTTAAAGTGAATCTATCACACTGTTTTCTTGGCAAGAATTGTGGAGACAAAGTTTATCATAGACTTTTTCAAAGGCTAAGAGAGTGCGACTTGCCCAAGATCACCTAACCTATTTCCACAGCTAAACAGGCATTCAAAACCAGAGTACAACTACACCATGCTGGCCTCTTCTCTTCATACTATCAATCAACATTACTGTGCAGCTATTCCATCTTTTCATTCTCAGTGGATTTTCTATAGTGGGAGGGAAAGATGAGAAAACACAGGACGGTAAACAGTTTTCTTTGTCTGCAACTGAATCAGGGCAACGATGTGATAAAAGCCTTGATGGGAAAAACTCATAAATACTACTTCTTATGTATGTTCATCTCTGCCTTGGAAAAAATGTACAAACTTCCCCTGGCAATATTGCCTTGTTTTGCAGATGGGATCCCATATAAGCAAATGGTGCTGTTGGTGTGCATATACCATCTATTAGGTCAACAAAGGGAATTATAATCGAAATCCTTCTCCTAACACACCCAGTGACTGCATTGGCATCTATGAATCATTATTTGCAAATGATCACATTAAGTCTATCAGCACTTATCAAAGAGCTTGCCTGACAGTAAAAATGAAGGGTGTGTAATATGAACAAATTCACTGTGAGATGTGCCAGCCTTTTGAATTCATCAAGTCTGATTCTATTCTTAGTCCAGGTGTTGAAAAAGTAGCAGGTGGGATGGGGGGGGGGGGTCAAGGGAGAGAAAATACCTGTGATAGCAATCTCAGGTATCTTGAAGTTGGTGGTAGCTGGTGCTCAATCTGATCGTTGGGGCAGAAGGCACAGCATCCAACAATGGGCAGAACCAAAGTGTAAGAAAGCATCAGGGGCAACATGGGTTTTCATAAACACATGCACAAATACCCTTATCTCTCTTCCTCTCAAACACACACACAGGAGCACAGGCAAGCAAGCATTTATGCATGCAGAGGCAGACAGGCATTCGCTCAAGGTGGTTTGGCTGCAGGTAGCCTAAGCCTGAGGCAGTGTCAGCTGGATGCTTGCTTGAGCTGTCAAGTCACCCTAGATATAAGCTGGAACTTTAAAGATGGTAATCAAAGTTCTGAATCTCTTTTCAGTGTGGATTCATCATCCCACTGACAAGGGAATCACCCCACACCACTGGCCTGAAGTGGGGCAGTGCCAACCTTTGCCATAAGGGACTCACCTCCAATAATTAAGGCTAATAATACCTTACATTTGGGTTGAAAATCGTCCAGCTTTTCTGATTTTGTCAAACTGCAAAGTTCCAGCATTCCTTTCCACTGGCTGTGCTTGCCAGAGCTGCGGGGACATGCAGTCCAACACTTTCTAAAGGGAATCACAATTACCATTCCTGCTTTATATCACAGATAAAGAGGATCTTATAGTCCAAGGGCTAAATTCAAATTCAGAGAACTTCTTGGTGGGGTGAAACCAAAGTCAAAGAAGTAGGATAAAAACACCAGCATCTCTTAATTTAAAGCAACAACTAAGCCATTTCAGCCTACTCTTGACTACCTGGTCTTTCAGTGATATATATGCAAAGATCTGTGTGAATGCTGTGGCTCCATGCAAGAATATAACAGGAACAAAATATGGTACTTGGTGAAGTATTCAGTTTTCCAATATTCAGAGCATTCATTTTTAAAGGATAATTTTCCAGTACCAGTTTCCCAGCATTATAATTACGTAGGTTGATTATTCAGCCTCAACTAGATGTTTCTAGATATTCTGTGTTTTATCATGTTTGACGAGGACTGATAGTATCTCAGAATATATAGAATATACAGAATATATTTCTAGAAATTTTAACCATTATTTCAGGAATAGCAGGGAAAAAAATCATGTGAACATTCTCTTCTTTAAATGGAAGAAAATGCTGATTAAATGGGGGGAGGCAGAACATACATTCTTGTCTAAGCCTCCAGAGACCCTTTCTGTCCTTCTTGTCAGGTTTTATTAGATGTCTCCAGGCAGTGATTGTTTTATCTGGTTTTTTTTTCTTTCGTTGTCACTTCTGATCAGTGAGGCTTGTGTCATAATATCATACTTAAACCACATATTCTCTCCAGTGTAATGCTGATTTTAAACATAGCAATAACAACATGCAGTACATTCAATAGACCATCTAGGCTAACAGTACAGCTCAGTTCAACCTTAGCTACATCAGAATGATTGACGAAAATGAGACTAAACTAAAAACTCGATCCTTTCTCAGACAACTTCAGTTGTTGTTGTTTTTCCCCCTGCCTTGCATGAACCTTGGTGAAAATCAGTCCTAAAACAGAAGTGGTCCTTTTCTGTGCTGAGTCACACAGGCAGCTACTCCTGTTTTGTATCAGTTGCATAAACCAACAGGTTTTCTTTTATCCTTCAATGTGAAGCATTAATGCATCAATATAGGCTTTACTTTCTCATTTGAGCACCTTAGAAAGGCCCACAGATGGGGGGAAATACATTACTAGTATGAAATTACTTCGACAATGAGAGACCAATTTCCCTAAAGGTAGGCAAAATAGTTTGAAGGGCTCTTACAGTCTGTACAACTGCATAGAATTAGAAATGATGGTGATGGTGATGCGTGCTTTTTTTAAACGGAAAGAAGAAAATCAGAAAAACAGCAGGAGAAAAAGAGTGAGCAAAAGAGAACTGCTATTGAGTAAGAAGCAATTGATACTTATGCACAGTGATCAGTAGCAGCTGGCATCACGTTAACAGGTTTTGGCTGAATTGTACATCCTAAATGAAAAAAAAGGCTATGAGAAAGGAGCTGTGAAAATGTATCTGGATACAATCCACTAGTAACAGAGAGTACAAAAAAGGTAAAGCTGTGGCAATCTGAGGAAGGTAGGGCCAGCTTAGCCAAGCGGTTCCTTCAGGTACATTGCAACAATTTGAGGAAGGTTAATTTTGTTAGTGTTATTGCTCTATAAGCAAAAGCCAATGACTTTCCTACAATAAAAAGAGAAAAAAATCTTCTTGTGATAAATTTATATGGACTGCAGAGATATGGAGTATGGCTTAAATCAGACATATGCCAGCTGACCTACAGGGCACCTACACAACCCTGTCACCTTACCTATAGAAGTATCATACAGATAGGTTTCCTGGTATGGTCATGTGGAGGGATGGACAAAGTATATGAAAAGGACATATCTTGATAAGGATATTACAAAAGAATTCCAGTGTGGGTTATAGAGATGGGTTGTGACAATAAAACTCCAGCCGGTGAACATGCTTACCTTTTCTCTGTTCTCCCAACAACCTTGTCAGGTAGGTTAGGCCGAGAGAGATGACTGCCCTATGTTACCTACTGAGTTTCATGTCTCAAAGTCTCAGTTGGGACAACTTCCTTAGAGCTGCTTCATACATGAGACTTTTTTCATAGATAAAGTAGGTTAAAATTTAGTAACTTTAGAGGAATCAGTCATAGGGCTGTGTAACCACAACCTTTGGCATATATCCATTGCTATAATGTTTTTGCAGGTTCACGTACAAGCCCCACACTCATAGGTTCCAGTGATATAACCTCCGTCTATATGGGTTAACATGGATTAGCAGGAACAAAAAGAACCTGCAAAGGTGTAAAGTAGAGCAGATTTGTTTGGCTGCATCTGCAGTGATAAGAAGGCTACAGAGCTAAAGGCATTGAATTATCTGTTTGAACAAAAACCATTTGAAATTGTACCCTAGAGTACAAAGAGAAAATGAGATCCTTCTTCCTTGCAAACTTTGTCATTGGCCAGGCCAAATGTTCTTCTAATCCACCAAGGTCCTGGACGTTTCACGGTTCTCTTTCTGCAAACAGCTGTAGTCCCAAAGTGACAGGACAAACACAGCAAATGGCAAATTTATAAATTGCATCTTGAAGGTCACAGCCCTTTTACAAGGTGATAAAAGCTCAGGAACATTTTAAATTCCAATAGAAGCTCCAGTTTCAACAGGTGGTAAATACTCCACACACACACAGTGCCTTTTTGATGGCCCCTGTTTCCAGAAGGCTATAGGAAAAGCTTAGAAAGTTAACTTTAAAAATATTTAGTTATAGTTACATTGTTGTAGTGCACCTTCAAGTCATTTCTGACTTATGGCAATCCTAAAGTGAATTATCACACAATTTTATTGTAAGATTGTTCAGAAGAGATTTTGCCTTTGTCTTCCTCTGAGGCTAAGAGACTATGACTTGCTCAAGGTTACCCAGTGGGTTTCCATGGCTGAGCAAGGATTTGAATCCTGGGCTCCAGAATCATAATCAGACCATTACACTATGCTGGCTCCCATTAAACCCTCATAAAACTAGATTGTTACTGTTATAGTTACAATTTAGGAAGCAACTATTTACTTCCCAGTTTCCAAAAGTAACTATTGTTTACCTTCTAGTTGTTTTAAAAACTGCATTGTAGATGCAGGAGGCACAGCATAAACCATCTTAAACTGATCACATTTCATCTGCCAGCACTTATTAAAACTGTTTGATTTTCCTCCTTTGTTTTTTTCGTGAAACTGTATTTTTGTACCTATACAAAAATTACAATTAAATCACAGAAGGAGTGGAGGTATACCATGTCAAGTTATAGTCCTAACATAATTTAGTTGTGTGATTACCAACTAATTACAGTCAGCCCTCTGTATCCACATATTTTTCCCCCCATCAATTCAACTATCCACAGCTTGAAAGCTGTGGAATGACCTGCCGGATGAGATGCGGTATCCATCGATGGCTTTAAAAAAGCATTAAAGATGCATCTCTCCCGGCAGGCCTTCTCAGACAATATTTAACATCCCCCGGCTCCAAACCTAAGAACATAAGATCTTGAATCCTCCCAGCTTTTTCTGCTTCAGGATTCAACCCTTCCCACACAGCTCAGGAACCTTTAGACTTTGGTATATTTTTAAAATCTGTATCATGTTTTAAATTATCACTAATGTAATCTTATTTTAAGGAGCGGGAGGTTGGGATGGGATTGTGTATTTTAATCTGCTGTTGTTTTAATCATGCTGTACCCCGCTCCTATTGCATGTTCAGAGGGGTGGGTTATTAATAATAATATACATATATATTCCAAAAGCAAACCTTGATTTTGCCATTTTATGTGAGGGACACCATTTTACTGTGCCACTGTATTTAATGAGACTTGAGCATCCATGGATTTTGGCATCCATGGGGGCTCCCAGAACCAAACTCCAGTGGATGTCAAGGGCCCACTGTATAAATTCAGAATTTAAAACTAGTTGTCGCCAAGTTTTGGATAGGAAAGATGAGGCCATGGGGGCAGCTATGTAGAGATGTGAAGCAGTGGAATGACATTCACAATGCAATAACTCACCAAGAATGTTCACATTAGACATTATAAGGCTAGGAGATCAGAAACATATCAACAGCAGCAGCTCTGGGCCTTTTATACCATTTGGCTTGGCCTTTAGAGACTGATACTACAATCCCATACATGAGAGGTGGAAAGTAAAGGAGGCTGCGGAGGCAAAGCCTGCGTACTTGGGACACATTCTTCCTACTTCTGCTGTGATTTGACAAAACAGTCTCCTTCTTTGGGTGTTAAGAGGAGGAGGAATCCCTGGATTCCTCCTGCAGCCCACTCCAAAAGCTGGAGGCTGCTGTCTCAAATTCACACACCAGCCTTCTGCTTTGGGAGTTAAAAGGAGAAATCATAAAATCATAGTATCACATAGCTGGAAGAGACCTCAAGGGCCATCAAGTTTCAACCCTGCCATGTAGAAATATATAATCTAAACACCCCTGAAAAATGGCCATCCAGCCTCTGTTTAAAAACCTCCAAGCAGGAGGCTCCATCACCCTCCCAGGCATTGTATTCCACTGTTGAACAACTCTAGGGAGAAATCTCTGAATTCCACCTACACCCGATTCATGGAGCTGGAGTCTTTTGTGTGATTCTGGTGGCAGAAAAAGGTTAAAAAAATAGAGGTGGCTTAAAATCCCCTTTTCTCACAATGCCCCAGCACAATTCTGCATTGCCTATGGGGAGGCTTTCCCCAAAAACTCCCCTCAAGCTCTGAGACATCTCTGTTGATTTTGCTGGGAAAACTGGATTGTAAGCCACCTTTCTTATTTTATTTTATAAAATAAAACACAAAAATACAAAAGGGTCGCAAATAAAAAGACACAAATAAAAATACAAAAGGGATGTGGCAGCTCAAGTGGTTAAGACACTTTCTCTGGAGATTATCACACGGCCCAAAAGGATGTGATCACATGAAGATTATCACATGATGACTGGTGACGTCGCACTTATCCCGTCATTATCCCATCAGTGTAGTGATGAACGTTGTGTGATAATTTTCACGCAATCATGTGCTAAGAGGGACAGGAACATCCTGCTTCTATCCTGTCCTTTTGGGCCATGTGATAATCTCCTCTGACAATGACAAGGTTGGCAGATCATTTGTTTGAGACCCAAGCGCCGCATGATGGAGTGAGCTCCTGTCACTAGCCCCAACTTTTGCCAACCTAATAGTTTGAATGCATATAAAAGTGCAAGTAGATAAATAGGTACCACTCCGGTGTGGCGGTAACGGCATTCTGTGCAGTCATACTGGCCACATGATCACAGAGTTGTCTTGGACATTACCGGCTCTTCAGCTTAGTTACAGAGATGAGCTCCATCCCCTAAAGTTGGACATGACGTGACAACTTTGTCAAAGGGGAAAGCTTTACCTTTTATTTTATACCCTTTTCCTTCCACTGCCTGGGCACAGCTCTGCATTGCCTATGATGGAGGCTTCCCCCTCAACCCTCATCAATCTCTGAGACTTTGTTACATACAGCAGCTTCTTATCCCCTCAGCTCATGAGAAATACGGAGGGGTTTGCTCTAACCTGGCACACCCAGCCTCCCCACCACATCCTGACACTCACTCTCTTCCTCTCTTCCTCCCTGCCATGTATTCTAAAAAAGTGTTGCAAGCACCTCCTCTCTTGGGACGGTGAGTTAATCAGCACCTGGCATCGGTGCTCTCCTTGAGCAATTGTGATGCCCCCTTGGGATAGTGGTGTCACTAGTGGGATACGGGGTGTGCAGACCACACCAGGTGACTCTCTAAGAGGGTGTGACACCACGGCTTTGTAAGCACCTGCTTTTGGGCAGAAACAGGCTATGTATGACATTCACGTGTGTACCATTAATATGCAGAAGAGATGGTATGAGTGGGGTGAGGTTCAGTGGGAGAAGAAAGGAGAGGCCCCAGGTTATTTTTTTAAAGCAAATTAAAATTTAAAATTTCAAAAAAATAATTTTAATTTAAAAAATAAAAAAGTAAAACATTTTCTTTAAAAAACCATTACCAAATGTAAAAAGCACATGAAATTATGCATATGTACATACAGTTAGGCTGTGTGTATGCTACAGTAATTTAAAAATATAATTTTAATTGTTCTAATTGTTTATGTCACAACTATTACCGTTACAGTGATATATGGAAATTCAGTGATCATGGTGTCTCCTCTGCCAGATACATGGGAATTATGATTTATGAGTAACCTTAGTCCAAAAAACCTTACTAAGGATTCTATATGGTGATGCCTCTGCCTTGGCGAGGGCACGTCCCACTGTTTGAAAATGCAGGCTGAAAGAGGTTCTGCTTGCACACTCAGTTTGAACACTACAGGTTAGTACTGTTACATGATTTCTCCTTCACAGCATTAAACTATTGCAAATATATATATATATATATATACAGAAAATTTGTGAGAAATTCTCAGTAGCTGAATTAAGAACAAATTAATAAATAAATAACACAACTATCACGGTCCAGACATACATATTTATTACCTTTATACCCAACACTTTCCCCTAAAAGCTCAAGGAAAGCTTCATAGAATTATCCCATTTTATCCTAACAAGCCAATAAAGTAGTTTAGACCAAGACACTTCTCCAAAGCCACTTAGTAAACTGCTTGGATATTGGCACAATGAGCCAAGAAAATGCCCACTAATCTATGCGAATTCCCTTCTCCCTTCTCCTTATTGAAGGAACCGAAGCTTGATTGTGTGTGTGTGTGAGTGTGTGTATTATGTAAAGGCCCTACCCCAATCCAAGTGCCTATTTTCATCATTGTGCTGTTCTGGGAAATAATAATTCCATTTTCCTAAAATTAAAACATTAGAAAGCATTCACCAAATGACTTAGGATTGGCTACAGATGGCTCTGCTTATGCGGTCACAGGCAATAAAAACCCCAGATTTGAGGAAATGCTAAAATACAGGTCGAGAAAGTGCATTTTTCAAAGAAAACATCAATAAATGAAGTCTTTATCTCTGGCACCAGTAAATTGATTTTAATCTCCACTTTCATTCCTTAAACAGGCCCTCATTCACAAGGTTTTGCAGAGGAATATGTGGGCTGCAATAAACACAAGTGTGCATTTTCTCAAGTAATGTGCATAAATTAAGAGGAAAAGATTCCTAGCTGAGTGGGAGCCGATATACTAGGAACAGCAAATTCTCCTTTAGGGGATTAAGAACAAAATCCAGAGAGAGAGTGACAGAGAGAGGCAGTTGCCATTCATTCCCTGGGAATGGCCTACAAATGTGCATATATATTGCCTCATTCTGAAAAGAATTCTGGAAAAAGAACAAAAGCAGTTTTGGAAGTTATGATGTATTAAATCTTGTTTAAAGTGATTAGTGAGAAAAGAGCATCTAGAATCTAGGTAGTGCCTGCCCTTATTTTCACCTCTGCCTCTTTCTTTAGTCTATGTACTAAAGCCTTTTGCTTCTTCTTTCTTACCTGCAGACCTACCTTACCTTCTTAACTACTTTCCCCTTTCTCTCAAGAAGTTACTTTAGGCTGGCTTGGGGGAGAGTTGGGGCATAGCATTTACATGACGTATGCCCTAACTCTGCCCTCAGGGCGGCATGATGCTGCGCACCACACTGCATGGCGCACAGCGTCACAGTGCTCCCCCAGCACTGCATACATATTATGCTGCCCCAAAGGAGCGCCACCAAGCTGCAACAATGTAGCTATTGCGCCCTTTACAGGGTGCAAAAAGGAGCCACTTTTTGCACCCTGTAAAGGCCAGATTGGGGCTGCAGCATGCGCTTGCCGTGGCCCCAATCTGGTTGTAGCAGGGATGGCTGGAGGCTGCTCCTTCGGAGCTGTGTGCGCAGCCCCTTAGTCTCTTGGAAGACATCTACATTGCAGAAATAATCCAGGTTGACATCACTTTAACTACCAGTGCTATGGAATTCTGAGAACTGTAGTTTTGTCAGATATTTAGCCTTCTATGTCAAAGAGCTCTGGTGCTACAACAAAGTAAAATTCCAAGAATTCTATAGCAATAAGCCATGGCAATTAAAGTGGTGCCAACCTGGATTATTTCTGCATTGCAGATGCTGCCTTTGTTCCCTTTATCTGGAAAAAGCATCCATGAAGCTCCAGACCCAACAAGGGATCATAGCCTACAAACACACATGAGAACCAGCTTTTCGGGCCTCTTGGAACCAAGTACAGGTCAACTTCTTTTGTCATTCTCTTTACTATCCTAAAATAGACTGATGAGTCTGATCAAAACATCCCTTTGCAAAAAACAGTATTAAGAGTTCTCTGCGTACAGTGACTGAATATGAAAGCTTGGTTGTATCATAGCAAAGAAAGGTCAGATAAATGCCAGAGCACAAAAGGGACAAGCAATAAAATAAAATAAAATAAAAGGAATTTTAATACAATGCAGGAAAACTTGAAAAGCACACTATGACAGCAGGCAAACTTTTGTTGCAGGAAATTGCTAGAGAAGTTCCTAGCATGGACTGTTTTGGTTATTATGCATACATAAAGAGAAAAGTCCTATCAAATAAAAAGTTCCCAGGAGAATGCATGTAGCTATTTAGTAAGCTGGATCCTGCCAAGTATTATATTTTTAAAAAATATTCCACCACCACCCCACTGAAATTTTATTCTAGAGCAATTCAAAATGATGCAATGATTAAAAAATACAACTCCAACAGCACCATAAAACACAGAGATAAAAACAGTAGATAAAAGATGATAGAGATATTATACTTAAAAAGCATGGATAATTATAAAAGGTTACGCCTGAGGTCTATAAAATCATAATGCTGGTATCACTGGACAAGGGCCAGGGCTCACATTAGATGGTGAGGAGGCCACCTCTGACAACAGATTTGAGGTGTCATGAAAAGATAGGAAATGCCTAGGTTTTGATTTATGTTTGAACTTTTACTGCTTGCAGATGAAGAGAACTGCCAGTGGGATTTCTGAGGCAATGTCAAAATAATTTGACTTGTACGATGCACCATAAGCATGACGGGATGGAGGAGATGCATTTGGTTCTCCTCCTTTGCTGTATGATTATGGTGCCCTGTATGTGAGCCTTCCTGCAAAGGGCTTTCCATAATCACTGCTGGGGAGCAGGACCTCACTTTAGTTAACATCTTCCTCACCTCCAAAGGATGAGCCACGTGGAGAAAGACATTAACAGAAGACATTCAAATGTTGGCACTTTCTTATAGTAGAAAAGTTGTAACCCCATTACTCCACTTTGCTGAATCTAACTTTCCTTGCTAGTTGGTACAGCAGTAAGGATAACTCTGCATTGGCTGGAATCATACTTTCCAGCATTTCACAGGTGAAAACAGGGACAATGTGTGGCCAAGCAACACCAGAGTGTGGTTGAAATGGCCAAAAAAAAAAAAAAAAAAATTAATGAGGAAGAACACACTATCTTAATGATTTTTAATTTCCTTAACTAACAGTCCTGTCTCATTTTTTAGAATTTCCAGTTCTATGCCCCTCAGTTTAAAAACAAATGTTCAGCAACTGATTCCACCTCAATCTTAGGAGGAACTGACAGTAAGGGCTGTTCGACAGTGGAAAACACTCCTCAGAGTATGGTGGAGATCCTTCCTTGGAGGACTTTAAGCATAGGCTGGATGGCCATCTGTCAGGGATGGTTTGATGGAAAGTTCCTGCATGGCAGGGGGTTGGACTGGATGGTCCTTGGGGTCTCTTCCAACTCTATGATTCTATGATTCTATAATGTTTCCCGTGCATTTTAGTCATATAATTCTGGTGATATCCATGGAAGAAAATCCCAGAGGGTTGTGTTTGAAGGGAAGTTTAACAATTGCCAAGAAAAGCAAATGCGGTAAGTCAAAGCAATTGCTTCTGTTTATAGTCTTGCCTAGGAACAGAGGCTATTAATTTAAGGATTATATTTGTATTCATTCACATTCACTGTGAATTTCAGGATCTTGTAGCCATACCCTCCTGCACATATTAGGAATCAGTACTACTTTGAGTAATATTAATGCATACCACCACTGACTTTGCAAAGAAATGCCATCAACCAGTAGCGTCACTAGGGTTGGTGTCACCCGGTGCAAAAACTCATGGTGTCATCCCCATTGACCTCTTCCTATACCACACCATGCAGGATCCTTGGTAATGTTTTTGTGGCAATGTTATGCATAAATTATAATTTCCATATATCACTACTGTATTCTCATTACTGTAATAGTAATGGGTGTGACATAAACAGCTAAAAAATTAAAACTATACCTTTAAATTCAGTATCATACACACAGCCTAAATGTATTTACATGCACCCTGTTTCATGTGGTTAAAGTAGAAAAATGTGATGTTTTTAAAGAACAAAATTAAAAAGAACCTTGCTCCACTCACACCATGTCTTCTTCCATGAATGCCAAAAGCAGATGTTTGGGGAGCAATGGTTATCACCTGGTGTGGCCCATAGCCCTTGCCATCAACTACTTGCTGTACCTGGACTGAAAAACTCTAGGACTAGTAAGCAAACCTGCTCCGTGTTTGGCATCCTTACAATTCCTACATGGCTGTAATTAATTCATCTCATTCTGTCAAATTAGCTGGGCAGCCAGCCAGGTGTTAGAGGCAGAGCCCAGCTCAAGATAGCTGCCTACAAAAGTCAAAGACAGAGGGCAATGCCTGAATCTTCTGAATGTGGGCAGAGAATGAAAATGAAGAAGCCACACCAATCCAAATGAACACTCATTCTTACAAAGGGCAGCTGTCTTTATGCTACTGAGGAACTTGTGATAAAATGGAGTTCTGAGTATCTCTGGCAAAAAGAGAAGGACTTTTATATTTTAATAGCTATTGCTTGTGTTGAGGAGGTGTCACCATTCCAGCAGTAGCCTGTAAGTATTGGCCTTCATGTGTTCCTTCATGAGATGAGAATACAGCCCCAGTTTATTTGCAATAAATCATAGGATTCTGGCTACACCCACGTATGTCTTTGCACTGTTGTGCATCTTAAGATGGAAGTAAAGAACAACAGGACCCATTTTGGGTTCCTATGTGGTCAAAATGCCACAGAAATTATTAATCAGTCAGCCTTCTCCAACCAGGCATCCTCCAGATGTGCTGTATTAGACACTCCATCATCCCTAGTCCCATGCCATATTAGCTGAAGAAGGTAGGCCCTCTAGCCCAACACATCTGTAAGACAGCAGGCTGAAGAAGCACTAAATAAATGATAATGCAACTTAATGTTCACCAGGTTAAAAATAGCCATGTGGCCACCCTTTGCCATAGTTGAAATTACCCCTCTTGCTTTTCTCACATTGTTGCCACAAAAAAACAAGGGACAAATTAATCCTTTTTGCAGTGCAAATTCAGAGGAAGAGTGCTTTCAGCTATTTTATGTTCCATTTTCACATTCGGAGCATTAAGACTAAAGGTTTCCAAAAGCTTCTGACCTCTTCCTGTAGCCTATTGTCAAACTAGTCACAACTATGCCATTTTAAGGGGAGCTTATTTTCTCCAACACAACAGTGGTGGTGGGAGCCTTCAAGCAAGCAGGAAACTAGCTCTCCAGTCTGTACAGTCAACCAAGTATTTATCTTTGATATGTATGAAGGCTGGGAACTGGTGCTGCTTTGGGAAGATAATTGACTTCTATTTCAGTTCTGCAAAGAATGGAAGTGTCATTCAGTATGGTTAATTAATCACATCACATATTGGCTGACACCCCTTCGTGCATTCAGAAAAAAAGAAAGGCAAGAGAACAAATAACATTGCCTTGCATTAAGACACACCCTTAGTCTAGCTGATCTAGTACCCTCAACGCAGAAGCAGCAAGGTCTAAGGCCAAATGTCCCACTCTGGCAGGGACAGTCCTGATTAATTGTCCCACTTTTCCAATTGCTTTTGAAATGTCCCAGTTTCTCTCTCCTCCTTCCACCATCCCCTATTGCTCTCAGCTTATTTCACTGCTGCAAACTACACTGAGGAGGAAGAAGAAGACAGAAAGGGTGCAATCTTGCCCTTGTTATTCATATTGGGCAAAAGTAAACTGATGCATTCTGTCCCAACCTCTATGTGCTTCTGCATTTTGCCATCCTGATGACACTCTGATGTTTGCCATCCTGATGACACAGGTCCTGGTTTTCATCTGTGAAATGTGGGAGGGCATGCTCTTCTTGTCTGTTGAAACAGATCAACAGAGCAGATGAGACTCAGATGGGAAATGTGTGCCCCTGGGGCTTAATGCAGCCCCAAAACTATTTTTGAAGCCATTGAACCCTCCAGGTTCCCCTGACATTTCTTTTTTCTGCCCCACCCCAGTCACCCCAACCCCATGAATTGCCTCTCCCAGAAGTCTCCAAAAGCAGTAATTTGTCTCTATATTAAAATGAGAAGAGGACTTCTGGTCTCAACTGAGATTTGGGGAGAAATTTTGGCAGCCTATGAGGTCCCCAGAGAATCCCAGGAGCAGAAAAATGGCCCTCTTGAACCCAGAATACAGTCAGCCCTCCTTATCTACAGATTTTTTTAATACACGGATTCAAGCGTACACAGCTTGAAAATATTTTTAAAAAGCATAAATTCCAAATAGCAAACCTTGATTTTTTTTTTATTTTATATGAGATACACCATTTTGATATGCCACTGGATTGAATGGGACTTGACCATCCATGGATTTTGCTATCCACGGGGGGTCCTGGAACCAAACCCCAGCGTATAACAAGGGCCCACTGTAGTTGCCTTCTGTAAACAAAACCTGTAAACATTTCAACATTTTATTACACAGATTAAAAGAAATTACAAATCAACAGTGAAAGACAATCAGAGATATAATTACATGAGGGTGAATGAGGACATTGCTTCCCAAATAAGAATTCTGCCCACCCAGATGATTTTTTTCTTGAGTTCCCAAATTTCTAGAATTGTAATGAATGAGACATTGAAAACTGATCACACCTAGTACTCTTATATTTGCTTATATGCATTCCTTTTGTAGTTTTGCTTACCCCTTTTAAGAGGTGATATGATCGCCCTGTTTAAATACTTGAAGGGATGTCACATTGAGGGGGGAGCAAGCTTGTTTTCTGCTGCTCCAGAGAACAGGACTCAGAACAATGGATGCAAAGTTCAGGAAAAAAGATTCCACCTCAACATTAGGAAGAACTTCCTGACAGTAAGGGCTGTTTGACAGTGGAAGACACTCCCTCGGAGGGTGGTGGAGTCTCCTTCCTTGGAGGTCTTTAAGCAGAGGCTGGATGGCCATCTGTCGGAAATGCTTTGATTGGGAGTTCCTGCACGGCAGGGGGTTGGACTGGATGGCCCTCGTGGTCTCTTCCAACTCTAAATTTCTATGATTCTATGATTCTATGATTTTCTTTGGATGGCTACACTTTGTTTCTAAATGCTCAACGGAAGTTTTCCATTACAACAATGCTAGACGTGTGGGGACAGAAGGAACATTTTATTTGGATGTGCAGAATTTGTATGGGACGGATGCCCTCATTTTGCCTCTCCTTTGCAGCTATATCCCTAAAGGCAATCTTTAAAAATCAGTTATTCTAGGCAGTGGCATTAGTAAGGGTGTGCGGACTGCACCAGGTGACACCCTAAAGCAGGGATGACACCACTGCTCCCAAACATCTGCCTTTTGGCAGAAACAGGCTGTGGCATTTGTCTGTGCCTCTCTGAAACACTGAAGAGATGGTATAAGTGGGGTGAGGCCCAGTGGGATCTGCAGCCCTTAAGGCATTTAGGCTTGTACCATACAAATTTGCCCATTGCCTCTGAACACAGATATTTCATGTTGGTATTTTGATAGTCATATTTATAGATTATTAGGCCAACATTTTGTAATCACAAATTGTAGCTGTTATCACCACATTATGCACATTATGTGATAATATATTAAAGTAGTTTTTTTTCCTTTCTCTGTCATGTTTGTTGAAAATCAAATTCTGCTGTAGCAAGACTTCTTTCATTTTTGCCATGGTGGCAGCATCTTTTCTCTCCATTCAGTATTCAAAAGATTCTACTTTCACCACGAGGGGAATGTCCTTGCAGAAGGACTTTGTCTTCCTCACCACACCATCTGGAGAAGATAAGTGAAAGCAATGACCTGTCACCATTACAGGAGGCAAGCAGCTGTAGCTGAAGAACTGACCAGAAGAGGAGGAGAAATTACAGTTCAGAACTTGACAGCTACCTGAGCAATGCAACCACATCTTCAACTAAGAATCTTCTTCCTTTTCAGCATGGAAATTCATATAGTTTTGGAGTGTCTAGAAATTTGACATTCCAGATCAGCTCTTTTACCTGGGGTTTAACATGGATCCTTTTGCAAACAACTTGCCCCATATGTTCTCTATGTATCAAATAACATGGGTTGGAACCAGATCTGGCAAAGCTACCATGGTTGCATATGGAATCTTGGGATTTGTCGTTTAGTGAGGTGTTTAGAATTCTCTTGTGCATTGTCCTGAATGTGCAAGCACTCTCTGACAAACAATTTTCTATACCCCACAAAACTGCAAATCCAAGGATTCCATCACATGAAGCCAATTTAACTACTATGACTTCATGCAATGAACTCCTTCAATGCCTTCATTCTCCTTCTCCTTCATTGGAGGTTTTTAAAACAAAAGCTTGGCAGCATGAGTGTTTTGAGCGTGTATTCCTGCATGACAGGGATTGGACTGGATGGCCCTTGTGGTCTCTTTCAACTCTATGGTTCTAGGAAAACAGATACAGCTAAAAATATACCTCACACAAAAGTTAAAATATAGATAAACTATCAATAGAAATAGAAAGCAGTTAAAAACATGCTCATTAAAAAGAAAAACAAGAAATATAGGAGTTTATCACACAAAGGGAATTGGAAGTATAATCCAATGGCAATCTGAATGCAATTGTGGGGTTTCGCGTGATTACGTGAAAGCTGATCACACACATTTTCGGGCAAAGGGAAGTCCTTCCGAATACAATCATGCGGTTTCACGTTATTGCGTGAGAAACTATCACACACAATTTCGTGCACTGGGAGGCAATTTCAGGCAGTTCTGAACGGAATGCAGTGTCAATACGCAATCAAGTAAATTCGCTGAACTAGAGAATTTATTCAATTCCGAACTGGCCTCACTTCCATTTCTTTCGAAATTGAGAGAAATTCCTCCCATGTGATAAACTCCATAGACAAGGCAGTACATTATTAAAGGGCCTTCCCCCCCTGAACAACTAGTCCTCAGAGGCTGAATGAAAGATGTCATCCCCTGCTTATGCAAGGATAGCAAAGGGGGCACTGAGTCTAACCTTTCTAGGAAGGGAGTTCCAGAGTCTGGGAGCAGCTGCTCAGAAGGCCCTCTCCCATGTTCCCACCAGATGTACCTGTGAGGGGCACTTGTTGCTGCTTCTGCTTAGACGAAGAGAATTTTAACATCTTTTTTTAAAATACTGGACTCGACATACTTTAAAAAAAATACTGGACTTGACGCTTCCTGGCCTTTCAGTTCCTTCCCTCTTTCTTTCCAAGTTCTGTCCTTGTAAAGGAGCCATTTATGCTGGATATTGAACAAAAGGACACAGAATGTTCTTTGTACTTAACCACATGATTTGAAAACAGGCTATTATGATAAAGGCTTTCTCTGCACCGTGCGATATTCCAAAGGGAGCACCAACCCTAGATCTGCTCCAGAATGAAGATGAGGACATATGATGGTAACATGTCTATGGAGTTTATCACACGAAGTGCAAACTAGTAAAATCCCGTACAGAAATGGGATTTTAAATTCCGGGTGTTGTTTGTCAGATGTGTTGGCATGAAAGAGAAATAACGCGAAAATAATCTGAATGGAAAGCTCCTTTGTACTTTTGGAATTTAGTGAAAATAAAAAGGAACTGGTTTTGACAACTTTGCATTTGGGTTATTTTTGCGTTATTTCCTTTTCACGTAAGCATCATCTCCTATACAATCTGCCCTGCACCCTTAGAACATCAGGCAAAAAATTATTAGAAGAAAAGAACATGAGATTAACAACAACAACAAATAGAGCATTTTCTGCAACGGCTCCTAAATTATGGAATGAATTACCGGAAGAGATCCATCATATTTCTACCTTAGATGCTTTTAAAAAAGCACTAAAGACGGATCTCTTCCGGCGAACCTATCCACCTGATCTCCTGTGATGACTGCGATGACCCAAATTGACAACTAGAGACCTAACTGATGATAGATATGGATGTTTCTCATTAGTATGTATATGGTAATTGTTTTTACACTGCATTTTATGTTTTTAATTGTATACCATTGTATTGGATGTGAATTTTAGCTGATGGAATCCCACCTCGATCCAGAGGGAGAGATGGGAAATATAAATTAAAACTATTATTATTATTATTATTATTATCTGAAAAACATCCTGCAAAGGCAGTTTTTTTCAACTTTCTGTTTGGGTTAACCCCCAAAGTCGTCTGAAAAACAACCCACAAATGCAGGTTGTTTTGAGTTTAAATTTAATTTCTGTATGGGATTCAACCCGGATGATAAACTCCTATAAATTATGCAAATGTACCAACACACACACACACACCCCTGCTTTGTGGTACAGGCTGGGATACTAGGGTGAAGAAAAGCAGCTAACAATCAGCCAGAGATTATGATGATGCCACCACTACATGGTAATCCTGAACTCCAAACCGAAAAAATAGTACCAAAAAGCAAACAAAGGAAGTGGAACTGGTAAATATATTTTGGTGCCTCAGAAAGCCAAATGAATACTGAACAGACAAGATGATGACACTAGAGATAATGACAAAGGCCTCCGCACACACATTTCCGCCCATTGACTATGATAGGGCTTGAGTATGTGTGCTTTTTCTCATCAGTGTGGGGCAGCAGAACCAAACTCTCATGGATAGAAAGGGTACACTATAACTTTATTTTATCTACATTGAAATGCCTAACACATGGTAGCCTAAGTCCTGTTACTCTACTCAAATAGAGTAGACCTATTAAATAAATTGGATTTTCTTCAGCATTGCTAAACAATTCAGCAATTTATTTGGTGGGTCCGACCAACAGGAATCAGGCTGACAAGAACCTTCTCTTCAAGGCACATTCACACTACTCTGTCGTAACATTATATTTCACTTAACTGCCATGATAACATCCAGTGGAATCCTAGGATGGAATCCTAAAATTCCTTTTTAGCAAGGGCATTGAGAACGTTCAGCCAGAGAGCTCACCAAACTACAAACACCAGAATTCCATAGGATGGCTGTTAAAAGTGAAATACAGTGGTATGAACAAGATACACTAAAAACCCAATAAAAAGGTAAAACACAAGTAAACAAACCATTATATTAGAATACTGTACTATAAAATTTTACAAAGTATAATGTCATTTTTAAAAACACCAATAAAGTTAAGGACACAACACACACACCATAGTGTTTACAGGCCCCCAAATCCAACTAGCAATCTTTAATTTCCCTGTTTTAGTCCTTCTCTTTATCTAAATTGAAAAAAAAAATAAAATAAAAATCAAGGCTTCAAGGAATACCAATGGAATGAAACAGAGCTTTTTATCTGGCCAAAGAGCTGAATGTGCATTTTTATTTCACATTCATTTTTTTCCCTCCTGCTGCTGAGAATTTGTATTTATGCAGCTAGTTTACAAAGTATTGTGAGGGAGGAAGCTATTGCTCCTAGAAGCTTACCATTCAAATCATATGATGGAAAGAAGGGGAAAATGGCAAGGCGAAGCTGACATGAAATGAACATGAACAAAATAGGCAGGCAAAAGTTCTTTGTGGTTAGAGAGATAAATGTATCTACTTCTGTTCCTATAGTTTTATTAGCTAAACTGACTGGATTTACTGTAAGGATTTAGGGCATCTGTTCCTGCTTGGGTGCTTTTGCTGAGTGGATGGTCATAGACAGTATTAAGCAGCTTGCTATATTGCACTATGGAAATATAGAAAACCAGCAAGGGACCTGATTGACAAAGCAACCCTTAGAAATTCAGTGTGCCAAAGAGGAAACAACCACAACAACAACCAAGGTTATTGGAAAGGCACAACAGCAACAGCTATGGCCAAAAATGCCACCGACACTAATGAATTTTCAAAGCAGATGCTAAGCGTGGTTATGAGAGACAGAAAGTGCTTCCTGCATCGGAAGGTTGTTTTGTTCCCTTGTTCTGATATCTCAGAGCAGCTCTGTAACCATCTCTCTCTCTTTTCCCCCCTCTGATTAAACGCACACCATGCACTCTCAACATGCCACTTGCTATTTTTATGTGCATTTCTGTCCATTATGTGTAGTTGTGGACAACTGCACGTATGCTCCAACCGACAGTTTGCCCACTAGCCTGAGCACTCTCAGCAATCATCTCAATATCCTGGGATCCTTCCAAATGATTTTTTTTTCTTGTGCAACTACAATTCACATGGGGGTGGGGGAAGGAAAAAAGAAATACAGTACATACTATTACATCTTCCATTTGTAAGCCTTTTTGTGTTTCCCTCATCACTTCAGCCACCTTTTTTTTTTTCTTATCACAGGAAACCTGGGGAAATGGAATATTTGCAGTGTCTTTTGATTGTTAGTACAAGGAGCCCCTGGTCTAGCAGCACCCCTGTGAAATACCCTAATTTGAATATAAACTTCCCTTAGTATCCTCATCCCCCCAAAAATGCATCCAGGAAAAAGCAGTCACAATAGAAGTGACCATTTTTTGTGTCCAGCATTGTTTATACTCCTTCATTTGTCGTGGTTATTGTGTGCCTTCAAGTCATTTCCAACTTATGGCAACCCTAAGGTGAACCTATCATGGGGTTCAATCTGAAATCTGAGGGATCAATTCTTTCAATATATACCTGTCTGATCACTTAGATCTGCTGGGGCTGATGTCCCTCCATGTCCCACAGTGGGGAGTGCATACTATGCAGGGAGGTGAGAGAGAGCTTTCTCAGCTGCACCACTCCAGTTATGGAATGGCGTTAGATGTCCAGTACCATTGCCTTTATTTAAAAGGTGGCTGTTCATCATATTCTGGGATCCAAGAACTGTTTTGGCAGTGGTGATGGTGGTGGGCCTTTTGGAAGGCAGGCTGTTGCTAATTTTGCCAATTTGCAAGGAGAGAACAAATTACTTTTACCATCCATTATTAGTGAAACTAAGGAGGCTCTTACAAGAACAGTGTATATGTGTTAAGTGTCACCTACTCTCAATGCACAAGATAGATTGTAGGCAACTTTTATTATCCCTGAGAGGGCCCAACAACAACAGTCACTGTCTTTGTATTTCTTAGTCCACGATCCATTTCATACATTCCTGATATATCATTTCTGAGGAGGTGCAATAGGAGACTTAGTGATCTAATTCTGCCAGATCATTTTGAGAGAGGGCTTAGTTGCCCCATCCCAGCAGTCTAGTTTTGAGAGGGACTTGACTTGAGCTTCCCCTGCCCTTCTAGGATCTATGCCCTGTGGATTCAGCCATCTAGTGAACACATGTCTTGGGCCCCTGTCTGGCTGTTTGCAGAGTGTTAGTTTTGTCTCAACTGTTAACTGCAGGTCAGTACCCCAGAGTGACATTTGTTGCAGAACTAACACAGAAACAAGTAGGTGTACAATGCAGACGTTTTACAGCATTGGCATCCCTCCCTGAGTTTCTGAGACCTGCCATGTACAATGTTGTTTTAAGAAACAGAAAAACAATTATTTTTAAGGCATTCCACCCCGCATGAACATGTCTTTTCTAGTTCCCTGTGTTTGTCTGCTCCAAGTTAACCTTGATGCTGCATTCACAAACACTGCTGTAGACTGGGTAGTTTTCATACTTTGCCATATACTGGAATGCTCATTTGGATAGAAAATACTCCAGATTGTTACTCAGTGCAGGCTGTTGTTAGTCTGCCTGGGTGAATTTAAAGTATTTATTAGCATTTTAATTGTTTAAAGTATTTTAATTTTAAAAAATATTACTGTATATACTCATGACTAAGTCTAGAAATTTTAGTCAAAAATTGACCCCAAAAACCTTGCGAACTTGAACTTTATTATGTTCAAAGACCAGCATCAAGAACAATACATAGAAAGCGATAAAATAATGTCTAAAAACAAGTAAAATAATATACAGTACACACCGAACTACTTTAGTTTTAAATAGCAGAAGGATAAAAACCTGCCCACTGAAAAGTTAAAATAATTTACTTCCACAATTAAAATGAATTCAAATAACAATAAGGACCAGTTACTATCAGTTGTATAGAAGTAACTCTGTCTCAATATGCTCTGCTAACTTAGGTTAGTTTTGTTTTCCTGCAAGTAATTGCAGATGTGCAAAACTGAGCCAGACCCCCAAAACCTGAGTCAACTTATCCACAGGTCAATGTACTGTAAGTACTGTACTTTAACTCTTATTTAAAAGGAACCATGCCCTGATGAAAAGCAAGAGCATAATCTGTCCTGGAAGCATTGACCCCCCTCTATTCTCTCATCCATCCAGCCTTTAGGATGAGCACAAACAGTTGTGCCTGCTGGAATTTTGTCAGTTGTTTGGCATTATTTTCCATGCTTCATACTTTAGATCCTTTGCCACATACCCTAAGTTTTACCCTTGACTTTTCCATTGGTCATATCAAAATCCATAATTTTGGCCCCAAAACCTAACATCGATTTATACATGAGGTCAACTTATAGTCAAGTATATACGGCATTTGAAGGCACTTTTATTGACTGTACAGTGGTCCTCCGGGATCCGAAATCCCCGGGATCCGAATCCGCCGGGGGAGAAAAAAGCCCCCGGCCAACGAAAAAAACCCCGGGTTGCGAAAGAAATTCGCAGCCCGGAAGTTTTAAAACAGCGTGCTTCCAGCGCGCTGTGCATCCAAAAATGCGGTTCCCCCGGGTAGCGAAAACTTCCAGGATACGAAGGTAATCCCGGAACGGATTACCTTCGTAACCCGTGGGACCACTGTACCATACTCTGAGAAGTGTGGAATAGAAATAATTCAGCTACTACTGTACTTAATATTTTTATACATATATAATTAAATACAAAATAAAAATAGCCAACATTCCTTCCCTGACCTGTGCTATAAAACTACTGTATTCACTATATCATTAAAAAAAATTGCCGCCTAAGAGAACATGCAATACTATACAAGAAGACACACATAGATAACAAGCCATCAGTGTATGTGACTCACACAGGTATCAACAGTTGGTCAGGTAGAGCTTGTACAATTACTGTTTTGGGCCATAATTCGCAGAAACATCCAACAACTAGTCATGGCTGGGAGATTCTGAGAGTTGTAGTCCAAAATGGTAATATTTTAAAGCTCTTGAGTTCCATTCCCAGCAGGAGGAAAGCAAGAGTATGGGCAAATGCCATTTATATAGTTACTGGGGAAAAGATAGAAAAAACGACAGGAAGTATTTATACTGATGTCTCATAAAATGCCTTCTGCAGTGCTAGATGGCCAGAAAACCATACTGAGAAAGTAACATTCCTTCAAAAAGAGCTTTCCATTATACATTATAACAGCAATTATTAAATACTCAAGAAGATGCCCCTTCTGTCAAAAAGAACAACACAGCCCATAGAGAATAACCTTTACGAGTTTCAAATGTTGAGGCTGAGCTTGAAAAGATGCTTTGAAATTGATTGTCTGTCAGGCTCCAAAATCTGTCACAGTAACTAGATATGTAAACTTAATATATCTCGCACAGGCATGAAATGCTGGCTATAAATTTCTCACAAAAACATTTTCGGCTTATTTGTTGTCTGATATATGGGACTCAGGTTATGAACATCAACACATAAATTGCTTGGAGCTTTGGAATAATTCTCCGCGTTGTTGCCGTTTAATGACATTTTCTTGCAGCTGCCACAGTCCATATAACGCACAATGTCTGGCAATACTACCAAATGACCAATTGCATATATTTGTAGTTGTGCTTACGTTTAATCAGTATCAATGGGGGGGGGGGGGTAGCATTCTATAAAACAAGCAAATGCCACACTCAATGAATACTGTTACCATTTTGTGTGGTCTTAAAAGGGGGATTGGAAGACAGAAGAATCACAGCATTAAATTTATCAGAAAAGAAGAAAGACCCCCCCCCAGAAAAATAAATAAATAAGGGAACCTTGGACAGGATGTGTTTTTTTTATCAACACTGGACCAATTCATTTATATAAATCCATTGTCACAGTATCATAACATTTTACTCCCCCCCCCTCCTCACCCCAAAAGGTGTTTAAAGTCACCCTTCTGGGAAAAGTAATAACCATGTCAGCAGTGTATGTCATCTCTACCAGGCTGCTTGGTTTAAAGCTAGGCATGGGCAAAGAGGTTTAACCTCCTTCCTTTGATTTAGTTTAACTATTCATCTAATGTGAATGGATTAAAGTTGTACAAATTATTCCCCTGTCCTTTTTATGTCTTCATTCAACCTTCCCTTCAACCTTATGAGGAAAAGTGTTTCCAGAAGCCTCTGCAGCTGAGCCTTGGATAGGTTACTGGCAGCTCTTGCATAAAACCCAGAATCCTAGCATCTTCTGGAGCCTGAAATTGAGTATGGAAGAGATACTGAGACACCATCTTCACCATCTCTGGAATCCACATGCTGTACCTTTGTCTGCCTACTGACCCTCTGAAGGAAATCTTGCATTTGATCTCATATTCTCCAACTGTCAATTTGCCCAGGATATTCCCAATGAATCCTCTGTTGCCCCACTTTTTCAGCTGCTTTTCAAATGTCCCAGTTTCTCTCTCCTCTTTCCACTTTTCTCCTCCATCTTCAGCTTATTTTAGTTGCTGCAAATTGAGTTCAAAGTGCAAGAGCTGTTTGCACTCAGTTCAATCAATAGGGGTAGGGGATGGGAGGGCAGAATCTTGCTCTTCCCAGGATTCCTAGGCAAATGCAAATTTCTGCAGCCTCTCCTAGCTTGTGTGTTCTTGTTCACTGATAACCTTTGCCATCTTGACCACACTTCAGTGTTACTTGGCCACACGTGGCCCAGTTTTCATCTGTGAAATGTTGTGATCTTAAACTGCTATCAGCTTCACTTCTTGCTTTCTCCTTGGTTGCTGAAAGTGACCTTGGATGTCTGACTATGCTTCTCGTGTGTTGTGCCCAGAAATCTTTGATAGCTTTGGCTTTCGGATGCATGCCCTGACCTTTCTACTTGGCCCTCATGCAGAAGTACTGGATGCCACCTGATCTAGACCTACACCCTTGACCTGTACTCTGTCTGTATCGTTGTGGATGCTGGCCACACCTCTGAGAGCCTTTCCAGCTACAGAGTGGGATAGAGGTGCTAAAAATGAGCAAATGTATACATATTTATGCACACACAAACACACACACAGTGCCATCACCAAACATAATGCTAGTCTCATTTAGATAATTAATCTGATGGAGATTACTGTCTAAATGCAGACAACAGTTATCATTCCCTAAGGGATTAAAGGGAAAACCAGCCACTATACAGTTAACACACCATATAATCTACAGTGAGAGATATATTATGCTACACGGTCTCTAAGAAATTGCGGGACCGTCTGCGTCTGATCAACATCCTGTCCAGCAAACAGGAAACCATTAACAAGAAACTGACCTAGAATCTCAAAGAAAGAGCCAGCCTTCCAGGCATTTCTGCACCTGGGTCTCCCATTTATCACAACCTGGAAGAAAACATTCAAAACAAGGTGAGTCATCTAATTACACTTTCCCTAAAGAAACAGAGCTGCCAAAATTGCCAGCCTATTGCATGTCTCCCTGGTTCATGATAGGAGAATTTGCTCAGTTTGTGGACACACAGGTCTTCTAAACCTGGCAGAAGAATCTGTTTTTTTCATAGGGCGTCTCTTACTCATCCAAAAGCAAATGTGGTTAAGCTCTATAATATTTAGCTTATGGTACTTGGCTAAACCAAAAACAGAGGTCATCAGTCTTCAGCTTTCCTATCTCGGCATGATCCCAGACCCCTCCTTGGAGAAAGATTGATAGGGAGAATAGTCAGATGGGCACTGAGGCTTGAAGATGCTCACAACACCTTGGAATAACAGTGCAAATCAGTGGCTAACACAGTAGCCATTGAAGGAAACGACCATTGAGGAATATGTTGCCATGGATTCAGTAGTGCCTTCAAGCAGCAGCACCCAACTCTACTCTCAGCCTTAAACAAAAGGCTTGACCATTAAGAGAGTGGCCAGATGGGCCCCATCGACTGAAGGAGCAGTATTAAATGCTTCCTCATCTCCCTTTAGACAGGTGGGTGGACAGCAGTCTTTGGAAATACCTTCAGTATCATAACCCACCCATTTTTTCCAGTTCTAGAGTAGGAAAGGTGGGCCAGGATCTGGGGATTGTCAGTTTGGCCCTGTATGGCTAAGACTTTCCATGTGCCTTAGCTACGTACACTGCTGCCAGACAAAACTAATCTTCCTCTTAGCAGTGGGACTGGAGAGGTGATAGGCACAACTCTGCAGGATAATTTCTGCTTACTCCTGCAGCTGCTAGATGAGGATATCAAACTCAAATATCAAATGGCAGGTGACGTTGTTGAAAGCTATGTCTGACACAGTTCTGTGGTAGCCTAGAGGTCATTTCCCACTGCCTATGATAGGGATATGGTGGCCTAGTGGTTAAGACGCCATTTCTGATGATAGCAAGGTAGGAAGGTAGGCAGTTCGAGGCTTGAGTGCTGCATGATGGAGTGAACTCCTGTCACTAGTCCCAGCTTCTGCCAACCTAGCAGCTTGAAAGCATACAAATGCGAGTAGATAGATATGTACCAGTTTGATGGGAAGGTAGCAGTGCTCGGTGCAGTCATGCTGGCCACATGACCACCAGAGCAGTCATTGGGCAACACTGGCTCTCCGGCTTAGTAATGGAGAGGAACACAGCCCCCTACGGTCGGTTACAACTAAACAGTAATGTCAAGGGGCTACCTATAACTTTACCTATGATACTTCTACCACACTGTAGTGACACAAGACAAACCTCTTTTCAGTGCTACCAAAATGAGTTTTCTGCATTTACCCCTTTGGAGAATGGTAAAACTAATTCTTTTTTTGTTTTTCACATTGCATGCTTCTGCTACCACACCCAAACAAAGGTAAACATCAAGCAGCACTGTTTATTGCACAATCTCAGCTGTGCAAAATATGATGCCAATTAAAATACCAGAAATTTTTTATAAACATTGAGACTGATAGGTGTGGCTGCTGTTGTCATTAATAATTTGGACTACAAACAGGAGACAGAGAGACAACTCTCCCACGCTATAATTTATAGGCCAGTGTCCTTAAACTCACTGAGAAATACCAGAAAGAACTACAGTCAGTCCTCTGTATCCACATATTTGTATACATGATTTAAGCATCCACATCTTGAAAATATTAAATATATATATATATATATATATTTCCAAAAAAAGCAAGTCTTGATTTTGCCATGCAATATAAGGGACACCATTTTAGAAAGCCATTGTATTTAATGTGTATTTAATAAGCATCTGCATATTTTGGTATCCACAAAAGATCCTGAAACCAAATCCCAGTTGACACCAAGGGCCCACTGTATACAACCTGATGAAGGGGTTTCTCTCAGACACACAAGACCAAATCTGCACTGAAACATCACAGCACCCTTGACCAGGGATTTTCTACCTACTACCCCAAACAAAACAAGGCAATCTGAGGTGCCTCATAGTATAGGACACTGGTACTATCATGGGGAAATGGGGCAGTCTATGAAAACCTATGCCACACTTTATTTTAGTTTTTAGATTGTGACAAGTCTCAGTTATCCTTGAAAAACAAAGGAACCAGACAGCATGAAACATAACGGGACACACACAAACATTGGTGGAATACACCGTCATCTGGAGTTGTTTTTTCAGCTCAATATGCTATTTAGGTGATGTTGGGTTAACTGTTCATTCAGCTCTAAGTGAAATGTCCTGCATTGAAGGTCAAACCTAATTACCTGGGCTATCAAACACAACTAGAGAATATTTATAAAAGAATCCCTGGACTGCCAAGGTTTTCTGCTTCAGTTTTTGAAGTACAATGCTTCTATCGTTGTGTTCAGTGACTACTTTTAAGCCTTTGCACAAAACTTCATATCTGTGGATTACTGGGCTAATGTAATCTAGGAAAGCAACATGGATGGGCATGCTTTAAAAAAGAAAGGGACCCAAGAATGACTCAGTCCCTTCCCCTGCAAAAAGACTCTGATGCTACCATTAAAATCCATGCTGTCAGTAATAATAAATTCATGTTTCAAACTGCTTATTTTAATCTCACAGCCTAAAGCAACGTTTATGCTTTGTTTACTTCTTCGTGCTATAATAGTGTTTCTCAACCACTGGTCCTCTCAGATGTTTTGGACTTCGGTTCCCAAAAGCCCTCAGCCAGTATGGCTAATGATTAGGGGTCTGGAACCTGATGTCCACAATACTTAAAGAACTGCTGTTCTATCGTTATTTTATACTGTTTGTGTGAGACGTCTTGCACAAAAGATTGTAAGCACAGGGATGACACAAGGTATACCATATGCTGGGACATAGGCTGCTCTCTATTTCCCCTGCTACTAACAATACTTCCCTCCACCGCTTCCCCATGCTCTGTGGGATCCTGGCTCAGCACATGAGGCATTGTGGGCTGTGAAGAGTGGTTGTGCAACTGCACACTGGCCGTTTCTCTGATGTGGCATTGCAGTGGGAAAGAAACAGCTGCCTGTCTCTCCACTCTGGAGAACACACTGGCCACTTGCCATCTGCATTTGCTGCAGTTGGAGAATAAATGGAATAAATACAGAAGAGTTTCTAAAATTTTGGTTGAAGGTCTTCTCAAAGTGTATATGTTGGGGAAGGATTTGCAGCCCCTTGTGCTCTGCTTAAAGCACGAAGAGGGGGGTAGCTATTGGAGAGGATGCAACATATGGCATTTGCCCTC
The DNA here is from genome assembly GCA_034509955.1 of Urosaurus nigricauda. Taxonomy (NCBI): domain Eukaryota; kingdom Metazoa; phylum Chordata; class Lepidosauria; order Squamata; family Phrynosomatidae; genus Urosaurus; species Urosaurus nigricauda. Next base: position 132,509,639 of record JAOEGL010000005.1, on the reverse strand, counting down.
AAATAATAATTCTGCCCCATCCCATGAAAAAGTCCTTCCATCCCCATATTGCTAGCATTGCAGAGAGTAAGACTCTGAAAATCATTCACACCTTGAACCCTTCATATTTGCTGTATTCTTATTTCCTTGCTAACTTTGCCTACCCCTACTCTTTGGGTGCCTAAACTGTATTTCTAAATGTTCAACTGAAGTTTTAAGTTACTACAATACTATAAATTTAAGGAATAAAGGAACTAGGGGTGTGGAATTCTTATTTGGGGGTAACAGTGCTCTCATTTTGTCCTCTACTCCACACCATCGAATGGGTGGAAACCTCCACCCATGAATAATGGAAAAGCCAGCCATGTTTATTGTTGAGTATTGTTGTGTGCCTTCAACTAATTTCCAACTTACTGCAGCTTCAAGCAAACTTATCATGGAGTTTTTTGGGGTTTTATTGGTTTTGTTTTTTGTTTTTTTGGTTTTATTTTTTGTTTTTGTGAGATTTGTTCAGAGGACAAATCTTTGCCTTCTTCTGATGCTGAGAAAGTGTGACTTGCCCTAGGTCATCTAGTAGGGTTTCATGGCTGGGCGGGCATTCAAACCCTGGTCTACAGAGTCATAGGAAATTATCGCACGGCTTTTTCCCCCAATCTGGACACGGCCTGAGACTCTGTATAAATGGACTCTGTATAAATGGATGTTATCCTTCAGCTCCGTGCCCAGATCCCATACCCAATCGGGACTTCTCCCATACTTTGCAATGAATGGAAAAGTACTCTTTTTTTTCCCTTTCTTTCTTTTTTTGCTAAGTATGGGAGAAATCCCGGTCAGGTACAGGACGCCTCCGATCTTGGCACGGAGTTGTGCCATAATACACAGGCTCAGCCCATACCCAGATCAGCCTACACCCAGACTATGTGATAAACTATTACACCATGCTGGCTCTTAACTTATTGTGCACACAATACAACAAAGAGATGGACAGAAGATAGGCGTGGACCTGTTGGTAGATCTCTGCATGATTCTTACTGGATCAGCAAATATTTTTGACTTCCAATTTCTTATCAATAACAGCAACAAGGTTAAATTGCCAAAAGGAAGCATTACCTGGAGCAATGGTACCAGTTGTTGCAACTGTGGGCTCCAATTCAGTTGTAGTACATAAAACAAATTCCTGGGCATGCCTTTTGGCAGCATGTTCTGCCTGGTAAAACTCAGTTCCCTTAAAACCAATCAAACTAGATCCCAAGAGTCAGAAACCTATTCATCCTGCAAATCTCAAGGGACAGAAACCCCACTCAGTCAAGTACCTGGAAGAAACTATGAACCAGTGAGGTAGCCCGGGGGGGGGGGTCCATGGGGTCCAGACCCCCCCTTCCATTAATTTATGTTAAAAATAATATTAACCAAACCTAATATAATCACAAAATATATGTTCTCCCCAGTGGATCTAGTTATCATGAAAAACTTTTTCTTTAATATACTGATGTATTTGCAATGTTTATCCCCCCCCCCCTCCCACAGAGGCACTTAGTCTGGAAGCCCCCCCCCCCCTTCCCAAAATCCTGCCTACATCCCTGTATGAACAGTAACCACATATAAGTAACTCAAGAGTCTAGAAGTTCAGAATTGCAGGTGGTGAATGACTGGCATCCAGTGTCAGGAATTCTTTCTTATTCCTGACTGGGGAAAATCTAGAAAGATGATGGGAGTGATCCTGCATTGATCAAGGGCTGCTTCTGTGTTGCCCAATGCCTCATATATCATACAATTACTACCAGCTTTAAATCCAGGCTTGGAATACCAGGCTCCAGATCCTTGATCAGACATATTTTCACTGGCTGGCTTTGGGAAAATCAAGCCATTTATCTTTCAACATCAAATCTTTATTAATAATATGAGAATAATAAAAAATCTACCTTATAACATATGAAACAAAGGCAACACATTTTAAAATGACCTGAATATGGAAAACAGCAAGAAGTACTTTTATCTCGTAAACTGATTCTTTATTATTATGCCCACAAGGCTGTGTCCTTTTCTCTCTCAAATGAGATGTCTTTAAGCAGCTCCAATGACATGTTTGAATAATAGTCCCTATTATTTCATAAATCAGCATAATAAGGTATCTCAGACTTGAACTAACAACTGAAGGTTTTGAAAGCATTATATAGACTTAAAACTTGCAAGTACTAAGAAATAAAGGCCCACATAAGCTCTGATCAGGGGTTCAACATAAATAAGCATGTATGACAGGAGCGGGCCATGCTACATAGTTTTGCTCCTAACCTTATTGTCCACATGTACCATGCAGCCATTAGTAAGGGCCCCATGTTAACGGTTGTACACAAAACTTGGAAATATTTCTTTTTACAACTTCCAGTGGTTATCCTGGTTGGTGGATTCTGGGAATTGTAGTCCCAGACACTTTGGCCATAAGCAAGCCAAAACCTTTTGCTATCAGCCTTTGGATTCACATGGAGATCTCATTGTGTACAGCTTCATGCAAGGACCCCTTCTCCTGTACCACAGATGTGTGTGCAGTACAGATGGACACTAAAGGGAAGGGATGAATTATATACAAAATGGCATGATTCCCACCATACTAACTTAAAGTGCAAATTCAAGTGAAGAGAAGAAAACAATGGGGGCCCTCAAGAATCAGTACCTAGTTAATCTAAATGATCAGGACCAGATGAACTACATCCAAGGGTATTAAAAGCAAATGTAATTTTGGAGCCATTGGTAATAATCTTTGAGAACTCCTGAAGAACAGGAGAAGTCCCGGCAGACTGGAGGAGAGCAAACATTGTCCCCATCTTCAAATAGGGGGAAAAAAGGGATCCCAACAATTATCGTCCAGTTAGTCTGACATCAATACCAGGAAAGATTCTGGAGCAGATCATTAAACAGATAATCTGTGAATATCTAGAAGGCAATGCAATAATCACAAAAAGTCAACATGAGTTTCAGAGAAATAAGTCATGCCAGACAAATCTGATCTCTCTCTTTCTCTCTTTGGTAAAATTGCCAGCTTGGTAGATGAAGGGAATGCTGTGGATATAGTATATCTTCATTTCAGTAAGGCGTTTTGACAAGGTTCCCCATGACATTCTTGCAAACCAACTGGTAAAATGGGGGCTACACAAGGTAACTGTAATTGGTTGACCAGCTGAATCCAAAGGGTGCTCAACAATGGCTCCTTTTCATCCTGGAGAGAAGTGACCAGTGGGGTGCTACAGGGTTCTGTCCTGGGTCCAGTGTTATTCAACATCTTTATTAATGACTTGGATGACAGTATTGAGAGCCTAGTTATCAAATTTGCAGATGACACCCAATTAGGAGGAGTAGCTGATACCCCAGAGGACAGGATCAAAATTCAAAATGACCTGAATAGACTAGAAATATGGGCCAAAGCTAACAAAATGAATTCAACATGAATTCAAACAGGTACTGCACTTAGGGTTGAAAAATGAAATGCACAGACATAGAATAGGGGACACATGGCTGAATGAAACTACGTGTGAAAGGGATCTAGGAATCCAAGTAGACCGTAAGTTGAATATGACTCAACAGTGCAATGCAGCAGATAAAAAGGCCAATGTGATTTTAGGTTGCATATTAGAAGCATAATGTCTAGATCAAGGGAAGTAATAGTGCTACTCTATTCTGCTTTGGTCAGGCCCCACCTGGAATACTGTGTCCAGTTCTGGGCACCACAATTCAAAAAGGATGTGGAGAAACTGGAGCGGGTCCAAAGGAGGGCGACTAAAATGGTGAAGGGTCTGGAAACTATGCCTTATGAGGAACGATTTAGGGATCTGGGGATATTTAGCCTTGAGAAGAGAAGGTTTAGAGGTGATATGATAGCCTTGTTTAAATGTTTGAAGGGATATCATATTGAGGATGGAGCTAGCTTGTTTTCTGCTGCTGCAGGAACAATGGATTGAAACTACAGGAAAAGAGATTCCATTAGGAGGAACTTCCTTACAGTAAGGGCTGTTCGACAGTGGAACAGGCTCCCTCAGAGAGTGGTGGAGTCTCTTCCTTGGAGGTCTTTAAATAGAGGCTGGATGGCCATTGTCAGGTGTGCTTTGATTGAGAATTCCTGCATGGCAGGGGGTTGGACTGGATGGCCCTTATGGTGCCTTCCAACTCTATGATTCTATTATTCAAGTGCAAATTCAAGTGAAGAGAATAAAGCAATGGGGGCTCTCAAGGATCAGCACTGGAATTTAAGTGTTAAATTATCTAATGTCAGAATAGAGGAGTATTCTAGCCAAGTAAGGTAGCCAAGTAAGCAGCAAGGTTACCCTTGAATATTTGATGTCTGTGTTTTCCCCATCCTGAATAATGACTCTGGATGGTAAAACTGCACGGTGCCAAGACCTGCAAAAGGGCAAACTCCATGTTAGAGATTATTAGAAAATAAAATAAAAACAGGACAGGCAGTATTCCTATTATATTCTTGTCTATATAACTGTGGAGTGGCTTCATTTGAAATATTTGGAGGGGCATTATGGATAAAACAAAATGGCAGCCACCTGCTGTGGGTTCCCAATTTCTTTGCTCATGATGCCTCTTTGATGTTACATCATCATGTAGCATCAACTGGAGGGCAGAATGAGCAAAATAAAATGGCATCTGCCAGACAACAGACACCAAGACCTGGAGCGGCATGTCATGGTATGCATCACATTTTTCTAATCAAATTTGTTTACAAACTGGGAATAGAAAAATTGCTATTTTGGTTCAGTATTATAAAACACCTGCACAAAAAAATTAAAAAGCTGTTGTCACAATTAGAAGCATGATAGAAAACTACATGATCTTTTGACTTTATCTCAAAGAGTTCTTCTTATACTCTCATTTAGGTAGCATAGACTTCTACAGGACAGAGTTGAGCGCATGCTCCAGGCCAACAAACAACCATACTTGTCCAGTCCAAATATTATATTCATTCAAATAATCAGTCATATCTGTCAAACCTCTCTATTCCAACTTTCCAGTGGATGCGGCATTGGCGCTTTAAGCTCAACATGTTTAAAACAGAGGTTCTTGTCTTCCCACCTAAGCCCACCCTCCAATACTCCTTTTTTGGTTCTGGTGACAACACTTTTATTCTACTGGTTCAGCAAGGCCGCAGTCTTGGTTTCATTTTTTATTCCTCTCTGTCGTTTACACCCCAGATTCAGGCCACCGCCAAGGCCTGTAGATTCTGTCTTTACAACATTGCTAATATCCATCCATTCCTCTCAGCCTCCATTGCCAAGACTCTGATCCATGCCCTAGTGGTTTCACAACTAGATTATTGTAACCTTCTTCTGACAGGACTTCCTCCCTCTCATTTCCAGAACTCAGCTGCACGTATCATCACACTCCCTCGGAGTGTGGTAGAGTCTCCATCCTTGGAGGTCTTTAAGCAGAGGCTGGATAGCCATCTGTCGGGGATGCTTTGACTGGGAGTTCCTGCATGGCAGGGGGTTGGACTGGATGGCCCTTGTGGTCTCTTCCAACTCTATGATTCTATGATTCTATGATTCTATCACATCCGCTCATCACTTTTGCCATATTTCTCCTCTTTTATCCTCCCTTCATTGGCTCCCCTTCCCCTTCTGCATCCAGTACAAGCTTTGGTTGTTGACTTTCAAAGCCCTCCATGGACTGGTGTTATGGCTAGCCAAGAGATGGAGTCGGAGGATGGGGAGGAGGACGTGGCTCCTCAGGAGCAAGAGGAGTTGGAGGCTAGACCAGGTCCCAGTTCTGCCCTACCAGACCCCAGCCCTGCCATTTCAGCCCCAGGAGTAGAGGCTTAGCCAGGCTCTAGCACTGTGGAGCTCCCTTCAGAGGCTCAGCAGCTGAGTGTGGCCTCTAAGGAAGAACCAAGCTTAAAGGTCTCTTCCTTTAAGCAAAGGAGAGCTGAGAGTGCTTGTGTGTGTCGGTCCTGCAGGCTTGCAGAAAAGCAATCTGCTGATAAGTCACAGCTAGCAACAGTGAGGGCATCTCCTACTTAACCACCTGTGGGACACCATCCCTTTGCCAGAATTTATTGCAAGTTCCCTTGGTGTGACTGTGTTCTGGCTCTGTATCTCTTGTTTTGCCTTGACCCTGCGACCTTGGAATGAATTGGACTACTGCTGCCTTCTCCTTGCCCTGACCTCGGACTGGACTGATTTCTGTGACTTCCCCAATCCTGACTTCAGCTTTGGCTACTGGACTACTCTTTTGGACAATACTAAGGTCTTTGCAGCCTTCTTATCAGCGTGGATTGGTGTGCGGTGGCCGCAGTCCAGGACAACTGGCCCCTCCGTATTTATCTGAACTTCTTTCTCCTTTCATTCCTACTCGTACCCTCCGTTCTGGTAGTCAAGGTCTCCTGTCCCAGCCTAGGATTGCCACTGCCCCGTCCCTTATTCGTCCCTGATCACTTGCTGCCCCTCACTCCTAGAACCTTCTTCCCCCACATGTGCACCTCACGACTTCTCTAACCAGTTTCAAAATTGAGTGAAAGTCTATATTGTTTTGGAAAGCATTCCCAAGAGTGTGCCCTTCTCTGCCCCAGGATGCTGCGCCCTAATTATGAGTTAAGAAGCCAAGCCCTCCCTCCAGTCCATCCGCCTTGGTCCAGCCCTCAGAGGGAGTGAAGAACTACTGGATTTGATCCCCTTCCCCATCACCAATCCCTTCTCCTTCTGTGTTGTGTCTCTTTAGATTGTAAGCATGAAAGCAGGAAACCGTCTAATTAAATTATTGTATGTACAATGCTATGTAAATTTACAGTGCTATATAAATAAAGGTTAATAATAATAATAATAATAATAATAATACTTGCCACTCTCACTGGTGTTTTATAATCCTCATAACCAATAAGAGCCTAATGGTACGCTGCTCAAATGCTGAACTATTTTTGATTAGGAAAGGGGGTTGTCCCTGGAATTCACAAAACCAGGTTGTCCCTGGAATTCACAAAACTATTCAACTAAGTTCTTCCTCCCAATAAAAACTTTGATACAAGTTTCTTAAGTATCAGTTTCCTGTCCTACATGACACTCACTTTTGAAACTTAGAAGGATTTCTGCATCAGTTGATGACTATGGGGCTTTCTAGATTGGCAGGAAAGTGTGACATGAAGTTGCCTTTTCCTTAAAGGCTTGCAGCCTTTATATGGAGCTGCGCTGTTCTGCAGTTTTTAAAAAAGAAGCTGGGAAAACCAGCACCTTTTTAAAGGCGCTTCTTCTCCCCTAAAATGCAAAAAAAAAAAAAAAAAAAAAAAAGCATTTTCATGGCACACTTTCCCTTTTTCTCATCTAAAGGCTAGAGTTTCATGAGCCATGAACACACTTCTTTTTGCCAATCTAGAATAAGCCATTGTTTAATGGACTCTTGCTTGAAATATCCTGTTGGGCATACCTTAAAGCAGTATTTGAATCTGATACAACAACACTTTCTTCTGAAAATCATACTGCTTTATCACACTAGGGGGCAAACAGGATGTAAATGAGAGTTAAACAAGAGTTAAATAGGAAATGCCCTATGCTTATCACAGGACATTTCCTGTATAACTCTCGTTTAACTCTCATTTACATCCTGTTTGCCCCCTACTGTGATAAAGCAGTTAGAGTGTTATTCCAGTTTTCTGCATTCAGCTATTACATGTAAATGAAATATTTTTCAAGCACTCAAGAAAGTGTCGGCTATATTTCATATCTGAAGAGTCTTGCCCTCTTTTGCCACTGAGCCAAACTCAAAACATCTCAGATAGACATTTATGAGAAGTCTCACACAACATGCATATGGCAAAACTATTTCATTCCCTACTGACTTTTTTTGTAGTTTACTTATTTTACTAGACAGCTGAATAATATGTTCCTAAATAAATAAATATCACCATTTAGTGCAACTAACAATAGTAGTATGAGTATGAACATTATTTATCATTATTCTCAGGTAACACTGCCTTTACTATGGAGTTTATCACATGGGAGGAATTTCTCTCAATTGCGAATGGAGCCAATTCGCAGTTATGTGAATTTGCTAGTTTAGCGAATTTACGTGAAATCTGATTGCGTTCGGAATGCATTCAGAATGACTTCCCATTTCCCAAAAATGTCCGAAATTGTGTGAGATACTCTAATACGCAATTACGTGAAACCCCATGATTGTGTTCGGAATGACTTCTCATTGCCCGAAATTGCCTGAGATACACTCATTCGCAATAACGTGAAACCCCATGATTGCGGTCGGATTGCCATTGCATTATACCCCCAAATTCCGTCGTATGATAAACTCCTAAGTCAGGCCAGAGTTTGTAAATGTTACTTTTTGTGGTGTATAGTTCCTACAGTCCTATAGCCAGTATGCATATTGGTCATGTTGGTTGGGAGATCTGGGAGCTGTAGGCCAAAAAAGTAACTTTTTAAGTTCCAAACCTCCCTCTCTCTCCTGGAATCCTTTCTCCAGGGCAGTTGGCAATTCAGGAAGGAGAACAGAAGCTGCATACCCTCCAACATTTCACAAATGCAAACTGGGTCATGTGAGGCCAAACAGCAGAGTTTGGTCAAGATGGTAAAATTATTAATGAGGAAGAGCACACAAGCCTTTGCCTGAACCTACTGATTGCTGGACTATGATTCTGGAGACCAAGGTTCAAATCTCCACTCAAGCATTAAAAGAAACCCACTGGGTGACCTTGGGCAGGTCACACTCTCTCAGCCTCAGAGGATGGCAATAGCAAACCGCCTCTGAAGAAACTTGCCAGGAAAACCCTATGATTAGGGACACCAGAAGTAATAAATGACTTGGAGGCCCACAACAACGAATAACACTGGGAAAGACAAAATTCTACATCCCGCTCATCTCTCTCCCTTCTAAATTAAATTATTATTATTATTATTATTATTATTAACCTTTATTTATATAGTGCTGTAAATTTACACAGTGCTGTACATACAATCTTAAATAAATGAATGCAAGCGATTTTTGCACTTCTAACTCAGTTTGCAGCAATTAAAGTAAGCTGAGGACAAAGAGCAGAAGTAGAAGAGAGAGAGAAACTAAGATATTTTAAAAGCAGCTGAAAAAACAAGACAATGATTAGCTGGGATTGCCCCTGTCATATGGAAGGTATGAAGTTGCCATATGGTTTGTGCAAGCAGGGAAAATAACTTTCAGAGGATATTGTCACACACCTGCAAATAATGGGCACACCTTTGTTCAGTACATATCACACCCACAGTTTTTTCCTGCCAGTTGGACTTCAGTTCCAGCATGCTGGATTCTCATTTCCTACTTGTTAGGATATGGAATACAGTATATTCAAAACATTCAGAGCATGTGCTCCAAACATTCCCTGAAGCCAGCCAACAGTCTGGCAGAAAGGGAAGGCATCTCCCAGATCCACGCTACCCATTTCCACATTATGGGTATAAATCAGCCTACAGGAGCATGAAGGACAATAGCAGATTATGACCTTGGGAAATGGGCAGCAACCATAAGGATGACCATAGTCCAATCATCCATGCTAATTTATTTGTTTTTTTAACATAACCTCAAGACTGAACATGAAACTAGAGGAGAAAACCACCAGCAGCAGCCAGTTATAAGCATGAACAAGGTTGATGGAACACTGCTTGAACAAAATGTTTGAACAAAATGTTTTTTTTTAATCCTAGTGGAATGGGGGGGATTATGGGGGTTGTGTCCTGACTCAACTTGGTTTTTTAAAATTTTATTTTCAGTTTCTTCTTTTCTTCTCCATCCCCCCCGCCCCCCGTTTACCTTTTATGTCCCAATGCAGGGTTTCAGAGTAATTCACCCTTTTAGATTTCCTGAACTGACACAACAAGTGGAATAACTCACCACATGATTCTCCTGGATGACGTCAAACTCCCTTATTTCTGCAGTGTGACAGAATATAGTTCAGTACAGTATACTGGTTTTTTGTCATTTTCATACAGGTCATCTTAGGCCTTCACACAGCACAATTATAGTGTGATGTTTCTACTTTAATTGCTATCCTATAGAAACTTGAGATTTGCATTTAAGAGAGGGATATTTAGAATTCTCTGTCAAAAACAGTAGTGTCTTACCGGACTACAGATCACAGGATTTTACAGGATGTTGTCATGTCAGTTAAACTGGAATCGCAATGCTATAATGGCGCAATGTATAAAGGTCCTGCATTCTAGATCTTTGGCATGGAGTTCTAAAGATCTTTAATTGCATTCATTTCCCAAAGAGTTCCTGCACTTGAACAGAGAAATTTGTGCTCAAAGCACTGCACTATTTGTTGATTTATCCTAAGAGTATTTGTAGTTGTTGTGTGCCCTCAAGTCATTTCTGACTTATGGCCACCCTAAGGTGAACCTATCATGGAGTTTTCTATGGCCGAGAGTGTATGACTTGCCCATGGTCACCCAGTGGGTTTCCATGGCTGAGCGGGGAATTGAGCCCTGATCTCTAGGGTCATAGTCCAACAGTCAAACCACCAGGCTCAGGAGTATTTATACATCGTTTAAATGAAATCACAATAGAAGTTCCTAGACATTACTGTGCATAATATATACAATGGCTTTTAAACCGCGATTACACTAGGAAAGAAGCGGCTTTGGTGATACTCATCACATGACAGCGCCTAAGCTGTCCTGTCCCAACCTGTCCCTTTTCATTGATGGGGGAAACCTATGAATGACCTGGCAATCGCACAAGTCTCTAGGTGCGAAATGTCGCTCCCATGGCAGTTCTGCGAAAACCCCTTAAAGGAATGCAGGAAAGGGCATAAAGCAGAGAGACAAGGTTAAGGAAGAGGTCAGGAAGAGAGCATGATGGGTCAGCAGCCCCAGTTGTGCGACTGGGAAAGGTGTGGCGATGGCTGCCTGAAAAGAGGTATGTTTCCATTTTATTATTACTGGAGTCACTGCTGCGAGAATAGGGCTCGTGCGGTAAAGTTCAACATTAGAACAGAAACAAAACAGTATTTACATTTTTAAAAACCACCCAAAGGTCTGATAGATTAATATAATTTTGGCAGTCTGTCAGAAACACAGTAAGGCTCGAGCCAGTATGACTTCTCTTGACATGGAGTTCCACAGTCAAGGTGCGGCTGCACACAAAGCCTTGTCTTGTGCACACAACAGAGGCATGCAACAAAGACTCCTTGTTACTTGCTACAGGAAGGGTAGTTTGCTGGGTAAGCAATATGTATATATATTAATATATATATATATATATATATTAATATTATTAGTGTATATATACATACATATATTAAAGGCATCTACTATAAATTACATATGATACAAGGCAAAACAAACAATCATTTCTGATTTATGGTGACCTTAAGGCAAACCTATCAGGGGTTTTCTTGACAAGATTTTGTTCAGAGGAGGTTTTCCCTTGCTTTCCCCTGAGGCTGAGATGGTATGACTTGCCCAAGGTCACCCAATGAGTTTCAAGGCTGAACTGCAAATTGAACCCTGGTTTCCAGGGATTTGGTCCATCCCTCAAACCACTACACCATGCTCGTTCTCTAAAATTCCCCCCAAAATGAATCTAATGCCTTAGGAGCAAATATTACTTGTTGCACTAAACTTTTCTAATGTTACAAATCATTGTTGGGTCTCTCCCCCTTCCCCCGAAATAATGATCAATGGTCACTTTCTTTTGTCCATAGTAACAGGTTACAAGTTAGAAGTTATATATCATTTCCAAGGTCTGGCCCTACCAGCAGCAATGGACATCGGCTATCATTGTGGGAGAGAGAGCAACCTGCTCCCACTCTCTTCTGGAAAGTCCTAGTGATTTCTTGGGTGCTTATTTTCTTTATGTTGTGGGCATACAGATACATGTGTAGTTTTCTGGTATGTGGATGCTACCTGTATGTCATCATGGACAGTTATGTGCTTATTTTCTTTATGTTGTGGGCACACACACACATGTGTAGTTTTCTTGCATGTGGATGCTACCTGTATGTCAAGTTTGGGATCCTAAAGGTGAAATATAAATAACTGTCAACAAACAAAATAAATGCAGTTTGAGAAAGTAGTGAAGTGTTTTAGCCTAAACGTATGTTGTTAGAGTGCATTGATACATTAATAAATGTACTAATTATTCTACACTGTAATTCAATTACACAACTCACCTTTTTTTTTTTTACTGCTACTCTACTTGGAATTACAAAATAAAGGAAATTATTGTATTTCCAATCCACGTGTTAAGCTTCTCAAAACATGCATGACTAATACCCCCCAAACCCCTCTTTTGGGAAGAAATAGACATGTGGGGGGGGGGGATTGGGAAACCCAAATAAAAAGGTGGCTTTCAGCTATTCTTTGTGTTGGATGGAACAGGCACTTTCCCTTCTCCCTACTAACCTCTTCCTTTCTCCCAGCAGCTCAGTTTCAGCAGTGCTATTGTTAACCCTATTAAAATTTCAACATGTGCAGTTGTGGTTTCTAGTTTTCCTTTAACCCTTTGCGCATCCAGCAGCGAAATTCGTCCAAACCCCAAAGAATTCTTGCAAAATTCTTTTCGTAGGAATGCAAATTGAAAAAAAAATATTTTTTTTAAATGTTAGTTATTTCTCTCTAACAATTAGCTATTCATAAGAGTGAGGCTGTTTGAGTTGGAAATCAATCAGGTGAAAACAAATTGACTTATCTATGGCAGGTTTTTTTGTTTAATGAATGACTATCTTCTCTGGTGGATTGATTGATTTCTTTCAAGCCTACCTTGAAAGCAGTTCCCCATTCATGGCAATGTGTAACCTTTAGTGCATTTGATCTTTTTTTGATGAGGGGGGGGGGAGTTAACAGCACAGAAAAACCAGACCATCATCTTTCAACCATGACAACTAGCAGCTTTCACAGCTCATTAAAAATAGGGGGGACCCAGGCTTGTGTGATAAATGGCTCTGGGAGAAGGGGAGACAAAGCCATATAGCTCTGAAAGGGGGATGGTGGTGAGAGACAGACACAGAGAGAGAGGATGGAATAGGAATCCACAAAAGTCACCCATGTTTCCCTGCCTTTGGAAAAAAACCAAGTCGGATTTAAAGGAAAAGCAACCCAAGCAAGGAAAGAAAGGCAGATAGCAACAGAGACACAGACACAGAGGCAATCTAGGTAGGTTATGAAAAAGGTGCCAAGAATCAGCCTTGCCAAGAGCCAGGTTTTGATCCTTTCCAGCAGCAGTCAAAGGTAGTTTTCTTTTCCTTCCTTCTTTCCTCCCTTCCTTTCTTCCTCTCTCCCTCCCTCCTAGGAGCCTGCTTTCCATTGATGCCCCAAAAATGCCATCTTCTTCCCCCAAATCGCCTCCATCCCTTGGGTGGACCCAGAGAGCCCAGCCCAGCCTTTCTTGCCAAAAAAGAGACCACGATGGTCTCCTTCGCTATAGACTGAAAGGGAGTCCTCTCTTGGCCACAAAGCCAGGCTGTGTCTATTGGCACCGATTGGCAAGAAATCTGGGTTGGCAAATGGGGATACCCAAGGATGCCCAGCCTCTGCCTCCTGGATCGGTGCTTATGGGGGAAAGCCCCAGCAAGAGACAAAAGAAAAGCCCTTGAGGTCCTCTCCTACCTGGCTTGGAGTTGGTGTGATGCTCAGAGCCAGTGCCTTTTGCCAATTGCCAGGGACCCTGCAAGAAACTGCAGCGCAGGCAGCAGCAGCAGCAGCAGCCGCCCAGCCCTCTGGCTCAGGAAGGAGCAGCAGCCTCAGCCTCCTCCTCCTCCTCTTCCTCCATGGCTCAAGGCAGGGCTGGCCAAGCCAGCAGCAGCAGGCACCCAATGCCAGGCAAGGCATCACTGGCCCCAGCCTGCCAGATGGGATTGGGAGTCTTTCTAGGACCCTCCCTAGAGATCCTTGCTAAGAAATCAGTAGAAGATTAAATAAGGAGTTTTATCACACCCAGGACTGATTTCGGCATTAAAGAGAGATTAAAGCGCCTTGAAAAGCATTCCCCCATATGGAGCGGAAAGGGCGAGCGATTGCGCGAATGATCCTCGCGCGCAATTGCTCAAGTAAAGCGATATCGGGAATGCGCCGTCGCCGGAATCCCGAAAAAAAAAAAAAGATGCGCGTTAATGCTCCTTTGTGACTTTAATGGTGCTTTTTGTGCGACGTCGTGCAAAATCGTTCTGCGTCATTGCGTGATTTTTTCCCAGGGTATTCACGAGATAAACTCCCGATCTCCTTTGTGTGATAAACGCCAAAGAATGGGGAGGGTGGGTATGGAAGAACCGGAAAAAGATCCTAAAATGCAAAGATGCCCAACTCAGCACAAAAGTTAGAAACCCAGCTTGTTGGAGGCGAGTAGCGTACAGCTGTAAACCACTTAGAGACTGCTTAGGTGGTATGAAGCGGCATATAAATGAAGCTGCTATTGCTGTTGCTATTGTATGGCCTCTTACCATGTAGGGATGTGAGAGCTGGACGGTTAAGAAAAAAGATAAGAAGAAAATCAATTCATTTGAGCTGTAGCGCTGGAGAAGAGTGCTAAGGATCCCAGGGACATCCAATAAGACAAGGAAATGGGTCCCAGAGCAGGTCAAGCTAGAAACCAAGATGAGAAAATAGGCTGTCGTACTTTGGCCACATCATGAGAAGGCAGGACTTATTGGGGAAAAAATTAATGCTCGGAAAGGTGGAGGGAAGTAAAGAGAGGAAGGCAGCATGCTAGATGGATGGATTCTCTTAAGGAGGCCAAGGGTATGAATTTACAGGAGTTGGGCAGAGCAGTAGAGAATAAGGAGTCTTGGAGATGTCTCATCCACAAGTTTGCCATGAATACAGATCGACTCGAGGACAGTTAACAACAATAATAAAGCAGATCCTTGATGGGGGTTTTTTTTTTAGAGGCATAAGTAATTTTATTAAAATGAATACAGTGGTCTTGCAACATTTGCTGTTGAAGGACCCATGTGAATGTGTAAAAACCTCCAATAAAATAGTACAACAGTTGGCCCTCCACATTTGCAGCTTTGACTTTGGCACATGTGATTATTTGTGGTTTTGATTATCTTCTTTCTAGGAATCTCTAGGTCCTTCAGTAACTCAACGATGCCAGAAAGTTCGCCATAGAGTTGTGCTGGAGAACCTAGAAGCTCCTGGAGAAAACACTTCTCTAGGCGTTTGTTGGCCCTCCAGTGTGATTTTATGGTCAACCTCTGACAGATGTTGGCCATGGAGTTGCAGTGTGGATAGGTTGCCAAGTAGATGCATTTCTCAAAGGGAAATAGCAAGTGGTGCTACTCCAGGAAATAGCAAGTGGGCTTCTTGGTCATGCTGAAAATGGAGGATGCTTTAGAATTCCTCCTGGACAAAAGGTTGAAGTGTAGGACATGTCCTGGAAAAGGAGGACATCAGGTCACCCGGAGAAAGGGAATCATTGTGAGACCTCTCCTAAGAACTTCAAAGAAGCAAGACGACTTTGGACATAGAATCATAGAATCATAGAGTTGGAAGAGACCACAAGGGCCATCCAGTCCAACCCCCTGCCATGCAGGAACTCTCCATCAAAGCATCCCTGACAGATGGCCATCCAGCCTTTGCTTAAAGACCTCCAAGGAAGGAGACTCCACTACTTTCCAAGGGAGTGTGTTCCACTGTCAAACAGCCCTTACTGTCAGGACGTTCCTCCTAATGTTGAGGTGGAATCTCTTTTCCTGCAGTTTGCATCCATTGTTCCGTGTTCTAGTGTCTGGAGCAGCAGAAAATAAGCTTGCTCCCTCCTCAATATGACATCCCTTCAAATATTTAAACAGGGCTATCATATCACCTCTTAACCTTCTCTTCTCCTGGGTAAACATCCTCAGGTCCCAAAGTTGCTCCTCATAGGGCAACTTAGACCCCTCACCATCTTAGTTGCCCTCCTTTGGACATGCTCCACTTTCTCCACATCTTTTTTGGACTGTGGTGCCCAGAACTGGACATAGTATTCCAGGTGGGGCCTGACCAAGGCAGAGTAGAATGGCACTATTACTTCCCAGGACCTAGACACTATAGTTCTATTGATGCAGCCTAACATTGCATTGGCCTTTTTAGCTGCCGCATTGAACTGTTGACTCATGTTCAACTTATGGTCTACTTGAACTCCTAGATCTCTTTCACATGTAGTTTCATTCAGTCAGGTGTCCCCCAATCTACCAATCTGGGATCTTCCTGAAGAGTGATATTAACGTTTTTCACCTGACGTTCATCCAATCATTGCCAAGACTGGTAATTTTAGGGCTATGGAGATCAATGGACGTAATGATTCAATCTGCAGAACAATTTCCAATTTTAATGGGCAGATTCTTCAGGGGTTGTGTGAATCTGAGGCTGCGTTCACACTGGAGAAATAAACCGGTTTAAGTGCCATGGCTCAATGCTGTGAAATTCTGGGAATTGTAGCTCTGCTCCGCTCTGGGCCCCACAACAAACTACAATTCCCAGAATTTCACAGCATTGAGCCATGGCACTTAAACCGGTTTATTTCTCCAGTGTGAACGCAGCTAAAGTCTAAAGCACACAGTATTCTGTCCTTCCGCCATAACTACTAAATGTCACAGTGCATGAAAATCTGGAGAACAAACATGCATTTAATAAATAGCTTTACAGGTTAGACAAAGCAACACAGCTTCACTAAGGTCCCAAGCACATTGCAGAAATAATCCACTTGGAGACTGCTTTAACTGCCCTGGCTCAGTGCTAGGGAAGCCTGGGAATTGTAGTTTTTTGTGACACCAGAGCTGTCTGACAGAGAAGGCTAAATGTCTCACAAAAATACAGTTCCCAGAATTCCCTAACATGGATCCAGGGCAGTTAAAGTGGTTTCAAACTGGATTATTTCTGTAGTGTGTTTGGACCTTAGTGTCTAGATTGGCAACGAGAGCATGAAACAAAAGTCACCTTTTCATCATGTGGCTCTATGAGTGAGTCACTACCATGTTTCCCCGAAAATAAGACAGTGTATTATATTATTTTTTGCTCCCAAAGATGCGCTAGTCTTATTTTCAGGGGGTGTCTTGTTTTTCCATGAAGAAGAATTCACATTTATTGTTGAGCAAAATAAATAAACAAAAATTAACATTTATTATATATTGTATATATATTTATATACAAAAACTTTGCTAGGTCGTACTTTTGGGGGAAGCCTTATATTTAGCAATCCAGCAAAATCTCTACTAGGTCTTATTTTCTGAGGATGTCTTATTGTCAGGGAAACAGGGTAGAAAGTGGAATTCAGGATTTATTTATTTTAAAGGCTGTTTTCCTCTCAAATTGGATCCAAGGCAGCTCATAAAAGGTGTTAAAAACAACAGTAAAACACTATTTTAAAACACAATTAAAATACCATATTAATAGAACAAGGAAAAAATATAATGTGAAAATGTAAAGCGTTAGAGAGAAGGAACACCTAACTAAGTGAGGAATTGTGAATCTATCTAATAATTCTTCACACTTGAAAGTCCACTTTTTAGCCAGTTTCCTGGGCCAGGAGAAAAACAGGATCCAATCAATCAATCACTATTAAAATATAAAATAAAAACATAAAATAAATAAAAAATACAAATACAAATAAATAAAATTAGCCAAAGCAAAACAGAGCAGTTAGGTGGCATCTTGCACAATTAGGTTTGTACTGTGTTATTGATGTAAATAACATATTTTTCCAAAATATCTTTCTGTCACATCAATATCTTCAGTGTTGAATACATAAAATTGTTTGGGGGCATAAATGATAGAGGGAGTTGTGCAGGGTAATTCAGTATTTTGTAATGAAACTTGAATACCTTCATTGTTAAAATACTCTACACTATTTCTTACCAAGGGGTACTTTAGGTTGTATTTGGGGCCCAGCACATATACACACACGCACAAAAAACACCCATATATGAAAATAAGTATGACAATCTCATTTGCCTAGGCATCTTTTAGGTGAGAGGGCTTTTTTTTTGGTATGGAACATTCAGTCCTGTGAACCTCCCTTGCAATCTGAACTGGTATAACCCTCACAGAGCGTCTAGTTCTGGGACTTCCGGTTAAGCCGGGATCTTTGCCCTCACTTCCGCCAGAGCAGGGAGCAGCGGAACGCAGCGAAGGACGCATCTCTGGGCCTCCTGCCATTACCTGTAACCAACAGTTAACCACAGCAACCATTATCAACTGTTCTGGGGTGTCATGGATTTCTAATCCATCATTACTGAGATAAGTGATTTAAACTATAAATATATGAACTATAAAAATAAGTGATTTAAACTATAATTGGTAGTACAAGGAAGATGACCTGCTCCCTCGATCCGTGTCCATCTTGGCTGGTTGCCCAGGGAGGGGACGCACTGAGAACATTCCTTCGTGATGTGATCAATGCGTCCCTTAGGGAAGGCATTATTTCATATTGTCTGAAGGAGGCAGCTGTGAAGTCTCTCCTGAAAAAAACTTCCCTCGACCCCCTGGACAGGAACAACTATAGACCAGTTTCTTTGCTGCCCTTTCCAAGCAAAGTGATCAAGATCCCAACTCCAAGCTGTCTTGGATGAAACTGATTATCTTGATCCATTTCAAAACGGCTTCAGGGCAGGATATGGAGTGGAGACTGCCATGGTTGCTCTGACAGATGACCTCCGCCTGAGTATCGACAGAGGTAGTGTGACCCTGCTCGTGTTTTTGGATCTATTAGTGCCTTTTGACACCATAGACCATTCCATCCTTTTGGATCGGCTGAGAGCTAGGCATTGGTGGCACCGCGCTTTGGTGGTTCCAGTCCTTTCTCTCCAGCAGATTCCAAAGGGTGAGGCTCGGGGACAGTTGCTCTTCTAAAATCGAGCTTAATTGTGGCGTCCCTCAGGGCACCATCCTGTCCCCGATGCCATTCAATATTTATATGAAACTGCTGGGTGAGATCATTCAGAGGCATGGAGCTCAGTGTCTTCAGTATGCTGATGACACTCAGATATACTTCTCCATGACCAAATCGTCTGCTCAGACCTCAGATGGTGTCTCTCCTTTCAATGGCTATCTTGTGGCGGTAATGGATTGGATGAAGGAAAACAGGTTGAAACTTAATCCAGACAAAACAGAGGTACTTACAGTTACAGCTCCAAAACTTGGTTTGGGGATACAATCTCCAGTCCTCGACGGAGTCACACTCTCTTCGAAGGACTCTGTCCCGTAGTCTGGGGGTGCTTCTAGATTCGTCGCTTCACATGACGAGTCAGGTAAATGCGACGGTCAGGATTGCCTGTAATCAGCTTCGGCTGACACGCCAGCTGCGCCCTTTCCTGGATGTGAGGGATCTGGAAACTGTGGCACACGCTTTGGTAACCTCACGTTTGGACTACATGGGACTACCCTTGTGCTTAACCTGGAAACTACAACTGCTTCAAAACATGGCAGCCAGACTTCTCACAGGAACACCTAGGAGAGAGCACATAACACCTGTGCTTAAGTCTCTCCATTGGCTGCCGACTAGTTTCCAGGCTCAGTACAAGGTGTTGGTTTTAACCTTTAAAGCCCTACATGGCTTGGGTCCATCCTATCTCAGGGACCACCTCTTCCTGTATGAACCTCCCCCCCCCCCCCCCACACACACACACTCCGGTCCTCTGGGAGGAACCTGCTACAGCCTATGAAGACCAGGCTGATGCAGACCTCCCAGAGGGCCTTTTCAGCTATCGCCTCCAAGCTATGGAATGACCTGCTGGATGAAATATGTCTCATTGCATCCATTGATGGCTTTTAAAAAGCCTTAAAGATGCATCTCTTCTGGCAGGGCTTCCCAGACAGTGTTTAACATCCCCCGGCTCCAAATCCAAGACTTAGAGTTTCCTCCAGCTTCCCTCTCTAATGATTTCAGCCCAAGAATTTTTAGGTGTTGATATTGCTCTGTATTATGTATTATGTTTTAACACACTGCTAATTTAATTTTGTTTTAAGGGGTGGGAGGCTGGGATGGAATTGTTTTATTTTAACTGTTGTTTTAATTTTGTTGTACCTCGCCCCGATTGCCTATTCAGAGGGGCAGGCTATAAATAAAAATTATTATTATTATTATTATTATTATTATTATATAAATAATGTTTTTTCCTCAAAGTGACACACTACCTGAGTTTTTTGGCGAAGTTTGACACACCAAGCTCAAAAGGTTGCCCATCACTGTTGTATTGCGTCAACAAGGGACCTTCTGAATGTGAGGAAATACACTGAGATCCAGGGAATAATGTAGGGAATTCAGATTTTCCATAGACAGGAATCATATCCATAGCACTTTCACATGTGCAGTTTCAAAAAAACTGATTTTGTCCATGTTTTCTCTATACACAGATAGAGAGAATGTGAAAGCTCAAATAAAAATAATAAAACTAAATAAAACTTTTATTTATACCCCACTTTTTGCTGGAGCAATCAAAGCATAGATATAAACTCTTTACATTTACAAGTGTTCTCTCTCGGACTTGTTATGCAATATAGAGTTTGACTTTCACGTTTATTATTTTTAACAGTTTAAACAAAACAGCTTATCCATTTAGAAGCCATCTTGGGCCTCTGCAATATTTATTATTTATAAATAATGATACATTAGGGTTAAAAACAAAAGGGACACAATTCTGATACATTTAACATTGGTTAAAAAGAACAGCAGAGTAGCACATGGGGGAAAAACCCAATTCAAAGTAGCTTACTTCATATGTAACAATATGCAATGGATTTTTGCTGTGTGTGCTGGATCTGATGAGCTTGAATGTGCTCCTTCTCTCCTTTCTCATAGCCACAAGAAAGAGGGTTTTTTTTAAAAAAATTACATTAACAAACAAACTAGGATAATAAATCACAGTTCAATTCTGATTTGATCTAACAAGAGTTCAGACAATCACAGTTGCACAAGTATGGATGAGGTGAGAAACTATGGCTTGTTTAATTAGCAAAGAGAAAGAACAGAGAAGATGATTAATCCCAATATCGTGTTCAGTAAAGTGTCATGATTTTCCTAAGATCACAGTATCTTCCCAAGAGATGTGTTCTTTTATTTAACAGTTATTTCAAAAAGAATTAATGTACTTTACATGTTCATTGTAGTCCTGAATCTTAGCAGTGAGGTCAATTGGTTTGTACCAAGTGCTCATTTGCAAATTTCCTCTGACTGTCCAGTATTCGGCTATAATACACGAAGGATGCATATTAAAAAAAAGTGTTGTTTCGTTTCCATTCTTTGGTGTTGTTTGAAGTCAAGAAGCATGCACCATTAAGTCCTTAAGATCCATCATTCATTCTTTAAAAACAATTTTATGCTAACCCTTAAAATGAAATTAACTATGGATTCTTCTGCAGAGATCATTGTTCCAATTTATATATTTTTATTTATTAAAACATGCTTTCAACAATTTTAAGAGAAGTGGCTTTGGCAAAACCAAATTTAGAATTTGGGCTCTTTTCCTCTGTTACATGTCAGCGTCTGTTCTTCTTACTGGTGTCTATAATGGAAACTGCAGAATTCTTCATCAAAGGTGCATAGGTCAGTCTGAAGGCTCCTCATCTAGTAATAATACACAATTGTCATTCTATTTTATATCTCCAAGAACATGTGGTACAGTAGAAGGATATAAAACATCAGTATACCAGAAAGATAATAATGATTCCATACACCTTAAATCAGAATTCGATTTCCTTCCTGATATACATGGAGGCATCTTTGCCTCCATTTGCACATAGAGATCCTTGTATTCTTATCTCTGCATTTTCTCTAATACTTCAATTCCCATCTTTTTAAAAACAAACATGAAAACACAAACATGAAAGGCAACCTTGAACAAAAGTAGCTCTGTACTGAAAATAATCTTTGTAGGCCCCAAAACAGATTCTGGTAACAGAATCAAGATGGCATAAAATTGAATCTACTGAGGAAGATATCCCAGGACATGCTACTTTAGTATGATCTTATAATGACATAAATTTAAAGATTACAGGTCTTTTTGAATTAAGATTAATTCTTACTTCACTTACCTATTAGCTTTACTATCCTAACCTGCCTTGTTTTATGCCTTTAAAAGCTGGAACTCAGGTGTGTAATTTCCTCGATCTTTAATTCTGAACTTTAAAAAGAAGAATAATGTTGCCAGATCACTTTAAGAGAGACAGATCTATTGTTATATTTTAAAAACTAACACGATAATTTAGTGTACCGCTTAAGAATTTGTCAAAATTCCTTTAATAAGAAGTAAAGTGACTTGTAAAACACAGGCTAATTTTTGAAGATTAGATCAAGTCTTCATTTAAGATGAAACGAAAATATATTTTAATTAATGCTTTTACTTATTTGTTAAGGCCTAGGCTTTATAGAATCTACTGCATGTTGAACTGAACATTATTTATTACATATAGGCTATATAGAATTAGTGGTATAGAAACAAAAACAAAGAATAACCAGATACTCAACAAATAGGTGATGGCTTAAAAGACTCCCCATCTGTCACTTTCACCTTCTTTGCAGTAAACAGCTGGAGTTTGAAAATCTACCTCTGATTTAAATAAATGTAATTTAGTATAACAATCAGTGAGCTCACAATCAGCATCAGTATTAGTCGTGACCTAAAGATAAAGTCCATCAAGTAGAGTCAAGAAATATTGCAGCCTAAGTGTAATTTCAGAATGATGCAAAGGTTGACCACACATTAAGCATTCCTACAAGAATCTTTGTTGTTTTAATCTTCATGTGGCGTTAATGGTTTAAGAATATTATAGAGGTAGAATTCATGCCCAGACATGTTAAACTTTCCATTATTGGTTCTGCTTTTAAAGTAACTGATTAACCCTTGAAGCCCACATTTCTGAGTATAAAATAAAATAAAACAATTACATGGTTTAGAATGCTAAAATATTTTTCATAATATACACTGCAATCATTTCAATTATACTAAGCCACACAAATGCCACTGCATCTCCCCACATCCAAGAAATGGTTGGAGTGCATCCAAGGCATACATATTCAGAGGGTACACTATCAATACCTGATCTTTCCTCAGGTCATAGTGAAATCAGAGCAAACCTTACCTTATAATACTCCTCTACAACTAAGATCCCTGGAGAAGAACTAAATGTCCCACTCCAACATTTAATTTTGCAATTTCATGCAAATTAGTAAAAACTCTAAAAAATAAACACCTAATCTATTTAATCAACTAATTTAATTACATACTTGTCTGTTTGTTCTGTCGTTTGTTCTGTTGTTATAGTAATTGCTCTCTCTGGAGAATGTGAAGGAGATCTCAAGGTTGAGCTGAAAGGGGACGATGCACGTAGAGAAGATGTAGAGAGGCCATGTCGACGCATCTCTTGAATGGCACGTTCACTATGAAGAAGACAATTAGAAATTGAATTTGGGAGTATTGGAACACAACTATTCATGTATGAACCTGCCTATATTTTAGGAAAATATCTTCAAAGGCCCTGTACCATTGGGTCTTCATTAAGGTTGGTGGACATTAGAAACAGGGCCTTCTAAGGTCCTAATCTGCAAATTCTCTTTCAAGTGGTATATGGCTTGCTACATCTATGGAGCACTCTTAAGAGGTTTTTAAAAATCCATCCGCGCTTCATGGTTGTCTATTGAAAATTGTAATACTTACTGCCAATGGACATTCTCAAATTATATTTTAGAGTGGTTAACTTATTTAAAAAAATTATCTTTCTGTTTTCTAGATTTAAGGCAATATTTTAAAATATTTTTGCGATATTAAACTCTGAGTCATCTTGGGAAGACTACAATCTAGAGCAGATAATATGGATAAATAAATAAATATTAATTCAAATTTCAATCCACACTAATATTAAATATTGTATATAGAACTGTGTACAAAGTGGTTTTTCCTATTCTCCTTTCTCCTAATATTTCTCTATGAAACATAGGAGACCAAACAATGGAATGTTTCTGGTAAGAAAATTTACTTACCGTTCAAATCGCTCTGTTGTTAGTTGTCTTTTTACAATATCATAATCAGTCTGCAGCTGTGCAAGTTTATTTCGGAGTATAGAAACCTCTCTGCTAAGACTTGTTCTAAAAATATTGACGAATAAAGAAAAGTGCTAAGAATTACACATTTGCAAATGGCACCTTACTGAACTTTAAATATTACCAGAAACACAGCAGACTAATAAAGAAGGACAACGAAACAAGCATTCATGCAACATTCAAGGGCAGCCATATTAGCCATACAGCAAAATACAGTAACACTCAAAAGCCATGAAACAGTGATATCTTTATTCAAACAACCAAAATGCACAAAATAAATGAGGCAAACTTTCAAAGTTCCACTGGCTTCTGCATCAGACAAAGGTGTTAAAAATCATACTGGAGAAAAAAAATAATGAAGGAGAATCATTTTTAAAAATTTTCTTCCTGTGTGATTTTTAACACCTTTGAGTAAGGAAGAAGCCAATGGAGCTTCAAAAGCCTGCATCATGTATTTTGTGCATTTTGCTTAATTCTGAATATAGGTATCACTGTTTTGTGGATTTTGGTTGTTTAAGCATACAGGCAAATACACTTAAATGTACACATGCAACGAGCAACACCACTACAAAATAAAAACAGTATTTCTCAACTGCAAAAGCTGTAAGAGAAAATGACTGAAAAGTCAGTCTAATTGATGTATGCGATACAGTACTTGGAAATAAATTAATCCAAATTTGGGCTTAACAGATTTATACATTTCCTCATGCTGCTGGTTGAATTTCTTCCATTTTGCCCCTTTGAACTTGCAAGTGGCCACAGAAAGACACGGCTACATCTTCTAATAATTCGAAATAAATTTAATTCTATGCAGTTTGCATGAATCAGCCATTTCAGGCAGCCTTCACATGTTAAATTTATCACATTACAGTAACTATCCATTACATGTCAAGGGCCCGACTATTCTAGAGGAGAAAATATTACATCACAATATTACAGGGACAACAGAAACTACACTTACTCCAAAGAAAATTTTATGTCACTATGTGTGCATCATCCTTGAAAGTAAATCTAGGACTAGGGCTCCAGACAAAATAATTGCTATTTACTGTTTCCAATAACAAATCTGAATGCTACTCAATTCTGAATGCTGATTTTCACCAGGAGGAAACATTTATACACAACTCAAGACCCCACAATTTTTTCACATTCACTAAACAAGAGTTGAAATTCTATATACACCATTGGGACTGGCCTCAAGTTGAAGTGCCCTGTCTCCATGGCAACACCATCTGGCCTAGAAGGGAGTGAAAGGACTGGCCAAACTCCATAGGGCCTGTCCTAGATTAAGAAGCAGAGCCCTCCCTCCAGTCCATCTGCCTTGGTCCAGGCGTCAGAGGGAGAGAAGAACTTTTGGACCTGATCCCCTTCCCCACCACCATTCCCTTCTCCTTTTGTGTCATGTCTTTTTAGATTGTAAGCCTGAGCGAAGGGAACCATCTAATTAAAATAATAATTGTAACCAACTCTGATACACTTTAGAGCTGAAGAGCAAAGTATAAATAAATAAATAAATATTATATTTTTATTATAGTGCTTTACAACATACAGTTTACTCTCTGAGAGTGTTAACTTGTCTTTGAGTAGCTGTATTTCTGAATCCTTTTCATGAGTTATCAAATGATTCTGAAAATCTTTGTCTCTGCTGGTAGCCAAGAGTGTTTCAAGATTTTGAATTGTAAGTCGTTCACTGGACAACTGCTTTTTTAAAAGTTCTGCCTCTGCTTTTGCGTCTTCGAATTCTGACAAAACCTAGAGCATGAAAGAAATAAAAGCCTTGTTTATTTTTCTGAAGTGTTTTCAGTGCTAATGCCTGATTATTTTAAGAAGTAATAGTTTGGCCTAGGTTCAAACAGTTATTCAGATTTGGACAAACCATTCCCACCTTGAATTCAATAACTATGGAGTTTATCACATGGGGTTTATCCTGTGCAGAAACGGGATTTAAAATGGGAAAATCCTGCAAAAGCGGGATCGTTTTCACTCAACGTTGGAGGCACTGAGCATTAATCTAGCATTAACCCACATAGAAAGTGGACAAAATCAGCTGCTTTTTACTTTTAGGATTCTCCTGAAAGTAAAAGGTGGCTGATTTTGTCCACTTTCTGTGCAGGTCATTTTTGCATTAATGCTCAATGCCCCCCGATAAATCTCAAAATGATCCCAATTTTGCAGGATTTTTCTGGGATTTAAATCCTGTTTCTGCATGGAATTTAGACACTTAGCCTCTTTGTATGATCAACTTCTACAAAATGGTACAGTGGCACAATGGG
Source organism: Urosaurus nigricauda (assembly GCA_034509955.1). Taxonomy (NCBI): domain Eukaryota; kingdom Metazoa; phylum Chordata; class Lepidosauria; order Squamata; family Phrynosomatidae; genus Urosaurus; species Urosaurus nigricauda. The sequence goes on along the minus strand of JAOEGL010000005.1, from coordinate 132,483,405 downwards.
ATGTTCATTCTTCTAAGATGCAGAGGAAAAATCAAGAAATAATGGGTTGTCTTTGGAACTGCCCACTAATCATGTAACCTTTCATGAAGACTCTGCCCTGTTCCCCTCAGTATTATTACATAGCTGACTTAAGATCAGATCAACAGCAAAAGTGACAGACAGATAAACTATACATAAAGATCAAGAAGATTATAGCTTTTCCAGTGCATCTCTGAGACAACCAGTTGCTGTTTCAGTAAAGGAGATGGACTTGCAACCAGGCACTGTCTAGCAGCTGCTGTACTGCTGAGCAAAACTGTTGCATGCGGATATCTCATGTAATACTGGAATAAGTTCTGCTAGAGCAGAGGAGAGCAACTGGTGGGGGTTAAGGACTGTATTGCCTCCCTGGAACACAGAGGGTCTCTCTCTGCCCCCTTGGGCATTTGGGAGCAAAAGTTTTGATAATAAGTGCTGGAAGGCCCTGGGGCACAAAAGTGTTGTTAGAGATCTCATGTAGCCTGCACTTCTCTTTAGGTGCAAAGACCAAAGAGGATTCCATCTATAGGATTTATTTTTTGGTGTCAAAATTTCACCAGCTTTGTAAGATGTACACTTTATTATGATGATCCACGGTATAAATTCTTCCTCTCTTACCCTCTCAAGATCCAAAGATTTAGATGTTAGCTGACGTGAAAGAAGGTCTTTGCTAGACTCCAGTTTAACACACAGCTCTCTAACAGAAACCACATCAACACTGATTGAAGATTTTTCTTCTTTTTCACGTCTGAGGTTTTCCTCCAGTTTGGCCATATTTTTTGCCATTGAAGAGATCTGTGATTCGTAAGCTTGGTGGGCGATGATATGCTATGTTTAAGAGAAAAGAACCCTATTTGTATTATTATATGCATATAAGTGACTGGAATAATAGGATACTTATTGTGAAAATCCACACTGACATCCATGATTGGGCTACAGCCTTTCATCATCCAAGAAAGCCAAATGTCAGGTGACAGAAAACGAGAGACCCTGACTTCTCCCCTAAATCTGTCCATAGCTGAGATCAAAAAAGGTTAGTCAAAGGGAAACATATACAGGCATATAAAGAAATAGAAGCACCAGCCCTATTTTGGAACAAGCCGAATGCATATGAAGAATCTTAAAAAAAGCCACTTCAAGGGTGGGATTTTTGGAGACAAAAATGTTTTTTAAAACTTAAAATAAAATTGGGCCTTGGGGGGCCACAGAAACAAGCTAGAGGGCCTGTACACAACCTAAACGTTTGATCTAAATAGGTAAGTATCTGAGTTAAAGACGACTACCCAGGCAAAGAGAACAAAACAGTGAGGTAGGGACTGTGGATGAAGTATTTCCCTTTGCCTTTCTCATAGAGTCATAGAATCATAGAGTTGGAAGAGACCACAAGGGCCATCCAGTCCAACCTCCTGACATGCAGGAACTCCCAATCAAAGCACCCCCAACAGATGGCCATCCAGCCTGTGCTTAAAGACCTCTAAGGAAGGAGACTCCACCACCCTCCGAGGGAGTGTGTTCCACTGCTGAACAGCCCTTACTGTCAGATAGTTCCTCCTAATGTTCAGGTGGAATCTCTTTTCCTGCAGTTTGCATCCATTGTTCCGTGTTCTACTCTCTGGAGCAGCAGAAAACAAGCTTGCTCCCTCCGCAATATGACATCCCTTCAAATATTTAAACAGGGCTATCATATCACCTCTTAACCTTATCTTCTCCTAGCTAAACATCCCCAGCACCCTAAGTCCCTCCTCATAGGGCATGGCTTCGAGTAGGCCTTTCTTATCCACAGGGGTTTGTTCTGGACCCCTCTCCTGAAGATGTGTGTTCCACTGTTGAACAACCCTTACTGTCAGATAGTTCCTCCTAATGTTGAGGTGGAATCTCTTTTCCTGCAATTTATATTCATTATTCCACGTCCTAGTCTCTGGAGCATCAGAGAACAAGCTTGTTCCCTCCTCAATATGACAGCCCTTCAAATATTTAAACAGGGCTATCATATCTCCTCTTAACCTTCTCTTCTCCAAACTAAACATCCCCAGTTCCCTAAGGCGTTCCTCATAGGGCATGGTTTCCAGACCCTTCACCATCTTAGTTACCCTCCTTTGGACATGCTCCAATTTCTCCACATCTTTTTTGAATTGTGGTGCCCAGAACTGGACACAGTATTCCAGGTGGGGTCTGACCAAAGCAGAATAGAGTGGCACTATGACTTCCCTTGATCTAGACACTATACTTCTATCGATTCAGCCTAAAATTGCATTGGCCTTTTTAGCTGCCGCATCGCACTGTTGACTCATGTTCAGCTTATGGTCTACTTGGACTCCTAGATCCCTTTCACACGTAGTTTCATTCAGCCAGGTGTCCCCCATTTTATATCTGTGCATTTCATTTTTCCGCCCTAAGTGCAGAACTTTACATTTCTCTGCGTTGAATTTCATTTTGTTAGCATTGGCCCAGCTTTCTAGTCTATTCAGGTCATTTTGAATTTTGATCCTGTCCTCTGGGGTATTAGCTACTCCTCCTAGTTTAGTGTCATCTGCAAATTTGATAAGTATGCCCCCAATTCTGTCATCCAAGTCATTAATAAAGATGTTGAATAGCACTGGGCCCAGGACAGAACCCTGTGGGACCCCACTGGTCACCTCTTTCCAGGTTGAAAAGCAGCCATTGTTGAGCACCCTTTGAGTTCGGCCAGTCAACCAATTACAAATCCATGTAACAGTTGTCTAGCCCACATTTTACAAGTTTGTTTGCAAGAATGTCATGGGGAACCTTGTCAAAGGCTTTACTGAAATCAAGATATACTATATCCACAGCATTCCCTTCAACTACCAAGCTGGTAATTTTATCAAAAAAAGAGATCAGGTTTGTTTGGCATGACTTGTTTCTCTGAAACCCATGTTGACTTTTTGTGATTATGGCATTGGCTTCTAAATGTTCACAGACTCTCTGCTTAATGATCTGCTCCAGAATCTTTCCTGGAATTGATTTCAGACTAACTGGATGATAATTGTTGGGATCCTCTTTTTTTCCCTTTTTGAAGATGGGGACAACGTTTGCCCTCCTCCAGTCTGCTGGGACTTCTCCTGTTTTCCAGGAGTTCTCAAATATTATTGCCAGTGGTTCTGATATTACATTTGCCAGTTCTTTTAATACCATTGGATGTAGTTCATCTGGTCCTGGAGGCTTATATTCATTTAGGTTAACCAGGTATTCCTGTACTATCTATCATATAAGCTTTGCTTTCCTGGGTAGTGACTGGATATAATTCCATCCTGGACACTGCTACATAAAGAGAATCCAGTTAGTACACTAATGAAATTAAAGCTCCCTTGTTTGCTGTTTAAAAACAGACAAGAAAGGAATCCCAACAGCTTGAAGTTACAGTATTTTTCTCTTCCAAAATGCATTTATAACTAAGACCTAACAGGTACTGAGTAGAAACAGAAATAGATCTGAAGTTAGCTTTCCCTTAGGCATCTCTTGATGATTAATTAACAGCACCTGCTCCTTAGAAAAATCTCAAATTAATGCCAAGATCTTTGATTCAAGCATACTAGTAAAGTGGACCAGATAGTAAGATCCAGACAGCACGGATAATTACCTCCTGGATTTCTTTTTCCAATAGTTCCACTCTTTCTCTAAGGTGTCTTCGCTCAGTATCAACAGAAAGAAGTTCCAGTCGAACAGAACTATTTTGCCCCTCAGCTTGATGGGCCTTTACCTCCCAGTCCTCAGCTTGGCTATGAAGCATCTGGAACTTCTCCAACAACTCCTTGTTCTCTCTTTCCTAGTTCCAATAGAAATATCCACTCCTTGAGTAATGAATCACTGTAACAAATGCCCTTTAACACCAATCATCTGTTCATGCTTTTGAATAAAATCAGTAAACTGCTTCAGTATATATGGAGGAAAAATGAATGTGTGCTAATCTCCACATTATACACATTAATCTCTCCCCCTTTCAAAAAATAAAAAAATACAGTGTCAACCTTTTTAGAGTCCTTGAATTTGGACCTCAGAAGGTTTATATCAGACATTGCTTTTTTAAACTGATAAAAAAATTCTGATTACTACACACAGGGATGCTACTGTTCATGTTCAGCCTGCTGTACTAATTTTAAAAGGGCTAGGCAGGATAAAACAAAGATCTTTGTTTGTGACCTACATGTGTGCAGGCACACCATTAACATAGTCACTGAACTATAGGTTTCAAGTTTAAAAAGCAAACTAGAATTTTAGTATGATAGGTGTTAAAAAAGAAAACAGAAAAATACATGTGCAATTGCAACAAAATCCTACACTATTTTTCAATCTACTAAAATACCAAAAGCGATGTGGGGAGTTGGAATATGAACTATCAAAAGTGAATGTTTCCATATTACTCTATATCGTAACTTTGTCACCCCTGCGGACTTCTAGTAGGCCACACTACCCTCAAATCAGCCAACAATTGTATGTTGAAATGACTTCCATTTACAATTTTGGGTTCAAAGGAATGCAATGGGGCTTTCTAGGTTGGCAGGAAAGTGTGACATGAAGTTGCCTTTTCCTTAAAGGCTTGCAGCCTTTAGATGGAGCTGCGCTGTTCCGCAGTTTTTTAAAAAGAAGCTGGGAAAACCAGCACCTTTTTAAAGGCGCTTCTTCTCCCCTAAAACGCAAAAAAAGCGTTTTCATGGCACACTTTCCCTTTTTCTCATCTAAAGGCTAGACTTTCATGCAGCCATGAACACACTTCTTTCTGCCAATCTAGATCAGGCCAATATGTTACAAGGTGTTTCTTGTTAAAATGATACTCCTAGAAGCCTTCAGGAGTGACAATTATTTCTCGTCAGGAAAAAAATGGCTGAGGGGGACAGACAAACTGGCAGCCTCCAAAAAGTCAGTTTTTAGGAGAGTCATATGTTAAATTGTTTCAAATAAATGCAGAAGAAAACTGAGTAAATTCATGATCTCTGAGTAGCATGAAATGCTTTGCATAGTCTGACATTAGAATCACACTGCATATTCAAAGAATTTGCAATTTGCTTCAGAATTTAGCATCCTGAGAATGGGCACCACCCAGCCCTTTGCATGGGCTTGAATTCATAAGCCTTCATGTCAGATACACATCCTTTACTCATAATACTGGAGGGAAATAAGAGGGCATGGGTTAGTTCAGTGTGTATTGCAAGCGATGTGCTTGGCAAGTTGCAGAATTCTGCTTCTAAATACAAGAGTTTTAGCCAGGGCTGCAATGCTTCCTTCAAGAACACAACTTACCCCTTAATATAGTAACAGAATTTGTACAATTTATCCAGGTTGCAGAAACTGTCCTGTTGTAGAAGTTGGATTATTTTAATGGAGAACATAAAAAGACCTAGCTATGAAATTGACACATAGTACATTTTATTCATAAAAATTTCATACTGACTTTTAAAACACGTTAACTCACCTTAGTGCTCATTAAGCTTTCAAACCTGGAGACTTCAGTTATATAATTATGAACTCTAATTTTCATTTCTTCCTTTTCACGTAAAGCTATCTCTAATTCAGTTGAGACTGCCTGTTTAGATTACATATAGACAAAGACACATATAATTCTTTTTTCTGATGATAAACTTGTAATTATATTTTAGAGCCAGCAAACTTCAGGTGGATGCTTACTTACTCAACTGAATACTTTTTCATAGAAAAAATAATCATGGACAAACATTCAGTCTTATGAGTCTGCTCTTCCAATGTAAAGTTGTAAACTTGTATAAGATTTAGATTAAGAGCAAACTAACCAAGAATGGCATGAGTATGGATTGCTTAGGCTACAATCCAGAGAATTTAACATTTCACAAATTTTCATAGTTGAGCATTTGTAGTAGCAAAAATAAGCCAGTTTGGCTAGTTAACAAGGCATAAAAACAAAGTCATTGTGTTCACATGTTAGCAGGACAGAGCTTTTATTTTTCTGAAAACTCTCAATACTGGCAAGTGATATGCAATGATCATTCATTTGTCTGAAGCAGACCTTACTAACTAGAAACAAAGAACAGAAAAACATTTCACTATGTTCTTGGTGTCAAAAAAAGGAGGAACTTGTAATTCGGGATAATGACACCCATGCAGCTGAAATCAGCAGAAGCAGCAGCTGGATACTTCCTGATCTCTTAAATCACAGTTTGATCATCAGAAGAAACTGTCATTGAACAAATCAGCAAGCCTTTTCTCAAGCTGGGTATAAAAGAGAAAGAAGAAGGGAGGGAAGAGGTACCTTAACTCATTGTCATTCCAGTGGCTTTGTTACATCAGAACCACTTAATGTCTAAAGGCAACAGGGACATAGGAAAGGCAACAGAATATTGGGGGAACTGGCTAACAACAAGGATTTATGGCATATTTGTTAATCATTGGTAGAGACAAGATCTACTGCTATTACAATGATGATGATGATGATGATGATGATGATGATGATGATGCTATTATCTACTTCTATTACAAGAAAGAAAGAAACAGATATGTGATCAGGAAGCACATACTCCATGATGACCTGAAGAAAGTACTTGCTTTATTAAAAGCAAAACTTCTTTATCTAAGTTACAAGGTATTTCAAGGCATTGGGAAATTCACATCCAACAAAGTAGACAGTTTATCAGAATAATACATATATAGATACTTAATACTGCACGTACTCAGTATGGTTCCTCGTCAGACTCCCTCAGTTCCATGTCCACCAGAGTGGCCAACAACCAAAGAAGAAGAGCACAGTAAGACTGGGGAGGTGGATGGGTAGTGAGAGTTCACAGATGACAACTGGATGTTGGGATGGAGAGAAGGGCTTCTCCAGAGGATCTCAGACTCCAGGCCAGTTCATACCAGGAGAAATGGTCTGTCAAACAGTGTGGACCTGAGCCATGTAGGGCTTTATAGGTGACAATTAGCACCTTGAGTTGTATCCGGAAACAAACTGGCAGCCAATGAAGCTGTTTCAACAGGGGTGTTGTATGGTCTCTGTAATCTGCCCCTGTTAACAGCTTGGCAGCAGCTCTTTCAACCAGCTGAATTTTCCAAACACTTTTCATAGGCAGCCCTATGTACAGCCCATTACAGTAGTCCAAACGGGATGTAACCAAGGCATGTACCACCGTAGCCAGATCTGGCTTCTCAAGGAATGGACACAGCTGGCACACAAGTTTTAAATGTGCAAAAGCACTCCTGGTCACAGCAGAGATCTGGGCCTCCAAATTCAAAGCTGAGTCCAAGAGTACTTCCAAACTGCGAACTTGTGTCTTCAGGGCAAGTGTGATTCCATCTAACACAGGCTGGATCCCTATTCCCTGATCCACCTTCCAACTGACCAGGATCACCTCTGTCTTATCTGGATTAACTTTCAACTTGTTTGCCCGCATCCAATCCATTACTGATGACAGACACTGGTTTAGGACCAGGACAGCCTCCTTGGATTGAAGTGGGAAGGAGTAGTAGAGTTGAGTGTCATCTGCATATTGATGACACCACACCCCAAAACTCCAGACAACCTCCCCCAGCTTATGAGTCCTGTAGCACATAAAATCTAGGAGATTTCCTGAAATGCTCTGTCCAATCAACATAGTAGGTAAGGCACATTTGACATATAGCATTTGCCAAGCCTGCTCGTTGTCAGTTGACAGGGTAGAAATAAAGTCAGAAACAAGAATTACTGAGACTAATGAAAAGACTAAGCCACTTTTGGGAGAAAGTGACATTTGGAAAGAGTACCACCTTATCTTTCTGGAATTTGGGGAGTGACAAGTCCACCCGCAAAGCAGTGTGTTCACTGACCCTCCTTGCAGAGGTGATGTTTCAAAGAACACAGTCTTCCACAGGAGAGGCATAAGTCACATGAGTCCAGGGGTTCAAAAGAATATCCCATCAACTGGTAGACAACCAAGCATAGATCCCAAACTTGTGCAATGGGAGTTCAAGAAAGATTTTCATACAATCTTTGGAGAAAAGTTTAATCAAGAAGAAAATTTCAGGGTCTAATGAAGGCCAAGAGAGTCATCAAGTAGACCTATATTGAAGTGATTGAGAGGCCCTGTGATGCTAAGGAGGACAGGAACCAAAGAACATGGTTAACGGAACCCAAGAGCCAATATAAATAAATGTGGTAGAGAAAGAAGAGAAAGCACTTAAACTTAGTTGATTATCTACATGCAGAGCGCAGGATGGTTAACACCTCCAGGAGACAATATTCTCTAAGCTGTAAGATGAAATGTTTGAAGATCCAGGTGTCAAACCCAAACGGCTTGTATGAGATCTCAAGCCAAAAAGAGCCTGGGAAAACAGCGAAAGGACAGAAGCAAGAGCATGGCAAACCACAGCTGATGAGGCTACTAGAGTACAGTCCCTGTTGTCATCTCTGAACTTTACCAGGACCCTGATGATGAGTGGAAAGGGGGGGAAGACATAGAGAGGGCATTCCAGCTGGGGGGAAAATGTTACCTAGTGAAACTATCCAGGGAGGACCTCAGTGTCACGGGCAAGGAATGTGAGGCTGAAAAGATTCATGGATCTCTCCCAACTGAAAAGCAGCCTCAGCTGAAGGAGGAACAGAACCTGTACTTTCAGCTGACTTGGTTGGGAACACAGCTGGGGTAACAGACCAACCCTCAAGTCCAGAGACCTGATATGGGTAGCAGACAGCATAACATGTTTTGGGCAGCGAGGTCAGCAATACTGACACAGTCCCAAATAAGGGCATTGACACGAAGCCCCATTCTGATGGGCCTAGTGGAAAAAAGGCTCTTATCCACAACATGGAGATCAGGTCTGAAATATGAGCTAATATTTCCTAGTAGAAGATTCTTTTATTTGTTCTTTGTTTACAGGTTTGCAATTCAGAGCAGTAAAGGGACAGAAACAAGGTAACATCCAGACATCTACAAACAAAAACTATGCATCCTCCAGACATAATCTTTAATTTTATTTAAATACCTAATGCTTATTCAGTTTTGACACAGAAGTAGTAACAAGAATTTTAAGTTTGTAAGTACTTTGAATGACTCCATTTGTGCAAAACTTATTTAATGTTATTATGACATTATTAGGAATTATTGTTGTACCTGGTTTTCTCTGGCCATTGTGGCTAGATCATCCTGCAATCTTCTGTTTTCCTTCAGGGCCAATTCTTTTACTGCGCTGACTTCTCCAAGCTCAGAGTGTAAACCATCAAGCTGGCGGCGGAGACTGGCCAGTTCACGGTCTTTACCATTTAAAGCATCCTTTAATTGGCTAGCAAATGGGGGATTGGGAAAACCTTAAACAGAATTTATCTTTTTGCATTATGGTATATATATATCTATAGAATAATGATAATCTAGTAATTAAGATTGATCAACTTAAGCACATTTATCTTAACACCAGAAGGTGGCTGCTGTGCTGATAGTATTATAAACAGGCTTTAAATTATAATTATAGTATACCTGATACTGTGAATATGATATCTCATGTTTCTTGATTAGTAATTAGTAAATTCATCTTGAAAAATTTGTAGAATGATGGTAACATTGTTTACATCTGGATTTAATGCTAAACTATGATTTAACCATGGTTTGTTGCACAAGCCAAGATCTGGCTCAAGACACCAACTGCAGCTTGCTTTGGCTAAAGTTGGCTTGTTGTTCATTTATCTCCTTTGTGAATACTATACTGAAGCCCTCTATCATTTATAAGATCTTGGCTTAGCATGCACCAATAATTCTCTTACTGTTAACTAGTTGCAGAACTGGGATGCAGGGGGAATAACACTTTCTTCCTTGGAGATCTTTTGACACATTCCAGAACAAAAGCCAATTGTAAAGCATACTTCCCCTAATTCCTTGCCTTCTCTGCTAAATGTTTTGTCTAACCATCCCCAGACAGCAGCTGGCTTGGGGTGCCTGTGAGCAAGGTGCTGGGTGGGGTAAATCAGCAGAAGTCAGGAGTGAGGAAGAAATATGTGAAAGAATTTAAGATGTATGAACAGTTTTATTCATCAGTTGCCCTTCCAATGTATCTCCATAGGCCCCATGTGTGCTTGCAGGCACACACACCGTTCAAGCCTATGGGGTTTGAATATCTGTGAGTCTCTGTTTTCGTGGAGGAACAGTCCAGAACAGATCCCTGCGAAAACGGAGGGCCGACTGTATGTTATGTATTCAATGTCCACAGTAACTGTGTGTAGAACTGCAACCTAGGCTGAAACAGACTGGCCAAATAAATCGCTTTCCAGTCACATTCGGGACATCACGTTTAGATGACACGTGCCTCGAGCGTGGCCAGAAACTATGCCAAGGCTGTATCTTTTACAAAGAACCAGGCCAAAAAGGAGTGGTGAAATACTGCTTCTTTTGACAGATCAGGACTGGGTGTGTGTGGTTGCTGCAGCCACAGTGCAAATCATGCAAGAGCTGCTGCTGACAGCTTTATCCAGCCTGTTTTGGTCCCTAGATGGTTTTGCTTGATAGTATTAATATTAAACCAATGTATTTAAATATGACAAAGCTGCTAAATAACTTGCTGGTCTTATTTACAAAGATAATTATACTGCCACCCACCCACACTGGCCTTTATCCCTCATTGACCATAGTTACAACCGAACTGTCATCTCATCACCATACCCACAGGTTTTGCATTTCTATGGCTATTCATACAGCCTGTTTATAAAGATCTGTTCCTAGGCACAAGTTCACTCCATGCATCTGAGGAAATAGACATAGGTCCAAAACACACTCCAGAAATAATCCAATTTGAAACCGCTTTCACTACATTGGTGCAGTGTAAGGGAATCCTGGGAACTGTAGTTTATTATGGCATCAGAGCTCTCTGAGAGAGTAGGCTAGCTAAATGTCTCACGAAACTTCAGTTCTCAGAATTTCCTAGCATTGAGCCAGGACAATTAAAGCGGTTTACTTCTGCAGTGTGTTTTGGTCTATAAAAACTTATTCTACAACTTCTTTCTCTCAGTTACTTTCAAAGTTGCTACAAGATCTTTGTTTAGCTTCTGTTTTATTTTACTTTTTTCCTTCTGGTATGTTTGTGAACATTTTGTGTGTTCGGCAGACCAATGGCCTAATACTAAGATTTTTTAAATTTCTGATTAACCAGTTATTAACATGGCTTGCATATTTTTCTAAAATCCAAACCAAACCATGAGATATTGACATAAACACAGTACTCAATTTCAGTATAGGTTAGTAGTTACAATTGGCCCTTGGTATCCACTGGGGATCCATTCTGGACCCACCCATGGATACCATAATCCATGGGACCATGGGAGGATCCTGTGGGAGTGGGAGGACGAGGACCAGCAGACAGACTTGGGCCAGCCAGTTAGGTGCCCACTGCCCTGAGGGAGGCTTTGTTGGGGAGCAGGCGAGGGTGCCCGCTGGGAGAGGTGCGTGGGGTGTCTGCAGTCCCCTTGGTAGAGGCTGTATTGCTGCTACAGGACTCCTGACTGACCCAGTTACAGGGCCGCCTCCCTCCCCCGTGCCCCACAAAGTAGGTGACACTCGCCTTGCTACCAGCCAGACAAGGGGTGCCCATTGAGCAGAAGGGGGTGCAGGGCAGCTGGTAGCGCAGTGGGCAGAACTGAGAGTTGCCAAGTCAGGTGCCACTCACTCCATGGGGCATAGGGAAGGGAGGTGGTCCCACAACCGGGTTTGCTGGGAGTCCCTCAGCAGCAGCACAGCCTCTGCCTAGGGCAATGCAGGCTCCCTACACCCCTTTCTCGGCAGGCACCCTCACTCGCTCGCACCCACCAGTGCAGATACTGGAATCCGTTGATGGCAAGTCCGAGGATAAGAAGGGTCCACTGTAATTTGGATTGCATGTCATGTAGTCCCAAGGCTTTGACTAGGCTTATAATTGCTATGCTTTCAGTATGCATTCCAGCATTCAAATGTAGCTTGGTAAAATTGTTCACCCAGTGTCAGTGCATTTTTCTACTCTGTCATTTCTAGTTGTCTGACAACTCCACTTGGAAGTTATACAGTCAAACTTGATTTTATCTTGCCATTTCATAAAAACAAAACAAAACAGAACTATCCCTTTCACAAGATATCTGATAATTACAGTTGGCCCTTGGAACTCGTGAGGGATTCGTTCTGGACACACACACACACACACCCCGGTGAGTTCTAAAACCCGTGCATATTCAAGCCCCGTAGGCATGAATGGGGTGTGTGAATGTGGGGCATGCAGAATGGGTGTTTACCCCATTGGCATTAATGGTGTCACCCCTCCGTGGATTTTCAAGTCCATGCATCTCAAGTCTGCAGACTTGGAAGAGTGACTATATTCAAAGCCAAGGAAGAAATAGTCTGTAAAAATGTAAAATTATCTGCCACTAAGAACAAATATACAATCTGAACTATTTTTATTCAGAAGTAGGTTCTCCAATTTCAGTACAACTTCCATGTCTATATGGGACAGAATAATGACACATATTAGTAAGTGAACAATCGTAAAATAATAACTGTTTGAATTTAGTTTTTTGAATTTAGTTTTTTCTAAGCTGCCAGATTTCATTTTTTCTACAGAGGAAACTGTAACTTCCAATTGCAAGCAAAAGACAATAACAAACAGAATTCTCTTATCTACTCTGCCTTAACTACTACACGATGGTCAATAAGTATCATTTTTGTTCTGTTTACTTACTCTAGGGACGATTCCAGTTGAGTGAGCGTTTGCCGCAAATTGAGGATAGTTTTCTCCTATAAAAAGAAAGAGGATTATGTACATTGCAGATATTTTTCTGCTATAATTCAAAGTTTTAAAACAGCATTGATGAACCAAATGAGCAGTACTACCAAGCCCTCTGACAAATAAACAAATAAAGAGGGCCCAAGAACTCTATAACAATTAACCAGCCATAATATAGTTCAACATTTTTTAAAAAGTACAATGTTTACCAATGGCCTTGATATTTTTGTCATCTATTATGCGTCTTACTCATGTATTCTGTACTCCATTTTTCTTTTGGCTGTCACTACTGGTACATAGGGTTCACAGACGTCAAGTTATAACTTCCTTAGTGCTACCCCCCCCCCCCCCAATCTAGTTACAGGTTTCAAGCCTGTTCCAAGTATTTGGCCCCTGGCGCAGTCCCACCCATCCCACATACATTTCCTCAGGGAAGAATGTGACCATATGTTGTCAGCCTACATTCACACTTCTTAGCAGTGGTAGCAAGGAAGGTTTCAGATAATAAGGAACAAAGAGGTGGGACAACAAGTACAGAGAAATTAAATGCTCTCTCTCTTCTTCACAGCTGTTGCAATATGCTTTGCTTTTCCCCTACTCTTGCTTGCTTAAAACATTTATTGTGGTAGGAAAAGGAAATATCATCCTCAGAAAACAGCAGAAAAGCATGTGAACCACACATGTAAGCATTTTCCTATAACACCACTTGCCAGCGGTCAGATGGCTGAGAAAGAAGGAAGGAAAGGGAAAGGAAGAAGCATTAATCTAGGGAGCATGGCATCATCATGATTATCACGCTCATCACCACCATCATAATCACCACCTCTACCACCATGTATTATTACAGTTTCTTATATATCTGCAGCTTAGATTAAGTATGGATGAATTAAACAGTGAGTTCAGAAGCTATGATAGATTTGTTCCTTTTTGTGTGTTATAACCTGCTCTAAAGTTAAACTGGACAACATTTTTTGTTTTATTTTCTACCCATTTTCTATCCTTTAATATACTATTCGCTTCTTCACACTCTAGTTTTTTATTTTATTTAATATGCATTATTCTGCATTTAGAAAGCAAGGGCCTGGCTGCAAATATATGTGAGAAGAATCTTGCTAGTGCACTGTAATCCCTCCTTTGTTCATAGCTATATGCCCCACAAAGTTGGCTCTTGAAATTCAGAGGTCACACTGGAATGAGAGAACTTATAGGACACAGGAATGAACAACAGTATCTTCCATGAATCTAGAGCTCCTTTGGGACCAAGCCTCAGAATTTCTCTGCAATTTTGTATTCTGTTTTTCTCCAAGATAATTTCCTTCTGAAATTAATTTCAAAATATCCACCCAGAAAAATTGCCTGCCCATGATACAGTACAAAATTAGAATAGCTCTGTTATAAAATACTTCAGATACTCTATTTGATTCTTTGTATACATACCTTGTTAGCTAAATTATCATCTAAATAGGCAATTTTTTCTGTCTTTTCATCTATGCTTTCCTGTAGGGCGTCCTTTTCCTTATCCAATATATTAATAGTACTTCTCAGCACACGGATGGTCTCATCTTGTGTAGAGTTCTTGTTACTGAGCTTATCTGAAAATAGCAAAATGTTTCATTTGACTCACTTGTAACATACATACAGAACAAAACTATATGGCACATCTGTTATTCTGTGGCCTGCTGGTTGGACCACATAGACTTCTGGTTAGCAAATTTTACTTGTTGTATACTCTGAATGGTAGAAATGTTGGACCATCATCATCTGGCTTTCCAGAAAACATTTTTAAAGCTAGTCCCTTGCTAACTGATGACTATGAACAGCTAAAATTTGCCAGAGAGTGCCATTGGAAATATCTACCAAAAGTAGGCTTCTCTTCATTGTCTTCCTCCTGAGTGGAAGTCTATTTTTGTTTGCTGGAACAGTTATTTGGCTTCACTCTCAAGATATTACTCAGCTGGTGTGGAGGATCTCATCAGCATATCTCATAGCTCTCTACCTCTTTCATTCCTTTCCAGATTGAGGGATAAAAAATAAGAAAATCCACTCTCACATTCACTATCCTTTCTTCTCTCCTCACTCTAATCCCTATGAGCACTTTTACAAGACTGAATGGAAGCAGGGGTTGGAAACTGGTGATCAAACTTACATTTGGTCTTCCAATTATTGCTCTTTAATATTGATTATGAAGAAAGAAAACAAGTGCTCCCAAACTCACTTTGCAAGAAGTTGAACTAGCTGTTTCATATGGCTTTATAACTGAAAATTCTAGTTGTACAATTGTTTTCTTTTAAGATATGAAACAGTGTTTACCCATCTTGTCTTCTACCATAGCAATTTCTTCTTGAGCTGAATGAAGTTCATCTTCTTTAACAGACAACTGATGTTGTGCCTCATCTAGGGATTTCTGTATCTGTTCATTTAGTAGTCTGCAGAATCAACATCCATTTTGGGAATATGGGTGGAAAAAATGCAAAATTCAGATGTTTAAATGCAATTAGAATATAATGTACCAAAAAGACATAAGCAAACTAAAAGGTCTAATTTATATTTTATATTCAAAGGATATTAGTTACTAAAATAGTACTGTAATACAATGCAACAGTTTCCAAAGACAAGAATCATGTTTGATGTTTAGTTTTCTTCTTAAGGTGCTGAGCTCTCTTGTTAAATTCCATGGCAGAAAATACAGTATAGTGCAGTATGTCAGCTAGAAATGCATACTGACAATGGACACTGTGCCCTTAAGGATCACAATCTTATCTTTAAGTAGAGAACATGGTATAATTTATAGCTTAATTAGACTCAGGGCATTGCCAGGATCTGTCAATTAATTAAAAAGTTGGGCTAAGCCCTGGAATAAGTAAAAAATGATAAACTCTATCTGAACATATGCCATGTACCTTTCGCTTAATACCAAACAGTAGCTCATGCTATCTAGATTAAGTACAATTTTAAACATGACCACCAGGTAGACATGGATCAGTACCTTTCTTATCATGCAAATCACAAAGATATCATGTAAATGCACGAATTACAAAGGTGCGTATGGTATTAAAGCAATCAGGAAAATGGAATGGTTTGAGAGTTGGACTAGGACTCAGGGACACCACAATCCAAATCCCCAGTTGGCCATGAAAACACACCCCATGACCTTAGGCAAGTCACATTCTTCCCAGGAAGCACGAGTAAACCTGCACAGAAAATCCTTGCCAAGAAAACTCTGTGATGATAAGTTCACCTGAGGGTCACCATAAGTCAGAACGAACCTGAAGGCACACAACAATACATAGTTTTAAATTTTAAAACACACAGCCAAACTTACTGAAGTGAATTTAACTCTGTTTTAAACTGTGAAGTATCTTCAGATGACTGGGAAAGTTGATGAGACTTAACATTTAATTCATCTTCTAAGCAGGCTATTTTGTCTTTCAATAATGAAATTGTTGTTATTTTATCAAGTTGTTCCGTTTCCAACTATAGCACAGAGAAGAAATAAGTATTATTTTCTGAAATTTGGTAAGTGTGGTATTTTTCTTGAGGAAATTTAATTTGTGAGTATTTTTTAACAGCTATGTATAATCCACTAAAAAGAACTATAAAACTAGGACTGCAATTTTAGAGTCCTTGATTAATTATTTCAATAGAATTTATAATACAAGGTCAAGGCTCAATGAGGTGCCACTGCAGCCCACAGTACTCCAACTGCCATCAGGAATACAAAAAGGAGTTACTGCTAGTATCTATCAACATTTCCATTACCCAAATGATCATGGAAAAGTGGATAAATATCCCAGTTCCAATCCCTTTCTGAATAGTCAGCACAGAAATATTAATGACATCTCATCACCATGCATGCATTAATTTTGAAATCAGGGAGTCCTTACTTTATGAACAGTATTTTCCAATTCTGAT
The DNA here is from genome assembly GCA_034509955.1 of Urosaurus nigricauda. Classification (NCBI taxonomy): domain Eukaryota; kingdom Metazoa; phylum Chordata; class Lepidosauria; order Squamata; family Phrynosomatidae; genus Urosaurus; species Urosaurus nigricauda. The sequence continues at coordinate 132,466,788 of JAOEGL010000005.1, read as the reverse complement.
ATTTCCTTTTCTAGCTTTGATTTTTCCTCTTGATGGATCTAACAAAATAAATTAAATATGTTAAAATAAAACATACCTAAATAAAATATATAAATATATTAATAGTACGAATAGCTTAAAGAATCAGTGTGTTGCAGTGGTTTGAGTGCTGGACTATGATTCTGGAGAACACAGTTTAAATCCCTGCTCAGGTAAAGAAACTCGCTGAGTGATCTTGGGCAAATCACACTCTGGTCCAAAACACAGTGCAGAAATAATCCAGTATGAGACTGCTTTAACTGCACTGGCAAAATGCTAGGGAATTCTGGGAACTGTAGTTTTGTAAGACATTTAGCCTTCTCTGTGAGAAAGCTCTGGTACCACAATAAAGTACAGTTCCCAGGATTCCCTAGCACTGAGCCAGGGCAGTTAAAACTGTCTAAAACTGGATTCTTTCTGCAGTGTGTTTTGGACCTCTCAATTGGCAGAACATTATTTCAGTGCAGGGGCAAATGGGATACACATGAGGAACACCATACCTGCTCTGTATGCCATCAAAGCTGACTGAAAGTATGTAGTTGAAAGCAGAACATTTGAAATAATTGAAATCATCAAAATAAACATTTATATTCCTTTCCCCTCAACATTTCCTTTCAGTGAAACTTTCAGATGCTGATATTATATATAACCTTTAGCTCTTAAATTACCTAATGGTCCACAAGGAACAAGAATTCACACTAGAATCTCACTGATGGCAGTGCTAGTTTTAACATACCGGTAGATCAATATGGCATCTATCACTTGTCAGAACTGACAAGCAGCATGTGTAGTGATTTCTTATGATCCAGACATGGTCCAGGAAATCCAGGTTTTGACTGCTGTCACAGACCTGAAGGAAGTTTGTCTCCCATTGTACATGATTTCATAGGGGAAAACATGTTGCTCTTTTTTATGAGCATTTATACTTTTTTGTATGATTTGTTGGAAGTGTTGATGTGGCATACAATAGCAGTATTACTACTACTACCACTACTACAAGTAGTAATGGTAGCAGCAGCAACAGAAATGCCAGTAGCATGATATTGGAATGTACAAGCCGTGGTGTATAGCTGTGGAGTTTTGTCATTCTTGAAACTGTTAAAGGTACTTTAAAACTTGGAAAACTTTTATCACTAGAATCACTGACTGCCTTGCTCATATAAAACACATGAAAAGAAAATCTAGTGTGGTAAGAATGAGCCAGAATTTATTACGAGATTCAAACACTACTTTATAAAAACACCTAACCTTTAATTTTTCCCTCAGCTCTTCTTTCTCTGTCACCATTCTTCTGAAATCAGTCAATGCAATGTTTCTCTCCTCTTCTGCATGACTTTGGGTCATCAAGTACGTTTTTGTTTCTCTCCGTTGACGATTTAACTCATCTTGAGACTAAAAGTACAAAATTATTATTTATATAGTGACTATTAAAGGAATATATATAGACAAAGGTATTTGAAGTGGTATCATATTGAGGATAGAGTAAGCTCGTTTTCTGCTGCTCCAGAGAATAGGACCCGGAACAATGTATGCAACCTATAGGAAATGAGATTCCACCTAAAATATTAGGAGGAACTTCCTGACAGTAAGGGTTGATTGACAGTGGAACACACTCCCTCAGAGTGTGGTGGAACCTCCTTCTTTGGATGTCTTTAAGCAGAGGCTGGATGGCCATCTGTTGGGGTTGAGCCCTGGTGGTGCAGTGGTTAAATGCCTGTACTGAGCTACTCACTCAAAACCATAAGGTGGCGAGTTCAATACCAGCAAGAGGGCTCAAGCTCGACTCAGGCTTGCATCCTTCTGAGGTCGCTAAAATGAATACCCAGATTATTGGGGGCAAGTAGCTTACAGTTGTAAACTGCTTAGACACTGCTTAGGCGGTATGAAGTGGTATATAAATGAAGCTGTTTGCTTTACTGCTGTAATCTGCTTTGATTCCCCACCGGAAAAGGCGGAATAGAAATAAATCCTATTATTATTACTACTTTGATTCTGTGTTCCTGCATGGCAGAGAGTTGGACTGGATGGCCCTTGTGGTCTCTTCCAACTCTGTGATTCTATGAAAACATGAGAGCAAGCCTGGGGAGGGAGGAGAAAAGTATAAGGAGATGAGGTAAGAATAAAGAGGAAAGAAAATGAATTAAATTCTTCCAGATATATGAGAAATCTGATCCAGCACTGAATTGTTATGTCTGCCAAACATCAGGCCATTCCTACCCAATTCACAGAACCCGGTGCATCTGGCCCAGACTAGGTTGTTAGCACATCAGAAGAAATTTATCATCACTTCTTTTACTCTGTAGGTACTCCTCAGACTGTTGCTTCTAGGTCTAATTGTGGCTCTTTATTCTTGTCCATGATTCTGAAAATCATGATCATACCTTTTTTAAATTACCCAGCCATATTATATTCCAATTAGCCCATCTGTTGACTTCTAGAAGTCACATATTACTTACCTGTTCATAAAGAATGCTTAGTTTGTCTCGTTCTGCAGTTAGCAATTTAACATTAGACTGAATTTCTATCATGTGTTTTTCAAATCTCTCTAACATTGATTGCAGCTCATCCCTTTCTCTGGTAATCAATCTAAGATTGTCACTCTGTAAAAAAAAGACACCAAAAAAACAAAAAAAGAGGGGGATTATATTGTATGTTAGATTTATATATCCACTTACATGGTACAGTAGTGCTCTGACTATAATATAGACACAAAGTATCATTGTACATAATCAAAAGTTCAGTGAGGGAAAAAATTGTTTATTGTCCAAAATCTACTGAAGTCAGAAATTCTGACAACAGAATTGAATCTCAAACTATGAAACGGGAAGGATGATCACTCAAGGATTCATAAGCCATTGTTAGTGCAGTTAGGACCAAGCACTCCTTTCTTGCACGTTGCCTCATTCCATCTTGCATAAGTCAGACTTCCCCATTATGTATGAACTAGCAAACTTCACTTTAATGTCAGTTAAAAACAGGATAATAAACCATGATGCTAAATTATACTCGAGCATTACAATAATGTGCCTAGGCAATCCTCAGGCTCATATACTCCCTTTCCCTCCAGTATGGATGCAATGAGACTGAGAACATCCAATTACATCAGGGATGGCTAACTATTTGTGTGTCAGGAACCAATTCCCACCCCCCAACATCCCCATGGGTTACACATACCCCCCACCAGGGCAAATACCTCATTTTTTCTTTGCATCCCATCAAAATGGTAAAAGGAAGTAAATTTGCACCATTTACTGTTGTCATTTTGAAATGGAATACAGAGGAAAGAAGTTTGGAATGCTTGTGTGGGTGGGGTTCCATGCATTTTGGGAGGTTTCTGCAGCTACCCTATATACTTGACTATAATTCAACCTCCTACATAAGTCGAGGGCAGGTTTTGGGGCCAAAATTATGGATTTTGATATGACCCGTGGATAAGTCGAGGTTAAAACTTAGGAACATGTAGCAAAGGATCTAAAGTGGATGAAGCAAAGGAAAAGATTGCCAAAGTACTTACAAAATTCCAGCGGGAATAACTGTTTGTGCTCATACTAAAGGCTGGATGGATTAAACTCTTGCCTTTCACCATATATATTATATATACATGTGTTAAAATATAGTAGTTACATTGACCCATGGATAAGTTGATTCAGGCTTTTTGGGTCAATTTTTAACCTAAATTTCTTGACTTATACATGAGTATGTACAGTATATCTTATAATGATTCAGAGAGGCTCTAACTAAGGGCCCGAACAGACGGCTCTTTTAAGCCACTATCCGGACAGTTTTGGAGCATGGCGATTAGATGTCACATGCCAAGAAGCCTCCCTGAAATCAGGCAGCTGCCCAAATGTCAGTAGCTTCATGATGTTCCAATGGCATGGTGTTCACACACCGCATGCCACTAGAATGTCATGAAGCCGCCATAGGGCTGTGGCGGGGCCAGCAAAGCCAGCTATTGCCTGGCTGTCAGAATCTGAAGCAGAATCTGCCTTGTTTGGGTTGTAATGTTTTGTACGTTATTTGGTGGGGAACAGTTTACACTGGGGAGGATGGGAATGTCTCGAGTTGGGAGTGGCTAGGAGAAAATGTCTGATTGGGGTTAATGTGTCTGTAAAGACCATTTGTTGTGAGAAGCAGGCTGAGGTATGTCGGGGAGGGGTTTTACTGTTAGACTGTGTTAGGCTGGGTATCAGCTTTGGAATGGCATGAAGGGAGTCAGGAGGTGAATGGAGTTGCTACAGAAACAAATTGTGGCCTCCAAGCATAGGGGGTGGAGTTAAAACTTGTAAGTGTCTTTATTATGTTAAAAGGGCATGGCCTGTTAGAATCAACTTAAACGGTTTACTGATGATTCTTATTCCCTGTTGTCAACAATAAAGGTCATTTGTTCTTATGACAGTAAGAAAGTTTGACTGTCCAGTGGGGGAAGAATTATTGGTTACTGACCCTGGCCGAACAAGAAGCAGATCTTATCTGCTCCTTTTCCAGCCAGGGTCAAGGAGGACTGGAGCTGTGGCGTGTGGTTGCTGTGGTCCCAATTTGTCTTTAGGAGGGGTGTCCTCAAGTCTGTCTGCTTCCCCCCAAAGACATGCGTCACTGTAATAAGGCCAGACACCCCCAGGAAGCAGTGCAATTGGTGTCCTAGCTTTAACTATGCAAATGCACCTGAAGAAGTTTGTTTGTTTGTTTCCAGACTCAATTCCCCACCAGGCCATGAAACCCACTGTGTGACCTTGGGCAGGTCACATGCTCCCAGCCTCAGAGGAAGGCAACAGCAAACCACCTCTGAACAAATCTTGCCGAGAAAACCTAATGATAGCTTTACCTTAGGGCCTCTGTAAGTTGTAAACAACTTGAGGGCACACAACAACAACAACAACAGCAACATCTGAAAGCCATGCTACTGAAAGCAGTAACAAAAAGGACGCTTCTGTTGTCCAGTTCCCAGCATAAGTAATCTACCAAGATAGATAAAATTGTCTCTGTCTCATAACTTGCCAGAAGCCAGTTCCAGTTTATCTAGTCAATCCATTTCATTTAGGAACCACTAAAGCTGGAATGTTACCATGTGCTCCAGAACCTTGCCCAGAAATGGAATAGTGGAAGTTGGATGGTAATCATCCTATAGCATGAGATTCAGTAAGGTAGTTTTCAACAACATCCTTACAACTGTCTTCTTTATGGATGATGGAACCCTGTCTTGTTGTTGCTAGGCAATGAACCTTCCCTTAACCCACTAGACCAGTCCCCGTCTGGTCTCTTTAATAGGCCAGGAAGAGAAAGGAAACTGCATGCAGGTGATCACTTTCACATGGAGGGGGACCCATCCTCAGCAAGCCAGTAACTTGTATTAAAATAATACAAACTGTGAGTGAAGTTAATATTGAGGAGTTGTTGGACTTGTCAGGAGGATTAAATAGATAATATATTTAACAAAACAGAATTACCTTTTCTGGAGACTTGCGTAATGGGCTTGATTTTCGTTTAAATATTTTTCGAAGAGACTCCAATTCTCGCTTATAGTAGTCCCTGTCTTCTTCTATGGTCTTTACAAATGCATCTAGGCGAGAAGGTGACTTGTCTCCAAGTGCTATGCCGCCTTCTAACCTCATTCTCTCTAGTTCTATAACAAGCTCTCTGTCTATAGAAAAATACAACCAACAACCAGGAACAAAATCATCATATGCATGAAGAGCTGCCCACATTTAAAGCATTGCCAAATTTATTACAGCAATTATAAAAGATCAAGACCACTTGCAAACTTTCTATTTTCATTCAAAATCCTTCACAAGCATGGGAGAATATTTTCAAACATGAAAAATTTGAAAGTTGTTTTTCAGACACGCTGTTCAAGACATCTGTGCTCTTATCAAGGTTGTCAATATTTAGTCAACAAATATCTTTTTAACCAATGAAAAGATTAACTGATTATATTTAAAAAGATTTTACTTCTTTTTGCATTCTTCAATACAGTTACATAATAGAATTGAAATAGTATTTAAAAACTGAACAACTTTAGCTCAAAGCCTCATGGAGTAAGACTGAATTAACTCATATATTAATCAAGCTTTAATTCTGTCTTCTCCAATTTGATGCTCAACAGATCTTGTGGATTACAGTTCCTAATTAATTATTCAGTGCCTGCCTCTTCAAGAAGTACACATCCAAGGAAATAAGGTCTGCTTATCATATCTTTTGTTATGTAGGCTACAACTTCAAAACACAAGATTCCTCACTTGTATCAGAAGTTCCTTAGAAAAAAATCTGAGAGCAAGTGTAAACACTTGAAAGGATAGTCTAATAACTATCTTGGTAATTACAAAAGCTTCAGCTTCAACTTTAACAAAGTTAATGTAATGCATATTACACATGGATAAGAACAAAATGCATAGACAAAAGTTAAGTAAATAGACAAGTAGTGTTGTACTTAAAACTGAACATCTGCCAAGATACTGTGTACCTGTAAGAATGTTGCTATAAGACATACTAGCAGGTATCTCTCTTTGAAGCATCATTATGGGCACTTTGAAGCCACACACTATGTATACCTTACCGTTTGCGTCTCTTTCTGAAGCTTCATTATGTGCACAGATAAATGAGGTTCAAGAAAAGAGTCAGAGGGCCAAAACACGCTGCAGAAACAATCCAGTTTGAGACTGTTTTAACTGCCCTGGCTCAGTGCTAGGGAATTATGGAATTTGTAGTTTTGTGAGACATTTAGCCTTCTCTGTCAGAGAGCTCTGGTGCCACAATGAACAACAATGCCAGAATTCTCTAGCCCTGAGCCAGGGCAGTTAAAGCAGTTTCAAACAAAATTATTTTTGCAATGTGTTTTGGCCCAAAGACAAACTTCTGACAATAAGCAGTTTAGCAATTTAAAAACATGTATACGTAAACATTCTGTTGCTTTTTCTGCAGATATTTTCTTGGAGTTTAGCTACAGCCTATCAGTTCTTATGGTTGAAGAGCTATCTCCATGACAAAGTCCCTGAAACATTTACCTATAATTTCAAGATTTTCAACTCTCTTTGTCAGCCTTTGGTTCTCTGTTTGAGCTTGATTTAAAAACAACTCAAGATTCTGTTTTTCTTCTCTATTTTCAATAAGCTCTTCAGTGAGTCTCTCTTTTTCTCTACGATATGAAGTTAATTCCTGAAATGACATTAATATCACAAAATCTAAAAATATTCAAAGTATATAAAAACTAATATTTAATTTAGCTTTCAACTAACCAATGTTTATGTGGACAACTTACCTAAATTCTGACCATCTTTCAGACAAGTTAATCAAGAGGGGAGAAAACCTTGGCAAAGCGACAAACTGCCTATTATAACAGGAAATTCTCAAACAGAATAGTTTAATTCCCAAGCTGGAGTGGAAGACTCCCTCTCTAAAATTCTATTTCTGCCCCCCGTTGAAATTATGGACATTGAAGACATTATATTCTTACACCAAGACAACTAGGTAGTGGTTATCATCTATTTTGACCTATATTGTCTGGCATTAAAATTGTTTGTTCTCTGTATCAAAATCAACTACTGTGCTAGAATGTTGAAATAATAACGTTCCTTAGCTATGAGCTCACATACACACTAATTATTTTCATAAGGAACATTTGTGATTGATAATTTTAAATCCACAACTGCAACAAAATCTAGTCCTAACAGTACAACTCTGAAAGTAAGAAAACTGTTTGTTTCTCATTTTTCTGCATTAAAACTCAGTCGAGGCTTGTATGAAAAAAGATACACTGCCATCAAAATGCTACTATGGTTTTGCTTTCTTGAACTATTAACAGTTGTCTTTCTCCCTCCCCACCCACCGCTCTCTCTCTCTCTCACACACACACAGCTGTTATAGCCAAAACACCAATGTATTAAAATGCATTGACTTTCGAAAACTAAATTTAGTTGTAGAGGTAATACTACTTACTGACTTAAGTCTTGCTATAGTTTCTTCACGATCCTGGATTTCACTGTATTTTTTTTTAATCTCTTCCTAAAAATCACAAATAATAAACATTTTTAAAGCTGAAGATTTTTATAAATAGGCCAGTACCGTATGTTAAACTAACATTATAATTGTTTTTCTCTCTGTTATATTTTAAAACACATGCCTATTTATCTAGAAGATAAGTAAGTAAGTAAGATCTAGCAAAGGATGTAAGTCAAATGAAAGCCCTAATATTATTGCCAATTTCTTTTCCTACAATTTTCATGCACATTATTCAATGGAAATGCACTGTCAGAAGTTACATAGATTCATGTGCATTTATAAGTGAGTTTTCAAGGGGTAAGGGTAAGAGATTGAGCTGTGTATTGGAAAGCCCCATGCTAAAATACAGTCCATGATTGAATTCACACACCTCCAGCAAAGCACAGATAAGCCTAAATACAACTGGTAGTTCCAACTGAAGTATACCTATTCAATGAATAGTCAAATGCCAACTCAACTCATACATAAAGTCCCTGCCACCATTTCTAAGACAATTAGAAGATGATTAAAACAAAACAGTATATGTAAAAGGCTTTAAATGTTTGAAAACACTAAGCATTATTATTTCTATAAAAAGCTACACATAAGCCTGTCTAATAAAATAAAAGGCCAGCATTTCTGCTTCAGATTGATATAGGCAAGGCCCCTTTTTCAGAGAAAATGAAATGTTTTCACTGTAGTGTCCCGAAGTATTAGTTATAATGTTACAACTATACTCTAGATATAAACATTATAAGCACATAAGTAAATCTTTGCATTTTAATATCATGTTTCCCCAAAAAAAGACAGTGTCTTATATTAATTTTTGCTCCCAAAGATGTGCTAGTTCTTATGTCTTATTTTTCCATGAAGAATTCACACTTATTGTTGGGGAAAAAAACATTTATTATATACTGTATATATAGTGATATACAAAAACTTTGCTAGGTCTTACTTTCGGGGCAGGCCTTGTATTTAGCAATTCAACAAAACCTCTACTAGGTCTTATTTTCAGGGCATGTCTTATTGTTGGGGAAACAGGGTATTGATCTACAGTGTAAGAGCAGTAGAGTTGGCCGTCCTTGTTTGTGGATTTTTTTATCCACGGATTCAAGCATCCACAGCTTGAAAATATTCCAAAGAAAGTATAAATTCCAAATAGCAAACCTTGATTTTCCATTTTATATAAGGGACACCATTTTGCTCTTCCATTGTATTTAATAGGACTTGAACATCCACAGATTTTGTTATCCACGGGGGTCCTGGAACCAAACTCCAGTGGATAACAAGGGCCCAGCGTACTACATAAAAATATTTTACCCTATATTAATGATTAGGTTCAGCATACTTGAAGCATTTTTTTTTGCTCAACACTAAGAATTTAAGATATAAGAGAAAATGTATGTCCTTTCAAAACAGATTCTGCTCCTGAAATTTTTCATAAAGAGATAGCATACTCTTGATGTTCTACTGTTACAGAATTTTCTTACCTTAGCTTCTCCAATTTCCTTATCTGCTGTCTCAAGCACAATTTCTTTGTGCCTTTCCAGCTGTTGGGCCAAATGATCTATTTGACTCAGTTCTTGGCACAGTTCTTCATTTTTATTACTTAAATGCACCACCTCACTAGTTGCATTTTGCTTACTGTCCAAAAGCTCTTGTATGCGTGTTTCAAGTTCTTTGTTGGTTTGCTGCAGAAATTCAACCTAAAAATGTATTGACACCATATAAAATGATCACTTATACAGAAAAATCTACAAAATAAGCCAGGACTTTGCAAGTTTCCTTACCTATAAATAAAGAACTACCTTGCATCACAATTATAGAATGTTTATTCAGATGCCTCTGGAGTTCTGGCATTTTACAAATGCTTTATCTAAGGCTGAGAAGTATTTCCAAGATTTCTCAATGCACAAACTGACAGAAATTGAAGAATCTTACCTGTAAGTTTAAGTGAGCAATAATCTTTTCATTACTTCTGCTTTTGGCTTCCAGAGATATGACATCATGAGAGCGCCCACCATCAAGTGCTAGTGCCAAACGCTCAATCTCACTGTCACGGAGTTCAACCTTGAAGACAAAATCATTATCTCTTTAAAAATCTTTTAGTGAATGAAGCTTGGGAGCCGCACCAATCCCATTTTCTAATATCACCTGGACTCCTACAAACCACTTTCCTTACTTTTGAGGGAACTGGAAGTGATTGGAATAGTTTTCAATTTTTTTAAAATTGCCATTTGAATTCTTAATAAGATGCAGCAACTTTGGCAGGGGAGTAGGTTAGGAGAATTGCATGCCCTAGAGCCTCACAAGGACTCTCTTTTTTTAACTGCCTTGCCCCCCAATGAGTTGAGGCTTTGGGAAAGTATAGGAGCCACACAGAGCATAAAGCATATACAGCCTGTTAGCCTTTTTATTAATCACACCATTTCATAATGCTCTCCTTTTTGATACTGGCAGGATAGGGAGGTATGGTAGAGCAAATGATTATTGCTTCCTTTCAAAACAAAGACAAAATACTGAGGGTTCTTTGATACACACATTCAACAATTTATGAAAAACTACAGAAAATACTAAAGGCTACAGAGATTTTTTTAAAGTCCTGAAACTTAGTCTACCTGTTTGCAGTAATTTTTCATTCCACGTTCAGCAATCTCTAGTTTTTCCTGCAGATCAGCGACTTCCAGCTGCAGTTCATGAATTCTGAAATATTTATTGGAACACAAATTTCATTCAAGAATTCTACTCTGATGAAAACAGATTCCTTGGCAGTTTTCTCATTATTTGTTTTATGTTTAATCAAGATGCACTAAATAAATGTAATAACTGCAACTCCTTGTTATGGGATTACAATAAGCAAGCTTCTTTATTTTAATGTACTGTCGTCCCTGCGACTCGTGTCCCTCAAATGGAGAGGGAATGAATGGAGTATGCGCCCCCATGTGCCTGCACCTGTATTCAAGCCAATGGGGCTTGAATACAAGCGGAACTCCCTTTTTGTGAGGGGGTCCAGAACGGATCCCTGCAAAAAAAGAGGGGTTACTGTACAATATTCCCTCAAACTCTAATACTGTACAGTATTTTACAACTATAACTCACTCTTCATACACTCTCCTAACCATTAATATCACAAATATACAAACTACTTCTGCTAGTTATGTGATGTCACATTTAGTTAGTTAATGATTGTGGGAATGTGAGCATTTGGATAGGCACAGGTTCCCCACTTGTTTATATTAAAAGGTGATGCTAAAAATATTTCAATATTTTAAGAGACACATCAGTCACCTGTTGTCAGCCACTTGAAGAAGATCTGCTATGTATGGATCATCTGGCTGTGGAACAGGATAAGCACCAATTCCAGAAGGAGGGACAGGTTGATCTATCTGCATACGTTGACGCCTGAATGGAATATTTCTTTTCCTACCCCCTAAAAAGAAAAACAAAAGTACTGTACATGCTCATGATTAAATGTAGAAATTTTAGTCAAAAAATGACCTTAAAAACCCTGAGTCAACTTATCTACAGATCTATATAAGTACTGGACTTTAACTCTGTTTCAAAAATAAGGAACCATCCCCTGATGAAAGGCAAGAGCATAATCTTTCCTGGAAGTACTGATCCCTCTCTATTCTCTCATCCATCCAGTTATGTCTGCTGGAATTTTTAAAGTTCTTTGGCATCATTTCTGATTTTCTTCATCTTTTAGATCCTTTGTTACATGCCCCTAAATTTTACCCTCAACTTATCCAGGGGTCATATCAAAATTCATAATGTTGGCCCCAAAACCTGCCCTTGACTTATATGTGAGATCGTTTTATAGTAAAATATATATGGTAAATTCAAAATATAACAGAATATTTATCTAGTCTAGGCTGCAGTGTGAGATTAAAGTAGTCTGGATTCATAAATTTATTTTAATTCATCCAAAGAATTATTATTTTGTGATTAAATGATGAACATAGGTAATGTTCAGCCTGCAAGCAGAGGCAAAACATTACAAACTGACCATAAAGTTCTCAGAAGGTTACATATCTGTAATTGTAATTCTTCAAGTGATCATCTGTGAACTCACACAAATCTGCACTGCACACATTTGTGCAGTGCATTATTCAGATTCTTCTAGAGCTATTACATAAGCTTTTTGGCATCAGCCATACCCACCTTTAAACATCTTTTAGTACCCTTCTCACTTAAACCATCAGTTAAAAAGGCAGCACCAAAAGATATAATAGACAAAAAGAAGACGAGGGCTTTGTTGAGAAGGATGCTAAAAAGCGCCTAAGAGTGGGTGGGTTTCTGCCAAAAAGAAAAAAAGAAAAAGAAAAAAAAGTAATAGCTCCAGAAGACTATGAGCAATGCACTCTGAAAGGACAGATAACCCATTGTGTGAGTCACAGAGACAACGAAGAAGAAATTATGCTTTATTTTCAATATGTGTCCCAATATGTTAATTTCTTTTAAGCAACCACGCTCCAATATTTGCAAAGAACCACCAGCAATTTTCTGGGCTTCTACCAACATCAGTTTTAGTTGAACAAAATGAAAAAAGATCATATACAGAAATACCCCTCCTCTCCAAACTGAGTATGTTAACTTTTATTTAGCTGCTCTGCCAGGACCTGACAGGGCTCTGCTGCAAAACACCCCAGCAGAGAGAAGGATCACAGTGACTATCTGGGGCCAGGAGGAGGAAGCAGCTGCTGGTTCTACTGCTGAGAGATGTAGGCCCAGCTCCATCGGACCTGGCCTGAACTAAGAGCCTTCCCTCCAGTCCATCTGCCTTGGTCCAAGCCTCAGAAGGAGAGAATAACTGCTGGACCTGATCCCCTTCCCTACCACCATTCCCTTCTCCTTTTGTGTTGTGTATTTTTAGATTGTAAGCCTGAGGGCAGGGAACTGTCCAAATAATAGTAATAATAATAATAATAATTGTAAGCCGCTCTGAGAGCCTTTAGGTCTGAAGCGTGGGGTATAAATACCGTAAATAAATAAAAATAAATAAATATTATTTGAACAGTTATATTCCGATTTCTTTATAAAATAAATACAAAGCACCTTACAAAAATGTTAATATTTATTTTTAATAACCCTAAGAATACAAGTAATTAAAATCAATTTAATATCGAGAACAAGATAAAACAATCCTACATTAAACAGGGAGACAAAACCATAACCTATAGTAAAACCTTCAACAAGATAAAAATGTCAAATAATTTTACCTGATAATTAAAAGAAAATCTTTCAAATGAAGCCTTGTAGAGACTGAGTTCCCTATATGCAGCAGAAGTTCCTGTCCACAGTGACTCCAGATCAGAGGCACAGACTAACATTCACCAGAATCTTTGTGTTTGACTTCTGATGGCACAACCAGTTGTTACAATAGTGTAAGTACAGTGCGCCTGCATCATATGCGGGCGTGCCTTAGGCGGCTTTCAGCATACATTGAAAGCTGTGCTGGGAAAAGGGGCAGTGAGCGCCAGAAGGAACAACAGTGCACGTGCCGGTGGCACACCACCGCGTGCACAAGCCTCATTCATTTAAATGGGACTCGAGCATACGCAAAATTCCCCTTATGTGGGGAGGGGTCCGGAACGGATTCCCCGCATAAGGAAAGGGCAGACTGTATGCCCATGAGTAATGCTTTTTCTCCAGCTTTTAAACAACAGCTGGACAGCATCTCATACAATTCTCCTCTGACTCAAGTGGCTACTGATTGGCTATAGAGGTGCATCTGGACCTTATACAGCTGGGACTGCACCGTTGATGAAAAAGGAGCAAGCTTTACCCTCTCAGACTCCTGGCATCAGTACATTAGTGTCAGTATCAGTATGCAGACCAGCATCAAACAGGATCATAATGACAAATGCTCAAGAAACATAAAAATAAAAAAATGTGTATGCACCACTAACTTGGCATAGAATTACATCATAATAAACATGTATTTTGGTACTGTACCTGGAGTCTGAACAACTGCTTGGAGATTTTTCTCTTGGAGCTGTTGGATCTTGTCAGTCTTGGCTTTGTTTTCTTTCTCTAACAATCTCATCTTATGTACATACTGATTATTCAAAAATTTCATATCTGCATTCTCATGTTCAACTCTCCTCAATGTAGCTTTCAGATCTTCAAAGAGAAGGAAATTATAATACTGTTCCATTGCGTGTTTTATTTCTCTTAATTATGCAATACTATAAGTAAGAATCACTTCAAACAATATTTCTTTCTATCTGCAAGTATAATCATATACAAATTGCAACTCTCAACTTGCTTATGCATGTAATTATCTCCTTCCAAAACACGGCAGCCTGTCTCTTACCACTGGACGTAGTCCTTACCCTTAAAACGATGTGGCCAAAATCCCACATGCAGGAACAGTTCAGAGTCTGCAGACTTGAAGATTATATTGACATATAGAGAAATAGTATTTATATCAGACTTAATAAAGAGTAAACTACTTCTCTAATTCTCTTTGAAGCACTATAATTTCAAATACTCTAGCTCATAGGCGTGATTTGGGTATTCCAACCTATATAATTTATGCAGATCAATGAAACATACATGTGTGGATATTTTGTTTTTTATGCTAGTTATAGAAAAGCCATGGTGCTCAGCATCACATAAGAACTCTCTTTATCCAAGAATATCAGGTTGAGTTCTCTCTCCCCACCCCCCCAGCTTCTTGTCATTATCCACTGGCTAGTTTTGTTTACAGTTGATATCATGATAATGACAAAACTGAGAGATTTTAAATTTAATTTTTTATTTTAATTTTTTATTATCAGCTGGAAAGAAATGGTTTCAATGGCATAAATTGCAATTTCAGACTCAGTAGATTTTTCTTCACCATTTCTTCATTTCAATTTAGAACCTCCAGGTGTTGTTGAACTGAAATTCACAGCATTCGTCACCACTGGGAACAGGTCTGATAGGAGTTACAACTCAAGGGGCACACACTAGCCATCCCTGAATTAGATGAAATTATTTTTTAAAAGATTAAAAGATAAAAATGGAATATAAAATATGTACTTACACTCAGTAAGAAAGATCTGAGGGACTGTAATTTTATCTTGTGAAAAGTAGAAAACTTGTTCAAAGTTAAAGTATGAGAATAAATTTTGATGGGTCCTGTGCTAGTATATTGACCTCCACATGTATTCCTGCACAACAGGCCCATTTAGGTAGACAGGTAATATTAATTAAGCACAAAGTTGTGCTGTAAAATAGACTTCAACATTATCAGCCGGCTGATATCAATATAGTTTGTATCTAGGTTACCCACATTATTTCAGTCTTCCTATAAGAAAATATTCAGTGGTAGCCTGATTCTTTAAAAAGAACATTAACTGCACACACTAAGTTTTTGACAACCATGTATAAAACACTGAGCCTATATATTCACTTTCTTCCCAACAGTAAATGACTTCAAAACTCAGTAAGTTGAAATGTTGCTTCCTGCCATTCTCTTGAGCTTGGAAGCTAGAATGCAGAAAAGAAAAAAACACTCATCTTGCTGCTGGCTTTGGAAGGCATATAGATTTCGGCTAGTTAAAGTCTTCGAAAACATGAGGCCCCCACCTAAGAAACTATAAACATTATAGTTTTTCAAATACCTTTGATCCTTTGATCCAATTGCTCTTTCAGTTTCAGGACTTCTAAATGTAATTCATTATTTTCCCGAGTGAGTCTGGCATTTTCTTCTCGATAAGGTTCCAGAACAACATCAAAGTTGCTGTATTCTTTTTCAATTTTTCCTGCAGATAGTTTTGCACTTCGAAGACTCTCAGTTGTATGAACAAGGTCACTGAAATCAAATTAACAGCAAACTGACAGACTTCAGAGATGAATCTCATAATGGCAAAAGCAACTATTTCCTATAAATGCCCTTCTTCAGCCACTCAGCCCAGAGTGGATGTCTACAGAATCTGGTTTGGCATATAAGCTTGTCATTGGACTGCATCTCCCTAGGTAGCTATCTGTTTTGCTTTCCTGTCTTTCCAGGATGAACGTTCCCAGAAGTGGCCTTAACCACCTCTCAATTAGACTGCTATAATGCACTCTACAAGGGGCAGCCCTTCAAAAGTGTTCAGAAGCTGGGGCTAGTGCAAAATTCAACAAACCACCTGGTGTCAGGTATCCTGCAAGGACTGCAATGGATTCCAATTTGCTTTCAAGAGCAATCCAAGGTGCTGGTGTTTTCCTACAAAGCCCTAATGACTTAGGGCCAGAACATCTGAAAGACTGCCTCCTCCCAAATGAGTCTGCCAGAAGTTTGTGATCTTTGGAGATGTCCTTGTTGTGTGTCCCGACACCTCATGAAGTTAGGTTGACGGATACAAATAAAAGGGCTTTCTGTATAGCACCACCACAAATGTGGAACTCTCTACCTAAGGTTAGGCTAGCCCCATCTCTTTTAAACGTCTAGTGGGGAGCCAAAACAGTGATATCCCACATAGCAGTCAGTATTTGAAACTGCTGTTTAACTGTTTCAAAACTGGGTTTTAGGATTGCTTTTATAAAGGAGTTTTTAAAGTAGGAGTTTTAAAAGAGTATTTTAATGATTTGTATTGCTTTAATTGGTTTTTATTTGTTCCATCACCTTGGGAGCCTTTGTGGGCTGGGAAGCAAAGCAGAAATACTTAAAATAGACAATTTGTCAACAGTATTGAACTCTCTGCCTTCTCAAGGCCTCTATGTATTGTCATAGAACAAAGGTGAGGAAGCTGCCATACATTTAGCTTGTAATTATGAAATAACATAGGAATAATGCTCTACTCATGGACAGGAAAGGAAGAATATTTCTCCTCTTTCTGAGACAAACCAAAGGCAAAATACCCTTATTCTGATATGCACGGTGCAGCTACTGTGTTCTACTCTGGTGGGTACTCTTGTTTATTTAAGTGATCCATGTGAACTGAAGATATACTCTTCAATAGCTGTGGCAATCATGCTGTTCATCAAATCTTGTTGGACTGTGACACCCAACAGTCATAACCAGCATAACCAAGGGTAAACGTTTTTTCCAAAATAAAGTACAACAATATCTGGAAGACTGTATGATTGCCATACCTGTTTTACAATCTCCTGCCCTAGAATCTCCTCAAATTCTGAAGGGTTCCACAGCAGACGCCAAAGATTCCATGTCAGACCAAATCATCTGACAGGGAACTTCCTCAAGAGATTGAGTCTGAACATTACTACTCCAAAACATATATTGTTATGTGCCTTCTAGTCATTTCTGACCCTAAGGCAAACCTATCATAGGGTTTTCTTGGCAAGTTTCTTCAGCAGGGGTTTGTTATTGCCATCCTCTGCGGCTGAGATTATGACTTGCCCAAGGTCATCCAGTGGGACAAGATTCAAACCCTGGCCTCCAGAGTCCTAATCCAATGCTCAAACCACTGTGCCATGCTGGCTATGCGGACACGTATTTACACCATGTATATATGTCCAACAATATACTAGAAATTACCTTTAAAACTGAATACAGTTGGTCCTCGGTATCTATGGATTCTGCATCCACAGATTCAACCATCCATAGGTTGAAAATATTTTTAAAAATCCAAAAAGCTAATCTTGATTTTGCCAGGATATTATTTTACTGTGCCATTATATATATCAGACCTGAGCATCCATGGAGTTCGGTATCCACAGAGGGTCTTGGAACCAAACCCCTGTGGATACCGAGGGCCCAATATTTTCACTCGTCATATTATCAAACAATATATACCAGTCCAACAGTACATGTGTACTTTGTGCTATTCCCTTTCATTTTTGTACCTGAAAAGCTTCTCTACCAAAGGCAGGCTTTCTACACCCAGAGGCTGTCGATATCCCAGCTGATCCAAACGTTTCCTTAAATTAATGAACTTTCGCTCCGCAGCCGTACTCATTGTGAAGATATTTTAAGCAGAATGGTTTAGGGTTAAAAATCAGAATCTGCAGATGATTTAAAAACAAACACATTATTATGTACATTGACATAAACATGGAGAATCAGGACTGGCACTAAGTCAAGACAATGCACAGATGAGTGTGACACTCTGGCAGTTTAAATATTACTTCTGCTTTTTTAACCTAAGAAGGTGATGGCATGGGAGGGTGGAGAATAGAAGTTAATGTACCTGGTTTTGAAACTAACACCTTATTACAATGTTGTTGTTTTTAAAGAAACATGACCAGGGCCTTACGCCAGAGTGAGTGAGACAAACATAGTCCAGTAGTAAGTACAAGCTCAATATACATACTAACGATTTCTACATAAAAGAAGACGCTGCATGTCGAGCAGGTTAAATTAGAGGCCGTTCCTAAATTAGTTATTAACTAAGATGACCAAGACTCAAACCTACACTCAGTTATTAAGCTTTCTAGGAGACCTTGGGCAGTCAGTCGCTATTAATTAAATGAACATGAGGACAAACCTAGAAAGATGTTGCATCATTAAAGCTACCCTGAGCTGCAGTGGACAGCAAAAAAGGTAAGCCCTGGTGGCTCAGTGGTTAAATGCCTGTACTGCAGCCATTCATTCATTCACAAACCACAAGGTTGTGAGTTCAATACCAGCCAGGGGCTCAGGATCGACTCAGCCTGGCATCCTTCCAAAATCACTAAAATGAGTACCCAGTTTGTTGGGGGCAATTAACTTACACATTGTAAACCGCTTAGGGAGTGCTTCAGTGCACTGATAAGCAGAATAGAATTGTACTATATATACTCATGTATAAGTCTAGAAATTTAGTTCAAAAAAATTGACCCAAAAAAACTGAGTTGACTTATCCACGGGTCAATGTAAGTACTCTTATCTTAACTCTTATTTAAAAGAAGGAACCATCCCCTGGTGAAAAGCAAGAGTATAATCTGTCCTGAAAGCACTGACCCCCCCCCCCTTTACTCTCTCATCCATCCAGTCTTAAGAATAAGCACAAAGATGGACTTTTGGAAGTTATTTGACATTGTTTTGCTTTGCTTCATCCTTTAGATCCTTTCCTACATGCCCCCAAATTTTACCCTCGACTTATCCACGGGTCATAGCAAAATCCATAATTTTGGCCCCAAAACTTGCCCTCGACTTATACATGAGGTCAACTTATATACGGTACTTGCTATTGCTTGCTATAATATGTACTGTACACAGATTGCCCTCGCAGATGGGACTCAGGCTTACTGCCACACTGCGAAATTGACATAGTTTTTGACGCCACTTTAAACGCCACGGCTCCGTCCTATGGGATCCTGGGATTTATAGTTTATTATTACACCCAGAGCTCTTTGGCAAGAGGAGGATAGATTAAAAACTACGGATCCCAGAGCCGCGGCAGTTTAAAGCAGTGTAAGAAGCAGCTAATTAACAGTTTCGTGAGATAGCCCTGATAGCCTTTGGGCTGAAGAGTGGGGTATAAATAAATATTATTATTATTATTGGTTATTGTCCTTTGCATGAGCTATTGAGAAGAATGGAGACACAGCAGTGAAGAAGGAGACTAAGAAGGGGAAAGGCAGCTGTAAAAGAACTAGATTCAAGGGACAACTGAGGACTAAATGACTGTTGGGGCTTCTAAAAATTATTATTATTATTACTACTCTAGAGGAGGGTTGAGATTTGCTTGAGGCGTAGTAGGCCCGTTTCCATGGCGACGCGGGTGGCGGCCGGGTGGTGACGTCACCGGGCGGCCGAAGGCCGCCCGGGTGACGTCACCACCCGGCCGCCACCCGCGTCGCCATGGAAACGGGCCTACTACGCCTCAAGCAAATCTCAACCCTTCTCTAGAGTAGACACCCCACCACTCATTTCCCGCTCATTTACACCCACCCACTTACCAGCCTCGGGCCGGCGGCCGTACATCTGGCCTACTTTCCGTTGGGGGAGGCCTATCCTCCTAGCCCACCGTTTGAAAATGGCGCGCGGAGAGTCCGGCTTCCGCCCCGGCGTCGTCGCCCCAGCAACCGTCCGGGCGCGGCTCTGGCCACGCCCCCTAAAGCTCCCCCAGCACTGCAACTACTCAACATCATTCATCATCGTCCCGCCACCACAGCGGCCCCTACTGGAGAGTAATGGGAATGACAAACACACACGGACATGAGAGAAGGGTTGAGGAGACTTGAGCTTTTAACTGGCCCCACCCACCACACACACACACACGCAGCAGGGAGTGCTGGGAATTGTAGTTTATATGGCGGCCACCAGATTGCTCTCTCTCTCTCTCTCTCTCTCTCTGTCTCTGACAGAGAAGGCCAAATGCCTCACAAAACTACACTTTTTAATTTTTTTTAATGTTCATTCATTTATTTATTTTATTGTTTTTGGTTTTTTTTACATTTATTTATTTCATCGTTTATTTATTTTATTATTTATTTATTTATTACATTTATTTATATAATTATTATTTATTTTATTGTTTATTCATTTTTAATTTAGTTTTATTTATTTTATATTTATTTATTTTATTATTTATTTTTACATTTATTTATTTTATTATTTATTTGTTTATTGTTTTTATTTTACATTTATTTATTTTATTATTTATTTTATTGGTTTTATTTTTTTACATTTATTTATTTGATCGTTTATTTATTTTTACACGTTTATTTATTTTATTATTTATTTATTTTATTGGTTTTATTTTTTTACATTTATTTATTTTATTATTTATTTATTTTATTGGTTTTATTTTTTACATTTATTTACTTTATTATTTATTTATTTTATTGTTTTCCTTTTTACATTTATTTTATTATTTATTTATTTTATTCTTTTTCTTTTTACATTTATTTATTTACCATTTTTATTTACATTTATTTTTATTGTTTTTCTTTTTTACATTTATTTTACTGTTTTTATTTATTTTCATTTTTTAAAATTTTATTATTATTTATTTATTTTATCGGTTTTATTTTTTTTTACATTTATTTATTTTATTTTTACATTTATTTATTTATTGTATGTTTTTACATTTATTTATTTTATTGTTTTTTTATTCATTTATTACATTTATTTATTTTATTATTTTATTTTACAATGAGCCAGGGTAGTTTAAAGCTGTCTCAAACTGGATTGTTTCTACAGTGTGTTTGGGACTGTCCTTAGTCTCAAAGGTGCTACAAGATCCCTTGTAATTGTTCCTCTTAACTGCTTTGGAGTTTATCTGGACCCATGGCGACCCCATGGATGAGGCATCTCCAAGGCCCCCTCTCCTCCATTATCATTATTATTAGTAGTAGTAATAGTAGTAGTATCCTGCCTCTCCCTATATTGGGTCGAGGCAGGTAACAACAGTTAAAAACAGTAAAAATCTGACATATTAAAACATTAAAACATAGCAAAATGTAATAGTTTCCAATTCCACATCTCCCTCCCACCTTATAACAGCATTAAAATAACAATTCCCAGTGAAGTTTCCAATACAATCCATCATATTTAGTATTTAAACAGGGCTATCATATCCCCTCTTAACCTTCTCTTCTCCAGGCTAAACATCCCCAGTTCCCTAAGGCATTCTTCATAGGGCAAGGTTTCCAGACCCTTCACCATTTTAGTCGCCCTCCTTTGGACCCGCTCCAGTTTCTCCACATCCTTTTTGAATTGTGGTGCCCAGAACTGGACACAGTATTCCAGGTGGGGCCTGAACAAAGCAGAATAGAGTGGCACTATTACTTCCCTTGATCGAGACACTATGTTTTTATTGATGCCACCTAAAATTGCATTGGCTTTTTTAGCTGCCACATCAGACTGTTGACTCGTGTTCAACTTGTGGTGAACCTGGACTCCTAGATCCCTTTCACACATAGCAGTTTCTCAGACGGGAGGAATTTCTCTTTATTTTGAATGGAGCCAATTGGAACCAATTCGAATTCACGTGAATTTGCTAGTTTAATTATATTTATGTGAATTCCAATTGCGTTCAGAATGCATTCAGAATGACTTCCCATTACCCGAAAATGACCCCCCATTGCCTGAAATTGCGTGAGATGCTTTAATACAAATAACGTAAAACCCATGATTGTATTCGGAATGAGTTTCCTTTTGCCCGAAATTGCATGAGATACTTTAATATGCATTAACATGAAACCCCATGATTGCGTTCAGATTGCCATTAGATTATACTCCCAATTTCTGTCGTGATAAACTCCACAGTTTCATTCAGCCAGGTGTCCCCCATCCTATATCTGTGCATTTCATTTTTCGCCGTAAATGCAGTACTTTACATTTCTCCATGTTGAATTTTCTTTTGTTAACTTTGGCCCAGCTTTCTAGGCTATTCAGGTAATTTTGAATTTTGATCCTGTCCTCTGGAGTATTAGCTACTTCTCCTAATTTGGTGTCATCTCCAAATTTGATAAGTATGCCCCCAATTCTGTCATCAAAGTAATTGATAAAGACATTTCTGGCTTGATCTGCTCTAGGACCCATTTGTTTGTCCTTTTGGCTGTCCATGGGATCCTCAGCACTCTTCTCCAATACCACATCTCAAAAGAATTAATTCTCTTCTTATCTTCTTTCTTAACTGTCCAGCTCTCATAGTAATAGGGAATACAATGGCTTGTACGATTCTAACTTTCATGCTCAGTTGCACATCTTTTCATTTTAGGATCTTTTCTAGTTCTTTCATAGCTGCCCTTCCCATTCCTAGTCGTCTTATTTTGTGACTACAGTCCCCATTCTGTTTAATTAAGTTTATCACCTGGGCACAAGCGATTTAAAGTGGGGGTAAAACCCCTGCAAAAGTGGGTTATTTTTCACACGACATTAGGGGTTAACCTGAATAGAAATTAGAAATAACCCGCAAAAGCAGGTAGCTTTTCAGACATTTGTGTCAGTGAGAAATAATGTGACATTAACCTGAACGCAAAGTTGACAAAACCTGTTTCTTTTTTTACTTTCGGGAACTTCCCAAAAGTAAAAAGGAGTGTGTTTTGTTGACTTTGCATTCGGATTAATGTAGCATTGTTTCTCATTGATGCCAACATGTCTGAAAAACAACACATAAAAGCAAATGTTTTGTGGTTTCTGCACGGGATTTAACTAATTTGCCTCCAAGTGATAAAGTCCCAATGTTTGATCCAAGGTGCAGGAACTCTTTTAACTATTTCAATTTCCTGATTGTCTAGATTGAATTTGCGTAAATCCTCCATAGTCATTGTTTTTTTATTTTCTCAATGTTCACCATCAAGTTTGCTTTTGCACTTACTTCTTTGACTTTGCTTATTAATTGCTCCAAGTCTATGGCATTTTCTGTGAGTAATAAGAGGGCTGTCCGCATAGCTAACTGTTGATGTTCCTTCCTTCTACTATCACTCCTTCCTTATCTGAGTCTAAACCTGCTCTTGACATCAGGAGAAATACCCTTATCTAAAGCTCAGAATATACACTGTTGTGGCAGGCTGTGGATTTAAAAAATAATTAGCGGTCAGCTTTAGTTGTGCAAAATGCAACTGATAAAAATGGCTGAACCCACACTTCACGAATAATCCAGGTTGACAGTTTTAACTGCCATGGTTCAATGCTATGGGATTCGTAGTTTTGTATGATTCTGTCAGAGCTATGTTGCCACAACAACGCACTGAGCCATAGCAGTTAAAGTGGTGTCAAACAGGATTATTTCTGCACTGTGGATGTAGCCCTGCTTATTGCTTGCATGCTATTCTGAGACTGAAAGACCTGCATGGATAATCAATTATGGAGGGAGGGCACAACTCAAGGCACTTTAAATTTTTAAAGCAAAAATTAGGCTCATATGGCCTCCAGAAGCTGTTGAACTCCAGTTCCCAATATCCCTTACAAATGCCTAAGGCAACTGGTAGTTCCACTCCAGCCACATCTGGACTCCACAACATACTCCAACTCCCAGAATTCCAGAGCCTTGAGCCAGGGCACTTAAACCGGTGCCAAACCGGGATATTTCTCCAGTGTGGATGCGGCCTTAATTGCCCATTTCCTGTTTCCTCTTGGCCTCAATGTATTCTGTTTGCCATCCTGCGTGCAAGTGTTAGAAGTAACTGAAAGGAGAAATATTGCTGGTGTCTCTTGCAATTGCTTTACCCAACCACCTTCTTGGCAATTTAATCTAAAACTCGTGCACACTATAGGATCAGAAATTCTAGCTATATATTGAATCTTTCTATAACTGTGATTGATAACATTTTACAGTTTTTCATCATAACTATGCTAAACTGAAGAATGTGAAAGTTATTCCAGCGTTTGAAAGGAAATCTCAGCCAGCATCTCTCTCTCTCAGTAGTAAAAGCATGAACCCCAAAATTGCAGAACAATCTCTGGATGCCTCGCTGAAGAAACAGCTGGCAACTTTCTTTGGTATAATGCTCAGGCACAGCTAATAAGCTCCCACAGGATATGTATGCTGCTCCTTTGTAAATCTTTTTATTTCAGTTCCAAAGAATTACAACAACAGTCATGTAAGGTGATTCTGAAGATCATAAGCTTGGATCTTGCAACAATCAATATATTAACATGCTTTGATACAATCCCTTTCTCCTAGCTATTTACAATAACTTCAGAACTGCATAATTTCTAGAAACTACAGTTGATTAGGAAAGCATGAACTTAGCGTGTGATGTTCTAGAAATATACAGAGCTAATAATATCAACATGAAAAATAAAAGTAAATAGACTGAATTACTCATGAAAATGTACAGTTTAACACTTAAAAAAAGTAATTAAGTAGCATTTTAGCTAAGATAGACAGGATGAGAACAGTTACAGTTACTCCTTTGAAATGCCAGCTCTCAAAACATCAATATATCCAGAGTCAAACATTCTTCTTGGTAAGCCTGCTAGCTTATCATGCTTGGCAGATACTAGTGAGACTGTGCAATACTGGAGAAGTAGTCCAAAATGTCTTGGATAGTGAATTCCATAGTAATTCCAGATCCAGGATAACAACGGGCTATTAAGCCTTCGAAGTGCTTGTATTGCCGTATGAATTCATCTTGCATAGAATGCCACACCACCTAACAAACAGAAGGGAGTTTTAATAATAAAAATACTGTCAGCAGTTCCACTCCAAATCTCCACACCTGTCTATAAACTGACATCAGTATTGCAAATATCTCTACAAGAGAATGCCCATGTGGAACTTTATCAAACATTTAATTCCATGAGGCATTACGTGAGCGACAGGCCTAGTTCTTTGGAAACTTCTTATATCAAACTGCAGAGGAGTCTAATCTGTACAGCAGAAGTAATGCAGTTTGACACCACTTTAACTGTCATGGTTCAATGCTACAGAGTTCTGAAATTTGTTGTTTTGTGAGATATTTAACCTTCTCTGTCAGAGAGCTCTGGTGCCACAAGAAGTTATAAATCCCAGCATTTCACAGGACAGAGCCATGGCAGCTAAAGTGGTATCAAACTGCACACCCCCTCTGAAGAAACTTGCCAAGAAAACTCCATGATAGATTCATCTTAGGGTCGCCATAAGTCGGAAATGACTTGAAGGCACACAACACACACACACAATTCAGATCTTAAGGTTTGTATAATTTTTAATATACTTTAATTTTTAACATGCAGTGTTTAATTTTTTTAAACTGTTTGTTTTTTAAACTTTGTCTCTACATTTTAATGCATTCATATTGTTTTTAATGTGTACTGTTTTAAATGTTGTTAGCCGCCTTGAGCTCCTATATTGGGAGAAAGGTGGGATATAAATAAATAAATGACAACAACTCTGCCTGTGAAGGTGGGGGGGGGGGGACTCAAGATCCCTTGAGTTTGATGCCACAGAGTTGACTTTCAAATACATTCTTGCACATGTTTAATCAGATATGCTCTGAATCTGCTACCAACATCAATCTAGTCTCTATTTAATTACCCCCCCCCCAAGTCTATAGACTAAGACCACAAATGCCTGTGCTCACAATAGGATTTCTAAAACGTGGAGATCTAGTCTTCATAGTTATTCCTACCAGACACCCCTCCCAACTCTAAAGAGAAACACCAACGATAGCTTAAAAAGACGTATGCTATATTAACAACGTTACTAAATATATGAATACTCTTTAAATCACACACTGCATCTTATTACCTGAAGTAGGTTTTCTTCTTCACAGAGATGTTTATCCACCTTCCTGTAAAGGTTATCCAATCCCTTTTTCACTTCCTTGCCAGGATACTCCTTTATAACTTTTCTTAGCTCTTGCTTATTGAAGGCCAACTGGTAGCTCACTTCCTCTTCTCTCACACCTTGTGCCACACGAGCTTCAACACCCTCAAAAAAATGCTGAAATGGATAACCGTAGTTTATTATTTAAATCCAAGGGGGGAAAAAAGAGGATGTTCAGCTATATACATCTGGCAACAAGCCTCGTTTATACTTTAAAACTTGTTGGAAAACTTTTTTCCCCTTTTGATTCTACTGTAACACTGACCAGGTTATATTACAGTCCTCCCTCCATATTCGCGGGGGTTAGGGGAATGAGACCCCTGTGAACATGGGAAAATCACGAATAATTCTGCCCCCCGCTCAGAAGCAATTAAAGGGAATGGTGAGCAGGGGAAGAGGAGCAGGGGTGCTCTTATCCCCCCCTCCTGCCCCTTCTCCTCCCCAATCCTCTCCTTGGAGAAGATCGGGGAAGAGAAGACAACAGGTACCTTGCCCCCTCCCTGACCTTTCTCCTCCCTTGAGGCAGCCCAAGGAGAGGATAGGGAAGAGAAGGCAAGAGGTGCATTGGTCCTCGAAGACCCTTCTCCTCCCCAATCCTTTCCCTGGGCAGCCCAAGAAGAGGATCAAGGAAGAGAAGGCAAGCGGTGCCTTGGCCCCCAAAGACTCTTCTCCTCCCCATCCTTTCCCTGGGCAGCCCAAGGAGAGGATTGGGGAGGAGAAGGCAAGCAGTGCCTTGGCCCCTCCAAGACCTCAACAGTCTCTCCCTGGGCTGCCCAAGGAGAGATCGGGCAGGGAAAGGGAGGAGGATGCCCGCATTAGCGGTCTTGATTTCGCAAATAAACGAAACCGTAAGTCTCAAGACCATGAATATGAGCGCCTACTGTACTTGCAATTAGGTCATGAACAATAAACCATAAGAAACACATCACCACAAAGCTATACATTCTCTGACAGTAAATCAAAGATAAACCCCACACCTCCACTGTATGATTAGGAACTAAAATTTGAATTAAATTTAAGATCTTTAACAACCCACAAGTTTTCTGTTCCAGAACCTAATGAGCTGCCGAAGAAGCAAGCCATGTCCTAAATTCTCCTCTCTCTTTTCTCTCTTTTCTCTCTCACTTAAGTGTCTTATCATCATTTGTAGAGTAGCATTTTACTCTGATCAGTATTGTCTGGGTCTTCCACATTATTACTTAATGTGTGTGTGTGTTTTAATAGTCAAATTCATAAGCACTGTAAAAATAAAAAATAAAGGTCACCCTTTGGCATGAACCCATCATGTCATCAGGTAGATCTCTATAAACTCCTTAAATTCCATTACTGCTGCATGATTATGTCACTATATACTTCCACAGACATGAAAAAGACAATTTACATGACATCATAACCAACATTATTTGGAAAGCTCAACAATCTTATTACAGAGCAGGACTATCTGTAATCTCCAGATATTATTGACCTATAGTTTCCACCAGTTTTGCCCAGCTCACACAACATTAAGGGGAAATAGGAGTTGCAGTCCAACCACATCTCAAGAGCCACATACTTTGTATCCTTGGCACAGACCCTTAGATTTTTCTGGCCTTCCTCCTGCCTCCACCTCACTGAGGTAAATATGAAATTTTACACAAATATTTTGTAGTGAGATGCTATTTTCTCAGTTTTGTGGGTAAGAAAACAACCAGAAGCCCAGCTGATAATGTGTGAACCTTCCTATTATCAGCACAGCACATTTGTTCACCCAGCCATGAACAAATAAGACAGAACACTTTAAAAAACATTTCATCTTCGTGGAGTAATCTTACATTTAATTTTTCAAGTGGTTGTCCCAAGGAATAGATGACATATGACTGCAGATGATCTGTGTATTTCTGTTTAGCTTCTTTTTTCTCAGCATCCAGACATGAGATTTTCAACCGAGAGAGTGTTGCAAAGATGTGGTGAAAATTCTCCATCATAACCACATCCCGTGGTGTCTTCTGGCTTTCATTTGCTACTTTCTCCACTACAAAACAAACACATTCATAGCAAACATGTACTATAGACTAGGAATCTACACCAGTTTTACATAAATAGTTCCTAAAAATATGTATTTAGTTTTCAAGTCAGATAATGATAAGCATGTAATTTTTATAATCTTGGTTTGAAATTTTAAAAAAACTCAGTCAACAAAGAAATCTTTAGGTGGTTATTGATAAATGTACAAAAAAGAAAGTTAATCTTTTAGTTATTTATTAAGTTTCATAGAGTCTAATACTGAAGTTAAATGTGCATATATAATTGCTTGACTTCAGCTAATTCACCTACACTGTAACATTTTTCCTTGGTAACAGTCTTAACAAAATAATCTTTATCTTCATGGGAGAGTAGTTGTTAGCAGTTAAATTAATAAAGATAATTTACTGAGACAATGTGACGCATCTTCATTTATTAATAATGCTACAATACAAATACACAGCTGGCAGATACAAAAATAAACTGACTTTAAGAGTTATGGATACTGTAATCTTACAGATGTCTACTCCAAATTCCTACCAATTAGTGGGGCTTATTCTCAGAAAAAAGGGAGATAGGATTCCTTAAATAAATTTATTGATTTATATGACACAAGTGACCACTGACTTTATCATAAGATGACTCCTACCATTAGTGAAGACTCCTCTAATAAGTTTCAAGTAGGCTTTGTCTAAGTCTCCTCTGCGTTCAGCATTTTTGAAAATAGATTCAGCTAGTGCTGCAAACTCTTCAAATTCAGCAACAAAGGGAAGAATTCCAACTTTACTTTTCTTGGATATCTTTACATCTTCCATTTGTTTTATCTGGTTGCTCTAAAATGAAAAAGCAAAAGAGATGGATCCTCGCTTTTGTTTTAAATTTATAACAGGATAGAAAAGATACTTATTCTAAACGGACCAAAAACATAAAGCGGGAACAGGCAGATGCAATCAATTGGGAACCAAAGCAACAACTTAGTTTTGGATACAAAGGAACTAAAGAAATTTACAACAAAGAAAGAGTTATCAGGCTGTGTCAGGCTGAAAATGAAGATGAGAAGTTAGTATTTTCAAACCAAAGGCACCATTGCTGAACTGGTGTTTCATGATGACCATGTCTGGTATTCTGTACTATAGGCATTCCTGCTGATGGAAAGTTATTTAATTAGAGGAACTTTAATTATAATAGGCACTATTTACCTACAGATCTCTAATCCCTACTGGAAGTTATATAGGCCTTCTTGAATTGACCCTTACTTTTTTTTTCATGTACTATTCTCCTTTGTTTGCTTTTTACTGAGAAATATTTATACTTCTGTCTCAACGCATGTTCAGTACAAGAAAGCGGACTGCAATCAGAAGCTTGCACGTTGTTAATCTACAACTCTTGTCATCATCTACCACTGACTATCCTGGTTACAACTGATGGGAACTTCAGTCCAACACTATCTGGACAGCTACACATTCCCTGCTTTTATTCTAAGAAGTAAGAGAAACTTTCCCTCACTGCCAAATAAACAGATCTATGGTTTAGTAGAGAGATGGAAAGTTTAATTGTAAAACACAGGGACCCTATGCTGAAATACAGAAAAAATGATTTAAGGTTGATGCTTAGTGGGCCTGAAGAATTGTATTGTTTTAGCCCTTTAACCTTTATTTGTCTGCTGTAATATTCAAACTGCATGCATGCACATATTTTGGACTGTGGATAAAATGGCCTCAATCTAATCTAGCCCACTAGAGTAGATTTAGTGAATCAATGGAACTCACATCAGTATTTACTTTTCAAGCTCCCCTTGATAGAACTGATCTACGCAAGTTGGGGCTAATAATTAGATTGAGGCTAATGTTGTCAGGCATATCCAAGTAGGAATCTACCATTTATCAGGAGTGGCTAATTATTGGGGGTTAAGGGGATGCAAAGGCTCTCTAGGAGAGTGTGAAGGAATGCATCTCCTGCTGTACCCTTTGTTTTGTCCCCAAATGCCATCCATCACTCCTTAAGAGACAATTTACTCACATTTCTGACCATGTGTCAACTGCGTGATTTTAGGGTGAGGAGGAGCCTTTTTCCCAACATGAAGTGATCTAGACTTCAATTTCCATGAGGAAGGATCTGGTAGTATTTTTTTCTTAAGATTACCTTTTTAAAAATAAAAATCTATGGGCTATGAAAATGGCCCTGGGGCTTACATGTGAACTGCATGCTGTATTCTTTCCACCATGATTTAGATGCTACAACAAACAGGATAAGGTGGGAACTGGATGACATAGTCTTCCTGCCTTCCTAAATATTAACTTTTATCCAGTTGTTAATTATGCCCCCCAAACTGAATTATTCAGGTTGTTAAAAACTTACTATGCACTTGTCAAAGTTCCTTTTGACAGTCACCAAAACATTTCCAAGTGTTGTGCTGAGGAAGGATGTTGGATCCACATTTTGTGCTGTCCACACATGGTGACTCATTTTCACTAACATATAAAGGGAATTAAAGCTATCAATCTTGTCTCCCAGAGCAATAAGGTTATTTAGTTCTGGCTCAACACACCGAAATATTTTTGTCATCATCTGTCGAATCATGTGATTCCTGTAAAACACGGAGTGAAGATATATTAAGTGTGAATCAGAAGCAGTTCTGTAGTGTAATCATCATTATTTTAGATGTCTTCAGTTACATTTCAAAACTGTACAGCTTAGACTTCTACAATTTAGGAAACTGCCTTACACAGGATGAGTAGCCCTCATCTGAAATGCTTGAGAACAGAAGTGTTTTGGATTTTGGAATATCTGCATATACATAGTAAGATATCATGGAGATGGGACCCAAGTTTAAACACAAAATTAATTTATGTTCATATACACCTTATATACATAATCTGAAGGTAATTTTATACACAAGATTTTTACTAATTTTGTGCATAAAACGAAGTTTGTGTACACCAAACCATCAGCGAGCAAAGGTGTCATTATTTCAGCTGCCCGTGTGGAGAATTTTAGATTTTGGAGTATTTCAGATTTCTGGTTAAGGAATACTCAACCTGTGCAAGGTCAGACTAATTATTCATCTATCCCAGCACTGTCTTCTCACTGCCTCATCAAGGTCTTATGCAGAATTCTTTTCCATCATTTAATACCTAGTCCTTTTAACCAAGAATGTCAGGGACTGAGTCTAGGAACTTGTGGACACAGCATGTATACCTATGGTCCTCTCCTCAAAGAAATGTCAAATTATTTATAATCTGAGTTAATTCTCATAACAGTTTTAATTTTATCTGTTCCATTCTAGGAATGCCACTGTGAAGGAGGCCAGTTTTCCTTCAGTTTCACATGACTTAGCCAATTTTAAACTTATTTCAGTGGCATAACCACACCAGTTGTCTACCACACACTTCACCGTACCTTGGTTTCAAATAAATTTGATATGTATTGATTACAAATCTTGTTTAAGAAAATGCAAAGAAGAAATGTAAAATTCTACATTTCTTCTTATGTGGGTAAAATAATATACATGCAATATTTCATAGCATTAAATAATAGAAACATACTCAGAAGACATTGACTGTGAACCACTGGCACTGTGCACTCTTGATAAAGTTCCTCCATCCATCTCCTCAGCATCACTCTGGAAAAAAAGTGATGGTTTACATGGAAGTCATTCCAAAGTTACATAAATTCAATTTTTGAATCAATTTTAGATACTAAGAGACATACCACTGGTGTTCCAGGAATGCTAAGGTGTTGTTGAAGTTTGAAGAATTTACTTATGAAATCTTGTTCTGCCAAACACAGTGGCTCTAGTTGACTTAGGACTTGTTCAAAAATCTACAAAGGTCAAAATATATGTTTAACATAGAAAACTGTGAATGCCATTAGATCCAACTGAACATCCATCTATGTATTGACCAAGATCAAAAGATGATACTGGAGTGAGGAAGAGAGAGAGGTACATGTTCGTCCACTCTGATGTTCATTCAACAACATATCTCAAACAGCTGGAAAGGTGAACTGACACAGAAAGTGAACAATCTCTTATGCTTAACTACTGACATTTCTGACCCCATCAAAGGAGCTTCTATACCTACAGTACTAGTTCACATGGTTTCTGCAAATCTTCAGCTGAAGTGTTTGAGTAAAGTGTAGTTCAGTCACCCAAAGACAAAAATTTCACACACCTAAAAGCAATACTGATTATTGGAATCCAGATATCATTAATGCTACATATAATGTAGCACACTGAATTTGTTTCTAAAACTAGTAAAAACCAGGACTGTATCTGCTTCTAGAGTAACAAATCATTACAGCTATATGTTTGAAACTATATGGAAGGGATTGCATCACCCTTTCTATCGAGGTATGTGTGCTCATCCCTGTCCTACATTCTAGTCATATAAATTATCTGAATACTATAAAAAGTGGCAATATCTTTAACAACATTATTAATTACGTTCAATCAAAATAATTGTCAATATTTTACACAGACTTTTGAATTATGTATCTGTAACTAAGGAATGTCTGCTGGCCCAACTCCTCACATCACCATACCTTAGCAGTTGGATTGGCTGAAGGAGGTCTGTTTAGCTGTCAGTTGGAGCACAAGGAGGATTATGTTTCCAGCATCATCCCACCAGTGAGCAAGGATGTGAAAAGGTGCTTCTGACTGTGGCAGCCTCGCTTGCTAGTGCAAGGGAGTGGAAATGTCATCCTCCTTGCTCCCTCATCAGCCACTGAATCCTTTCCTCAATCTGGCTGCTAGCTGTTAAAGCAGTTTTGGGGTGAGCATTTACACAGCTTTACAGTAAGACTACATATCAGCTGAATACAGAGCAGGTATGGATTTTTGCAATACTGAATGCCAACCAATAAGCATAAGTTTGGGAAACAGCCCTGCAAGCTGTATCTGATACACTGGATACAAATGTCATTTTTCTTCTTACTAAAATCAGTACCTCTAGCCTGCTAAGGGCCTCTCTCCTCTTGCTTTAACCACATTAGATCCAATGTAATGTACAGTTTTTTTTCTCGTGCTGCAAAGGTAGTAGTTGTATGCTCACACTGAAGTATGTTTTTTGTATGTATTTTGAATTGCATTGTGTATGTTTTATGTTAATTTTGTACTATTTTAACTAGATTATTTTAATTGTTTTTACATTTTTGCTGTAAAGTTTTTAGAGTGTTTTTATCTTGTGAGCAGCTTTGGGTCCCTTTCCGGGAGAAATGAGGCATAAAAATGAAAAGAAATGAAATAAATCAATAAAAATAAAAGTACCTTCCATGTGCACTGTCCCAGTTTCTGGAAGAAGCAATAGCCATAAGGGGTGGGTGGGTGTGGGCTGTCTACGCTTCCTCAAAGTGACTTGGAATTTCAAATACTATCTTTTTGTTGTGGGAAGGAGAGAAACCAGCAGAGGATCTCCCATGTCACATATAAAACAAGAGAGATGGGTACCATGACACTTGTGAGAGTTATATTTCTATTTTGCTTCTGCAATTATGGCATGCAACACATGCCCATCTTACCTTATCAAACTTAGTTCTATCAGCCACATCAAGGTCTGATGCAGACATGTTCCCCATGTCCAGCAAAGAAGACGACTGAGACCTGCGATTTCCTGAACTCTGAACTGTGAGCTTGTTTAAGCTGGAAGTTGAACCTGTCAGTTTCCCAGAGCTTCCATGAAGGCCTATGATAATAATTAAAACTGCGTAAAGAAACTATACTACATGGACAACATAGCACTCTGCAATACAGTAAGTATTGTACATTAAAGAATTTTTCTGCCCCTCTGTCTACAGAATGTCAGTACTTTCCCTGCATAATAAGCAGAATGACTTTGCACTCACACATTTCTTCACTTAGGTGAAACCACATGGAAGAAACTGTTCAGAAACAACACTTAATGACAGACACTTGGGATCAGCAAATACAAGAACTAGTGTAGGGCCAATAACATTCCAGAAAAGAGTGCAGATAATGGGAAGACAGAAAAGCATTTCATTAAAGGGCATCTTCTAGAAGCAAAGCAGAACAAAAAGCATGGAATTACTATTTCCTTCAAAAGAAAATAGTACCACACACCTGCTAGAAAGATAAGGAAAGCCCCCTCCCCATGTTCTGAAGGCCTCTTTCAATAGTAGCATGACAGATGCTAACTATCCTTAACAGACAATTTGTCAAGGAGATCTTATTTACTACAAAAGATTTTGGAAAGTCCATCTCTGCCTATGAACAACAATTATATATTCATGAACCCTTCAGTTCAGTTACAGAGAGATGGAAAAACATACATGCTGGATTGCTTCACTATGGCAAGAAGTCAATTTTATATTTTTCTATGATAATTTAAAAGTAAAAGATGGGGCTTTCTAACCCCATCCTTTGTGTTTTAGCTCTTGAGTTTGTATCCACACACATATATGTCACTCCTGCAGGCTGAGAAACTCACTGACACTTTATAGCTGTGTATGGATGAAAACTAAATCATTGCTTAGCTTTGTGAGACTAAACCTAGGCATGGCTTAGATTCTAATGCTCCCTCTCATTCCTCCTGTGTGGTTCCATTTATATTAATCAGAGCTAAATGTGTTATCCAAATTCTAAACTATGATTAATCTTAAATACTGTTAAATGGAACAATCCAGATTTACAAACTGCTTTAAATTTAGCTTGACTTAACTAACCATATCTTATATGAGCTACAGCTTGGCTGGGTTCACACAGCAAAGCAAGTGCAGTAAATCTAAAATGGAAGTGAATGTTTCCCAACTCCTCCTTGTAGCCACACTGGTAGATTGTGCAAATGCAAGGCTCAACCTTGAAAGTTAAGCTATGTTTTAACACTACTTATGAACCTGACCAGAGTTTAATGCAGGAGATGGGAATCAAAAATGGCTCTTTATGTGATTAGAAATGCTTTTTGTTTGTGCTACAGCATGGTTGAATTCAAGTTAATGAAAATATGTAAACTGGTCCAACCAACAACCTGCAGCATAATAGCGTCTTAAATACTTATTAAACTACATGATGTCACTGTAGCCTCCAGCCACACAGTGTTCCCACAGTCCTGCAACCAAGCAGCAGCATGATAATGTTCTATGCATGAACAATGTACGATGGAGGTTACAGGTGATTCAACACCCATGCAGATGGTGGTACCATGGGTTCTATCTCAGTAGCTATCACGCCACAAAACCCAGGACTGTGGAAACTGGTCACCTCAATTCAAACTGTTTGAAACAGTTCTTTTACTCTGTCATGAAAGTACACAGAGAACTGTATTTTTGAAATAGGTTAGGCTATTGCAGTGGAAACCGTTGGCAATTATTAGAAAACCACTGGGTATAAATGGCTATGCAGTCTAAACTGAAGTTAAGAAAGTTCCTAGGGGAAAGGGTGGAGAACCAGTTTCAACCCAAGGGCCAAATCCAACTCAGAAAAGCTGTTGGGAGTAGTACTCCACTCATGGGTAGGGCCAAAATCCAGGGCCCCAAATTACCAGCATATTTTAGTTTAAGGCTCTTACTGCTAGAAATTAAGTCACAGGTGTGACATTCAGTCTTTCAGAATGAGAGAAAGATCTTTACAAAATGTGGGAAGCCACTAAACATGGCATCATGGGTAAGGGGATATGGAGATCTAGGAAACTGACACTCCAGGAGAACCAGATTTAGCCCCTCCAATAGGTTTCTCATTCCTGCCTAAAGAAGAAAATAATTACTAAAGATGAAACACTTTGACTACAAAGGCACTTCTACAATAGCAAGGATTATGTGGTATGGAAGAATCCCACACCAGTAAGATTCCTTCAGTTTCCTTTTGGCAGTCTCCATAATGGATTTGTGACCACTCCTTGCTGTGGTGTAGCACAGCAGGGAATCTGCATGGATTAAATCACAGCTGCAGTGTGACCTTTAGAAACTTAAGATGTATAGCTTGCCTCTAAAAAACCCTGCATACACATAGCCTAAATTTAAAAACACAATTCTGTTGAATTTGGCATATAGTTTAAGATCCCACTGGACATCTCTTGCAGAACTAAATTAGTATATTTTGCTAACCTCCTAGATAAAAATGTCGCTTTCCTGTAGCAGACACAATTTTGTGCAAAGACACTACATCCAACAATTATGGAGTTAACAGGTTTTGCCATAATAAGTACTTTTTATGAAGACACGAATGCATTGGCAATAACCAGTTTAAAGCGCTAGTCATACTCACTCTCTGTTTCCTGTTTGACAGCACTTTCTTTTCGTGGTAGTGTAGCTGGGATGGATTAAGTTGCAAGCATCAAAGACAAAGACAAGTTAAAAATGCATTTTGCACAAACCATGCACGAGATGCAAGTTAAGCACTAGCTGGAAAGAAACATGCAGAGAACTATGAGAAGCAAGTAACTACAAGTTGCAAACAAACACAGCTGGGGAGGTACCAGTCTAGGATATTTCCTATACAGAAAATATGTTATGTACAAGCTGTCAATGATTTTCTAATTTTTATTTAAATGAGGAAGAACAAACCAACAACAGTGAGCTCTGACTATATGAGGGGCTCCATGACGCCAGCTGTGCTTCTAGGTGCTCCAGATGTAACACAAGATGTGACACAGAAGAGATCTTGTTCAAAGTACTTAGCTGCCCAAAGAAATGACTGCATGTTTACTGTAGAAATGTGATCCAAGATCTTTTACTGTCCCAAGGTTGTTCAGGGACAGATTTTAGATTCAATATCATTTTATTAGCAATGGCTGCTCATAGCCCGATTTTTCACAGCATTCTTGTACTCTTATACAACATGGATGAAGAATGGGTAGCCCTACAGATGTTGGTGGACTGCAACTCCCATCAAGCCTGGACAGCATAGCTGACAATGAAAGCTAATGGAAGCTGAAGTTCAAAAACATCAGGAGGCCCACATATTGCTCATTCCTGGTGTAAGACAACCATTTTCCTGAACACCTTTCTAGCGTGAAAACCAAGTGCCAAATGAAGTGATTGTTTTAACACTTCGTTGGGCTACAACAGGAGGCACCTGCTTTTTAATGTAAACATTTATTTAAATTTCTATCTCCTATAAATCTAGGAAGCTTGGAGTTTCAGCTCTTTACTGAGAACTTAGATATGTTTCAGTGCCATAAATATATTTCCATACAGTATACAGAATTACAAATGTCTCCAGTCCTGAAATACAGTCAAAAATGTACATATTTTTATTCCAGTTCAAGTATAGAGAACAACAAACACTTTAAAAGAATTAATCCCTACCCTTCCATCATGATAGCACTGGGGAGTTGGCAGCAATTGTGCAGGCAAACTGTTCTTTGCTATAATATTTGAGTAGCTACCAATATTGTTTTTCTCTCTTGAGCACTGTTTTTTTTTTAATCTTTGCCCTTCCAAAAATTTAGACTTCAGCTCTTAGAAATCTTCTTCATCGGCCACACTGACTAGGGTTCAAAAAGTTTAGTCCAAAACATTTGGAGACCCACAAGTTGAGAACAACTGTTTTAGATCACATCTCTACACATGTACAAATCTGGCACAATTCAATCTCTGTTAAAAGGGACAAACTTTCAGACAAAACATACAAAATCACAGAACATGTCACCCAGTACTAAACAAGATTCCAATATTTCCCTAACAAATGAAGGATAGGTTATATTTCTGTTTTTTGTAACCCTCGATCCGTAGGGAGAGGCGGGATATAAACAAAAGTTGTTGTTATTATTATTAATAGATGATTTATTATATGTAGATGATTTAATGTACAATGTCTACAGAGAATCTAGCCATGCTATGCAATCCAATGCAGAAAAGTAGATTGCTCTTTATTCCATAAGTCTCGCTCCTAAATTAATGTGCACTGGATTGCATGCTATAGCTATCTTAGTTAAAATGTAAGATGTGACTGTGCAGCACTGCTTGGTAGTAAGGGAATAAACAGGTATTCTGAAAAGGATTGAACTGCTTGTACACATTTAGTATAATGGAAAATTGCTTTGAAAACAACTAGCGACCTCAGTTTTATTGCCCATGATCCCCACAGTTTTCATTCGGGTTTTTTTGAAGGTGGTATAGATATACCTCCTCCCTTATCTTTCATCTTCTCTGCCATTTTCCCTTCTATTCATTTTGTCTGCTAAGAAAACTTTGCATCTTAAAATATTTTGCCATGGCTTTGTGGTTGTGTGGAGGAGATGGGCTTGTAACTGAGAAGATGTTTTGCTGTTTTCATACTAGCTCCTTTTTTTTGCTGCTTGAAAACAGGACATGGTACCTGCTTTTATGGATGGAGTGTCAATAAAGGATGGAGAGATAGGTGTGTGTGGGCAGCTGGATATTTGTAAGCCTACAGAGATGGAAGGAGTGTGACTGAATAGACAGATGTGTATGGATGGGTGAAACATGTGGGATGACTCTTGCTCCACTCACTGCTAGCACCATCCCGACCCACCATTGGTATGCAGCTCCTGAAAAACTATCCCAGAAGGCAAAAGGCACTTGACCTGGTGATGCATGTGAAGAAGGCCCCCTGCTCTGTTAAGATCCATGCCATTTCAAAGTTTTAGTGCATATTACATAAATTTCCATTTCTCTTTTTGAGAATAAAATAGGGCGAAAGTAACTTGGGAAAGCTAGTTAAAGCAAAGTTTCTCTTGACTATTCTATACTCAGTTAAGAAAATTTGAGAATGAAAAGCAACAAATTAGGATAAGCCAAGAACTCTGAACTCTAATATAAGTCTTGTTGTGTAACTTGCCTCTACGTATCTTCCTGTGCTGCACTGTTCAATGCTTCCTTTTTAGATGATGTTTTCAGAACCATCATAGGTTCCAAATAATTGCATTTGTGATTACCACAGTTCACCAAGAAGTCTGGCCCTGGATCACCACACAGAAGATTTCCAAGAGTGTGTCTTCAAAATGTCAGGCAACACTAAGCACAGCTAAATACATAATTGGGTGGCACCATTCAGGATTTAAAAGCATTTGTTTTAGACTACAGTTCCCAGAATCCCCAATTAGCATGGCCACCTATGGGTAAAATTTCTTAAAACATTTACACACACCATTTCAGTAACTGAAACCACTTGTAAAAGCAGCAGTCTTTTCATCCCAATCTGACACTTTCTCCCATTTGGGATGTAAAACTGAAAGAAGAAACTCTTGTGAGAAACTTACCAAACTTTTTTCCTTCCTTGGTTGCGCCTGTCATTTTAATCTTGGCGACTTCAAAGAAATCCTTTATTTCCCTGTCATATAATCGGGATAGGTAATCCATATAGTTCTTAAAGGAAAAACACATGCAGAATAATAGGTATAGTTGTCTCCTCAAGAAATGAAAACTAAGGACATTTTAATAAGCATATTGGGGTTGTTCTGACAAATCAACAGATGCTTCTTTGTACCAGAAACTAAGCTGGTCGTGACAAAACAAGAAGAGGGGACCTTATTTGACTTACCATGTTGGGGGCCATGAATATAACGGTCCTTACTGCTTTTCAAGGAAAAACAAGTGTAAGCTAACCAACAGCTATTAACTTTCAAAGCCTAATTCTTACATCAGCAAATCTTTACACTACAAAATGCAAAGTATTATTGCACAGTAAGAAATTATTGTGACATTTAAGTTCACTATAATGGTGCTCTCCATCTGTTTGGGAAGCCCATGCTTTTGGAATAGTAAATTGCCTTGATGTGAAAAAACACACAGAGCTGGGTGCCCTGTGGATACAATCATCCTTTTACTTGACTTTGTTAACTTTGTTTGGATCAAACTTTGTGGGGTATAGAAATACTATATAAGCAATATGATTTGTATACACATAAGCCAAACATTTTTTAGCTTCAGCACCTAACAAATGTAGGTGAACTGGGATAGAAATCCATTGGTTAGCATTTCTCTATTTTAATATTTTTTAATGGGATGAAGCACGTTGCTTTATAAATCTATACACTTTCAAGACTTGTAATGCAGGGGAAGAAAAGTGTCAACAAAAACCAAATGTGCATCTGAAATATCTACACAAACCAAGTTTAGTCAGTAGGTAAATGCATAAACACATACATGTTTGCAAAAGTAGTTGCATTTTGAAAAGATATGCACACTGTTCTGTGCAAAAAGAAAGGAGTCACACAATCTGAGACAAACTGGGACAGGGAGTCAGA
This sequence comes from Urosaurus nigricauda, assembly GCA_034509955.1. NCBI lineage: Eukaryota > Metazoa > Chordata > Lepidosauria > Squamata > Phrynosomatidae > Urosaurus > Urosaurus nigricauda. Next base: position 132,426,515 of record JAOEGL010000005.1, on the reverse strand, counting down.
GGGAGTCAGAGAAACACAAAAGGCGATTGACCGATTTTTATATCCTTCCATATGAGTACTTCAGGAACTGAAAATGGAAAACCAAATATGATAGGAAACACTATTGACTACACAGGGCATGCCTTCCTCAACTTGACCTTGAGAAATCAAACTGAAGAAACTTAGAACAAAGAGGACACAGTGGTGGGGCAGCAGAGAAAATGCTCATTTGACAAGGTCCCAGACTAGTAGACCACACTCAGGTGAATAATCCCATACTGCTGTTTTAAGTCATCAGAAGATAAGGCTGTTTGACTTTACCAGTGAACATCACATACCATGTCCTATTTCATTTTAAGCCATTTTTTCCCTCTCACCTTTGTGAGTCCTTCATATTTTCCATAATCTGTGTTCTTTAACCACTCCATTAGTTTTGCATATCGGAGCAAATCCCTGTGGAAGGGATGATGGTTCGGTAATGTCAACTCAATGGAATGTTGAGCAAGAGTGGAACTTTGATCATGGCCCTTGGCAGAAGAAAGCAGCAAAAGGAAGTTGTCTGAATGTATATTCCAGTAAAACTGCAAACCAGGAAACTTTCAGAAATTTTGTTAGAGAAAAGAACTTTTTGCAAGTTATTAAGTGTGCCTTCCAGCTGCTCCTTTCTGTACTCTAAAAGGCAGAAAACAAGCTAAAGACATTTTGAAACAAATATTTAGGGCAAAATAAACAATGAACTACACATTAGGTGTTAGAAATAATTTCTTGCAACCACAATGCATTTGTCTCATCAGGAGTTGCTTTTTTTGATTGAAATTTCAAGATTGGTCTGATTAACTTTACATTTGAGAAAAGTTCACAGAGAATTCCAGTTTGAAATGTTGATCAAATCACTATGTGATGAAATATGAAAACTAAGCGTTTGGGAGGGTGCCTCTGGGCTTCTGGTCAAGCCAAATTCTCCAAATTCCCTTTATTTTAAAGAGCAAATGAGGAAGAGATTTCAATGTAAATTTGACGTATGCTTTTTAAAATGCAACTCCAGACAAGATGTTAAATACAAGACAATGCCAGTTAATAGACATCATTCACATACATTTCAGCTGCTCTGTCACCCATTCATCCAACTGCCTATGGAAACATATTGCCTTGGAAATGTCCAAGAGATAACTACCTCTCAATTTGTTTCAGACATAATTTGCAATAGAATACAGATGTTAAATACAATCAGCTCTAATATTCACATAGAGTTCAAAGCCATCAGTGTCCTGTACACTCATAGCAAGCTCATTCTTAGAGTGTGGTTCTCTATGTAGCCAAAGCAGCATGATCTACACATGACAGAGGTTATCAGTAAGCTTGGGGGAAATGCCAAGGTTGAAGAAATACAAATATTTAGGAACAAATTCTACAGTGGGAGTGGAAAAACCAAAATGGCCCAATGATAGTTAAGTCTGCTCAGGGGCACAGAGGATTTATAGACTGTTTGAGGAAAATGGAGAAGATGGGACTGAATGAAACACTTCTGCTAGAGGACATTGCTGGAATCCTAAAACAGGTGCATTTCACACTGTAACATTTATCACAGATTCCATGTGTTTTCTATTATATGGAAAAATGTAAATTTGGCTTAGCTAAAATTTAATTTTTTGAACTAGTATATTATCCCATTGAAAATGACCTACTTTAAAAGAGCATTCACTTACCATTCATACACAAAGAACGTACTACAAACCCCCAATTTTTCCACATTATCCATGTTGATTCAACGTCATCTTCCCTTAGGTATGCATTATTCTCAAAAGCATATCAATCACTTACAAAAGAAGCTTTGGAGTTGAGGTAACAGCCAGAAATGATCTGCTGCCTCAAGTCATTAAGCTTACACTTATGATTTTTGCAGAGGCAACACTCCAGAAAATAAGTTAGGCTTAGCAAGCTGTTTTTAGGAGGCCGAGTAAAACTGAAGTGGCTTGACTGAAATTCTGTACTCACAGAAACTGAAAGATAGTAGGATCTGTTACTGAGACCCTTCTCCAGCTCTATAAACTATTTGGAGATAAAATACAGGAATGAGAAGGGAAAAAAAAAAGAACTGTTGAGTTGATATGACCACACAATTCACTCTAGACAGGAAATTGTGATCATGCTATTTATAGAGCTTAAAACAAAAGAAGAGGTCACAGATCAAATATTCATTTGTCAAAGAATAATGTTACCTTAGTCACAGGCACCCCAGAAAAGTTTGCCATTGCCTTAAATTTGAACAATAAATTATTACTGAAGACAAAAACCAGGTTCTATCAAAATGGAAGAATGTTGGGGGGTGGGAGTGAGGTTGGTATTACCACAGCACAACATCCAGCTACCTGACCTAGCACCATGCCATACTCATCATTGCATCACGCATGTGAACAAGAGACAAATGCAGGAGGGATTTGCTGATACAACCACACCTCCCAGCCTTCAAGATCACATGTGGATAAGTGTTTTTAATCACTCAATTCTAAATCCCTTTCATTCAGACTGAGGGATGGCAGTATGCCAGCCCCATAAAGATGACATTCAGTATAAGCCTTATACAGCCACTTGAATAAGGACTACTCAATTTTCTTCAATACTATCTGGATAAAAAATTGTCCAAGACACTGTCTCTACCAATTCCTAGTTTCATTACACAGGCACTTGGATCTCTGTGCACTGAAACCCCAACAGCCAGATATATGATTGATATTTCACTGCCACTTTGGATCTCAATTCCAAATGGAAATTAAGAAATGAATCAAATGAATCAATCATTCACATAAGAACTGTGCTCAGGAGCTGCCTGATTTCATAACAATTTCTAGGCTATGTTTTATTTACTGAGCAAGACAATTATTGAGTAATTGTCAGTTTAAGCAAAGCTCATCAAATATATATCAAGTTGGATCTGTATTTAGATATGCATTGCAACTGGACTGACTTTCCTGCATTGTTTTCTCCTTGGTAGGTTCTACAGTCCTCCCCTCACCCCCATGTCTAAACATTATGCCCAGCTGAATGGAAACAATCATGGGCCAGGGAATGAATCCTGGAACACCAGATAAGAATATACTTCATGAGCTAAGCTTTACCCATAGAAACTACCTCTGTGTCACTACAGCCAACCTCATTTGGTAGTCTCCTTCAATTTTTTTGTGTAATGTTCTGAAAAACCCATGGTATCAGCCAAGGGAAAGAGGGGGCAAAGAGCTCTGCATCTATAGTTTTTTGTGGTTTTGGGGGCTATGTGGCGATGATCTGGAAGAATTTATTCCTGATGTTTCACCTGCATCTGTGGCTGGCATCTTCAGAGGACTCGGCATCTGCCTGCTCATTTGCAAGCTTCTAAATGTGCATCTAATCCAGTTTTTGGGGAGTTCTGAAAACTGAATTGAGCAATTGTCTGCATACTTTGCAGTTGAAAAAAAGAGCAGAAAAAATACCTGCTGAACAAATACATTGTTGAGATGACTGGCCAGTCTCCGTGCAAACTGCTCACGTAGGTCACTAAAGCGCTGCTGCTGTTGCCTGACAGCATGAAGCATCTCATGCCCTGTCATCCAAAACATTGAAAGATTAATGCTACAACAAGAGTTTTTGAAAAGGGAAAGGAACTAGGAGGAGCCAGAATACAGTATTTAAAGTGGCAAAAGACAATAATATTATTAGTACTTAATAAGAACTTAAGAAAATACTTACCTGGCTGAAGAGCAACATTCATACATTGTAAGAGAGCATCTGCTGCATTGGTGCAGGCTTCAATGCCACGCGAGGATGAAAGGTCTCCTTCTTGGAGGGCTTTGATGTGACCCTTTGCCAAATCCATATGGTTCTGCAAAAACAAATATTGACACAAGGGATGGAAAACCTAAGGTTGAATGCAGCCCTTCTGGGCCCCAATTCAGTCCTCCTGGGCTGTCAGATGACTACACTCCTTTTTCATAATTTGGCAGTTTCCTTAATTTTTGATTCTTCCTCATCATTCTGAAAGACTTATGTCCCCTTCCTAGGACTTAACTACTTGCAGCTAAAAGCTTTATTCTAAACTGTACTGATAAATTTGGACCCACTCTCACCTACAATACTGTTTTGTTGATCTGTCACTCAGCTCCTGTTCTGAAATTTCAGTCTGCATTTTTCTCTTACACACTCACATACTCATTCCTGTTAGCCATCTTGAGTGTTATACTGCTTAACGGCAGGGTACAAATCAAAAATCTAACTGGACATGCCCAAACCTATAATGAACTCTGAAAAGAAGCTCACCATATTCTGGCCCTTACAACTCGAGGCAACTTTACTGACTTTTTAATGATGTTTTATATAATTGTAGGGGAGTGTTTATCATCTATTGAGATGTATTCTAAAATTCTGGCATGCAAACTATGGGTTTAAGGGAATGATTTCATAAATACTTCACGTGCTTACAACAAGGAACTCTATTTCCGACAGCAGTTTTAGATTATTAGTGTTGCTGAGATGAATTAGATGGTTGCTTTCAGAAATCTGGTCCATTTGTTCTTTTACACTCTGCAGCATTTCCTCATAACTGCTCAGCTTCAGTTCAATCTGGTCCACTTCCTTTAGCGCCTCATCAAGCAGCTGCATAAGTATGTTCACCTGTTTCTCAGAGGCCATGATGGACTGGATGTTTGCCTGCAAAGCAATCCATACAATTAGCCAATAGCCAGACACAAACTAAACTATATGTCTCCAACATTTAATCAATACTTTAGGGAATATGGATATTTCAACAGCAGTAATTGCTCAATAAGGTAGGATATGACCTTGGAGCATTAAAATAACCATTTGTCTAAAGAATTATTGTAAGAAGACTCATTACAACCTGTTAAATCACATAGCATGGCCTAGCATGTAGAACTGGATGCAGGATTGAGATGGTAAAGTTCAGAAATCAAATCTCTCAGATTGAGTTCACTACAAAAATTGAGTGCTTGACTCAAAATATGCTTGGTTCTAGATTTCCACACCATCACCTACCTTTCTTCCTCATTTAAACTAACCTGTAACAAAAAAGGCTATTGATGGAGGGGGGGGTTGATTTTGCCCAGGGGATCATGAGGACTCAGGAAGCCTGGAAATGATTTGCCTCAATCATAAAATCATAAAGCTGGAAGAGACCACAGTGGCCATCCAGTCCAATCCCCTGCCATGCAGGAACTCACAATCAGAGCATCCCTGACAGATGGCCACCCAGCCTCTACTTAAAGACCTTCAAACCAATAGGCAGATTCTTAAATTAGTGGGAAAAAGGCAGTAGCAACTGCTGAGAATTATTTTATTCATAGTTTATGGGTCCAATCTCCAGAATGGGATCAGAAATCAGTTACTTTCTCATCTGGAAAATAATTAGCTTTAGCTGAACTAATTCTGAATCGTGATGGCAGTGAACCTACCCACCATTAATCAAGTGTCCAAGAGCTACTGGGAAAATATAGGTAGTCATTAATCAACAGCTACACAATAGAATTCTAAGTATACTTCCTCTTTATGAATCTTGCTTATGCTGAATCAGATCATTACTCCTTCTAGCTAAGTACTCCACCCTGATAGACAGCTGTTCTCCAAAGAAGAGATCTTTCCTTTTTTGCCACTCACTGTCCTTTTGGGATTGAAATGGCAAATATATAGCATGGCAACCATGGATAGTGTGCATTATTTTTTAGACAGGTCCCTTCCACAAGCAGTATTCAAATGTTGAAGTATTTTACACAAATTTTTAAAGCTGAGACTTACTAAAGCTATGGATTTATAGGAGTGGTTTTCATCCTATTTCATTACTGAAATTGTTAACTTGACAAAAGTTCAGGGAACATCTAGCTCCCATGAAGGATGTCTCCTTTGGGGCTTCCCTGTTTAACTTGCACCTTCTTGTATTATCTTCAAACAGTGATGACATATAAGAGATAAAAAGCCGAGAAAGCCCAAGAAGCTATTACATAGAACTGGGCTGCGCTTTGCAGCACAGGAACCTGTTGTGCTGTTCTTTGTTCGTGAGCAGACATGAACAGACCTGAATTATGCTTTGTATGCCTAAAAGCTGCTGCACTGGGACTAACAGAATCATATCTAGTCCCACCTAACTCATTTTGGTGTCATCTTGTGATCTTAGTCATATCCACTTCTGGAATACTAGTAAAAAAACATCTTTATATTAGGTAAGCCTACTGGTTCATCTAAAGCCAGCACTGACTATTCTGACTTGGAACAGCTCCCAACAATCATACGAACACAGAGCAAGATATCTAGTCCAGCATTCTGTTTACATAGGGACCAAACAGCTGCCAGTGGGAAGTCCACAAGCAGAGCATGAGCAGAGGAGCACTCTCCTACTCATGTTCCCAGCAACTGGCATTCGGTGGCATGGTATCTCTGACAGTGAAGGCAATATGGAGCCATCATGGCTAGTAGCTTTATCCACCATTAAATTCTCCAAACAATTTTTTAAAGACACAACTGCAGGTTCTGAAGACCCCAAATTATTCTTTGCCCAGTGTGAAACATTCCAAGTTCAGAAATATGAATCTAGTAAGTACAATAAAGTGCAGACTCTATTAAATCTATACCCGTTTTACAAACTGCACTGTGCACACAGTTTTATATTAAGGGGTGGCTGAAGAGCTCCTATCCTAGGTCCAAACCAAACTCTGTTCCGCATAAGATGATAACTTTTCAGCAACCCCTTATGAGGTACACTGCCATTTATATTTCACAAAAATTTCTTACGCCATCTAGAACTTGCAGCTCTCTGGATAACTTATCTGCAAAGGCTTCTGCATTAGAGATGGCATATTCACAGCCTTCCATCATTATCTCAATGTCCTGCTCTTCTCTGGCATTCAGCTCTTGATATTCATCCACCACTTCTTCATCCCCTCCTGCTACATTCTGATTCTCGCCACTTGGAACAGATTCTTGAGAGGGGAACACACACAAAGAAAATGGTCATGAAAAACTGACACAGTGAATAGGCCATCAAAATGTTTTTATCAGACCATGGACAATGTCAAAGGAAAGGGAAAGTAACTATCCAGATAAAGTCAGCCTAACAAGTTTTCTTTTGATATTTCTAGTTTATTTGTATATAAGAGAAGCATTGTAAATTATAAATGTCTAGCTAAGTGCTTAACATTCTGTCTCGATTCATTCAGAGGCCTAAGCTGGTATTGACAGATATAACTTTAACTTATTGAAGATTTTGTGTGGAGAAAGCAGTGACAATATTAAAGACTCATTGCTGGAATCTTACCTGCACTGCCTCAGCAGACCTTGGTTGGAACCTAAACTATCTTCCAATGACCAAGCTGCCCCCATCGTTTAACATTTTTCTGAAAACATTTTTAGCCTCCAGATACTTTTAAAAAATTCACTGCAAAGTTACACTAAAAGTCTATTTCCTCATCTATGCCATTTTCTGCTTTTTAAAATGAAAAAAATCCATAGGATTTCTAAATGGGTTCCTAGCCTCCTTCCTAGTTAAATATCATTTCTTTTCCCCAAATCAACTGAATATCATTCTTCATTTTCACCCAACAGTGTTCAGTTATACAGTCCCAATAATATATACAAAAAAGCACTATCTGCATTATGACTTGTTTATTAAAACCATAAATTCTAGTCTGACCTGCATAAAATACCACCAACATTTTCTATTATAGACTGAAGAATGTCCTATGATTGATTCTTGAAAATAATAGTTTATTTCAAGCTTCCCCACCTAATTTTAATGTTATCTTTTGCGATGTGCAATTTAATCAAAATTGTATGTATTTTACATATTATCTGACATCTATTGTCTTTCCCAATATTTATTTGAAAGCAGATCCAGATATCCTTCATATCTTGGAGAAATTTCTCTACAATTCCTGATACAGTCAAACAAAAAGCATTTTAATTTGCCTTTTTGATAACAACTTAAAGTGAGACCATATAGTGTCCAAACACAAGATCACATTATCTAGAAACGTCAACCTCTTCCTGCAGTCTATTATAACCTTGATGAAATATCAAATCTAGAGAAATAAATATGGATAGCAATTTACATTTATATTTAACCTAGATTTATATTTAACCCATGTGACAGGTAAAAGATATCTAAATCAATGAGTTTTAGTTCATTCAATTAAATATTACATCAAGGATGACTTGTATTTCCAGTAAACTAAATAGAGTAACTGGGATGCATGGTAACCTTTATATATATTAGTAATCAAAGGCTGATCCTTTTGGCTGATACGTCTTTTTATTCTGGCAGGCTATATATATACACACAGTGAGTTTAGTTTTCAGGATGAGAACCTGAACTACTATTGCAAAAGAAAATCAAACACAAAGAGGCAGTCTGGAAGCAGTTTATTCATTAATAAGGTGTTTTGAATTTCCAGATCTCTTCTCCTCATCCTCATTTAATCCCTTAAAATTTCAAATTGAAATTTTGATTGCAATTATGTCAAATAAATTTTGCCAACTCCAAAACCAGTATTATTTTGAGCTCAAACTGAATATTGGGAAAAGTAAGTTTTTAATTCAATATGGTTTACTATTCCTACTTCTTCCAGTTATCTTGCCAATGTCCCCCTGCTCAACATGCCCAAGGATCACTCTATTTACATTTCCCCTTTAGTATTTTTACCACAAGGCAGTTTGTTATTTGGATACCCTTGGTTATATTAACACAGGTAGGCAAATTGTAGCCCTGGAGCAGCAAGCTGTTTTTCAGCCTTGATCACTCTAGATTCCACCAAAGGATGAACTATTTTTTGTAACTCCCCAAAAGACTGGGTTACCTCTCCTGAAAGCCTCCATGAGTGGCAATTCATCTTTTACACAGTGAAAACATCCCCTGCTCCTAAGATGCAATAGTTGTTTTGAGTGTTGGACAAGGACGGCAGGAGATCAGGATTCAAATGACCACTCAGCAGTAGAAAATCTTTTGGTGACCTTGGTCAATTTCACTCCCCCACTATTACAGAAAGGCAATGGTAAACCTCCTCTGAATAAATCTTGGCAAAAAACCCTACGAGATGGTCATTATAAGTCAGAGGCAACCCAAATCCAGAAATGGATTTTCATGCCAATTTTGTTTTCATTTTTAACATTTCTGGCAGTCTGTGCACACACACAGAAAGCGAGAGTCCACTAAAGAGTCCTGAGGCAGAAAACTGACTCCTGGACTCATGCAGATCTCCATCCTTGCTTTAGCACATAATCACAGCACTACAGCAGGGATGGAGAATGTGTGTTCCAAATCCAGGAGTTTGTGGAGTCCTATCAGCCCTACCCAGAAATGCTAATGGGAGCTACAGTCCAAACAAATATGGAGAGAAATATGTTCTACACCCCACTCTACAGTTATATGTTCCCTTCTGGCACACACACAAAAATCAGAGGTCCAGAGCCAGTAAATTTGTGTTTGGGCTGGTCTGCTGTAGACTGAAACAAGGAAACTAACAGTACTGAAAGCTCTTCCACACATTTTCCCCTTCTTATTACTTCCCCCTCAGCCCCTGCTTTCCTGCACATCTAATAATCTTTGAATAGGCATTGCTATTATTTGAGTTTGGGATGAAGAAGTCCCAGGCACTGTTTTACCACTTGAGTGAGAACTTCTATTTTGTGGTGGCCCTCTCTGTTTTTTCCACAATGTCCTCAACTAATGATACATCATTTGGGGGGTAGGGGGGCAGGCCACTCAAATAGCAGCCATGTTGTTGCCATTGATACTATCAGTACAGGCAACAACAAAAGCAAAAGAATACTACATCACCACTACCACTAATAAAGACTCACCCCTCCAGTTTCATTGTCATCTCGTGAAGAGGCCTGAGAAACAGTCTCCTGTTTCAAGAAACCCTCAAATCCACTTATTCTTCCCCAAGATAGACAGATATTGAATATTTTGGCATGATTCTCTCAAGCTGTATGGATCCTGTTTCAAAAACCACTAAGTTTAACAGGACTTATTCCAGGTAAAAGAGCATAGAGTGTAAACTAGTTTAGGTCTTCAGTATGGCACATTGAATAAATAATGAATTAGTGCAAGATAGTTTCAACACTGAGATATATTTCTTGACTGACTGGAGGAAAGCATTTGGTTTAACAAAATGATTTACAGACAGTTTTTAACAAAGCAAAAAGCAACTTAATTAGTCACACCGAAGAAGAAAAATGGAAAGAGGTGTTACGCACCTTCAGCGACTTTAGGTAGTTCTGGAGAATTAAAAGTATGAGAAAAGCAGAGGAAAGGAAGCAAAGAATATTAGCTAAGCAGTGAATGAACAGAGAATTGTTTTTAAAAATGGCAACAAGTTTTCAAAGTTTCAAAGTTTTGAAAAAAATAATGAGAACTTCTAAGTAAACTACAAAGCAGATTTCTTCATATATATGCAATGATTATTAAATCCAAATCCATAAGAACATGCAAGCTCAGCAATTAATATCAGCAGCAATTCAGGAGATTCCTTAATATTCTAAGGTTTATTCAGTCATTACTCTGAGAATGGAGAGGTAAGACCTGCTAAGTATGCTATATTACAATTTTGTAAGTTGTTCCTAAAAGTGAACTAAAACTGGAGAGAAACAAACAGAAAGACAAAAGCATTTCTGTAGCAAAATAAGTCAAAACCTTGACTTCGGTTCTTAGATTTCAACTGAACTGCTAAGAAAGTGGATCATGACCTAATTCCCCCAGTACAAAATACAAGCAACATGATCCAGGAAGGAATTTCAGATATCCAAATGGAGCCTTCCTTGTCAGATATAGGCAGCAAAGGATCTTTATGTAACCACTGAAGTTAGAAGTCTACATGGGCCTGCTACCGAAGATCATCAGAAAGCTACAGCTAGTTCAGTTTAAAAAGGCCACAAATAGGGGGCAAAGCAGATGCTTTATATCATGGGATAACGGTGGGGGATGACCCCCTCACCCCATTGCCCATGTACTAGATAACTGAGGAGAAGGAAATATTCTGCTCTCAACCAGTGCACACAGATTTTGACTGAATCAGAAAAAAAAGGGGGGGGGAGGAATAAAGGGGAAAAATCTAGTATTGCTATTGTATATGTTTTTAATCATATTCTGAACCATCCTGAGCCTCAGTCTTGGCAGAATAGTGGCATATAAGCAAAATAAATACCACATATACTCAACTATAAGTCGACGTCATATATAAGTCGAGGGCAAGTTTTGGGGCCAAAATTATGGATTTCGCTATGAACTGTGGATAAGCTGGAGGTAAAAAGGGGTGTATAGCAAAGGATCTAAAGGATGAAATAAAGCAAAACAAAGCCAAAGAACTTACAAAATTCCAGCAAACATAACTCTTTGTGCTTACTCTTAAAGCTGGGTGGACGAGAAAGTAGAGGGCACCAGTACTTCCAGGACAAATTATACTATTATACTATTGCTTTTCACCAGGGGATGGTTTCTTCTTTTAAATAAGAGTTAAGTAACAGTACTTACATTGACCCATGGATCAATGAGGTCAATTTTGACCTAAATTTTGGGGTCAATTTTTGGCCTAAATTTCGAGACTTATACATGAGTATATGCAGTAAATGGGAAGGGGAGTATGAATCAACTTGAACTATGTGTAGAACTTGGGAAAGTTACTTTTTGGATAGCAATTTATAGATTTGTCCAGTCAGCAAGGCCATTACCAACAATGGGCAGGTGCATACAACTGTACTGTACTTACATGAAAGAAAAGAGGAAAAACCAGTGTGGCTCATTCTGAACTTCTATTTTAAGAGTATTGGGTTATAACTTTTTACAATAATTCACAAAAACAGAAGGTCAATGATTCTAGTTTATCACTGTTGCATGAGAGCTAGCATGGTCTAGTGGTTTGAGTGTTGTACTATGACTATGGAGACTAGGGTTGGATTCCCAGCAATGCTGTGACCTTGGGCAAGTTACATGCTCTTGGCCTCAGGGGAAGGCAATAGCAAACCTCTGAACAAATCTTGCCAAGAAAACACCACGATAGGTTCACCTTAGACTCAACATAAGTCAGAAATGACTTGAAGGCACACAACAACTACAACAATAAAAGTAAATCCTGTAAATCACTCCATGTCATAAATTTAAGATCAGGGTGAAAAGCTCAAAGGAAAAAAAATTGCCTGCTGTTAGTAGAAGCATGAATGAGGGGAATACTAACAATATGATGTTCTACTGTTTTAATATGCTTTGAATTTCTGTTTTACCCTATAATACAGCATTACAAGAGCTTCATCTAAAAATTTACCTTCTAGAAGCTGAGAACTAACATTGATGAAGTCAATCTTCTTTCTAATGTAGCGCTGGTTGAGTTTCCAAATACAGGAAATGAAAATGTTCTTTTCTGCTATACTGCTAGCAACCCACTTGTACACTTTGTCAAAATGGAGATCAAACTCAGGACTTTCCTGGAAAACAGACACAGAAAGGAAACAGTGCTTACAATACAATTTCAGCACAAAACAGTTTTGAAAACAGATAGATTCTGGGCAATGCTAACATATTTACTGAATATCCATAGCATGCTGCACAATGCAACTTAAAAGCGTAAAACTTGGAAAGGACTGAAGAGTCCATCTAGTCTATCGCTCTACCATGCAGGATTACACAACTAAAGCACTCCTGAGAGACACCCATCCAAATTCTGTTCAAAGACCTCCAAAGAAGGAAAATTACCACTCTCTGACGCAGTCTATTCCAGTGACCAACAGCTCTTATAACAAAAATGTTCTCCCTGATTTTATGTGGAATTTCTTATAATCTGAATCCACTGGATTAAAACATAAACATAAATCTCTGGAGCAGCAGAAAACAAACTTGCTCTATGTTCTACTCGTCAATTCTTCATCTATTTAAAGCTGGTTATTGTGTTACTCCTCTCGCTCTTACACAAAACATACACAGCTCCCTAAGGCATTCCTCCTAAAGTGTGGTTCCAGACGTTCCATTATGCGGTTGTTCTTCTCTGGACACAATCCACCTTATCAATGCCAAAGTGCTGAAGAAAGGTCTAAGAATTCCATAAAAAATTAAGCCTTATGAATTATGATTCTTTGACCATCCATTGCTTTTCGAGGGCACATAAAATATGGGAATCCAGAAAAATTCTTCTCAGTTTCAGTGGTCAATATATGAGTTAAAAAAAAAAATCGAGCTAGCCTGTATCTACCCTCCAAAAGAATCGCTTTTTGGTAGAAGTTTTGATATGCAACGTCACGTAAGTCTCACTTGAGTATAATAGGATTTCAGGTGAAGCTGATGGCCATGAAGGAGAAGTGGGAGGCCACTCCAGCCGCAATCAACCCAGGACCGCAGCAACCACATAGCCCACTCTCAAAGCAGGCCATTACTGTGATCCCAAAGCCAGCCTCTGGCAAGAGTGTTTTTCTGGCAGCTTCGGGCTGCCTTTAGCAGACTCAGAGTGGCTTCTGGCTGCTTTGGGGGCATGGGTCATCTGAATACCAAGCCCCAAAAACAGCTGGAAGCCACTTCGTTTGGCCCATCTGTTTTGGATCCTTTTGACATAAGTCTCAATGAGTTTAATAGGGCTTACATCCAAGTTAGTGGCAATAATGGTAGTCCTAGTTTTTAAGGGCACTGACCACAGACAGTAAAGCTGGCAAACATATGATGATATATTCAAATTAAACCTTTTTTTCCAGTGTCTTTGTATGGTAAAGATCTGCAGAACAGGTAATTAGAATTATGACATACTTTAATGGCATCCTTGGCATCAACAACAGCAAGATCTCGAAGCACCCACGCAGTCTGCCTCTTGTAGAAGTCTCCCTTATCAGATTTTTTCACCTTTACCACATTCACCTGCACTGGGCGCTCGGTTGTCACTGTCAAATACAGTTGATAATTAGTCTCTCTCAAATGTTCACGCTTCTTTTCCTGCAACTGAGAAGTCTGAGAAACGATCAACAACAAAACCCTGCTTATTGCATCTTCCTGTTTTCTTAATATGAAAATGCAAAACTACTAGACATTCAGAGCTTGTCTCAAATTAAAAATTGTACAAGTTGCATGTAGCTGATATAAATCATCATCATCATCATCATCACCACCACCACCATCACCGTTTTAAATAAGACAATATCTAAAGAGCCCACTAGATATCATTTTCACTTAATAGAGAAAATTTTTAAAAGGCAATAGCAGTGCATCAGCTAGCAGTGGTTTGATTATTGGACTAGGACTCTGGAGACCAGGGTTCCAGTCCCTGCTCAGCCATGAAAACCAGTGGATGAACTTGGGTAATGCACACTCTTGGCTTCAGAGGAAGGCAATGACAAACTGCCTCTGAACAAATCTTGCCAAGAAAACGCCACAACAGGTTCACCTTAGGGTTGCTAAAAGTCAAAAATGACTTGAAGGCACACAACAACAAAAATTCAGTTTAGTCCTAGCATACACAGATAGGAGAGCTAAACAAAGCACTTCAACAATACATACCTGTTGCACATAAAAAGCAATTTCTCTTCTTTTTTCCTGCTTTGCAAACATTAACAATGCTTAATAAACGTTCATCGTTTGGAGTGAAAATATCCCTCTGTAAGGCATGCTTGATTGCAGTCATTTTTGCTGAACTGTAAGATATAAGTCATGCGTATGATCACTATCTGCAAGCACATTTCTGAGCAAGAAAACAGTCTACTTTGTAAATCCCTTCACAGAACACTCTAGTCCAACATTGTAATGGCCTTCAATTTAGTACAGTAAAGTTGTTTGGCTCAATGCTGCAGTGCCTACTCTGGAATTTGAAGCAAGACTCTGCATAAAGTACAATGTATTCAGTTTTGTACATGAGCTCACGCTGGATTTTCAAGTTTTATGCCATTGTGTAGGTGGAACAAAGCATGAATTCATCACACATCCAAAATTTTAACTGAGTGATTCCCAAAGCAGGCGGTATGGCCCCCTAGGGGGAGGTGGAAAGATCCAGGTGAAGGGGAAAGGGGCAGCAGCCTTTAGGACCATGGTGTGGATGAGGGTTGCATGAAACATCTTTTCAAGGTCCTTAAAATCAAAATCCAGTTTCATTGATCATTTAGTGTGGTAGTGTCTCCCGCTCTTCACCTGCCTGCATGAACTCACTCCTTTAGTTGCATATTTCGCTGGGAGTGGCAATTGGGAAACTCTTGTGAGGCTTGGGTGCAGGGCTTTGCTTCTCTGACTCAGAGTGGCACCATTTTGGGACAGAATGACTGACTTGAGCAAGGAGTTAGAGCACATGGGAGAAGCGATGGCAAAAATGAGCTTTCAATTTTGGGATCCTGCTTAAGTTTTGTGAGCTTTGCTAGGACTTGGCTGGCAGGTTGGAGTTACTCTGCTCCTCCTCTTTTCCTTCACTGGACAGGCTGAGAAGAGAGGTGTTTGTATGTGTGTGTAGGGGTGAAACACCTGAAGTTGTGTGGGGACTGGGGAAGATGTGTCTCTAGTGAAGGAAAGGGAGCAGTTCCTCCAGTCCAGGCATATGGCCTCTGTAAACCCCCAACACACACAAACTGGCTGTGCCCATCTCTGCCCCAACAAGCTTCTCCCTTTGTAGCTGATCACTTTGGGAACAACAACTGAGAATCTGGCTGAGCAGCGACAGAGTCGCTGAAAGGGTGGCATGGATTAGAGGCTATGGTTACTGTTCAGCCAGCTGCTTGGTTGCTGCTCCCAGGTGACCAGGTGCAAAGCAACCAAGGTTGGTTATTTCAAACACATCAATAAATACGCGGGGGACTGGGGGCGCTAAGGTCATTCCCTAAGATGAAAGGAAGTGGTAGTTGCCTAAGAAAACCCTGTCAAATTCATGGTTGTTGCCATAAGTCGACAGGCAACTTGAAGGAACATATACACACACGTCGATACAAAGAATTCAGAGACAGAACAGTACTGTATACTGTACAAAAGGATGCTGTAGCACCTCTGAAGCTAACTCATGCATCTGGGGAAGTAGGGTAGAAATAGTGAAATCGAACTGCTACAGGATCCTGGGGTTTGCAGTTTGAAGAGGCACCACAACAAGCTAAAGGCCCTACAGATTTCATGACTCCATAAGATGGAGCTACAACTCTTAAAGCGGTGTCAAACTGCATTATTTCTACAGTGTAGAGGAGACGCACCCAATGAAAGCTAATGCCGCAACTTCTTTCACTCAGTCAGTCTCTAAGGAGTTTATCAGATGGGAGGAATTTCTCTTTTTTTTCGAATGGAGCCAATCGGAGCCAATTCAAATTCACATGAATTCGTTAGTTTATGTGAATTCCAATTGTGTTCAGAATGCGTTCAGAATGACTTCCCATTTCCTGAAAATGACCCCCCCCCATTGCCTGAAATTGCATGAGAAGCTTTAATTCGCAATAACGTGAAACCCATGATTGCATTCGGAGTGACTTCCCTTTTGCCCGAATTTGCGTGAGAAGAATTAATTCGCAATAACGTGAAACCCCATGATTGTGTTTGGATTGCCCTTGGATTATACTTCCAATTTCCGTCGTCTGATAAACTCCAAGTGGGCAACAAGATCCCAATACATCAAGTAGACCGGATACAAGGCACTACAAAATGGAGGACATTCAAGGGGGCAAAAAAAAAAATGGAGGACAGGACCAAATATAAGCTTAAAAAACACTCATGGAAATGTCAATCTATGCTTCTGTGGCTCAAAATGGAGGACATTTTGGAATTCCTTCCAGAACAGAAGGCAGAAATGGAGGATATGTCCTGGAAAAGGAGGGCACAAAATGTAGGACACTGAGGGAAAAATGGGGGACAGGGCCACATAAAACCCTCAAGACACTGCTAGAAATGTGAAGCCATGCTCCTTAAGTCTCAAAATGGAGGGCATTTTTGGGAATGCCTCCTGGAGAGGAGGCAGAAATAGAGGAGGAGGTGTTGTCCTGGAAAAGGAGGACCCTGCCTGGCCATCATCCTGGGCCTCCAGGTGTTTTGGGACTCCAATTCCCAGAAGCCCCAGCCACTAAGGCTCATTGTTCAGGAATTCTGGGAGTTGGAGTTCTCAAAAAAAACAAAGAGGGGCCCAAAAGGTTGGGGACCTCCTCCCATCATCCTTTGCGCGCCCCTCACTCTTGCTCACCTTCCAGACTGGAAAAAAGGCCCCTTCAATGCTGCCTTCTTAGCCTCCTGTGTAGCCACGCCCACCTTGAAGCCACGCCCACCCGCCTCCAGGCTCCAGCACTGCTGCAGCCCACTACTGTACTTCCTGCTTCTGTCTTCAATTCTTCTTCTTGGCCAGACCGGAAGTACGTCAAAAACATAGAACTACGCAGGGACCGTAGAGATACTCAGACCGGAAGTGAAGTGAAAAGGGAGACTTTTTAGACTGGAACTTCCGGTGTCCATGCATAATCTTTCCCCCTCTAGGTTTTGTTTGGTTTTTTTTGAGACTTCAACTCCCAAGATTCCTGAACAATGAGACTTAGTGGCTGGGGATTCTGGGAATTGAAGTCCAAAAATGTCTGGTGGAGGCCCAAAGGTTGAGAAATTTATGTTTATATTTAAATATATAAATATTTACATAAATAAAATCAAGCTATATATATATATATATATATATTAATATAATGAGACATATACAATTTTAAATATATATATATAATATTATATATATTATAATTATAATATATATATTTATAATATATTATAATTATAATATAATATATTATAATATTATAATTATATTATTATAATATAATTATATTATATTATTATAATATAATAATTATATTATATTATATTATTATAATATTATAATTATAATATATTATATATAATATATAATATTTAAAATATTAAAAGAATATTTACATGAATGCAAATGAAAGCATTAAAAATATTTAAATACATTAAAGGATTATATGCCAGCCTTAAAGAATAGTATTGCTGGTATATATTCTTTGAATGCATCTGATTATTTGCATAAATATTTGAAAAAAATTACATATATATATATATATATATTCAATCTGTGGGTGCTTGTTGTTCAATTTTTATTTTTATTGCTTTTTAGCTCTTCTTTTTATGATGCGGGGAAAGTTGGGGTATGAGACTGTTTATAACTGTGAATTTTTATTCTTTATTATATTTTATATAATATAATTATATTTTATATAAATATAAATATAAAATTATATTTTATAATATATAATATATATTTAATTTATAACTTATAATATAATTTATAATATTTAATATAATATAATATAAAATATAAAATTTTATAATTTTATAATAAATATAAAATTATATTTTATATAATTATATTTGTTCTGTAATCCACCTTGATTCCTTTGGGAAAAGGCGGAATATAAATTATTATTATTATTATTATTATTATTATCATCATCATCATCATCATGAATCTATGGACATGGAGGCTAACTGTACCATTGTTCAATGATGAAGTCAAAGGCTTTCACTGCTGGCATTGATAGTATTCTGTGGGTTTTTGGGGGGTTTGTGGCCACGTTCTAGAAGAGTTTATTCCTGACATTTTGTCAGCATCTGTGGCTGGCATCTTCAGAGAATGCTGGCATGGAAGAGTATATATACCCCGCTCACTTCTATGCCAGGATTCTCTGAAGATGCCAGCTACAGATGTTGGTGAAACGCCAGGAATAAACTCTCATAGAACATGGTCTCATACCCCCCCCCAAAACACCAAAAACTATATATTGTTGTTATTTATCATCATCATTATCCCGCCTTTCTCCTGATAATGGGATGCCATTTTTTTAAAAAAAAATACAAATTAAAAACAATGCAAAATAAAACTATAAATATAACCCCCCCCCCCCAAAATCAGTTAAATAAGCAATGTAGTTGAAACACTAGGCATTAAAAATATTAAAATGCACTCAAAGGCTATGTTTGTTGTTTGTTGTACTAACACAACCCTAAAGTGAACCCGTCATGCATTTTTCTAGGCAAGATTTGTTCAATTACAGTCCACATTTAATTTCTACTGGTGTATAACAGGTTGAAACCAGTTAGTGTAGCGATTGCTGCCATTGCATTTCTATGCAGTTTATTATTATTATTATTATTATTATTATTCTTTATTTATATAGCGCTGTAGGTTTACACAGTGCTGTACATATAAGTTTCATCTGTTACCTGATTTCCATCTTTATGAGACTGTTGAAAACTAGTGGGAAATTATGTGGAAGAAATTCACTTCTCACTGTCTGTTTGCAGGCAACAGCCACACACAATCCAAATGTTGATCTCCCAAATTTCAAAGGAGTGGCTGGATTCCAAAGCATGAATAGGCCCTTTAAAATTCACACTAAAACCATGCTACCCAGGAGGGAGTGAAAGGACAGGCCAAACTCCATCAGTCCTGTCCTAGATTAAGAAGCAGAGCCCTCCCTCCAGTCCATCTGCCTTGGTCCGGGCCTCAGAGGGACAGAAGAACTTTTGGACCTGATCCCCTTCCCCTCCACCATTCCCTTCTCCTTTTGTGTCGTGTCTTCTTAGAATGTAAGCCTGAGGGCAGGGAACCGTCTAATTAAAATAATAATTGTAAGCCACTCTGATAGCCTTTAGGGCTGAAGAACGGGGTATAAATAAATGTTATTATTATTGTTGATTTGATTCATTTCTTCATTGACATACAAGTGGCCAGTTGCCATTGCTTCCTAGTCTGTCTCTGCTATGTCTTCCTCTTCATCAGCACCTCTTCTTCCTCTTCCTCTTCTTTGCCACCTCCCAGCAAGCATGATGGTAACTTTTTGTACTTAGCAATTGCTCTTTGGGCGACACTACCAGATTGGCACTGGAATATGTGATATAGTGTACAAGCTTACCACATGTAAAACTTTGACTTTAATAAGCCCATCACAGAAGTTGGACTTGGTGACATGATGGTAACTAGTGTGGTTCAACATGGGCACATGCACTTCCTTTTTAGGATCCAGGAGAATAACCAGAGCTATCTGAATGCCAAGCCTAGAACAGAAACCAGATCAATCCAAATAATCAATCCAAAGATAGAGATGAGCTGCTAGGTCCAAAACATATTGCAGAAATAATCCATTTTGAGACTGCTTTAACTGCCCCTGCTCAGTGTTAGGAAGTCCTGGGAATTGTAGTTTATTGTGGCACCAGAGCTATCTGACAGAGGAGGCTAAATGTGTCACAAAACTGCAGTTCCTAGAATTAATTCCCTAGCATTGAGCTCGGTTAAAGTGGTCGGTCTCACACAGGATTATTTCTGCACTGTGTTTTGGACCCTAGTTAAACAACATGCACAAATGCAATTTCAAGAAATACTTCTAGTTATTTGTACTTGTTGTATTTGTTGTTATGCCTTCAAGTCTTTTCTGATTTATGGCAATCCTATGGTGAAACTATCACAGTATTTTCTTGACATAATTTGTTCAGAGGGTATTCACCCTAGCTTTCCTCTGAAGATGAGAGAATGGAGTTTATCATACAATGTAATTTGGGGGTATAATGCAATGGCAATCCGAATACAATCATGGGGTTTCGCGTTATTGCGAATGAGTGTATCTCACACAATTTCAGGCAATAGGAAGTCATTCTGAACGCAATCATGGGGTTTCATGTGATTGCGTATTAAAGTATCTCACGCAATTTCGGGCAATGGGGGTCTTTTTCGGGAAACGGGAAGTCATTCTGAACGCATTCTGAACACAATTAGAACTCTTGTAAATTCGCTAAACTAGTGAATTTACGTGAATTCGAATTGGCTCCATTCGAAATTGGGAGAAATTCCTCCCATGTGATAAACTCTAGTATGACTTGCCCAAGATCACCCAATGGGTTTCTATGGCTGAGCAGGGATACAAACCATGGTCGCCTCGTGTTTTAGTCCAACACTAACCACTACGCCACATTGGTGCTGTTACTGGGATGAATTGTGTCTTTTTAGGGATGTTACCATAGCTTCATTTCCGATTCTCTTGTACCACACCCTGGTGTAGGAGAGCATTTTATTATCTCTGATATGCAGGAAGTCCAACCCAGTCTGGCAGCCCTAAGCAACCAGGTTGGGCAAGTTCATTAAATGATAGTTTAGTAACCCCAGATTAATCAGTTTCAAAACAGCAAATAATATGGACAGCTTGAAAGAAACTTGTCTTATTTGCATCCAGCTAGTCCTCCTGTGTTTTATATCAAATGCCATATAAAGGCTCCTCATCTATCCCAGAAAACTAAATTTTAAAGTTTTTAGTCTTGCATGTTTTGCTAGGATTCATGTGAGAATAAGTAAACTTTTAAAAGGGCAATGAGATAAGATTAGAAGAGAGGTTAGGAGTATGGAATCATGGATAGCATTTTTCTGCTTCAATCTGATAAGTCTTTTTGTGCAACTTGAATTTAAGCAGCAATTTATTAGAAACTAGTTACGTTTCTCCTTTCTAATATAAATACAAATGAATTACTGTAGTTTATTAACAATCAACTATATACATTAACATTTTTTTTACTAACTCTCTCATCTCTATGCAGTCCAGAAAGGTAATTTATTGAGTTATTCAATAGTCAGTACAGTGGGCCCTTGTTATCCGCTGGGGTTTGGTTCCAGGATCCCCCGTGGATAACAAAATCTGTGGATGCTCAAGTCCCATTAAATATAATGACAGAGTAAAATGGTGTCCCTTATATAAAATGGAAAATCAAGGTTTGCTTGAGGCCCCCATACATGTAATCCTTCCTCCTCTCCTTGTTTATGGATTAGTTTATACACCCAGTAATGAGTAATAGATAGGCATTATATTCCTTTTCTACAAAAAGAGCAAATTACAGCCATGAACATTACCGGAGAGAAAGTAACTATGTTCCATTTTGTTACTACAAAAAGTAATTAGTTACTAAATTGTTAGAATAATGAATTACTTCCTGGCTGTGTTCTTTAGGATTCAGATAATAGTTCAATACCTTGTCACCATTTGCACCTATAGGGTTCACTAGGCTATTTTCTATGCTGCAACTCAGCTCTGGAGCATGTAAGGAATGCTCTTAACCATCTTCTACACAATGTGTGTATGTGTTTGTATATGGGAACAAAACACTGGAAAGTAAAAACTACTTTTTCCATCATTTCCACCATTTCTACCTTCCATTTGAATAAAATTTAGGATCAGTTCACATAGGCTGGCAGCCTTGATGTGAAAAAAATTGTGGTGATGGCATTCCCAGCATTTAATGGATTTCACAAGCCTTGGTACAGCAATACAAAAAAAGTGGCTGCTTTCTCTTGATCCAAAGGCACCATTTGTGTGAACTGGTGCCTTCATAATAAAGACAGAAGTGCTATGGAATTTCCATCACGTCATAGAAATTACTCTAGCCAGATACATCACATCATACATGAAAATTTCAGTTCCTACAACACCTTTGCATCTGTAATCTGGTTGCAAACTGATGTGGCTAATGATAAGTGTAAACTAGACTGTACCTTACTGAGCTTTGTGTTCTGAGACAACGGCTATTTATGTTAATTGATTTCCAATCAATTTTTTAAAATATAAAATTACCATAACGTAAGACTCTGTTACTGAAATAATATAAATGAAAGATGCCTGAGCTACAGTGTGCTGAATGTGCAGACAAGGTATCACCTTACTTTAACAACCCTCTTTCCATAAAGTGTGCAGAAGTGCATATGCCCATTTTTAAAGCAATGACATTTAAAGTGTAGACTTTATTATATTATGTGATTCTAATTACACATAAACAGTAATCAAGCAAGAACAGTAGTTCCGTATTACAAAGCTGAAGTTACATTATCAGTTTCAGCACAAAATAAAGTGTCAAAAATATCAATTACATTTACATTTCTTTAAAAAGTATAGCAAGAAGTATTTCTACATGGATATTTAATTCTGTTCTTTGCTCCTACAAGAACCAGTACTTTCTTGTGGTTAAGTATAAAATTGATTATTCTAAGGATCTACTCAAGTTGTTTCACTTGTGAGACTTTGATTATTATTTTTTTATTTTCCAGAACTGTAATTTAAAGGTACATTTAATTTAAAAATAGTTCCCTGCATCCTATCAGCTCTTGACAACATGTACAAATTTTAACGGGTATCCTTGGACGTCTGTTACAGGAAAAATAGCAGAGCCCTCTGCCCCCTTAAAAACTAATGCATTGTGGCATGCTTTTTTGTTGCCAGCCTCATCTCATCGAATGCTGGGAATGGACATTCACTTGAATATTAATAAATATTCACAAAAAGCATTTAGTGGCTCAAATTTGCTGCATACCAGACCAAATAGTCTATCTAATACTATAGAGTACAGATGAAATTTTTCCTTTTTAGCCAAAATGGTCAAGAAAACATCCTTTATGTATAGTTCCTCAATCAGAAACTAACTTGGAGGTCCAGTACAAAATCATATGTCCATAAACCACTGAACTAGCATTGCTTCTCCCTAAATAGTTTAACTTTACAAAAATGTTCCATAAAATAGCAACCGGTCAAGAGGACTAGACATAGATATACAAAAAGTGAGCGCATGTTACAATTAGTTACAGTTCAAATGAAAAGGAGCCATTCCCTGCACACTCTCTACATTACTCATCAGTGATAGCCTGTGACTTCCAGGTCAATGGAATAGTAAATCTACTCTGGGTTTTAGCTTGGATTTTGAAGAGTTAACCAAGCCAATGAAGCTATTTTGTGCCTGGGGTTCAGTGCCTTGAATAGTTGTTTTAATGTTCAAACTAGAACCCAGAACAGATTCACCATCTTGCTCTGTGGCATCACTAGGGTTGGTGTCACCCCAGTGCGGTAACTCATGTTGTCACTCAAAGGCAGGCAGCCGCCCACCCCAGGAGAAGCAAGATGGGGAGAGAGCAGGAGGGGAGAGATGGAAGTAGGCTGGAAGGGGTGCTTACTGTTCACCATCTCGCTCCTACTGCCTTGCCATCCTCCCACTCTGGCCAAGCTGCCTGCCACACACCCCAAACATCTCCCTCCACCCGCCAGGATGCCTCTGTCGTCTGTCCAGTGCCACCGCTGGTGGGGTTGAGGTGCTGCTGTCTAGCATCACTTTTGGCTTTGCAGGGGCTGCTGCGTGGGTGAGAAAGGGAGAGCAAGGAAATGAATCCGTGGCCACCCTTGACATCACCATCATTGCCATTGTCTCCTTTTCCTGTTTGGCCAGCAGACCTGCCAGACCCAGAAGGGACTGCTAAGTGCCAGCAGCAGCACTCTCACCTGTGGGCAGAGGGCAGAGGCACCCTGACTGGCAGAGAGGGGAAGGTTAGGCAGCGTATCTTGGGACAGATGATGAACGACCTCTCCACGGGGTGTTCACCCCCTTTGAGGTGTCACCTGGAGCAGTCCGCACTCCTCTTACCACTGTGGTGATGCCCCGATCCCGCTGACAAGTCAACAGCTACCATTGGTCCTCATAATATTTTTTATTACAGCCCATAATATATACTTTGCAACATGAAAAACTGGACATAGTTCAACAGTCATGCTTTGGGTCTATCAGTTGCATGGCAAAACACAACTGTTCACTGCCACAGACATACAGAGAGCAAAAGCAGGCTACCTTTTTTATGTCGATCAAGTGTTGTGTTTTGCCTGGGGGTTCAAACATTCTGTAAGCCTGTTGCAGTCAGTCCCCAAACTAGAAGTGTGCATTCCAGAAAGCCCAAGGTGTCCACAAATCAAAAATATTGTACAAAAATACACAATAAACCTTGGTCTTGCTATTTTGACTCTATTGTAATTTATTCTATGCACAGTAGCAAATGAGGGTGTGAAAACAAGCACCTGCCAAAGATCACCTTGTGTCAAATGACAATCCTCAGGATTCTTTGCGAAAAGTCAGAATAGTTACACTGGTACAAAATATACATTTGTGAGTCTTAATACAAGGAGTATTTAGCTATAGTTTAAAAACATAACCTTATATATGTCAGCTCAGAGGTAAACACCACTTATGAGGGGGTATCCAAAAGTTTTAATGATCTCCTTTTAAAAAAATTGACAGAAAGTTTGTTTTGATTTATAGTAGTTAACTTATCTCTATGTACTCACTATCTAGATTTATATATATTTTCCCTGCGTATCTTCACCCTCCAAATACCTGATATTGTAGAAGTCTGCAGATTGCGCCTTACGAGGGGATATCATAAAGTAATAATTATCACCCGGAAGCTATTATGGCATATTGATGAAATTTTGTCAGTGTCATCATTGGTCCCTAAGTGCACGTTGCTGAGAAAATCAGCTCATTGAATATTTTATTTTTGTGACTGGCTCTGCTAGAAGTGACTAAAGTGTAAAATCCTCATCAGGCACAATCTGCAGGCTTCTACAATATCAGGTATTTGGAGGGTCAAGATACGCTGGGAAAAATGTCTAAATCTCGATAGTGACTACATAGAGATAAGTTAATAACTACAAATCAAAACAAACTTTCTGTCATTTTTTTAAAAAGGTGATCATTAAAACTTTTGGATACCCCCTCGTAGCTTAGAATTCAGAGACATAACCATGGTAAGTCTGGAATATCAGTACGCAAAGGGATCTTACAGCACCTTTGAGACTAACTGGGCAAAATAAGTTGTAGCTTAATGGGACTTATTCCCTGATAGGTGAATATGGTATTGCAGCCTGAATACATGCTTCATTATGGTGAAATTAGCAGTTAGGAATCTATTTGATATTTGAAATATTTAAACACATACATATTGGCCAGAGTACATTTCTGAGAAAATTGGGTTTTTTAAAAAAATGTCACCATTATGAAAAATAGAAAACCTAACACAGTACTGAATGTGTATTTATTTTGTGTAAAATGTTAACTGTAAATTTTATCCAAATGTGAAGAAAATGACAATCACCCAGGCAATGGGCAAAGAGACAGACACAAAAGGTTGGATGCATAGAAGCAGATCCTCATAAGTACTACGCAGTCCCCATTGCTGGATGACCAGAGCGCATCATCATTGATGTAGGTGAAATCAAAGTTCACAATCTTCAGGTCCTTGTGGAGATACATCGCATTCAACTGGTTTAAAGTTCGCGCAAAAGCATATTTAGAGGCACAGCTGTAAGCTTCCCAACTGTAAACTTTCTTGAAATGCATATCAAACCATGGGTTATCCTAAAAAGAAAGAATGCAAAATGAACATCTTTAAAAAATAATGATGGCTTCTATGATAGCCTCTAAAGCCATTATTGTGCTGCATGCTAGCAATGGAAAGAGCATTCGCAGTAATTTATTTGGATGAAAAAAGGATTTCTCGATAATTGGGAAACTTGATCAGGATGAATAACAAAACAGCAAGAATTTTGCACAGTTTTCCTCCAGCATTTACACATTACAAAGTTTTTTTGGGAAATTATTCTGTGCAGAAATATGTGTGGGTTTGTTGTGTTAAGATTCATGAAAAAAATGTTCATTTGTGCAAAAAGCACTGGCTGGCATCATTTCCCAGCCCTTCAATCAGTGGTGCCTTGGAAAATGAATGCTGCTTATCTGATTCAGTGATTTTGGGGGTGGCATTGTCAGATTTAACTGTGCCCATGGAATTCTGTTATTATAGATATGGGTGACAATGCAGACTCTTGGCCACTACTTCCAGGTAGCAATATGGGATTTGTGTGTGTATAAGATTGCTGGGTTTTGCATATTATTATTTTGGTTGAAGATTGCTTTTGTGTGTGTATTCAAGATATTTTGGGGTATAAGATTTTTTTGTGTGTGCCACATTGCTACCTGATAACAGTGCTTTTTGCACACACACTCCATGATTCTTATTGTGGGGCAACTTACATGTATTTCTATGCAAATAATGTCCTGAAACACTTTGGGATGTGTGAATATCAGATAAAAAATTAGCAGAAATGTTCATTTTCTCCACAATGGAGAGAAAAATGTGGACGTTATTTACCCTCATTTGCAGGGATGAAACAGTTGATCATTTATGCCCCTACTGCAGTCAGAACTCCTTGTAATCTTGTGGATTAATTATTTATTAAACCAAAAATATACTATGGAAATCTAAAAAACTGCATCATTTTAATATTGACAAATGGTGCCTATCTTCTAAAATGGGAGAGGGGAACACCACTTTCCACTGAAGTGAGCAGAATATTTGCTGAAACAAATATCTAAGTAGATAACTACCCAATTTACTCTTAAAATGTGCATTTATATTAATCTGAGGTGGGTGTAATGCTTGGTTTAGAACAACACTTGTTGCTAAGAATGTTTGAGACTTTATTTTTCTTAAAAAAAAAAGACATTGAAGTTGCACGAACCTTTTCACCTCCATTAAAAGTAAAGATAACAAAGTAAAGATAACCCAGGATTTAAACAGGAATTAAACAGGAAATGCCCTATGTTAAACATAAGGCAACAGGAAATGCCCTATATTAAACATAAGGCATTTCCTGTTTAATTCCAGTTTAATTCCTGTTTAAATCCTGTTTGCCCTCTAGTGTGATAAACTGTGGTAGGTTCACTTTTGTAGAAATTAAGGCTTCAGTCAAAGCAAGTGTGTAAGAAGAGTAAAACAGTTGTGGCCCTTTCATATAAATCCAGAACTTACTCTGTAAATGAGTGAGAGAGACCAAATATGGGGCTGAAAAGTGCTTACACTCTGTACTTCATATCTAAGTTTGTATGGC
Organism: Urosaurus nigricauda; assembly: GCA_034509955.1. NCBI lineage: Eukaryota > Metazoa > Chordata > Lepidosauria > Squamata > Phrynosomatidae > Urosaurus > Urosaurus nigricauda. The sequence goes on along the minus strand of JAOEGL010000005.1, from coordinate 132,398,846 downwards.
TAAATGGGCCTGGGTATGGAGAGCCTGTGAAATATTGAACCTGAAATTCCATGATGCTATTTTAACATAACTTCTTACATTAGTCGTGAACACAGCTGTAATAGCACAAAATACAGAGCAAGCATGGCCTTACGATAAAAAAAGCAGGACTTACGGCATCAGGCTCTTTCCCATCAATCATCTCCAAATCATCAAGAAACCATTTTTCAGATATTTCATATTTCTCATCAAGACCTATTCTGAAGTGTTTTACCATAGATATTTGCACTTCTTCGCCTTTTGTCACTGCAAGAGAAAAAATGGTTTACATGCAGAACACATTCCTTTATTAATTCAATATATAATTGCCTCTTTATACTAAAATACATATAAAACAACAAAATTTTGATTAAGACATTAAAACCTGGGGGAGAAAAACACTCCAATAAGAAGGCAAACAACATCTACCGTCACATTAAGTCTGCTTGAGTAGTACTACAGTTCCAGCACTAAAAAGCTTATCAGCATGAGAAACCCTTTGCCTGCTGGTGGAAAGCAGGCCTAAAAACCCTCAAAGCACCAGAACTGATTTAATTTTGGAGGCTAAACAGAGCCAGCTCTGGTTAGTACTTGGATGGGAAATTGCCTATTTATATCAGATACTTTATTTCACAGGGAGGAACTGGCAAAACCACCTCTGTAGCCCATTGGCTACAGTCCCCCCCCCCCCCAGAAACTCTTTAGAGACTAGCAGCTGATAGCCTGTGAACTGGCATTGGTCCATGGACTACCGCTTTGAATAACTCTACTCTGCACCAGTGTGAAATTGTAATGAAGCTGTGCTCTGGGGTGAAAAACCAGAGCAAGGGGGAAAAAAGGAGAAGGAGAAGGAGAAAAAGCAGTTTCACCCCGTTTCAAGGCTCAGCTGTTTATACAATACACGAGGCTGAAATGGTGCTCCACTCTAATGTGGCAAGTGCACATTATGGTGTTGGCGTATAAACAGCATGACGCGAGTGTGTGCATGCGGAAAGGCCCAAGTTGGCTTACAGTAGCAGTCCAAACCATGCGCCATGGGCCTGGTGAGATGCAGCCACTGGTGCCATTGCTCACAATCACCATACAGTTTTTTTTTCTTTTGTCGAGTGTACAGGAGCACAAGTGGCCAGAAGCACCATCAACATCTCACACCCCACAAAGTGAAATTATGACAAACATGGCAGGTTCTCAATAATGAAATGGATGTAATTAAAACATACACATTAAAACATACACAAATGGACCAGTCCAATAGGGGCCATGGGGTGAAGGGGGCTGTATAGGAGAACCTCTATGATTGTACTATGCCAGTATGTCACTGGGTGCACCGATAGACCATACGGGTAGAGTATTGCTTGTGTGACTGTAACTTGGGCTGTCTGTCCAATGGGATGGCAGCTGAGATAATCAGTATTCACAGGCTATGTGTTTGTGTGGATGGATGAGAGGTGGAAAAATACACACCACAAGATGTCACTTGATACAGCGTGGTGTGGACTGCCTATCGGTGTTTGGTCCTCCTTAGGAGTGAGACATGAGGAGAGTGGGGTTTCCAACTGGTTTGGGGAAAAAAAAGAGATCAGCCCAGTTCTTTCTCTCCATCTGCTCAGCCCTAAATTGAAAAGGCTGTTGACTGAGATACCACTGACTTAGGAGTTTAAACCTAGTAGATTAATAGCCCATGAATACTGTAATACAAAAACCATAGTTAAAGAAAAAATTGGGACACATAACTATAACGTCATTTCAGCTTGGTTACACAGTACAATCTTTTTTAGACATAAAGTATTTGCACTAGCAAATTATCACTCTCATTTAACTACTCCCAAATTCAGACAAAACATTCACACTTACATACAGTGGTCCCCCGGCTTACGAATCCCCCGGGTTGCAAAAACCCCAGGATCCGAAAGCCGCCGGACCGCTAAACTATCCCCCGGGATCCGAAAGATCCCCCGGGATACGGAAAAAAAACCAACCGTGCGGCCCCTTTAAATCGCTCTTTCTCCCCTTCGATATCTTCAATAACTTCAATATTAAATGCTGCCATTCTATATTAATTTGAATACGGTGTGAAAATGCAACGAACCATACCTTCAGTTCAGCCGAGCTTTCTTATAGTCATTGATTTGCCTATGATTATACATACCCACTCTCAGAGAAATGGTGTATTGTTTTGCTCATATTATTCTAGGTTAACCTTCCATATTGCTTCGAAACAGCACAGTATTAAACATATCAGACACATAGGTTTAAAGAGCGAGTATACAAAACAATTGCCTTGACTATATTGCTCCAGTCCTGTGGAACTGAGGTTGAGGAAAGGTATTCTATGGCCAATGAATCATGAGTCAACAAATTGTTAAATTTCCTCTAGTTTGGTGTGACAATAGGATTCAAGGCAATATTTCTTTGCTATTGTCTGGGGTCAGTCTTCATCAAAGTTCAGGCTGCATCCACAGTGCAGAAATAATCCAGGCTGACACCATTTTAACTGCCGTGGCTCAGTGCTAGGGAATTCTGGGAATTGTACTTTATTGTGGCACCAGAGCACTCTGACAAAGAAAGCTAAATATCTTACAAAACTACAGTTCCCAGAATTTCATTGCATTGAGCCAGGGCAGTTAAAGCAGTCACAAACTGGATTATTTCTGCTGTGGTTGCAGCAGGATACTTACAGCCAGAGTATAGGAAACTTCTCTGAAAAGGTAACTAAAGTTCCAAGCCCATCATCCCCATAGTCCATTACCATTATAGTTTGATTTCTTTGAAATTAACTTTTTATTTTCCTATTTCTCAAATTTTCAATAAATGACCAGTTACTAAAAGAAAGACAAGTTCATCCAAATACCACAAGCCTCTGGCCTGTGGCAGAAAACACATTCTCCTTCTATCCATCATCCTTAAAAGTCACAGCAGAGCATGAGGCAGCAACATGTGACACAGCATGATCCAGTGCTTGAACCATGTGATATATCACTTCTAATGTTTAGTGAAGCCACATCTCTGTTATTATCAAGTAATTAAAAAGTTACACCGCAACAAGTATGATTTTCTCTTTCATCACAATTGTAATATAATACTCATATACCTTTGTTCTTGGAAAATGGCATTTGTTAGTTTGCCAGTTATTTTCACGGTCTTCTTAGAGAACACCCTTTCATTCAAATTGAATATTAGTAGACCCACTGAAATCAATGGGGTATGAGTTATTCTTAAGCCCCATTGATTTCAATGGACTAACTCTAAATCTGGATCCAATTTTATACGTGAGAACTGCATGCCTATGAATTATATTCAGAAAGTCTCTCTGTGACCATCAGATGAATCTACAAAGTCAGCGTTGTGTTTCTGCATTTATGTCTTCTGTGCATTCAATGGGTATTTGTTATGTTATATTGAACAGTCTGATTTTGTATTGAATAGTTTACTTATATTTTGTTTCACACCAATGGATGACATTTAGAATGCTTGCATAGAGATTAGTCCAGTTTATCATGGTGGAATATATTTTCAAGTACATAAGCATAGAAATGCCATTTCACACCACAATCCGAATTATACTGGCAAACACCCAAAGAACTACTTTAGGCACATATAAATTCCAGAAGATTTTTTTAAAAATTCTGTGCCCTCTATGAACAGAAGGCCATTTGTCAAGGCCCAGAGGACTAAGGTAGAAAAATTTGTAACCCCAAATAACTTTGTGTGGAGCAAGTCTGTATGTTTCTTTGAAAAGTGGCAACAGCCATGAAAATAAATTTGTCCTCTTCATTCACATAATGCATGGAAGAAGAGATGATTACATAGTTCTTCTTGGCATAATCTAGGCATTAAACAAATAACATGATTTGAGTTCACTTTTAAGTTAATAGGACAGTTAGTGCCAGAGGAAAGCAAAGAAAGAAATCTCAATCCCAAAGGGGGCTTCAGGAATGGTAATAGGTTCTGAACTTTGTTTCCATTTCCACAGTTTTGAGTTTGAGGTCTGTCATTTTTGTTTCACACTGCAGTAACCAGTGTTGGATACAGGTGAGAAATAAGGAAACAGATATTTAAGAAGGAAGGCTCTTCTGGCTTTACACATAGGCTTTTATGAAACAGGAAAGGAAGTGCTTGAATGAGGCTAGAAAGACCTAGTTTTCTGGGAATGGATTTTCTCTGAGCATGCAGCAATTTCATGTCAGATTTCTAGCTACATGTAATGAAGGAAATGAGAACCAATGTAGTATATTGGTTTGAGTACTGGACTAGAACTCTGGGACCCTCCAAGGGTTCAAATTTCTCCTTAGTTATGGAAATCTACCAGTCACATTCTCTCAGCCTCAGAGGAAGGCAAAGGCAAACCCTTCTGAACATATCTTGCCAAGAAAACCTGTGATGGGTTCACCCTAGGGTTGTCGTAAGTGAAGAGTGACGTAAAGGCATACACACCAACCAAATGATGAAAATGTTTCCCCCTCTCCCCCCGAGATCTTTACTATGCTTTCCTTTTTCACTTTTAAAAAGTCAATTTATTTCCATTTATTCATTGTGTGCTGGCCAAGTGCCGTAATAAATCTTTTCATTCATTTATTCATTGTTCATCCTTATTCTGTATTTTTGAGAATGACCCTGTTTTATCGTTTCTAAAAGTCTAGGGCCAAATGTCACAAAATGTTTCTCTATCACCTCTATGCACAGTATGTAGAGAGATCTTGTAGCACTTTTGAGACTAACTGAAAGAAAGAATTGACAGCATGAGCTTTTGTAGATTTCAGTCTACTTCCTCAGAGTCCTTCTATTACCCCTCTCCCCCTTGCCTCTGTTACTATTACAGGAAAATCCATATCCCTCTAGATCTGTCTCCTCTGGAGGTCTTGCATTTAGAAATAATTAGCAATACATTTAATAGCTTGCATTCATTAGTTATCACAATTACTCTTCCAAATATGTCAATCAATAGTTTAGAGACAATCTACATTTCTCTAATAATATATAGTTACATGGCAAATAAGATGGTTTAAACAAAATAACAGTAGGAATCTTGAGCCAAAACTCTAAAATGTTTTTAAAAAACACACATGCAAAAGTAATCTGGCTACAAAACTAAATACTTAGTGGTACAGATGCTTATCACATGAAAAAAAAGAAGGAAAAACAAATGTGATATAAGAGATTTTATACACATACAAACAAAACCTCTACTAATTAGGATAGCTGTTGAATTGTCAAAATGGCCCATTAAGTGATTAACTTAGGGTGATAAATTATTATGTGGTGAAAAGAGTGGCTTTTATCAGTTCTGAACCACACAATAATAAAGTTTGGAAAAGGGTGTGAAAAATTTTGTAACACATATAGCCTTACTGACATATGAACAAAATAATTTTCTCCTATGGTTGTCAAAAAATAAAAAAACTAGTCAAAACACACAAAATCTGAAAATCTTTAGCAATGTGCTCTGTTGTGTGTGTTAAATTGTTAAAACAATATATCCTGTCTTTTAAAATTCAGCTGCATATGTATATCTTTCTGTTTTCTGTCTCTAAAAAGATCAGTCATATAACTTTACTTATGTTTCCAGTTACTGGAAGACATAGGAGACCTAAAAAAGTATTAGTGTGGCCGTTTCAAAGCACCTGACAAAGCAGAGGGTGTTAACCTGAAAATGAATTCAGTAAGAATTGCCTCTTATTGTATTTAATGTTGCAGACAGAACTGGATAAGCAAGTTGTCAGTTTCTCTGGCACAATATTAAAATTGTCTTCCTACAGCACACACTGGGAGAAGTAATTAGTATTTGCAAATAGATTAGAGCTCAAAGCCCAAACATATTTACTTGGAAGTAAACTCCAATGAATTCTGTGCAATTTACTTCTTCAATTTACTTCTGCATGCATAGGATGGTACATGCACAAGATTTCACTTTAAATTGCATTACTACGTGAGGGGAAAATAGCTTCTTAGCCCTAAATGCTTGAGAGATGAAAAACCTGGTCCTGGTTACATTTACTTTACAGAAAAGCTCATAGATTTCAGTGGATTGTAATTCCAAGATGTGCTGCTTTATTTGAAAATAAAATCTGCTTGTTGGAACTTGCATATACTCAATAGATAACACAAAATACTTAATATTTAGATTAAGTTTTTAGATTGTTATACACACTTCACACAGAGTTTAACACTTTACACAAATAACATCCCTTTATGTAGATCAGTCAGTAGATAAGTAACCAAGGCTAATGCAACACTGGCTTACCCAAGACTACGGAGTCTGTGTCCAAAATGAATTCAGAAACTAGCTCTCAACTCACTTTTAAAGTCATTTCAGCACACCAGAATGGATATTTGGAAGTTGTCTATTGTCCTGTTTACCTGAAGCACAGAGGTAGAAGCGGTCTTGGCCCGAACACTCAACTTCAATGAACTCATACAAGCTTTGCCCAAGTGTTCTGAAGAGCTTCTTGTTGAGATCCTCCTTCACCAGTGATGACATTGCCTTGGCTCAGATCACAGTTGACGCTACTGGTTTGTTTCCACTCCTCTTTTTTGCTTGCCTTTTTGGGTCTATCCAGGAGTCAGGACTTTGGTTCTGCAAAACCACAATCAGGCCCCTGCCTCTAGCTGCTCAACTTGCTGGACAGGAGAGAAGCAGCATCAGCCCCCTTCAATGTCCAGCCCAACATAAGAGGTTCCCCTGCTCTGACATACTTTTCTGATGTGATGAGAGTTTCTCTCCTATGTGTCTTAGAACCCCCCTGGCTATCATAATACAGAGGCATCTTTAATACCAAAGCAGTAATTTGCACTAACTCATTTTGATTCCATTATCCCAGTCAGTTAACAGCTGCCTGAAGGTATTGATTGGGATGATCTTCCATTAAGGATATTACCACTGGCGAAAGAAGAGACAGGAGCAGAAGCTACATCTCCTCACCCGCCCTCGTCTGCAACGCGCCTGCTGTTCCTGAACACTTAACTTTTCCCACAAGTCTACGTGCATCACTTCAGAAAGCAGAGCCAGCCAGTTCTGGCTCCAAACAATGCACCAATTCAAAAAGAGCTTCCGTATTAAATCGAGATCTTCACTCTTAGGTCACCAGAATAGATGAGGTGGGGGGATCATCATCCATGCTGCAATATTGTGGATCTTCCTTTGTAATTCTTTCCTTGCTAGTATTTTATGTGTATTTTAACTGATTTTGTTTATCTCTTCATTGTTGTTGTTCCCCACCTCAATCCATAGGGAGAGGTAGGTAAGAAATAATAATGTTAATTATTATTATTAAATCTCAACATGGATCATGTACATAAAAGTTCCACTGAATTTTCTGAATTCTTCTGCATCCTTAATTGCTTCACTAACTTTGTTCCCTTCCAAACTCTGAACTAATTTCCCCCCTGGTAAATTCAATACAACAGACTTCCCTCCCATTTTTAGAGGGATGAGTCCTATCAGGAAAAATGGGCAAAAAATACTAAATGTGCAGGCTCCTTTGAGCTGAGTAACTGAGCCTTGTGGACACTGTCAGGACTGCGGAGATCATCTGCACTCACTATTGATTTAAAATAATTGCGTCAAGGTATCTCCTTGCTCATTATGAGAATTGCTTTCTCTTTTCTGACCCCTGCCCTCAGAAACTGTTTGCAACATGTGGCCACTTAGGCCATTTGCAAAAGAGATGCTTCAATTATTAGTATCTCCTGTACTATATTGGCGGAAACACACATTGAGTTCAAACTTAACTCTCTTTCTTTTACTATCTTGTGCCCAAATGGATTGTGAAAGGGTTACCACGCTGAGGAGAGTTACTGGGAAGCCAGTGCCATTTACTCGGGGGAATATTAAAACAGGTAACTAAACAAATGACTGTCAGTCCTTTTCATTTTGAAAAGATGTGTTTAAAATGGGTGACTGAGAAGAGAAAAATAGTGGGGGAGAGAGAAGTGGTAATCATTTTCTCATACGCCAAATCAACTTTCCCCCAAGCAGCTTTCAAAGCTGAAAAGAGCCATTAGACTACCATTATGTCCATAATCTCTCACTTGGCTCATGGTTGGATTAGTTCTGATAGTGGCTCTGGGTGCAATCCAGAACAGAAGTGACCCATTTCCTCTCTACATATATCTGCATCTTATTTTAAATCACCTATATGAAAATATGAACAGGTTTGCACTGCATGTGCCATGTGAAAAATTCAATTTCAGGTGCAGTTTTTTTAAAAATTCCAAATCCAGAAATTTATGGAGAATTAGTGTCTGAATGTCTTTCTTTTACAATCCCATACCTTTCTAGATATGCCAAAAAGAGGTGGTAGGGAAGGAGAGGTTATGAAGTTCAACACATTTTTGAACTGTGTTCTTACTTAAAGCTCAACTTGAATAAAAACTAGGTGGAAAATACCAGGTTCAAAATTCTTTAAGAGTTCCTCACTAGGGAAGAATTGAGTTCAATATGTATTAGACTTAATGTTGTATTCCATCTTTCTAAATTGGGATTCAAGGCATTTTAATAAAAATAATTTTCTCATAAGCATGGATGAGATGAGAGGTAGAAATCGGAATGGTACAAATTTCTCCATGCAATGGAAATGCAATGCTAATAGAAACTATACCTGTTGCAATGCTGTTAAATAACTGTTTCAAAAACAGATCCTTGGGTGGTGTGTGTGTTTTGCTGTGTGGCCTATGGTTTCTATGTTTGTCTAAGCTGAGGAATGCTCTAAAGATAGCACTTGCATTCGCACCTTTGCTTGCTTATGGGGAGGGAGAACCCCTTTGTTCGGGGTTAAGTTTTCATTCTTTGTTACAGCAAAAACGAACTCACTACTGAAGAGATTTGTACTGGAGACTGAGTTATGGATGCCACAGAGCAGACAGAGGTAGGCACCTTGTTCCCTGGAGCCCTTTGACACTACACAATATCACTTTAACTGCCATGGTTGTACCGCATGAAATCCTGGGGTTTGTAGTTTGTTGAGTCATTAGAGGTCTTCGGCTGAGAATTTTAAATGTATGGTTGCGCCTTCAAGTTGTTTCTGACTTATGGTGACCCTAAGGCGAACCTATCATGGGGCATTTTTGGAAAGATTTGTTCAGAAGAGGTTTGCTCTGAGGCTCAGAGCATGTGACAGTGGGTTTCATGGCCAAGCTTGGAATTGATACCCAGTCTCCAGAGTCGCAGTCCAACACTCAAACCATTACTTCCCCCTAAATTGGATATCCTAGAATTCCATCAGATGTTGCTGTGGCAGTTAATGTGGAATCATCGTGATATCATTATCCAATGTTAAAGAAACTCTTTCCTTCCCCAGCTTTGTCACTTTCCATGCTTTCCATCATCACATTCACCTTTTCACTTGCAGGCAGCAGCAGCAGCATTGTTCAGGAAGCACCGATTCCTTAAAGCAGCCTCAACAATTGCTCATCTCTGTGGATTAGTATTGAAAGGAAAAAGGTAACTCACTTGGCTGCTTGGTTTGATTCTGTTCTTAATCTCCTCATGGCTTCTGGGGGCAGACCGTGGTTAATATACATATATTAAAAAAACAAATAAATATGAGTGTAGTTAAGCTTCTCAGGCTGAATTTGAGTAGGCCATCTAATCTAATGTGTACATAGATGGCTTCATTCAATAGAAAGAAACATAGGAAGAGAAATAGGAGGAGAGAAGCCCTTTGCACACGCATTGGAAGTGCAACACTTTGTTACTTTTGCCATACTTGTTGCTCTACTGACTACTGTATACACTCAAGTATAAGTCAGCCTCAAGTATAAGTTGACGGCACAAAGGACAAAGCGCAGGAAAATGATCCCAAAGAATGCCACTATTTTGACACCCGGGCATTAAAAAAGGCCAGAAGTGGTGCCATAGTAGAGAGAGTAGGGGGAGTCAGTGCTTCTTTTAGGTTCTCCCAGAATGGACTTAGCTCTCATCATTGACCACTCTACTAAATGGAGTTGATGGTTCCTTTTTTAAAAAAAAGAGTAAAGAAAAAGTAGTTATAGGGACTGTACAGACCACCCAAAAGGGGGAGACTTTACGCGCCCAAATAAGCTCCGGGATGGAGTCAAGGCTGCCTCACCAGCAGCCCCAGAGGCCCCATCCTGGCACTTCTCCAGCCCATGGAGAAGCATCAAACTGCCACTTCTCTATGGCCTGGAAGCGGGGTGCAGCGGGCGCCCTGGGCGCCCACTGCACCTCGCAATCGCCAGTGCTGCTGAAGGAAGAAAGGGGCCGCTGCTGCAGCCGCTTTCCCCTCTGGGTCCTTGGTGTGGCCATGTAAAGGTCGCGCCAAGGACCAGGTGCAAAAAGGAACTTCATTTTGGAGCTCCTTTTGGCACCACTGAAAGGACACCATTACATCAGGAGCACACCACGTTAATCTAAATGCGGCGCATGCCATGACATTATGATGGTGCGCATGTATGGACGGCACCATTTTAAAATGGCACCGCCCATACGTGCTAGGGTTAGGGAGGGTGCGGATGCTGCACCCTCCCTAACCCTAATTGCGCCACACAAACGGCCCTTTTGGCCATAGTGACCCAAGGATAAATCAACCCAGTTTTTTGGGGGGGGGGAATCAATTTTTTGACTAACATTTCTAGACTTTTGCATGAGGATGTACAGTAATCCCTGAGCTCTGAATGGTTCAATTACACTGATATAAAGACTTAGATTAATTTAGTTTTAAAAATAGTTTCTCACAGTCAGAAGACCTGGAGTTTCATTTCTCTCTTGTGCCCTAGTTTTAATTTGCTTCAGGACCCAACCCTGAATTTCAGAGAGCTAGGTCAATCCTAATCGTGATGTTATAGAAAAAGAAGAACCTGCTTCTGAGCATGTTTCATCATTTCTGAACATCTGCATAAAGATCCTGTACATATAAGATTAGAAGGGTCAGCTCCAAACAGATTTGAACCCTGTATCCCCTTATGTTTGCAATGTGCAGCCCAGTTCTTTGTATGTTTATTTGATGGTAAGCCCCACTATGTTCAGTGGGATTTACTTTAAGGTAAGTATATTATAGGACTGTAACCTGAAACTAATTTATGCATTAGATCTGTTCAGGCTATTCATTTTATTTCTGTTTCTCTTTTAATGATACTAGAAATATAAGTCCTGAACAACCTTAAATTACCCACAAAGTCATATACTTAAATTTTAAACACATTGGCTTATGGTACTGTATGATATTTTTATATAACAGATAGTTATGCTTAAGGATAAAAATAATCTAATCATCTGATTAAAAGATGCTGATTATAGTATCCTGAATTCTTTGAGGTAGAATAAAAAAATTGTATAAAGCTCATTATTTCAGAATTATATCATCACATACTTCTGTTTCTTCTCTAGGTATATTGGAAGGAGTCCAGTAGTGCAATGGGCCACATTTTACCTGCAGAGGCAGATAAATTTCAGGCGCGATCTCTTATTTAACACCAGTGATTATTCTAAAAAACATTTTGTGAGTATTTCTAATGTTTCATAAACCTTTCACCTCTAAGAGAGATTCTGGACCTGGAATGCTCTAGATGCTCTTAAGCATCCTTTGTCTTCTGTCTTTAATATGGGGAGGTTTTGAGTGATACAAAAGCACCCTGAACCGCTGCCAAAACCATAGGAAGAAATAGTTTTTTGTGGGTTTTCTGGGCTATGTGGCCATGTTCTAGAAGAGTTTCTTCCTGATGTTTTGCCAGAATCTGTGCTGGTATCTTCAGAGAAGATTTCTCTGAAGATGCCAGCCACAGATTCTGGTGAAAAGTCAGGAAGAAACTCTTCTAGAACATGGCCACATAGCCCAGAAAACCCACAAAAAACTATGGCTACTGGCCATGAAAGCCTTCAACTTCACATAGGAAGAAAACTTGCAAACACAGCAAGTGGTTCTCTTCTTGCCCGTGCCTGAAACTCATAAGCCAGAAACAAGCCAAAAATTAAGTGATGTGACGTCACTTCTAGTGTAGTTGCCCACCCTTGACGTAAATGATAACTTCTGTTTTAAGAACTGTTTGATACATTAATGTTGTTCAGATAAAATAATTATGTCTCTACTATGTGCCTCCCAATGGTATGTAAGTGTGTGTCAGAAGTCAGGAGCTGCTATTGGCAGGACCATAAGATCCCAAGTCCCACAATACTTTTTTCATGGGTTTTTCACAAGGTACATAATTCTTTCAAGACATGATTTACTTGCCTTGTGAAAGAGGACCTTGTTCAGCCCTATATAACTACTGTTAATTCTATTGATAGTTTAAAATTAAATTTCTTAACTTTTGTATGATGTGAACCTTGAGATGTATTTGTTCTAATTTTTGTAAGCTGCCTTGACTCCTAGACTGGGAAAAAGGTGAGACAATGATAATAACATTCCATTATAAATCTGTTTTCTGCTGCTGTCCATTTCTTCTGACATTGTTGGCCTTCTAGTAATGCTGCAGTGTCCATTCTTACTACACAATTATAGCACTATTATTCTATTTTTTTCTGACACAAATCCTGAGGTTTGTAGTCTGAAGGGCAGAGCCAGGTTGAGAATTCAAAATGCCCCTCTCTAAATTGCTAATCCCAAGATTCCATAGGATAGATCCATGGCAGTTAAAGTGGAATAAAAGCAATATAATTCTATAATGTGAACAGTCCCTGCTTGCCTAGCAAAATATACTGAGTCCTGTATCCCATTTTTCATCTCAGGTCCAAGAATTCTGATATCTGATGTGGTTCTTGTTGACTCAGGAGAGAAATGGACCAGTATGGGATTTGCTTTTGGTTTCTTCAGCATATTTAATGGGTTTCTGGCTGATCCCTCATCCAAAGCTATTTGACTTGGGAGGCCCTACCATTATCAATGCCATCCTCCACAGATCCTCACAGGAGTGCACTGTTCCTCCACCACAGAAAAGTAGGGCCAATGACTGGGGGTTTCCTCTAGGAAAGGGACACAAATGTGGTTCCAGTAGTGACAGGCGCTTGGGAAGTAGTTCCAAATGGACTGACAAAACAGCTTAATGAAATAGCCATGGGCAGGACCACAATAGCACAAATGTGACACTGCTTGGAATGCAGCACATTATCTGGCAATATCTCACCGACTCCTACACTCTTGGATAGAATCTGCATAATCCAAAACCCAGTTGGTATCACCTGGTAAACTGTGAAATGGATGATAATAACCACCACCACCACTACCATTGTTGGCATCATCATGAAGAGGTTGTTGTTGAAACAGTCTGGCTCAGCTTCCCTCCTTGTGTTTCTTTCTTCCAGACTATATCTTGTCCCTTTTAGATCTGCACTGCAGAAATAATGCTATTGGCTACTGCTTTAAATGCCATGGGATCAATACTATGGAATTCCGGGATTTGTAATTTTGTGCTATATTTAGCCTTCTCTGTTAGAGTGCTGGTGCTACAACAAAATACAAACCCCAGGATTCTATAGCAATAATCCATGGCGATTACAGTGGTGTCAAACTGCATTGTTTCTGCAGTGTAGATTAGGCTTCAGGAACGATTTCTCCCCCATGTTACCCAAACTGACACCAAGTGGTTGCCATGTTTTTCCACCTTCCCCAGGGAGAAATCAACTAACTTTACAGGCTATAGGGCTACAACAGCCATTTAGGTGTTCACCGACCTGTTGCTGTTTGTTTAATGTGGAGGGCTGGTTGTTCAAACTGTGCAATTGTTGGATGGGAAGGGAGACCAGGGGCAAAAATTAAAAGACGTGAGTGGTAAAACTCTTCCTGCTGAACTCCAAGTGAAGAACCCATTTTTCAGATTGGGGCAATTGGGAGTTTGGTTTTCCCGCTTGAGGCAGGCTTTTCAGGGATGAAGATAAGTGGCCTTGCCAGATGATTAATTGCTATCTTGATTTCTTTATTAATTTGTTACATTTCATTAGATGATTATCGTTAAGCATCAATTGATAGCTGATGGTTAGATCATTAATGAGTCTTTGCAGTTACTATACAATTAATGGCATTGTAATCTTTTATATACCCGAGTAATGCATCAGCTCTTTCCTCTCTGCCACAAAGAATTATATTGAACTTTTTTTCCCATGCAGCACTTGATTACTCAACCATAAGTCACCCCAAACCCTGTATACTTGGGAATAGCTACTATGCTTTCTAATTTTAAATAGCTGTAGGTTAAAAATGCATCTTTGGCTTGGCTAGCCAGCATGACTCAGCCTGAGTCTTGGATGTGGACCCAGGAGACTGACCCCAGCACAGGTCATGAACTCTCAGCCTCATTTCCCAGACTGTAAAAAGGAAGCAATAGTGCCAAGTCTTGGAGGGCTACTTAGGAGATGTAAGCATTTGTACAGAACATAACATTTTGTAATGTCATGCCTAGTGAGGGTTGGCATGCCCCATCCTAAGCACTTATTCTTCTGGCACAGGAAATCACATTCTCACAGTCTATAAGTGATATATTAAAAATCAACATTAACAAATGAAATGTAACGGTTTTAATATACTTTTAAAAAGGAAAATATTGCTTTATACAAGAGTATTTCTGTGCCATTGTTCAGTTCCAAGGCTGTGGGTGCATCTACATGGGCCAAATAAAATGGTCTCACCTAGTTTTCACAGTGAGCTGAACAAATGACATATGGGATGATTGGGGTCAAATGCAGGCCTCTTCATTGCCTTTGATATGGAGGAAAACAAAGTGGGGGTTTATCCCGGTTTTGAGCAGAAAATTTGGATATTCACACATGTATGTGGACTGTGCTCCATAGTGGTATGAGGCTGGGGGAAGAGTTCAGAAATATATACATTTACACACATAATAATAATAATAATAATAATAATAATAATAATTTATTTATAGCCCACTCCTCTGTCAGCCAATCGGAGTGGGTTACAACAATTAAAAATACAAGATAAAATATGGAATAACCTATGGAAGATGGAGGGGGGATGACTCAAAACTGTCACAGCCATGTCGCCAAGCATACTGCGATATATCAGACTGGAGTCTGCTCGAAAGGGAGAATGGTGTGGATAGTTCTCCCAAACTTGCCTCAGTGTTTATAGACAAGCCTGTGGTCACTGCAGATTGGGAGAACCCAAAGGTAAACTGGATTTCCCTGGACTCTTTCAGACGTGGGAAATTGGAAGTATAATCCAAGGGCAATCCAAATGCAATCATGGGGTTTCGCGTTATTGCGAATTCGAGCTTCTCATGCAATTTCGGGCAAAAGGGAAGTCACTCCGAATGCAATCATAGGTTTCACATTATTGCGAATTAAAGCTTCTCATGCAATTTCGGGCAAGGAGGGGTCATTTTCGGGTAATGGGAAGTCATTCCAAACGCCTTACGAATGCAATGGGGATTCACGTAAATTCGCTAAACAAGCGAATTCACGTGAATTCACATTGGCTGCATTCGAAGTTGGGAGAAATTCCTCCAGTGTGAAAGAGTCACCTGTCAGTATAGATGTGCCCTCAGTGTTTTCTTTAATTATTCAGTCTTAATCTTGAAAAGGATAAACACATTAGTGGGAGTATGTAAGCAGACTGTGCTCTTGTTTGAGAACAAGGTGATCAACAGCTCCAGCAGTAAGTCTTAAACTGGATGCTTGCCTAAACAATTAATCATGGCGTTTATCCAGAGAGTTTCTTGCAATGAGCAGAAATCACTTCCCTCTTGCATAAAGGGGTGGGTGGGTTTCCAGATGCTGATACCCCTGTGCTACTTTACATACAGTTCTACAACGTCCTCTGAATATTGTAGCCCTGAAATGGCCTGCTGTGGGTGCAGTTGGCTTCTATACACATAAGTGTGGGTGAGAAAGCTCTATGGCATGTGTGGAACTTCCTGCAGTTCTCCAAGTTTTTTTTTTTTTTATCCTTTTTAAACATTTTCAACACATAAAAATTGCCTCTTCCTTACATACATTCTTATATCCATACTTTAATGACTCGTTGCTACATGTATAAAAGAGAAAAGAAAAAAAAAACGAAAAAAGAAAAAAAAAGAAAAAAAACCCCTCTATACTTCCTTAATTTGCATCTTCAAAGCAATAAACAAGTTGTTTTAACTGTTGTATCTCTTTGCATATATTTATACGAATTCCTTCCTTTACTGTCCTTACCATTCAGTTACAATTCTTAGATATATTTTCTTCTCTTAAAACTGTTACCTCTTAATGCCATATGTTCATTTCTACATTAGCAAACGAGATTAAACCCCTAATACAGATTTTCACTTGTACATCTTATATTTTAATTCCAGTGTCTTTCCATCTGGTTTCCAAGTATTTTGATAGTAGATTCCAGTCTTTTGATGTTTTCTCTTCAGTTCTCCAAGTTAATGAAATTACATCATAATTTATATTGAAATAATCACTTGTTTGTATTTTTCTTTATTGAGAAAGTTAAAGGTTAAATAGTTTTGATTAAAACTTAGAGTTAATGTGTCTATAGCTAATCTTGTTTAATTCAATGCTCTTACAGGCTTATAGATTTATTATTATATACTACAAGTATTGATGTACTGCTTAACTTTGTTGTAATACTGAATTTGTTAATAAAAAAAGAAAGAAAAAGAAATTACATAGTAATCCTATCATTGCTAGAATAACTGCTGTTTGTGGCAAGGTGTATTATTTATATGCTCAATGTGGTGATCTTACAGCCATCTTCAGATATTCTACAATGTAGTTAATAGAACTTGCATACTCGCCCACTATGTTATTGCTCTTTATGGATGATTTTTCAAGTTTCTTGGCTGACTGGAGAACTTCCAGGTACAGTAGAGGCTTTTCCAGACCACCGCTCTCCCATTCTCTTCTGGGAAAGAGAAACAGCCCTGGCTACTGGAGCATGGTGCCCATCCTTGCTTCATTAGTAGTCATAAATTGGCAGTTCTGCTGAGTTGGGAAACCCAGATTCCATAATAAGGTATACCTGGACTTTGGCAGAAGGGGTTGAAACAGAGCAAGATTTTTCTGAAATCTCAGTATGTGTTTACTTGGAAGGTAATACCATTCATTTCAGTTAAATTCACCTCCAAATGATTTACTAACAAATAAAATTGCACAGGGTTGTTGCCCATGCAAAATAGTGCTATGAATAGTTATCTATGGGTAGATGCGATTAAATTAAATGGGCTTTACTTGCATGCATAGGATTGGACTGTATGTGATTCAGCCTCAGAAGATAGAGGCAAAGGCAGACAGATGTCCTGTTCTTGAAGAGCTTTGTGTCTACACAGGATTGTAACCTATATGTAGGAAATGGTCAATTCAAGATAAACAGAGAGCTAAAGGAGGTACCCCTGACTGCAATGTACATATTTATGTTGTTCAGAGCATGCTAAACTATCCAGGGTAATAATTCAGCTATAATAAATGATAAAGGACATGAATAATATTTACATTTAAATTGTGTAGCAGAAGAAAAGTTTTGAAAAGCTTGAGCATCTGTTACATATCTGTCCAGAACAAAGAATGCAGCAAGACATCCTGCAGGTAAGGCAAAAAAGTAATCCCAGAGCAAAGAAGGTTATTTTAAAAAGCAAATCCATTTGTGCTGCTTTAACTTTTTTTAAAAGAATGTGTTCTGTGTTACTTGCTATTTCTGTACTGATGCCTTAGCTACTACTCTGTTGCTTTCTTGGTTCCTTTATTCCCCCTCTCCACAAAAATTCACTTAAAAATACCAAAAATTCAAAATAGCATTTTGAAGGAGTAAGTACATGTTACTCATTGCATAATAATAATAATAATAATAATAATAATAATAATAATAATAATCAGCTATTACTTTATTTTCCAGAAAAATCATTATTATGCCCTTGCTACTCCAAAAAGAGTAACATCATTATTTATAACATATTACTTGCAAGCTCTGAGAAATAACCAATGCCACTATTGTGTGATATTATGGAAAAGAATAATATGAAAAGCAGTATGTATTAAATTTGTCACATTTTATTTTTATGTAATTCTTGCTTTCACCAAATATTTGACCACAATCCTTGCAAATTCTGTCTTTAATTAATAATAGTTACTTTTATTTATTATTTATCCCCGCCTTTCAGCCTTAAAGGCTATCAATAGCCTTAAAGGCTAAAAACTCATCTTATTTCATTCTCAAATCCCTTGCTAGATAATAGTCATTTTCATACACACAGGTTATGCTGGTCTTGATAGCTGGATACAAGTGGAATCGATGGTAGGTATTTTTTAGGACTGGATATTTCTCCATTTTCCCTGCCCACTTTTCTAAGGCTACCATAGAAAACGATATTTTTACATCTTAGGGCTTGTCTATGTAAGGGGAAAAAACCCAACCCGCAACCTCCCACACACATTGAATCTGGTGTGATAAGGCCCCAAGACATGTGACCTTATCTCCCAGTCTCATGCAATAAGGCCACATGACGAACAGCCCTATCGGCACCAAACTTGGGGTATACCACCTTAAAAGGCAACGGTAAAGGTTTTCCCTTGACATAAATGTCTAGTTGTGTCTGAATATAGGGGGCAGTGCTCATCTCCATTACTAAGCCAAAGAGCCAGCATTGTCCAAAGATAACTCTGGTGGTCATGTGGCCAGCATGATTGCATGGAATGCCGTTACCTTCCCACTGGAGTGGTACCTATTTATCTATTTCACTTTTACATACTTTCGAATTGCTAGGTTGGCAGAAACTGGGACTAGTGATGGGAGCTCACCCCATCATGTGGTACTTGGGCCTCGAACTGCCAGCCTGCTGACTTTACAATCATCAGAACTGGCATCTTAACCACCAAGCCACCGCATCACTTACTATATCTCCTTAACCAGGGATTTTAAAACTCACTGTTTTCTCTAGAGCTTTCAGGAGTACAGTGTTTCCTATAATGCGAACAATGGATCTATCCTGGATTTGGGGTTGTTGGGGAGGACAGATCACTCCCTAGCAGGCACTGCCATGTACCTCAGTGTCTAGGCCACTTACAGAAAGGCTTTTCCTTCCTTGGTGCCTCTGCTGCTGGTGCACAGTTGCTTGCTCTGAAGTCAGAAATAAGGCTCCCAGATCACAGAGGTGAGGCACTGGGCATCAGTTGGCATCAGTATCAAGAAGGGTCAAAACTTTCTGTAACCATTCCAGGCTGAGAACCACCATAGATATTGAGGCTCTGCCAGGGAGTTGTGAGAAAAGGCAGCGGAAAAGGCTGCAGTGGTGGGAGCTGATGGAGGAAGGCAGTAGCAATGGAATCATAGAATCATAGAATCATAGAATCATAGGGTTGGAAGAGACCACAAGGGCCATCCAGTCCAACCCCCTGCCATGCAGGAACTCCAAGTCAAAGCATCCCTGACAGATGGCCATCCAGCCTCTGCTTAAAGACCCCTAAGGACGGAGACTCCACTACACTCCGAGGGAGTGTGTTCCACTGTCGAACAGCCCTTACTGTCAGGAAGTTCCTCCTAATGTTGAGGTGGAATCTCTTTTCCTGCAGTTTGCATTCATTGTTTCGCGTTCTAGTCTCTGCAGCAGCAGAAAACAAGCTTGCTCCCTCCTCAATATGACATCCCTTCAAATATTTAAACAGGGCTATCATATCACCTCTTAACCTTCTCTTCTCCAGGCTAAACATCCCCAGCTCCCTAAGGCGTTCTTCATAGGGCAAGGTTTCCAGACCCTTCACCATCTTAGTTGCCCTCCTTTGGACATGCTCCAGTTTCTCCACATCTTTTTTGAAATGTGGTGCCCAGAACTGGACACAGTATTCCAGGTGGGGCCTGACCAAAGCAGAATAGAGTGGCACTATAACTTCCCTTGATCTAGAAACTATACTTCTATTGATGCAGCCTAAAATTGCATTGGCTTTTTTAGCTGCCGCATCACATTGTTGACTCATGTTCAGCTTATGGTCTACTTGGACTCCTAGATCCCTTTCACATGTGGTCTCATTCAGCCAGGTGTCCCCCATCCTATATCTGTGCATTTCATTTTTCCGCCCTAAGTGCAGAACCTTACATTTCTCCGCATTGAATTTCATTTTGTTAGCACTGGCCCAGCTTTCTAGTCTATTCAGGTCATTTTGAATTTTGATCCTGTCCTCTGGGGTATTAGCTACTCCTCCCAGTTTAGTGTCATCTGCAAATTTGATAAGTATGCCCCCAATTCTGTCATCCAAATCGTTAATAAAGATGTTGAATAGCACTGGGCCCAGGACAGAACCCTGTGGGACCCCACTGGTCACTTCTCTCCAGGATGAAAAGGAGCCATTGTTGAGCACCCTTTGAGTTCGGCCAGTCAACCAATTACAAATCCATGTAACTGTTAACTTGTCTATCCCACATTTTGCGAGCTTGTTTGCAAGAATGTCATGGGGAACCTTGTCAAAGGCCTTACTGAAATCGAGGTATACTATATCCACAGCGTTCCCTTCATCTACCAAGCTGGTAATTTTATCAAAAAAAGAGATCAGGTTCGTTTGGCATGACTTGTTTCTCTGAAACCCATGTTGGCTTTTTGTGATTATGGCATTGGCCTCTAAGTGTTCACAGACTCTCTGCTTAATGATCTGCTCTAGAACCTTTCCTGGAATTGATGTCAGACTAACTGGACGATAATTGTTGGGATCCTCTTTTTTTCCCTTTTTGAAGATGGGGACAATGTTTGCCCTCCTCCAGTCTGCTGGGACTTCTCCTGTTCTCCAAGAGTTCTCAAAGATTATTGCCAATGGCTCCGATATTACATTTGCCAGTTCTTTTAATACTCTAGGATGTAGTTCATCTGGTCCTGGAGATTTATATTCATTTAGGTTAACCAGGTATTCCTGTACTACCTCTTTACTTATTCTGTGCTGAATTTCCTCTATTCTGTCTCCTGTTACATTATCCTTAGGTTGAGCACCCTTTGCCTTTTCTGAGAAGACTGAAGCAAAGAAGGTGTTGAGTAATTCTGCCTTTTCTCTGTCTTCTGTGAGCATTTTGCCATCTTCTGCACGCAGTGGCCCCACTGTTTCCTTCTTCTTCCTTTTGCTGCGGACATATCCAAAAAAGCCCTTTTTATTGTTCTTAACCTCTCTAGCAAGCCTGAGTTCATTCTGCGCTTTAGCTTTTCTGACTTTATCCCTACAAGTGCTGGCTATTTGTTTGAATTCCTCTTTCGTGATTTCCCCATTTTTCCATTTCTTATACATGTTCCGTTTAAAACTTAGCTCAGTTGAAAGTTCCTTAGTCATCCATCCTGGCTTCTTGAGACATCTTCCATTTTTCTTCCTCATTGGAACTGTTTGAAATTGTGCCTTCAATATCTCCCTTTTGAGAAACTCCCATCCGTCTTGAACTCCTTTTTCTTTTAGTATTCCTGACCATGGGATCACTCCCAGTATTTCTCTAAGTTTATTGAAATTAGCTCTCCTAAAGTCTAGAATGCGTGTCTGACTATGCCTAGCTTCTCCCTTCCACTGTATTACAAACTCCAGGAGAACATGGTCACTTCCACCTAAGGATCCAACCACTTGCACCCCATCAACTAGGTCTTCCCTGTTGGTTAAGATCAGATCTAAAATGGCGGATCCCCTTGTTGCCTCTTCCACCTTTTGGACAATGAAATTGTCTTCCAGGCAAGTGAGGAATTTGCTAGACTTTGAGGATTTGGCTGAGTTTGACTTCCAGCAAATATCAGGATAGTTGAAGTCACCCATCACTACTACATCTCTCTTTTCTGAGTATGTGATTATCTGTTCTAGAAAGGCATCATCCAATTCCTCTGCCCGAGTCGGGGGTCTGTAGTAGACTCCCACAGTAACATCCCTGTTATTTCCCTCTCCTTTAATTTTTATCCAGATGCTCTCCACCTGGCTTCCAGTATTGACTTCCTGGATCTCTTCACTGGTGTAAATATCCCTGACATATAATGCTATTCCTCCTCCTTTCCTGTTTGGCCTGTTTCTCTTAAAAAGGTTATACCCCTCTATTTCTACATTCCAATCATGAGACTCATCCCACCAGGTTTCAGTGATGCCTGGTGGACCAGAGTAACATCCAGGTACAGGGATATGTGCAGATATTTACCTGATGTCCTTGCAGAGAAACAGATAGCAGAGTGGCTCTGGGGTGAATCTGGGACAGAACATGCCAGGGAGTCCATTTGGACATTTCCCCTAATGTTGACTTGGCCACTGGTGTGATCACTCCCACGTGTTAATTAAAAAATTAAAGAAGCCTTTAACTCATTTTGTTACCTATCCATAAAATAAACAGGCTTTTAGAGCTTATAGATTTTTAAAAAGTGATTCAACGTAAAAAGCTTTTTTTGTAAACACAAGTCTCATTGGAAAACATCTGACAAATATTGACAAAACTTTCTATCTCTTACCATTGCATCATGAAGAATTGTTTGGTATACTATGGTAATGCCCAACAAGCAACAGAGTATTTTTGAATCAAAGCCTGGGACAGATTTAATTATTTGACTCAGTAAATACGTGTTGTATAAATTATAACCTTTAAAAAGCGTCAGCAATATCAACAAAATAAAATTATCCATCAACTAATAGTTATTTCTGCTAATTACAGGGATTCCTATGTGGATTTTCCATTACTAAATTCCCCCTAAAAATAAGTTTAAAGTAAGAATAATTCCAAAATTGTGCCTATATAGAGAGATTTTGTGGCATCTTTGAGACTTATAAACAGAAAGAAGTTGGTCTCAAAGGTGCTACAAGACCTCTCTACATCCTGATTCTAACATGGCTATATCTTTGAAACTGTGTCTAGATACTTCTGCTAAGAATGGTGGAAAGGTCTAAATTCATGTGTCCCTGTTTAACTAGACCTATTATAGAACATATTCAGGGGTTGCTCTGCCTTTCATGCAACAAAATAAAACAAAATCCAAAATCCACAAAGGAATGATACCTTTATTGGCCATCCAAAATGTACAAAACACATAATGCACATTTTTGAAGATCTATTGATTTCTTCATCAGGTGAAAGATGTTTAAAAATACATACAGGAAGAAGAAAAGTGATGGTGTAACCTGGTGTAGGTGAAGAACTAAAAGCACGTAGCCAGGCAGCAAATAAAGAGGAGAGAAGCTTCACATTCTCCAAGATGGTCAACTGTTTATTCAATGTTTAAAAAACCTAACGTGTTTCAGCCACATTAGGCCTTCCTCAGGGGCTGAAAATAAATATAAATACACTTGAAATATAAAATTTAAAAAGATAAGACAACACTTACCAAACTATGATACAAAAATATCCATATAGTTCTTATCGAAGTTATACATACTCTTCAAAAGTGATCACTTGAGTTGTAAACAGTCTTCAAAATACAGGACCTGGGATAAGTGCTCTTTAACCTCTTCTCAGTGATTGTGATTTTCCTGGGATATTGACTCTAAACCCCCAATTTCCCCCCGGTGTGATAAAGGTTAAGGGTATGTAAGCATAGCCAAAGAAGTTGGGATTGAGAAAAAGAGGACTAGACTAGCATAAAGAAGGTAGACAATCTCCCCGCTAGCAACCAGTTGTTGATGAGAGACCAATTTAAATTTTTTTTTATCTTTATTCTAGTTTATGTTTAGTTAAGTGTTTGTTCCCAACCCTGGTTATGTGTATGTTCCCTTTGGCTCCAATGAGGGCAGGATAAAAATGCTGCAGACAATTTATAAATAAAGAAGGACCGTAATATTCCCTTGAAATTTCAGGGATGGGAGAGAGAGCACTTTCTTGAGCAATCATCAAAGCAAAAGGACAATGAATTTAACAAAACAAGGAACTTAACGCATACATGCTATTCCATGACTCATCACCAGCTTTCTTCATAAGACTCCATTTTAAACTACCCATCCAGGTTTGAAAGGCAGGTTGCAATATGATTAGTGAACAGGATATGTGCTGACTTGTCTAAGTGATGTACAGCCAAGGGAGAAAGAGATTTGCATAACAAGTGTGTATAGGCTGGTTTGAAGGCTATTTTTGCATGTGTCAGGATTTTGGAGATCAAGCAGTAGCAGGTGGGATAGACATTCTCATCTGGAGGTTCAGGTCTAGAGTGAAAAAACTGAATTTTTGCTACTGAAAGGGTTGTGGAATTGGTTTGATTGATCTGGCTTGTGTTTAGAGAAGAATCACTGTTTATACCAATAGCACCCTCAAGAAAACTTACATTTTGGATGAAGTGTTCTCAGGTATGTTGAGGCAGCAAAATACTTTTATTTACAGAGGGGACACCAAGACACTGAAGTCTAGGTCACTTGAGGGCAGGATATTCTGTCAATGAGCTGGAAATATGCCATATTTCTCAAGGTGGGCAGATTGCATTTCTTTCAAAGTATTTGAGCTGCATCTACACCGCAGCATTAATACAGTTTGACACTGCTTTAACTGCCATGGCTCAATACTATGGAATTCTGGGATTTGTAATTTTGTGAGCTATTTAGCCATCTCTGTCAGAGAGCTCTGGAGCCACAACAAACTACAAATCCCAAGATTCCATAGGATGGAACCATGACAATTAAAGCAGTGTCAAATTGCATTATTTATGTCTGCAGTGCAGATGCAGCCTCTGGTATTGAGCATATTGAATTTGTCAGATGCTTAGTTTATTCAAATATCTCTCAAATATTGAGACTTTCCCCCTCAGACATGAAGGAGGAAGAGTTGGGGACACATGCATCCCTACTGCTTACAGTAAAGCTACTGTAGTTTGTGTCTGAACAGGAACACAATATTTGCAGTAGGATGCTCCTAGTAGAGCGTGTGTACCATGATAGGTGACTGACTCTGCCCACAAACCCAGGGTCAAATATAAAATATTCTCTTTTACCCAGATTCAAGCATGCTTGAAGACAAACAGAGCTTTTCAATGCTTGCCCAGCAAAACACAACTCCAGCTGTGCCAAGTCATCATCTATCAAAAGTAAGTAAGATGCCTGGGCAATACTTGGGTAATAGGATGGGATCCATTCCATAAGCTTCCTTCAGAAAGCTGGGTCAGAAGGTGAATATTTTTCAACAAGGCTCAGATTCTTGTGATTAAATATTTATCGTAATTCAGAAATGCCCTGCACTGAAAAAATAAAATATTGACAGATGGAAGCTATGTAATCTTTCTCTGGTTTTCCATGATTTCAACATCAGTCTTCTAATGGAGAGCTGCTAGACCTTTGGTGATTAAGAAAATAATATAAGCAGCTGTTACTTTTATAGAGTAATGTACAAAGGTGCATTAAATCTGTACACTCCTTTCCCATCTCTTGCATTTTATGGCCCTTACCATAACAAAAAGTATCAAAGCTTTTTTTTTTAAACAACCTTACACATTTCTTTGAAGAACGCAGTTAAAGAAGTACTGATTTTAAAGGAAAAACTCAGAGTGAAGGTGAATCTTATATGAAAGTCACAGCAAGTTCTTCCATGGTGGGAACCTAGTTTTGCACGCCACATAACTAGAATACTATATGATACTTCAGATGAGCTGTCTCTCTTTTAAAAATAAATTGATTCAACTTCTGTATGTATGCTTATTTTTCTATGTGTTTTGAAAAAGTGTTGCAACGCTGTTTGAGGAAAGAGTAGGCTATTGACCTCCATACCCTCCAACATTTCACAAAAGAAAACTAGGACACATGTGACCAAGCAATATCAAAGTGTGGTCAAGATGGCCAAAGTTATTAATGAGGAAGAACACACAAGCTAGGAGAGGCTGCAGCAGTTTGTTTTTGCCTCAACCTACTAGGAAGGACAAGAGTCTATACTCTCCTCTTCTCCTTTGTTGAGCTGAGTTCAAATTACTTTTACATTTTGAAAATGGGATGACAGAGGGTTAATTGGGACTGTCCCTGTCAAATCAGGACAGCTGGAAGATAAGGACTTCAGATGTGCCAGCAAATAGAAGTTCAAAGATGAGCATTCATGATTCAAGCTGGTGATGGTGCTGCCGGAGGGAGGAGGAAGAAGAGGAGGAAGAGGCTTGGCAGGATCATGGGATTATGGGAATCGAAGGGAATCCATGGCCAATCAAGAAACGCATTCCACACCTAGCCAAATGTGTATTTACTGTAAATTCACAATCTAACAGGATTTGTACATTCGGAATTTTGCGAATTTACCTATTTTGGGGATGACTCCCCATTCTGACCAGCCCTGGATTCCATTTGATGTTGTCTGATAGGCTCATGTGAATTAACATTAAACCCATGATTGACTCTTGATTACATTCAACATGCATTTGATGATTTCATGCAAATTTACATTAAATCCCATGATTGCCTCCTCATTGCCACTGGGATAACCTTCCTATTTCTTCCATGTGATAACATCCACAGTCCCATTTTAGTCTTAAGGAAATATGGTCAGCCAACTAATACCAGACAAACAGTTGAAAAAAACAGCCAGACCAGATGCACCTAATTTTTAGAGGTAAAGGTCATGCAAGACTGCATACTCTTTACTTCCTGCTGAAAACTCGGATAGGATGGAGCTGGTCTGACCTTCTTTGGAAGAGAGTTCTGCAGTCAGTGCACTGCTATGAAAAAAGTCCTGACATGTGTAGACACCAGCCCAGCCTCACAGGGTGGTAGGATACATAACAAGGCCTTTGCTGATTATTTTAGGCAGGCTTACATTTAAGCAACTATTTCTTGAGTGGCAGAGGTGCATGCATCCCCAGGGGCCATGCTTCTCCCAGAACAAGTCTGAGGATTCTTTAGTTCCTGCTAGTATTTCCTTTGGTCAGGGAGTCAGAGTTAACAAAGGGGGATTCACACTCAGTGTTTTGTCCTGAGGTGATGCAGATTGCCACCCTGATATCAGGATCATTGTTCCCATTATGTTTTGGGTCCATGAATCTATCTGAGTGATTTTAACCCTTGTGTTATTCACACATGCCATCGTTTCGGGATAAAATGGAGCCTCTTCCATTCCCTTGAAAGATACAGAGTTATTCGAATCAATTTGAAAGTGTATTCACATTGCCTGAGAAGTGGATTGATGCAGATATTTCAGGAAAACTCAGAAAAAATCTGGTATTGAATATCCTGGGTTAAGTGGGGTTTTTATAGCACCCTCCCCCCCCAAAGTGCACTGGGTGCATTCGTGGCAGTTATGAGCACCAAGGAAATAACCCGTATTCATCTCCGGAGCCAGAGTGTGCTATCTGACTGGTAGGATGTGGAGGAACAAGCACTACAATAATTCCAGATAGTTCTTGCTAAGATTTGCAGACTCCATGGTGTATGTGGATATTTGATTTGTCTTTAGTCTTCCGAACATACACAAGAATTGACAGCAGATCTGCAGAACATAAATTTAAAGTCAATATCTTCTGGTATATTTAAGATAAGAGACATTATGGGCATCCTTGTCAGTTGATTTTAGGTTTGAAGCAGTGGTGGCTTGGCACAGTGTAGTTGCCACTGCTACTAAATACTTTACTACAGAATTCTTCAGTGTTTTTATATTGGTGTTAATTTAAAACATATAATGATGTTGACGGTATGATAACAGCCTTACCTTTGTGCCAGTGAGATGTATGATGGGTTTTAGGGGGTCTAATAATGACACTATGAGTAACCTGATATAAATGTTTTCATCAAACTAGTTTACAGCAATGGAATTCAATAATATTTCAGCACACTTTCTGTTCTACACTTTCTGTTCTGTTAAACTTATTCAATATCAGTATTTTTCTTCTTCAGTCAGAAAATTGTATTAAATGGTTATATGTATGATAGTGGTCACCTTAATTTTTTGTTTTTCCAAGTATTTGTGTTTACATGACATTATTTTTATTTACAACAGGGATGACTGCTGACTTTTATCTTTATATGTTTAAATGGTTTCTACAGATATGAAGCTGGAACAGTTATTATAAAGCAAGGACATGTGGCAACAGAATGTTATTTAGTATTGTCTGGCAAACTAAAATTCATGATGGCTGATGAAAATGAAAAAGACAAGAGTTCCACCCCTGAAACATTATGTGAAGCAGAAGCAGGAGACTTCATAGGGGTAATTGTTTTCTTCATTAGATAGTCATGTGTGGAATTAGCTTCTTTTCAATACAGTAATTTTTTAAAAAAAAAATGAATGGGAACCTCTCTGTTGATATTTTATTCTTTTTATTTTGATAATTCCAATTAGATCATTTACAGTGCAGCCATACATTATACTCAAAAGTAAGTCACAGCAAGTTCATTCGGATTTATTAACAGAGAAATGTGTATAGAACTGATTTCAGTCTTAAATAAGTGATCTCCAGGTGGTCTGCATGCTACACACTACCTGCTAGTAGTGTGTCACCCATAAACCTTTGTGGCTTATAAAATGAACAAGAGCCTAATAGAATACAACAAAAATTTAGAAAACAAAAATGATGACCACAGATTATATCTCTAAAAGCCAGTTCATTGACCTGCAGCCCATAAGTGCAACTTAACACAGATATAAATATGAGCACAATCAGCCATTCCGAGCAGAAGTAAAGTCTGGCTAAAGTCATTTCATTGCGAAAACAGAGGCAGAGGTGTTGATGGCTCAGCAACTTGGTCAATGTGTCCAGAATATACCACAGCACTAAAATGGACTGGTTACAATAGTGCAACTTTTGTTTGGTTTTCTATTGCATTGAGTATCATTGAGGACTTCAGAAAGAGATTTGTGAAGCTATGTAATTTATCAATATGCTAGTACTGTCATTTATAAGCTATAAAGATATACTGGACTAAGTTGCAATGTGTTTGTAAATCTTTATACATACAGTACTGCTGTGCAATTCTGTAAAAAAGTAAACTCAAAACTACTCTTATTTTTTCAAGGAAATGTGTCTGTTGACTAACACAAGACGTCCCAGCTCAGTTATATGCACATCTGATGCAGAACTTGTTGTCATAGGAAAAGAGGTATGTATACAAACCAGCCCCCATTATGCATACTCCTCCTTTTCTTAATGTAAAACTAACTTACACCACTTCCTAAGTATTTTAAATATATTTCACAATCTGGCAGCATCAAAGTTTGTCTAGGATGGGTCAGGGCCTAAATACTTAAAGACATGAGATCCAGTTTGATCTTGGAAGCTAAGCAGGATCCATCCTGCGTAGTAGCTGGACGGGAGACTGCTAATGAATACCAGTTGCTGTAGGCTATATTTCAGAGGAAGGAACTGGCAAAACTACATCAGAGTAGTCCTTGCTTAATAAAACCCTAAGAAGTTCATGGAGTCGCCAGGAGTCAATAACGTAACTTGAGGGCGGGCACACACACAGGGCCAAAGCCAGTCAACTTCAAGAAACAAGATCATAAAGCAATATCTTTTAGTATATAATAATGTTTAGAATAGAGTTATTCCTCTATTAGACAATGTACAAAGGGGTGCTTTATGAATGATTTTTTTTCAATAGAGTTATAAGTTTATATTTCAAAGAGAAAAGCAGATGCACCAGGAATGGCCAATATCTTCAATAGGGAATTGCCCCTATCGTGCTTCTTAGAAGCTTGTGCCAATTAATGCATTGCCCTCCAGCCTCAAGAATTTGGCTGGGAAGATTCCAAAGCCAACATACTGATAAATGTGATGAAATATTATCCAGTACATGGTCATGAGTTATCTGCTTGTAATGCAAAATACCTTTATGATGTAGTCTGGATTGGCAGTGCGTTGCAATGGTGTTGCATGGTTAACTATAAAGTTTATTCTGTTTTTAAAAATGCTAGCAGTTATTATTGCTTTGGTCTGGGACTCTTTTTATTGAAAAGATATTTATAAGCTCAGTTTCATGAGGCTAAAGGTGCCAGGAGTCTCCTTGTCAATATAAATGGCTCTCTCAGGCTATTTAAGTCATAACTCTGTGATCAAATGATTTATGTATCCTGATATGTTGTACAGCAGTATCTATCACTGTCTTTCCCCCAGTGTACGCTTTGCTTTTCTCTGATGAAAGGGAAATGGGTGGTATTAATTATATTAGAACCTTCTACCTTGGTTCATTCATTTTAAAATCCCCAGGTGGTGCAGCTTATATTCCTGCAGCTGTGTAAGGAATGTTATGTATAAGCCAGGACATGGTACTGATGCCAGGTTGGTTTACTTCACTGACCCAAGTTATTTTGCTACCCGAGACAGAATGTCACTCTTACCATAATTTGAATGCACATTTCATTTTTTTACATCCAAAATATATTGGTTACCTCTTATCATTTAAAGACCTTTGATTTATTTTAGTATTTAATAGTGTATAGCTATCTGTCATATCACAGGGTCTGAATACCCTAAAGGCACCAGATCCAATTTTCTTGTTTTTTAAAGGAAGGGACTGGCAACACCACCTCTCGGTATTCCTTGCCTTAAAAAATCACATGGAGTTAATGGAGTCACCATACATTGACAGGCAGCTTGACACACACACCTGTCATAACAATGTAGCAGCGGCACTCAGGGGCTGCACGCAATGGCCAAAAGGCCCATGTTCCCCTTAGCGTGGGGTTATCCTGTGTAGATGACACAGGCCAATACCCTCAGCCCAGGATTAGCCAGTGGTTCTGGGCTTCCCCTGGCCCAAAAGGCCCTTAGAATGACTGTGACTGGTGGTTGTGGCAGAATTTCCTAAAAATCCAACTCAACAGCCTGCATATTACATGGTCAGTGCCCCTGTACCTGCTGCAGCTTTATCCCCTAAGATTACCCTAGTCGCAGTCTGTGATGTTGGAAGGGAACATATGGCCATGTGGGTGAAGCCATGTGCCCCATCTCTGCCCTTATGGGCCACAGTGGAGGCCTTCACAGGGGATGCAGTGGCAGCAGGTATGGGGGTGCATAGCAGCAGCAGACAGGCATACGAATACGGAATACCAGGAATAAAAACTTCTTCGTGAAAAGATAAAACCTGAAATTGTGTATCATAAAAGAGTACATTCTTTTGTACCTAATGGGATCTATTTTTGAGCTGTGCTTCACTTTGAAATTATTATTGGCAATTGGGGAAAGAAACATTAATCACTAGGAATATCCCCATGTTTCCACATCTTAAATGTAATAAAAAATACAATGTCCTTTCCATTGTTCCAAAGTTTTTGCCAGGCATTCTCTTATTATCTTTTTTTTAAAAAATAATCTCTAACAAAAGATTAGAGATGCACTGGACTTAATTTTTAAATCTCTGCTATAAAGATTTTTTTTCCAATCAAAATAGACCCTATATTTTATTTTATATTTTCAAAAAAACTGATTTTGATAGTTATTTGGTTAAATAAACATCTTGAGAAATAGTGTACTGTGGTGGAAATCTTAGATTGAAATAGAAATTTTCCAAGAAAATAGATGAAGTGCCTTGCAAGGTCTCTAGAAGACCCAGATCAGGTCTGGACAAAATGTGGCTATCTCCAACACCCAGCATACCTCAGCATTGCATATGCCGCATTGGGCTGATGGAAATTGTAGTGCAACAACAGCTGGAAAGGTGGACTTTGCTGATATCGTTACCCTTGGAGGAATGTTTGCTAGAATTTCCTAATCAACAATAGTATTGTCCAAGCAGAAATGTTTCCCATCCTCCTTTATATTTTAGTGGGGGCTTGTGGCCTTCTAAATTCAGCACCACTTTTAATCAATTCAGCAGCAGGAGGAGAAGATGGCTGGAATGTTCCACATATTCTCTCTTTATTGCATTATAAATGTACACCCATCAGGTAATTTTATTTTGCACGTTCACTCCTTCCGAGAAAAGGAGGGTGTCTGCTGGTCACCTATAGGAATGCCTAGCTCCACTATGTTTTATGTATTATTAATATTTTAGACTCAGCAGTGCCTTCAGTCCTCTTCTTTTATATTGCAAGAGACTGGCGCTTAAACTCTATAGAAAGATGCCTACTTAGGGGAATTGAATAATAGGATAAAGAAATAAAAAGGTACTTTAAAAGCCTTCTAAACTCTTGAGCAGAAGAAGGGGTTAGACCTTTATTAATGCTTGCACTTCACAGGGCAAGTAGGGCAAATGGACAGCAACACAACAATAAAATACAAAGGGCTTCCTAAGGGATGTTGATTATATTATCCAGGATGATTTACTGTCATGGTGCTTATGTGTGAATTAGATCAACCCTGTTTATCAAAGTTACAGCAAAACCCTGCCTAGAGGAACCACTTTCTAAATCAGAGAAAAATACTTTATATTAGAGCAAGGCCAGGAAATGGTAAGAGACAGAAGACTATGGCATTTTACAATCCCTTCATTGTCTGATTTTGGGAAGTCTCTTCATTTTCTCTTCATCCCAACACTATCAGCAATTTAATGTACTTGACATTAAGAAAATATATTTAAAATTTGATAATGCCACAATGCCTATGCTTTCTGTCTTATTCACAGAGTATCAAACAAACAAACAAACAAGCTTCATTTATATACCGCTTCATACCGCTTCAGCAGTGTCTAAGCGGTTTACAATTGTAAGCTAATTTGCCCCCAACAATCTGGGTATTCATTTTAGCGACCTCGGAGGGATGCAAGCCTGAGTCAAGCTTGAGCCCTTTTGCTGGTCTTGAACTCGCCACCTTATGATTTTGAGTGAGTGGCTGCAGTACAGGCATTTAACCACTGCACCACCAGGGCTTCTTATCATTTTTGATCCTTATCACCAGTACCATTTGTGATCCATGATCCTTATCACCAGTATCATTTGAGACAGATAGCTTAAAACCTGACATGGTCTGCAATCATTTGAAAAGTGTGAATATAAAGAAGTGGTTTTAATTTTAATCATTTTAAGATTTTTTTTTTAAACTTTCTGTTTTTAAATATTTTACAAAAACACAACAGTCTTTTATGTACACTTCAAAGCAAAGTAAAACTTTCCATTCTATGTGAACAGAATTAACTGTATTTTGCATACAGTGTGCTCTGGTCCTTGTTTGTTGTTGTTCACTGCTGTCAAGTTGACTTTGGCATATAATGACCCTATGAATGAGAGACCTGTTCATGTCTTGTAGGCTCAGGGCTGTGGGTTCCCTGATTGAATCTATGCATCTTTTCCTACTGCCTTTCTCCTTACCAAGCATTAATGTCTTTCCCAGTGAATTATGTCCTCTCATGATATGACCAAAGTACGACAGTCTCAGTTTAGTAATCTTGGCTTCTAGGGAGTGTTTGTGCTTGATTTACTCTAGGGCCCATTTATTTGTCCTTTTGGCAGACCAGGATATCCACACAACTGTTCTCCAGCACCACATCTCAAATGAGTTGATTCTCTTCCTATCAGCTTTCTTCACTGTCCAGCTTTCACAATAAACCTCTAGGGAGTCTTGTTGGCCATATAGCAAATCTAATAACTTCCAAACGATGATACCTTTACTGGGCCAACCAAAATGCACAATTACATGTTGCAAGGTTTCAAAGTCATACTGGCTTCTTCATCAGGCAAACAGGAGGGGGAAAAATGAAGATGTTAGTCATAGACCTGCATTTTCTGTTTCTGGTCTTAGTTCAGATGGTAGGGAGGGCTATCTGTAGGCTGCTACCTCCTCCATTGACCATGTGGTTACTGGGAGATTCTCAAAGTCAAGGAAATTTAATGTCCATATGCCACTCAAAGATGCTTCCTTGGAATTCACCATGTTTCCTTCCTTTGTGAAGCCATAGGCTTCTATGTAGGTAGAGAACACTGAATTTCTCAAGAAGTCTTTACCTCTACACCACCTAAGGTTTTCCTGATGCAAAACATGAAGATGGGAGTGTGCTGCCATAGGAATCAATAGGATTCCAGCATACGCATTTCCCCCATACGCGTGTGTGTGTGCCCGGAACTGATCCCCCGCGTATTTGAAGGACCCACTGTACTTGAGGACCTTCCAAGTCCTAGTGAGGCTTTCTTTCTTTTTGACTACAGATAGTGTCTTTTTTGCATTTTTCCCTCACAATGTCCCTGGATTCAGCAGGGTGCTTCTGCCTTCTGGTCAATTGGGTTTAATATTGCAAATCTATTTTTTACATTATGTTTAAATTCTATTGAAATGTTCTTTCGGTTGTATTTTGGTACAACGATTGACTTGATATTCTTCTTTAGCTTTGTGCTAATTTTTGATATTAGCATCCCTTGCCTTTCGATGCCCTGTTATCAGATGATTTTCTCTTTCAGTGCTTGCAAATTAAGGACAATTTCTATTAACCTGATGAGGAGCCTGCTCTTTTGCCCCTCTTTCATCAGTCGTTTTTGTCTACAGAAGCTTGTTTGGGATCAGCTGTGCATGCACACAATGCTTGCAAAGTGAGCTGAGAGGGGAGAAAAGGCATCATGCTGACTGAGAGACTTTGCAAGCAGTAAATGTGCAGGGGCACATAGGAGTGCACAGGCCATCCAAGCAAGCCACCACAATTCCCACATGTTCCCTACATGTAGAAACTCATTTATGTAACACTTTATTAATGTAAAAATTGATAAAGAAAATGAACATACTACAGACATCAAATAGATCATTTGAGGAAAAAAATGGTCCCCATTCCTAAATTTTGTCAACCATTTATCTGAACATTACAACCATAGTATTATTATGATCTTTGGAAGATATGCTCCATGTGAATTAGGAAATCTGTTGTTGTTGTTGTTGTTGTATCAGAGTTATTATAAAAGGCAAGTTATGATTTTTTTAAAAAAAAAATCTGCTTTCTTAAGATAGATTTAGTGGTATATATATAATATTATATCTTAAGACAGATATAAAACTTTATGTTGATTTATAACTGGGAAAAATGGGAAAGGCTGTTCAAACCATGCCAGGACAGAATTTAGGTAGTCAATTTGTGTTTTATGGTTATTTTAGTTATCTAAGCTAACCAGAAGTATGTACTGTCTTGTGTTATGTTTTGTGATAATATTTTGTAATATGTTAACCTTTTTAAAAAATTGAAAATTTTAAAAAATAGAAAACTTTTAGTCTAAGATGATTTTCATCATTATTCAACAATGTTTTAAATTTCCAACCTTCCAAGTTCAAATATTGTAGTAGTTAGCTTTGACTTGCCACCTTTTCCTCCCATTTATGCCCCTTTGCTTTTTGGATTTTTTTAAAAAATAGAAAATGTTTTTTCTATTATTATTTTTTTCCGCATAGCCAGTATGTTGACTTTGAAAGAGAGTAGGAGTAGGGATGGTCTCAGCACCTGGTCCCCTTGGACACTTGCTACAGGCCCAAAACTAAGCTATGTGGGGAGGGGCTGAGTACACATCCCTAAATGACCAATCCAAATTAGATCACAAGTCTCCTGTATAGTCAACCCCCCTTAAGAATGATCAATCAGAATTATACTAAATGATTTAACATTTATAAATCATTCTGATCAACAATTCCTATTGTATTTGAGCACACCTAAACATAAAATACCCTAAAGGCACCAGATTCTGTCTGATTTTGGAAGCTAAGCAGGGTTAGCCCTGGTTAGTACTTGGAAGGAAGATTGCCAATAAATACAAGGTGCTGTCAGCTTAATTTCAGGAGAAGGAACTGGAAAAACCACCCTTCTTTACCTAAGAAAACTTTATCAAATTCATGAGGTTGCCATAAGCTGACAAGCAACTTGAAGGCACATACATGCAGGGAAGCCTGTGGCATGTATTTTTACTTTTCTGTGTTGAAGAAAAATCTAAAAGAAAAGTCCTACTATGTAGCTGCGACTCAGCATCATTCTTGAGTGTGTAGCATCCATACAGCATTTCTTTTTCGGGAATTTTTGTTTGCACTCTGCATTCATTTCAATATTTTAAGGCTTCGGGAAATTTGATGTCTCAGAACCACATAACTGAAATGGATCCCAGGGCCATCTAGTGCATAAGTCCTGCCAGTGCAGGGATCCAAAGCTAAAGAGAATCCCTCATCCAACCTCTGCTTTAAAATGCAGAAGAGGTCACCTTCCAAGAGAGTTCTTCAAGGGATTTTCAGCACATGATATAGGCAGAGGATGACTGTATTGTACATTAATGTTATACCTAAACTGTTAGTTTTTTTAACCTTTCAAATTCCTTTTTAAATATGTAATCATAATCCAGGATTTATTGCTTTAACTGGCCCAGCTTTGATTGAGAGTTCCTACATGGTAGGGGGTTCCACTGGATGGTCTCTTCCACTGGATGGTCCCTTCCAACTCTACTGTTATGATTCTGTGATTCTAGTCTCTTCAATCCAGTATTTTCCATGTTTTCCAGGGCAAATGGCAATCATACCAAAGCTAAACAGACCCAGACATTGCAATTTATCTTTGTATATTATTTGATCCAGTACATTGTTCATTCTGGTTGCCTCTTTCTGCTTCTGTTTCATCTCCATGATATCCTTTCCAAGTGCAGTGACTAGAACAGTACACATTATTCCAGATATGACCACATCATAGATTTCTGATAGTATGATGTTGGCAATTTTATTTCTGATGACTTTTCTACTTAGGCTCAGTTTGGAACATGCCCTTTCTCTGTTTACAGCAGCAACACACTGAGTAAATCTTTTAATAGAAATCTCAGCCATGACCCTCAGATCCCTTGATTTATTACTACCCACTCAGGGTCCAACAGTGAATGTGGAATTTTTTGCCCTGATGTGCATCTCTTTACACTTATTTTCACTGAATTTTTTGTTACTAATTTAAGGTCTACTCTTCCAGTCTGATGTGAGGATTTCAGGATTCTTCCCAATCTGTGTTTTTTCTCACCACCTTAAATAATAGTCTTCAAAAACAAAATGTGCCTATTTCACTATACATCTCCCAACTCCAGGTTTTGTATCAGAACATTCTTTCCACCTCAAGCTTGGTAGATATACAAGTTTTGCCATTTTTTTCAGAATATTTTCTGTGCAGTCATTTATCATCTAACATATCTTCACAGCCCTTGTTTTTAAAGTAGTGTACTGGATGATTAGGTGTGTTCTGAAGCCTTAAAGGCAACTTTGCATTTACTTAAAAGTGTCTGATATATTTTCCCTTCCATTTGATATGTCAATTTTTATTTACCATAGTTGCCGTACTTAATTCATTTTATAATATCTCTTTTATTGTTTTGCCATTGCTTTCAAGGTACTTTGTTGTTGTTTGCTTCAGTTGGCACATCATCATAGATGTCTTATTTATTTATTTATTTATTTATTTCAATGCAGTCCACTATATGTTTTCACTGTTGTGTCAAAATGTACTTGCAAGAAGGACTATTAATCATGATCAGTCTGCCAGTGTTGAGGCCCCTGCCCTTCAAAACAGGCTCCCTGGTGCTCCCTTTATTTGTTTCTCTTGGTTCGGCTATCCAAGTGGTGCAATCCATTTAATTTCCCATAATTCCCCTGAACCTAGTGTTTTAGAGAATTGTGGGAAAGTAAACAGGTGACTAACATAGCTGGTCAATGCTGTCACTTACCTTTCAAGAGCCACTGATAGCAAGGGAGGGGCAAAGCAGAGAATAGAGAGAAGGGCCAAGTCAGAGCCAGAGTCAGTCCTCGTTTTGCAGCTGAGAGCTAGCAAGTTTTCCTTCAAAGTAAGCTCTGCGTAAAAACTGCATGCTAGTCAGACTGATCTCAAGATGGGAAAGAGCGATCTAATAATTAGAGTGGATTGACAGTAAGTTGATGTAGTATGTTTTATAGAGGTCTATTAATCAGAGCTTGATGGATCCTGGACGTTCGTTCTGCAAAACATTTGGATGTAGAGTTGCTTAGAGACACTTAACTAATATTGTTTACAAATGTTTTATGATTCATCTCATAAAAGTCATATCATGTGGTTTTGGAACACCTGCTGTCTTTAAAAGCTAAACTTGCTGGGCCTTCGTTGTTTCCATTATCATCCAGTGTGGAACCTGACTCAGCCAGGAGGTTCTCACTGACATCTAGGGCCATGTGTTATCTCTCCTTTCCTAACTTGTCTCACAGGATTGTTGTAGATGACATGGGTGGGAAGAATCAAGTTAGGCCAGCCTGCTGGCAGAAATGCATAATAGAAATATGATGGCGGGGGGAACAAACACCTTCTTCAGTGATTATTATTATTATTATTGGCTAACTCAAGATACATTATCAGACTGTACAATTATGGATCACCCTTTTTTATTTATTTATTTATTTCCTACCTTCTTTCCCATTTGGGATTCAAAGCAACTTCAAACAGTTTCAAAAACAACAACATAGTTAGAAATCAACAAAATACAAAAATTCAAAAACGATTAAACTATATTAAAAAAAATTTGAAACCATTTAAAAACACAAACCATAAAAAGGACAACAACACAATAGAATAAGAAACTGAAAATCCAGGAAGTTGTACTTTCTGCCTAAACAATCGATCCTCAAAGACCAGCTGTAATAGAAAATTCTTTACAGAAAGAGAGGAGAGAGGGTGCC
This sequence comes from Urosaurus nigricauda, assembly GCA_034509955.1. NCBI lineage: Eukaryota > Metazoa > Chordata > Lepidosauria > Squamata > Phrynosomatidae > Urosaurus > Urosaurus nigricauda. Next base: position 132,360,506 of record JAOEGL010000005.1, on the reverse strand, counting down.
AGTCTAACTTCTTTGGGGAGGGAGAAAGACCTCTCCTGTGTTCCCACCAGGGGTAACTGTGAAGATAGTGGGATAGAGAGAAGGGTCTCCCCAGTAGATCTCAAAACACAGGCAGGCTTATAAGGGAGAATACAATCTATATAGATCCCAGTTGATTGGAAGGATTCTGTCATAATTCCAATCTTTAAAAAAGGTGACAGACAGGATCCAAGCAACTATCGCCCTATAAGTCTCCTTTCGGTAGTGGGCAAGCTTTATGCCAGCTATTTGGCTTTGAAATTACAGAACTGGATGAATGCACAAGCTTTGATTGGCCCAGAGCAAGCGAGTTTTAGAAGTCATATGTCTACTTTAGATAATATAAGAATGCTTTCATTTTTTAATAAATAAATATCTGTCATGCCCAAAAGGTAAATTAATGTTTCTCTAGCTGGATTTCACCTGAGAAAAGATCAAGCAAATTTATTGATTCACAGTAATAAGCAACAATGTCTCAGCATACCTAAATACATTCAAACCTCCAGATCCCATCTGATTGTGGAATCTCAACACAGTCTAGCCTGACTAGTACTTGGAAGGGAGACTACCAAAGAATACCAGGACATAATGGAAGGGAAGGCAATAATAAACATCCTCTGATTATTCTTTGCCTTAGAAAACCCTATTCATGGGGTCACCATAAATCTACAGGTGATTTGAAGGTACCTAAACATAAATAGGTATATCAACAACATGGATAAATGTACAGAAAATACTGTATCATTAAGACCTCTCACCTGCCAATTGGGTCTAGATTGAGAGTGAGAAAATGCAACCCTTTTACGTTGTTGCACTGTAACTATTATTAACCCTAGTGAGCATACCCAATCGTAAAGGATCATGGAGTTGCAATCCAAAAACATCTCGAGCACCGTGGTTGCCCAATACTGTTTTATATTTAGTGGTTCTGACTTTTTCTAGTTAAATTTGATTAAATGGAAGTTATACAACACTTTTGCAGAAATACTGTATTGTCCTCTGGAGAATATTGTATTTTTGTACAATAGAAAAATATTGTCAGGAGACTGAGAAGGCCCTTTGAGAGGAAAGTAAGACTTGGATTTTCCTCCTTTTAGCTTCTAATCCCATTCTGGTCTGGATCCAAAATGCACTTAAAGATACCAGAAGTGAACATTGGTGGTTTCTATCTTGCACATGGGTGCATTTAAGGTCCATTAGCACAACATGATGTTCATATATTCCTGTAATGATTGTCGTTAGAGGATTTCCATGCAGAAGTGCTGTGTGTGAATAGTAATAATAAATAAATATTTTGATAGTGAAGCAAAAACTAATCTCTGGAACAATTTGTCAGTTCCTCACGTCTGCCATTCAAAGAGTGTATTTGTAAAGGAATCTTGTTTTGAGAAATAGAAAAAGTTAGTCTTTGAGGGCTGTCTTTCCCTGAGAATTGGATTTAGAGAATTACATTTTCAAACTATGCCTGCATTATTTTTGAACAGACAATATAGTCATATTTCAAGAAATTTATGGCTCCATATTTCTGGTGTGGGAGAGGTAGAGAATATCTTGCACTGTTTGTTATGTTCAAAGAAATAGCTGTGTTAGTCTGTAGGATCCGTTTGTAGAGAGATCTTGTAGCACCTTTTGAGTAACTGAAAGCCAACTTCTTTCAGTTAGTCTCAAATGTGATACAAGATCTCTTTATATAACGCTTATTGTATTATCACTTATATCAAAATCCCAGCGACAGATTCATGTGACAGATTTTGGTATCCCTATGGGATGAGTATCCATTTCTGACCCATATATCAGATTGTGTCCCACATGTCACAAACAAAACAGCTTTGTTTGCTAAGGCAGCAAAACATACCTTTACAATCACTCTGAATGCAATTGCAGTGCATTGTGCACATTAACCTTTTTTTCTGGTGCATTTGTGTGTATTTTATTATTATTGTGCATTTGTGTATTATTGTGTATTTTATTATTATAAAATATATTTTCTTATACAGCTTATAATGGATCTTAGTTAAATACAAAAAAGCTTGCTCGCTTGTTTGCTTCAATTATTGATTGATTATGCCCTGTATAACGCTGGTATTCCTATGAGGTCAGAAAACACTAGATTAAACCATTCACTGTCTAGAGATCAACTTTAAGACAGGATAGCTAAAGGGTAGAAGAACATAAACAACCATCCTCTAGAAGGCTAGCACCTGACAAAAGTGGATAATATGCCAAGTTCACAGGATAGCCCAGAAATAGCATTTATATTTTCATGATTTTCAAAATAAGTTCAGCCTCTGACACAAAATCTAGTAATTACATACCCCATTGCTTATGAGGTGTTTTACATTTCTTTTAAAATAAAATGACTTTACTTGTTTTCTTTAGCATTCTCTTTAAATTTTATGTCAAGAACTGGATATTTCTGTCTAAATGGGCCATGAAGTTTTTCGGGTAGAAATACACAGGTGACAGTCCTATTTACATAATCAATGTTACAAAACCCTGAAAAGCCAGATAGTCTTTAATGTGTTTTAAGTGTTTAATTCTCCGAGGAAAGAACAATAATATCCAACCAAGTAGGCAAAAAAGGCTTCTGAAAACAACATCACTTCCAACACTGTTTATCTAGAAATGAACATTTAAAGAACTAGAGTGTTAATACTTATAGAACTTCTCCATACATTTTTAATAACTTCTAGCTTTTGTAGCTGAACGTGTAGTGAATGAAGATGCAAGCGGTTGAGTCATCGTGATGCTAGTGGTGCCAATCTCCAGGCATTAACTTGAATTATTTATGGTTTTCACTGAAAGAAGTTATGGCACATTTGAAAAAGTGAAGATCCTGCATTGCTAAAGAGAAGGTCTATCCTGCCACAGTGGGCGAAGTTAACAGAAGTGGAAGCCCCGTTTTAGCTTTTGTCTTAACATCAAAGCTTCTCTCTTAACATTTTTTCTTCTATGCTGGACCATCATCAGAAATTTGCCAAAAAGAATGTCCTATATTTTAACCTGATATAGACTGAGGGTAGGATTTTGTCAAAATACAGGAAATTCATCACCTTAAAAAGAGGATGCAAATTTCTGTATACTAATGTGGTTTAATAACAAAAGAAGAGAGAGAATAGCAGATCTTGTGAGACATTTGTAACTAGTCAGCTAGCCAAAATTTTTGCTTTGTACCTACAGGGGATTAAGAGCAAAGAGATGAGCCTGAGGGGAAAATGGAAAGGAGGCCATGGCAGGATTCTAGAAGAAATTGTAAAAGCAAACGTCCTTCTTTTGGTAGCTATCTGGAGAAAAGGGGGCACTACGCAGAAAACTGGAACCTTTGGCCCAGCGATATGGCAAGCTGAGTGACCTATCCCTACCTACTTTGCCTCAGGAGATGCACAGAGAATGTGATGTTTAGTTAGATGCAATCAGATAATATGCCTTTTTATTTACATTCTTTGGTGCAAAGAGATACATCCATACTGTTTATAACTTAAACTAATAACTGTCTTCTGAGGGGATGTTCTGTTTGCACTTGTTGAAGACTACAAAGTCAACTACTAAGAGAACCCAAGTTATGGGAATTAAGGCAGAGTTCAACAGCTGAGAAATCCAAACTCTCTCTTTCTCTTGTATTAGTTTTTAGACTACCGTACAGGAAGCAGGGTTCCAAATAATTCTCTCCAAGGCTGGGACCCCTTATCTCTTTGTAGGTACTAACAAGAGATTAAGCAATGTGTGACACATGGACCACATGAAGGCCCCCCTCTGGCTGTTTTTGTGTTTTCAAGCCCCCCCTGAAACAAATGTAGTTCCCCCCCCCCCCCCGTTCTGTTTCTTTATTTCAGAGATTCTTGGTCTGTTGTCATGTGTCAGTCTAGAGTCCATAGGCTCTTCGGCTGCTTCGGCGACATGCAGCATCTGAACACCACATCCCTGAAGCGGCCAGAAGCCACTTCTTTTGACCTGTCTGTTTCAGGCCATAGTTTTCAAATTCACAGACCAACAGTATTGTCTTAACTGCTTGGCATAAGATCATCAGCCCCCTTAAGAAATCTTAAGCATTGGAATTTCAGAATTTTGGACATCGGGAAATAAACATGCCACTTTGTACTAATATAAACAAATTAATACACACACACACACACACACACTTCCCTTAGGAAGGATAACAGACTTCAATCTTACAAGCTTTAGATTACATGTAAGTAATCAGACATCTGACACCATATTTACTATAGCAAGCATGCCACTACATTGAAGAGCTTAATGAAAACCCACATTATCAGGTACAGTACTCAGCCAGGAAGAAAACAGTATGCTACTGTTTAAAAACAGCTATAGGTACAGTACAGTGCAAGTAGTTGCAAACTGCTTACCTTCACAGTCTTTGGGATCTGCTTTTATACTGTCTCAGTATATACTCCTCTTATCTGTTCCTTTTCAACGGATCAGACGTGATTGTTCAATGGTCTTCTGTTACCAACCAATTAGATATAACATATACTCACCAGTTGGAAATGAAATTTTACTGGTCTTTTGTATAAGGCCATTGCTCATCCAATCACATAAGATGTTAACTGGTCTTTTGACAACCAATTGCTCTTATTCTGTCAATGTGCCATCACATGATTTTATCAGGTATGACTCAGAATGATTATGGGCTATTGTATCAATTAAGTATACCATTTTGATTCTTCTCTCTCTTAGCTGGATTCTCCTGTATTTATTTTATTTTATCTTACTGTTGGTACTTAGATGGCTGAATGCACAGACCTGACATTAGTATATACTGTCAATTCTGTAAAGACGACAGTCAGAGAATACATTTATGGATATTCTTTCTCCCAATATAAAGGCTTCAGGGCTTTAGATTTTGCAAAATATACACAGAATACAGTATCTGTCCAATACACCTCACATACCCTGTATGTGTATATATGTACCTTCAAGTCACCTGTTGACTTTTGGTGACCCCATTAATGTCATAGAGTTTTCTCTAAGAAATACTCTGAGTTGATTTTGCCAGTTCCTTCCTCTGAAATGTAGCCTAGAGCACCAGGTATTCATTGGTGATCTCCCTGCTTAGCTTTCAAGATCAGATGGGATCTAGTGCCTTTGGGGCATGGTTGGCTGGTTTAAACCAAATTGCTTTTAAAAAAAACCCTCCTTTTTTTTCAAAAAATTGATTATACATTTTTAAAAAAAAAAAAAAAAAGCCCTCTGGCTTTTGTTACTACAGTATTTTCCAACCCTCATACCGGAATAGCAATGACTCTTTGCATTTAAACATTTTAACTTTCACAGTTTATTGGAAGTTGTTCATGGTTAGACCAGCATCTAGTGTCAGTTGCTTCTTTTTAACCACTTTATTTTATAGTACAAGAAATGCCATTCAGAAACAAATCCTTCAATGAACATAAATTAACTCTAAAAATGCTTTATTCATATATTCAGATTCAATAGGAATAATAAGCAGTACAAAATTGGTGTTTTATTGAAAGATGTAAATCATATCAAAGCCTAATAACTTTGGATTACAGTGTGTTAAAACATGGTTGATCAAGTTTTCTAAAACATAAAATAATGTTTCATAGAATTAATAGAGGAGGGAAGCAGATGGCCCTGAAGGGGTGGCTGCCCCTTCTGAAGATGGATTGGGGCCATGGCAAAGAAAGCCCCAGTCTGCTTCGAAGCCAGTTGAAAAAGGAACAACAAAGATCCACTCTTTTTTCAGCCAGCAAAAATCAGTTTTTCTCCAGCCCATCAAGGCCTGAAGCCAGATGCAATCCACTCTGGCAGCGTGCAGTGTATAAATGCCACACTGCCAGAGCATCTTGAAGCCACTCATGTCTGGGCAGCTGCCCAGCTAACAGGTGGTTTCAGGGTGACATCAGAGCGTGTGGCGTGTAAATGGTGCACTCTGATGATGCCTTGAATGTGTCTTTTATGTGCCATCTGTTCTGGCCCAGAATAAGCAGAATTCATTTTTTAAAAATTAAAACATTAATGCCAAAAAAACAACAACCCAAAACTTGGTTTAAAGAAAAAAAAACAAATAAATGAAAAAACAAAAAATGGGTGCCCTCACCCCACTAACCTGCAGATTCTCCACTTTCCAGCTTTATCTATGGTGTATCCATTTTATGGCTGAGCCTAGGCTTAGTTTTTATCGAGAATTTGAAGGTGGCTTCAAAATTTAACCTAGTGGAGATTATCATACAAACCCCTGTTCGTGCCAAGATCATGTTAATGAAAGGCAATATATACATACCAGCTTGGGAGCAGTTCCTTTCACACGTGTCTGTGGTCACTGTAGCAGACAGGAATTGACAGGGAAAGCCCATCAATGAAAAGGTGTATGAAAGTCACGCATGGAAGACAGACCAGCTACAAGCCATGGTGTCATCTGATAAGGTTCAGTCATAGGTGTCATTATTATGCTTTAATTACACTTTTTAGCCTTATGTGATAACCTCCAGGGATACACAATGGATAATATTTAAAACCAAAGAGAGGTGGAATTCACAAAGTAGTGATGGAGCAGAGTCTGTGATGCAAGGAACATCCCCAATCTTAATGAAGATGCTGGAATGGATTATATTTTTACCACACTGGTGTAGGTGCCCAAAAACATTTAATAATGCACAAAAATAGTTTTAAAATACCATGTTCATCTTATCAAACTATGCACAGTAGGAAACTGGGCCATGTTAAATTTGAGTCATGAAACTTACTGAAACAACAAAGAAAATTCAGGGTTTTCTTTTAATTTTGTGTAGTTTTGTGACACATTTAAAGCTACTTCTTTAAATATAACTTTTTCATTTAACAGGACTTTAAACGTATTCTAGCCAATGTAAGATATGAACAACACCATGCAATGTGTCAGTTTTTAAGGTAACCCTTTTTACCTCAAAAATGCTTTAGATTAGATATGAACAAGTTTAGCTTTATAGGATCAAAATGTTCCTTTTTTAAAACCTAGAACAGTGCGATCCAGAACCATAAGTAAATAGTGCCCCATGTTGGAACTATAAGTAAAATAGTGCCTCATGTGTGGAACCAATAACTACCGTAAGTGCACTCATGTCTCAGATCTGAGATTATGCAATCTGTAGTTCCACCTTCCTCACTATATTTTAGATTGTTTGTGCAGTGCTACATTTCATGATGTGAGTGGATCAATAAATGGAGGTGCGGCAACTGGACAGCTCTTGAATGTCAAGGAGAAAATCGTAATATGAATACCAAGCAAAGCCTGGGTCAAACATCAGACTAAATTCTGACTGCCAGTGTGATACAACTTTCTTCCTTGCAGTCCTTTACACTGCTTGTAAACCATCTCTAGACTAGGTTTTGGATTGTCTGTGGGCTGCCGAGGAGAGGGGAGGGAAATCATTCATCCTCCTTGCTTCTTTGATGGAAACAGTTCCAGCAGGAGATGAACACTGCTTTATCTTGGTCAGAACCAGTGAATGCAACTTCTCCATTAAATAATAGGATTTCCAGGTCAGGATTATCCCAGGCCCTTAGATTTCAGGGGCAAAACCTGAGCCCTAGGGACAATCCCCAGAGAATATGTGTGTTGCGCAGCATTGTAAGTCATCTTAAGTGATGATAAGTTAGCTTGTGGCAATGTAAATACCTAGCAGGTTGCCAGCCTACGTTTTCTTCAAGTCATCTGAAAGTAATCTGTTTTTGTTACACAACTGCCCACTAGATGGTGTGAGGTACTATTTAATAGAATAACACTGGGACAACAGAAGGAAAAACACTCAGGCTGCATCCATGATACAGATAAATGAAACAGTTTGATACCACTTTAATTGTCATGGCTCAATGCTATGGAATTCTAGGAATTGTAGTCTTGGGAGTCATTTAGGTTTCTCTGTCAGAGAGCTCTGGTGCCACAGCAAACTACAATTCCTAGAATTCCACAGCACTGGGCCATGGCATTCGAGGTGGTGTCAAACTGGATTATTTCTGCAGTCTGGATGCTGCCTTAATTAAATTGACCAGATGAAAGGAAAGGAGAATGTGTATGTCTTTATTTAGAAGATGGAGATCAGGCATGTGGAGCCTGATGGGAAATAAGGTGTGCTTATTGAGCAATCAGCCACTGTATTCATTTGAGAATAGGGTTGGGCAAACATAGGAGATAGCAAACTGCATTGCTGCCAACCCAAACCCATCAAATTTGGCACTGGGGTATCAAACAAGTGAATAAATGAAACAATCCTCCTTTCATGTGCTTTGTTTTGTAGTTAAATAGTATTCTAGGTAGGCTTCTGGGAGCAGTAATTAGCTTCAAACAAGATGTGCACTTCAAGATGTGCACCTCATTTAATGATTCCTTTGCCATGTTTTTGATTTTCACAAGTATGGCAGCAACATCAAAGGAAAAGAAGTGCTTTCCTCACTGCACCATCAAATTGTGGTGACACTAGGAAGGCTCCTTTGGGAAATGCAGAAATGTTTGACATGTTGTTCATGGCCTCTGCGTTGCCACCACTGTCTTAAACTTTGTGGAATTGATAAAGTTGATTTGTTCCTCTATCAGGCAGTAAGCCAGGATTCAGATATCCACACAATGTTGGATTAATGTATGTCAAATCAAAGCTTCCTGTATTTCTAGACCTCAAATCTAGAAAATCATGCAGCTGCCTCTGTGTTTTAGATGGGAATTTGGATCTGAGCTTCTCAAACAACTCATAGAAATCTGTACTTAGAAACAGGGGAAAATTCAAAATCAGTTTACAATGTGTCATGGCACAGAGAAACAGCTCTTCAAAGATTGTGGGGGGAGATGAAAAGTGTTGATGGTGTCAAAAACAAAACAGATCTCTGAATTATGTGAGTTTAGTTTTCTCCTATAAAATATATCTAGATTTTTAATGATTTATTCAGGTACACAGTTCATTATGGCTAGAAAGTTCAGTTACACAAGTTCAGAATCCCATTAAGGCTGCAAAACTAATATTATTCTATTAAACTAAAGGTGTAAATGACATTGGGGCTTTCTAGATTGGCAGGAAAGGGAGACATGAAGTTGCCTTTTCCTTAATACTTAGCAGCTGCACTGCAAGTCCCAGGTGTGTAATAAAAAGGCATAGGGCAGCTACGCTGAGGAGGTGTGAAGACAACTTATCTGAAGTCTTTTCTGTTGCTCAGCAACTCCATTGGAAGCTGTCAGGATGCTAGAAACACAGGTGGAGCAGCTGCACGGGTGGCAATGAATGGGGCTTTTGGCCACACTGAACCTTTAATATTTTTTTTGTTGTTGCTGGCTGCGAACTGCACAGTTGCACCGCTACATCATACAGGCAATTGTATTGCCAGCTGCGAACTGCGCAGTTGCGCAGGTACATCACACATGAACTGTGCAGTTATGAAGATCTGTCAAATTACCATTGTGGTTTCGCTTCCCTTTTTAAAGTGCGCAGTTGCATCGGTGCACCATGAGTGAACCCCTTTATTTTATAATAATAATAATAATAATAATAATTATTATTATTATTATTATTTATACCCCACCCCTTTCAGATCAAGCGAGGCGGCTTACACATTAAAATACTATTACATCAATAAAACAAACTGCATCCCTCCCCCCTTAAAAAGATATTAAATCCATTACAATTTATGAATAAACTTCTTTATTTTATGAATGAATTGACATTTTATGCGCAGTTGCATAACAGTTACAGCATCCCAGAGTCCTACTGTCTAGGGTTCGGATTAGGGCTGGAGCTAGGGTTTGGGAGCTTTAAAAAACTGCACAGTTGCACTGCAGCATTTAAACACAGCTGCACAGTTACACCCTTTTAAAAAAGAAGCTGAGAAAAGCAGCTCCTTTTTATAGCTGCTTTTCCCCCGCTAAAATGCAAAAGAAGTGCGTTCATGCCAAACTTTCAGTGTGGGTCATCTAAAGGCTACACTTTCATGCAGGCATGAACACACCCCTTTTTGCCAGTCTAGATCAGCCCATTGAGACTTGCTTCTGGAAGCATGTTTAGGATTGCAATGCTTTTAATTATTGTTTATTCAGCACCAAGTTAGAATGCAAATAAGTCATCCCTATTGTTTAAAGATTGCAGACAAGACAAAGGCGAAGATTTGCACAGTTTTTTATCCATTTTATATTTTGTGTGTAAAGACGCTACACCAATAGAGGAAGAGTGGGACCAGATAATGAAAAATTGCAGATTAGGGACATAAGAATGCAGACATGATAATCTATAAGCAACTTATTTGTAGTATAACATTTAAAAAATTGTGTGATTTGGGGGATATATACTTCAAGGTAACAGGAAGTAAAAGGAGAAAGTGATTTTAAAAAAAGAGAACACTGAAAAAAATAGTATCTTCTATAATAAGATTATCTCTATTCCATGCATAGGATCCAAAATTAAGGTTGCCATATTAATCACATTTTTCAGGGCCACAAGCCTCACTGGATGCAATTGAACATTTAATTCTGAGAATTTAGTTCTAAGATTGGTCTTTAAGGGTGAAATGTAACCAGGATATAGCCAACAGAGAAGGTGTACATTTGACATGATGCTCTGGTTTTTGTTGGATTATCTATATTAAATTATTGTAGGAGAGACTGTTATACCACCTTGTGACAGTAGTCAATAAGAGACAAACTGTGAAAGAACAAAGAAGCAGGCTTGTTGCACCTTTTAATACAACAGTATTCTATATGTCCTCTAAATGTCTTTATAATTGCTTTGATCATGTTCGTTTTATCTTTAACCTGTAGGTGTCAGGGCAGTGCTTTGTTATAGTATTTTAAACTAAACCTTTGAGGCAGCCTGCCCTGTTACTATAGCCAAGTCTCTTATGTCCCAATATTCACTGCAGGCATCAGCCTAAAATGATTAAATGTACTAACAGCTGCCATCTGAGATTTCAGCAGCAAAGTTGGATCTAGAAGTACCCTCAAGCTATAAATGTATCCTTTATGGGAATGTTATTCCATCCAGAGTTGAAATGTTCTGGTTCCACCAAGTCTGTCCCTCCCAAGTATAATTTCAGATATTTCAGCTGTAAATCAGCTAGTTCGTTAGCAATTCTAATATATAAATATTTTCCCTTTTCCCCCCCACAGAAAACATCTGCTGTTCTCTACATGGACACCAGGAAAAATAGACTTTCTTATTCAGTGCTCTCTTTGGAGATTTCACAGGTTGTCAGTAATAAATGTTCATGCTTTCCCCAGCCCCATAAATGATCAATAACCGATGTTCTACAGATGTGTGGAGACTCTTTAATGACCAGGTCCAAGAACAGAAATTATAACAGTTACATTTTACTTAGTTTTTGTGTCAACAAAGACTTTTACTTATAACATTAATTGATTTATATCTGCTTTTTAAAATAATCAAAACGTTTGCTTCTTCTCTTATGAAAGATTACCTGAGTTGGTTAGCTATTACTTTCAAACTGCTTACTTTGGGAGGAAAGAATTCATATATACTCCAAGCACGTATTCTTTTCTATTAGGATCCAGCAAAATTACCCTTAGTTAACTTTCTTCAGGGAACTGTGTACCATTCTGCATTTGAAAATAATAGTAATAGAAAACACATGCAACATTAAAAAGGAAGAGTATATGAATTAAAGCAAAGGTATTGTGAATTTTTGTTGTTGTTGCTGCTGCTGTTGTTTTAGATTATCTGACACATGAAAGATAAAACTAAGAAAGTCTCAGTGGACAGAGAGTTTTATAGCAGAGGTGATAGACCAAAAATGTCCTCTCCTTGATCACCAGCTGCCTTGACTGTCACATTGGGGAGAACTTGAACAACATCAACTGATTGCTTAATTAATCCAATCAAAAATACACAAAACAGTGATACCTTTAATATATCAGATATCAGGACACTGTAAAACAGTTGTTTTCAACCTTTGCTCCTCCAAACCTGTATCAAACCTGAACTCCCAGAGGCCAAGGAGACTAGCAAAGTCAGGATATTCTGGGAGCTGAAGTCCAAAACACCTGAAGGGCCTAAGGCTGAGAACCATTAGTTTAAATCATAAAGCACTTTTTTAAAAAAAACCTACAACAAAACCCAGTCCTGCTCTATTGACTTTAACATCTTGGCAGACTATAAATCAGACTATAAATCAATCATCTTGGCAAGGTGATATTCGAGGAGATGTTTCTTCTTGTACTTAGGACTGAAACTGTCCCGTTTTAGCTTGCAACCAATTATAATATTAATATTTGGTCTTTTTCCTGGTGTGGGGTTCCAAGTAGCTTACAACAGGTAAAAGAGGTAAAACAAAAATAAAACAAAAAAACCCAATGTAATCTCTGCAGAGTCTGCCAAAACCAAGTCAAGTTGGAATAAGAGAACCTGGGCTTTTTCAACTGCATGAACAGTAATGTCAGCATCAGGTAGAGTGTGAGAAGGATGAAAACAGTGCATGGGTTATACAGTGCTTGTCCTGATGTGTCCCCCAAGTGGCATGGGGGTCCCCTGTCTTCCCTCCTTGACAGTGGCAGCACAGTCAATTCAAGACTACCAAAACAATCTCTCCTAAAGGTTTCAGAAGACTTTGTAATCATGCTGTTAAAATATTTTAGAATGGATCATGAGCATCTAAGAATGAGTAGAAACTCTAATGTCGTTTCAATTTTTCTTCTTATGTAGGGCAGGTACAGCTGTTGTAACTGATAGCCTGAATTCTTGCTTTCTCGTTATTGTTCACTCAGTAAGTACCTTGAAAATAGCTAGCATAATAACAATGTCATATTCTCAGTAAAAGTAATATTGGATACAATGACTTACCTCATTTTTTGTAATTGATCCTAATAATTCATGATTATTTTTTTTTGTAATTCTTTATTAACCAGCTTTCCATAATCAAGAATTGTAATTCACTCTTACGAAGGATATATATTTAAATCAGTGGATATCTTATGGATTTTTGAATTATATTTAATGCTATAGTTCATCAGGTGATCATGTTCCTCCATTTCCCTGTTAGTATGTGTTGTTGCTTTTAAAATAAGAGTAAGATCAAGAACAGAGAAAGCAAGTAAGAAAAAAAAAAGAGGAGAACATACACACAGATGACAAGAAGTAAAAAAAAAGGGCTTTGTGTTGCAGATTATGGTTAAAAAGTGCATGTTGTGTTGCAGATTGCTGTTAAAAGATAAAATGAGTTCTAAATCCCCAGGACATCATATTCAGATTGGGGAATATGTTAAGTATATATGGCTTAGGCAATTTGGTTTGGTAAATGAGAGCCAGTGTGGCATAGTGGTTTGAGTGTTGGACTATGACTCTGGAGACCAGGGTTCGATTTCCACATGGCCATAAAATCCACTGGGTGAGAGAGCATTTTGGCATGTCACATGTTCTCAGACTCAAGGGAAGGCAATGACAAACCTCCTCTAAACAAATTTGCCAACATATTAGGGTCACCATATGTTGGAAATGATTGGAAGGCACACAACAGCAGCAGCAGCAACAACAACAACAACAACAGGAAACTATAATGTTATTGTATAGCAATTTTCAAAGAGATAGTTGAATTTATCTGTTTCAGTATAAAAATGAAGTGAAGAAAAGTATAAAAAGGAAAGAACCTAGCAGTAGCTTTAATACTTAACATTAATTTTTGCACAAGCTTCTGTGAATTTCAGTCCTTCAGATGCTCTGATGGAGCAGAGTCAGAGCATGTGGACTAAAATCCATGAAAACTCATAGAAAAATAAATATGGTAATTATAAAACAGCTGCCAAATTCTTTTTCACAACTATCTTTTCACAATGATGTGGCAGAATTTAATTCTATCAGTAAGGGAGGCTCTTGAATGCACAGTGCCAAAGTCTTCCACAACGCATTAAAAATAATGAAGGGGCTAATGCTGCACATTTCAACATTTACGCTTATGTTTTTATTTGTCTCTGTGTGTGTGTTGTGTGTGCGCTTTTATTTTTCACTGAAGCCCATGGAACCAAAAAAAAAAAAAAAAAGGTCTTTGCCCAAGTAGTCATAAATTAGCTAAAAAGTGACAAATAATGATTATAGTTAAGGAAACAAAATATGATTGAAACAAAGATGGCTATATACTTGTAGGGTCGTTGCATGGAGGTGGCAAAGCTGGAATCGGAGACAACAGGCACTCAGAATGGTGACTGCTTTCATCTTATTAGCCAAAATTCTCCCAACATAATTAGCGCAATATGGATTTTATTGGCTGAGTTCTGGAAAATAAGTATCTCCCATGATAGATGGAGTTTTGCTTTAGATTAATTGTTGGAAACCATACTAATTTTCAGTCCATCGTAGACAAAGTAAGAGACACCAGTGTTTTGAAAACCACAACTTTAGTTAATTACTGTAATACTAAAAAGGCAAATAAGTGCAAGAATTCAAAACTGATTGGCTCATTGGGAATTTAGGCTGCCAGTTTTACTAGTGAGAAACTCTGAGAAGAGGTTTTCTTTTCATTGTTCACTGATATTGCCTGTCTTACATTTTGTGTTTTAAAACCAGCAAAAAAGAAATAAAACTATTTTGTTAGAAAGAAAGAAAGCAATGGATACAGCATATTTTGTTTTTGGTCTTTGGTATGTTCCCTTCTTTAACTTCTTCAGCAGTTATTGCAACTAATGTTTAAATATTCCAAAGAAAATACAGCAGTGTTAACGTATTCCTCTGAATCTGTGAAGGCAAAACACACTCTTTAAAGTATATACCAATTGTTTCAATGCCATTTGGGCTCTTTCTTCATCTGTAATACAGACAGTTATGAAATTTCTTGGACTTGCTTCTAAAAAGCAGTTGCATCATATGTATGCATTTATATCATCCTAGTGTCATGTATACACTAGCTGTTAAATCAGATGGACTCTGGGAGACCAGGGTTCAAATCCTTGCTCAGCAATGAAAACCTGTTGGTTGACCCTTGGCAAATCTCACACTTTTAGCCAAAGGCAATGGCAAACTTCTGAATAGATCTTGCCAAGAAAACCTTGTGATTAGATTGTCATCTGAATCAACTTGAAGGCATATAACAACGTTAAATATGTAGGAATATGGGTGGAAGATAATTGTTGTTGTGGCAGTCCTTGGGCCATTCACACATATACAACATGTGGTTCAATCTAAAACTTGAAAACATGAAGAAATTACAGTGATACCAATACCAACAGCAATAGCAAGTACATTTGTATACCTCTTATCAGTTCACTCAAGCACTTCCTAAGTGGTTTACAATGTATAAGCTAATTGCCCCCAACAAACTGGGTACTCATTTTAGTGATCTACGGAAGTATGCAAGCCTGAGTTGAGCTTGAGCCCCTGGCTGGTATTGAACTCGCAACCTTGTGGTTTGTGAGTCATAGAATCATAGAATCATAGAATCATAGAATCATAGAGTTGGAAGAGACCACAAGGGCCATCCAGTCCAACCCCCTGCCATGCAGGAACTCCAAGTCAAAGCATCCCTGACAGATGGCCATCCAGCCTCAGCTTAAAGACCCCTAAGGAAGGAGACTCCACCACACTCCGAGGGAGTGTGTTCCACTGTCGAACAGCCCTTACTGTCAGGAAGTTCCTCCTAATGTTGAGGTGGAATCTCTTTTCCTGCAGTTTGCATCCATTGTTCCGCGTTCTAGTCTCTGCAGCAGCAGAAAACAAGCTTGCTCCCTCCTCAATATGACATCCCTTCAAATATTTAAACAGGGCTATCATATCACCTCTTAACCTTCTCTTCTCCAGGCTAAACATCCCCAGCTCCCTAAGGCGTTCTTCATAGGGCAAGGTTTCCAGTCCCTTCACCATCTTAGTTGCCCTCCTTTGGACATGCTCCAGTTTCTCCACATCTTTTTTGAATTGTGGTGCCCAGAACTGGACACAGTATTCCAGGTGGGGCCTGACCAAAGCAGAATAGAGTGGCACTATAACTTCCCTTGATCTAGAAACTATACTTCTATTGATGCAGCCTAAAATTGCATTGGCTTTTTTAGCTGCCGCATCACACTGTTGACTCATGTTCAGCTTATGGTCTACTTGGACTCCTAGATCCCTTTCACATGTGGTCTCATTCAGCCAGGTGTCCCCCATCCTATATCTGTGCATTTCATTTTTCCGCCCTAAGTGCAGAACCTTACATTTCTCCGCATTGAATTTCATTTTGTTAGCACTGGCCCAGCTTTCTAGTCTATTCAGGTCATTTTGAATTTTGATCCTGTCCTCTGGGGTATTAGCTACTCCTCCCAGTTTAGTGTCATCTGCAAATTTGATAAGTATGCCCCCAATTCTGTCATCCAAATCGTTAATAAAGATGTTGAATAGCACTGGGCGCAGGACAGAGCCCTGTGGGACCCCACTGGTCACTTCTCTCCAGGATGAAAAGGAGCCATTGTTGAGCACCCTTTGAGTTCGGCCAGTCAACCAATTACAAATCCATGTAACAGTTAACTTGTCTATCCCACATTTTGCAAGCTTGTTTGCAAGAATGTCATGGGGAACCTTGTCAAAGGCCTTACTGAAATCGAGGTATACTATATCCACAGCATTCCCTTCATCTACCAAGCTGGTAATTTTATCAAAAAAAGAGATCAGGTTCGTTTGGCATGACTTGTTTCTCTGAAACCCATGTTGGCTTTTTGTGATTATGGCATTGGCCTCTAAGTGTTCACAGACTCTCTGCTTAATGATCTGCTCTAGAACCTTTCCTGGAATTGATGTCAGACTAACTGGACGATAATTGTTGGGATCCTCTTTTTTCCCCTTTTTGAAGATGGGGACAACGTTTGCCCTCCTCCAGTCTGCTGGGACTTCTCCTGTTCTCCAGGAGTTCTCAAAGATTATTGCCAATGGCTCTGATATTACATTTGCCAGTTCTTTTAATACTCTAGGATGTAGTTCATCTGGTCCTGGAGATTTATATTCATTTAGGTTAACCAGGTATTCCTGTACTACCTCTTTACTTATTCTGTGCTGAATTTCCTCTATTCTGTCTCCTGTTCCATTATCCTTAGGTTGAGCACCCTTTGCCTTTTCTGAGAAGACTGAAGCAAAGAAGGTGTTGAGTAATTCTGCCTTTTCTCTGTCCCCTGTTAGCATTTTGCCATCTTCTGCACGCAGTGGCCCCACTGTTTCCTTCTTCTTCCTTTTGCTGCGGACATATCCAAAAAAGCCCTTTTTATTGTTCTTAACCTCTCTAGCAAGCCTGAGTTCATTCTGCGCTTTAGCTTTTCTGACTTTACCCCTACATGTGCTGGCTATTTGTTTGAATTCCTCTTTTGTGATTTCTCCATTTTTCCATTTCTTATACATGTTCTGTTTAAAACTTAGCTCAGTTGAAAGTTCCTTAGTCATCCATCCTGGCTTCTTGAGACATCTTCCATTTTTCTTCCTCATTGGAACTGTTTGAAATTGTGCCTTCAATATCTCCCTTTTGAGAAACTCCCATCCGTCTTGAACTCCCTTTTCTTTTAGTATTCCTGACCATGGGATCACTCCCAGTATTTCTCTAAGTTTATTGAAATTAGCTCTCCTAAAGTCTAGAGTGCGTGTCTGACTATGCCTAGCTTCTCCCTTCCACTGTATTACAAACTCCAGGAGAACATGGTCACTTCCACCTAAGGATCCAACCACTTGCACCCCATCAACTAGGTCTTCCCTGTTGGTTAAGATCAGATCTAAAATGGCTGATCCCCTTGTTGCCTCTTCCACCTTTTGGACAATGAAATTGTCTTCCAGGCAAGTGAGGAATTTGCTAGACTTTGAGGATTTGGCTGAGTTTGACTTCCAGCAAATATCAGGATAGTTGAAGTCACCCATCACTACTACATCTCTCTTTTCTGAGTATGTGATTATCTGTTCTAGAAAGGTATCATCCAATTCCTCTGCCTGAGTCGGGGGTCTGTAGTAGACTCCCACAGTAACATCCCTGTTATTTCCCTCTCCTTTAATTTTTATCCAGATGCTCTCCACCTGGCTTCCAGTATTGACTTCCTGCATCTCTTCACTGGTGTAAATATCCCTGACATATAATGCTATTCCTCCTCCTTTCCTGCTTGGCCTGTTTCTCTTAAAAAGGTTATACCCCTCTATTTCTACATTCCAATCGTGAGACTCATCCCACCAGGTTTCAGTGATGCCTATTATATCATATTTCCCTTGTTGTGCTAGGAGTTCAAGTTCATCCTGCTTATTTCCCATACTCTGTGCATTAGTGGAGAGGCATTTAAGACCATGTGTCCTCTTTACTTGCTGCTTTTGCACATTTTTTTGCCTCCTGCTGTTGGGTCCTTGCACTGTTTGCCTTGTTCCCTCTATGCCACTTGGACTATTCTCTCCATCCCTTTTGCCTTCCAGTATAATGTCTCCCTCCCCCACATAACTCAGTTTAAAGCCCTCCTGATCAGATTCTTCAGACTGTTGGCAAAAACGTTTTTGCCAACTGGCGTGAGATGCAGTCCATCCCTTGCCAGAAGTCCCTCCTCATGGAACCGCAGCCCATGATCCAAGAATCCAAACTGTTCTTGGCGGCACCATCTACGGAGCCAGTTATTCACCTCTGCTATTTTCCTCTCCCTTCCTGGACCATGCCCTTCTACCGGGAGTAGAGATGAGATGACAACCTGTGCATCCATCTCTTTCAGCTTCCTTCCCAGAGCCTCATAATCCCTTTCGATATTCTGAAGGCTGTGCCTTGCAGTATCATTGGTTCCCACATGAACCAAAACAAAGGGGTATTGATCAGTAGGCTTGACAAGTCTTGTCAGCCTCTCCGTCACATGATGGATCTTTGCCCCAGGGAGACAACACACCTCCCGAGACATCTTGTCAGGCCCACAAACCACTGCTTCTGTACCCCTCAGCAAGGAGTCCCCCACCACGACCACGCGCCTCCTCCGAGGCTTAGCAGTGGCTGTTCCTTTTCGTGATACTCTCAGGCTCTCCTGCTCTGTCCCTGATGTCTGTCCCTGCTGCTTTTCCTCATCATCTCTGACAACAGAGAGAGATTCAAAGCGATTCTGTAGCTGCAAGCCGCTCACAGAACGTTCCCTGGTTTCCTTACTTCTGTGTGTGACCTTCCTCCAAGCATCTACCTCTGTTATATGTGGAGTGACCTCCTCCACCCCAACAACTTCCTCTGTCTGTTTCCCACCCAAGACATTCTGGTCTGATCTGTTCAGGAGATTCTCCTGCTCTCTATGATGCTGGAGTGCAGATATCTGCTCCTCTAGCTGCTGTACTTTCTCTTCCAAGAGGGCTACCAACTTGCACTTGTGGCAGGTGTAGTTCGCCACCTCTGTAGGCAAGAAGACAAACATCCCACATGTGTTGCAGGTGACTGCTGCAGGGCCTTCAGTGTCCATACTGAGAAGTCTTAAGGAGGCACTGAAACAAGACTGTGGGCTTCCCTTGCTAGACTTGGCCTTTATTCCCAAGCTCTGTCACTGAGTTCAAGTCACGGGGCCTATAGTTATGTAGAGAGCTCCTGGCTAAAAGCTCCTTCCAAAGGCAAGTCTCTGATTCACTTCCTCTGATGCTTCAGGCTGGCTCCTCTTCTATTCTCTAAACACCTCCTTGACTAGATAAAAAAAGCACATGGACTACAGCCTCCTCCTTTTCTTTCTCCTCCTTAAAGGAAATGAAGCTTCTGCTAGCCTTGAGTAGCCTTAAGTAGCCTCCCAGCAGTGGCTCCCAGAATGCAATGGCTCAAGTGTAAATTAAATTAGATCTCACCCAAGCACATGGACTACAGCCTCCTCCTTTTCTTTCTCCTCCTTAAAGGAAATGAAGCTTCTGCTAGCCTTGAGTAGCCTTAAGTAGCCTCCCAGCAGTGGCTCCCAGAATGCAATGGCTCAAGTGTAAATTAAATTAGATCTCACCCAAGCACATGGACTACAGCCTCCTCCTTTTCTTTCTCCTCCTTAAAGGAAATGAAGCTTCTGCTAGCCTTGAGTAGCCTTAAGTAGCCTCCCAGCAGTGGCTCCCAGAATGCAATGGCTCAAGTGTAAATTAAATTAGATCTCACCCAAGCACATGGACTACAGCCTCCTCCTTTTCTTTCTCCTCCTTAAAGGAAATGAAGCTTCTGCTAGCCTTGAGTAGCCTTAAGTAGCCTCCCAGCAGTGGCTCCCAGAATGCAATGGCTCAAGTGTAAATTAAATTAGATCTCACCCAAGCACATGGACTACAGCCTCCTCCTTTTCTTTCTCCTCCTTAAAGGAGGAGTGAGTGAGTGGCTGCAGTACAGGCATTTAACCACTGTGCCACCACTTCACCACCGAAGCATTTCAAGTTTGTGTGGAAAGACTTGGGGATATTAATGACTTGATGAATGAATTCCCCTTTAAAGAACAGGAAGCAAGTTGTACATGCATTACCCTAATGGGCATAGTAATGCAACCTGAATGAGCCAGCTCTGTTTCCTGCTTGATTTATTTTGTATTTTTAATTAAGCCAAGTTTGGCAAACATCCTCAAACTGATTAAAAGCACATTACATGGAACCAGCAAATTATTTGTTTAGGCATATTAAACAAATCTAGTAGCAAAATACAAAAGGGTCCTGTAGTAGCTTTGAGACTGAGAGAAACAAATGATAGCAGAAACGTTCATAGACTTAAATCTACTTCACCAGATGTATGGATGTTTCTGATGAAGTAGTCTCCATGCATCTTGACGACACAGACTTAATTCTATGAAAGCTTATGCTGCCAATCTATTTCTGTCATTTAGGAGATTATTGCACAGTGAAGTTCCACCTTGATAGATGTGGGATCTAAAACGCAAAGCTAGATCCTATCGCATTGCTCCCTGGCCAGGCAGTAGGCAGCCCATATGCAACCCAGGCTTCTCTGGGCTTCTCAGGAAATCCCTTTCATGAAAAGGCTGCAGGAGAAGCTTGGAGAGGCCCGGGTTGCATACAGGATTCCTATTGCCTGGCCATGGAGCAATTCAATAGGATCTGGCTTTGAGTTTTAGATCCTGTGTCTATCCTGGTAGGACTTCACTGTGCAATAATCTTCTTAGTCTCAAAGGTGCTATAAGCTCCCTTTGCATACTGATTCAGACTAACATGGCTATGGACCTTATCACATGGGAGTCAAAGTGCCCCAATCCCATGGATAAACAGGGTTTAGATCCTGGGACTAGTTTTCAGACATGTCAAGCTAATTGTGCATTAACGCGACATTAACCCATGCAGAGAGTGAGCAAAATTGCACTGCTTTTTACTTTCGGGATTTTCCCCCAAAATAAAAAGGTGGCATGATTTTGCAACTTTCTGCATGGGCTAATGTCACATTAATGCTTGATTTGCCCAACATTATCTGAAAACAATCCTGCTTTTGCAGGATATTCCATTATTCAAACCCTGTTTTATCCACAGGATTTGGGCACTTCCCTCTCATGTGATAAGGTCCAATGTCTTAAGATTCTAGCGGCAAAACAGGGCAATAAACATGGTCATATAATTTGTAGTAATGATTCTCTATCCTATACATATAATAAGCTTTATAGATTTGTGTAAGTGTATCATTTTCAAAAATCCGAGAATTTAAAATAAATTTTAATATTTAAAATGTTTTAAAAGCTAATCTTTTTATTATGATTGTCTGTATTTTTACAAATCTATGAATTCAGCTACATGGAAAATGACACCTCGCTACAAGTCTGAGAAACAGAAGCCACAGGTAGGACAACTTTTTGCTTTTTTCCTTTGTTTATAAGAGCAGATATTTTATGTCTGAGAGAGAAAGGACAAAGAGAAAGCCAATGTTTCCCATGTCAAAAATAACTAAATTTTATTGGTATTTATTTAGAAAAAAAAAATCCTACTACTTGGTCTCATATGATACCTCTAAGTATGCAGCAATAATCAGTTTCAAAGGCACTTATACTAATCAATAGAATTGACCAGTGTAAGCATAGCATACCCTATCATCCCTCCAGCTGAATATGGAGTTTTTATAATTAATATCCAGAGTGGAGGAGCACTGAAAATCATGATGACCTGGTACTTGTTTTTGGGGACCACAATGACCCAAGGAAGCAAAAGGCACCAGTGTCAGGGTCACTTGACCTAGGGCATGCCCGGCCTAGATAAGAACAAAAGACAAGCACCAAGGGTTGTTCTAAACATGACACATTCCTCCTACCTGCCTATTAAACCAAAGAAGACATTTGTCAAAACTGATAAAGGCCATGTCCTGTTTTCCCTCTTTGAAGTTCTTACATTTCCCCTGTCTGTCTGATCATCAAAGGTTTGTCTCACATTGCATCGATGCAGTAACACCTTGGTGCTTAAAATCCGTAAGTTTTCTGGATTAGTTTGTCTGTTCCTTGGGAAGATCATCGAAGCATTTACAACACATACTCTGAGGGCAGGTTTTTGGGTATAAAAAACCCTCAAACCTCAGCCATATTGTTGGCTTTTCTGGGTGTACCCTTGGATGCTGTCCGAGTCTCCAGTGGACTTCTTTCTTACAGATCAGTAAATATACCCCCGTCTTAACCCTTAATCTTCTGCTACCTCACTTTTCTACCTTCTATTTCTGTAGCCTTGTGTGAGTCTTATTTCTGAATCAGTTCTTGTGTGTTTGTGTGCCTCTTTGCACATATTCTAATAAAAATCCATTATTTACTCAGAACTGGAGTTTCTTGTGCTTAGTACTAGTATATAGGTGTAACAAGATCTTAGTAAGTTATCCACCTCTCACATGCCTCCTTTTGAGCGAATTAATTCCCCAATATTCAAAAAAGTAATGACATTGCTGATCGGGACCCTAAGTCCCCCCCCCCCCTTTTGGGAGTAATACCACAAACAAAAAACGCAAGATTTGTAATAGTCTGTTTCTAATAGACTTGCATTGTTTCTTGCCCCCTCCCACCAAGAATAAATATGCAAAAGCTCAGATAAGCATATCGGTTTTAGGTTATGCACTCTCGCTCTACAAATCCCCTCTGAAGCCCTCTTGACTTCAGTGGAAATGATTTCCAGGGAAGTGTATATTCAACTGCAGCTTTATGCTGTTTAACTTTAATTATTAAAAATTACCCAGTTCAGTTTTTGTGTGTGTGAAGGATGTGAATTACTTTTCAACAGTAATTCATTTTTTAAAGCACTGAAAACATATGTGATAAGTCTTACTTATTTATAATAGTATATTTCCCCAGAGGGGCTGCTACTTAAGTTAGATGACTCTGTTTTCTCCATAAGGCATTTCCTTTCTATTAATTATTTTAACTAATATAAATTAACACAAATTTTGCTCCAGTGTTTTCAGTTAGAGTACAGTTGGATTTCCTGCTCTTCCAGTAGAGTAAAAATGAAGCCCTGAGTTGTTAACCTTTCCTGGCTTGGCAATTGCCTGTTTGTTGCTACATTTGCCGTATTTTGCTTTTCACCACAGGAAGCTTCATTAACTCCACGGTTCCTGAAAATTAGGACTCTTGAACAAAGTGATATTTTTGTGAGTATCAGAGATGCACAAACCTGTCTACTGTATTTTTAAAATTGTTCCAGTCCAGCAAGTCTGATGGTTTGCTATAGCAGAAAATGCTAGGCATAAGGCGCCTGCTGTGTTCATGGGAATCACTGCTAACTTCAGGCAAAAACTACACATGTCTCATGAATATGTGTTCCCCACATTGCATTTTTCCAAGGTAAAAAATTAGGAGAAAAATGGATTTGTAAAAAAGAATATCCCTTTGCATTATCCTTCTTGTCTATCCTGCCCCTGAGTATGTGTTTGTGTTATGCTTCCCATAGCTACTGCAGTACCCTTGCAAAAGCCAGTCTGTTTCCCCTTTGTCACTGTTGTGTGTGTGCCTTCAAATCATTTTCCAGGGCAAACCTATCATGGGGTTTTCTTGGCAAGATTTGTTCAGAGGAGACTTGCCATTACATTCCTCTGAGGCTGAGAGTGTGTGGCTTGCCCAAGTTCACCCTGTGGGTTTCTATCCTGGTCTCCAAAGTAATAGTCCAACACTCAAACCACTACACCACACTGGCTCCCAGTCATATTTATTTCCCTAGTCTTGCTTATTTCCAGTCTTGGAGGGTAGCTTCAAATAGAATGTGGTAGTTTTTTTGCAAAGTACAATCGGCAGGTGGGGGAAGAATTAAGCATCCCTTCCTATTCACCATATTTCTCCATCATATGGCTCCACTTAACCATGAAAACATGTAAAACAAATTGGTTGTTAAAATTGGTGGAAAGATCAAACAAATTGTTGTGTTATTGTTGTTCTGCCATCAAATTGATTTTGACTTATGGCTTCTCTATGTATGGAGATCTCCATGTCATCCTGTCATCAACAGCCTTACTCAGGTCTTGCAGACCCAGGGCCGTGGCTTCCTTGACAGAATCAATCCATCTGGAATGTGGTCTACCTCTTTTCTTACTGCCTTCTACGTTATCAAGCATTATTGTTTTTCCCAGTGTGTCATGTCTTCTCATGATACATCCAAAGTATGATTGTCTCAGTTTAGTCATCTTGGCTTCTAGTGAGTGTTCATGCTTTATTTGCTCTAGGACTCATTTGTTTGTCCTTTTGGCAGTCCAGGGTATCTTCTCTAATACTACATTTCAAATGAGTTGATTCACTTCCTATCAGCCTTCTTCACTGTCCAGCTTTCACAATGATACATAGAAATTGGAAATAAAATGGCATGGACAATCCTGACATTGGTATTCAATGGTATTTCTTTACAATTGAGGAACTTGTCTAAGTCCTTCAAAGCTGTCCTTCCAAGTCCAAGTCTTCTTCTTGACTGTAGTCTCCATTCTGATTCACCCAAGGCATAGGAAATCTATCATTATAGCTTCATTGTTTACTATTTTATGTCTACAGTCATTACTTTTGTTTTCTTAATGTTCAGCTGTAAACCTACCTTTGCCTTTTCTTCCTTGACTTTTTTCAGTAGTGGTTCCAAGTCTTTGCAATTTTCTGCTAGTAGCATGGTGCCATCTGCATATCTAGAATTGTTTACATTACTTCTTCCAACTTTGGCACTTCTTTCCTCCAAGCCTAATCCTGCTTTACATATTATATTTTCTGCATCAGATAGAATGGTAAAATGCAACCTCACCTGAACTCCTTAACAATTGGAAACCAATTCTTTCTCCTCCTCCTTTGCCCAGTTCTTCCTGGATGATGTGGGCTTGGCGCAGCTTCCAGCTGCATTCAGGGTGTGCATCATGGGAACACCATGCCCTGAACGCAGCCAGAATCTGTATCATTTGGCCCGTGAGTTTTAGGCCTATGTCTAGCTTCCCTTCATTCATACTTCTCATATTTCATGTTTCTATAATATGTGTTGTGCAGCTTCAAACTTTGCTTTCACCTCTGAGTACATCAACAGCTGAACATCCTTTTGGCTTGAGTCCAGCTGCACCATAAACCACAGTACTTACTTATTATATTTGTCCTCTGTTGCACCCCAATAGTTCTGTGTGTGACATTCAACCTGGGAGTTTACTCTTCTGGCTCCATCTCTATTTTCATTTTGAATTGTCTCATCATAGTGGTTTCATTGTATTGGACTATTGGCCAACATAGCTGAGGCTTCTGGGAGTTGAAGTCCAAAATCTCTTAAAGGCACAGTTTGGGGACCACTGGTCTAGAGCATTAACCAATCTATCTTTTTAAACGATATCTTTCCCATTATAGGGATTGGCACATATAATGGATAAAGATGGTGCCCTTCAGCTAAGCTTGGTAAGAAATTATTCTCAACTTTACAGCTAATTTTTTTTTTTTGCCTTATTGCATTTTTAAAAATAATGTTAATTTTGGGTCTGGGAGCCAGTTGCCACAGCCTCCAATTGAAAAAAAGAGATTGTAAGCTGCAGGAAAGGGCGGGAGAATGTAAGTAATGTAGGGGATAAAAGGTGAAATATTTTGATTCGGTTCATATGAATAGAGCATCATGAAGAATTGTAGACAAATGTTTTCTTACATCACCTCATGCTCTCCCATTCCAAATGCATACTGTATTTAGCCAAGGGCTTCACTAATACCCATTAGATATGAGAACAACTGTAGCTTCCCCCCCCCCTGCCCTTTGAATGCTCCTTCCCTATCAATCTTTGCAAGGTAAACCTTAGTAACATATTGGCAATAAAGATGGCTGAAGCAATGGAAGCTTTTAGGGAAAAGCACAATTGAGTGACACTTAAGTACTTCTGTGCTGCATCTATGGTGCAGATTATCTCCCCTGCAGTTAATTGGAGTAGAGAAGCCACTATCAGCTACAATGTTAGCAGTTATCTTTGTCCTAAATACAATAAAATCCAAAATCCACAAAAGAGCAATACCTTTATTGGCTAAGAAAAATGCAGAAAATACATTATGTAAGCTTTCGAAGCTTCGCTGGCTTCTTCATCAGACAAAGATGTTAAAAATCATACAGGAGAAGAAAAGTGACTAAGGGCCTGAACAGACAGGCCAAATGAAATGGCTTCAGCCCACTTTGGAGTGTGCTGTTTAAACTACACATGCATCCTAGGAGGCCAGAAGCTATGCTGAAGTCATGCTCCAATCCTTAGGACCGGAGCACAACTTCGGCACAGTTTCCAGCCACTTAGGACACATGACTCATTTCAACAAGACATCTCCAAAGTGGCCTGAAGCTGCTTTATTTGGCCTGTCTGTTCAGGCCCAATGGTAGAGTCCTTTAAAAGGAAATCTTCATGGTACTTACTCTATGACATCTCCCCTCAGCCTTTCATAAATTTAAGAAAGTAACAATAAACAAACAAACTAAAGCATAGAAACTATAAGTTTAAATGATCCAGTTGTATCTTCCTTATTCAGTTGTGCCTTATTCACTTAAAAACTGTACAGTACATTAAAACCATAAAGAACATACCAAGCTTCAGTACAAAGTATGCTTGTGGCTTCCCTAATGAAATGTATTTATCCATGTTGCTAATGAACTGTGCTTGGAGCTCTAGCGAATGCATTGCTGCAACACATTGATACATAGCAAATGAAAGAATGTGTCCGTAGCAAGGCCGAAACTTGGGTTGGGGATAGATTACTTTTACATCTGCAATGTATTATCACTGGTATATTTGCTTGCCCAATATACAAAGCAGATGAATCAGAGTACTTGAATTATGCTTTGAGTTGCTTCATTATGATTGTTCTTAACCAGGAAATCTCAAAACCAGAGTTTGAAGACAATTTCAGATCTTTGCTTAAAAGATGATGCTGGTTAGTGTTACAAAGGCTGTGGTTAGGAGTAGCTAGAATGAGTCATGAGAGGGAAAGAACTAGGAAGAGTGCCTGCTGCTATGGGCACTTCTGAAACCCATCACATTTCTCCTGCATAGGCTTGTGATTTTATTTGAACACAGAAAATATATTATTTCAAAGCAACCATTATGTTCACAAGATCTTAGGTTTCAGTACAATTATTTTTTCTTTGATTTAAAATATCTTCCTTGCTTCCATTGTGAATTAAATTTAAATATGCCTTATTGTTTAAGCATGTTGTAAACATACAGAATAGAATATGCATTTGCTGTTTTCCCCCAGAACTCAGATTTATATTTTTCATGACACAATAGAGTGGGGAAAATAATAAAATATGATTTATAATAGCAGTGCGAAACTTCTAAATTCAGTTTGGTTATTTTCTCCTTCCCACAGATCAGTGAAGGTGCAGCATGCATATTTATTCCCAGAAGACTTTTTCTAAAAGCAGCACCTGCAAAATCTAGGCTGATAGCACTAGAGATGCTGAGCAGCTATCCCACAAAGAGGACCATCCAGGAAAGCTACAATATGCAACAAGCATGGAGCACTTACAAAACCAAACTTATTGGATTACACCTTGAAAAGCATGCTAGGGCAGGTTTAGCAGGTATGAATGGCTAGTAGGTATGCTTGGTAGACCACCACAAGTTTCTGCATGGATAAGAAATATTGATTTATTTGTGAACATTTTTGAATATAGTTATTCACAGTACAGTTCAGCTCCTTTTATATTTTGTATGGTGGTTCTGTGTTTGTCATTGGTTTATTTTACCTTAATTTTTATACTTGAGACTGTTCAAAACACCTTATACAAAGTCATTCAATTGCATTATAGAAAGATAGATAGATAGATAGATAGATAGATAGATAGAGATATGCAAAGAATGTCTTGGGAGCAGCAAACTTTTCCTCACTCAGGATATTTGTGAGTTCTTTGACCAATGATGGGAGGGATGAGGCACAGGCTTATTGATTATGAAAGACAAGAAAGCTTGGCATGGATGTTTTAGTTGCTCCTGCAGTAGTTTGACTAGTTCAAGATATGATTGGGAATACTATTATTGGTTTAGCTAGAGAATTCATTGGTTGCTATCTGGGAATGATGGTAACCCATATGCCTGCTCAGAATGCTCTCCAAGTGCAAATTCTTGATAAGCAACTTCAGGTGCCATGTTGCTCTCTTGCAAAGAAACTTTGACCAAACAGCACTTCAAAGAGAGGATTGTTCTTTCTATGGTGGTTATGCAGCAGTTGAATTGTCACGAATCTTCTAATTTTATCTTGGTGAGGGGTTTGAGAATATTCTCTACTGTAATTCCCTCAATTTGAATGCATCCATGAGCCCACAGGCCAATCAGATATGTGTGAACAACATTCAGTGGGAGCTCTTACTTGAGAGAGAATCAGGTTTTAATCAGCATCCAACAGTACAGGGAGCTCAGAAATGATACAGGGACATATATAAGTTCTTGAATCTACAAAGGCATTGGCTCTTAAACTGAATACAGAGCTCTGAAAAGTTAATTTTAGGAAGGACAATCCACAGAATCCCACAGTGGCTGCAGTGGCTGAGGGTTTGTGGGGTCGGTAGTCCCCAAAAGTAACCTTTCCAAGCACTTTAGCATATGTGGTAGCTTTCTCCTCTGCCTGTTTGCAGAAACCTTTAATCTGAATGAGTATTTATGTGACATTTTGCTGGCCTTCCCCAAATAATATGTAGGCTTGGATGCCTGTTTCCCTTGTGCATAATTATTGAATTTCCTCCAAAAGAGAAGTTCTGGGTCTGGGATTATTGTTGTTGTCCAAAGACTCTCACCCCCGGCCCAGATTTTGTTACCCACTGACTCACAGTGTTGTGGCCCTAATACTAAATTGTGAATCTGTTTCCGTAATTTATAAAGCTTCCAGGACACATTCTCTGACCAATTATCTCCATCTGGAGAGTCACTATTCATAATTTCCCTTCCCATTTGCCCCTTTAAAATATCAATTTGATCAAAATATAAATATAGTAATTTAAAAGGTTATGTTTTAAACAATCCCTGTTAGATGCCCTTTCTGTTCTAACTGGTAAATAATATGCTGCATTTTATGAACAGCTGCTAGGTTTCTTCAGGTTTATCAAACATGTTTCATAATTGCTGATAAAAGGGGAAAGGGGGAATTGTAAAAGTTACCAATGGCAAAAACATACAATTACTGTTATAAAAATGCTGCTATAAACATAATAAATTATATTATATTTATAGTAATATAATTTCTAAATAAATTAAAACTTTTGTCTCAAGTATGGTTTGAAAAAATGGGATCATGTGTAGCTGCATCCTTTTCTCTGCAAATAAAAGAAGTGAAGAACAAACTCATAATGTCTTAATAATGTTTGATCTTTAGCAAGCATGCTGCAGAACCGGAATGGATCCAGAGGACGCAAGAAAGATGGTGGAGTTTTGGTAGGCCTGGAATCACTGAGGAAACAGAAAAGAAAATGCATAATTTGTCTTGAACTCCCATTTCCTCTTGTATCTGTGTAATTTGAGCCAATATTCAGTTACACTTTATATCTGTGCCAGGGAGTGGGCATCTGAGATAGACCCCCCTCTCAAGTCACCTCTAGAGTCACCACTTTCAGCTTCAGAAATGGAAGAAGGGAAATTATTCGCAAGCAGAATCCTTCCCCATTATCCCTCAACTCAAAGTAATGACTGGAAAGGAAACCAGGTAATGCTTCCTCTTGGTTGTGCTCTTGCACTACACTCTTACTTCCATGTTATACTTCCTTTAGTATGTACACATCTGATCTACATTATAGCATGGGCATATTTAGCTTGGATTACGTCTAGTGTGTCTATATCGTATGAACATATTTTATTAATATTACTAGAATAAAGGGCCAGTGTGATATAGTGCTTTGAGCTTTGGGCTCCTCTCAGCAACATACTTCCTTTAAATATTGTAAAGTAATTGCAATATAAAACAAATCTAAACTTTGGAAAAGAAAAATCTAGCATACAGAAAGAATTGCACCAGTACAATAAGAATCAATTAAAAAGAGAGAAAGTTACTAACTACAGGCTTCTTTGGTTTTACCCGTTTTATGACCCAATGGGAGAATGGTTCTTGGAATGACATGAAGATGGAGGTTAAGGGCAATATCCATGATTCAGATTATTATTTTGCCTGGAAGGCTGTTTTTCTTCAGCTGTCCCTTCAGAGTTCAGGCAAATAATAAAATGAGTAGTGATCTTGAGTATAACCCCACCACAGAGAGTATTTAAATTGTAATGGTTGGAAATCAATGTGTCCTAATCAATTTAAATCCCAATACTACAAGCTAACAGGATCATATGCTTCTCTGCATAAGAATATCAGTGACTTAGCATACAACATCCTGTTTGCTGATGTGATTTAAAAGAATTCTTTGGCTGGATAGACTTTTAGCAAGATCTACAAAATTTAAGACCCTCAAAGCTGAATGTACCAAGTAAGCCACATATTGGTCCTATTGAGTCTGAACAACTTTTGCCCCTACATCTGTTTCTAAAATCCTGGACAAAATACGAAAACTAAGGGGCAAAACCAACAGTCAAAAAGATCTGGCGGACAGGGGGCATAGTGTTCAGGCAGCAGCACACCCTCAGTCCACTGGGAAGCCGCACAGTCAATTGCACGTGTGGAGATCCAGGTCAATTTGGCGGTAGACCTTTTACACACGCTGCACCGAAGAAACACTGAAGAAATGCCACATCAGTGGCAAAGACACCCATTCCCCAGTGCAAAAAAGAGTGCCTTTCTGCTGCTCCTTTTTGTGCCGGGGAAAGGCCTGTTTGGGGGTGTGGTGTGTGGTTGCCATGGGCCCAACCTAGCAAGCAAAGAGGCAGCCAGAAGCCTCCCATTTGGGGCAGTCTGTTTCACCAATAGGTTTATCTTAGTCCCTTGTAAACAGGATATTCTCTTCTGCACATGATAGACTGTGATTGGTTTGGTGTATCACATGCTGTGCACATCAATCAGAAGCTCCTGCCTGGAAGGTTGATTCCTAAAACTCCACTCTTTTACAACCAATTGTACAGCAAAATGTAACTTTTCCTAACTAAACTAATAAATACAGCTTAGGCTGGGCCATACCAAAGTCTTCTTGGTAAATGCTTAGTCTTGTTTGCATCGTTTATGAAGTTTGCTCCAGTATTAGCTACAGTATAGTGTAATATGCATAGGAGACCATCAACACCTAAGTGTTATGGACTCAAAATGGACAAATTTGGCTAACTTCAATGTTTTTTATTCTATATAAAGAAAATGGATTATAATCATTAGCTAGCAGTTTTCAATTTATGTTTTATACTGTTTTTTTTCTCTAGGGATTCAACTCCTAAATTAAAAATCTGTTATGCATTAATGACGTTCGTAATAAATTGTAGATACTAAGTTTTAAATCTGCAAAAAAAAAAAAAAAAAAAACCAAAGCAGAAAGGAAAAATAGGAGTATTCCCCAGACTTATACATAGGCATACACTGTATAGTAGATGCTACAAACTTATAGCCCTCTAGATGTTCTTATAATGTAATTTTCCTCTTCCTTGACGATTATCTCTGCTGGCTAGAGCTGATGGGAGTTAGAGTTCAAGTCAGTCTTCAGGGCCTATGCTTGTCTTACAAACTAAACATAGATCATTGTAAAGTCTGCTTTAAAACATTTATTACTGCCTGCGATTTCAAGCTGCAATTCAAGAAAAGTATGGTAAATAATGTGGGATAGTTTATTGTTTCCTTAACAAAGCAAATAACTGTGGTGGTGGATGATTTCTACAGGAAAAATGGCACAAGGAAAAGGTTTAATTCTCACCCATGCACCAGCACTATGGTCCTGACCCACATTCTTTAACTGCATTTTGTAAGACATTTGGGAGGTCCAGTCACAGATCTCTCTCCTAGTTTGGCCTTCAGGTTTTCTCAGCCTCCTTTTCTCTACACATTGAAGCAAATGCTTCTAGTCTTCCTTAGCTTCCATTTACATTCTCCCATCTGATTAATTGTGATGAGAGCAACTCAGAAACCAGCAAATGCTGGCCAAAAGTAATAAGCAAAGAAATTAACAATTTGAATGTGCTACCTGTCATATAGTCCATAAAATGGTTTATAATTGGTTAGTAAAGATGACAAAAACAAGAAACCAAACATCAGGCTTCTGACACGTAGAGAATCTGGTTTTCCACAGGCTCATTATGAATTTGACAGGAACTTCGGAGCGTCTTGGAACAAAGTGTACTTGAGCATTATTAGTTTACTAGCAAAATGCCATCACGGCACTGTGAGAAGGTAGGAAGGATTCATCCCTTACTCATTCTAGGGGACCTGTGATGATAGTGTTGGGACTGAAGGCAACTTTTACCTTCACCACAATCTGTATACCACCCTCTTCATTTCCTCTCACCTGTACAACTTCAGTTTAAATCTTTGAGTTATCTGTTACAACAGCAATGCCTCGGGGATGGATAGGACTATGAAAAGTTGGGAAATAAAGGGTAGCTCTTCTGTATCATTCTTTGCCCATCCCTAATTGAATTCTTGAGATTCAAAAAGTTATTTTTTGTACAGCTCCCCAAATCCTCCAGCCAGCACACCCAGTGATTGTATTAGCTGCAGGGATCTGGGTATTTTAGTCCAAAGAATAGTTTTTCAAAGCATCGCTGAGTCCATTAAAAGCAGAACACACTGGGCGAGGCCTTTGTTGTCATTTTTGTCTCTAAAATTTGGTCCTGACTCCATGCTGACCACTTCTTCAGATCCTTTAAAGGCGATAAAGCACATTCTCCCATGCTGAACTAGAAGACTTTGGGAAGAACAGAAATGCTAAAATGTTGGTCCCTTCTTCCCTACAACCACTGAGTTGTCTTAGGAAGGGAGAAGAGACATCATTCCTGGCTTCTCTAAGGTACCTCCACCTGTAGTAGCTGGGCCACCCACCGTTAGGTTTCTGGGAAATCTGATCCAACAGTTACTCTCGTCTCAAAGTGTTTTTCACCATATAAATGAATGCTATCCTCTTATCTAAGATCAAGTGGAAAGGACACTGCAAGAGATGCCAAACCTGTCCCCTGCCTCTGATCCTAGTCAGAAAGAAGGGAATTTGCTCCTGTCTGCCTAGTTCATGCTGGGATTTGGGCCTTACTTGTACTGAAAGGAAAGGAATGACAGAGAGGAGGTCCTCTAAATCCACACAAATCTAAAAAGATTGTCAATTGTTTATTTCTACTCTCTCTCTTTTTTAAAGCATAAACCTTTTCACGTCCTTTCTATCAGTATTGTCACCTGACTTGGTGTCACCCAGTGTGTGTGGGTGTTATCGACACTGAGATATTCTGAAATTTTGGTGTGTGTGTAATTTTCCACATGACCCCAGATGGACCCTGCTATGTGGATAACATAGACTCGATGAAGGACAACATGGCATTCTGAGTGCATTGTAGTGATAAGTGCCAAAAGGCATTATGAGACTATTACATCTTTCATAGAATCATAGTATAGAAGACACCACAAGGGCCATCCAGTCCAACTTCCTGCCATGCAGGAGTACACAAAGCATTCCTGACAGATGGTTATCCAGCCCTCTAAAAACCTCCAGAGAAAGTCTATATCAGGCGCCGTTTATTTCAATGGGAATTCATTGAAACTAATCTTATGAGCATCCCACTCATCATTTGTAATTCCAGCTCTTCCCACTTCTGCATATGAACTGTCAGCAATGCCATTATAAAACTGAAAGTTGTGTTCTCTGAATAAGTATATCTATATTGAAATACAGTAAAAATTGTAAATGCCTATTGCCCAAAACGTGCTAGTTGTAGCAATGTATGCTACAGACAATGGATGCAATCTTTGGGGAAGTTCTCTTGCACAAACCCCATTGAACTAAATGAAAAGTGGCACAAGAGCATAGGTGCACCCCTTCAAAGGAGCAGAGCATCCCAATGCATTGCACCCAAACAAAATGAAGTGTGACGTTCTGCCTGCAAAAAAAGTAGAGACCAGGAAAGCACAGCCTATTTTCTTCAAAATGAATCAACCATGTGTCATGGTCTATGAAAAATTCTGTCTTTTTTTTTTTTAATGCATTGCTAACATCATGTAATGTGTGATGACTAGTGGGCAAGTCAGATTTATTTCTATTTTCCCCCAAGTGTAATCTAAATGTACACTCTAGAAATGAAAATAGATGTGAAACAAACAAAAAAAGATTTTATCAAAAGTGGTGTGAGAGCTAAAGCAGTAAGGAAAGTCATACTTAAGCTACAATAATGGTATTCTAAAGACACGAATGCCACAGAAGAGCTAATTATGTGAAGGCAAATTATTATTTTTCCTAAGCCTGCTAAACAGTTTCTTGCAAAGCAGGCTTAAGGAGTTTTTACGTTCTTTTTTTCACCGTGTCCAGAAGTAAAAGGCACGTCTTGAGATATCGCATAATTTTGAAAACATCAACTGTGTTTTAGGTTTGTACGTATCCCTCATGCTTGTGTAACATATCTATCATCTTCTTGTGTGTTAAAAAGAGAGGGACACTTTTTTCCTTAATGAAACGATTATGGCCTGCATCTGTTAGTGTGGATTAGAGCAGACCCATTAAAGTAAATAGCATTTATCTTTGTGACTATTCTCCACATGACTTGAGATCTACTGTAATTGAGATTAACCAACAGAGTTTAGCTCAATCTCCCCCCCTCCGTTATTGTTTGATATTTATTAGAATTAGCAACAACAACAACAACAACAAGCCAAAACAGGAATCAGTCACACAGTGGACCCTCAGTATCCACTGGGATTTGGTTCCAGGATCCCTCATGTATACCAAAATCCATGGATGTTCAAGTCCAAGGTGAGAAGGGATGCAGCAGTGGAAGAAAGCAATGTGGACTTGGAGCAGGACATTAGTAGAAGCAATGGGGGCTCTTTTCCTACAGTGTAGGAGAGTGCAGACTGCCCCTGTTTCCATACCATCAAATCCACTGGCCCGTTGCCTTGTCTCCCTCTTGAACTGCTCCTCACTTTGTGGTCCTGCATCTGGTGATGGCACCATTTGCCACTTACTTGCTTGCCCACTTGACCTCCGTTTACAACAGCAGCAATGCTCTGTAGAATCAGCTTAACAGATGGTAAGCAAGCAGAAATAAGCAAGAGAAAATGGGAGCCACATCTGCAACACGACACAGGGCAGTGCAAGATGAGGTAAAAGAAGCAAGAGAAATAAAGATGTGGAAAAGGTCGATAAAGAGCGATTTAAGATTGTAGATTTTTGTAAAGAAAGGTGCAAATAAGGAACAGGATTCTTTTTAAATGGTCGATCTCTGTATAGAAAGTCTTTTAAGCTAAAAGTTTAGAATTATCTTTCTATTATGTCCATATAAGTCCCAGGTAACTGATACTGTAAATGGAAAATCAATACTGTAATATTGCTGTATGTTTGGACACTTTGGGGGAAGTGGAAGTTGATGTTATTTAAGCCATCTTAAGGGAGGTGTGTTCCATCAATATGGAATGGTATCTCCAGATGTCTACATGTAACTCATGTATTTGTTTGTCTGTTCGTTTTATTATTTTTAAATTTTTAATTTTTTTAAAAAAAGAAGCAAGAGAAAATGGGAGCCTCATTGTCAAGACATAAAGGATAAGGGAAAGAAACACAGGGCAGAGCAAGATGAGGGAAAGGAGGGCATGATGAGAAAGAAGGAAGTCAGATGGTATTGTGGCAGTGCTAGAAGCCCTCCAAACAGTGGAATAGTTTTATTATTTTGCCTTCCCGGAATAAATCACTCGGCCAAAAATATCCCCCCACATAGGCCCATAGGATAACGACTCTACACTGTTATTGTTGGGAACTGTTGCAATTTTATTTATTTTAATCGTTTTATGTAAATTTTAATCGTAATTTGCTTAGTTCCTTTTTAAGGGGGGTAATTTATATAGATTGTTGTATGGTTTTAAATGCTGTAAGCCGCTTTGATTGCTTCGGCAAAAAGCAGGGTACAAATAAAAGTTTTATTTTATTTATTATTTATTATAGTGATTCACTGCTCCCAGGGCTCTGCCACTTAAAGTGGGCACCCCAGTAGCCTAATGGACAAGTCAGCTCTGTTACTACCACTCCTCCATTCTACCTAGTTGTCATTTTCTTCCTTATTCTCCACTGAACTGCATGTAACCACATATATACAGTATTGCATTTTCCCTCCAGCTATAATCACATGGCAATACCAATCATATATTCAGCTAAGCACTTGGTTTAAGAGGTTAAAGAGCCCTGCCCTCTTTATATCTGGCCATGCTAGTTGAAGAATTACTTTGAAGGAGTAAATCAGCAGGGCTGGGTTTGTGCAACCTTTTCCCTGCTCAGCATGATTTGCACAATTATGGAATTATTGGCATGATAAACAAATTAAGTCCCCCAGATCTAGGAAGATATAATATGACCATCCTACTTGGAAAACAGTTCCACAGCCAGAAAATAGCCACCAAGAAATCCCTCTTTTCATGTTCCTCACCTGTTAAGGTGATGGGACTGGGAGAAAGGCACCCCCTGAAGAAATTAAGACTGGAACAGATTGATATAGGAAAAGGTGGTCCTTCAGGTAGCCTGAACCCAAGTCATATAGAGTTTTATAGGTCAAAACCAGTGCTATGAACTGTGTTCATATACCTGCTTGAGTGGGGTGTAATGGTTTCAGCACTGGAGTAGGTCACTGGGAGAGCAGGGTTTGAATCCTGGTTAGGCCATGGAAATGGAAACCTATTGGGCGACCTTTGGCAAGTCACACTCTTTCACCCTCAGAGGAGGGCAATGGCAAACCTCCTCTGAAGAAACTTGCAAAGAAAATCCTATGATAGGGTCTTAGGATCACCATAGGTTGGAAATGACTTGAAGCACACAACAACAACAACAACAACAACAACCTGATGGAGCAGCCAAAAAGAAGATTTTTTGTTCTTGCTCTGCTATTTTGTTCTTGCTCTGCTAGGTTGACTATTTATTACCTTACACATGGATACTATGCGTATTTGTGTTAAGCTTATCAGGGTTACAGCAGAAGGATGACAGGCTACAACAGAAGGATGACAGCTTCCTGTATTATCACTCCCAGCCAGTAAGTTCTGGCATACCCTGATCTGTGGGCTGTAATGTGCTGTCCAGAAGCCTTTGGCAATCTTTACCAGTGCCTGGTTTCCCTAACAAAACATCTGTAGTGCCCTCAGTATATTGCTCTGTCTTTTCATTTTATTTCTCCCTAATTCCTAGAATCTTTCCTCTCTCTTCCATTGCTAAAGTGACAAATCTGACAACTATAGCCACAGTCAAATCACAGAAGCCTCCGATTTCAATAATAAACTGAAGGCATAAACATTGGCTTTATGCATGAAATTCAGCCACTCTTATCTTCTTTCTCAGGAAAAGCATATGATTTCTCTTCCTCCTCCTAAATCAGCTTCCTGCTCCCCTCATGAAAGGGACATTGCCACTTATTTTTGGAACATTTAGGACTGGTTCATAACATCACTGTCATTGCATTAACTTGAGAGACATGGTCTGAGTTGATAGATTAGGAATCTGGGAGACATGGGACTGAATCCCAGCTTGGGCAAAAATCCCACTATGGAGTTTATCACATGGGAGGAATTTCTCCCAATTTTGAATTGAGCCAATTTGAATTCACGTAAATTTGCTTGTTTAGCGAATTTACGTGAAATCTAATTGCATTCGGAATGCATTCAGAATGACTTCCCATTTCCCAAAAATGACACACACCCCATTGCCCGAAATTGCATGAGATACTCTAATACACAATTATGTGAAACCCCATGATTGCATTCAGATGACTTCTCATTGCCTGAAATTGCGTGAGATACACTCATAGACAATAAAGTGAAAGCCCATGATTGCGTTCGGATTGCCATTGCATCATACCCCCAAATTCTGTTGTATGATAAACTCCTGAGTGACTTCAAGGAAGTCACACACTTTCAGCCTCAGAGGAAGTCAATGGCAAAGTTGCTCTGAATAATAAATCTTGCCAAGAAAACCCAATGATGGATGCACCTTGGACTCAACATAAATCAGAAACAACTTGGAGACATGCAACAACAGCAGCAAGAACAACAACAATTGTTTGACATATAGGTGACAAATCACCTAGACTCCCCTTTGCATCGTTTTATAATTCTTCATCTTTAAATGAAAGTAGGTTCCAAACAAATTCATAAATTGAAATGTTTATTTTGACAGCTAGAGAGCATTTGCAGAATTTTCCAGGTTGAAAACCTAACATCTCCAATTTATGCATGTATTAGATCTTTTCAAATACCAGCTAGCAGTTGCTGGAAACTGCTTCTGACAGAAATGCCAGAGAGCAGCTATGCTACAGATCCATGATAGAGGAATGACTTTCCTTACCCCTTTTTTCAAGCTCTCCAACCCTATCAAAATGTGTTTAAAATGTCTTTTAAATCTAACTACAGAACATTATTTGGTGCAAAAATAAAGCAGCTCTTTTCCTTTTTGCTAGGTTACTTTGAAATGTAACGCCATTATACCCTTGCTACTTCAAATGGTAACTCATTGTTAGTAACTATATGACTTGTAATTTCTTACTGCCAAGCCTGGCCACCAGTTGAGTAGACCTCCAGCTCAGGTGTTCTAAACCTTGTTGACAAAGGACCCCTTCTTTCAATCCAGTTCTAAGGACATACAGCATAGCTTTGCAACTGTAGTTTTGTCCAAGTAAGAAGACGACAAAGCACAGTGGCGAAAGTCTCCTTTATTATTTACTTACTTTGAAGGAAACTGGTTGTCTTTGCTTTTATAGCCCCTGCCTCTCTCGGACTGAGATATGTGAAATATAGTCAACCTTCTTCTGATGTCTCTCTCCTGTTCCCTGTATACATCCAGAGCGAGGTGGAATACTTGCTTTGATCCTGCATTGCGCTCTCTGGTAAATACATTTATTATTCCTTTCCCCACTTCTTTGAAGAAAAAAAAAAGACTAGTTATGCTACATCATGTACTGGATATTGGATAATGAGTTCTTGAGTTCTGCATATTATCTGGTTATACCATAGGGGTAAAGTAGTAATGGAATAATGCAAACTTGAAATGTTTATTTATTGTGGTTGGGAATTTTGCTGCTCATTTTAATTTTTTTATGTGCTGAAATGTTTTATTGTCTGCTGGTGTGTTTATCCTGTCTTCTTCTTGTTTTTTTTTTTTAATTCTGCTTCCTTAGCCATTACTCCATTGTCTTATTGTTGCATTTTCTATTTTTAACAGATTGTAAACCAGGAAGAGTTTGGTTAGTGGGCAGTTTAAAACAGTAAGTAAGTAAGTAAGTAAGTAAGTAACACCATGAGTTGGCAAATCTTTTTTCAGCTGAAGAGCCAAATTTCTGGCAAAAGGTGACACCATGTTCTCTACTGCCAGGATTATCTAGATCCCTATAAAGTAATACATGGGTTATTTCTGAATTTGACAGTAGGATTAAGCAGTCCCCAAACAGGCACACACAAGTGCAATACTAAAGAGTCAAAAGGGGATGCTCAGAAGTGTGGTACATTATTCAAATTGTTTCTCATCTTCTCAGGTGTTCCAAATGAAGTGTTGGCATGTTCATTTCTGGTACTCTACTTTTGCTTAACACTGGTACTATCTACGATCAACTGTGTCTTGTAATTATTACATCTATTGCTTTTTCGTTGTTCTAAATATATTGCAAACATGAGGTATACAGAGGTATACACGCATCTCCCCAAAATTTGTGCAGATCATACATAGATTTTGGGAAGACATCAAAAATATTAGCAAAACACTGCTGCATGTTTTTGTGCCTTTTGCAAGCAGGACAGGGAGTTATAATGGATGAAAATAAATTATGCTCAATATTGTTTTGTTACTTTGTAATATGCATTTGCCAAAAAAGTCAAGCATAATAAAAGCAGGAACTGCTGGTCTCTACAGGTCTCCCTAGAGTCTTGAATTATTTTTTAGCATCATATTGTACTTGTAACAACAGCGTAATGTCTAAAATTGGAAGTACATTAGCATTAACAAAATTGCAGAACCAATTCAGAAATATTCAACAAAATCGTTATTGCTCCTTTTCGCATTCCAGAACTTGTTCCTGAAGCTTACGAGGGACCATAGTATGAAAATTATCAATGATATTGGAATTACAAAGATTGTGGGTAAATGTATATGTAACTTTTGTGGGCTTTGAGATGCATGGGAGAGAGAAATGACCTGTAAAAATCTTTATTAATTAATACTTTCTCTTGCTATCATCTTTCGCTACCGTGCACTTTAATCCAATTGTTACTCCCAACAAGTATAAACACATAGAATGAATGGGAACTTGGTAAGTCAATACTCATGTAAGTCACATTCATTCAGGGGTGGGGAACAACATAAGGGCCATTTTCACAGCCACACCACTCCTGGAAGGTGCATTGCACACTTGGCTCAACCAGAAACAATAAGACATCACTTCTGATTTTGTTTTCCACTAGTGTTCACTCAATTTGGGGATTATTTTATTGTATTGTATTTTAAAAGTTTGTGAGGATTGTGGGAGTTGTGGTGACCAAACTCCAGTATTTCTCCAACATTTTAAGCTGAGGTGTGTGTGAAAGTGTTTAAAATTTGGGGGAATCTTGAGGCAGCACAAAATGGATGCCTAACTACACAGAGTTGGTATGACTGGGCAATGTCTGAGATTCCTATACTTTCCAATTAATATCTACAAAACATCGTCAGTGTCCACCAATTGTGGGTAAAGGGTTTTAAAAATCTAGTAATACTGGGGGATATTCCACTATACTTTTTTAATGGGCTGCACTACAACAGTTTAGAAAACTACATTGCCATCAGTGAAGAATGCAAGAGCATAGTATGGTACATCAAGTTTACAAATAATGAACTAGGTCTGTGCAGATTCTGATATAACCAGACGGAACATAATTATTTGTTTTTCTCTTCAGAGCACAGTTCAGCGCTTCTTTGGATACAGCACGTCTAAGGAAGGGGGGAAAATTACCTTCGCAGAAGGCCCATTAGCAGTGTTTGTCTGACAACCCAATCCTAAACACACTGAGGGTGTAACTTCACATTGCTGTTTCTCTTTTAAAGATATGATACACTTATTTAGCACACACATGCACGCACACACACACACACACACACACACACATTCCTAGTCTATGGACAGTCTTCATTGATTCCCTAATGGTCCACATAGGAGACAATAGGAATGAAAATGGAAATTGCAAGCTCAGTGCAAGCGATATTTTGTTATTCCACCATCTGAGTTCTTGTGCAGCTCCCATTAATTTCAATGAAACTTGCCCAGGACAACTTCCTAGTGGACTGCAATGCTCTTCATCTGCTTTCATCATGATAAAGTGCAAAAAAAGCACTTACAGAAAATTTCAAAGAGACTGTCAAGTGGATAATACTACTTTCCTACTTACAGGAAATGACTGATTACTTTAGGTTGCAATTTCTTTTGGAGGGGGTACTTTATTCTACTCTCATTTTTGAAAAAAGATCTGGTTGTGGGTTGAAGTGCACTTTAAAGAAACTTTAAAATTAGCCTATGCACCAAGGAAAGTTGGCCTCACTTATGAATCTTGCACACAAAAGCTGGAGAACTTTTGAACTGATTTACCATACATTTGCAGGCTGGTTTATGTTTCCAGCTTAAAGTTCTCCTGCCAGTACAGTTGGTCCTCCTTATCCACAGATTTTTTATACACAGATTCATTATGTTTGCAAACTAATAATAATCCTGATAATAATGCATTGTTTGCTTGATTAGAATTCATGTTTTCCAGTAAGCAACATGAGATATATCTGTTCCCGAACTATTCTGCTCCACTTTTTTTTTGTTTTAACCCTTTTCTTGAAAAGTAAAGTAAGTGTAAAAATATGTATTTCTTACTATAACACATCAAATCATCCTAGCAAATTCAGAGCATGGCAAGTTCAGTGTCAAGAGAAACAATAATTTGATGCACTGTCACATGGAATAAAGACATTTGCACCTTTTGTATCTTTTCAATATCTTTGTTTGTATTTTCTTGTTTGTTTTATTGGTGGTTGATTAGATACAGCTATTCATTTTTTTTCTTCCAATTTTGAATCCACAAAGTATCTACAGTGCATTCAGAAAATGTATTTTTAAAAAACACAGCTGCTTCAGATGCGAAAACACAAGATCTGCCTTGATGGGTCAGACCAAACATAACATGCCAAATCTGTAAAACACAGTGCACATATTATATAGTTCAACATATTTACTCTTCTAAAGGATTTTTAAAAACACAACAAAATCAGGCAAACCAAATATTTAAACACAGGGATAAATTGCTATATGCATCCAACCATTTGTTATTTTCAGTTCCTCTAAGAGAGTATACTACACAAAAAGTAAAGAGTAAGTGAGGGGAGGAAAACACAAAAGTTACAACAACAACAAAAACAACAACCACCACAGAAAGCATCAGTACTATATAAGTTCTTTTCTCCCTCTGAAGAGAGACCCCTTGGTACTGCGATTTGGATCTATATAATCTGTTAAACTTTCAGTCAGCTCCAGTGTGTTTTTTCTGCTACAGTTTCTAGGATGAATGAAGTATTTTCAACCTACACAGATGCCCCACATAAGAGATTACATGGAAGCAACTTCAGTAGTCAATCTTTTCAGTAGTCAACTTCAAAAGGTCAATCTTTTCCAGTATACTATTTCCTACAGTAGCCAAACAGATACTTCTGAAAGTACTTGAAGAAGAATTGATGGTGTTCTCCCTTTTTTATCTGCATCAGAAGTATAGTGCCTCTAGCAATCAGAAATATAATGTCTCCAAAAATTAAGATTCCCTTTGGTTATCATAGCCAATATGTTGGCCATACATTTTTTTCCCTTTTCATCCCCTTTGGGGGAAAAAACACAACAACCCAGCTATACTTGTTTATATGAGCTGAATCCCAGGAACACTAGGTGACTAGACTTACAAGTAGAGCTGGGCATACTGGCAGAAAGCTGACAGCTTACAACTTGAGCAGGTTATTGGTAAATGGAGTTCTAAGAAACAGGAGTTCTAAGCAGATCCCATAAACTTCAAGGAAAGAAACAGGAGTTCTAAGCAGATCCCATAAACTTCAGAAAATGGCCCACTTGCTTTAACCACATCTAAAGGCCAACTGAGGCCTTATACCCAAGGCCTGTTCACATACATATTTTTTAAAAGGCTGTCTCCAAACCACCTCAGCAGTTTAAAAGGGAAAGACAAAAGGGAGGACAATTCACAAAGGATAGATACCAAAAAGTATGGGTTATTCCTGGTAAACAGAGACCAATGACCTATTAGGCAGCTTACAGTTCTGTCACCCCCCTGTGTTGCCACTCAAATGGGCTGCAGACCCATTCGGTGACGTGATATAATTCATTTCAGCTCCCATTATGGTCAAACACTGTCCCTCCTGTTTCCTTCTATTGTTTCCTTCTGTTTTCAGCTACCAAGGCTACCAAGGCGACTGGAAAGGGCCTGGTTTGTTCTGGACATCCTTAACAGTTAGCAATTTCAGCTCTATCAACTTACCACTGAGACGTGAGGATTTACAGGATTTCATGTGTTCCCATGTTAAGCTGAGGGATAAGACAACCTCCAGCCTCTACCAAATGGACCAGTGGCTCATCTACACACCATGTAGCATAAAGCCTGAGCATCCATTATTTTAGCCATTGCCCTAGAAATGAAAGGTTGTTAAACTTTTACATTTTAGTAGGGCTGTGTGTCTATCTAAGAATACATAACAGTAAAGATCCTATGGCAAAAAGAATTAAATTATCGCAACTGTTTCACAGCAACAGCACCACCACTAGCACAAATAACAGCAGTACCAATGGAACTGTGCACTATATAA
This sequence comes from Urosaurus nigricauda, assembly GCA_034509955.1. NCBI lineage: Eukaryota > Metazoa > Chordata > Lepidosauria > Squamata > Phrynosomatidae > Urosaurus > Urosaurus nigricauda. The sequence goes on along the minus strand of JAOEGL010000005.1, from coordinate 132,316,287 downwards.
CTAAACAGTATACATTTGGGGGGGGGGGGGATATCCTTCTTTATAGGGTTCGGGAGTGTTCTCACTATGAAATACAATGAATTGCCAATCAGTTTAAATGATTGTCATTCCTATTTGAAACCGGTTCCTGAATCAATGTATTGATTCCTGTCATGAAAAAGTGAGGCGCAAAGGCAACCCCCCCCCCCCATTTTTCCAGACACTAGTTTGAAAGAGGTTCTTTTTAAAAGAATAGATTCCGAAGAGTGTTCAACAAGTGGGAACAACAGATCGGAATCACATCATTCTGGAGTGGAGAGGGGTGTTTACCATCCCTCCCCAGTTTTTCGGAGATTTCACATACACACAGTGCTGCCTTTTTATTTGTTGGTGTGATGGGTCCTTTTAAAAAAAAAATCAATGAATCGATAGATTAATTTTGCAACTATTTGCAAAGGCAAGTAGTTGCTAAACCAATCTATATCGATAATTATATTTTACAAAAAACATGTCGTGACCCCCATCCTCCTCCTCCTGCCTCCCTGGGTCCCCTGTCCCCCTCCTCCTGCCTTCTTCCTTCCCACTCAGAGCCTGGCTGTCATTTATCAAATGATTGACATTTATTTTGAAGTGGCACAAACTAATAGGGATGACAATTGTGTCCCCCCAAAGCAATTATACTGGCATATGCCATGGCCAGCCGTGAGGAGGAGGACGAGGACGAGGAGGAGGACGTGGACCCTCAGGTACAGGTGCCACCTGAGGTTGAGACAGGCCCCAGCTCTGTTCTGCCAGGTCCTAGCTCTGCTCTGCCAGCTCCTGTAGAGGTGGCCCAGCCAGGAACCTGGGGAGTTTTGGGGCTCAGCAGCCTAGTCTGGCCCCAGCAGTAGGGCAGGACTCGGAAGATATAGTGGAAAATGATCAGGTCCCTGCTTTTTATCAGAGGAGAGCTGAAAAGCAGGGCTTGAGAAGGTCAAAGAGCCTTGCAGAGAGAGCCTCATCAGGCAGGCAGCAGCTGTGATCAGGGAGTTATTTATAACAGGTAGCAAATGCTGAGGACTCTTGTCAGAGACTATTAGTTCTCCTAAGAGAAAGCTGCTTTGGTACCTGACTCTTAGACCCTTGACTGCTTTGGATTCCTAGACCCTGTATTGGACCCATGGACCACCCTTCTGGTTTTTCTGACCTCGGAGTGGACTGATATTGTTGCTATCAGTAACCCTGAACTTCAGACTGTTTTTGGCTTACTCTCTTTTGGTCTACGTTTGGTTGTGTTTACTAAAGGTACTGCCTTGGCCTCTTGCTGTATATCTTTTGCCAAGGACCGTCTTATCAGTTGTGAGTGGATGTTGGCAGCTTTCCTGGACACATATTGAAAATATTTGGTTTCATAGTGGGAACAAGGGACCTTTTGGAATCGATTACCACCATGGAGTGATGCCGAATCAGAAATCAGGTTATACTGCAAATGGGAATGGGCCCACTAAATCTAAGAAGCCATAATTTTCCGAAATAGCAAATGGAGGGAAGTGAAAGCTAAGGGCTTTCTTCCTGATATTTACTTCTCTATTTGAATTTAATTTGCGGGGAGGTGGGGGGAAGCTTTGTATATAGTGTTAGACTTTTTAATTTGTTGTTTGCTTTTAATGATGACTTTTTAAACTGGTTTACTTTTTCATAATTATTTTTAAACTTTTGATGTCTGTGAATTTATACCTGAGCTTGTTTTAACTGCTGCTCAGAAGAAAGCAATGGCAAACCACCTCTGAACAAATCTTGCCAAGAAAGCGCCATGATAAAATGACCTTAGGATCACCAGAAGTCAGAAATTCCTTGAAGGTACTCAACAATAACAACAAAGGCATCCTGAATTGTGAACTGGGAAAAACGTGGGAAATAACAACAATAACAACAACAACAACAACAAAATGGCAGGAAATGACAACAATAACAATCACAACAACAATGAGAATGCAATCATTGAGTCCATTCCTCAGTCTGAAGTCATCCTATTGATTACTGCAGAATTATTTTATTTTATTTATTTATTTTATATTCTGCTCTCCCCCCATATGGGACTCAAAGTAGTTCACATCATCCATTAAAACAATACAGCTAACAGTCTGAAATACAATTATTTTTGGTAAAAAATTACAATCCTTTTAAAAACATTAATTTAAAACAGTTAAGATTGTATTAAAATCTACCCATTGCACTACCCCAACAGTAAAATTAGAAGGCCTGTTTAAGTAAGATGACCTTTGCCTCCCAGTGAAAAGAGAGCAGGGAAGGGGCCAACTGAACCACCTTTAGCTGGGAAATCCATAGCCTGAGAGTAGGTTTTCTCCAGGGTCCTCACTAGCTGTATCTGTGATGCTGCTGGGACTGAGAGAAAGCCCTCTCCTGGAGATCTTAAAACTTGGATAGGCTTGTATAGGGAGATGCAGGACACAGCCACGCTGCAGAATTAAAGTAGTTTGACACCACTTTAACTGCCACGACTCTGTCCCGTGGAATCCTAGGATTTGCAGTTTGATGAGGCACCAGAGCTCTCTGATAAGTACAAATACAAATCCCAGGATTCCAAAGGATAGAGCCATGGCACTTAAAATAGTATCAAACTGCTTTAATGCTGCAGTGTGGCTGCACCCACAGTCTTTCTGATAGCCCAGAATATTCTAGGTAAATGTACATAGGCTCCTTCTCTTAGCTCCCATGACAATATTCTGAAGTAATTTGTATGAAGTTTATTGTCTAAAACCATGAGCATCCACATACCATACATCTCTATAGGTGAAATTCTGACATGTCAAAGTCAATAAGAATGTTCAGATTTTTCTTCTTCTTCTTTTCATATGCAAAAGAAATTCAATTCTTATCTGGCTCTAAGCAACAATTTGTTAAAAACAGAGCACTAAGTGCTGTTCTCTTGGACCAATATTTTGCAAAACACTCATCCACCCCCATATTTTAGTAATACCCACATTTGAAAACAAGCGGCTATTGCTTGAAAAAAACAACAACACGGAGTTAAAACAAAAAAGCACTTTGAGAGTTTCCCCACCTTTTTCTTTCCTCCTTGTGTCCCCACCCCTGTACTTCCCATCTTCTGTGTGGCATTTCTTCCTCTTCTATAAAAGGTCATGACATTTTAAAGCATTTACTTCCTTGAGAACTACAACGAAGCCTTAAAAACATTGAAATAATGAGTTGCGTCTGCCCTGTCAATGAAGTTCTGCCACAGATAGAAATAAATATTGCAAATGCAAGACCATGAAGCTTCTACCCACTCTCTATGTCAGTTTTGTGGTTACTGGAGTTCTGAAAATTATTATAATGTACCTTACAAAGGGCAGAAAAGCACAATGAACCATGTGCTCTTGTCATCCTTGAAACCTTTCTGTGGTTATCAGCTTGCCTCTGTGTCATACAAGATGATTTTTAAAAATTAAAAAAAAATATTCTTATTTGTTTACTCAGAAAGCATGTTCTTTGCCTTACTAACTGCATGCATTGGTTCTTTCGATCATTTAAATAATTTTAACAATACAGATTTGCTTTTTGATGGGAGGGGAGGTGGATAGGGATTTTCGTATGCACATATTGTGGTCCAGGTGCCACTGACTGTGTACTATTATAGTTGTTAAGAGTATAAGCCAGGCGCTGTTGTTGAGCAGACTTATTTTGAGTTGACTAAAAAAAGACGGATAAGATACTAATACTTGATCAGTATACAGATCAGTATATGGATACTAATTCTTGATCAGTAATTTGTGGGGGGGGGGGGAGGCATGTGGAAGAGTTCTAGTAAAATCGGAGGAAACACTTTTAAAAACAGATCTTTACAAATATCAGCTAGGAAACCACAGCACTCATAATGGTCCAAAAAGTGACCAGAAGACACATGACATCATTTCCAGTCACCCAAGATGCTTCTGCAGGCCACTGGAGCTCTGGAAGAGCCTGAAAGGATGCAGTGCTACCCCAGAGCCCTGGTGTACATGTTTTCCACATGACTTTACACTGGGAAATGACCCATGGGTAATCAAATAATGGTAAATTTTAGCACACATCCCGTAATGAATCTGACCTTAAAAAAACAAGAATCAGACTGTGGACACTGAACTATATACAGTTACACAATTAACTGTTGTCGTTGTTATTCAGTTATATCAAGTCAGCTTCCATTTATGGTGAACCCTCCCCCCCCCAATTAATTAAATTAAAACAAATACTAGTAAAATTAATAGTGATTCTTACTCATAGAAGTATGGACATTTGTATGTGGGCCTTCAGGTTGCCTGTCGACTTAACAGAGGCCCATGAATCCCATAGCTTTTTCTTAGGCAAGAAATACTCAGGGATGGTTTTGCCATTTCCGTCCCCTGAAAAACAGTCAACAGCAGCTGGTAATCAATGGTGGTCTCACATCCAAGTTCTAACCAGGACTGTCTTTGCTTAGCTTCCAAGATTAGATGGGATCTGGTGCCTTTAGGGTATTTAGTCCCTTTTTAGGGTATGCACATGTTTACAGAAATTTACTTCTACTCACTATTCCCTTATTTCTCTTGTTCCTTTTATTTTTCCCCTTGTGGGTTGTTGCACTGCTTTCCATATTTTTTCCATTACTCTAAAATCATTCCTAATGCATTAAGATGTTTTCCTGTTGGGCTGAAAATGCACTAGGGTCAAGAAAAATAGATTAAAATCTATTTTTGTTTAGGTTTGTATAAAATTATGTAAATGCATCAAAAAGCTATTAATTAACATATGTGGGAGATGATGTGCGTAAAAGAAAATATGTGCCCTCCCAACATATTCACAAGAGATTTCAACTAAAAAAAAAATTTTTTTTTTGTTTTCCAGTATACATTAGAATGGGAGCTATGTGTTATTATTCAGAGTCTTATGATATTTGTGTGCAATTTTTTTGTGTGTGTAATGGTGGCTTTATAGTGGTATATTCTTGGCTGTTACAGCAATGCTTGCCATCTGGTCAAGCAGAGCTCATGGTTAGGATGTCAGGCAGGAAACAGACTTTCAGGGCTTCCTCAGCAGAAAGCCTTTAGGACCCTGGACAGAGTCTATGGTGCATACAACTGCATCAATAGAAATCTTTCCCTTCACTGAATTTTGTTGCACCTTTCAGCAGAGGGACAAAGCCCGAGGAGTGCAAAGCCTTAGAAATGAGCCCTTTAGTGGTGTCCACAACCCTGTCATCTCACTTTGCCACACTGGCTTAGGAAATGGGTATTGAGGCTACAAATTCTGAGGTCCAAGGCTTAGGAGACTTAAACATCCCAGATTTAGGAGCCTTGGGCATTTTAGCCATGGGATTCTCTGCATCCGTGCTCATGTTTGGCCCCTCCATGTCACTGCTAGGCTTCAAGGTGAGAACAACATCATTATTTGGGCTAATTCTGGAAAATTTGATCTTTTTGCCCAGCCAATAATATCTACTGTGATTAGTAGTGGCTCTCTGGAATCTAAAGAAATGGTCTTTCCCTGTGTTGCTTCTTTAGTTTTGTCTTTATCAGAAGATTCACTGTTGGAGGGCTGTATGTGCCAATTTCTGCATGCAACAGCATATGCTTTACCAGTGAGAGGTTTTCCTCCTTTTTTGCAAAATGATTTCCCCAAGACACTTTTCATGAGTCTCAAACTTATGCCTACTATTTAGAAGTATGTCTCACTATGTCAATGGAACCTACACCCACCACTTGCTTAGGGCTAAACTAGATATGACATTAAAAGACCTACAAACAGCTTTAAAAAAAAGTTTAGCAGCAGTTGTGAAATGGGGCAAAGAGAATTCTAGGACAGACTGTGCAACTGTGCGAGGGATTCCAGTCTTCTTCCCCAATGCAATGTCCTGTATGTCCCTTCCAGAGACTTATAGTCGCTCACAAACACAACTAGAATCTTTATAACATGGAAGAGCTGTTAGAAGATAATCTTCATACCTACATCAAATGTATGAAAGAGGAAGCAGCACTGTGCTCTTGTCCCATGACATTCACGCTTTAATTGGAACATCAACAAAGGAGCTTCGTAGGCTCTTCATGCCATGCGAGCTTTGAAAGATTAAGTGTTCTGATGGAATGAAGCATCTACATGTGTATAATGATACATGATTTGGTCTACTTGTTGATATTACACTAGCTGCTTGGATATCATGTGTGTGTGGTATACAGTATTTTTGCTCAATGTGTGAACATTATAGCTGGAGACGGAAAGTGCATACATGGGAGTTGGCAGCCTGTCCCAGAATTCTCCCTGCCCCAGTTTCACAGCTGCTTCCCTTTCCTCACAATGAATTTACCCCTCACCCCATCATGTTGCCCTCCAGATGTCTTGGACTCCAGTTCCCAGAAGCCCCTTGTCAATTTCATGGATGACTGGGAACATAGGGAAGTTCTAGTCCAAGAAATCTGAAGGTCAACTGATATGGGGAGGCTGGAATATGCACACAGAGGGGAGCCTTATGAATAGTTTTAGTTTGTTACTTTTTATGATGGGGGGGGGTTGGGGTAGAAATGTGGATTTTAATTGTATATTGTATTTTATGGCTATTTTTCTTTGTTGTAACCCACCTTGATCCGCTGGGAGAGGTGGGCTATAAATAAAATGTATTATTATTATTATTATTATTATTATTAGTAGTAGTAGTAGTAGTAAATCAGGAGTGGACAATAGTGTCCCTGCAGATGGTGCTGGACTGCAGCTTTTAGCATTCCTTACCATTGATTATGCTGGTGAGGGCAGATGGGAGGTGAAGTTTAACAGCATCTGGAGGTTCCTGAAGCAAAAGCATATAGAAATAGAAATGGTATCCCAACTGAAACATCTCTGCCACCTACTGTTTGGGAAGTCTGGTCTACATATGCAGACTAATGTGACGACAGCTTCCTGATAATTTCAGAATACCAGTGGTGAGGGCAGGGATGACCTTGTTTTAATGCTCAGCCCAGGGGAAAAAAATTCTCCCTGCAAGCAGAAAATCAGCACTGAACTGAACTGGGGGACAGGGAGGAACAGAATCATTCTCTCTAATGTACTCTCTCTCTCTGCCTGTATGGGAAAATAACTGAATAGTGATTTCATTGCCCCAGCTTGAAGAACTAAGATCTGTTCTGACACCTTAATATTCTCTCAACTCATTCTATACATTGTACTCTACATGTACTACATGTCATGAACATGTATCCTCAATTGACCCACAATAGTCACACATATATCCAACACTGGGGATGCTTCACTAAGAACCTGGCTGTGTTGTTCAGGACCTTTTTTTGGGGGGGGGGGGGGGGGATGTTACTGCATTTATTGTTCTAGTCAGTTCCGACTCATAGCAACCCCATGAATGAGACATCTCCAAGAACCCCTATCCTCCATTGCCCTGTCCAGATTCTGCAAGCTGATTGAGTCTATCCATCTGGTTTGTGGTCTTCCTCTCTTTCTTCTACCCTCTATCTTTCCTAGCATTATTGCTTTTTCTAGTGATCCATGCCTTCTCATTATGTGGACAAAGTACTATAGCCTCAACTTGATCATCTTTGCTTCCAAGGAGAGCTCTGGTCTGTTTAAGAACCCATTTGTTAGTCTTCTTGGCTGTCCATGATATCCTAAGTGTTCTTCTCCAGCACCACATTTCAAATGAGTCAATTTTCTTTCTGTCTGCTTCCTTTACTGTCTAAGCTCTCACATCCATACATGGAATACAATGGCCTGAATAATTCTAACTGTAGTGCTCAGTTGTATGTCTTTGCTCTTTAGTATCTTTTCCAGTTCTTACATGGCTGCCCATAGTCTTCTTCTTATTTCTTGGCTGCAGTCTCCATTCCAGTTAAAGTTTGAACCTAGATATGGGAATTCTTTAACTATTTCAATTTCCACGTTGTCTAGATTGAATTTGTGTATTTCTTCTGTGGTCATTACTTTTGTTTTCTTTATGGGCAGCATCAGACCTGCCTTTGCACTTTCATCTTAGATGTGCCTTATTAACTGTTCAAATTCCTGAATGTCTTCTGCTAATATTATGGTGTCGTCTACATATCATACGTTAGAAGACGGCATAAGGAGGGAATCTGTCTGGAGGGCTTGAGAGTATGTGATGTTGGAAATGACTGGTGACTGGCTTGATGTCTGAGAGAATTTTGAAAAGGCAGAGCCTAGGGTTTATGGCAGTTAGTTTGGGTGAGAGCTGGGTCTGCCAATGTTAGGAATTAGTTAATGGAGCTGAGGAGTTTCAGTGGCTAGGAAAATTCAAAGCTATGGTGTAGTGGTTTCAGTGTTCGACTCTAACTCTGGAAACCAGGGTTCAATTCCTGGCTTGGCCATGAAACCCTCTGGGTGACTTTGGGCAAGTCACACTGTCTCAGCCTTAGAGGAAGGCAATGGAAAACCTCCTCTGAATGAGTCTGGCCAAGAAAACCCCATGGTGGGTTCGCCTTTGGGTTGCCATGAGTTGGGAATGACTTGAAGGCACACAACAACAACAGCAGCAGGATTTTATCACATGAAGGAGATTGAAGTTTATCCTGTGAATATCTGAGAAAAATCACGTAATTACATGAAGCGATTTCATGCGATGTTGCACAAAACCCGCCATTAAAGTGGTCACAAAGAAGCACCTCTTTTTACTTTTGGATTTCAACGACAATGCATTTCCGAGATCGCTTTATTTGTGCAATTGTGCGCAATAACCATTTGTGCAACTCCTCGCCGTTTCCGCTTTATTTGCGGGATGCTTTCAATACGCTTCCATCTTTCTTTAATGCCGAAATTAGCCCCAGCGTCGTAAACTCCTCACCACAAGGATGGTACCATAGAAGTTTTCGAAGAGATAACTGAAATCATCTGTTTCAGTATAAAAAGGAAGTGAGAGAAAGTATAAAAAGGGAGGAATCTGTAAATGTTTTAATCGGTAATGGTTTAATTGCATTTTAGGGGAGGGTTATTCGGATACGGGATTGAATATTTTAACAAATATTTTAATATATATTTTAAGTTGCCCCAGCAATCTTAAGGCTGCCATGAGTTGGAAATGACTGGAAGGCACACAACAACAACCACTAACACAAGAGTTAGGAAATGTTCCTCTTTGGACTATATGTGACATCGTGAACGCAGCCTGAGAGATTCTTTTCTGAGGTGACTTTGGGAGTTTTGGTCAAAAAAAGTCACTTGTTTTTAAAATTTAATTGTTATTCAATTTCTGTGTCAGGAAGGAGCCTGAGAGAAAGAGAGAAGTGTCCTTTCCCTGCGTCACCAAAGGAGACACGTGTCTGTGAGGGAGGGTTCTGACGTGACCCTGTTGTTCCCGCCTCCCTCAGGTCTGGGAGATTTAAAAGTCTGGAGGAGGAAGAAGAAAAAGGAGAAGGCAGGAGTGGAAGGCATTGCTGCAAGAGGGCGCCATGCCAAGCCCTGCCAGCCTAGTCCCCTCCTGCTCCTCCTGGAGACCCCAGAAACTAGAGCCTGAGGAGGAGGAAGAGGAAGAGGAGGAGGAGGAGGGCAGCCCTGTCTCCCCCAGCCCCAGGAGGAGGAGAAGGAGGAGGAGAAGGAGCCTCCTCCTCCAGCCAGGACCAGGGGCCCCCAGCCCCCCTCCTTGGGGGCTGCTCCTCTTCTTCCTCCTCGCCTTCTGGGTGGGAGACTCCAAAGGTAAGTAAGAACCCCCCCTCTTTTCCCCATCCCTCCTCCTCTTCTCAAGGGAGGCTCCTGCTCCAGTGTGGAGGCTGCTGCTGAAGCGGCATCACCCTGCTTGATCTTTCTTTCTGGGGGGGGGGGGGGGGGGGGTAGCTATAGCTTGCTGCTTTCTCCTCCTCTTCTCTCTTCTTCTTCCTCCTCCTCCTCTTCTTCTCTTTCTTTCCCTTCTTCTTCTTCTTCTTCCTCCTCCTCTTCTTCTTCTTCCTTCTCCTCCTTTCTTCTTCTTCTTCTTCTCCTTCTTCTTCATCGTCTTCTTCTTTCTTCTCCTCCTTTTTCTTTCTTCTTCTTCTTCCTTCTCCTTCCTCCTCTTCTCATCCTCTTCTTCCTCCTGCTCCTCCTTCCTTCTCCTCCTCTTTCTTTTTCTTCTTTCTCCTTCCTCCTCCTCTTCTTCCTCCTTCCTTTTCCTCCTTTTTCTTCCTTCTTCCACTTCTTCCTTCTTTTCCTTCTTCTTCCTTCTTCTTCTCTTCCATCTTCTTTTTCCTCCTCCTCCTCTTCTTCTTCGTTCTCCTTCTTCCTCCTCCTCCTCACCCTCCTTCCTTTTCCTCCTTTTTCTTCCTTCTTCCACTTCTTCCTTCTTCTTCTCCATCTTCTTTTTCCTCTTCCTCCTCCTCCTCCTCTCCCTTCTTCCTTTTCCTCCTTTTTCTTCCTTCTTCCACTTCTTCTTCTTCCTCCTCCTCCTCCTCCTCCTCCTCCTTCTTCTTCTCCATCTTCTTTTTCCTTCTCCTCCCTCCTCCTCCATGATTATCACACTAGGATCAATTCCAGAACCATCCCACAATTATCCCATTGCCAATAATGGGATGTTCATTGCCAATAATGGGATAATTGTGGGATGATTCTGGAATTGACCCTAGTGTGATAATCTAACTACTACTACTCCTCTTCTTCTTGTGCATTTTCAAGTCCTTTCTGACTTTGGGCCACCCTCAGGCCCATGATCTTATCAGAGGGGTTATCATGGGACCCAAACAGACTGCAGAAATAATCCAGTTTGAGACTGGTTTTATTGCCCTGGCTCAGTGCAAGGGAATTCCAGGAACTGTAGTTTTGTGAAACATTTAGCCTTCTCTGTCAGAGAGCTCTGATACCAGAATAAACTACAGTTCCCAGGATTCCCTAACAGTGAGCCAGGGCAGTTCAAGCAGTCTCAAACTGGATCATCTTTGCAGTGTGTTTGGGACTCTGCCAGGTTTCTTCAGAGGTGGGTTGCCATTGCCTTTCCCAGCCCTGGCTTTCGTCTGGCATCTGGAACATATTAAAGGCTTGGGTGCTTGGTATTTTGAAACAGATGTACGGCTGCATCCGCACAGCAGAAATAATCCAGGTTGACACCACTTGAACTGCCATGGCTCAAAGCTGCGGAGTTTTGGGAAATGAAGTTTGTTGTGGCACCAGAGCTCTCTGACAGAAGAGGCTAAATGTCTAACAAAACTACAATTCCCAGAATTTCAAAGCCTTGAGTCAGGATTGTTGGGGTTAGATTGAGTTATAAAGTTCTGCTATGTTCTCATATTGTACGTTCTCATGCATCAGAAAAGGTCAATACAATGGAATTACATTAAAAGGCTAAATAATATCATCAATAGGAATACCTATTTGGTACAGAACGTTATTCTCCTGCCACTTCTGCTGTAGTTACAGATTTACCAAACAGAAATGATAATTCCTTTTTTATAATATAATCCGTAGACTGGTCTTCCAATAGTTCTTCATGGTAAACTGTATTGTCCAAATATTTCCAAGCCTGCAATACCAATTTAAATTTAAAAGTGTGAATAAAACACTTCAGTAATAATAACTCTGTTCTTTGACCGTTGTAAGACCTCATTCTGTGGTTGTAAGAGTTCTGCTGTGTAACAGAAATCCGTCTACATTTTACCATCTGTGAACTGGAATAAAAATTATTCACCAATTGACTATCATTTACATCAAGCCAATGATGTGACAGTACATTTGGGCTTTCTAGATGGGCAGGAAAGTGTGACATGAAGTTGCCTTTTCCTTAATGCTTAGCAGCTGCACCACAGCCTTTAGATGGAGCTGCGCTGTTCGCAGTTTTTAAAAAAGAAGCTGGGAAAACCAGCACCTTTTTAAAGGCACTTCTTCTCCTCTAAAACGCAAAAAAAGCGTTTTCCTGGCACACTTTCCCTTTTTCTCATCTAAAGGCTAGAGTTTCATGCAGCCATGAACACACTTCTTTTTGCCAATTTAGAAAGCCCCAATGTATCACATTGTTGTTCAGTGCTGTCATTGCACTGCAATTTTGATTGTTGTGATCCACTTTTGGAGATGTTTTTGCTTATTTGTGAAATGCTACACACATGTATATACACACAAACACACACAAAGAGAGCCTTTTCACAATCTATTTTGTGGTTTCAATCTCTAGTTAGAGATTTGAAATATGATTAAGTGTAGTGAATGGGGGAATAGATATTACAGGATAATGTTTGTGACTGAATGTAGTTGGAAGCATGGATCCCATGCATAACAGAACCATTGGGAAATGTGAAAGTTTTATGTCTGTCCTTCACTTCAGGATGTGACTGTGCTTTGCAAGAGCAAAGGAACGCGGGCTTCAGTCTTGTATACATTTGCTGTACTGACCACAGTGATTCTGAATAAACACATATAGGATTGCACTGTAGAGGGAGACAACTGACAGATTACCTCATTTTGAAGAATCCAGAGATATAGGAGTTTATCACATGGGAGGAATTTCTCTCAAATGTGAATGGAGTCAATTTGCAATTACATGAATTTGCTAGTTTAGCGAACTTAGGTGAAATCTTACTGCGTCCAGAATACATTCAGAATGACTACCCATTTCCCAAAAATGACCCCCCATTGCCTGAAATTGCATGAGATACTCTAATACGCAATTACATGAAACCCCATGATTGCGTTCGGAATGACATCCCATTGCCCGAAATTGCGTGAGATACACTCATTCGCAATAATGTGAAACCCCATGATTGCGTTCGGATTGCCATTGCATTATACCCCCACATTCCGTCGTATGATAAACTCTATAGTTGTGTTAGTCTAGAATATCAGTAGACAAAAGAATGTTGCAGCGCCTTTGAGACAAATTGAGCAAAGTAAGTTGTAGCATAAATTTTTGTAGATTGACCATCTGAGAAAGTAGTCTCCAAAAGCTTATGCTACCACTTCTTTTGCTCACGCAGTGTCAAACGTGCTCCAAGAACCCTTTGCATACTGGTTTTAAGGAGTAGTCTTTTTCTTCTTTTGCTGATTCAGGATCAATAAAGCACCCTTGCCACCTAAATAAGCACTGAGTATATAGATTTTATCACACAGAGGGTAAAATTGGTAAAATCCCATGCAGAAATGGAATTTTAAAATCTAGGTGTTGTTTGTCAGATGTGTTGGTGTGAAAGAGAAATAACACAAAAATAATCTGAACAGAAACCAGTAGGTTTTGATGACTTTGCATTCAGGTTATTTTCTCTATAGACCATTTGAATCAACGTAAAAACTCCTATAGACAAAATATAATTTTTGTTTGATAAAGGAAACATGTATACATATCTGAAGTTGTTTCAACATTCAGCATATGTTAATGACTCTATATATAAAATAATAATTTCATAGGATTCATTAGGAATGCTTGCAGGAGATAGCAATAAAATGTGGGCAATATAAATTAATATCAAATTAATTCCAGACATTCTCCATGTAAGTATTGCTAAGTATGTATCTTACGTGTAAATGTTAAACTGTTGTTTTCTTTCATCTTGATTTTCTTAGCTGATTATTTAAATTAAGCAAAAAGAAAATTATTGGTCAATACATTGAATCAGAATTGTCCCATGATTTTATCTGGAACTTGAAATTCCTTACTGATTTTTATTTTTATTAAATCATGTGTGAAACCCTTATTATATCTGAGATATAGTTTCAGTCCTATTAAACCCCTTTTCCTTTTGTCTTGAGCCAATACATTTCCTATCTTAAAAAATATCATTTCTTTTAAGGAAACTCTCCTCATGCTTAGAAGGAGATTAGGCAAAGTCGACATCTGGAATGCAATGATTTGAAAGGAGAGTGTCTTGCACAGTATCAAAATTCTTGAATTTTTTATGTATCTAAATAACCAGCTAATCATAGCTATATATTGAATGAACTAGAATTTAATTATTGTGTGTCTTGTAATATATCTGTGTGGCGATGTTTAGTCCGAAAAGAAATTCTGTCTTATTATAAATCCTTACCGCTTGTCACAAGACAATCACAAAAGGAACAGAATCTTTAGACTAAAATTCATCTACCTTCTTCGGTTGGGTGGCAAATTAGTTTTACTCTTAAAACTGTCCAAAAACAGTATAAGAGATGGAGATGAGAGCGCATGTCATTTATGGAAAGGTAAGGCTTTAAGTTGTAGACAAGTGATTCTTTTTACATTTTATATTTCAATGACACATTTCAGGATTAAAAACCAAGTACTGATATTTTATTTCTAACTGGAGATATTTTATGGCTAATTGGAAATAATGGCAGTGCAGGCATGATAATGTTCTATTGATTTCAGTGGAGCTCAAGGTTTAATCCTATTCAAACTTCAGTGAGAATAAGAACCACTGAACTCGGTGAACCTTATATCTGAGTAGCTAAGTATTGCACACCGTACTGCATAGATCTATCTACTGGACTGCAATCTGTGGAAGCAGTTTATTGAAACACTTTCTTGCATAAATGCCACTGGAATAAATAGGAGTACTTCAAAAGTACCATTACGATCCTGTACAGTTGTTTTATTTCACAATACAATTGCAGTCCTTGGTGAATTATGTCCACTACCTACAGTGGATTTCAGTAAGTTAAGAATGTTATTGAAGTTGATATATACCGGTATGTGATATTCACCCTCTACCTTGGTATTGGTGCAAATGTGTAAAATAAAGAATACCATTTTCTTGATTATGGTAACTCATTTATTTTCACTTTCACATTTACTCACAGAGATAGCTACCAGTATATGATGAATAATATTATAAATTGGAAATTTTATGGCTTTAAGAAAAGGAAATGTCTTCTTATTTTCAGGTGCACCAGTGGCATCCCATGTTCTACAAGGAGAAAAAGATTTGCAGTTGTGGAATGAGGTAGAGAGAAATTTCTCCTATATTGCTTGTTTTTAATTTTGTTATTGTTTATGACATTGTGTAAATAAAAGGTCATTCTTGTTAAGGATTCAAGTGAGAGACAGAAAGGATTCTAGTGGAGCACATAAGTGTGACAGACATTTTTTTTTTTTTGCTACCATCCAACGAAAAATGGATTTTGTATCTGTTCATGTGAGTGTATTTTCCACTTCCATGAAGAATGTTTCTAAGCCCATAAATGTAGTGAGGTGTTTGAAAACAGGTTGGAAGGATTTAAAAAAAACTATCAGAAGGAAAGAAAGAAACATCAAAAAGTTTAAGTAAGGGTTGTGTTGGTTTGTGTATCTATGAACATTGTCCAAAATCAGAGAATGCTGTTGTGCTTATAGAGACACAGAGACCTGTTGAAAATATCTGTCATTACACTTTTGGAATGAGATGTCTCTGCAGTTCAGGTTCAACCTGAATTTGTTCAAGAAGTTTGTAAGGTTGGCAGAGAAAGAATACTTAGGGGGGCATTGACTGGTGGACTTTCCCAGTACATCAGACCACCAGCCACAGTTAGGGGCTGACCAGGGATCTGAATCCTGGTCTTCAGAGTCATAACATCCAAATCATTACACTGCACTGGCTCTCAAGGGGTGGTGTACCAGATTATAATTGTTCCAGAAGATGTTTTATACAGACAGGACACTATAGTTGGTAGGATGCTTGTAGGGGCTAGATATCCACCACACGAGCCCTATTTGTATCATATAAGTCCTACTTAATCTGCCTTGGTGATAAATTTATTCCTGGGCTGAGTTTCAGATGCTGGTTTTGACCTTTACGCCTTGAATAGATTGAGATATACTGATGTGGAGGACTGCATGAATCCATGTAAACTACTTGATGAGGTGTTGTTGTTTGAACTAGCAGAAAAGACTAAGTTGCTGCATACTAGAGAAAGATATTTTCCAGGGTCCTCCGAGATCTTTCTGCCTCGATTACAATTTCCCCCTCTTCTGATACACTAATGCCTTTCATGTTATTACACCTGAGTATAAATATTTGTAAATTCATTATTTTCATTTTCTTATTATATCATGGTTGTCTTTCAATAATGTATCTGTTAATACATTATTCTAAATGTATTTCGTGTTTACCGATTGCCTGCTTAAAATTAGTTTATTTTACTGTACATTATTCATTCACTTTTCCATTGATCAACTGATTCTTTCCCTTTTTCTTGTTATCCTTGGAATCCTGTCTTCATCTGTGTTGCCCATATATTTGAGGCAACCCTTAGTTGCTGTTTTCTGAATGTATATCATAACCCTTGGCGGAAACCCCTTTTCAGAAAATAGCTGTTAAGCTGTCACTGAAAACTCTTTTTGATATTACAAGTTGTAGAGCCTCACACGAAACTCAGTTTCCCTGTTCTTTTCTCAATTCAACCTTTTCTTGTCTTGTCTTTCCTCTCTTGTCAATATTTATAGATAGATGATGTATGTTCTTCTTATCTGACTGGGGAATCTCCGCATGAGGTCAGTCCAATTAAAAATATATATCGGTTCAATAATGCTGAATTTCTCAAAGCAAGCACTATTAGTTTAGTAAACACATCCCTGATATTCTGTTTTCCTTGCCTTTAGTCCTCAAATGCATTCGAAGATATTTGCTTTATGGTTCTGGAACTTCTGCAAAAAACTCAGGTAATAGCAGTTAACATGATACTGTATTTCTGAAACATGATTGCCAGTGTAGCTTATACAATGAAGTGCATTATAATTAATACCTGTGCAGATATTAAGCACTAGTTAATTTCTCATTTGTGTGGTTTTCTGTCCGCCATGGCTCCAGGGACATCCACAGACCTCCAGATTTATATGGTTACCAAAATTACTGCTCAGTGTAGACTAACTGATGTAGAACTCATATTCAGGAGCAACTGTGTTGGCCATATATCAAAGTACAATAACATCCAAAATCCACAAAACAGTGATATTTTTATGCGGCCATCCACAATGCACAAAATACGTGGTCCAAGCTTTGGAAGCTTCACTGGCTTCTTCATCAGGCATTTTGTGCATTTTGATTGACTGAATGAAAGTATTACTGTTTTGTAGATCGTGAATGTAAAAGTCAAGCAATCTGCCATTCTCCTAACTAGCAGATCAGAATCAGTTATTTCTAATCTATACAGGGGAAATTATATATTACCTTCAGGTATAATCTCAGAAAAATTCTCTGCTTGGAAAAGTAGCAGGACAACCATCAATGGAAACTTTTATGTGGTTCGCTCATGTCACGAGAGTCACATTCTGCTTTCACTGCTTTCCAACTTATTTTGAGATTTTGTTGCCATTTATTTAGAAACCACAGTATTTCAGGTTACATATGTTCCTTTAAAAGTTTCTAGGAAGTTCATCACATGGAAGGGAAGCACCCAAATTCCGTGGATAAATGGGGTTTAAATCCAGGAATATCCTGCAAAAGCGGGATTGTTTTCAGATGACATCGGGCTAATTGAGCATTAACGCAACATTAACCTGTGCGCAAAATTGCAAATTCGTGCTGCTTTTTACTTTCGGGAAAATCCCAAAAGTAAAAAATGGCATAATTTTGCCCACTTTTTGCACAGGTTAATGTCACATTAATGCTCAGTTAGCCCAACATGTCTGAAAACAATCTATTCCTGGGATTTAAACCCTGTTTATCCACAGGATTTGCGCACTTTGCCTCCTCTGTGAAAAAACTCCTGTCTCTTGTAACTGCAACAGCAGAGTAGAGCAGTCTTCTGCAGTTTCAATTTTTGTGGAGGACCATTATTCTTAAGCAATGGCTGTGCAGATTGGGAATTATTGGAATTGATTTAAATAAATCAGAGTAGTTTCCAGTGAAGACAGCACAGGAAAGCATGGTTACCCAAAAAAGCAAAAGCTCCCAAACACGTTCTTTTGGCTGTCTGGGAAGTCTGTAATTACTAAGACCAAATCTTCCACTATTCTAAGATGTGTTCTTCAATGCTTCTTGGACTCTGCCCCCCACATGTTATAATTCCATGTTGCCTCGTAATTGTTATGGGTAGCAGTACAACTCTCTGAGGAAGCCTGCCATCCTCCAGCCATCACACACTTTCGTGGATGTGTAGGATGCACTAAAATTTTAACAACACATCTGCTGAAAGTATTGTGTTTCAGTAATACTTTCCTAAAATGAAGTTGGCTTAACGGTCCAGATGTCTTTTGAAAAACACTGATCTAATTTGATTATTCATCTCTACTAATTAGCTGCAACATTCCATATGAATATGAATATGAATAATTTATTAATGGTGAACAAGCAGTTATGTTTACTGATAAGAAAAGCACAGCCAGTTGAACAGGTCTCACTTGTTGCTAGGTCTGTAGCTTCAAATCAACAATTACAAATATATAAGCAACAATAGTGTCCATTGTACCGCATTGTTTTGTCTTCTAATATAAATGATCCATGCTGCATTATTAAATGAATTTATGCCAATATTTCCACAGGAGTTAGATGAAAAGGACATCACCAAAAGAGTAAGTTATTTCCCCCCAGACTTTTTTAGTGTGTATAATACCTGTCTAGAAAGTTGTAACAGTAATCTGTCCCAAAATAAAATTCACTTTTAATTTTTTTGAACAGTTCTTATTTCATTATTCTAA
Source organism: Urosaurus nigricauda (assembly GCA_034509955.1). Classification (NCBI taxonomy): domain Eukaryota; kingdom Metazoa; phylum Chordata; class Lepidosauria; order Squamata; family Phrynosomatidae; genus Urosaurus; species Urosaurus nigricauda. The sequence goes on along the minus strand of JAOEGL010000005.1, from coordinate 132,297,806 downwards.
GACCCATGATACAGGCAACTCAAAAATTCTGGTAAGTTGAACTGCCCCTCTCCCTGTGAGTGAACATGTGTCTGCAACTAAAAACAGCATAATATCATTATTATTTTCACTTAATTTAATCCTTCCAAGTAGATATCAAGTTCATAATCCATGAAAATGTTTAAAATATTTTGATTATATAACTAAAACAAAATGTAGAACAATTTACCTATTTAAAAAAGGAAATGGGTGAAGATCATCTCAGCTACTAAGAAATATCTAGGACCCCTACATGTTTTCAAGTTAATAATGAAGATAATATCCAATAAATACAAATGCTTCTAAAGTACCAATGCACAACTATTAAGATTTTAAACTAAAATTGTTGGTTAATTTTGTAATACACTTGTCTTTAGAAACTACGAAGTATAATACTTTCAGTTTTGGATTTCATCATAAGTAATAGATGGGATATGTGGTATAAAGGAATAAAACATAGATTAATCAGGTCCAGCTTTAAAGTTCATGCTATACATGTACATCTGTGTCCTCTGCTTTGTTAGTATTCCATGTCTGTGACCTGTTGTCTAAATCTTTGCGTACTAATGGGAAATAGAATTAATTTTTGCTCCAAAGTATTGCATAATATTAGAATGGTATAAATTTAGAAAAAAATATTGCTGCTGAAAGTAACATAGTTTCTTGTCAAAACAGTGTCTTGTAGTCCTGAATTTGTCAAGCACCCTGATAGTTGCTTTGAGATTTCAGAAGTCAAGTTCCCTTTGTGGTTGTATATTCTTTGATGTCCATCTCATTATACAGCTACCATGTTTATGTTCTACTGCGAAAGCTAGGACATGAGAAAAGATGAGCTTTCAGTGATAAAGTCAGCTTGCGATCAGCTTTGGCAGAAATCAGGATATAAATAAATATACACAGAATTATTTATGTGGAAATTTTGAGTAACAGTAATTATATCATAAGTGTACTTATCTTAATATCGGGCTGAAAAACAACAGGCTTGATGTTAATTTTTGACCCTAGTGATACAATGTACAGATTCCAACACCACCTTTGTGAATGAGGATTACATTGCCTTGTGTGCTTTTGTTGTGTGAAATGTTTCATACTTTTATATTAAAAAAATTATGAGGAAACAATAGAAATGTATCATGTACATCTAGTGCCATCCAGATACAGTGGTCCCCCGGGTTACGAAGGTAATCCGTTCCGGATTACCTTTCGTAACCCGGAAGCTTTCGTTTCCCGGGGGACCGCTTTCGCGAACGGACCGCGCGGCCGATTTAAAGGGGTCGCGCGGTTTTTTTTATTCGGATCCCGGGGGATCCTTCGGATCCTGGGGGATATGTTAGCGGTCCTGCGGCTTTCGGATCTTGGGGTTTTCGCAACCCGGGTATTCGTAAGCCGGGGGACCACTGTATACCAAATCTTCTGGTGCCCCAACAAGCCAGTCTAGAACATGCATTATTAGAGAGTCCATACAGCATGGCAGGTTCTGTTTAGCAGCTGCAGAGATTTTAAGCTTATGGGGAAGGAAGGGCCATAGAGAAGAATGAGAGCAAGCAAAGATGAGAGCTACATCTGCACTGCAGAAACAGTGCAGTTTGACACCTCTTTAATTGCAAAGGTTCAATGCTATAGAATTCTGGGATTTGTAGTTTTTGTGAGAATGCTTAGCCTTCTGTGAGAATGCCACAACAAACTACAAATCCCAGGGTTCCATAGGATGGACTCACGGCAGTTAAACCAGTGTCAAACTGCAGTGTAGATGCAGCCTAAGAAGCTAAGAAGGTCAGAGACTACGAACTGAGGGATTTATTGTACTGAACAGAAAGAGTGTCCTTTTTATTAGTGCAAAGGCACAAAAAGCTGCCCTACATGTGCAGCTTCCAACTGCTGGGGAATAGGGAAGAACTGAGACTAGAATTGTCAATGAACCAGTTTGACTTCACGTTAAGACACGCAAGTGTGTTTTTGTCTTGCAATGTGTGTATATCTATGGAGAATTTCTGAAGTGAGGATAGTATTCATGGAATGTGGAGTGAGATCAAAGGGGGTCTGCTCTAGAGCTGGGAAAAGTTACCTTTGTGGGCTGCCATTACCAGAATATTTCCCGGTGGCCATGCTGGCTGAGGGAAACTTTATAAAAACTGTAACTTCCAGAAGTAATTTTCATAGAATCATAGAATCCCAGAGTTGGAAGAGACCACAAGGGCCATCCAGTCCAACCCCCCTGCCATGCAGGAACTCCCAATCAAAGCATACCCGACAGATGGCCATCCAGCCTCTGCTTAAAGACCTCCAAGGAAGGAGACTCCACCACACTCCGAGGGAGTGTGTTCCACTCTTGAACAGCCCTTACTGTCAGGAAGTTCCTCCTAATGTTGAGGTGGAATCTCTTTTCCTGCAGCTTGCATCCATTGTTCCGGGTCCTGTTCTCTGGAGCAGCAGAAAACAAGCTTGTTCCCTCCTCAATGTGACTTCCCTTCAAGTATTTAAACAGGGCTATCATATCACCTCTTAACCTTCTCTTCTCCAGGCTAAACATCCCCAGCTCCCTAAGACGTTCCTCATAGGGCATGGTTTCCAGACCCTTCACCATTTTAGTCGCCCTCCTTTGGACCCACTCCAGTTTCTCTACATCCTAATTTTCCTAACTCTGTGTTTTGATTAGTGGGAGTTCATTCTTCCTTGTGACCAAATGATGTCTAGATACCAAGAAATGCATTGTTGTTTCTTCCTGGTCTAGGTTTGCTGGATTTTGCAGTCCTATAAAATTCATTTTTATCTCACTATTGGTCTTTGTTTCATGCTAATTTTGCTACAATAGGAAACAGGCTATCAGCACCTGTACCCTGTTGCTCCACAGATGAGTAATAGAGCAAGTGGGTAAATATTACAGATGTAGGTTAAGCACTGGCAGAGTCTTCCTAGCAGTGAAAGATATCTGGCAATGAAACAGATTTCTGTAGAGGGTAGTAGATTTTACTTTGGTAGGGATTCTTAAGCATAAGGTAGCTAGGCATGGGTCAGGGATGCTGTAGCAGCATTCTGCATTACATATTCCATTAAGCAGAAGGCTGGACCAAATGATCTCAGCTCTGCATGCATACCATCTCAACCATGTAAACAAACACAAGTATGAAGACCTTCTGGCATTATGATTTTCTTCATGAATGAGATTTATGATGTCCACCTGTGAAGGAAACTGCAACTTCAGAAGCAGCCTAGAGAATGTTTAAAAATATGTCTCATCAAGAATGGTCTGTCTTTTGCTTTGCGTGCTGTATTTATGACTCAGTGCTGGTGTAAAGAGTTTCTGTTTTGTTTTTAAATCCTGAAGCCAGGATTTCATTGTTGCTCATGTGTCTATATTCATGCTCTCTTAGTCCTCTGTCCTGCATCCTTTGCTGCAACTTGTTCCCCAACTGACTGAGAGGAGACTGAAGAGATACAAAGAAGACGTATGTAACTTTTTATGCATTTTATGCAGTTGCATAAAAATATGCAGTTTTAACTATTTAAGCATCCCCTTTCCTTTCCTTTCTTTCTTTTAAAAATGCAGTATATTTATCCTTGATTATTTATTTTACTGAGTACAATCATGCTCAACTGAGAAGTCCTATTGTGTTCAGTGGGGCTTACTTCTTGGTTCCATGCTAATCAATGGGACTTCAATTAGTTATTATTAACGTGTCCTATTACCTTTAGTGGTCCTAAAGAATGGCTCACTTGGCCTGGATCCAATACAATCTTCATTTAATATGTATCATATTATTGCATGGTTTGATATTCTGCATACCTTTTTTTCTCCACAATATGCATACATTTTTTTTTAAAAAAAGTTACATAATAAGAAAAATCTGAACGTCTGTGTGTGTGTGTGTAACATCTTTTCTTTACTGTGGTTATGTCTGGTGTTAGGTTTCCTGGCTAAAGTTAAATATTTGAATAATATTGTCCAGAGGCCCAGTCATGTCATCTACCATATTGGCACAGATGCCATGTAAGATGAGGCTTATGAACTTGACGCTAAGCTGTGAATTCATCTTTGATGTTATAATAGCAGTATCAATGCTACCACTGCTGTGTCTATGGTTAACCCCAGAGCTTGGAATTGTTACAGATACTTTTTCCAGGTTTGCCCCCACAATTCCACCTCTTGGGCCTCTATCACTCACTTTGCCCTTTTCTGCTTAAAGTTCCTCCTGGATCTAATATGTGGGTCTCACAGTTAATTCTGATTCGGACAAGCAGATGTGTCTTTTTGTTGTTTCAGTTTGGAGATATGTGGTCAATTCATTAATTCTTAAATGAAGATATATCAAGACAGAGATGTAGAGAATAAAACAGTAAAGAATTATAATATTTTCTTTTTAAAAAGTTACTAACGTTATGCTGGTACACAATGCAATGCAACACAATGCAACACCTTAATTAAAACAAAGTAACATTTTCCCCTGAACTTCTTCCACACTGTCCACTCACATCAAACCAGGGTCCCTACTGTGATTTTAGCCATATCCTGCCCCAACTATTTCTCTAACTGGCCATATCAGCCTCTGTCCCCATCTCTGTTCCTAGTTGGCCCTTTCTGATCATTTAAGGGTCAGGATTATCATTTTATATTATTTTCTCCATAGTACAGACAATATTTGATTGGCTAGCTTTATTCATGTTTACCAAACTCCTCTCTTCACACTTTGATTACAACTTTCAGAATGCTGGCTATTGCTGTTCAAAAAGTCCTCAAACATACACCCTGGTTGACCCCTGCCAGAATATATGAATGTTACAGGGAACAGGACAGGCATGTGATCGCCATGATGAAGCTAGAGTATTCAAATTAAGAGTCAGCTTTTTATGATTTGAGAATAACCAGTGTTTTACACATCACAGTGCTTTGAGATTTATTGAGGGGAGAGAAAAAGTCACACGTCTGCACGGATTTTCAATTTTATTTCGGTTCTTTATTTAATTTTTTTTTATCAAATTGAGAAATTGGAAAGATCATGATTAATCTGCATTCTTGAAATTCTATAGTAACTCAGTTCCAGACATGCTTAGGTCAGAGCACGTCCTACTGGCTTCAGTGAGTTTTACTCCACAGTTGCTGTGCTTTAATTCTGTAGCATAGTGAGTTTCCCACCAATTTTACATGTTATATATCTCTCCATAAGCAGCTGGTGGATCTAAACTTATTATGTTCCAGTAGAACACATGTCTGGAAAGGTGGAAGACTTCTCTCAGGTGGCAGAATTAAGGATACCATTAACTGAGTTTGAATTTTCTGTTTTACTTGTATCAGACACTATGGTTCCAGGTATTTTGGACTATATTTCCCATCATCCCTGCTAATTGGCCATGTTGACTGGGACTTCTAGAAGTTAAAGTCCAAAACATGTGGAAATCCAAAGATTGTGAACCATTCTTTTGTATTATAATGGGGCCGGGTTCCTTCTTCTTAAACAATTTTGCAGGCTATACTGACTAGCAAGAAATGTGGGCATCAGGGTGGAATGGGGGTGGCGACCACATGCTGCCTGCCCCGACTCCATCCTGATGACACCCACCCAACCAGACGGCAGGCGGCATCACGAAATTTCTTCGGTGCAGCGTTTAGACATGCTGCGTTGAAGAAATGGGGAAAAGCTGCCACCATGGCGGCAAGGGCAGCTTTTTGCTGGCTTCAAAAGGAGCAGCTTTCTGATGCTTCTTTTGGAGCTGGCATATCACCAGGTGGGGGGACAATGTGTGGTTGCTGTAGCCCTGATCTGGCACTCAAAGGGGCAGTGACAAGCTGCTCTTTTGGGGCTGTCTGTTTAGCCCCTTAGTTAACCTAAGCATTAGGAGCCCTGGTGGTGCAGTGGTTAAATGCTTGTACTGCAGCCATTCACTCATAAATCACATGGCTTTTCCCCATTTCTTTAGCGCAGCATGTCTAAAAGCTGTGTTGAAGAAACTTTGTTACGCGGCCTGCTGTCTGGTTGGGTGGTCAGCATGATGGAGTCGAATTGGAAGGTTGTAAGTTCGATACCAGCCAGGGGCTCAGGGTCGACTCAGCCTGACATCCTTCCGAGGTTGCTAAAAGAGTAACCAGCTTACTGGGGGCAATTAGCTTGCATATTGTAAACCGCTCAGGAAGTGCTTAAGAGCACTGATAAGCATTATAGAAATGTGCTTGCTATTGCTATAATTGTATACCTTTTATAGCTATAAAATCAATTATCTGTTTAGTCCTTTACTCTCTTTATTGAGTCTTTCTACTATATAAGTAGATAAGGATTGCATCCTTCATCAAGCTTTTTTATAGCAAAATGTTTTGTCGGTATCCTCTCAATATTCCTGCACTAATTAGGTCTCTCTACCACAACTCTGAATATCAGATCTCCTTGAGCAGTATATTAACTTGAAAGAAACTCTGTTGCCATATTACAGGTTCTGTGGAAAACATACTGTAGGGCATTAGGCACAGTAGGGATTTTTTTAAAAAAAAAATAGTGGTAAACTCTTGGTTTCATTGGTAAAAAACCAAGTTTTAGCATACCGAATGTTTCTGACAAACTTGATTTAATTCACAGATTTAGTTTTCTACTTTGTAACATGTGCATTTCTTAAAAAGGGAATCCCTACTGATCTGCTGTGACACATTTTGGTTCCATCTCATTATATTTTAAAGTTTGTAGGTCACTTTTTCTTCCAAAATAACCCAAAGCAGCTAACATAACTAAGAGATGCAACATTCAAATTAGCAATACAAATTAGTAGGGGCACTCAAAGCAAGCTCTTAGAAGATGATTCATACCTTCCAACATTTCACAGATGAAAATTGGGACACATGAGACCAAGCAACATCAAAGTGTGGTCAAGCTGGCAACTAATGAGGGAAAATACACAACCTAGGAGAAGGTGCAGCAGTTTGATTTTGCCTCGGCCTACTCTCCCCTCCCCACTAGGGAGTTAACTGAGTGAAAAAAAACTTTTGCACTTTGAGCTCAGTTTGCAGCAATTGAGGTCACAGAGGAAAGTGGAAGGAGGAGAGATAAAACTGGAACATTGATCAGAACTGTCCATACCAAATATAATTGGAGGATATGGATGATGACTGAAGTACAAGGAGGAATGCATATGAGAGAAGGGTTTCCCAGTTATCTGTGTCCCATGCTATTTAGTATTTCCAAGATTGATATGAACATCTTAAATAGAGCCTCATGACAAGCAAGTAACTAATGTAAACCAAGAAAGTTGGGATAACTTTGTCATACCAACAGGTCAATGGTGACATATGCTTGTACCAACTGGATTCTTTCAGCCTTTTACAAAATATGATTACTTGATAAATAACCAAGGGTAGTAAAACATTTGTCACATATTTTATTCAAAAGTGTATATTCTTAAGCAGACAATATACAAAAACACTGGGATACTCTGTGAAAGCAGGTAAATTCACTCTAGTCAGATATTAATGATCTATATTTTTTATGAGCTTGCACAAATCATATAGAAAAGGATTAAGATACCACAGGGCCCTTTGACCAGTTAAGGCCTCTTTGTTACACCAGAAATGAAGGAAACAGTCTAATGTTAGTCCTCACAGATACCCAAATGGCCTATAAACATTGCAACATTCTCCCAGGTGTTTTTGAAAGGAGGAAATCATAACAGGCTCAGCCTGTTACCAGATGTGTCCCAAGCAGGGTTTTCCAAAAGTCTTCTGTGATGTTTTAAAATACTAAATAAGATATTCCATAAAGGTAAAGGTTCTCCCTTGACATGAATGTCTAGTCATAACCGGGGGCGGTGCTCATCTCCATTACTAAGCCAAAGAGCCAGCGTTGTCCGAAGATGAAATCTTGTGTTCATGGAGCCAATATGACTGCACCAAATGCTGTTACCTTCCCACCAAAGTGGTACTTATTTATCTACTTGCTTTTGCATGTTTTCGAACTGCTAAGTTGTCAGAAGCTGGGACTAGTGACTGGGGTTCACCCCAACATGCAGCACTCGGGCTTTGAACTGCCAACCTTCTGATCTTCCAATCATCAGAACTGGCGTCTTAACCACTAAGTCACTGCACCCCTGTTAGGATATTCCATAGTCTACTCCTTATTTCACAAGTGCAGCTCATTTATATTGCATTTCAACATTTTTTTTTAAAAAAAGGATAATTTTTCTCCTTTTCCTTTCCTTTTCAAGCCATCTGATTCAGTTAGGCCTGTCCCATGAGGTACTAGAAAGTTAATTAAAGATGAACTATCCAACACCTCTGCACTTGCCTTTAAGGGCAAAGAGAAAGATCGTGATCAGATGAACATGTTAATATGTGACCTACTAAGATGAACATGTTAATATGTGACCTACTAATAAATATTTCAGAACATCTGTTACTACTTTAGGAACAAAAGGATTTGCACATACATCCATACTTATTAGTATCACAGTGACTGAGGGTTATAAAAGTATAAAAACTCTTAAGCTTCTTGACTGTACCTTTCTCAGCTACTTACTTGCTTAGTGTCTAGGGAGCTTTTGGCTAATGTCATGGGGGGCTGATACAGATGGAAGATTGGCTCCTTCAGAATTTGGGAACTTCACCCTGCAGGACTGTATGCTCCTTGTGTGGTTCCATACACAGTCAGTAGACAAAATAGCCTCTATTGCTACTCCCCACACACATCCAACCCAAAAGTTGGCAGACAGTGCTGGGCTCTTTTTCTTTCTTTTTAAAAGAAAGCTTATGGCTGATAGGCTGGTTTGGTGTGCTGGGAAGCAAAGCACCAGCCTCAGGCTCCCTTACCCAGAAGGGATAATAATAACCTGCATCCTATTGGGGAAAACCAATAGGATGCAGGTTATTACATATACACTTGCTTATGGTAGAGTGTTTTCTAATCAAAGCAGAGTTTGTAAAAAAATGTTGTTGGCCTACAACTCCTATGTGTTCTTAAAAGCAGTGCTTTCAAAGATGTTAAAACAGAGCTGGGAAAAGAGGGGGGGGGTTTCTTCAGGGCAAAACTTGGAGAATTGAATTTTCAACTAGTGAAAACTTTTCCCATTTGTTTACAATTTATAATTTATTTGAATTTGATGAAAATCCTTACCCTGTCCTGGCACAGCAAAATTCATAGCAATTTTGTCCCCTTCAGTTAGATTATAGCATGCAGGAGTGGAATGTTGTTTATTGGGACTGAAGCTGCAGAGGGAAATCTCTCATCCTTGTGTGTTGTGGACACAAAACAACAAAAAGCTGGCTCAACCCTTCATTTGGTGTTAACCTCCAGATGTGATAGCTTACAAAGCTATTAAAGCTATTATTATTAAATGCTTTTCAGTATTGATCTATATTTAATATAGAGCAATATTGCTCATATTAGTACTTGTCTTAGTTCGTTTTTACAAGATGTATATATACTTTTTAAACTTTGGTACATTGATGCAAATTGTTTTAGACTTCACAAAATGTGTAATTTATTTAGTTACTTCTAGGTGACGCACAAGATGGAAACAATACAGAACAAATGCAGTATTATAAACAATCAACAGAAATTACCAGAAAGGCATCATACTATAAAACTAAGGAAAATCAATAAAATCAAGTGAATCTTCAGAACTTCTGAAGACCTGCAGGACAATTGATGAGAGTCAGTTCCAGAGATGTGGGAGTTGGGACTACCACTGAAAAGGCTTTCTTACTAGTATTTTCCAGCCAAACATCCTTTGCAGTAAGGAAATAAGAAGGCCCTTGGCTAAAAACAATTTAAGCCATTAAATATTAGAACAGGGCACCAAGCTGACCTTGTTAATGTACAGGTAGTCTGCATAGCTTACAAAGTAACACATGAGTATACTATACCAACTTTCATCCTTTCTGGTATTCTGCACTAATTGAAGTTTCCAAACTGTCTTTAAAAATATAGGGATTTGTGGTTTGAAGTTTATTCTCTTTTCAGGATGAACTTCGAATACCTGGAGGAATTCAAAGTAGGGGATACTTTATTTTCAGAGTAAGTACATTCTTGTTTGTTTCAAGCTCACTGCTGCATTACAAAACATGATAGCATTGTCAGGATTCATGAGAAATTTGCTTTAGTAGTCCTTGGCCTGATCAATACATTATAGTCACATCAGGATAATAAATGATAAAACCAAATATATCATCTTAATGCACATGTTCTTATTTTTAGTGCAAAAATACATAGGGTCAACATCTTGTTATTGATATCCTCAGCACTCTTCTCCAGTGCCACATCTCAAATGAGTTGACATTTTTCTATCTGTTTTTCCCCCCACTATCTGTACATCGTGAGGGGGAATACTGTGGCTTGGATGAGCCTGACATTAGTGCTCAGTTGTATGTCTTTTCTCTTTAGAATCTCATCTAGTTCTTTCATAGCTGCTCTTCTCATCCCTAGTCTTCATATTTCTTGGCTTTAGTCTCCCTTCTGATCGATTCTTGATATTAGATATGGGAACTCTTTAACTCTTTAAATGTCTTTGTTGTCTAGGTTGGATTTATGTATTTCTTCCATGATCATTATTTTTGTTTTCTTTATGTTCAGGTTGTTCACTTGTTGTTTAGGTTACTCACTTGTTTATCCACCATTATTTCTTTTCCAGCCACGCAATGGAAGGAGATCTGCTACATTTCCTTAAAATGGTATTAACTTGATTTTTCACTCAGAATTAATATCTAAAGGCTGTTCTATACTGACACACATGCCAACATCTACTTTTTTAAAAAAGGCTATAGAATTGTCATGCTAAGAAAATGTGTATTTTTGTATGAATGATATTTGATTAGACTCACAGTATACCTTTGTGCTCAGCACTTTGTGGAGCTAATTAATAAGGTAAAACTTAAGGATGAGTTTGCAGGCTTATTATTCAGTGCACACTGAATGGGTCAGAAACAATCTGTATCATTATGCAGGGTGAACAGAGCAAGTATGCAATATGGCACTGGAAATTTTCATCACTAACATACACGCTATTGGGAAGTTTGTAGCTATCAAAATTGTAGCATAGATTACAGAATGCAGGTGGTGTGGCAGAATAACTCCATATATTCCAAATGTTGTATTAAGCAGTTAGACAACCAGCATACAGTGCTGGTGCAAGGCTATAAGGCAAGGCTGACTATTTGCACACACACACACACACACACACACACTTCAAATTGCTAACTTCATTTTTCAAAAATATATGTCTTGTTTAAAAAATGAAGAGCAGAAAATTTTAAACTGTTAAATTATTTTAAATTAAAATACAACAATCTTTGACTTTATCATTAATTATATTCCAAAGTCAGTTGCATTTTTTACAAAGGTTAAAAAAGCTAATCTGTATAAAACTGTGCACCCTTATAGGTTAGTACTGTACTCTTCTGAGGTCTGTGCCCTTGGTGACTGCCTAGTTAATATGTTAATAGCAGAGGATCTGGTACAACTGGTTTCATATAGCGCATTCTGGTAATAATGGTGTTTGTGCTGCCACTATGGTGTTGGCTTCTAAGAAATGGGCTGTCAAAATTCAACTTTCATAATGATTTAGCCCTTTTGAATTACAAGCCATATTGAACCACAATACCCCTACCACCACTGAGGGTAAATAATGGATTTAGCTTGGAGACAGAGAAAACGGGGTTCAAAAATCCATGCTCATGGTTCATGATTTTCATAGGCTTGTCAAGCTTCATTTGTCACTTTTTTAACATTGGTAAGATAGTGTGGAAGGAAGTTGCTTTCTTCGCCTCCATTTGACTAGTGTATATAGCTTGAGCTCCCGTACCTACAGGAAAAACTAGTGAACTGAGGAGACAAAAATAAGCCTCCTGAACCCACATTTCTGGGCATGATAGAGGAAGGAGTCATTTAGGAAATTTCAGGTTGCAGTGTCACTTTTCTGATTTTGTGCTAGAATAAAAGAAGGATATACTTTGTCACCTAATATTGGAAACATATACATCAGGTCTATCATAATTTCTTAAGTCACTTCACTAAAAAGGTGACAGATGCCTAGTTCTTATGGAGAAGCCTATGCAGCAGATCTGAACCATGAGTTATATTAATACCCTGTTTATGACACATAGGGACAAAACAGACCACCCAAAATGGGAAGATTGGGGCCCCAGAGCTGCTCACCTCAAAGCTGTGGCCCTATCCGGCCCGCTGCCAAGGTTTTCAAACGGCCCTGTGGAAAGGAGCTGTTTTTTACCACTCCTTTTCAGGGCAGCTTTTCTGGGTTGGGGTGGCATGGAGGTGGCTTCTGGGCAGCTTTGGGGTATGCATCATATGAGTGACACATCCCCATGCTGCCCAGAAGCAGGCTTTTTTCACACATCTGTTTTGGGACATAGTTTCCTTTTACTGACTATATGAAATATAAGAAGTTCATCACATGGTCCCATGGGGAGCTTTGCAGAGATATATTAAACAAACTCTGTAGGTTTCTTCATAGAATAAAGTGTTTAGGGTAATGAAATAACTCTTGAGTTGTCCTTTATACTGCCTTGTGTGTTCATTGATAGCTACTATTTAAGTATTTTGTAAAATCCCAGGAAATTTTTTTTAAAAAATGGACAGTAAGAATAATGTAACTTTTTCATGTCATATCAGCATCTTTCATCTTTTTTCAGAATTGTTCATCCTTGAATCTCAACAGGACTACAGATAAGAAGAGCATCCTATCTTTTATTACATATACAACTAGTTTTATTTTTAGATATTTCATTCACAAGTAAATTATAATTAAAAGTGCAGTATAATCCTATACATGTTTACTTGCTAGTAAGTCACATTAAATTTAGTGGAGCTTACTCCCAAGTAAAAGTATGCAGGATTGTAGTCTAAGGCACAAATGTTTCTTTCTTGAAGCATATTGAAATAATTATGTTTCCTCATGTTATGATCTTTGTAACTGTGTGTAATAAAACTAAATATATATATATAATGTCAATGTTGAGATAATTGCATGCAAAAGACTTTGTCAATAGCAGTATTGCTATATATAGGGTTTTGCCCACATTTTGTTGTAAATAAAGGCACTCACTAGAGAAATGTTTTTAATGAGAATATTTTAATGAGAACTTTTCAGTTTTTAGTGTCATCTTTTTCATAGTGTGGGTCTTGTGATTTGCAGTTATGGCTTAAGTGTTTCTGTAGTATATCTAATATGCTAATATCTAACTTTGAATCAAATGGGCCATCCTTCCATTGAGATTTCTGTTGTTAGATGAGCAAAGCAATGGAACTATAGTGAATGAAATTTAGCAGTGTAAAATCTTATAAAGAGGAGAACTGGGTGCCATGAATGCAAATTGTATTTAGAAAACACAGCTAATAGTAACCAATTATTGAGCTAACAAAATCTGTTCATAGCAGAGGGGTCCTTGTGTTACATTATTACAGCAAAAGAAAGTGCAATCTGCCACCCTTTGATTAACAAAAAAATATTAAGCCATTTGTCATTACTTGGGACTTAATTTGTGCTTGGGATCCCCAGGTGTTTAGCTATGGAAAACATGAAGTTAAAATAAAGTGCCTTTGTATGCCTTCTGTGTTTCTCTTGTAGCCACTGAGTAATTACAATATTCCACTATATATCAGGGAACGAAATGCCCTTTTAAAAATCAAGCACAGTAGCAGTTGAGACAACACACCACACACAGGGAAGAGAGAAACAGGTAAGATATTGGCTAGGATATCAGCGTACAGAAGTTGCCCACATCCAACATTTCCCTGCTTTTGTATATTTAGAGCTATTTCTCTTCTCATTCACATAAGAGATTGGCGGTTGGCATCTTGTAGTTGTTCTGTGACTGAGAGATGACATGGTCCCATGTGTTCTCCAGCACTGGCAACATTCTGAAACAGTTTGTTGGCCATTCTACCTACTGGACCAGCCATATGTAGGTCAGGTTTCATCTTTCAGAGCACTAGAAAGTCGGTTAATAAGGAACTACATTTGCTGCGTACGAGGGAAGCTAACATGCAGGTCAGAGAAGTTGAACAAGATGACATATCTGAGGTGGAAGAAATTTAGGATGCATTCACACCTACATTTTCAGATAGCAGTAATTTATTCCTATGTTAATTTCAGTCATGAATGCTACTCAAGCTGCTACTGCAATAGATGAACTAGTGCTATTCCTCTCTGGTTTATATCCTGATTGCGAAGTACCTTGCCATTCATGTAGTCCCTTGTTTAGGAATAGAAAAGTACTATTAGTAATTTAAGAATTAGCTGCCTGTTAACTTATTTAAGCATTTAGTACCTCTAGAGGCAAAGAATTATGTAGAATGGACATATCCAGCAGCAGTTCCAGAAATAAAGCGCCAGTACAGACAACATCAGCAGCTTGTGGTCTGAGAGGCAAAGAAAAAGATCACCATAGAGAATTCCTACCACCCTCCAACCCTGCTCAGATCGCAAGCTGTTGCTAGCAAACACTGACTCAACTGGCATGATAAACATTGTGGAGAAGAAGCTGTGTGAGTATTGGTGCTTGGAGAAGATTAGATGGCTGTTTGAAGGTATGACTGAAGAAATTTAGAAATGGAAGGAGAGATACTAATCATGCCCTACTTGTTGAGGCTTCACATATTCTGCACTGATCACCAGTCAGATAAAATGGTGTAGGATAAAGCAGCAGTATAAATCATAAAATTACACAGATGTGCAAGCAAAATACCTGAAAAGATTTAGGGCATGTTATCAACATTGTAATGTGTCCATAGCTTTATTCCAGTTTATGTCTCCACCACAATTCTGGAAAATGCATTTTTGTGTGGATGTTGAAATTCACTGTGAGAGAGCCCTAGTCCATTCAAGTAACTATGTGGTAAAGAGAGTTAAAAGATGTAAACCGCAGAGCAGATATACTCTTGACTTGCAAGTTAATATGTCCAGATGTTGAATGCTATAACTTTTACTAGCTCCATTCATTGGAATGTGCATGTTTATGACACTTTACAACATAACATACATCACTGAATAGGATGGTTGATGTTTAAAATGTGGGATGTTGTACACTCTATTGTTATATATTTATTTATACTGTTCTACTTTAGAGCACATACAGACATACACACATCTCTATATAGTGAGTTCATTCTCTGCTGATCTTCATCTAGTTAAAAGGGTAGAATAGAGACACAGGATGGGGATAGTAGCAGACCTGGAGGAACTCCATGGTTTACAGACATCCAAACATTGTGAAGGTATCTGAAAGAGATGGATGGACACCCTCAATGGTGGGGGAACATGTTGGAAAATGTGAGCGATCTCTCAAGTAGAGTATTCAGCAAGGCAGAAGGTGAACAACAACCAATACACACACACACACACACACAATGGTCTTGAAGATAAAAGAAGTAATCTCCTTTATTAAACATAAAATTAGCTTTATTTACCATTCTTGTTCAAAACCTCGGGTTTTGTGGAGGAAACATCGGGTTTTGTGGAGGAGAGAAGAACAAAATATCTGCAAGTCAGAGTAATAGAAGAAGACAATGAATGCAGAAAAGCAAACAAAGAGGAAGTCTCCATAAATATATGCTGTGCCTAAATGCCTATCAAGCAAATTAGCAATTAGTGCATACAAAGATTTATAACAGAAAAAACTTAATAGTCACTAAATGGGAGTAGGGTCATGTTCAAACAATCCAGGCCAATATCTCAGGCCAGAATTGGGCAAACTGGATTCCAACCCGGCATTCCCAGTCCAGTCCAGGCTCAAAGGGACCTTTGCAAATCAAAAGGACCTACTGTTTGTCACAGAGTTTCTAGGAAACTCTGCTGCAACACCCAGCAGACTGGATGGCCTTGTATGCATCTTACCTTCCTCAGCTATCCCCTCTAGAGAAGACCGCCATCATGACCTCTGACATGGAAAGGGGGTGCCTGGCCATGTGGGTATAGTCAGGCCCTCTGTTTCCATGTTAGAGGCCATGATGGACATCTTCTCAATAGATGTGACAGTGGAGGAAGGTAAGTTTCGTGCGGCAGTAGCAGGTTTATGGTATGGTGGCAGCCAGAGGCGTGTGTAAAAACCCACTTGTCCTTCTGCCAGCCTGAGTCAGGCTAACACAGGCTTGCCCATGCTATCCTGTCCTGTTTGCTCAGCCTCATTTTTAGCATTCTGCTATATTTCTACTGTCTCATCTCCTTCAGCATTTCACAGATGGGAACTGGGTCACGTGGCCAGGCAAAAGTAATTAATGAAAAGGAACACACAAATTGTGCACTGAGTTCAGGAAAGCCTGAAAAAAGAGCCCATCTCTGTTTTAAATGATCAGAAAAAACTGTACTCCTTTCGAGCCTATTTGACATGAGCACACAATAATGCTACAGTCAGTTAAAATAAGAAAGCCTAGTCTCCGTATGGAAGCCGAATGTCAACAAATCCGTCTTTTCCCTAATCACCTGGAAATCCCTTTGCCACTGGTTTCACAGGCATGCAGATCTATGCCTTGAAATGAATAAGGTGGGTTTTGTTGTTGTTATTTTTTGGGAGGGGGGAACCCTTTATATTATATTTGCTCATTATCTGTTAATTCCAGCCATCAGCTTTCATTCATGCTGTACATGAACATCTTTGGGGGTGGGGAAGAGGCAAGGGGAAGAATTAAATGTATTAGGAATCTCTTTAAAGGAATTTGAAGATAAATGTTCTAGGGCAGTTCAAGAGATTTCTATTTACAATACATATTATTATGTGCCTACTACACATGTTGTTATGTGCCTTTGATTTTGGCTTATGGTAATCCCATCATAGGGTTTTCTTAGCAAGATTTATTCAGAGGAGGCTTGCTCTTTCCTTTTCTATAGCTAACAGAGTGTGACTTGACTTTGCAGGAAACGTATCCAAGGGTAGCCATGTTGGTCATATAGCAAAGTACAATAACATCCAAACTTCACAAAACAGTGATATCTTTATTGGGACAGCCAAAATGGATAAAATAGATGTTGCAAGCTTTCAAAGCTCCACTGGCTTCTTCATTAGGCAAAGGTGTTAAAAATAATATAAGGACAAAATCATGATGTTAGTCACAGGCCTGCATTTTGTCAAGATGTTTGTGTTCTGAGTATGGAGGGATATCTATGCAGGCAGGCCATTCCTCCTTCTGCCCATGTGGTACTGGGAGAGAAAGCATTTTAAAGTCCAGGAAACTTAAATTCCATTAGCAAGACAAAAAGGTATTTATTTATTTATTTATTTATGGTATTTATACCCCACTTCTCAGCCCTAAAGGCTATCAGAGAGGCTTACAATAATAATTATTTATTTATTTATTTATTTATTTATATGTTGCCCAATCATGTGGAATCTGGGCGGCTTACAACTCCATGATAGGTTTGCCTTAGGGTTGCCATAAGTCAGCAGTGACTTCAAGGCACACAATCAACAAGATCATGTGAGGTATGCTCCTGTCTTTACTCTTGTTGTATAGCCAGAACTCGATAACATTTTTCAAAGTTTCAGTTTGACTGAGTTAGAAATTAAGCCAAGTCAAGAATAGATACTGTGTCTTCACTGTTATTTGTTCCAACAAATATTTTCAGAATGGAAATTTGTGTTTGAAAAATAAAATGCCCATATATCATTGGGGCTGTACAGACCACTCAAAAGGGGCAGTCTGTAGGCGCCCAGAGAAGCTCCGGGATGGGGTCAGGGCTGCCTCACTGGCAGCCCCAGAGACCCCATTCCGCCGTTTCTCCAGGCCATGGAGAAGCGGCAAGCTGCCACTTCTCTGTGGCCTGAAAGCAGGGTGCAGCGGGTGCCCTAGGCACCCACTGCACCCCACCATCCCCGGCAGTTCTCAGGGGAGAAAGGGGCCACCGTCACAGCTCCTTTCCCCTCGGGTCCTTGGCGCAGCCGTGTAAAGGCCACGCCATGGACCAGCAACAAAAAATTTGGAGCTCCTTTTGGTGCTGCAGAAAGGGCGCCCTAGGTGCCCTCCTGCGGCGCCATGACAGGTGTGCACCGCATTGTCTAAATCCCAAGTGTGGTTTTTCAAGTAATTTCAGTGGTGGTGGGTGGAGCTGGACAGCTATTTTGTATGATTCCAATGCTGGTTGCACTTGTTTGGATCCAAAGCAGCATACTTTATGTTAGTGATATGTTGGACGTCTGTTTTAAAAGGATCCAAATGAAGATACAGAGTGGAATGACATTTTAAGAGATTTTGGGATTCTGCCCCCAAAAGAAGAGGTTAAGGATGAAATCGAAGAAATGGTTTTACGTTTACAAAAAGAAGCTGAAGGTAAGGGGTTGCTAACGTAGTGCTGTCAATATCGTAAAAATTACAATAATTTCATATACTAACTAGGCATAATAATACAATCCTGTTCCACTGTATGTCTTCAGAAGAATACAAAAGCTGATCTGCACATTCAGAAAAGGAATGCTGTATAGCTTCCCTGGACACTATAGTACTTGACAATTCAAATGGTGAAAGCCATATGCATGAATTCATCAAAAATTAAATAATGCCCTGGAGAAAGTGGCTGAGTTCTAGCCCAACTTTTCCTTCCTCTGATTTATAGAAGCTTGCAATTTTTAATACAAAGTAAACACCCACACAATATATTTTACCACTATATAGTTGAGTCTCGATTATCCAACCTTCAGTTATCCAACATTCCGGATTATCCAACATCGCAGCTGCTGTGATTTCTTTCAATTTTCTGTGATTTCTTTAAATTTTCAGAGGACTGAACTGTTTATACTGTACATCACAATGTTTATCAGTGATTTCTTTACATTTACTTTTACTGTTATTACAATAAAATCTCAATACATTTGCAATTCATAGTGATCTCAAGGCTTTTCTTGGACCATCTGGATTATCCAACATTTTTGGTTATCCAACTATCAGCCGGTCCAGGTTATGTCGGATAATCGAGACTCTACTGTATTTTAAAATAGTCCAGTCACAGAAAAATGAGAAACAATACTTTCTAAATTCTGAATTAGCAGATCAGTTCAAATGCTGACATAATTAGAATACATCTGGAAATAACATCTGGCAGAAGATTATTACACTTAATAGACATGAATAAGAATTCTGTAAACACAGGGCTTCTATTTAGAATTAGCGTTGGACATATCTTAGATAAATTAATTTTTAATTTAATTTAATTGTTTGTTTTTGTTTACATCATGTATATCCTGCATTTAAACAAGTGCCCTCAAGATGGCTTGTGAAAAAAATCCATATATATATAAAAAAGAATAACCTGGACCTTATTGTGTTGCTTCTACGCAAGCATATAAGAAAAGCAAAGCTGGATCAGTGCAAAGGCCAATGTAGTTCAAGATTCTGTTCTCAAGGTGGGACAACCAGTTGCCATAAAGGGAAGTCCCCCAAGCAGGACATAAAAACAACTGTACCTTCAGTCATATTTTCTGGCAAACTGATAAACAGGAGCCTGCTCCATCTGATACTGGAGGTATAGAGCTATCCTGATTAATAGCCAATTATGGCCTTAAGATCCTTGAATTTATCCAATCCCCATATCACGGTTTTCAAACTGGCAATCATCACAACATTTTTTGGCAGTGAATTCCACAGTTTAACTATTCCTTGTGTAAAAAAGTGCATTTATCAATCCTGACTCTCCCACCCTTTACCTTCCCTGTATTATGCTGGGTTCTAGCATTATGAGAAAGGAAGGAAATCTTTTCCTTGCCTTCTTTCCCCTCACTGTGCATAATTTTACACACACACACACATATATTTATGTCTGTAATATTTTTACTTATTTTCTTTTTTAAAAAATTATTCAAAATTTTCCACAGTGAATAAAATTTCACTTCTACTTCAACATCCCATTGCTTTATTTACATATAAATTGAAATTACTTTTCTTCTTTCTGACTTCCAAATCTCCCACCAAAGTGCCCGATGCTCATTGTCCACCAATGGGCATCACATGCCAATGTGTGTTGGTCCCAATGTGCATTGGGCACTCTTGCCGGTGCCCCAATACACATCTTTGCAATTCATTAACAGGGCTTCTTGGCATTCAGAGACATAGTCGTGTTGTCTGGATCAATATGCAAAGGGATCTTGTAGCATCTTTGAATCTAACTGAGAGAAAGAAATTGGGAGAATAAGTTTCCATACACAAAGTCTACTTCATCAGATACATGGTGTGAAGTGCCTAGGGACAAACAAGCAGGCCTTTTACTTGCCTACAGGAGGACACACAACACAGATGGGGAGACATGTCCAAATCCTGGCCTTAAACCCAGATGTCAACTCTGCCAACTCTTCTATTTGAGAAATGTCATCACAGGACCTAATTACCCACAATATTAGAGTTACATTTACTTGCTCATCTTCTAATGTGATATGTGCCATCCTCTGTCAACAATGCCCTTCCGCACTCTACACTGGACAAACAAACCAATGTCTTCACCAGAGTATAAATAGACATTAAGCGCTAAAAATATACAGATGTTGAATTCTGTTTTAGCCTTTTGTTAAACAACATTTTTTGTACCTTCTAATGTTTGATCAACTCATTTTCTTGCTCAGTGAAGCCATATGAAAGAATGAATCTGAAACAGCTGAAAGAAGCTGAAGATGACTTTGATGAAGAAGATAGGAAAGCTATTGAAATGTACAGGTATGCCAAGTTTCTGGTGAGCATATTCAAGAGCAATATTACATGAAAAGGGCAAAGATCTCAAAATGAAGATTAAATGTAGAATAACTAGATGATCTTTACTCATATTTGACCTCTTTGCTAATAAGCAAAAAATTAACACGTTTCAGGCAATGGAAAACTATTTCTGTTTCTAAAGCTTATACGAACTCCATAGGCAAATAGTGCCACCTAGTGTTTTCATTCATATTCATATTTGTATGTTTGTGTGTGTGTGTGTATACACAGATATAGATATAGATATAGACAGAACCCCCGATTTGTTGCTGTTATCTATCCTCCAGTTGGCCTGGACCAATGGCAACCCTATAGATCAGACATCTCCAAAATTCCCCGTCTTCCACTCTGCTCTGCTCAGTTTCTGCAAATTCCTACTCCCTACACCATCTACTCAAACATGTACTTGATGGTTTGTACTTTGCTACTTTTCTTTGGATCTCACATGCCTTATGGTTTCCAAACTTTTGCACTCATAGAAATAGTGAATTTAGTCTGGTTACTGAACCGAGAGTTTTACAGCAAATCCTATGTGTGTCTTCTCAGAAGTAAGCCCCAGTGGAGCTATAGGTACATATGTGTTGGATGATACTTGGAAGTGGTTTTAAATCTGCTTACGTTTCACAAATCCAGTATTTCTGGGGAGAAAAAAAAAGGTTTTCTTTCTTACATGGAAATTCTGTATACATATTATCAACATAAAGACATTAAATTATATAAATGAAAACAGTGAAATAGGATATACAAATATTTCCAGGTGTCTAACTTTTGCTAACAGGCCTAAAACACCACAATCTTGTGGAAAACATGGCACAAGCGGGGAGGGCCTACACATACTCAGGATGCAGAAAAAGCAATTTAGTAAGATGGAATAGCAGGGCCATGTATGCTGTGCTGAACTCTTGTCAGAAATAAATAGAATTATAATCTTGATGTTTGGAATAGGTGAAATGTTATTATTAATAGCAAAGTATTAGAAATTCAGCCACAGGAGAGATTACAAGGTGGTGAAATGATTGCCTATGAACAGAACTGCACATTTGAACAAATTCACATTGAGACCTTGGAAAAGTAGTTTTTTTGGCAATATCTTCAAGAATCCCCTTTTTCCAGAGTGATTCTGAGATGTTTAGGTTTTTTTAAAAATGGAAATATCACTCTGCTTATATTCCCCATACCTCACAACTCTCCTTTCTCCAGATCCCTGAAGAATGAGAGTGGTACAATTATTATGGATCACTTGAACGTTGTTCAATTTTCCCTCCTAATTTTTTTAAATGATTATGACAGGATTACTTCATTTTTTCATTCAAATTAGGAAACAACGTTTAGAAGAATTAAAGTCTTTACAGAAGAGGCAAAGATATGGAGAACTTGTAGAAATTTCTGGGGAGCAATATGTGAAAGAAGTTACAAATGCCCCAAAAGATGTTTGGGTTGTTATCCATCTGTACAGATCAAGGTAATAATGTTAGTTTAAAAATCCACATGCATGTGTGTGCCCATTGTTCATTAAAATATAGGCAGGGATGCATCCTGTAATGGGTACTGAATAACTAAGATACACTTGGATCCAAAATTTCTTATCCGCAGTCCTGAAGAAAGAAAATATGTTGCCTTCCTACATGCATGAAATGGATTGTCAAGGATCCATCGCATATTATGTGTGTTACTGTTTTAAGAAATGCTAGCCCAGTGGGCCAGTGCTATGCACAGAACATATATCCATCTAGTTTCCAAAGAGATAGCTGTGTTAGACTGTCATAGCATTAAAAAAGAAAAGAAAAGAAAAGGATGATGGGAAGAAGGAATCTAGTAGCACCCTTTGGGATTAACTGTTTTATTTAAGCATAGGCTTTCAGGGATATTAATCCACTCATTCAAACACACTGAAATATACTGTCATGGCTCATGTCTTTAAGTACAGCTACATAGCTGTGGGAATGGGATATCAAAAGGTGCAAATTGTGATCCAAGCTTCAGAGAGTAGTGTAAAATAATCTAGCTCTTTCAAATAACTGGTCTGTAGTACAGAGATCTGAAAGTAATAAACCTCTATACCATCTCCTTGGTGTCAGACAATCCTGTGAGGAGAATTTTTTATTTAAATCGTAGTTATAAGAACTTGTATGTGTAAATATATATATATATATAGAGAGAGAGAGAGAGAGAGAGAGAGTATGCTAAGAAACTATTATTTCTGTTCACCTCCATTGATAATTCGGAATTTCTGAATACGTATATCTCAATTTAGCCATTCATTTCCATCTTTCTTTGAAATTTTCCTCTTGTAGTTGGACTACAAAACCCAAAATTTCCCCAGCCAGCATGGCTATTGATTTCTGGGAGTTGTAGTCCAAGAAAATAACACTTCTATCCTCTTTATTTGATATATGCTGAACTTAACAAGGAGACAATTGAAGTAAAGCCCAAAAGTCAAATTGATGCTAATGTGATGTACTCCTGATACAGAACTGCATGTTTGGATGTATGGCTAATCTTTACTAGAGTATTTAATGTTCTACTTTTTTTCTTCTCTGTGTCACAGTTTAATGATCAAACACAGTTTCTCTTTTGAACATTTTTATTTTTAGCATTCCAGTGTGTTTATTAGTTAACAGACACCTCAGCTTGCTGGCCACAAAGTTTCCAGAAGCCAAGTTTGTGAAAGCCATTGCCAACAGCTGCATCGAAAACTACCATGACAGCTGCCTACCCACATTGTTTGCATATAAAAATGGAGAAATAAAGGGCAAGTTTATTGGAGTTGCAGAATGTGGAGGAACACAGCTTACAGTTGAAGGTAATATTCCGAACATTAGTGAACTGCAGACAAAAAAAAAAAAACTGTCTAGTTATTTCAAAGCCATGTTGACTTCAGCCTTCTCTTGGCTACATTAACACTAACATGGAGCAATGGATTCAAGCTGCAGAAAAAGATATTCCACCTAAACATTAGGTAGAACTTCATTATGGTAACTGTTGTTTGACAGTGGAAACGTCTGACTCAGAGTGTGGTCTGTGGCCATCTTTTATAATGGCCTTCTGTCTGCTCTGAACCTCTCTAAGACCCAAGTAGCTTAGGTCACAAATCAAAGGTAACCAGCAACTCTTGAAATTAGAGTGGGTGTGGGAGTCACATCACCCTTCAAATATTGTTGGACTTCAAATCCCAAAACCCTAGACCCATGGTGATGAACCCATGGCACGCGTGCCAGAGATGGCACACAAAGCCATTTTTCAGGACACACAGAAGGCAGGGAAAAGGAGGAAGAGGTGCATCTCCAGAGAATAGCTGAAGGCACGGGGGGCAGGGAAAGAGGAGGAACAGATGTGCGCCTGTTCCTCTTCTTCCCCCTTTCTGGAGAGGCAGCTGAAGGCTCAGGAGTGTGGGGGAAGAAGTCTCATCCCAAAAGTCCAGCCCCCAGAAGTCCCGGCCAGGGAGGGCGGAAGTCCTGCCCTAGAAGTCCCATTCCCCCCTGGAAATCCTGCCCCCGGAACCAGGTAACACATGGTTTTAGAATGCCTTTTAGTTTGGGCACTCGGTCCCTAAAAGACTCACCATTACTGTCCTAGCCAGTGCAGCCAGTGGTGAAGAATAGTGGGAACTGCAGCCGAACAATGTATCAAATACAATGAGGTCGCGTCATACCTGCTGAAAGCTGTGTGGGAAGAAGCTGCACCGTGCACCAGAAAGACTAATGCCGCACATGCCCGTGGCACACATGTTCCACTGCACCGCCGTGGGCATGAGCCCCATTACTTTTAATGGGGCTTGAGCATACACGGAATATCCCTTACAGGAATGGATCTCCCATGTAAGGGAAAGGACCACTGTACAGTTTGACACCACTTTAACTGCCGTGACTCCATCCTACAGAATCCTTGGATTTGTAATTTTATGAGGCACCAGCACTCTTCGGCAAAGAAGGCTAAAGACCTTGTATTCCATAGGATGGCATTACAGCACTTAAAGTAGCATCAAACTGCATTATTTCTACAGTGTAGATGTACCCAATATCTTCAGGGCCACATAATTTCCAACCCTGGTTTAGAGGATATGACCAAATAGCACTAGAGGTTCTGCTTATTTAGGAAACTCTGACCCTCCTGATGTTTTGGACTACAATTACTATAATTCCTTGCCACTGAACAGTTGGTTGAGGCTGATAGATGCTGTAGGCCAAAACATCTGAAGCACCAAAAAGTCTGCATCCCTTTTTTAGCACATTAGCACCATGCAGTCCTTGCATACATATACAGACATTTTGGTTCTGTAAATTTTAAAAAAATGAATACGTATATATTAAACATTTTTTCCCATTTGTCTGAACACTTTTTCTCGCTGCAGAACTTGAATGGAAGTTGGCAGAGGTTGGTGCTGTAAAAACTGATTTAGAAGAAAAGCCCAAGAAGGATGTTGTGGACATGCTGACTTCTTCACTCAGAAATGCTTCTAGAAATTACAACTAGACAAGAAGTACTAGGGTTTGCAAAGAGGCAGATGGTGCTTATGCAGGGGGGAAAAAACTTGAAAGAAGGAGATGACAACCAAGCATTTATATTGGGTCAAATAGCATTTAATTCACGCTGCTAAATAAATAAACAACTTGAATAAAGCTGAATATATTTGCTATATCATCTGTACCAAAGTTATAAATATTTTCTGCATCAACATGGTGCTTTCATTGCCTCCCAATGTGTACGTAAAGCTCCTGCAATGTCAGTGTACTACAGTGATGTGCATCCCTATTTAGACTTTCGTCCAGCTATCTTCCAGGGGCCTTCCACCCCAGTACAAATATTCATGGTTGAAGCTTCATTCACTTACAGAACTGTCCCCCAAAAGCAGAGCTTGGAAAAAGTTGTTTTTTTGTTTAAAAATCCCAGAATCACCCATGCCCTATGCAGACTGCCCATTAAGTCCAGACTCTGCCCCCAGGGTGCTGTGATGCCATGCAGCTACTCCACATGGCGTGTGGCATCACAGAGTTCCTCTGGTGCTGCATCCACACCATGCAACACCAAAGGAGCACCTTCAAGCTGTGGTGCCATGGCTATTGCACCTTTTCCAGGGCACAAAAAGGAGCCACTTTTTGCACCTCCTTTTTGCGCCCTGAAAAGGCTGGATTGAGGCTGCGGTTGCCACGGCTTTGACCTTAGAGGCAGTCTGCACACCCCACCCCCCCACCCCCCGTTGTAATGGCCACTGGATTCAGAGAGCAGTAGTTCCACCAAGGAAACTTTTCCAAGGGAAGCCAAGAAGGTGAGTTTCATGGTCTCACACTCCCAAAGAATGTTTTGGAAAAGCAAGACCTCACCCTTTTTTAAAGCCTTGAAATTGTAGTTTTTCCAAAAGCCACTTGAAAAAAGATTTTGGTTTCTAATGTAAGGAGTATTCTTTTTCAAGTATATGAAAAAATATTCTGTTTGCTCTAAAAAGGTGTCTGTACACATGCTAGGAATAGGGTGTCTACCTTCTGCACCAGCAGAGAGAATTCTGAGGTTGAGTATCTAACATCAAACCCATTTTCCAAAAGACAATTTTGTTCCAACAGTGAGATACACAGGGTTATTGTTTATACAATTGCTAGGATCCAACTGAGAATAGCATACAAGTGAGAGATTCTTCCTCTTATGGAATAGTTTTCCACTGATTTAATCCCTCCCAGCAATGCCCCAGTCCCCTAAACCAGTCTTAACCAATCTTATGTGGAGGACTTTTACTCAAAAGGCAGGAAGGGATTAAATAATGACAGCATCTTCCTGATAGTTTAGTGAACTTTATTGGCTAAACAGAGATCTGTGAGAGGTTGGGTAATTTTAGCAATCTTTTACACCTATGTATATCAGTACTAACAGCAAAGAGACACCAGTTTTCATGGATAAAGAGAGTTTTATTTTAAAATGTGCTAACATGCACATAATCACACAAATTTAATGAAACCTTAAGAACCATACAGAGATAACAGAAGGAATGGGGTAAAAAGCTGGATAGCAAGAAATCAGGAATTAGAGGGTGTGATAATTACCAGTCCTGAATCAGGATTTCCATGGGAAATGGAGTGGGGCTCAGACAGTGTTTGAGGGCTATAAAAAGAGTGGCGCTCTAGTCTGTGTGACAGACCCTTGGTGTGCAACAGCCTGTAACAGTCTGTGGTAGCAAATCAGCTATGTGTGTGGGTGATATTTATATCTGATTTCATAGCCTTGTGGGATATTTGTGCTAATCTGCAGTGTAATGAAGATCTCTCAGTCTTCCCAGTGAATCAACAATGGGATTCCAGAACAATTGATGGAATTTAACTTTAGAGTGACGAAACCTTGATAGAAATTGAGATAACCCCTGGATGGTGGGTTAGGAAGAGAAAAATAGGAACACAGCCCAGGTTGAAAAGAAAATATAGGGGTGATATAGGCAGGAAAAAGTGGCTTGAAGCTGCTCTTTCTGAAGCCACACTGAAACCCCGCCAACTGCACCACTGAATCCCAAGGTGGCTGGAGTGTGCATGTCATAATCACATGGCACAGCTTCAAGCTGTGCTGCTGGGCACTTTTTTTTCTCCTGTCCTCACCACCATCCCTGTGCACCTTTGCAGGAGTGCACTGCCAGTGACTGCCATCCCATTGCATGACTGTCCCTGTAAACCTGCAAAAATTCACCTGTGCAGTGCTTCACTGGGACAGGGCATCAATGCAGAGGTGAGCCCATGCAGATGCCAAAAGGTACAATCATTCCTCCCTTAACCCCCCACTTCAACCTCCCCCCCCCACACACACACTTTGACTGTCTGTTTTGTGTAGGTTGTACTCATCTCCATGAGAGGGTCTGTGGTTTCTGTTTTGGGCATTGCTACCCTTACCACTTGTGTAAGGCATCTCTATTCCTTTTAAATGTGCTCTTGCACATTTGCACATTGACATGCACAATTAGGATTACAGTTTGGAAAGAGCACACATTTAGAGCCACGCTGGCATCGATGCATTTATACACACATGCAAAGGTGTTCACTTTTTAGGAAGAGGTGGAAAAAAGCAGCTTCTTTTTGAAGCAGCTTTTCTTCCCATGTAATGGCTAGAGAATGCTTTCTGAACGCCTTCAGAGTGGGCATCATCTAAACACCCTGCCTTGAAGCCTGCGTGAAAGGTGCTTATTTTGCCTGTCTGTTTTTCCCCATAGGGACTCGACAGACCGCCTGAAAATGGTGGACTGGAGGCACCCATTTTAACTCTGGAGGGACACCACAGCAGCCAAACCACACAGTGTCTCTCCGGAGTAAAAAGAGCCTGCGAAAAGCAGGTTCTTTTTAAGGTGCCCAGGGCACGTCATGAGTGTGTTATTGGTGCACCTGTGACGTAAACTATGCACAGTGGCATCTATATGCTGTGCATCACTTACATCAAGATGGCCATCATTAGGTGCTCCGGAACCCTAGTATTGATGGTGGCATGCCCCTTTTGCCCCATCTGTCTCGGGCCATAGTCTTTAACTACTTTGTGATGAGTCTTGCTCAGTCGCTACTCTGAAAGGATATTCAGAAAGCCTGGGGGGATGGAGCAATCAGCAAACCCATTTACCCTTTATTTTGGTATTACCTTGATCCTCCATATGTCTTTAGGTCAATGTGCCTTTCCTATGGAAAAGCAAGAGGGCCTGGCTTAACTGATAGGAGGGAAAACCAGAAATCTGTTGTATAAATAAGGGATAATTGTTGGGAAATTTATGCATTGTAGTTTTTTGTGGAGCTTTCGGGCTATGTGGCCATGTTCTAGAAGAGTTCCTTTCTCTGAAGATGCCAGCCACAGATGCTGGCAAAACGTCAGAAAGGAACTCTTCTAGAACATGGCCACATAGCCCGAAAGCTCCACAAAAAACTATGGATGGCGGCCATGAAAGCCTTCAACTCCACAATTTATGCATTACAATATCCTTTCCTTTATGATATAGATAGGGACTCCCTCTCTCCCTTTCTCATTCTTTCTATTATGTGGCTCCTGTTACCCACTCTCCGAGGCAGTTTAACATGCCTCCCAATAATCTACAAAACTAATTCAAGCAGTCATTTGTTGTGTTTTCTTCCTGCTATATTAAAGATGGTGAGATTTCATTTCTTTTCCCAAACCATCACCAGTTAAGATAGGATTTAGTTTGTTATGTATTTATTTATTAAAACCATTATTGTTTTTTTAAACTAGAAATGAGTAAGTCTTTATTCTTTAAGAAGGCAGATTTAAAATAATAATCTGACCCACACTTTTGTTGTTCTGCTGATCAAGGCTGAACTCTAACAAGTTTAACTTTTATACTGCATATTTTTGTTTCCCTTTAAAAGGGTTAATACCCTGGGAAACTCACATTGCACCCCACAATGATAATAGGGGGGAAACTTGTAGAAATGTTTACCTTTTCATGGCTCTTATTGCAAAATAAGTACCATAAAAGGGATTAGGTAAAATGCATGGATACTACGGGGCTTTTTACATTGGCAAGAAAGTGTGACCTGAAGTCGCCTTTATCTTAATGCTTAGCAGCTACATAGCAAGCCCCAGGTGTGCATTAAAAAAGTGCAGAGCTGCTACACTGAGGGGTGTGGGAACGACTTATCTGAGTGGTCTTTTCTGTGGCTCAGCAGTTACATGAGAAGCTGTCAGAACGCTACAAATACAGGCGGATTTAATTTTTTTCCCCTTGCCGGCTGCGAATTGCGCTGTTGCGCTGTTCGTGCCGCCGCGAACAGCGCTATTGCGATGGTCGAGGCTTGAACTGCGCTATTGCGAGGGTCGAGGCTTGAACTGCGCTAGCTTGAACTGCGCTATTGCGCTGTTTGCGGCTGCGAATTGCGCAGTTTTAAATGATTTAAAGGGGGTTTGGGAGCTTTAAAAAACTGCGTGGTTAAACCCCAGCTTTTACACCTGGAGGGCATAGAACGTTTTAATTAAGAGTGAAGTCCACACCATGCATGCTCCCAACCCACGATCCATTCTGATCCGCACCTGCAGCGCAGCCTTTAAATGGGCGCCTTAAGGAAACAGAGCCCCATTTAACTGCGCAACTACACCTTAGCCTTTAGATGTACTAGCGCTGTAACGCACTTTTTAAAAAAGTAGTGGGTCAACCGAACTACTTTTTAAAGGCGCGTTTTTTCCCTTAAAACGCCAAAATGGCGTTTTCATGGCACACTTTCCCATTTTCTAATGTAAAAGCTGGGTTTTCAAGCAGCCTTCACAACACCTCTTTTTGCCAATGTAAAACGGACCTACAATTCAATCAGTCTTGCCAGCACTTCACACTTATCTTGCTAGTCTTTAGATGGATAATCCCGAGAAAATGAATTTATGAGCCATCAGTGAATTATAAAAAATCAGAAATTAATTTTTGATGAAATACAATTTGAATTGTAAACATTCGTATGACTAATCCTACCCTCTAAATTCAGTTATTACTCACAACTAGAATAGATCCAATGGATCAGTGGGACTGTGGATTTTATCACAACAGGCTCATAAGGCACCCAATAGGGTTTGTGTAGGAAATACAAACATACCAGTTGGAGACAGTAATTATTCATCAACAGCTGGTAGGTACACAATTGTGTACCTGTGTGGTATTGATCAGTAGTCTTCATGTATTAAGGGTTCTTGGTGGTTTATTTTGACAGTAATTATTGCACAGCTCTTAAAAAGTGTGATGGTGCTGCTTCTGTCCTGGCCACTGCCTTCTGCACACCAGCATTCATAGCCCTACCTTCCTTCCCTAAGCCCTTCCCAGCATGCCTGAATTTACAAGGGAGTATCATAAAGTTTTAATTGTCACCTTTAAATTTTTTTAAAAATTAACTTATCTCTGTATAGTCATCATCCAGATTTACACATTTTCCCCAGCGTTTCTTGACCCTCCAAATACCATTATTGCAGAAGTCTGCAGATGGCGCCTGACAAGGATTTTACACTTTAGTCACTTCTGGCAGAGCCAGTCACAAAAATAGAGGACACAACGAGCTGATTTTCTCAGCAACGTGTACTTAGGGACTAATAGTGACACTGACAAAATTTCATCAATATGCCATAATAACTTCTGGGTGATAATTATTACTTTACGCTACCCCCTCGTAAGGCGCAATCTGCAGACTTCTACAATATCAGATATTTGGAGGGTCAAGATACGATGGGAAAAAATGTATAAATCTAGATAGTGACTACATAGAGATAAGTTAACAACTACAAATCAAAACAAACTTTCTGTCAATTGTTTTAAAAGGTGATCATTAAAACTTTACGATGCCCCCTAGTATTTGTATGTTTAGTGCAATTGTTCAATCCTGGCAATCTATTAAGAATTTAAAAAAAAATAAAAACAAAAAACTGCCTGCTTGGGAATAATGAGAAGTAGACAGGTGATAGGAAGAGGAACAGAATCAGGCCCACTTCCATCACACGATTGCCTGTGTTTCAGAATTGATTCAGTGGCCCATTCCCACTTGTGGAAAAACCCTCATTGGAACCGGGCTGTACTCCGCTTAGGAAAGTGATTCCAAAAGGCCCCTCATTCACACTATGAAAAGGGACCTTGTTTGGAATCGCTTTCTTAGCCGGGAACGCTTGTCATTCCCACTGGACCTGCCATGTAAGGTGACAGCCCTTAACGGCTTTTTAATGGGGGGGGGGGGGGGGATTGTATTGATCACAAAATCAAACTTGTGCATTTGTGATCTTGTGCATTTGTGATCTTGTGCATTTGCGATCAGTATAATGAAGAAAAAGAAAAAGAAAACACATACACTTGCTCCTGGGGGGTCCTTCCTTCCTTCCTTCCTTCCTTCCCTCCTTCCTTCCTTTTTTTCTCTTTTCCTTCATTATACTGATCACAAATGCACAAGTTCACAAATGCACAAGATTGCAAATGCACAAGATTGATTTTGCGATCGATACCCCTTCCCCCCCAAAAAACAAACACGATTTTGACCAGTCTTCCCACTTACTGGAAACGCTTCAGAAGCGTGTTTTCCGAAAAAGACCACTTTAAAACTAGTGTCAGGAAAGCCCGGGCTATTTGCTTTTAACCCGGTCTTTTCCTCCACTAATCAATCTGCTGAGGATCGGAAGTTGATTCGAGTGTGAACAAGGGTCATATAGCCCGTGTCACACTTTGAATAAAAATGTAGTGGGAATGGGGCCCAGGACAAACTTCTCACACATTAATTTACTTATTTATTTATTGCATTTCTATCCTGCCTTTATCCCAAAATGGGATCCAAAGCAGCTCCACTTTGAATCAAAATGGAAAAGTAGTGGGACTGGAAAGCATTAACGGGTTTTGTCAGTCAATAAGAAAGAGCACTACAGCAAAGGATGGACTACAGACTAACTACTAGGCAGACACAGTGTCATGTGATAAGGTATGGCCACAGATGGTACCTTGGTCTATTTATACTTTTCTACCTTTGTGTGCTTACATAGGATTTGATTTAACAAGTGCCACTGATTAAATGGACCTTCTCTAGTAGAGACTAATACTTGGATTTTGAACCAGTAATGACCTGGGAAGAGCTCTTAACAGGAATTTTACCAGTTCTGGAGTTGTTCCATTAGACCGCCACAGGAAACCTCTGTCTATTGCTTAAAAGTCCTTTAAAAAAAAAAACAACCTTTGTTTCAAACAACACATTGTACAGTTAAATGACTGATTTTCAGTCATCTTTCTGTACAATTTTTTTTTAAATTGATTTAAAAACAAACAAATTTATCTCAGATTACAGAGGAATAGTAAAACCAGCGAAGAATCTTGAGGGATCTTAAACAGTTATAAATGTACTATGGAACAAATTTTCCATTATGCAATTTGTCTCATTTTTGATACAAACAATACATGCAAAATGATGGATGACAAGTAATAGACATTATTAATAGACTGAATTGTCTTTGAAAGATCCCTTTCATCACTCCATATGTCTATTGACTATCTAAAAGCATCAGGGAAAGCACTTGCCAAGCTACCAAATCATTCATATATTCTCTCTCCTTTCCCCTAATATTTCTAGTCATTGTATAAGAATTTATGCATTGGGATACTGGTGTGACCCTTTGTCCCTCCATTTGTTTTGGACTTATACCAGTCTGCATGACTGATGGTAAGGGCTAATGAGAATTGTAGTTCCAAACAGTTGGAGAGCCAAAGTTTCCCTGTCCTTGGTGTGAAGGATGGTTTTTGTAGAAATTTCAGATTATCTCATTGCAAGTGAGCCACTGTGGTATAGTGGTTTGATCACTGGACTATTACTGTGGAGGCTAGGGTTTGAATTCTTACTCAGCGATGGAAATCCACTGGGTCACACTCTCTCAGCCTCAGAGGATGGCAATAGCAAACCCCTTTGAAGAAACTTGTCAAGAAAACCCTTATGACCTTATGGTTGCCATAAGTTGGAAACGACTTGAAAGCATGTAACAACAGTGCAAATAGTGTACTGTTCATATCTCCACCAGCAGCTTGTTCATTCTGATTCAATGGATTTTTTTACAGCAAGTAGAGAGGTGGATGCCTAGCCCAGTTTCTCCTCCCAAGACATAAGAAAGGAGAGGGATTTGCTAAGTGAATGGTTTCTTCGGAAGTCTGAATTTATTAATACACACACACTGTATTTCCTGTTTAATGAATGCCTTCACTAGTTTCCCCCCTCCCTTTGCATCAAAAGAACGTCTGTCGTATATTTTCCCATATATGAGAACTTACTTCTGTTTGATGAAGTCAAGCTGTTTGTCACAGCAGAGCGTACAATTTGCTGTTATATAAACTCATTTCATAGTATGGGTAATGATGAATGAAATCCGTATGAAGAATCACCTCTCAGTTGCTGCTCCCAAAAGCAGCACCTAATTAACAGCTTGAAGCTTTCATTCAGCAGAATCCTCATTCTAAGAATTAAGTTGCTACCATTGACAATATTAATGGAGAGGATGTGCGTGTGCAGTGAGCATATGGGTAAATGAGTTCTGGGGGATCAGGAATGCTCTTAATCATTGGAATAGATTAAACAAATATTTGCCCTATGGATGTGGACTACACAGGTGCACTTAACCAAGTCCAGTGATCCTTATCTATTCCTCCCGTGCTGTGAAAAGAAAGCCACAGCTGAAAGCAATCTTGCTTTACAAACAGTGATGCAAACATCTACAAACAGTGGTGCAAACATCCGGCACGTACAGAGCCACTGTGGCATGGTGGTTTGAATGTTGGCCTACCACTCTGGAGACCAGGATTTGATTCCCAGCTTGGCCATGAAACCCACTGGGTGATCTTGGACAAGTCACATGTTCTCAGCCTCAGGGGAAGGCAATGGCAAACCTCCTCTGAACAAATCTTGCCAAGAAAACCCCACGATAGGTTCACCTTAGGGTCACCATAAGTTGGGGACGACATGAAGGCACACAACAACAACAACAACAACAACAACAACAAACAGTCCTCTGTATCCATGAATTCAACCATCCATGGCCTGAAACTACTTTTTTAAAAATAAATTCAAATGGCAAACCTTCATTTTTCCATTTTATATGAAAGATACTGTTTTACTACACCTCTGTATGTAATGGGGCTTGAGCATCTACAGATTTGGGTATCCATAGGGGGTCCTGAAACCAGGTGCCAGGGGATTTCAAGGGACCACTCTAATATGGTAATACAGATTCTTCTCACTGAACATGCCTTGAAGACTTGAAAAGATGCCAAATGAATGCTTTCAGGAGCACTGATGCGGCAACAAGCATAGAGAACCTTCAGCAACTTAGAACGATGTTTTGAACAGGACTATACAGGAACCCATAATCATGCTGGATGGGACGGGACTAAAGTGACAAGACAGCCAAAGCATATGGAGTACTAAAGCACTTTTCCTCTAGGCAGCTTGTATCACACACATTTTGGCTATGTGCCAGTACAAGTTTTCATCTTAACAGTACTACTGTTTCATAACAGTACTGTTATTTAATACTTCTTTCCTCTTGAAATAAAAATGACCCAGCAGCTCCCTGAACATTGAATATACATTCCAACTGAAACTTCAGGATCACCAGAGCTTGGTAAAAGTTATTTTGGACTTCCACTCCCACAGTCCTCCATTCATCCTGGCTGGGAGGTGTAGACCAATTTTTTAAAACACTGAGGATACGCTCTTCCCATCACACCTACAATTACATCCGCAATTGTAACTCAGTGGTGAGACCATAATTTCCAAGGAAATATGCTGTTTCTGGGATTTTTCTTACACCAATCGGTCATAGCATGAGCTGTATGAAAGTTTCCTGAGCATCCTTATATGGGTTCACATACCAGTGAAAAGTAGAGGGATCTCTGCTACATAGGGAGGGCTGCAAGTGACTATCAAAGTGTTTTTAATTTATAATAGACATTTATTTTAACAGCCATATCTTAGTTCTTCCCACAGCTTACTAACTGTGGAGATTTTCAGACGGGCAAAAGTGACAAGAGCACAGTGGGATGCTCCCATCAATTTTGCGCACCACAGGAAACTCCTGTGAATGAAAAGCAGCTGGAAAATTCCTCTTTACTCACGGGATAATGACGGGATTATTGCAACATCATGCATCATGGTCTGATAAACTCTGCGCAATTGTATGAAACTGATAGGAGCATCCCGCTATGCTCCCATCACTTTTGCCTGTCTGAAAATCTCCAGTGCCAGAATTACTGTTCTGTAATCAATCTTAATGGCTACCACAATGTCCTCAGGAGAATTCATTTTGAAATCAGTTGGGATTCTCCATCTGCACTCTGATTTCTAAAAAGGCATGTTTTAACCTTCTGATAAAACATTACAAGATTTGTAGCTATATACCGTACATGTCAGTTTAGAGGTGGACAGCCTGTAGTCCTTTAGATCTTGTTGGACTGCAAGGGCCATCAGCATTGATCAGCATACCCAGAGGAGGAAAGTACAGTCCAAGAATACCTGGAAAGCCACATGCTGTTCACTTCTGCTTCCTGCCAAGGAGAAGGAATGTATAGACTTCTAGATGCAAGGTTGGACTACAGCTCCTATCATCCCACAGCATTGGCCACATTGCTATGCTGGGTGGTATTTTTAGTCCAAGAACATCCAGAGAATCACCCATATTTAAGGACAAAGCTTTCTTACAAAATAGCATGTCCATTCTAGACATAT
Organism: Urosaurus nigricauda; assembly: GCA_034509955.1. NCBI lineage: Eukaryota > Metazoa > Chordata > Lepidosauria > Squamata > Phrynosomatidae > Urosaurus > Urosaurus nigricauda. The sequence goes on along the minus strand of JAOEGL010000005.1, from coordinate 132,261,961 downwards.
GTTTATACAGCTTATCTATCAAAAGTTGTACACGGAATAAAAGGTCAGCAACCATACTTTTAAAAACAAGGCCTAATGCTTGAACACATTGTGCTATCTCTGCTTCATTTCTCAGTCTTTTTGATCCTTCACATGAATGAAGGAAAAATGCAAATAAAAAGCAACATTCTGGAGTAGTGCCATCTATTTTGAGGAGAATTATGAGAGTAGCTTTTCAAAAATAAATAAATAAAATGTATTCGGGGAAGCTAAAATACTTTTTGTATGTGTGATATTTTACTATGAAGCTATGATGTCTGAATTCAGCAGTAAATCACATCTGTATTAGGTTTCAATATTAAAAAAAATGTTTCCTGATCATAAGTCCTATGAAATTTATTTATTTATTATATTTATTTGTATCCTGAGCGACTTCACAGCATTAAAAACAGTACAATTAAAACTAAAAATGATTCAACATCCCCGCCTTTCCTCATAACAAATCCTTAAAATTGTAATGTAAATGTTCTATGAAGTAAAGGCGTGTGCAGGGGCAAGAAGATTAAATGATGCACCTAGTATATTTGATACCCAGTACAGATAATTTTTTAACACGCCACTCCTCTCTACAACAATATTATTTCAATTAATAATCATAAAATAAAATGAATAATAATAATGGCCAGCAAAGAAATGCAGTGAAAATGATCATTTATTGAATTTTATATCCATAATCATGCCTGTAAAAATAAATGAATGAATAAATTATTTAAACAGTTTATAAAAACTGTAACCCTGTCTTTGATCCTTATTCCTTCTCCATCTTCAATAGTTGTTCCAAGTCTATGCCATTTTCTGCTAATAGTATGGTGTGTGATCAATTTCCCCCCCCGGACTCCAGCATAGGACCTAATTCCCCATCTTCTGTTTCTATATGTAGGGCATAATCATGGTTATGTTATCCTCCTACATATCTTTGTCATGGTTTGGTTTATCCTTCTATATATCTCTGCCATGATCATGGTTATATTATCCTTCTATATTTCTTTGTCATTTCCCCAGAAACTTGTTTCATATAAAGTTTTCTACCTTCCCTTTCCCCCCTCTAATTCCACTCCTCTCCCCCAAAAACCTGTCTCATTACTATAGTGCTCAACCTGTTCTGGATGGCGTTATTTCCCTTGAAGGAACAGGTTTGCCTCATAGTACAAAGGATCTTTCACCAGGCAAGATCTGAAAACCAGCTGCAATCTTTCCAATATAAGAGTGGCAAAATCTAGATTGAATTACAACACTGTTATTCCCAGAATATACTATTGGTATTTTAAATGTGAGGACCAGACATGGTTTTCTGGAAAGTTAGCATTCTGGGCTACTTTCTGGAATATGATTGCTTTGTAAGAAGGATGAAAGAATGTCATTTCTCTGTAATTTTTGCAGCTTTTTGTTTTATTACATAATTTGTTCAACAGACCAAGAGGAATAAACATGTACATTCTTCAAAAAATGGGAGAGATATAACAAGTGACACTCATCAATTTGCCACATACACACATGGATCTGGTGAACGATAGGTGTGATGCAAGAAACCACATCCCATACAAACCAGATGCTTGTGCCCATTGTTGTTGTCGTGTGCCTTCAAGTAGCTTCCAACCTATGGCAACCCTAAGACGAATCTGTAATGTGGTTTTCTTGACAAGATTTGTTCAGAGGTTTGCCATTGCCTTCCCCTGAAGCTGAGAGGGTGTGTCTTTCCTAAGGTCATTCACTGGGTTTCATGGCTGAGTGGGCAATTAAATCCCCAGTCTCCATAGTCCTAGTCCTATGCTCAAACCATTATACCATGATGGCTTGTGCTGATCTAGACATGGTTTCTTGGAAAGCTGGCAGTTTGGGCTATGTTCTAGAATACAGAGTTTGGTCCTGAACTAAGAAACATAGAACAAAGTAATTACAGTGAAGTCGAAGGCTGGCAAATTTTGCAGGAAGACATCACAGCCCTGTTTGAAAATTGCTTCACCACAAGCTACTTCCAGTGGGACAATGGATTCTATGAGCAGAGAGATGGGGTAGCCATGAGCCCAGTGATCGCAAACATTTACATGGAACACTTTGAAAAGCAAGCCCTGGAAACAACACCAAAAAAGCCCACAACATGGTTAAAATACATGGACAACACTTTCACCATTTGGAGTCATGGAGAAGAAGATCTGTGTTTTTGAACCATCTGAACAACATCCACCCAAACATCCCATTCATGATGGGGGGGGGGGCGATTTTTGGCTGTTCTGGTCATCCGCAAATCAAACCAATGATTGGGCCATATGGTATACAAAAATCCTACACACACAGACAGATACTAACACAAGAACTCCAACCATCACCCAGGACAAAAAAGAAGCACAATAAAAGCACTGGTAGACCGTGCAAAAATGATCTGTGAATCTCACTTCCTGGAAGATGAATTAAAACATCTAAAACACCTAAAAAGATCCGCCACTTTACCACTCTAGAAGCCTTTAAAAAGGCCATCAAGCCAGATCTCTCCCGGCAGGCCTTTCCAGACTAGCCCTGTTCAGTTTTCCCCTCCCTCCTCCTGACAGCCTTCTCCACCTCTTTCCCCAAGGATGGCGTGTTTCCTCCTACTACTTTGGGACTTTGTGCATGCATTTATTTCTATTTTTAAAATTCCTTGTATTGATATTTTAACTTTCTGCTGTTTAATTTTTTCAGATTAATGTTTTTAAAAATTTTGTATGTATTTGGGGGCAGGGAGGAGGGAGGGTAAGGGGATTTTAGGTTGTCTGTGATTTTATTGTATTCTGTTTTTTAATGACTGCTGTAATCCGTTTTGATTCCCCACCAGAAAAGGCGGAATATAAATAAATCCTATTATTATTATTATTATTATTATTATCATTATTAAAATCATTAGCTCAACAGACTAATGGTTACTCTAGCTCAGACATCAGAAGCACTACCAGACCCAGAAAAAAACCACAAAAGTGAAGACAAACAACCATTCAAAGGGAAGGTATTTTTACCATACATCAGAGGAGTCACAGACAGAATAGGGACCACAAAATGCAGCGTTCAAACACGAATCAAGGAACACGAGAGACACGGCAGCAAATTATGCGCTATTATACCCACCAGCAACTCACAACCCGACTGTATCCCATTGGGGAGCATTCGGATTATTAGTCAATGCGATAATCTCCTTCTTCTGCAGCTGGTGAATTTGGTAAGCATGGTGATCTGGAATGTTGTGTTGTGAGCTATTTTTCAGAACACAGATGTTTTGCCTGGAATGGGTAATAGAAAGTGATTCCTGTGCAATTTCTGTTACTTGTGGCATCACTCCCATCTAGTCTTCTGCTGAATTTCGTGTTCTTAGCTTCTTGGCATGAGCATCCCTGGCCATTTCCTGGAATAGAGTTTTGCCTGGAATGGGTACAAAAACATAGTTTCTGTGGTACATAATGAGGAAGTAGAAATAGTAAAAGAGTTCCCATACCTTGGATCAATCATTGACCAGAATGGGGACTGCAGTCAAGAAATCAGAAGACTAAGAATGGCAAGGGCAGCTATGAAAGAACTAGAAAAGATCCTAAATAGCAAAGCTATGCAACTGAGCAGAAAAGTTAGAATCATACAAGTCATTGTATTTCCTATCACAAAGTATAAATACGAGAGCTGGACAGTTAAGAATACCGATACGAAGAAAATTAATTTGTTTCAGATGTGGTGCTGGAAAATTGCGCTGAGGATACCATGGACAGCCAAAAAGACAAACAAATGGGCCCTAGAACAGATTAAGCTATAAATTTCTGTGAAAGCCAAGATGACTAAACTGAAGCTGTCGTACCTTGATCACATCGTAAGAAGGCCCAACTCATTGGAGAAAACAATAATGCTAGGAAAGATGGAGGGAATTAGAGAGAGAGGAAGGCGGCATGCTAGACAGATGGACTCTATTAAGGAGGCCACGTGTATGAATTTACAGGAAAGTGGAGAGCAAGGGGTCTTGGAAAAGTCTCATCCACAGGTTCACCATGATTCAAGATTGACTCGAAGACGGTTAACAACAACAAGAAATGAGCTTTTGTGGATATTAATCCACTTCCTCAGGCATTGCATCTGAAGAAGTGCTTTGATAGCCACAAAAGCTTGTGCTAAAATATAAAACAGTCTCAAAAGGAGTATTCGTTTCCTCCCCCCCCCCCCCCCCAATTTTCCCCCTTTCCCTTCTGCTGCAACACAGACTAGCAGGACTACTCTTTTGAGAAGGTACTGCTTAGGGTACATATCATACACCCCAAACTCCTCCATTCTTTTCTGTATTATTCAAAAAAAATTGTACCCCTGTCCCTCCTTTTGGTCTGCTGCTGGGGAGGTTATGCTTGCGTTGCAACTCCACTCTGCATTTGCTTCAAGGATGAGCTGAATGTTCAGTATAGAAGGGCCTAACATTTGGATGAAGTCCCACAGAGCACAATGTATAAAACAAAATAAAATAAAAACGTATACATCCTTATTATGAAGTATACAGACTGCATGATTTAGGCTTATAAACAAATATCTTGCCCAATAAGTGGAAGCTGAGGATAAATGGAATGGTGTGTTAGCATGCTCTAGATTTCCTCCAGCATGTGTTGAATACTGCCATTTGCATATTCTTATTTATATTTTTACCTAAGAATAAGTCCCAATGGACTCAATGAGACTTGCATTAAAAAATAATGTTTCATAAGATTACAGCTTTACTTGTCATTTCAGTAGTTATCTACAGAACACAAGCTGTAGAGGATTTGTGAGTAATATTAGAGCTGAAATCTAGAGTTCTGGGGCTGTTCTGTTTTTTTCAGCATTTCTTAAACCTTTTAACCAGAAAAAAAAAAAGGAGTGAGGAATGAGGGAAACAGAGAATAGCAGCACTTTGTCTTGTAACCGGCAGAACTAGAAAGCATCCACTCTAAAACCTAACAGACTTCTTCACTCAAATGCCTACATGTATTGTTGCATTTTTGTACATCTTATGCATTTAATTAGGTTTGCATTTAGGTTAGGTTCAATAAATGGAGTGATGATGCACTTTTGATTTTTTTTTTACTCACTATTTAATTCTTAATAATAGTACAGGAATCAAAACCACCTCTGAGGAATACTTGCCTAAGAAAACCTTATGAATTTAATGGGGTCGCTGGAAGTCCACAGAAGGCTTGAAAAAGCACACACACAATGCTGATGGATGGAGTGTGTGTGAGAGAAAATCGTATATTTTCTTGTGGCATGTTTAAATCAGCCTGCCTGCCTCTATGTGATCTAAGCAGTGGTGAACACAACAGTTGTATTCAACAGTGTTATGCTATATATTTACTCTATACCTCAAAAAAGATTTTGTATTTGTCTACATTCTGTGCAGTGTTAAGACAGTCTGCAAATTTTGCATTGTACTGCAACACTCAAATGAGGTTGAGAGTGTTTACCCTTCTTTGTCAAGAGTTGTAGGTGGGGAGTAGAGGAGAATATGTTTTTAAATTCGCGTTGTTTTGTTGTTGTTGTTGTTATCATCATTATTAAGTCCTCACATTATATACATGCCTCTTCTTCCTCAAGTGACCATGATAGTTAAGTAGTAGGATAGTTACCTAACTAACAGGGAAGTTATGATAATCAGGGCATTTAGTTATGATGAAACAGGACATTTAACCACGATAATCGACCATGATAGTTAAGTAACAGGGCAGTTAACCATAATTAACCATGGTAGTTAACAGGGTAGTTAACCATCATAATTAACCATGATAGTTAACAGGGTAGGTAACCATCATAATTAACTAACAGGGTAGTTAACCATGATAATTAATCATGATATTTAACAGGGTAGTTAACCACAATAATTAACTAACAGGGTAGTTAACCATGACAATCAACCATTATAATTAACTAACAGAGTAGTTAACCATGATAATTAATCATGATAGTTAACAGGGTAGTTAACAATGATAATTAACTGACAGGGTAGTTAACCATGATAATCAACCATTACAATTAACTAACCGGGTAGTTAACCAGGATAGTTAACCAGCTGCTTTGATAGCCTTGGCTGAAGAGCGGGGTATAAATAAAAATTATTATTATTATTATTATTATTAATTAACTAGTAGGTTAATTATAATAGTTAATTAACAGAGTATTATTATTATTATTATTAATTAGCTAGTAGGTTAATTATAATAGTTAATTAACAGAGTAGATAACCACAACAATTAACCATGATAGTTAACAGGGTAATTGACCACAATAATTAACCATGATAGCTAACAGAGTAATTAACCATGACAGCTAGCTAACAGGGTAGTTAACCACAACAGCTAACTGTGATAGTAATTAACCATGATAGCTAACAGGGTGCTTAAGACTGTCTGTCCTTGCTATTTTGAAAACCTGGCATCCCTAAAAACCCACATATTTAAGAACCACGCCCCATTTCCCTCCCTTTCACTGTTTTCTCTCAGGAAAAGGTAACCTGAGGTCACTCAAAAGGGGAAAAAACATTCCCCTCACTGCGCATGCGCAACAGCACTCCCCTCAGAACAGCCCTGACATCCCGCGCATGCGCAGAGAGGGAGGCTCCCAAAGCTTGACGCAAGAAGAAGGGGAATCACCACATCCACCTCATTGGGAGTAGTAGTAGGAAGCCACTGCGCATGCTCAGGAGCGGCCAGGGCGGGAGGGAGGGAGAAGACAAACACACATATAGAAGAGATGCGGCGGCGGGGGCGCATGCGCAGTACGGGCGAAGCTGCTCCGGGTTGGTGGCGGCGGCGGCGCCCGCTGCTGTTTTGCCGGTACGACGAAGAGGAGGTCTGCGCATGCGCAGTGGTGGGCCAAAGGGTTGGCTGAGGCGGCGGTTTGGGGAGATGCGGCCGAGGCTGAGGCACCACTGCCGCCTTCGTCGTCGCCAGGAGGCTCCTGAGGTAAACTTTGCCCCGAGGAGGACGAAGGGAGGCATGGGTGGCTCTCTCTCCTCCCGGGAACAGGCCCCTCTGCCTCCACACTGGGGGGATAATAATAACAGCCCTGTTTTGAGGGCCCTGGGTCCATGCTGGTGTGGAATTCTGGGAACTGTAGTTTGTTGTGGGGCCCAGAGCGGAGCGAAGCTCCGCTCTGGGCCCCACAACAAACTACAGTTCCCAGAATTCCACACCAGCATGGACCCAGGGCCCTCAAAACAGGGCTATTATTATTATTATCCCCCTCCCCCGACTGTGAATTCAGCCCAATCTGGTCGCAGAACTACAATTCCCAGGATTCCACAGCACTTCAGCCACCACCCGCGGTGGGGTGGCTGCCCTTTAAGCCTGAGAGTGTCATTTTATATATATATGTGTGTGTGTGTGTATTAAATTGTTTATATATATTTGTGTGTGTGTGAGACATTTATATATATATATATGTGTGTGTGTGTTTGTATTAAAATTTATGGTTGTGTATTACATTTATATATGTGTGTGTGTGTGTTTGTATATTTGTATATACTTGTGTGTGTTAAATTTTATATATATATCTATATATATCTGTGTGTGAGAGACATTTATATATATGTGTGTGTTTGTGTATTTATATATATAGTGTGTGTATTAGATTATATATATGTGTGTGTGTGAGAGACATTTATATATGTGTGTGTATATTAAATTATATATATATATATATATATATCTGTGTGTGACATTTATATGTGTGTGTGTGTATTACATTTATATATGTCTGTGTATTAAATTATATATATACGTGTGTGTGTGACTTTTATATATGTGTGTGTGTATTAAATTTTATGTGTGTGTATTTCATTTATATATGTGTGTGTGTTTCTGCATATGTGTGTGTGTATTAAATTTTATATGTGTCTGTGTGTATTAAATTATATAGATGTGTATTAATTTAATGTATATATGTGTGTATTTAAATTATGTATATATATATATATGTGCATGTGTGTGTATTAATTTATATATATGTGTGTGTATTACATTTTATATATATGTGTGTGTGTGTGTATGTGTTTTAAATTATATAAATGTTTGTGTATTAATGTATATATATGTGTGTGTGTATGTGTATTACATTTATATATGTATGTGCATGTGTATTAAATTTTATATGTGTGTGTATTAAATTATATAGATGTATGTGTATGTGTATTAAATTATATTGATGTGTGTGTGTATTAAATTATATAGATGATGTTTGTGTGTGTATTAAATTATATAGATGTGTGTGTGTGTATTAAATTTTATATAAATATATATGTGTGTGTGCACTAAATTATATATATATGTGTGTGTGTGTGTGTTAAATTACGGTCTTTAAGCAGAGGCTGGATGTCCATCTGTCTGGGATGCTTTGATGGAGAGTTCCTGCATGGCAGAATGGGGTTGGACTGGATCAGGGCCCTTGGGGTCTCTTCCAACTCTGTGCTTCTGTGGTAGCTTTTGCCTTGTTTCAAGGCTCTTTCCTCTCGTATGAAGGGAATCCGGGGCATTCCTCTGCTTCTTGGCCAAAGACCCTCCTTATTTGAATCTCTGGAGGCGGCCAGGTTAACCAGGGAGAAGCCTGCTTTACGGGGGATGCCAAAGTCTTCAGCATCCTCCTGTCAACCAGGCAATGGGAGAGAGCCAATTTGTCATCCCAGCTTCAGTCAACTTTAGTGATCCCTGGTCCCAAATACACTGCAGAAAGGATCCAGTTTGAGACCGCTTCAACTGCCCTGGCTCAGTGCTACGGAATCCTAGGAATTGCAGTTTGTTGTGGCATCACAGAGAAGGCTAAATGCCTCACGAAACTACAGTTCCCAGAATCCCCTAGCATTGAGCCGGGGAAGTTAAAGTGGTCTCAGGCTGGGTTGTTTCTGCAGTGTGTTTTGGACCCCTGACACACTTTTTCTATATTGCCTCTGCCTTTCCTTTCTTTTCCCTCAAGGGCAGAGCATCATTGCAGAATTTGTAAAGGGCTTTTGAACTTATGTAGAGAGCTACAATACATCTGTCTAAGTGCCTCAGATAAACCAAGATGTACACACTTGAAGAAATTGGGATCATTTTTAAGACACTGTACACTCATCCCTCCACATTCACTTGAGTTAGGGCTACAGGACCCCCGTGAATGTGGAAAAACAGCAAATAACAAAAACACTTATGTTTTTACCTGAGAGAACAACTTTCTAGGAAGCTCTAGGTCCTCCAGTGCAACTCTAGAGAGAACATATTAATAAATTCTGTGAATAATCAAATCCACAAAAGTCAAAGCCGCAAATGTGGAGGGACAAGTGTACACAAAATAAAGCAGAAGCTATCTTGCCAGCTCCAGTGCTTTATTCAACCAACGTTACTAAATAGATCCAAAGCTAGTTTGTAAGACGTTTCTTTATTTAACCATATATTGCCCTGAACCTAAACATAGTAAGAAATCTCTGAATTCAGCAAGATTTACTTCTGTCTTTGCTTAGGAGTGCACCCTTTCTTGTGTATTGCTTGTGAAAAGTATAAAAACAAGTATGAGAGTCAGTGTGGTGTAGCAGTTTGAGTTTTGGACGATGACTCTGGAAACTAGGGTTCAGATCCTGGCTCAGTCATGGAAACCCATGTTGGTGATTAATCCTGGAAATGCTTCTTCGTGGCGTATGATATGAATGTATACAGTGCTTACTTGATTTTGTCAAGATATGTCCTAATGCATTAATATTGCAAAAAGACTTTGACTTTTGTAGATGCACATGTTGGTTTTAAATCTTATTCCTGTGACGTGGAATTTAACTAAGGGTCGGTATCGTTGAATCCTGGATCCTTTCAGTATTGCAAATAGACTTAGACTTTTGAAAGATAAACATCCTTCATCAGTCAGTCAATGGTCATGAAACCCTACTGCTTTAGCTATGCACAAACACATATTTCATAAAAGTCATCTTCAAGAAAAGGCATTTTTGGAAATATGATCAGCTGATACCAATGTATATACTTGTTCCTTGTTCATACCCTATGTACTTCCCCTTTCCTTTTTCTTCCTTTTTTCTTCTCATTCTCTTATGTTTCTTTACACAGTGCATACATCTTAACCTCACATTTGAGAATGCTTTACTTTGATATCTAGTTGCATGGACTGGCTTACTTTTTGTGGGCTTTCCCAGCTTAATTGTATTGCTGCCCTATATACTACACTGCTCATATTATATCTGTGCTCCACTTTTCTATCAAAAGGCTCAAATGTATATTTATATCTCAACATTCATCCTTCCAGGCACTCATCAGGTTTACAGTTTCAAACAGTGATAAAGTATCTGGCGTTCCATAACCACCAATCACTGGAGTGCAATATATATTCAGTGGCTTTTACCACATCTAATTTTCAAGAAAACAGAACACCTTACCGTTTCATCAAATACAAGGAAAATGTTTGCCTTCTAGTGTCTAGGACAACCTTTCTCAACATTTTTATTAATGTTCAAGTGTCAGGGAACCCTTGTATAAAATTACAGGTCTCAGGGAACCCTGCATAAAAATCGTTATATATACAGCTAAAAAATTTGTTTGTTTTTTTTAAATCACGATTCCCCCTTGGAGCCCTGGATGAAACACCTTGGTCTAGCTCAGTGGTCCCCAAACTGTGCTCTTTAAGAGATTTTGGACTTCAGCTCCCAGAAGCCTCAGCCAAGTTGGCCAATAGTTTGGGGTTCTGGGAGCTGAAGTCCAAAATCCCTTAGAGGGCACAGTATGGGGACCACTTGTAGCTTGTGAACGGTGAGATGCAGTGTTGCAAGAAAGGTGCAAGTATTACAGGGCAAAAGAGAAGACTGGCACTACTCCTTCCAGCTTGTCTAGTCCTACAATGGGACTGATGTTATTCTTCTTCTTCTTCATTGCAGTTGTAAAATATTACAGTTTTGTACCATCATGTTAGGCAAATTTCTTGTCACATTTGATTGCTTAATATTGATTGATTTCAGTGTGTTCACTGTTTGGATTCCGTTAAGAATAGGAAAACACAATTGTCCAATAGCTTTTTCTTATACGATGTACATAAAGAATTGTATCATGCTAGTATCTTGTATCCTTTGCTTAAATGTGTTTGTTTATTCTGACTTATGGTGATCCTTTCCTTGGCAAGATTTATTTGAAGGAGGCTTGCTGTTGTCTTTCTCTTAGGCTGAGTTGGCACTTAATATATAAGGGATCTCAGGGTCCCATCTGCAGTGTTTTTAAAAGAGCATATATTCAGTATTTCTTTTTTTAAAAAAAAATGGAATTACAAATCAAAAGGCATAAAAAGTCTTTTGTCAGGGAGCTAACAAAAATCACAGGCATCATTTGCAATATAACTTTTAAAAATTCAGTACTCTGGCAAACAGCTTACCAGTAGTTCATCACTAAAAACCAAATTCGAGGCTTTTCATATCTCCACGTTGGAGGACATTCTGCAGCAGGGGTACCAACTATTTTTTGAATAGTGTTACTGTATATACTCATGTATAAGTCTAGAAATTTTGGTCAAAAAATTAATAAAAAAAACCTGAGTCGACTTATCCATGGGTCAAAGTGCTATTTCTTAACTCTTATTTAAAAGAAGGAACCATCTCCTGGTAAAAAGCAAGAGTATAATCTGTCCTAGAAGCACTGACCCCCCTCTACTCTCTCATCCATCCAGTCTTAAGAGTTATGTCTGCTGGAATTTTGTAAGTTCTTTGACACTGTTTTGCTTTGCTTCCTCCTTTAGATCCTTTGCTATATGCTCCTAAATTTTACCCTCGATTTATCCACAGGTCATATCAAAAGCCATAATTTTAGCCCCAAAACTTGCCCTCGACTTATACATGAGGTCGAGTTATAGTCGAGTATATACAGAATTTATGTGAACTTTTTTCTTTTTTTTTTTTTTTTTAGTATAAGTGCCTGCATACTTTGGATGCAGGGACACACTGACTCAGTGGTTAAGACACTCACTCTGAAGATCTCAAGATTGGCAGTTCGAGGTCAAAGTGCTGCATGATTGGGTGAGAGCTCCTGTCACTAGTCCCAGCTTCTATCAACCTAGCCATCTGAAAACATGTAAAAGTGCAAGTAGATAAATAGGTACTACTTCAGTGGGAAGGTAACAGCGTTCTTTGCAGTCATGCTGGACACATGATCATAGAGTCATCTTTGACAACACTGGCTCTTCAGCTTAGTAATGGAGAGCTACAAACAGGATTAATAATAATAATAATAATAGTTTATTTATAGCCCGCTCCTCTGTTCATACACTCGGAGCGGGGTACAAGTAAAAAAAACACCATAGATTAAAACAATCCCATGACCTGTTTCCAAACCTCCCACCCCTTAAAAATAGATTAAACCGGCAGTGATTAAAACAGTAATTATTTAAAAACATATAACAACATCCTAACCCTTCCTTATGCGGCCACGTCATAAGTGGGGATCAGAAACATGGGAGTAGGCAGGAAATCAAAGTCTGGGACCGAAGCCAGGGATAGGGAATTTCAGGGGAAGGCCTGCCGGAAGAGATGCGTCTTTAGGGCTTTTTTGAAGCAATCTAAAGATGTCATGAGACGCATCTCATCCGGCAGACCATTCCAGAGCTTGGGAGCGGTTGCAGAAAAGGGCCTCTGGGAGGTCTGTGCCAGCCTGGTCTTGATAGGCTGTAGTAGGTTCCTCCCAGAGGATCGAAGTGTGCGGGGAGGATCGTACGGGGAGAGGAGGTCCCTGAGATAAGATGGGCCTGAGCCATGTAGGGCTTTAAAGGTTAAAACCAGCACCTTGTACTGTGCCCGGAAACTAATTGGCAGCCAGTGGAGAGATTTAAGCACTGGAGTTATATGTTCTCTCCTAGATGTCCCAGTAACTAATCTGGCTGCCATGTTTTGAACCAATTGAAGTTTCCGGGTTAGGTACAAGGGCAGCCCCATGTAGAGCGCGTTGCAGTAGTCTAGTCGTGAGGTGACCAAAGCGTGTACCACAGTTTCCAAATCCCTCATCTCCAGGAAAGGGCGCAGCTGGCGTATCAGCCGAAGCTGATAACAGGCACTTCTGACCGTCGCATTCACCTGACTAGTCATGTGAAGTGACGAGTCTAGGAGTACCCCCAGACTGCGAACAGGGTCCTTCGAGGATAGTGTGATTCCATCTAGGACCGGGAGTTGTATTCCCAGACCTGGTTTCGGGCCGGTGACTGTCAGTACCTCCGTTTTGTCTGGATTCAGTCTCAATCTGTTTTCCCTCATCCAATCCATTACCGCTGCCAGGCAGTCATTGAGAGAGGAGACGCCATCTGAGGTCTGAGCAGATGATCTGGTCATGGAGAAATATATCTGAGTGTCATCAGCGTACTGATGACACTGAGCTCCATGCCTCCGGATGATCTCACCCAGCGGCTTCATGTAAATATTAAATAGCATCGGGGACAGAATGGCGCCTTGCGGGACGCTGCAGCTTGGCTCAATTTTGGAGGAGCAGCTGTCCCTGAGCCTCACCCTTTGGGTCCTGCCGGAGAGAAAGGAACGGAACCACTGTAAGGCGGTGCCTCCGATCCCCATCCCTCTCAGCCGGTCCAAAAGGATGGCATGATCTATGGTGTCAAAGGCCGCTGAGAGATCCAAGAGCACCAGCAGGGTCACACTACCCCTGTCAATGCTCAAGCAGAGGTCATCCGTCAGAGCAACCATGGCAGTCTCAACTCCATATCCTGCCCGGAAGCCGGTTTGAAATGGATCGAGATAATCGGTTTCATCCAAGACAGCTTGGAGTTGGGAGGCGACTGCTCTCTCGATCACCTTGCTTAAAAATGGCAGCAAGGAAACTGGTCTATAGTTGTTTCAGTCCAGGGGATCAAGGGAAGGTTTCTTCAGGAGGGGCTTTACGGCCGCCTCCTTCAGACAAGAAGGAACAGTGCCTTCCCTGAGGGACGCATTGATTACATCCCTAAGGAATGTCTTCAATGCATCCCCTCCCTGGACGACCAGCCATGATGGACATGGATCGAGAGGGCAGGTTGTTTTCCTCACGCTTCCAAGGAGCTTGTCCACGTCATCAGTACTTACAGATTGAAACTCATCCAGATATCACTGACCTCAACGGCAGTTTTGAGTAAATCCGTACAGGATCACACTGGATATTATATCAGTGTTGAATTCTCCCCTCTGCCCAAGACTTATTTGGGTATTCACATAAAGTTTCTATTTGAAGGTCTTACTACTATATATGTTTATAGCTTTTTCTGTCAGGCCATTGAAGATTATTAACATCCATACCTATAGTTTTTTAGTTTGAAAAGTTCTGCTAGATTTCATTGCCCTCTTCCATGTCTTCTTTCAGCTATAAAGAAGGGACTGAAGACCTAGCAATGAGTATTTTTGCTGGTTACAGTGGTGGTGACTCTGCTTTTACATATATTGTGTCCTTTTGTGTGTTTAAGCCATTGGCTTCTGTACCTTTTGCATGTTCTCTGACTCAGTTGTTGGCTTATATTCTACCAATACTTCCAACCTGCCAAGTGGGAACATATAGGTCTTTCTTTAGTTGTCCATCCTCAGAATTCATAAAAACTCTTGTCAGACTGTGGAAATTATGATATGCATTAGAGTGTTTTAGAGTGTTTTCAATAAATGTGGTATACTTGTCAATCCTCATTAGCAAGTATAAGCAGTCAGCTAATTCTCCAAAAAGACTGATTATCATAATTGCATTCTTATGCTTCTGTATTATGAAACATTTTGATTAGTTTATAATAATTATTCAATATGTAGTGATATGCAAAGTTATGACTATACAGTATAAAGTGAATACTAAATTTCCTAACTTAGAGCTGAAACAGATGGCCGTAAAGGGGTGGCATGACGCTGCCCCATTGAATACTGAATTGGGCCACGACAACCGCACACTGCAGCTTCAGTCTAGCTTTTTCTGGCCCAAAAAGTAGTGACAAAATGCAGCTCTTTTGGGGGGAAGAATAAGGGTGTTCTTGCCACCGCTGACACAGCGTTTTGACTTGTGAAAATCTGAGCCGCTGAAACTCAATGAAGCCGCTGCATGTATGGCTTACTGGTAGTGTGGGGGCGGCATCAGAGCGTGTGGTGTCTAAATGCCATACTCAGATGCCACCCACAACCCTGGGCTTACTGCTGGTCTGTTTTGCCCCTGTACCAATAGGATTAAATATACTTGCAGTGTGATCCTGTACAGATTTACTCAAAACTGCCGTTGAGGTCAGTGATATCTGTTAAGTATTGCATTGTTAGCTATCTGCTGAAATCTCTAGTTAATATTCAGAATGTTCCCTGTGCATATATTTAGGCTTTTGTCCTGATTTTTTTAAAGCTTGCATTTGTTTCTTTAGTGAGGCAGTTTCACATGCCTCTAATAGGTTTGCATGTGAATTAGGATTGCTGGCGGATATCTAGATTTTTCTCCTGACTTCTGGAATCACTGAAGGCATCTGTGTGGCCTAAATAAGATATGAAATAACATATTTTCAAAAATGAAAGTAAGCCTCTTAATGAAATTGCTATATTTTCTGAAATAAGATAATTTGATAGAGAAAAGAAGTCATGGTGGTGATTTCATTTTGTAGTGACCCTCTGTTTCTTAACCTCTTTCTGAGTGGCGAAAATATTGGGAAAACCTCAAAGTTTTCTTTAGTATTCTCTGTGAAAACCTAGGAAAAAAGCCACCTTAAGGGATGTTTCTTCTGCACTGCTTACACTTTAGGATTGCTTGTTTCCTTCCTCTAACCCTGACTCCATGTACAAGTTGTAGGGAAAAGTGGATGGAAAACAGCTGCTGAAGTGGCTTGCAAAAACTGAGAACTCTTCCTAAGCTTTTAGCACTGTATTGAAGGTGTTTTAGTATGTTCGACTGTCCATTGTCTTTTGCAGGGCTAGACAACCATTTTTATCTTACAAGATCCATTCCCTTGTGAGTAATTATACAAAGGGGGACTATATTTTGATGGTGAGCAGGAGAAACAGAGGAACTGGAACTGGAATTAAAGTAGGCAATCTTGTCCTCTTTCTCCCTCAAATCTGGTGGGATGTTAAAGAGAAAGATTACCATGGGCCCTTGTTATCCTCTGGGATTTGGTTCCAGAATCCCCCGTGGATACGAAAATCCGTGGATGTTCAACTCCCATTAAATACAATGGCATAGTAAAATGGTGTCCCTTATATAAAATGGCAAAATCAAAGTTTCCTTATTGGAATTTACATATTTTAAAAATATTTTCAAACTGTGAATGCTTGAATCCGTAAATAAAAAAATCTGTGGAAATGGAGGGCTCACTGTACTTGTAGAGGCTGAGCATTTTTGGAGAGCTTTTGAAGTTCAACTGAGGGCAACCTGAGATTAGATTGAGGATCGCAGGTTGTCTATCTCTGACCTGTTCCATTTTTCCTACTTTAACAACATGATGTAACATTAAACTGTCAGCATTAACATTAAACTTTCCAAAGTCAGCTAAGCAAGATCTTCATTGTAGAATGAGTGTTAAAAAGTCTTCCATTATTGTTAGAACTATAGTTTGGGAAACTACTTTGTGAGTCTCATTTGCAAGGCCAACATAAAATATGCAAACAGTTTATAAACAGTCTTTCAGCTTTAATCTTACTTGTGGTTTTTCTCTTTCCTCTCCTGCAACTTGGGGAGTATGTGGAAGTGTCTGATTAAGAACTGGCAGAACTGGTGCAGAGCTGTTATTATCAGAGGTGAAACTGGTGGTATGCATGGGGGGGGGGTTTAGGACTGAGTTCGTAATAGCTTGGAAGCTCCTAAACTGACCTACCTTCCTTTCTAAAAAATTTTCTCTGTCCTTATGCAACAGTAGCAATAACAAAAAACATGATGCCAACCTCTGAAGGGGTTGTATGTGAGATAAAGATTCGTATTGCTGTCTTTAGTTTTTTTAAAAAATACGAATTGGAAAATTTGAATTTAGGCTTTATCAGAATAATTTTTTCTATATTTTTAACATTCAAGACTTGCCCTTCTGATGTTTACAGATCACTCAGGGCAGCTACCAACAATTAAAGCTACTAATAAAATGAAATAAAATGAAATAAAATTCCAAAGCAACAACATTAGGACAAAAACACATATAGCAGATAAAATATTGAATATAACTAGCAAAGCATACTGTTTCTATGGGAGCAATAGTTTTGGTTCTTCATTTGTTACTGATTATGTTCATGATATTTCCCATTCTGTTTCTTTAAAGTCACCAGTTGAAGGCTGTTTGCTTAGGGGATTTTTTCCACATCCTTTTTGTTCTGTTAGTAACATGGTACTTGTTCTCATATCAGTGTGGAACGGCAGCTTTAATCTCATTTGACCCTTTTCATGTGGAAATGTGGTAGACTTTTGAAAAATTCATGGTTCCAATTAACTGAGGAGATATCCAGACTAAAGTATAATTGATCTATATGCTTTATGATGTGTCATTAGTTTTTTTCTTTAAAAAACATTGAAAATGTACATAATATGTATATGACCTTTAGAATCCTATACCACTTAGGTCAAGATTTGTTTGAGGCACTGGTTGCTTTTACACTGGAGAATTAATGCAGTTTGACACCACTTTAACTGTCATGGCTCATTGCTATGGAATTGAGATTTGTAGTTTGGAGAGATATTTAGCCTCTATCAGAGTTTGTGCCACAACGAACTACAAATCCCTCTATTCTATAAGATGAAGCCATTGCAGGTAAAGTGGTATCAAACCAAAGGAGCTGGCCCAGGGCCTGAGATCCTGAGGAAAGGCCTTTCTCTCATTCCCACCACCTTCACAGACATGGCTGGTGGGGATAATAATAATAATAATAACAATAGGGTTTATTTCTAGCCCGCCCCTCGGAACGGGCAATCGAGGCGAGGTACAAAAGAAGTTAAAATATCACAATTAAAATATCCATTCCCATTCCCACCCATCCCCCCTGAAAAAAGGATGCAAGGTAGTACCTTCTCAGTGGCCGCGCTAGGCTTTGGAAGTCACTCCCTAGGAAAACTAGAATGGTCCAGAGCGGCTTCTTTTTAGAAGCATCATAAGCACCGTGATGTGGTGCCATGACACTTCTTCCAGCAAGCGCCTATGTGTCATAGTTGCATGCCCTGTGTGGACGGGGCTGCAGAAAGATGGCACACCGACGCTGATTTTAGGGCTGGGTACTTATGGACACCCAGCCCTATGGAACCCTTAAGTCAGCTCCAGGCTGGCGCAAAGTACCAATCCGTACCGGGCCCAAGTCTCCAGGGACAGATGGACTACATCCTAGAGTATTAGAAAAACTGGCAAGAATAATTTCAGAATTACTGGCGATAATCTTTGAGAATTCCTAGAGAACAGGAGAAATCCCAGAAGACTGAAGGGCAAATGTTGTCCCCATCTTCAAAAAGGAAAAAAAACCAGAGAACCCAAACAATTACTACCCAGTCATCCTGACATTAATACCAGGTAAGATTCTAGAGCAAACAATTGAAGAGAGAGTCTGTAAGCACTTAGAAAGGAGTGCCACTAAACGTCAACATGGGTTTCTCAAAAACAAATCATACCAGAATAATTTTTTTTTATATAGAGTTATAAGTTTAGTAGATGAAGGGAATGCTGTAGAAGTAACACATCTTGATTTCAGTAAGGCCTTTGACAAGGTCCCCCATGATACTCTTGCAAAGAAACTAATAAAATGTGGGCTAGTCAATATGATTGTTACACGGATTTGTAATTGGTTGACTGACCAAACCCAAAGGCTCATTTTCTTTCTGGAGTGAAGTGACGAGTGGGGTGCCACAGGTGGAGTCAAAGGCTTTCATGGCCGGCATCATAATTTTTTGTAGGAATTTCGGGCTATGTGGTCATGTTCTAGAAGAGTTCCTTTCTGACGTTTCGGCAGCATCTGTGGCTGGCATCTTCAGAGAAAGTGCCACAGGGTTCTGTCGTGCATCTGGTGCTATTCTACATCTTTATCAATGACTTGGATGATGGAATAGAGGGCATGCTTATTTAATTTGCAGGTGATACCAAATAGGAGGGGTAGCAAGATATCCCAGAAGACAGAATCAGAATTCAAAATGACCTTAACAGATTAGAAAGCTGGGCCAAAACTAACAAAATGAATTTCAGCAATGAGAAATGTGGGACACCTAGGCAGAAAAAAAGTGATTTTATTTATACCCCGCCCAATCAACTCGGAATCCGGGCGGCTTACAACAGTAGAAAATAAAATACATGAAATGAATAGATATAGGATGGGTGGCATCTTGCTTGACACAGTACATGTGAAAGTGATCTAGGAATCCTAACAGACTACAAGCTGAACATGATGTGATGCAGTGGCTTAGAAAATCAATGTGATTTTAGGGTGCATCAATAGTGTCTAGATCAAGGGAAGTAATAATTTAACTTTAGTATTACTTTATTTATTTTTAGTAACTTCAATTTTTGATGCTAAATTATAAGGATAATTCCTTATATTAAAATAAATAAATAAATAAATAAATAAATAGTGTTTTTGACTCAGAAATTCATTCTGGGGCAAGTGGGCATTTTTGCCACATTTTGGAGATTGACTGAGCCATTTTAGGCTCAGAAAATGGCCTAAAAGAAGAGGTGAACTGGAAGCGATTTCTGGTTACCATACTTTCTGTTTTGTTTTTTTTAAAAAGGCCTGGGCCTAAAATGGCACAAGGGGAATGGGCTTCAAAGCATGGCAAAATGCCCCCCACACCCATGGAGCGCTTTGGGGGCAAAACACTTATTTTTTTTTTCTTTTGCAGTGGGGGAATGTACCCCCCCCCCAAGGTTTTAGTGGACCAATGCGATCTCTTGGCTCCCACAGTTGCTCACTCCTTCCTTAAATGAGTAGTGCAGTGAAAAACATTTTTTTCTGATGTGCCTGTAGGCTTCACCAGTAAAACTATTCTGAAGTAAGTGAATTGCCAATTCTACCATAACTTAAAGGATAAAAATTGTTTCACAAAAATCTGTATAAAATGATTGAAGCACCAAACCCAAGACCCACGTTAAATTTGTGATGCATAGGAAATTGTCCTCAGTTCAATTCAGAATTGCCCATATAATTTAGTATCAAAAATTGAAGTTACTAAAAGTTAAAATAAATACTAAGGTTAAATTTTTCATCCAATATGATGGTATTTAAAAATCAGCAGCGACCAATTGCTCAGATGTGAATGGAAAAGGTACTTCATGTGTGCTTGGTCTGAAGTTAGGACTACAAAATAAAAAGTGTGGTAATGGAAGAAGCCAAAATAAAAATACCAACTCTAGGGCAAGCTTTACATGGCATAGTGATTGAAGCCCCCACCTTAATAGCAGTGTGTGTTGGGGAAGATTGCCTTGGGACGCTGGTGGCGGCAGCAAGGGAAGGTTTGTTTTCCTATTTTTCTCATTGCTCGTCTTAACTTTCCCTTGTAGTGGTTCTGCTCAACCCAGTTTGCAAGTTCCAGAACTACTAATAAGCTCTTTAAAAGATATCAAATCCTCTCTAATGTTTACATAACAAAAGATAGTCTTCAAGTATTGTAACTGTGCCACAGAATGGTAATAATGGATGCTTTTTCTTTTGACATAAGGGTTAGTATGGATTTCAAATGCCTTGCAAATGGCATGTGTGGGTAAACTCAGGAAGAGTGGCTTGCTCCACCTGCCATCCTGAGAATGGCGGAAGTAAGATATCATTTTGTAGTGATTTTTTTTTAAAAAGTCAGTTTTTTTAGGAAGAGTGAAAGAGATGGCTAGACACTTTCCATCCCTAACAATTCCCTTGCTGCTAAGTCGTACTGTGTCTGATAGCTGAATTTTTTTAACCCTTAGAATTAGCATCAATATCTCAAATCTCACGTAATATCTATGAGCTCTGATTTCTTTCTTTGCAACTGTTTTTCGTAAATCTTGGTTCTATACCTCTTCCATTGTGAGAAAAAACTCTCATCAGTCCACCAAATAAAGTAACAATTTTGCTTATGAATAACAGTCTTTGTTCAGATTCGACAAGCCATCTATTTTTTAAAAAATGAATCACTGCTATACCCCATGTATCACTAGTTTACATTATTCAGGATCACAGGTTATTATACAAAGGTGTGGCATAGAAGGGGCAGGTAAAATAGCTGTTGGCTTTTTGTTCTGATGGTGAATTTCTCTATGGCATATGACAGAGTGTTTCTGGTAGGCAGAATGCTGTATTAGATGAACTATTGTATCTGTTCCTACATGGCATCTTTTTGGGTGCAAAAGATCTTCTAGAAGCTTGACCTCATCACCGCTGAACAATTTTGTACACCCTGCTTAGAAGGTTTGATAGCTGTTACAGATTTCTTGCTGAGGTAACACACAGACATTTCTTGTCTCCTGATTAAAACCTTTCATTTACTACCTCTGGGTGAAACAGGCATGTTGTTGAGCTCCGTGTGCTTCCACGCTTGCGTTCTGGTCATTAGAACAGTTTGTGATGCAGCACAGTGATAGGGTTAATGAGTCCCATGTTACTTTTTCTAAGACAGATCATTAAAAGACTTTTAAATGTCTAAAATGATCTCTGAAGCTTATGACTAGAATAAACCTCAGACGTTACTTAATTGGTACCAGACTTTACGCTCACGGAAACCGTGCCTGATGAGGAGTGGCTTAGGAAGATGGAGAAGAGAAGGTTAAGAGGTGATGTGATAGCTCTGTTTAAATATTTGAAAGGATGTCATACTGAAGATGGAGCAAACTTGTTTTCTGTAGCTCCAGAGAATAGGACCTGGAGTGACGAATTTAAACTACAGGAAAACAGATTCCACTTCAACATTAGGAAGAACTTCCTGACAGTAAGAGCTGTTTGATAGTGGAATGGGCTGCCTCAGAGTGTGGTTTTTACAAAGAGGCTGGAGGGCCATCCATTGGGGTGTTTTGATTGAGAGTTCCTGCATGACAGGGGGGTTAGACTGGATGGTCCTGGAGGCTTCTTCCAACTTTATGATTGTGTGATTCTTATTCATGATGACTAAGCAGTGTTGGGAGGAGCCTGTATAATTTCAAACATCGAGGCCTGAAAATAAGGTACTTGGGCAATTCAGTGCAGCAGTGGCAGTTAGTTGATGCAGTTTCTGGGAGCTAATTGATATGCTGATAGTACATGGTCTGCTACCATTTTCTAAAATAATTTTTAACCTTTAAAAATATATATAAAATACACCTTCCTAGATATTGTAAATTGGTTGCGTTGTAAACATATTTTAGTAATCAGATTTGAAGTATTGCAGGAAATATCATTTAAATCACAATTTCTTGTGGTGATCTAATGATTTAAATCAGCCCATGCTGTAGTGGCTTGGAAATTTTTCTTCTTTCTTAAGGAGCTGTTAACGTCATGGAAGTTGAGGTCTTGACCTTTTGAAGCTACATAGACACTATAACTGATTTTTTTTAAAAAGAAGACAACATGTTGGCTTTTGTTTCAAGTAAGGTACTGAGCTTGAACTGGTTGCAATTCCAGACCTCTCCAAAACGTTGGTAACAAAATCTGGCATACATTACTCCTGTAAGATTTATTGATGGTAAATGACAGCAGCAGGTGATCTTCAGCAGAAGAAAGCATTCCAGCCCTTTGGTTGATGGGTCTTAAGTGTCCTCTTGCAGAAAATCCTGTGGGTGAGCCCTCAAACAACAAATTTTATCCAAAGGGCCAACTGTCCTCAAGGATAACAGGCCCCTTTTCTGGAGGGTACACCCACCCCAGGACAGGGTAACTGGAAGATGGATCTTCAAGGATATATGGGGAGATAAAGGTAAGAAAAATGAACTGTTCAAGCATGATCCAACTTCCATTCTAATACCATAACTATTAGAATAGTTAGTGACATTACTAAAAGTTTCCTTGAACTGCCAGGCCAAAGTGAAATATTTATCTTTTCTAAAGAAAATAATGTACATAGGGAGCCCTGGTGGCACAGTGGATATATGCCCGTACTGCAGCCACTCAAAATCGCAAGGTTGTGTGTTCGATACCAGCCAGGGCTCCAGAGTTGACAGCCTGGCATCCATCCGAGGTCGCTAAAATGAGTACTAAGCTTGTTGGGGGAAAGTAGCTTACACATTGTAAAACACTTAGGGCAGTGGTTCTCAACCTGTGGGTTGCGACCCTTTTGGAAGCCGAACAACCCTTTTACAGGTTGCCTGAGACCATCGGAAAACATATTATGAAGTAGCAACGAAGATAATTTTATAGTTGGGGGTTCACCACAACACGAGGAACTGTATTAAAGGGTCACAGCATTAGGAAAGTTGAGAACCACTGACTTAGAGAGTGATAAGCAGTATAGGAATGTACTTGCTATTTCTAAAATAACTCTTTCAGTGTCATTCCACAGATGGTAATATTTGGTCAGGATGCTTGCAAAGCTTCTGAACTTTGACAGGGGCCATACCCACTACACATGGGTCCTGGATCTAAAAGTTATGCAGTACTTCTCTTCAGGGCTTGGTTGTATGGGTGTCATGCAACTACTGCATTTCCCAAGCTGTATGGACAATGATTCTTCACTTGGAAAACTAAAATCCTGTGTGATATGGCATAGCAGTTTGCTGTCCAAAACACATTAGTACACTTTCCCAAATTACAGCAGAGTCTAACTACGGTTTACACAGATATGTAGATCCTGACCAGTAGAGTTTTTTTGTTTTGTTTAGTTCTTTGTTTTTTAATGAATTTGCAGCATAATTCTGTGCTCAGTGAAGCTTTTTCTTAGGTAGGTGTGCATAAAGCATAAGTCTGAAAATAAGTACAGATTAATAAAAATTAGAACTGAAATCTTGTATTTTTATTTGATGTGCACAAGCTGTTTCTTTCTCTGAGGATGTTTCTGATTATTCCATATTTCTTTATTCCGTCTCTTTCACTTTTTTCCTTTAACAGATTACTCCTTGGTTTACAAGGCAAATCTAAATATTTACTCTGGCATTATGGTAAGAAAATTGCTTGAGAGAAAACCTTGTGGTTGTATAACAGCTGCTGCTGGAAGACATCAGTTAAATTGCTAGGACAGAAAGACTAAATTATTATAATAACTACTCCACAACTAAAGCAGAGTAAAAGATTGACTTGAAAGGGCTAGGGAACAGTATCATATAGGAGTATGAAAAGTAGTACTAATTCACTTTTCTATTCAAACGAGACAGTTGATAGAGGATTGATATACCAGTTTCCTAGGTAAATAAACAACCATTCAATTGTGTATTGCCCTTCCTAAGGAGCCCCATCTAGTGTCTATATTGCTGTCCTTTAGGTGCATGATAAAACACAAGTTGCTGACTAAAACTGGTTATTTGCAGTAAAAGGCGTCAGAGCTTTTTTAAAATCAGAAAATTTTACAAATATTGGAAATCCAAAAGGGTTTTTATTAAAATCAGGATGGGTAAGAAAAACTTTAAGAGTACCATAAAAACTGATGTGCTGATAACATAGGGAAAAAGAAAGGACTGCTAGTGCTGGATTAGTAAATAGGTAGGAACTTGTAATGCATATTTGGCTTTGCATGTTGCAGTAGCGCTTAGTTTAGTGCACCAAAATCTTGGAACAAAGTTATGCAGCTATCGGAGTAAGGGACAGTATGCATATCTCATCTGAGTTGAGCTTTAGCCACTGAACACTTGGACAGTGCCCCTGTTTATTCCATTCTAACAAGTGCAGAATGGAATAAACAGAATTGTAGAGTTAGAAGGGATCATTAAGGTCTAGTTGAACTGCCTGCCATGCAGGAATTTACAGGGAAAGCACTCATAAAAGGTCCCCATCCAGCCTCTGTTTAATGATCTCCAAAGAAGGAGAATCTAGCACTCTTCAGAGCAATCTAGTTCACTCTTGAACAGAGCTCTGAAGCGAAAAAAACACAAGCTTCCTCCATCTTCTACATGACATGCCTTCAAATGTTATTCCCAGGTCTCTCATGTCATTACTCATAAGACTTGTTTTCCAGATCATTGAGAATCTTGGTTGCCTTGCTCTAGTCATATTCCAGTTTGTCAATATCTTTCTTGAACTGTGGTACTCAGAACCAGACATAGTATTCTAGGTGAGGTGTGGCCAAAGCAGAATAGGATGGTACTGTTGCGTTCATTTTTTCCAAATACTGTAATTTTTATTTGTTGACGTGAGTTATCAAAGTTGCTAAACAAACAAAACAAAACACACAAAAGCCTATCAGCACATAAATATATTCTCACCACCCTATATCTTTAACATCCAAGCACACCATTACAAACTACAGTACATTATATTTTAAAATGACTTTTCACTTCCTATCCTTTGGTCTATTTTATCAATTTGTTATATTTCCTCTTAATTCAAATTCCAAATTACAATATGCCTCTGCTCCTAAATTAATGAGAGATTATTTATAATTCAAAAGCTGCAAATGTTGTAATTCCTTCTTTTTCTTGTATGGATTCTACTCTTCCAAAAACCTATCTGTTGATTTTTCTTTTAATGACATAGTTAATTTATCCATCTTGGCAAGCAAAAAATTGCACAACCCAGTCTTGAATTGATAGCATGTCTATATTATTTCACTTTTGTGCATATAGAATTCTCCCCACTAAGTTTTCCATATAGTCTTCGTGTATCATCTACTAGACCTAATAAAAACAGTTCTGGTTTAAAACACATCTTTCTGTATCTGAGTGGATCTGATTCTTATATATAGTCTATATATATGCCTTGTTGCAAGTCCACCACATATGATGGTATAACACCACTTGCTCTTTACACTTCCGACATTTATTTTTTAGCTCCTTTATACATCTTTGACAACTTCTCCAGTGTTAGATGTGATCTGGACATCATTTTAAAGACATTTTCTTGTCTTTTATAGACACTTTCTTCTTTATAGACAAATTCTATGATAGTCAATTTACTATCATACAATTTCAGCCCATTTGTCCACATTATTTCCCAACTCTCTGATTTAATGTTGTGTCCAAGATTTTGAGCCCATTTGATCATATACTCCTTTATTCCCTACTCCTCTAATTCCAGCAATAAATAGTACATTTTCTTGAGTAAATGTTCATCATTGGCTTATAATTCTCATATTCTGTCTTTCTAAATTTAGAGCCATACATTTCTAAAATTAGTATTATATCTTTGAAACATTTATCTGTATCAGTACCAGTGCATGTTTACTCCCTACCATGAGTTCCTCATTAGTTTTAAATCTGTGTTGGCCATTTTCATAAAACAAAAGATACCTGTATTTATATAACAACCACTTTTCTTTCCCCCCTCTGCCCCTTTTATCTGATTTGAATAAGGCTTTGTTCATGGATATCCATAACTGCATTTTAAGGCATAACCTGGGACTGCATTTGTTCCATGTCTTTAAAATATGTCTAATATAAAGTACAATATCATCCAAAATCCACAAAACTGATTCCTGGGCAGGACCATCCATGGATGCTGAAATCCTCCGATGGCAAGCCTGTGGTTGGACAGTATAGGACTACACCAATATAGGACTAAATCAGAAAATTAAGTGGGAAAGAGCACTTCGAATATTATGAACATTAGCTTCAATAATAATTGAACTTTTAAAAGTACTCTTTTAAAGCAAGTTGTTTTGGTTGAACTTTGTTGATTGAAGGATATGTTTCTGAATGGCATTTCATGCACAGTAAAGCGATTAAAAAGAAGCAACTGACACTGGATTCTGGTCTAACAATTGTTAATAAATTATTACAAAATGTTTAAATTCAAACAGTCATTGTTGTTTCAGTAAGAGGGTTGGAAAATAGTAATAATAGCCAGACTTAGAGTTAAAAACAATTTTAAATTTTAAAAAGTCAGAAAAAAGTCATTTGGTTTAAATGATCCAACCCTGGATACTGGTGTATGTGTTGCATGTGGTGAGGCTGGGGATATGGAGGAAACAAGTACCCATTATGGGTTAATGGGCTGCTTCTGTATGTGGGCAGCTTATGAATATCATCACTGACACAATCTCAGTTAGTGGACACTGGCAGTTTCCAGGTATGCTGGCTGTTTGTGCTGTGTTCTCACTATTTCTCTGTTTTCGAGTTAAGTCTGTATATAGCTTGACTATTCTGCTAGCGTAGAGGCCTTGGATCTTGAGTCCCAACACACTGTAAGGGTGGGATTGCTTTGCTTGTTGTTCCTTGTAAATATATTATTCTCCTGTTTCTGTTGGGAAACACACACAAACAATGAGTGGAACATATCTGCTTCAGGTTTTGTTGTGTGCCAAATTCCTCTCTGTTCTGCAAGAACAAATGAAACCAAGGATGTGTTCTGCTCAAAACATGTGACAGTGGTAGAGAAAATGACACTTTGCTGCTCTTCTGTGTATTTGACTATTTCTGATTTTATATGTAGCAATACATGTGGATCCCTTTCTGAAGATGGAGATTGCGTTGGGTTTTCAATTTGGATAATATTTATTTATTGAGAATAAAACAAATAGCTAGATGCCTTAGTAGGTTGTCGGAATGATAACATTTCAAATAAGAAATATCAGAATGAAAATGTAATTTGGAGTGCAAAGTTAATAAAAAGCAAAGACAAAAAGTAATCACTGATCTTTCATGCATAAAAAGTGGTATCTCGAGCTATAAATCTAGACTTGATGTAGTTTTTTTCTTTTCTTTTCTTTGGGGCAATCTGCAGCCGCCATTTTATTGTCTGGATCAGGGCCGCAGGAACCTCATGCCACGGCCCCAGTCCTGCCTCCAGAGTGCACAAAAAGTAGCCGCAAAAAGCTGCTCCTTTTTGTGTCCTCCAAAGGGGACCATAGCTGTGGTGGCACAGCTTTATGACAGCTCTTTGGTGCTGCATCACGTGGATGTAGCTCTGGAGGGGCGTCATCATGGCACATGCCGTATGGACTGGCGCATGCCTAAATGGCGCCCTGGAGGCAGGGTTAGGGCATGCAGCGTGCGGATGCTGCACCTTAACTCCGCCCACAGGTTGGCACAAAGTGCTTGTCTGTCAAGCCTCTTAGGCTGATTTCCCTTTAAGGTTACATATTTACCCAAAGTATTCGAATCAACCTGTGCTTTATAGATTGTAGGAAAGCCTTTGGTTGTGTAAACTGGGGAAAAAAAACTATTGATCATTCTTAAAGAAATGGGCATACCAGAAAATTTCTTTATCCTACTGCATAACCTGTACTCAGGACAAGAGTAAAGGACATTAGGACAGAATAGGGAGAAATGGTGGTTTCCAGTTGGCAAGGGGGGGGGGGGGTCAGGCAAGGTTGCATTTTATCAACCTGTCTGTTTAACTTGTACAATGATATGAGTGAATAAGAAGCACCATTTGTTGCTCTAACCAAGACAGCAAATATCTTGGACTAGTTTATTCTTGTCTTTGTGCAGTTTTGCTAGACCAGGATCCCCCCCCCTTTCTCTTGTTCCTCTTTTCTGGTTAATAAGCATAGGCCAGGAACCAAAGAACAGTGCAGACTCTTCTGTGGTCCCAAAGTGACTTACAGCTTGTGTTTGCCTCAAATCAGCCTCTCCTCCCTTTTAAAGCTTCATATTAAACCAGTTTTGAAACTGTAAAAAATCAAAAGACAGATTGCTTTTGGGAACGGGGGGGGGGGGGGGGGAGGGCAGGGAAGAAAAATACTTCGGGCCATCTCTAGAGCAGTTGATACCTGCCATAACAATCTAAAATTATACATTGGGTACTGATATATGTTGGAATAGTAGTTAGACCCAACTCTGAAGACTGACTGTGTGGGAGGTAATACTTGTCTCCTTGATATTTTTTCCCCCTAAACCTGTTGAATACTTGGCAAACTGTATTTTAAACATATTAAAACACGAACTTCATGTTACAGTGCCTGTACTCTAGATTTCATAAGGTCTGTTTAAAGCACATTAGTGGATACGTTTGCTTACCAAAAGAAAGAAGTCTATTCAAATGGGAGATAAGGGTGTAACTCCCATAACAGGAAAAGTAGGTCAATAGGACACTAGGCTATCAGGCCAAGAACACAGAAGCAGGTTTTCTGACTCATGCTCTGGTTGGTGTTCCTCCCCACCTCCACCCTCCGCACAGATTCCTTTTCTCTGTATTTAGTTCCTACTTTTTAACACTTGGTTTAAAAATAAGTAATCTCTTGTTTGGATAGTCCTGCTGCCGCAAGGATATATCAAATGAAGGTTAAACATTCCTTTTGTGTCTCAGAATGAAACTAAAAATACAAGTTTAGATATTGGACAGAAGGACTTCTGGAAATACTTTTGTTTACAAGGACCAGAGTTAGTAAAGACAGAAGAGTAGAACAAGGGATGTATTTCATTGTTCTCTGGTTTTTTCAGAAAGTTAATAGAAGCTATCCAATGGAATATAGCAGCACTTATTTCCCTGACTCAAAGATTTTGGACTTTGGGTCCTTTCACACCATATAATTATAGTACTGTGATTCTACTTTCATTGCCGTGGCTGCATTGTACCAGTATGTACTGTAATCCTAGAACTGGTTGTTTCATGAGGCACTGGAGTTCTCTGGCAGGGAATTCTAAATTATATATATATATATATATATACACACACACACGCACACGCACACACACATACTCAACTATAATTTGATTTTGTGTATAAGTCAAGGGCAGTATTTCAGGCAAAATTTATGTATTTTTATATGACCTGTGGGTACGTTGAGGGTAAAACTTAGGGGCATGTAACAAATGATATAAAGGATGAAACAAAGGAAAACGACGTCAAAGAACTTTTATGAACCCCAGGGTCATAAATTTATAGTTTTCAATTTTTTGCCCCAAGATGCCCCCAAAACACTCTATGGTGGGGAGAGGGAATTTACTCCACCCTCACCTCCCTGAGGTCAACAATTGTTCAAAAATAATTTTTAAAAAATTCCCCTGAAATGTTCCAAAGTGGGGTGTTTGCACCAGGTTTGGGGGGTGGGGGCAGGTTTTTTTTAAAAGAAGTTAAAGTTTTTGGTTTAAAGTTTTTTGTTTGTCTAAACCATATTTTTGCATCAATATTTTTAATTTAAAAATTGAATCCTTATTATTATATTAATACCAAGTGTAAAACATTATTTATGTGTTTGAAAGTTTGATTAACCATTAATGCTTTCTAACATTAATAATCCAAAGTTATTAGGCTGATATGATTTACATCTTTCAACAAAGCACCTATTTTTACTGCTTATTATTCCAATTAAATCGGAATATATATATATGTATCAAACATACAAGGTATTCTTAGAGTTGGTTTGGTTGAGGTTATGTTAGTTGAAGGTTTTGTTTATGAATGGCATTTCTTGCACTATAAAATAAAGTGATTAAAGAGCAACTGCCACTGCCACTGACCTATTAAAGGTAAAATGTTTAAATGCAAACAGATATTGTTGATCCAGTAAGAGGATTGGAAACTAGCAATAATAGCCAAACTTCATTTTCTCTCTCTCTCTCTCTCTCTCTCTCTCTCTCTTTCTTTCTCACACACACACACACACACATGCACACATATGAATAATCAATTTAAAAACCAGGCATGTTTTTTTAAAAGTCAATTGGTTTAAAACATGGTTCAAACCATAATCTAAACCAACCTGGTTTAAAGCACCAAACCCTAATTTCCACCACATTTTGTGCTCCTCCTAGGCCTCAAGTTGCTATAAAAGTGATTTGATCAAATTTGACAAATTTGGTGTGAAGAAAAAGAAGATTTGAGATACATTTCGCGTAACAGAATGAAAATGTGGACATAGGCAAAGGAATAAAAATAATTAATATTCTGTGGCATAGTAAATTGACAGTAAATTGAGTTAACTGACAAAGCTAAGTACTGGGAAATTCATGCGAGGCAAAACGAAGTACTTACACAGCACATAGCCAAACTCTGAAATTTGCTTCCGCAGCTGTCATGCTGGCCACAATTTTGGTGGCTTTACAAGGGACTCAGATGTATGTTATCTCTGCTACTGGAGATAGTTTGCCTCTCAATATTGGTTGATGGGAAACATCAGTAGGAGGTTGCATGTCCTACATACGCATTTCCCATGGATATCTTGTACACAGTGTGAATAGGGTGTTGGAATAGGGTTACATTCAGCAGGTCTTTTCTTATATTCTTATACCATTAAATATATTATTTTGCTCCTAATATGTGTAATTATTTTATGTGGAAACATTCATTTTGTGCAGAACTATAATAACATTACTTTTTTTTCTGTTTAAAGAACCAAATTGGAAATCCATGATCATCTTCTGGGAATATAGTTTAATATACCCGTATCTCACAGTTGGCTTCTTCTGGGACTGATCATTCTAGATCGTCACTATTCATCATCCAGAAAAGTAGAAACGGTAAAAGTCCAAAAGATTATGTTAAGATAATTGAGATGCAGATTCAGTAAGAACAGTACCTACTGGAAACATATTAGCAGGGATCTAGAGAGTTCTCTTTGATTACAATTACAAATTTACAATTCCGTTGGGAATTGTAAATTTTAAAAAATATCAGACTATCATTCCATATCATAAACTGCTTTTGAACATCTGTGGAAATTCCAGTGTAGTTTCTCATGTTGTCTAGTTGGGAAGGGTTTATTGTTTTGAGAGATATATGTCTGAAGCCGTTTAGCTTTCTGGAATTATTCTTTGAAATTTTCTACATTGCTCGCTCTAGTGGCAGCATGACATTTTATTTTGGGAAAATAAAGGAGCTGTATTTAAGAAATTACATTTTTTTTCCTCATTCTCTCATACAGCAGAAATACAAATGTCTACCACAAGACTAAAGTGTGATGTGTTATGTTCTTTACCATAAGCAACCATAAAATGAGCTCCATTGCAGACAGGTAAGTTACACTGTTAATTTTTTTACACATGCATTGTTAATAGTTACACATGATTGAAAACAGAATTGCAGTGTGAGGCTATGTAGCTGAAGGTCATGCAAAATCTTGCGCTATGAAGGTGATACAGTGATCTTCTATGTCACTTGTTCCTCCTCTCCTCTTTCCTTCTGTCCTCTCACCTCCCATTTTTGTTTACTTAACTTTTGCGCCCTGGTGGCGCAGTGGTTAAATGTCTGTACTGCAGCCACTTACTCACCAACCACAAGGTTGTGAGTTCAATACTAGCCAGGGGCTTAGGATCGAATGAGCCTAGCATCCACTTAAATAAATTTCAGTTTCAAGTTGTCACACAAAAAAATGTGGAATAGTCAGAGAGATGTATGTGTGAGTACTTCTAAAAGGCAATGTATGCAGCATCACCAGCGTACACAGTGCTGAACAGAACAACAAAAACATCCTTGATAAGATCATATAGTCTAATAAAAAGCTATGGAAAGAGGAAAAGACAAATACAAGAACATATACTCTGCACATACAGCATCATAAGAATAAATTTAAACCATAGGTTTTAGAAAACAAAACCTTTTAAAATGAGATATGGAAACGTTTATTGAAGAAGCAATCTGAAAGTTTAAGAAAAGACAGTTTTAAGAGTATGGAGCAGCAAGGGAGAAAGTAAAAAGCTAACTAGAGAGCAGGAAGCCCTTGATCATGCAAGAAACAAAGAATTTAAAGGACAGGGATCCTGAGCAGGGTAATAGGAGAGGAGGGCTGAAAGTATGGAAGAGCCAAGTCTTGTAAGGATTCAGAAATTAGAACAAAAAACTTTTACTAAATGAGTAACATGATCAAAGTAATGAGCCAAATGGACACTCTTGGAAGCAGAGTGTTGAACAGCGACTGAAATGTGCTAAGGGGAAAGATAGGTCAAAAGAACAATGCAGTAGTCATAATGATAAAATGTTTAAAGCATAAGTTTAAATCTTAGCAGAAGAAACAGAAAAAAAACCCAAACATTGTAATTCTGGCAATATTACAAAGACACCCCTTCCTCCCTATTTACTTTGATATAACCTCCCTGGTAACTTTGGTAACTTTGAGTACCCAGATTGTTGGGGGGCAAATAGCTTACAATTGTAAACCGCTTAGACACTCCTTAAGGGTATGAAGCGGTATATAAATGAAGCTGTTTGTTTGTTTTTGTTTGATATAACTTCCCTGGTGACTTTGATATAACCTCATTAAGAGACAGAAATAAAACCAAGGTGGCATGTTTTCTCTATAGGACAGAGAAAGAAGCTTTGGAGGAAAAACAAATAACTCTCCTTTTGCTACATGCAATTTCTTGGCAACAATGAAACATATTTTGAAATAGCTGAGTGGCATGCTGTGAAGCAGTGTTGGGCATGAGTAGAAGGTTCTGGAGTTGAAAAATAAATGTATGGCATAAAGCATAAAGATGGCACTCAAGGCCATGAGATCAAATAAGATTACTTAGGGATAATATATTAAGAGAAAACAATAACCAGCCAAAGATTCACCCCTAAAGAATCCCAACAAAAAGAGAAAAAGAAGATGATTCAGAGTTTCCAGCCAACATATTAAAATAATGACTGGAGAGATGAGACACACGCCACGTACATAGTTTGTGACCCCAAAGTCACAAAGGGAGTCCAAAGGAAGGATACAATCACTGCCAAAGGCTTCAGAAAGGCTGAAAAGTATAAGAGCCATATGATAAGCTCTAAACTTGGCAAAAAAAAGATTATCCAAGATCTTTGTAAGGGCCATTTCAGTAGCATGCAAGGGACAAAAAACAAGCTGAGAACTATCCAGTGCAGAAATGTAATCAAGCAATGTGAATAAGATAGCATGTTCTAAGATTTTCAAATCGAAGGTCAACAAAGAACTAGTCAATAATAGGAAAGGAAGAATGGATTAAAGGAAGACTTTTTAAGAATTGTAGAGACCGTGGTATGTTTAAATGAGAAAGGAATGAACCAATGGGAGTTGGGGTGGAATACTGTGAAAAACAGATAGGAAGATAGTGGCAATAACATTGGTTAAGCAAGGAAGAACAGGATTAAGATAACACATGGAAGGATTTGAACACCACAAGAGTTGAGACAATCTGACAAAGCAGGGACTAAACTGAAAAAGCTAGAAGAAGAAACATGTTATAAGAGTTCATAATAGAAGAGGATCAGAGCAAATAGTTAAAATCTAAGTATTAAGGAAGTCATGTAATAGCAGAAGGGGGAGAAAGTACTGGGAGGGCTTTAAGAGAAGATCAGAAATAGGAAAGAGATGTTGTGGAGGCATCACAAAAATGAAGATACCAAATCAAAGGAGTAAGCCAGGGCTCGGTTTTAGAAAGTGGATATATTGACAAAGGGGCAAAGTTATAAAGAACTGAAGCAGAATTAATTGAACAACCAGACAAACAATAACAATACAAACAATCTTGTAAGTAATAAAGAATAGAATACCAAGGAAGCAGATTATAAAAAAAGTATAAAAGAAACAGGGTGAGGTTCAGAGGATCCAGAAAGCTCTTAATAAAAACAAGAACAGTACAGTGAACATAGAAAGTATAACTGAATCATACCAAAGGTTAAGGTATAAAGAATAAAATAAACAGAAATCAGCAGAGTCCACATGAATATCAAAATTGATCATATTAAAGTGAAATGTCATCTGAGAAAGAAAGAGTCAGTCAACTATAAATAAAAAGAAAATGAAAGTGAATCAGATGGATGGTAAATAATTGCAAGTTAGGGAGAAAAGCCTCTGCATTATTTAGACATTCCTTTATGTATCTCGGTCCTGAGCAGTTTAGGGCCTCTTATTATCAAGCTATCACCTTGAATTGGGCACATTGCCTCTTTGGCACAAATGCGAAGGTTTCACAGTTGGTGTTACTATGCTCCTTCCTTGCTGCTCCTGTCCCCACTTGGCCTACTTAATGGGAATGCAGAATTGCAAAGATAAGTAGGTTTAATAGCAAAAAGGTAAAAAAAAGGTTTGAATACTTTCTTCTAATTGTGTCTTAAGATGGTATAGAAAAAGTAAATGTCCATAGTGCTTTGTCCACTATAAATATGTTAAGGTTTTTCTTATTCTTTTTTTGGAACTGCAAATATTTTCTTGCATGCTTTCTTAACATTTTGCTTTGAAGAAATTCTGTACCATGCGGCAGTTGTCTGAAACTTGTTTGGCTCTTGTAGGGATGATGGTAGTATTTTTGATGGTCTCGTGGAAGAAGATGACAAGGATAAAGCAAAGAGGTATGTTTTGTGAGGCAGTCTGCACTAAACATTTTATTGTAGTCAGAATGTATACAGGACGTATTTCTTCTTGGTGTATTGTATTGCAAAGGGTGTGGGAGGGAGGAGTCCCATATGCAACAATACGAAGCATGTACAAAGTACAAAAGTCCCCTTTGCATACATTGCTAAACATGTAATCAGCTATCTGTTACAACAGTACTAATGATCTAGGATGGGAAGGGGGCGAAAAAGGAAACCTAACATAAGACATTTCTTTTCCTTTTGCCCTCTCATCTGTAGACCAAATTGACACTCTGCTATCACATCAAAGGAGGAGATACTTGCAAGTAGTCTGCACTTGTGTTCTAAGACCTTTGGAGACTGCAAATGAAAAAGAAACATAAATATATACTGCAGAAGTGTAACACAATGTAATCTTTAATTACCAGACTTACACTTTTTACCGCTCCTGACATTTTTCTCATGCACTGTTGAAAGGATTTTAAAGTATGTCTTAATTGAAGATATTCTCACGACTAGGTGTATTCATTTCAAGGTCCTGATACAAGTCTTATAAAATGGTCTATTAAAAAGTTACTATAGTATCCTCATGATAAACATTCAGAGAACATTATTGACTTGTTTTTTGTTTTTGTTTTAATAGTAGCCTTCCCATGACTGTTGATGAAATAAGTTAAATCCCTCTAGACATGGGCAGGCACTCAAGGGCAATAAGTGGCATTTCAATCTTGTGAATCCAAAGCTACCTATAGCAATATACCTATGTCAGATTAACAACCTGTAAACCTCTCTAGAGAGCCAGCATGGTGTAGTAGTTTGGTGTTGGACTGAAACTCTGGAGACCAGGGTTCAGATCCAGGTTCAGTCATGTAAATTCACTGGATGACCTTGGGCAAGTCCCCCTTTCACAGGCTTAAAGGATGGCAATGGTAAACCCCATCTGAAGAAACTTGCCAAGAAAACTGTATAATAGGTTTGCCTTAGGATTGCTGTAAGTCAGAAATGACTTGAAGGCACACAACAGTAAAAATAGCACAAACAACAAAGCCACTCTGATATCATTTGTGGCTGAAGAGCAGAGTATAAATACTATAAATAAATATAATCCCTTTTAGCATACCTGATTTGAGGCCCTCCTGCCAGCAGGTATAGTATCAATAATAATTTGTTACCTATTGAGTTTCTCATGAGGATAGTGGAGGTATGTTGTACTGTTGTACTGTTTGTAGGATTCCTTTTCACCAGTAGAGCAGCACTTATACCACATTCACCTTCCCTTCAGCTGGCCTTTGGCAGAACCATTTTTCTTACGATTGCTCCATTTGCCTTTTTTTTTAAAAA
This sequence comes from Urosaurus nigricauda, assembly GCA_034509955.1. Taxonomy (NCBI): domain Eukaryota; kingdom Metazoa; phylum Chordata; class Lepidosauria; order Squamata; family Phrynosomatidae; genus Urosaurus; species Urosaurus nigricauda. The sequence goes on along the minus strand of JAOEGL010000005.1, from coordinate 132,225,456 downwards.
AGAGTATCAAGAAACAAATCTGAAAAGAAACGCAGAGATCAGTTTAATGTACTCATCAAAGAGCTGGGATCCATGCTTCCAGGCAATGCTCGGAAAATGGACAAATCTACCGTACTGCAGAAAAGCATCGACTTTTTACGGAAGCACAAAGGTAATTTAGGGATATTACCTAAAAAATACAATTCTTTCTTTCTTTCTTTCTTTCTTTCTTTCCATGATTGGGGTTTCCCAATGTGTCACTGGGTGTAGTGATGCACTGTAAGGGTCGTGTATCACTCATGCTATTGTGTGGTCGATCACACGGGGCATCCAATGAGATAGCAGCTGGGTGGGAAGAGGGAGGTAATTGCTGGTCTCAGGTGATGTGTTTGTGTGATGGTGTCCATGGATTGGGAGAGGGAAGCATAGGGAAAACACCCAAGAGGTGCGATGTGACACTGTGTGGTGCAGACTGTCCGTGGGTGTTGGGCCCACATTTGGAGTGGACTGTGCGGACAGCGAAGCTTCCACTCGTTTTCATAAAAACTGTGGTTGGCTCGGTTTTCCCTCTCAGTCTGCTCAGCCCCTTAGTTTCTAAATAAGTTGCAGTTATAGAAAATAATCATAAGGAAAAAGAACAGTGTTTTAAAAATAGAAAATAAACACACTCCTGTCTGAAATTAATTGTGTTTATGAAGATAGCCAGTCATCTTTTAGCAAACTGAAGAAACTGTTTGGACAAGGGTTTGTTTCTGAAAATAATTGATTTCTTTTTATTACATACAGTGTAAGAAGAATCTTTAGCAATCAGGAAAGATAGCTGAATGAACTATTATTTACTACTGTAGTGTATTGTGGAAGTACCTGTGGTCTGAAGATTATACTAATGTTTGTGTTATGCAAATATCCAAGTAGAGAACAAATTAGGTTAACATGAATCTTTGTTTTTTAAGAAAAGTTAATGGAATTATTAGAATTGCAGTCATGAACTAATGGTTTAGAGGGTTTATCAAATTCTGGTATCTGTCTATACCAAATCTCTTCTTTCCAGTTGTGTACTCTACTGTTAAATGCAATTTATTGTGTGTGTTTGTGTGTCTTCTTCACACTTTTTTTTGTCACACGCAGTGCTAAGCAAATTGTTCTTGTATGTGTCTGTAGTCCTTCCACCCCCAGGGCCTATTTCTTTCATTATGCCCCCTCATCTTGTGTCATGGATCTTGGTGTTAAAAACTTTTCACCCCTTTTCTATTAATCTGAGTGATGCAACTGTATCTTTCTCTCATTCTCTTCTTCTTCTCTCTTCCCTCTATACACAGCCTGATGAAAGAATATGTTGTAGAATTTTTCATTCAGCCTATTCAGTCCTGTGTCTTCTTTTAATATAATTGTTTTATTTTAGGTAATTATATGATATTCCAAAGTGATCATTCTTTCATTAATAAAAAGTAATTTAGTATTTTTTCTTTTTTGCATTTTGTCTCTGTTTTTACTCTTAGCACTCAAACACTGAATGTTGCCATGAGTTCTATTTATGTTTAATCCTCCCCCCCCCTTTTTTTTTAAACCAGGCGTCCTAAATTATTCTGGAGGAAAAGGACCAGTGACTTTATTTTTTCTTTAGGAGGGCTTTTATTCTTTACGCTATACGTTAGTGTACAAAGACAGATGTGTGGATTAGAATAAATACATGTGCAGATAATGTGTTTCCCTTTACAGAAATCACTGCCCAGTCAGATGCTAGTGAAATCCGACAAGATTGGAAACCCACATTCCTTAGTAATGAAGAGTTCACCCAGTTAATGTTAGAGGTAGCTTCTTTATTTTTACTTTAAACAGCCTGGATATTCTAGTAATTATTACTGTATGTTATAAGATTATGGTTGGGTATATTTTCATCTTTATTTTAATCAGAGTACCTGTATACTTATATTGATAATACATTACAACATATATAAAGGAAGATGCTGCATATGTAGAATGCTACACACAGGTCAGCATGCTTGTGCATTGGGATCAATTGGCTTGCCACACTGGTATACTTTTTGATCTACTTTTTTTTTAAAGTCCATTCCTAAACTTTGTTTAAATAGCCCTTTGACTTTTACATTTCAAAATGGCTTCTGTCCATCATATATGAAAGAACACCTACTTCGATATGATACAATTTGTTTGTTGAGATATTCAGATATTTAGAAGGGCTTGAATCTCATCATTGCTTTTAATTCATGAAACTGTTCATTCTCCACAGCCATCAAAACATATTTAGGCATTGTTTGACTGCTGATTTATTGCTTTAGCCTCCTGGTTTTGGTGCGTCTACGGTTGTATTTGTTTGTTTGTTTAATTATCAGTGTGACTATTTTGAAACATTTGTATCAAAATCGTAATTCTCCCTATATGAACCTGCTAAAGATCATTAGAGAGGGCTTTCTCTTGGTCCCACCACCATCATAGGCCTGTCTGGAGAGGACATGGGGAAGAGCTTTCTTGGTGGCTGTTCCTGCTTACTTCTTTGTTCTCCTTTCACTGGCAGGCAAAACCTTTTTTATTGAGACATACACATTATTATTATTATTAACATTATTTACTTATATCCTGCCTTTCTTCCAATATAGGGACTAAAGACAGTGAACAGCAAGTTTAAAACAATATAATTTAAAAATAATACAAAAGCTTTAGAATATATAAATATAACATTTAAAAAACAATTAAACAGTTAAAATAATTATGCATTAAAATTTAAAATGTATCAAAAACTCCATACAAACCTTAAAATCTTAATGATTAATTAACTGCAAGGGAATGGTTTTTATGGGGTGTGTGTACTGTATTTTTTACTTTATTATGTTTTTAAATAATTTGCACTTTTGATATCTTTTAAGATTGAATTTTAACTTTTTTATTATAAGATTTTTGGCTTTATCTTACTTTAGCCTTGAGGTAATCTGTTTTAAGTTCCATGCCAAGGGAAAGATGTGATATAAATAAAATGAAATTAATTTAATTGATATTTTATTTATATTTATGGTACATGCATATTTATTTTCATGTTGGTACTTGCATATTTATATTTAAAGTATGTATGAATTATCCTTCAAACTATTTATCCCAGAGTAGTTTAGTTTACTTTTGTGTATCACTTCAGGCACCTTTTGACTGACAAGTAGCATAAAATTAATATCAGTATAATACAGTATCCCTTTCTCTAGAGTCTGTCTAGAAACTGTTAGTCAAATAGTGTTAAGTACAGTCAACCAACCATCTGCTCAGGATGGGAAAACAATTTTTTTTGTGATCATTCAAGTCAGTTTAGCTTCTCTGTTAACCAAACTGTACTGCTACAGCTACCTCTTTAGCTCTTTTTAACTGTAACTTTTTTATTTAATTCCAGGCTCTTGATGGTTTCTTTCTAGCAATCATGACAGATGGAAGTATAATATATGTATCAGAAAGTGTAACCCCCTTACTTGAACATTTGCCTGTAAGTATGAATTGCCTTCAAGAAAGTACGCTAGACTTTCAATCATTATACACACAATTTACCATCTGTCACTTAAGATGCTGCAGCTTAAAGAGTTTCCATATCTTTTAACAGAATTTGTATTTTCCCTCTTATCTTGTATCTCATGAATTATATGATGTCCCTTTAACCATTCTTGAATTAGCAGCTTTAGATAATTCTTCTCTACCCATACACAATCACCAAATGGAAGCACATTTGTTGATGCTTCCATTAATGACATATAAAGATAACAACTTCTCTCTGCGTTCTCACCTGTCTAAATGGCATTTTACTTTAATTTTAATCGTGTCATTTTGATCCAGCCCTTATTCCAAAAAGCCCAGGGTGGTGTTCATGATTGTGATCACTTTTTTATCCTCACAATAATTTGGTGAGTTAGGTTAGGCTAGATTCATCTGATGGGGCATTTAAACTCAGGTTTAATCAGTCCAAAACTCTAACCACTACACCATGGATGGTGACTCTGTAAATATTGGGAACAGACAGATTTATGGAATCTCAGCAGGTGATATATCTGAAACTCTATCAAGCTTAGCTATTGCCATTTACCTTGTATTTCACTGCTTTTTTACAACCAAAATTTTGCACACACTTTCTTTAAGTAATACATTGGTAGAAAAAAACTGGTGTATGTTCAAAATTACACAAGGAAAGCTCATTTTGGATAGTATGTCATTCTTGCTTCCTTTCCCCCATTAGAACCTCTCCCTCTCTTGCAGGCATAGCAGTCTTTCAGAAAATCATTTAACAATGTGTGCAGGGTGCTGCAATGAGGGACAGAGACGAATACAAAAACTGCATGGCAGTAGGTTATAAAAATACAGTGGCTGTCCAATTTTTGCCAACTTTCTCTTTCACTGTAGTCCCCTGAAAATATTCCTTACTTTCCTTGAGGGTCTTCAAATAATTAGGGGAGCTTTCAGAGAGAGCATAGGAGTCTGCAGTGAGGAAAGAGGAACATAAAAGATCATTCTGGATTTTTGCAAGTTCAGAAACAGACCAGTGCAAGGAGGTCAATATACCTAATACATTATACGTGAAGCTTTTGCTTGCAGTAAAATGTTGCAGTGTATCCTTACCTCCTGACAGAAGTGGTCCTTTTCCAGTTTCCTGCCTGATAACCACACTTTCCTTCAAAATAATGTATGACTTGGCTGTGAGGAGCTTACGGGTATTGCATCCACATTTTTGGGTCTTTTCTGACCGTTTCTCCTGGCTGTATTGTTTTTTGTAATTTTTTTTTTTTTTTGCCATCTCTGGTGTTTTCCTTATTTCGTTTTTTAAAGAATTTTTTTTTATTTCTCCAGGCCTCAAGGTTTCATGGAGCATGGTGAAACCTTTCTTTTATTTTTCAAATGAATAGCTGTGTTTCTGTCAGTCTTCACCTTCTGTGTCCTCTGTTAGAGAAATTAATGTAATAGTAGTAAATTACTTTCTGGAAATACTTTGGGTGTGAATGAAAGATTAAGATTTTTAAAAACATGGTATTGCATGAATATTGATGAGGATTCCATAGTATTTCACAATTAGTTCCTTTTGTGCAAAGAATTTTGTGCTTCACATTCTGGATCAAGAGCTTCCCAGTCCATGTTACAAACTGTTTTGAAACTGATACTAATTTGTTGACTCAAACAAACCTGGTAAAATGCTCTGAGGAATACCAAAAGCTATTCTTTGATCCCAGTCACTCTAATTAGCTATTCAATAATATACCACTGTATTTTTGAAATTTAATTTTAAAATATTGGGTGCTTTTATGCAGACCAGGACCATGATAGTTTAAATAAAAAATGAACAATTTGAAACAGAAAGACTTCATCACTGAAAAGTACTTTCAACAGCCTAAAGAAAAGAGCAGTTCTGTGTTTTAGACTGACTTAGTGATGTTTGTTTACTGAATTTGAAATTGGTGAAATCAGTATTTTTAATGTTGTAAAAATATTTTGGAATGATGTGGTACTAATGATTGCATGTTACAGGCTGTATAATTGTAAAGTTTTCTCTTTGACAGCTTTGCTAGTTACTCGGCACTCAAAAATGAAATTTCACATGGTTACATTTTAGTTTTTGTCTCATTTTTCCTTCTTCTCTTATAGTCTGACCTTGTGGATCAGAGCATATTTAATTTTGTCCCAGAGGGGGAACATTCGGAGGTTTATAAAATACTCTCTACTCATCTGTTAGAAAGTGATTCATTGACCCCAGAATATTTGAAATGTAAGTTACATTACTTAGTTATCTCTGTGATATGTGTAGAACTCCTAAAGACAGCATTTTCAAAAATACATGGTTGTGTGAAAGTACAGACTTTGGTTTATCCTATTGGAATAAGACTTCCTGAAACCATTTGATATACCAAATACATTATACAGGATAAGCAGGTCCTGCATGAAGGTGCTACAACTTGTAATGCTTCTATTTAGTTGTTGTCTAATGGTCAGATAGCAAATCCCTCTCCCATGATAGTTCATTTAATTCCCAAACTATTATAGGGCTTTTTAGATTGGCAGGAAAGTGTGACATGAAGTTGCACTTTCCTTAATGCTTAGCAGCTAGACAGCAAGCCCCAGGTGTGCATTTAAAAAGTACAGGGCAGCTAGACTGAGGTTTTTTCTGTGGCTCAGCAACTACATGGGAAGCTGTCAAAAAGCTACAAACACAGGCGGAGCAGCTACATGGGCGGCAAGGAACGTGGCTTTTAGCCGCGCTTTAAACATTTTTTTCCCTTGCTTGCTGCGAATTGCGCATTTGCGCAGGTACATCATACAGTCGGAGCTTATCACATGGGGGAGTACAGGACCATTCCGAAAGAGGGAGAAAGTGAGGTCAGTTCGGAAATGCACATGATTACGCACAAGCTCATCACACACAAGACAAGAGAGCATCTACACAAAAAGAAAATTCAGAGTCAATACGAAAGAATTCATCACATGTGAACATACTGGTCGGCTTTCTGTTGCAAATTAAGGCATCTTGGGAAATGGTAGCAAAGGCACATGGGAGTTGTAGTCTGTGTTCTGTCAGAGCATTATATTGAGTTGTCTTGAGGTTTCAGCCCTCTGTCCAGGAGGGATTCCCATATATCCTCCATTCTTGAGCAGAGGCCCCCCTTTTCCAAGTTGACCAGGCACGTCCTCCTTTGCCAGGACACGTCCTACTTTTCCAGCCTTCTTTTTGAAGAGGAAGCAGGAGGGCCAGGCGTGCTCTGGCCAGGCTCTGGGGGTCTCTTCCTGGCTCCTTCCCTCCCTCCCTCCTTCCCCGCTGCCTTCCTCCTCCCTTTGGCTGAGAGAGTGTGACTTGCAGGGAGGAAGGGCAGCGGTGGTGCTCCAGGTCCTCCTGATGCTGGGCCAGGGCAAGCTGGAAACAGGAGGAGGAGAGGGACATGGGGCCCCTCTGCTGCCCTGCCTCCCTGCAAGTCACACTCTCTCAGCCAAAGGGAGGAGGAAGGCAGCCAGGAGAGAGCCATGGAGCCTGGCCAGAGTGTGCCTGGGCCTGCCTTCTCCTCCCCCCTTCGGCTGAGAGAGTGTGACTTGCAGGGAAGCAGGGCAGCGGAGGTGCTCCAGGTCCCTCCCCTTCTCCTCCTCCTCTTGCCAGCTTGCCATGGTCTGGCTGAGCGCCTCCAGTGCCCTGCTGTCTCCCTAGAAGTCACACTCTCTCAGCCAAAGGGAGGAGGTGAAGGAAGGTGCAGGTGCACTCTGGCTGGGCTCTGAAGGTCTCTTCTTGTCTTGGCACCTTCCCTCCCTCCACACTTGTATCGCTGCCTTTAAATGGGCGCTTTAAAGATACAGAGCCCCATTTAACCGTTCAACTACACCTTAGCCTTTAGATGCAATAGCAATGCTGCACCCTTTTTAAAAAAGTAGTGGGGAAATCAAACTACTTTTTAAAGGCACTTCTTCTCCCTTAAAACTCCAAAATAGTGTTTTCATGGCACACTTTCCCTTTTTCTCATCTAAAGGCTGGGCTTTCATGCAGCCTTCAACACACCTCTTTTTGCCAATCTAAAATGGGCCAGCTACTTTTTAAAGGCACTTCTTCTCCCTTAAAACTCCAAAATAGTGTTTTCATGGCACACTTTCCCTTTTTCTCATCTGAAGGCTGGGCTTTCATGCAGCCTTCAACACACCTCTTTTTGCCAATCTAAAATGGGCCAATGTTTTCTTCCCCCAACAGTAACTTAGCACTAGTCATATTGTTCTCATTTCTTCCCCCATACCACCTTTTAATCTAAAGATTTTTTTGATACTTCTTCAAGGCTTGGGGTTTTTCCATTCCTGCTGATACCCACCTTTTGTGTGGGGATGGTTCCATTTTGACTACAAAAGGATCTACACTCATTTCTAAACTTTGGAAACAGAGGGAATATGAAAGTGTATTATACATGGCATCTTCCAAATTTGTGCACTATGAACAGAACTGTACTACTAAATTAACTTTTAAAAAATTCTGTCAGTTTGGAATATTGATGGACACTTAGTTAAAGCCATTCCAAAAAGCCCTTGTTATGAGAATAAGTTTTATTTTAAGTGCTCAAACTACTGTTATTCAAAGGATATGCTCAGGTAATAGCACTTAAAGTAAGTCTTCACTCCTGTATGTTCTTATCTGGGGGTAATCCGTCTTGAAATCAATGGGATGTACTTATAAGTTCAGTCCCTGGCATCTCCAGTTGAAGACCATTATAGTAGCAGGGCTGGAAAAGACTGTGACCTGAAGAGTCACTGCTAACTATGCAGTGGGTAATATGGCACATTGCATTTCATGCCCCTGTATACTTTATGCAGCTGTATCAGCTTGTAAAGTTTGGATGTTCAGTTTGGTTTTTGGTTAAGCTTGAATCTGTACTATTTTTTGTTACAGCAAAAAATCAGCTTGAGTTCTCTTGCCACATGCTCCGAGGGACAATAGACCCCAAAGAGCCAGCTACATATGAATATGTCAAATGTATAGGAAATTTCAAATCCTTAAATAACAGTAAGTTAATTATACTACAAACTATATTTAATAAATGATTTGCACACATTTTAAATTACAACTGAAATAAGAAATGCTAAAAGAAGTGTAAAACACCATTTTTGTTTCTTTTAATCAGCAATAATACTAAGTGGGGAGGGTTAATGAAAGGGAATGTAAAAACATGCAGGCCTTATTTCGGAAATAGGAATCTTACGGCTTATTAATGCAACTGTCCAGTTCCACTTGGATTGCATGTCTTCCACTGCTTTTGTTGTTGTTCTATAGCGCAGTACCTCTCAGGCTATTTGATGTACAGGACAACAATGATTTTTCCGGTGTGCCAGCAACCAGCACTATATTTGTTCCTGTAGGCTACAATAGGTTCTTTCCTTTCTGGAAGCTCTCCAGGGACCAGCAGCCAAAGGCTCACGGATCACCATTTTTAGTTGTACATATGCTCTCCTCAGTGGTTTTCCTCAGTACTAGTGACTGAGAGAGGATGATTTTTTCCCCCTCCATCAATGAATATATACATTCATTATCTTTTCCATCTGCTTCATTCTGAGATCGCTTGTGAGGCAAGAAGGCACAATAGAACCTAGCTAAGCTGGCACAGCAGTTGACCTTCTTCTTGGATTGAAGTACCTACTGTACAACTTCATTTCATGAGAAAGAAAAGCCATGACCTGAAGGCACACAACAACAAACAACATGTTTGGCAACAATTATAATTTTCATCTTTCTCTTCTTCATAGTGCCTAACTCTGCACATAATGGTTACGAAGAAACTATACAGAGGTCCCATAGGCCTTCCTATGAAGACAGAGTTTGCTTTGTAGCCACAGTTAGGTTAGCTACACCTCAGTTTATTAAGGTATGTTAGAATTATCATCTCTTCAAAATCTGTATTTGCTTTTTCCTTGTAATTAATTCAAGCTGAGCTTGTTCAATGAATGATGGTTTAAGTAATTGTCCACCAGCCCAGGGAGGTTGATCTCTTTCACGATATGGGCTTTCTTCCAAGAATTGCTCTTTGAATTGTTATCTCTAGTAAAAATACACCCAGCATGCAACTGTATGGTTGAAGCGCTGTCGTTGGATCAGATCCTAACATACAGTCTCAACAGATAGCTCATGCTGTTAAAATTGGCAGCTATAACAACCTGTTATAGAAATACTCAATCCCTAGTAGCAAAGATACTCTGTTGAGAAGCTCTTTCTTTTCAAAGCTGCTCAGTCTGCTTCAATATAAAAATTTCAAAACACATTATTGGCCTTCCATGCTGCAAGTTAAGTTAAATTGGCTGAAGCTTTGATTTGAAAGGATTTCCTCTTTTAATTAAAATACAAGTTGCGAATTGCTATTGCAAATCTGGAAACAGCCTTTCACATCATCTCACATATACAAATGTGAAGAGATGAGCAAGGTGCTGATGTACATCTTCCTTTGCATAGAATTCATACACTGATGGGCTTGCCATCGTCATACTATGCATAGTGCATGCAGGTCACGAGTGATGAATTGCTTGCATTATTCTTCCAAGCAGCAATGAAACAGCAAAATAAAAAATTAATATATTTTGCATGTTACATTCATGTTAATTTAGTTGTTTGGAAGTCAGTTTCAGATGAGTTTCAAATTAGAGTAGTGCAGTTCTGAGAGACTTACATTTTTTTATTTTTTTAGGAAATGAGCACTGTTGAAGAACCCAATGAAGAGTTCACCTCTAGACATAGCTTAGAATGGAAGTTCCTTTTCTTGGATCACAGGTGCCATTTCTTACCATGTAGTACTGAACGGTAGCATTATGTTACCGTTAGTGGCAACTTATTGGCATTGACTATTTATAGCAAGAAATAAATGTTATTTCTTTACTGAATACGTCTGCTTGATTGTATGCACGTATATAATAAAGAGTGTGACTCATTTCTTTCTAAGAAATAAAATAATCCTATTTCATTATCCAGGGCACCACCAATAATAGGTTATTTACCATTTGAAGTATTGGGAACCTCAGGCTATGATTATTATCACGTGGATGACCTAGAAAATCTGGCAAAATGTCATGAACATTGTAAGTAAATGTCATAGTGTTTTATATAAATCTGTAATAATTTAGATCTGTTACATTAGATGGCAAACCTGTGTGATAATATAGTCTCCAGTATGTTTGTAATAACAAAACCTACTCATAGCTTGTGGTCAAGTAGAACAAGACATACAGAGGGAAGATCAACACTTTATTTGTATAAGGTGTTCTCTAGTTTCTTGTTCAGTTTCCCCAGTAATCTGAATACAGCTGCCCTCCATATCAGTGGATTCAACCATCCAGGGCTTGAAAATATATTTTTTTATCCATAAAACAAAACCTTGATTTTACCATTTTATATAAGGGACACAAGTGTATACAATATGTCTTGAACATCCATGGATTTTGGTATCCATGGGAGGTCCTGGTACCAATCCCCAGTGGATACCAAGGATCTACTGTATCTGGCTTGTGATTTTCTAAAACTAGACACTTTGAAAATGGCAAACCATTTATTCCGCAGAAGAAGTATTTATATTTGTAATAATAAATTAATATGCAAAGACAGTTTAGATAAATTATGTACAATATTTTAATTCATTTTACTAAGCTGGCATCTTTTGAAGCAAACATTATTCTTTAATTCTTTAGTAATGCAGTATGGAAAAGGAAAGTCCTGCTATTATAGATTCCTCACAAAAGGGCAGCAGTGGATTTGGCTGCAGACACATTATTATATCACTTACCATCAGTGGAATTCTAGACCAGAGTTCATCGTATGTACACATACAGTAGTAAGGTAACAGAAATCTGCTGCTGCTGCTTCTTCTTCTTCTTCTTCTTCTTCTTCTTCTTCTTCTTCTTCTTCTTTTATGTCAAGACTTTGCAACCAATTTTATGACAGTGTTTTTGATAATTGTATCAAGCATTTGAGAAATAACTAAGAAGCTATTAAATTCAGTTCTTAATCTCAAGTAGAATATATCCATGGAACAAACAGAACATTTTATGTCAATACTTACATTAAGTCTCATGTGTTCAGTAAGTCTCCTCTTGTAGAGTCTGAATTTATCCCAAAGCCTTCTAAGCTATGAACCCTATGCTGTTAATGTCTTTAAAACTGTACTTAAGACCAGTCTGCTTCATTGGTGTACTTTCCAGTGACAGAAACAACTCCATCACCAGGAGCAACTACTGTTCTGGACCTCCAGCAGATCCAATAATAATAATAATAATAATAATAATAATAATACAGGACCTCAAATTCCATTATTTCCAATGGCGGTGCAGCGCAGCTGCTTGCACATGCCTCCATTGGGGACAGTGGGGCTTCCTGTCCACAGATGCTTAAATCTGCCAATGGCAAGCCTGCAGATAGCAAGGCCCCATTGTATAATCATCAGAAATAACCACCTCCTCTAATTCCCTGTGCATCCTAAAAAGCTGCTGGGAAACATTCTGCAGCAGGTTTTTGGGCAAAGCAGAGGGCTGTAGGGGGGAGGGAAAAACCATCACATTGTTAGTGTGGCTGTGGATATAGAGGTATATGTTACTGTTTCAGAAAGATAATTAGACATAGTACATTGACATTTGGATTTTAAAAAAATCTGTAGTTATGCAGAGGTTCGAGCAGAAAGACGGCGTGACCTTGGTATTGAGGAGTCTCTGCCAGAGATAGCGGCAGATAAGGTATGTCTTACATTGCTTCTTTTCATTGTTCTATTTTTTCATAAAGCAACTCTGATTTCCAAAATGTGCCACATGTCTATGTGTGTAAGAGGTAGAAATATTTACCTTGCCTAGCTCTGAAACTTGTTAAAACTCCCTACTACTTTTCAAAGACATCTGCCGAGGTTCTCAGTAGTCATGCCTGGCATTTTGATTTCCACACTTCCTTGTAGCCCACATGGAGCTGCTCAAAGGTTCTGTGAAGAAACTCCATATATACTTGTGTACAAGTCCACCGTGTGTATAAGTCAAGGGAAGATTTTAGGGCCAAAATGATGGATTTTGATAAGTTGAGGGTATAATTTAGGGCACAAAAGGGTTTAAGTTGGAAGTGGAGAGAAAAGGAGTGTTTGGTCATCAGAGAAAGTGAAAGGAGGAGGAGGAGAGAAGGAAAAGTTTTAAAGTCAGGCGGCAAGTGGAAGGAAAATAGGGAAATGCAAGGAGGAGAAGCAAAGGTTGGAAGATCGGGCTACAAATGGAGGGAAAATGGGAAAATGCAAGGTGGAAGAGAAGCAAAGGTTTGGTGGTTGGATTGAGAAGGGAATAATCTCTCTCTCAACACACTTGTGCCTTGCAGGTCTTTCAACAGTTACAGAGAGTGGGCGTTGGGGCTGCCTTTTAAAGGACCTTTATGGGCAATATTACTGGTTGTTGTTGTTAACTGTCCTCCACTCAATCTCAGTCCATGGCTACTGTATTGACCCATATATAAGTTGAGCCCAGATTTTAGGGTCAATTTTTAGGCATAAATTTCTCAACTTATAGTTGAATATGTACTGTAAGTGTGCCAGGCCTTACTAAAATGCCCTCTCTGCTGATTTGCAACATCTGTCCTCTTGTGAAAGATATTGGTCTTGCAGGTGACAGACACATTTAAATTAACTAAAATAAATTAAGCTATTAAGATATCAAGCAGGGCTGGGATAAGATAAGATAAAGAAAGTGAAGGATAGTAATGTGAAAAATAAAAGCAAAGAGTGCTATCTTGACCCTAAATGTACAGTATATTAAATCTCTAACATCCCTACATGTATACCGTATTACGCTATACCTTTACTACTCTAGGCTTAACTATCATAAAAATGTGCAAGCTTTTAAGGTCTGCAGAGAGACACTGGAAATTTGGTTGCAGTGTGAATATTTAAATATTTTTGAATATGCATATATTATGAATGTTCTTATAATATTTATAATCAGTGTTTCCCTATTTGTATTTTCATGATTAGTTAGACAAAATATTTTTTAATTATTTTAGAGTCAGGACTCTGGTTCTGACAATCATATAAATACAGTGAGTCTCAAAGAAGCATTGGAGAGATTTGATCACAGTCCGACACCTTCTGCTTCCTCCAGGAGTTCAAGGAAATCATCTCATACTGCAGTTTCAGACCCTTCATGTGAGTCTTCAGTATTTAAACCTGCCACATTGGAGCGTCTTGGTTTTATTCATGTCTTAGTCTGTTTTGTTTATGATAGTAAAATTATGTGCTTGTAGAAGTAAATCATAATTAATAGTAGTAATTAATAATTAATACAACTGTATTACCAATTTTTACAATATTTACAAATTTACTGCAAGCAAATCACTGAGCTGCGTGGTACAGTAGTTTAGGTATTAAACTAAGACTCCAGGGAACTTAGGTTTGAATCCCTGTTCAGCCATAGAAGTCCACTAGGTGATCTTGAGGAAGTTAGTAGCAGACCTATCTGAATAAATCTTGTCAGGAAAACCCTATTGTAAGGTTACCATAAGTCACAGTTGATTTGAAGGCATGTGACAATAACCAAACTAATTGCTTGACTAAGCATAATTATATGTAAAGGCAGAGGATGATGATGATGTTGAGGATAATGATAAAAGTGTCTGTCTCTTCAATTTTACATTCACTGTGACTTCAGCAACACCCACAAAGATGACAATGGATACAAGCACTCCTCCACGGCAAAATTTATCTGCTCACGAAAAGTCTGCACAAAGAAGGGCATCACTTGGTAATCAGGTAATTTCAACACACACACATGCATATACCACATCTCTTTTTCATGTGTTCAGGGCTACACATTTTGTATTTCTCACTTTATTTTTTATCATGATACAAGCCTAGCATGTTTTGGCTTATGTAAATATTTTAATGGCCTTCCTCAGGGTGTATATTACAGTTAAAATCATTGGTGGTGTAGAAGATTGAATGAAGAACTTGCTCTCCTTCCACTGTTGTATTTACATTTGTTTTTATATAGCTCCTGAGAAAGGCCGTTAAAATATTTACGTAGGCCAAAATGCATTGGGCTTGTAATAAAATGAAAAAGAAAGACAATCTATAGAGCAGCTGGAGACATATCTTCCTCTTTTTTCTAGTGGACTCCATTGTGTGCTCTTCTCTATTTGTCTCTTCTGAATTTCACACTTGAAAAAAAAAGCACAAAAAACAACCACAAAACAAAAAACAAGAATATTACCTTGTGCAGTTTAGAGAGATCCTTTTTCTTATCTCCTTCCTTGGAGTTCACTGCTGCCTTTTGTATGTATTATTGTGTTTCTTGTCTTCAGTGTAATCATTAATATCTAGCAGGGGCTGGTTGGCTTGATGCTTATAAAAGGTCAGCTCGTCCTGTATTAAGCAAGAGAGGAGGGCACCTGTGAGCCGAGAAAAATCTATCTCCTTGGCCTGTACAACTTTTGTCTTTCATGTCTTATGTCTTATGTATGAAGTTAACACATTGGCAAATAAAAGACAAGAAACTAAACTCACAAAATAATTTACAGTGGCCCAAACTACTTCTTGCCATTTCATAACAGAGGAATTTATTTGCTATCACAGAATTCTGGGAGGAAAAGAAAATTTCATGTGAGTGTGTGCTTTTAAATGTCAGTGCTCCCACACTATATTTTGGAACTCAGGGCCCGTACAAACAGGCCCAAATAAAGCTGCTTCCGGTCACTATGGAGGTATGCTGTTTAAATGCTGCATGCATCCTAAGAGGCTGGAAGCCACGCCAAAGCCAGGCTCCACTCCTAAGGACTGGAGTGTAGCTTTGGCGCAGCTTTTGGCCTCTTAAGACATGTGTGCCTTTAAACAGCATACCTTCAAAGTGACCCGAAGCAGCTTTATTTTGGCCTGTCTCTTCGGGCCCTCAGTTTACTTTTAAAGATGTAATCAGCCATGGCAGTAGTTGGGCTTGTTATTGATGCTATGTATATGTGTTTTTAAATCCTAGTCTTTAAATTCACAGTCTGTTGGACAACCATTAGCACAACCAATGATGCCTCAGCCTACAAGCTTACAGATTCAACAAGGCATGTCTCAGGTAGGAATTTAATTGAATGCATACTGTATTAAGTAGCAAGTAGCAAGTACAATGTGTAAGCCAGTTGTTCCCAACAAGCTGGGTACTCATTTTACAGACCTACGAAAGGATGGAAGGCTGAGTGGACCTTGGAGCCTTGCCTGGGATCAAACTCATAACCTTGTGGTGTGAGTGGCTGCAGTACCAGTATTTAACCACTGCACCACAGTGTATACGTCTAGGGCAGGTTTGGGGGCCAAAGTTAGGGACATTCCCTCTTTCCAATTATTGCTTATGGAGCCAGGGAAAGAGAATTTTCGGTAAATGGGATGTTCCCCAGAAAAAGATTAATTGGTACTGTCTGTGCTTATCTGTCATAAAAGCTTGGATGAGGGGCATTAAAACCAAATTGCAGTAAATGCTCCTATATTAAGACATATAAATGGCCCCATTGCTATTTGTTTTTAATTGGGTTTTAAAAGTGTAATTCAGGAGCAGGGAGACAAAGAAAAAGAAGTGGGATATATGTAGGATATAAGCATAGGTCCATTTTTCAGCAATGGAGATATGTAGTGTTGGCTCTGGAATTATCTGGATAGAATTCATTGTTTAGGGGCCTGATTCTGCCACTTAACACAAGAGGATGCTCATACTCATCTACTAATGGTCTTTGATGCTCTGCTGTAAACCATGTGCTGTATCTTATCACCAGTAAGGTTTATTCTCTGTGAGGCTGAAGGCACAATCCACAACAAATGGTTAATAACTTGTGCCAATAAATTCAAAATCTCAAAATTGTAAATTGTTGTAACTGTCACCTCCAACCCTTCTCTCCTCAGTTTTATTTTCCTGCCTTGCTGACCAGGCAGTAGAATTGTAAAGATATTATTATTGAATCTTCAGATTATTGGTGTTATTATTGAATCTTCAGATAATAATAATAATAATAATAATAATAATAGAAAGGAAATTTCAAAAAAACTTGAGAGGATTGTTAGATAAGGAGTTAAAGAAGAGGAATATAGATAAAATAGAAAATTGGGTGGATTTAAAAGTAGAGAGAGTATAAAGGAAAAAATTAAGGGGATAAAAATTTCATGGTTCCATTGTATGCAAATAGAACAATAGATTAAAAATTAGAGAAAAGGGAATGTAGAAAGAAAAATGTACACACAATATGAACAATTAATCCATAAAGGAAGAGAAATGGCAGAAAATGAAAACTTGAAAGGAATGATTAGTAAAATTTATAAAATGTTAATAGAAAATAAAGGGGGGGGGAAACAAAGGAGAATATTTGGAGAGGAATATGGGAAGAAGAACTAGGATGTAAAATATGTGATAAGAAATGGGACAGAATTTGGGAACATAGACATTTGAAGAATTTATCAGTAGAGATCAAAGAAAATTATTATAAATTGATATGGAAATGTTATTTTACGCCAGTGAGATTACACAATATTGATAAAAATAATTCAAAAAAGTTAGAGGTTGTAAGAAATAGGGTGATATATGCATATGTGTTGTCAATGTAAATATGTATGAAAATTTTGTGGACAAATCATAATAGAAATAGAAAGTATTATGCATATAAAAATAGATAGAAGTCTGAATTGTTATCATTATATAATTCAGAGAAATGGAAGAAAGAGGAAAAAGATTTGATAACAAATTTGATTATATAGCAGTAAGATTAATTATAGCAAGTTGTTGGAAAATGAAAATAACTGTACAATTGAAGGAGTGACATAAAAAGGTATGGAAATTAGTGATTAATGATAAATTGACATGCAGATTAAAAGTAAAAAAGGGATTATGAAGAAGAAGTGACTTTGATGGAATTTGGAAAGAATTCATTGAGAAAGTATTGAGAAAAGAAGATGGAAGATAACCTCCATGAGCAGTACTGAGATTTTGGATAGAATATAAGGGTAAAATGGCTCTGGGGAAAGGGAGCACTGAGGTAGGATATAAAAAAAAATTCAGATAAATTGTAATAGAATGTAGAATATATACGGAATTATGTATTGTATAAAATTCATTGTATGAACTTTAATTTCAATAAAATTATTTTTAAAATAGAAAAAGAAATGTAAAGATAAAGTTAGAATGGCATCAGAAATAGGAAATAAGAAAACAAAACAAGTAGAGTTAGATGAATTTTCAGAATATGACTATTTGCCATCTGAAAAACAAAGACATCAAGCAGAAAATGGCTCTGGCATGTCTCAAACCTCCAAAACTATTCAGAAGTTTCCTCTTTCCCCCCTGTTTCTCCTGTTTTCCTGATTATGACCTGCTTCTCCTTTACGCTTGGTTATGGAAAGAACTGGACAGGGGTGAGTGAGGGGTTCAGTAGTTTAAAGTTGACTTTTAGTTCATATGAACTTTGCCTGGCCTAGATGGCAATGACAATTAATCTGTTCCTGGATATCTCCTATGCTGTTTAGCATGGGCCTTCATGCATTTCATTAATTTAAGCAAGAATGGTCAATTTTTGTATTCTTGTAATACAGAAACTGACTCTGACAAGCAATCAGGCTATGTAGTAAAGTTGGTATTATCAATATTAGTTTTTCCAGTGCACATTTACATGGACACTACAAAGGCATTGGTTTGGGATTGTGAAGGAGGAAGTTTTCTGAGAAACAAATCTTTCCTAAAAATCTTGAGGAATGTATGGCCAGTGGCAATTTGTCTTCCCAGATTGTATATGAAATAGCAGATCAACAATATATAAATTAAATTACACACAGAGTCTCATTATTTGCACCCCTGTTCAACTACCTACAGACTCCCCCCCCCCCCCATTTGATTACAGTTTGGTAGTCTCCAGTTGACCCATGAATTGCTTTCAGAGCTGATCTTGAATATGGTTCTAGAAGTCCTGCTAGTTTCAGTGGATGTAATTGTCCTGATTCAGCAGCAATTTCTCTTATGTGTCCATACATTTGACCTTTTTAAAAAACCCATTCTGTGTTTAGATTACTGCAATGCGCTCTACATGGGGCTGCCCTTGTGCCTAACCCGGAAACTTCAACTGGTCCAAAATATGGCAGCCAGATTAGTTACCGGTGCATCTAGGAGAGAGCACATAACACCTGTGCTGAAATCTCTCCACTGGCTGCCGATTAGTTTCCGGGCACAGTACAAGGTGCTGATTTTGACCTTTAAAGCCCTTCATGGGCTCAGGTCCATCTTATCTTAGGGACCGCCTCTCCCCATATGAGCCCCCTCGTACTCTTCGGTCCTCTGGGAGGAATTTGCTACAGCCTGTGAAAACTAGGCTGGAACAGACCTCCTGGAGGGCCTTCTCTGCCGTTGCTCCCAGGCTATGGAATGACCTGCCGGATGAGATGCGCCTTATTACAACTTTGGATTGCTTTAAGAAGAGACGCATATCTTCTGGCAGGCCTTCCCAGAAAACGATTAATTTTCTGTCATCTACTGTCATCTACTGTCCCTCCAAGTCCCATTTATCAAGACATCGATACTCTTGAGGCCGCCCACCTATCCAATTTTAGAACTATTATTGTTTAATGTTTTCTTTTAATGTTTTACTGTTTTAAATCTTATTCTTAGTTTAATCTATTTTTAAGGGGTGGGAGGGGAGACCAAAGTGTTATTTTAACTGTATATATTTTTAAATGCTGTACTCTGCCCCGATTGCTCACCCAGAGGGGCAGAATATAAATAAATATTTTTTATTATTATTATTATTATTATTATTATTATTATTATTATTAAAATCACTTCAGTAGGTTGGCACAGGTTTTTTTCCTTTCTTTTAATTGAATTTCATCCCTAGACCTGAGCCCATATTGTTCAAGAACAAGGGAGGAAATCTGATACAGATTACTCTTAAACTGTCATCAGAATACTGCAGATTACTGAGTATTCAGTCCATTGCTCTTAAACATTTCGGTGCTGAATCTGTAGTAATTTGTTGTATTGTACTGCAAATAAAAAAGGGCATGGACTCTGGGGGATCTGTATCCTATATATAAGAGATGGATGTATTTCTCAGAACATATGTTTTTAGTATTATTGCATAAGCAAGGTTTACTATTTTGGAGATCCATCCCATCTTTCTTTGTTCACTTGAATTGGTACGTCTAGACACTTAAAAGGAAGTCTGTTATCTCCCATTAGATTATTTGCTTTCTCTTGATAAAGCTGTTCTACATTTTTTGAAGTTTAAATTTTTATCATTATGTAATGTGTTTTTAGTAGATTGTTACTTTTCTTACTGCAGAATGGTTAAAACTCACAGCTTACATTTTACTTAAATGTTGTTTTGCAGCCTATGCTTCAGTTTTCAGCTCAACTAGGAGCTATGCAACACTTAAAGGACCAACTGGAACAAAGGACACGAATGATAGAAGCCAACATTCATCGCCAACAAGAGGAGTTGCGTAAGATTCAGGAACAACTCCAAATGGTCCATGGGCAAGGGCTTCAGGTTGGTTAAAGTTTAGCAAATACTACCATGGCTAACGATTCTTCACTTAGTGTACATTTTCATATCACCTATTTCCATCACATGTGATGGGAAGTTTTAACAAATACAATATTGACTAAAATATTTTTTGCTATACCACTTAATAAACTAAGTATCATACTTCACTAAACTCTTCTAGAACATGGTCACATAGCCCAAAAACCCACAAAAAACTGGATGCCGGCCATGAAAGCCTTTGACTTCACATTCACGAAAATACTTCATATCAGTAACAAATGACCTGCAGTCTCTGTAAAATAAATATTGCTATTTCTGCTTTAAAGTACAAAGATGCACAGTGTGTTACAGTATTATGGTGAACCCACCATATTGGTGGGCTAGTCATCTGGGGGTGGAGAACCTGTGTGTGCATGTCTCCACCTATTGACAAATATGGGCTTGAGTTCTTGTGGTTTTTCTCTACTGCAAATGGAGAGAACTATATGTGGAATTTGGTGACTTCTTCCAGAATAACAGAAGCCTATACTTGTCTACTCAGGAGCAAGTCTTACTGCATTTAGTGGAATTTACTTCCAAATAAGTTTGGAAAGGGTTGTAACATAAGATTTATATGTCCATTGGCTTATTAGAGCTATTTCTGACAAATAATATTAGACAATTTAGTAGCATTGGTACTTCTTACCTGTATCACCAAGAATTCAGTGTTGTTGTTTTTAAAAGATTAATATATTCTCTGTTTTTAAATTTTAATATTTTAAACTTTGGCATTTTTCTTCTGAAAGATGTTTTTGCAGCAGTCGACTCCTGGGTTAAATTTTGGTTCTGTGCAGCTAACTTCTGGAAACCCATCAAATATTCAGCAGATTACACCAATAAACATGCAAGGTCAAGTTGTTCAAACTAATCAGATTCAAGGTGGCATAAACACTGGGCATATTGGTACTCAGCACATGATTCAACAACAGCCTCTTCAAAATACTGCTGCACAGGTATACAACTAATCTTATGCAACTAAGCCTGTTGAGCTATTCACTCATATATTGTTCCTTGTCAAATGCAGTCACTGTGTCTGTAGGTTGCCCTCAACCAAAATGCATGGCCCATGACAGGGTGGGCCTCTCTGACCATTTTTGTCCCAAATGCTATCTGGCTATGTGAAGTGTCATATTCACCATTGTTTGCTTCCTTTGGGTCTTTTTAGGATCACAAGAGGCATTTAAAAGAAACAGAAGGTACATTCCTGTTCACTTATTGTTGTAAAAAAAGCCTCTCCTGTGCCTAAAATGGCCCAGCAGAGGCTGAAAACTGATCATGGGAGCCAAATATGGCCCCTCACCTTTGACGGTTGCCACTGTGAAGATAGTGCAAGAGTGTGTGACTCATGTGCCAAAGCTAATATTAGAAAGGTACAAGAAGGTATTAGACAAATATAAGGCAGGAGGCTAGAGAAGCCAAAATATTGGTGAGGCTAAATCTTGCAGACGTAAATAACATTTTGCTGTGGGAATGAGTAGAAGGAACATTTACAGTAGGAGTCATCTGTATTTGTGAATTTGCACTACCTGTTACGATGGTATAAACATGGTGAGTCAGCACTTACTAGATTTATGACATACAATTCCATTTAGGAAAGTTCTTGGTTTTGGTGAGCTGTAAAAAATAAATTGCATCAGCACAGATACTGTCTCTTCTTTATTTCTTTTTCTTCTTACCTTTTTAATTGGCAGGGCAAGGAGAGGCGGAGGTGATTTCTGCACCTGTAGAGACTACAGCATAAGCTTAAATGGCAGAAGTGTTAATCACTTAACTGGAATAATTAATTCATTATATTAATTATAACTGTTCAATTTTTAATTAGAATTGTTCTTGTGTTGCACTTGCATATGACAAACTTTGACAAGGTGCGATTGTCAGAGTCAGACAAAGGGTTTACGTTTTCCCAGAGTTAGGTAAACATAGACAAGCAAAGCATTTATCAACATCTGTTTTGTGTTAATCTATCAGCAGGCAATTTTTAAAAGAGCATATTGTATACTTTGCCAGAAACCATCCTAAGCCTTCTCCTGGGTTAAAAAATCATTTGTCACACCCTCAGCCCCAGAGCCCTTTCCTTCATATCTAACTTTTTTTCTTTCACACAAAACCCTTCCCTTCATATCCATTGATGTTTCTTTCACACATTTTTCTTTCATCTCTCCTCCCAGGTAGTAATTTACCCTGTACCATCTTCTCCTGGATTAGAGACCTCTTTGTTCATCTCACCCCAATACTTGTTTCTCCTCTTTCCCCCCTCACTATTACTTACTGGTCTTTCTCTCCCTCTACCCAGTTTCTCATTCAGCCTTTCCTTCTTCTCCAACCATACTTACTATACACCAGAAGTCAGTTTGTCTCTTTCTCGGTGTTGCCGTATTCTAGTTGCCAAAATCTGGACAAATTTCTATATTCTACAAATGATGTGCTTATTGTGCAAACTGTGTGGTTGGTCATGAAAGAGCTGACAGCATACACACATGCTAATTGCCCATTGAGAAGCACTTTTTTCCAATTTGCTTTATCAATAGAAAGCAGAAGATGAGGCTTCTTAGATCCTCTGCTGGCAAAGCAAGGGTTCACAACCAAGTGGTTCTGTGCATCCATGGCTACTTTACTTTTTCTCTTTACAGAACTCTTGTACCTTTAAGAGCTGCTGCAATGCAGATTATATTATTCATTATTCATTTATTTACTGCATTTATATTCCACCTTTCTCTCAAAATGGGATAGTATTCCCAGGAATGGGAATTCTATGAAGTGTGGGATCCTGCTTGAGGCATGTAAAATAATCCAGTGGTGTTTATGCTGAGTGATAGCATATTGCTTGTATACCACTTTTCCGTGATAAAGCCATACTCAATGCAGCTTGCAGATAATTCAGGATTTACAGCTCAGTAAGTAGCAGTGCTTTTAAATAAAGCAGGAATTACAACTTCAGATTTAAATATCCCAGGCCTTGCAGATTCAGAGCTAAATGCTCTCTAGATGCATTGTGCAGCAATAGCAGCCTTTATAACTGGAGTCAATGAAGGCAGATAGAAATTGATAGGACTGAAATCCACCTTCTAGAAGTCCCTTACTGGATACCAGGAATTTCTCTCTTTCTGATCAAGCTGTTTGGAGGATTGTCCAATATCCATAGATTGGTGGTGGTGGTGGTGTATATGTATGTGTGTGTGTATAAATATGTTCATGTTAAACAAACTTATTGACAGAAGTATTTTCTTTCGCAGCATAGTCAACAAAGCATTCTCAGTGGACACAGTCAGCAGGCCTCTCTTGCTACCCAGTCTCAGAACACATTGTCAACCCCACTGTATAACACTATGGTGATTTCCCAACCAGCTACAGGCAATGTGGTCCAGATTCCTTCTACTTTACAACAAACTAATAACCAGAATGCCGCTATTACCACATTTGCTCAGGATAGACAAATCAGGTGGGTGTTGAGAAGCAAGTGGGACTATAACACATGGTACTGAGAATACAGTGCTTCTGTTCAGGGTTACAACTATGTCTTCTTGCAAAATATTCCATTCCATTCTTGTCTGCAATTAGTTTCTTGTCTGTCCCTAGAAAACACTCAGCATTCTGTGGTTTCTTTCTTCATACATATTTTTTCCCCCAAGTATGTAGATACCTCTCTCTGGCTTCTCAGGTTTTGGCTATATAGCCATCATAATTCACCAAGTTCAGTATTGATGTATGTGATATGTCCTTTTAGAAGAAAATTACTTGGTTTTCTTTCTTTTTCACTCAAGTTCAAATTCTGAGTATATTTCACTTGGAAACAAACTAGGAAAAGAAGAAGAAGGAACAGCATAATGCAATATTTTGACCATTGTTCTAGAATTATTAGACATGATGGCTAAATGGACTGTCTGTGGATGCCAGTTACTGGGTGGCAACTTCAGCAATCTGCTGTTGCCTCAAAGATCTGCTTGTGAATTTCTAACAGAATGGGCCATTTAGGTTGCAAAGTCCAATAGCTGGAATGCTCTCTTCAAGGAATCTTGGTTGGTACATATTGTTATGACTTTCTGGTACCAGGTAAAGATCTTATTTTCCAGGGTTTTACATTTCTAATTATAGTGGTATCGTGCTGAAGATTTATGTGTTTTTGTTTTTAATTTTTAAAATACTTTTACTGCTTTTTCAGTTTGTCATGTCATTTATCATGGGACTAATCATGCATAAACCTTCAAAATAACTACAAACAGGCTGAACGCTATTCGAAAGAAGATGCTGGGATAGAGGAAGCTTTGGTTTGATACAGAATGACATGCAACTGAATTGAATTGTGTTACTCTTGTTTAGTATACCTGAGAGGGAGAACTGATGCTTCTTTCTTTTCACAGATTTCCTCAAGGTCAGCAGCTTGTAACAAAATTAGTCACCGCCCCTGTAGCTTGTGGAGCAGTAATGGTACCAAGTACTATGTTTATGGGTCAAGTGGTGACTGCCTATCCTACTTTTGCTGCTCAGCAGCAACAGCAACAGCCACAGACATTATCAATAGCTCAGCAACAGCAGCAACAACAGCAGCAGCAGAGCCAACAGGAACAGCAGCAACAACAGCAGCAACAACAGCAGCAACAGCAGCAACAGCAACTTACTACAGTTCAGCAACCAGCTCAGACACAATTATCTCAGCATCCACAATTCTTGCAGGTAAAGCCACCACATGCAGTTTCCTGTATAGGTCTACCTAGCAGGTGGTGTTTGCTATTAAGAGGGAGGAAGAAGCCAAAACTAGAAGAGTGAGTGCTTTAAAAGGCTAGAAGCCAAAAAGAACAAGCAACACTATAGCTCTGCTTTTGAAACAGGGGGTTTTAAAAAGAAATTTTGATATGGCATGGAAATCAACTTTTGAGGGGGGGAGGAAATCAGAGTTTTCATAGAGTTAGCCATATCTGACTATAAGTAATTACTTACGTACTCATGTATAAGTCTAGATTTTAAAAAAAAATGATCCCAAATTCTTGAGTCGACTTATCCACAGGTCAGTGTAAAAACTGTACTTTAACTCATAAAAGGAGCCATCCCTTGGTGAAAAGCAAGGGCGTAATATGTCCTGGAAGCACTGACTTCCTTTATATTCTCTTATCCATCCTCCCAGACCTTGGTGCATCTTTGGTCTCAAAACCTCAATGCTGAATGTTGGCACATTGCTTCTTCACAGTTGAGTATGGCAGACACTTGTAACTCAGTGTTTGCATCATACACTCATGAAAATTCCAGTTTTCTCCTGCAGGAACAGGAACTTCATGACAGCCCAGAGTTGAACCCTTGAAAGTTTTATACTTTTCACTGATGTGGTTCTATCAATGATCTGAAAAAATAGAAATTAGAGCTACAGTCCTACAAAGTGGCAATTTACTATATAAGGGAACACTCTTTCAGTCTACAATGATAAAATTCCACTCAGATTTTGGAAGTAGATCAAGCTGAGAACTTTACAGCACCACCTTGTATTGTGTTGGATCTAGGAAGTCTTTTTCCACCCATAAAAGATTTAATAATAATAGATCTTTGAATTTGTCGTGTTTAGTATCACTTTGCAACAAGAGGTCAGTCCGAGTCAAGTAAACTGTGAAGGAAAAGACACATAGCATTAACTTTTTGAAGTTGAGCCAGGCAAGATTGGCACTTCTCAAATTTGCCAAAGTTGTCATAGATTCGCAAGGACAACACAATAGTGAAGGCATGCATCAACAAGCAAGAGTGATTCCCATTCATTGTGGCTGGTGAACTGTGCAAAGAACTCAATCTAATCCAATGCACAGATTCACATGTACATTATGTCAGTCATCCAGGGGAATGATCCCTTAAAGTGTTCACACTATTACAAGATACTCTGGGTTCATCTGAACCAGACATGTTTGCTTTGAGTATGGAAGATGTTTTTAAGATTTCTGGCTGGAAAGAGCCTTCTGCCTTCGTAAGGAAATAAAAATAGAAAAATATTGTTCTGAGATGTGGCCTTTGTTCACAGGCTTTTGAAGTGATATATCATTTTAAAAGCTGCTACTCCCAACTCTTAGATTTTCATATGCTCCATAACATAGTGGATTATTCCTCTACTCCATCCAAAGAATGAAGTGTTGGTATGCATTGTGAATGTTCATTCTTGGAGGTGCAGAGGACCAATCCATCCATACCCATAATATATGATTGCCAAAGCTGGGAATGCGAGTGACTGAGATTTTTTAGCTGTTCTGTTGCTTATTCTTATCTTCTCCATATGTACGTTTGCTGTCAGTTTTGAGCTCTTTGAGCTGTAACAGAGTGGAGAGAGAGAGTCAACAGAAATAACACAAGACAGCGTTTTTCTCCTCTGCACCTCCAAGAATTAACATTCATGGTGAGTACTAATAACTCATTCACACTTGTATTTTTTTTTTTTTAGACATCCAGGTTGCTTCATGGAAATCAGTCGACTCAACTTATTCTCTCTGCTGCATTTCCGCTACAACAAAGCGCTTTTACACAGTCACACCACCAGCAACAGCAGTCGCAACAGCAGCAGCAGCAGCAGCAGCAAATTTCACGACACAGAGCTGACAGCATGAGTGAGGTTTCCAAAGTCCAGCCACAGTAACATGGGGCTGTCCATCTGGGAGCAAAACCAAGGTTGCTCCATTAGTAATTGCACTGGTGTGTGTGAGACAGAAGCCTACAGACTTTGTAAAAGTGCAGTAATGAGTATTATCCTAACAGTTTGGAATGTGTCTGCTGAGGAATATGATGCAGAATGCTGTTGAAGGTACAATAGATATAAATGCAGAAAAAAGCTGGAGACAAGGATGTGGCTATCTTTACCAGGTATCTAGTTGCTCCAGCTTCTATGTTTATTTTCCTTCAAAAGACATGTACTGCCATGTATTAATTTGTCCAGATCAAGTCTCAAAATATTCAGTGGACTTAAATAGGGCACTTAAATATTGTCATGTTTTTAACACCTCTCAGATTAAGTGTTACAATGGACATGCTGTTGCTACAACAGCTTCGTTTTGTTTTTTTAAGTATGCCTGCAATTATGCTCCAGAAGAAAGGTAAAGTTAATTTTTTTCATATTATGGGACAGTAAATATTTTCAAAATATTGTGTGGAATCAATCTTTATTGTACAGATACTGTAAAATACTGTGTATATGTCTGGATAAAAAGCAAAGAGAGCAGAATATTTTATATGATGCATGAAACTGTTGGGTTTGAATATATCCCCCCCCCCCCTAATTTTCACATAATGCTCAGATTACTATTTTCATCTGTTAAACCTGTTTGTCTCCTACAACATGCTCCATCCTTTATCTCACCTATATTGTGGGCACAAGTTTCCTGTTTGTGGTTTATGTGTGGTGTCATGGTTTGTTCAATGAGGTTATATAGTGTGCTGGTTTGTGGAATTTTTGAAGTTAAATTATTGATGAAACTCTTTGAACTGTGGAGGGTTCAAGGCATTCAGTTTCATAAATAACATTTGTCATTTCATAAATACTCTAATTTTTTTCTTTGGGAAAAAAAATAGGAATTTGCACTGCACTATTGTGGATGGTTTGGAATTTTACTTCCCCAAAGCTATCTTTTGATATAATACATAGTTGGAAATATTTGTGTAAAAAAATAAGGTTTAAAAATTTGAAAGTACTTTTCAAGAATGTCTCAAATGTAGGAGTAATTTGCACAAGAATATATTTGAATTTAATAATTGTAGGCACTTTTTAACCTTCTCTGTGGTGAGAAACGTAACTTCAGAATTTGTTGGAATCTTTTTATTCTCCTTTGAAAATTGTGACCTTCATTTAATCAGAGAATGATTCAGGGTCATTTGAAACAAACAAAAAGAAACCCATAGTGCCTTGATTTTGATTCAGGTGATCACATTATTATATTGAATTTTTGACTATTTTTGAAGTCTTAGTTCATTGTTAACAAAACACTCTATATAGCTGTGTCACTACTATATTCGTACTTTTTTTTAAAGTTTGGCATTAAGTTTGCAGATATACATAATGTCATGACTTTTTGATGTATTCATCTAACAAGAAATTCAGTTCTTCAAAATGACTTAAAATGAAAAGTGAATAGTAATTAACATGTCCACTTTGTAAAGCAGCTCAAATTTACGTTTTACTGACATTTAATGGGAACTATGAATAAGAGATAATCAGGATTGCAACCTCTATTAGACTGAGACTTCAGATAGCAAATTCATTTCTGAAAGATAATAAAAAGATTCAACTGAAATTCTGTACATTTTAAAAAATAAACAGAGTAGCTTTTATGGTACTAGTTTTAAAAATCACATCTGCAGAGCAAAATGAGTTTTAATACAGATTAGAAAAAGAATATGTTTATGAGGAAGTCGAGAAAGATGGAGTATTATAGAGAAGCTTTATTAACCTAACCAAAGTGTAAGGAGAGATGCAAAGAATGTACCGCTGGGTGAACAAAGTTTGCAACAAAGGCAACACCATGGTAGCAAATGATAGCAGCAGTCCTCTCTGAGTCTAATTCATAGGGCTAGAGCCACTAGTTAGTCCCAAGTAGAGAAGATCCATACTTGTTGACTCAACAAGTCCCATTCTAGTTGAGGACTAACAATTGCAACTAACTAACCTTTGAAGTCCTTTTCCTTGCTATACTTTTGCATGATTCCCCCCCCCACCCTCCAAGGACACATACACAGTAATCACCATAATAAAAAGACAGAGGTTTTATGAAATAAAAAAACCAAAGAATTGTACTATTTTCCAAGGCAAGGAAAGTAGGCATGTACAGTAAACCAGTGGATAAAAATATCTTAAGACACTTTCTAGCTATATTCTTTAAAGTGACTTTTTGGCATTCCCTAAATTAGTTAAAAAGTGTAAGAAGCACAAATTGTGAGGAAATAACTTCATTGACATAATTGCAAATAGCTTTGTCCAGCCATACCGTTCTGCTTGTAATTCCAAATTTCCTTGCGTAGAACAAAGATTTGTGTTTTTAGTTACACTGTTGTAGTGAACTGTTGTGGGATCTAAGCGATTCATCATCATAGCCATGTAGCACTCAGAAAGTACATTGGGAAAGCTTTAATAGTGCTTTTAGGCAAGGATGGTAAAGCTTTAGTATTTATTAAGTGAGAATGTAGATCAGTGCTGACAGATATTGGATACAATAACATGTACAGCTATTTCTTGAGGATCACTGATGTAAGATATGGTCTGTTTACAATGAGATTTATATAGCTAATTTATAATTAGAGTTATGTACATGTTATAATGAGATTTTATGTAAAAAGTGGAGAAGCAGTGATAAAGTGAAAAATAATGACTGTTAAAAAAATTATCCTGAGGCTCAAGCAGTATGTGGAAATGAAAAAAGCTTATTAGTAAAATTATGTTGGCATTGATGTTCACTGCATAGTGTTTCTGATTATTGGTATATTTAAAGAAGATCTGTCCTCTTTTGCTGTGTATCATTTACACGAAAATAAGATGAAGATTAGACTCTGGTGCTTTCTGTCATCACAATGGTTGTTTCCATAGGGCTGTTGTTTTATCCTGGTAGTGCTGTACAATTGAATATCCCACGTTCTAGGATTTAGTATAGTCAGATCACTTTGTCTGACAGGGAGAAGGGGGAGGGAAGGTAAAGCATAATTATTTGTTGTTAATGAAAATTAACAACAAAGCCAACAGGATGTATGACAAAGTACTGCTCAGTAGGAGAATTATGGTTTAGGTTTGCTTAATTTTGAGGAAGGGAAAAATCCTCAAGAGATGAGCCTTGGGAAATGTTAGAGGGAATTGTATAAATATTTTTATATTATATTTAATATATATATATATATACTATATTTGTACACATATTAAAAGATTTTAGTCAGAGCTCTCCATATGCCTTCCATTTTTTAAAAAAATCTATAAAGTTTACTTGCTGGTGTTATGGCCCCAGTCTGTCACAACATTGTGTAGGCTGCCCACCTGCTGCCAACCAATAACAAAAATTACCTAAAATCCATACAAGTGCAACGCTGTTGGTCCTAATTCAGCCAGATGCTTAAGGACAGGATTGATCAATACCTAGAGTCACTGGGATTGCTAATAGTTAGGGTAACTGCATTTTGGGGCAGGACAGGAGATAATGATTTTTAAAGGCAGCCGAAAGAACAATCCACTCTGGTCTTTGGTTTCATCAAGGGGTCAGCCCTAAAGATGGTATCTTGTTGGCCTTTGAAAGACTGGCAAGTCAGACCCGTTTCTCAAAAGTGCCATGTTTTTGTCCCTCCACAGTGGTCACCATCTATCATACTTGAGCGTCAAATTGAATTAGGGTAGAGGAAAATATATGTGTAAATGTAAGCACTTTATGGTGGTGGGAGGAAATTCATTTGGAGTCATTTTAGGCTAGGGAACTGTTCACAGAGTGGGTCCAAAGGAATCAAGAATGTAGACTTATTGTCAAAGAGGCATTGCTGGAAAATGTTTCTCAATATGGTGATCCTTTTGAGACTCTTAAATACGAGATTATGTAGGCATTCAGTATCAGTTGGCTTGGTAAGTAATCGATAAATCTACACATATGAGCATTTTTAGACTTTAAAAAAAATGTTGCAGTTGTCAGAAAGATATCAACGTGAGGCTTGTGACAATTTTTTAAAACGATTCTAAGTGGTCCTTAGGATTAAAAATTGTAGAAGGTTTACAGATGTGGCCTTTAGTAGACTGCTTCAGTCACAACTATAGTTTGTATTTTTAGAGAATGCCCATTTTGTTGTGTGTGCGCACGCATGTGTTTTTATGTTAGTGTCATGTGATTCCACATGTTGGACTCATAAATTGTCTCCCAATGAAGTATGTTACTAAAACATGTGGTGGAGGGAGCCTGCAGGGAGCAGATTTCCTTTAAAAGGGAGGAAAGGGGTCTTTTCTTCCTCCCCACCCCCAGTAAAAACAGTTGGAGATTGTTGTTTTTTTCCCCTTTTTTAATGAACCAAGGTGTATACAGTTGTCTGAAGTTGAATGTTTAACAGGAAATGAAAAAAAAAGCATTGAGAGATTTTTAAAAAGTAATTTAGGCGTTTACGAAACTGGGTAGGTTGTCACTATATATATATATATTTTTAACACTACATTCCTCTGTCTTTTAATAAACACGTACTTTACAGTCTGTGTTGCTATGCTTCATGCTTTTTCATCCGCATGGGTGTTAGCTAAGCCAGCATGATATTGCTCAAAGATAAGGTATCTACCAGTAACACAAAAAGCAAAACGAAACACTGTGTATGAACAAAATACTGTGTCGCCTGATACACAGATCCCAGCTCTGAGGAGAGGTGCTGCACTAGTAGACAATCAAAATCAATGGAAGATTTTTCGGGGGGGAGGGGGATTCTTAAAAGATACAGCTGCTTTGAAATGTTTTTTATTCTTAAAAAGTATTTATTTTTTAAATTGTCTAATTGGATACTTTTCAGTGTTGATTTCACATTGTCTTGGTTTTGCATTTTTAAAAATTGGCATTAGATTTGTATATGTAGAAAACCTGTGCAATTTTCATGATCTGACATCAGGAAACTGTAGATATGGTTCCCTCGTGTTCATGTGATCATTACCAAGTGTCAGTTTTTAATTGAATAAACATAACATTTGAAATTTCTGCTTCTTGTAGCATTATAGTCACGGTAGTGTTTCTGGCTTGGGTATTTTTACGTCGTAACCTTTTATCAGTATGTATGGATGCTACATTCTCTCAGGAACAAGTAACATGGGGAGAGCTGTGGACTGTTTGTTCAGGGTGGGGGTTGTTTATGTAAGTGATACAGACACACTCAATCCACATAATCATGTTGGTGAGTTTAGCATATTAAAAGTCTTTCCCACTGATTGTACTGGTCATTTGCAAAATCCTGACTAAAAGTACATTATGCAGTTACTCTTGTAATTACAGCACAGTGATTTGCTTTAACTGCCATGGCTGCATCCTGTGGAATCCTGGATTTTGTAGTTTGGTGAGCCCCTGGATCACTCCGGCTAGAAATTCTGAATACATGAGGCCCTAAGTTAAGTTTCTCAGTGTCAGATGTTTTTGAATGTTACATTCCACTTTTATATGCTTCTCAAAAACAATTCTTTTTTTTAAAAAACCAGGTAACTGCTTAATCATAGCAGAGAGACCAAAAAGTTTGAGACCATCAACGAATTACATCTGGACAACATAGTAAAACAAATACCCTGCTTTACACTTGCCTTCTTTGTGAAATCTCCCCCACTGAATCAGGGCAGGAAACATTTGAGCATCGCATAACCATAGCCAGTGCTAGATGACAATTCCAGAACATGATGTAGGCTATGTACATTTAGAGCACTGCTCACAGCCTTTTATGACTACATAAAAACTAAGGGTGTCTCCTAGTAAGCATTCACCTCATGCCTATGGCTGCATTTTACAGGTAAAGATCAGCAAAGGAGAACCACCAGCCTTTCAGGTAACCTGGTGCCCCTTTTTGACCTAGGTTCCCCCACTTATGTATTAGTCTCTAATGACGCCAACAGGTAGTGTCACCTCATAATGTTGCACTTCAAATCAGAACTGACCCTTTGAACTCCATAAGCATCTTATCCTTGCTCATCTGCAGAGTAAGAAAAATGTACTCGTTTCAATTATCATGATAGCTTCCAGAGTCCAGAGGATCTTCAATATCCTACTGCTTGGCAGTCATAATTTTTCTCACTGTTTAGAGACAAATGCTATTTCATACTCAAATGAGCACCATCCATGCACAAGAAGCAAGTGTCAGAAGTGCCTCTGAAGCAACTCAGATGTGTAGAACTTACAAAAAAAGTCTTTGGGAAAAATATGAAGAGAGACTCCTAAAAACAGTTGACAAGTGTGCTGAGTGGTCATGTAAAAGTGATGGGGAAGAGGAATGGAACTGAGTAATGCAAAGCAATGTGTGGCGTGAATCACCAATAGGCACACACTACACCACCAAACTGTTACAGGTCCTGCTTGTTTTCTAAGTAATAAAAGAAAAGACTAAGGTCAGCTTTACAAAGATTTTTATTTTTCAAGTAATCGCTCCATCCTGATGAGTTATACACACAGTAATATCTTCTCTTTGGCTATTTAATCCGGTTTTCTAAGTAGGAGTTGTAAAATGTGTGCTTACACCCCTGCTTAATTTAAAGAGACATGAAAACTACTTTTGGAAAGGTGCTTTGATTCCTAGTGCCGCTGTACTCCAGATTTAAAATGTGCACACTACTTCTAACATTTGAACTACTGCAGTTACAGTACTTGAAAATACTGGTTTTAGTCTATTTCAACAAACTGTTCAAAATTTGCAACTGTCAGACTGAAGTCAGGACAGAATTAACTTATGCAGATGGAGTAGGAACCTTTCCACAACAACAAAAATCACAGGAAAAAAAAATTGCCCAAAAGACACTGAAGGTAATCAAAAAGTAATGTTTTTTAATACAGTAAAAACATACTGAGCAGTAAGTTTACTGCCCAATATTTTCCTCTGAATTCAGCTAACAAAGTTATTACATCCAGTGATATCCAATTTATTCATGTTCTTAAATAGAATATTTTTATTATAAAGGAAAACAACTTAAGTACTTTAGCCTGGAAATGCAACCAATGTTTAGCATAAATACAAAAAGATATTGTATCTGGCAAATATCTAGATGTATTGTGAATTTAAATAGCACTTTCCATACCAAAATAACCTGATTCCCCCCACACACTGGTTACAAATTTAAATATTTACAAATTTTTCTGTGTATGAGAGTCTGAAGAGCAGTTCTGATCACCTCCATTTTCATTTTTGATAATGGAATAATGTGCTTGGGTTCCAAGGTTAGAGGCAAAAGGTTCTCCTTAATACCAGACGCTTTATAAGGCATAACTGCTAGCCACAGGCAGCAGCAATTCATTCAAAAGGGGGATCTTTAAGCAATGGCTAGTGGCAATGTGTAGATAAAGTAGCAAATCCCATTTCAGGAGGTGGATCTCACTTCACCTGAGCAAACATTTTTCATATCCCAAATATATAGAGGAAGTAGATTTCCAGCACACATTGTGTCCATGAAGTGTCCGAAACAAATATAAAATTACAGCATCCCGTCTTCAGTGCTTGTTCGACTAAATAGCTGTACATTATATACAGGGAGAAAGGGTACAATTGTTGCTCCTAATTCTGTCTTTCCAGTAATGTGAAAAAAACCTCTTGTTAAAAACCAGCATCGGGGCTTATAAATAGTGCAGAAAATGCAAATGCTAAGAAAACAATGCCTCCTATGATTGTCACTGCAAGAGAAAAAAAGAAAATAGTTAGAACCTTAAGAACAAATTTATAACAATGCACCCTTGGGTTTAATTTTGGACAACTCCCCTGCTTCTGAAGTAAGGCTCATCCTGTAAAGGAGCTTCTGGTTCTTGCAGTATCACAGCTACATATCATTTTCCCCAATAACTATAAAACCAGAAGGGACAGTACCAAATGCTTCTTCACTGTTCAAGTACTTTGTATTCAGTTCACATTAATGAGGTCAGGCAGGCAGGCAGGCAGGCAGGCATGAAGAAAACAGATGGTGTAAACAGATTTTTTTTTAAATACAATCTTTCACCTCACCCCCTGCACTTTATTATGGAAAGATCACTTACAATCAACATAAGAAAGAGGAATTTTGGGAACAAATGTTCAGTTATTATGGTAGAACTGACTGCTTGGGTAAAAATGTAGGAAATACCATAAGCTGCCATGATATCATGTTATCCTATCAACCCATCTAGTTCAGTGTTGCCTATACCAGTGTTAGTCAAAATGGTGGTCCATAGACCAGTGCTAGTCCACGAGTCATCAACTGCCAGTCCTTGGAATTCCCAGGAAATAAATAAAAATTGTAGCCAATGGTCACAAATATAATTCCATCCCCCACAACAGATTGCTTTAAAAGCACTGTTCTATACTGTCTAGGGCAGGGTTTCTCAAGCAGGGTTCATTGGAGCCTGTGGGTTCCATGAGAGGTCATGATTTGGGGGGGGGGGCAACCCCTTTAAAGCTGTAGAGTGTAATTTTATGCAGAGGTTCCCTGAGATCTGAAAATTATTTCAAGGGTTCCCCCAGTGTAAAATGGTAAAGAATGGCTGATCTGGGGACTAGCAGTAGGTCTCCAAGACAACAATCTTCCCAAGGTTTACTTAGAAATATTATGGATTGAACCCACAACCTTTTGTATACAAAGCATGGTCTCTGCTCATGAGTAGAAATGTGTGCCTGGGCTTGCTGCTGCCCTATACCATCACCTCTACCCTCCTGGCCAGCCAGCTGCAGACTCCCACTCACAGGTGGAGGTATGTGACAAGCTGCTCCTCAGGTCCGGACAGGCAGGCAGTTGGAACAGGGCCCAAGGACAGAAGGAACAAATGAGAGGTCTTTGGGCAGCTGTTGAGAGGGCAGCTGATTTGGAGGCCCAGTGGAACCAGCTTCCAAAAAAATCCTCATTTCTCTGCCCTCCCCAAGCATTGTAACATGTACACTTGTTCTCTCACACTCAGTCACACTGTTACTCTTGCTCTTTTTCTTTCATATGCTCACTCTTACAGGAATTTGGTTCACATTTATTGTATGACCTGCTGACCTATTTCAGTGAGAGGAATTTCTTTCAGTTTCAAAAGGTGCTATTTAGGATTCCTTTATCTCTTTGTGACATACACAAGCTTCCCTCTCACTCAGATGCAAACAGATGCTCAGCTGCATGCTTTTTCTTGCTTGTTTTCTCCCTTACAGCTTCTTAGTCAGTTAATTCTTATACACACACACTCAAGTCATGGTCTCTCACCCTCCCTCACACACTGATTCGCACACTCTCAAACTCACACACTGTGACTCTTACAGTCACACATGCATTGATTCTCGCATACCCTCAGTACCTCCCTTGGTGTGCGAGTGGCTTTCTCTCACACATTAATTCACACTAAGCAAATAAAATATTTTTATTGATATACTATGTTCAGTGGGGTGTGTGTGTGACATCTTCATGTAGATGTAAAGTGGGGTCACAAGACTAAAAAGTTTGAGAACCACTTGTTTAACTCAACATTAAATTTTGTCACTGGAATACACAGAGAAAGCACAGGGGTATTCTTGAGTGTTCATACAGGGTTGTTACCCCTCCTATATAGTTGACATTAGCTGAAGTATACTCCATACATCCTGGGTTTGCATCTAATAGCCAAAAAAAGTTAATGGGGTCTCTTGTTGTTCTTGCTTGGCCCCTCAGGAATTAAATCCTCTGTTCCTCACACTATTTAAACCTCAGAAATCTTAAGAGAAGTGTCCAATCCCTCTATTTTGCTGTATCAGCAATCTGAGTAGCAATGTTGTCTAATGAGTTATGGCAAGCCCTCCTCTTGGAATTTCAAACCGAAACTTGGCACTGTAATTTGGACAACTGTCAAAACACGGAAATGCTGAGGCTTCCAACCTGATATCCCAATGGCTTCTGGCTACCAGAGACACTCACACATTCTGTTATTATTATAGATATATTGCAGGGATGTTTCTTAGAGCCCATGCATACAGATTGCTTTTGGCAGCAAAGCAGTCTTTAAACTTGCATATTCCCCATGTTCTGTTTCAGTCTACAAGCATTAGACAAGATACTTTTCATATGAAAAGAACACTTACCAGTCCGAACAGAGATTTTTTGTGCTATCATTCGTCCTCCAATCACGGCCAGGCCAGTACACAAGCTATGTCCAACTGTTCCACCTACTGCCACACCATAGGGATCCTGCAGAAATACACAGAATTGACTTTTAAGTGTAATTCAAAACCTGCAGACCTTAACAGCATTTGGAAATATTGATGATTTCAGAAGTTATGCACAGATAAAACAACATGCAGAGAATACTGTCAACTATATCAAAGTAAGGCATGAATGACTATGCAACTGTTTTCATGGTCTGACAACAAGCACAGCAGGGAAATGATGCAAAAAAGTGCTTTTCCAGCCCATTTATAAATGCCCACTTCTGTTACAGGAATAGAAGGCCAATCAAAAAGCTAGTCTAATTGCTTAACAGGGTCCAAGATACATAGCAACCTGTGAGACAACCATCACCTATCCAGAGGCAGCCAGGTGATTGTAGCAGCAGCAGCAGTCATTAACCAAGAACATTAGAGGATGGTAGGAAAAGGTTCTGCATGGGTACCTGACACCTGTTGCTGAAGTCGCTTGGGGACACAGCTACAAAAACACAAGGGACCCAAAAGTAAGTCTGTATGTGCGTGTATGTACCACGTGCATGTGTATGGCAGCAGTATTCTATGCTAGGGTTGCCACACTGCCTTATCAGCCAGGTTCTGTTCCGAAGAAATATGTAGGTTTCTCCCTCAATAGATATACAAATACATAGAAACAAGTTCACATTCCACAGCACCTGAAATATTTCTGATGTACCTCTGTGTGCATGCACTACAATAGTCTGCCAGGTCTTGATATGGGCCTGCCTGGAAGCCACACGTAGTCACCACTTCGCAAAACATGAACTAAAAACTAACAGTTTAGGCCCAGGATCCAGACAAAATGCAAGACAAGTATGTGGGTAGGTGTATTTAAGTCTGCAACCCTTGTCCGAAGTAAATCTCAATGACATCAATGTGATGGAATTGTACCGTTATTCATCAGTTCAAAAGTAGCCCTAAGATGTGAGCACATTTTCTATAATCCACTTTATGCCAAAGGACACCGACACAGCCTCCACAAAAAGAATACCATTCAAACTATTCTTATTTTAAATTGCTTGATCTATGATGCATTTATACAAATATCACAGAGTATGCCCCCATCAGTTAAAACTATAAGGACTGAGAAGCAGTAAGAAAAAGCAACAGGAGTATTACTGAAAGAATAAGCAAACTAGGATGAAGTAAGTTAAAACTGGAGATCAGAAGGAAGAAAATCCATCCCTGGAGACACAGCCTACCATAAGCATATTTAGTATGACTGGGGAGCCAATGGCTCTCCAGTGCTGCAGGACTCTAGTTCCCATCAGTCCCAGCCTAGCCAATGGTTAGGGATGAAGGGAGAAGTAGTTCAGCAACAGCTCCAGTGTTCCAGGTTTTCCATTCCTTACATACATGCTCCTTTCCTGGGACCCCCTACTGTCATCCTGTCCTTTCTTCAATACAAGGATAAATAGAGGATTCAGTGGAAATGCGAAGTGAGTATCCCTTCTCCTCTGGCTTAAAATAAAAAGCAGCATAGAGAAGAATGCACTGGAATATCTGTACAACTCTCCTATGCAGTACAGCAAACAAATTCCAGGAACTCGGGCTGCATGATACTGAGGCAATAATGCAACTGCTCAACAACAGAAAGTTGCAAAAGATGCATTGCTTCTTAAGTCTGCAACTACAACATTCTGTTTGAAGAACTGCAGAGAGACATTTTTATCTGCCTCCAATCAGGCACCACTATGTTCAGCTACTCAATGCCCTAATTTTGTTCAATAAGCTTAGTAGCTCCCTCCCCCCCAAAAAAATATTCTCAAAAAGTAAATCACAAAAGTTACTAAGTGTGATCGCCCCGCATTTCTTTCCAAATGGCTCTTGCTAACAGACCCATCCTCTTCTTCGTGCTTATCTTTTCCTGCTTCGTTTGCTATTTGGCTCTTTATGTATAGTTGTAACAATGCCCAACAAGCAAAACATTCCCAGGTGCTTGTTGCACAGAAGTAACCGATGTTGCCATCACCTAATTTTTTCTCCTTTGCTGCCAAGAATGCTGGCAGAAGAACCCAACACTACAAAGCATTTTGTATACAAGCCAAACTGGCAGGCTAGAACTGTGAGTAAAACACCTTCAGCACCAGGATCATCAACTGGACACCAGGAAGGCTGCTTCAGGGCTTTAAAATAAGTTGGGCTGCTGCTGGTGGTATATCAGTCAACATAGTGTAAGGTCCATATGTCAATATTTACACTACACTGAAAATATGTTGAATTGAGGCCACAGTTTGTTAATTGCAGTTCACACTACTGTATTGCTCAAAAGAACTTAAAAAGCACATGAAATAACATACTACAATATATACTATTAATATGATTTTAAAAATAGACTACAGTCAGCCCTCCATGTTTGCAGTTTTGGTTATTTGCGAATGTTAAACCCCTTCCATCCTGGAAAAGCTTGGGAGAAGCATCTCCAAAGCCTTTCCAGGGCAGGAGAGGCCAAAGGAAGGGAACAGTCCTCTGCCTCGAGCGTCTCCCACCCTGGAAATGGCTGCCGTGTGGCCGGGGGGGGGGGAGTTATTCATGATTTTTCATCATTCACGGAGATCTTGTTCCCCTAACTCCCGCAAATGTGGAGGGCCAATTGTAAAAGCATAAGGCAAGAACCTAGGAGAAGACAATTAAATACATTTAAGCTTTCTCCCTTGGTGCAGTCATTAAACTGACTACATCTAGTGAGAACTTCAGAATTTTGTCTCTCTGTGCTCTGACAGTGGACATCTCTTACACAGGTGCACTCACCTCTCTTGCTGCCAGTACTATTGTTGTTAACTGGGAGCGGTCACCCCATTCTGCTAAGAATGTCAAAGTGAAAGCTTGTACAAAAATTGGAGAAATAAAATGCAGCCATTTCCTTTGAGGTATAGATGGCCCTGTTCCTGTTTCGACATCTCCAGGCCCATTTAACAGTTTCGTTCTCTGCAGCTAAAAACAAAAGGAAGATGTTAGAAAACAATGGGAATTAACAGTTGGTATCAACACCACACATACTTGGCTATTTCCTAAGTCACAGTTGTTTTACACACTACTGATTTACTACTGATTTTACCATTCTGTTCTGCTTTTCTATATTTTCCAACACTGTTGGAAACACACCGTGGTTTTTATCTGTATTAACAACTATGAGTTACTAAGGAGATTACTGCACAAGGCGCTAGTGATGGAACCGGAGTGGAACTGCAGCTAATAATAATAATAATAATAACAATAACAACAATATATTTCTATTCTACCTTTTCCTCATGGAATCAAAGCAGATTACAACAAGAACATTAGATACAAAAAATAATCATACAGTAAGCATAAGCCAGAATACAAAACATAAACCTACTATCTAAAGCAATATATATAAAAATATAAAGAACAAAATCCACAGTATCAACATAATAAATTAAAATATACCCTAACATAGTTAATCTAACTAACAAGTATCAACATTCCCCTAGCAGCGAAAAATATAGTTCAGTACAAATACTAGGACAATAATAATACAATAGCAGAAGACCATAGTCCCATATACTCCCAAAACATTACAAAATAATAACTCATGCCTCTAGCAGCAAAAAATACTGTTCAATACAAATACTAGGACAGTAATAATACAGTAATGACAGTAGACTATATTCCCTTATGATTCCTCCCCTTTTTGCACAACATCACCACTCATCCATTGCTGATGTTGACATACCATTATTGTGCAATTTTGTATTAAGAGATACGAGTCAACAACTGCTAATATTACTACATTTGAGTGTAGACTGCTTTAGTGCTACAGCAGTATTATTGCGAGGTTGACACAGTGCGAGTGGGCATGTCATAAACGCTTCTCCCTGCTTATGTTATATCACAGACTTGCCAGTTTAGTGAAGAACAAGGCTTGTTTCTCTAAATTTGATGAGGTGTTAATTTATGTATTTATGTAAGCAATTCTTCTAAAATGGTCTTCCATTTTACAGGAGTCACTGATGCAGGATAAAAGAACATGTTGCTATCTACAGAACCACCAATTCCAAAATTAAAACAACAACACAGAACTCAAGAATTCTGAATGACTGGAAATGGGTTGCCTAAAGAATCTTGTGATTATAGGTCTAATCTCATCATTGCAAGATTTTAAAAGGAAAAAAAATACATGTGCAAAGCAGGAAAAAAAGGAGGTGGGAAGCTGTGGTTATGTGCCTTGTGCAGAAAACAGAGGCCAAAAACATTTGTCACAAAACAAGAAAAAGTAATGCAGAGATAAGTGTTTGAATAGCTTTACTGCTACAACTGGAATCAAATGAAAGATATTGCATGATCACAGCACAAAAAAACCCTCATGCTGTAATCTCCTAAGACTGGAATTTTACTCGCAAGTTAAATATTTCTCCTTTTACCATTCCACAGTGGAAACAGAATCTATCTAAACTAAGGGATAGCAATACATATCCTAGCAATAACAAATAAAGCTAAGCAGCCACAGGCACTCACTTAGCTCCATGATTTCACCAAGGTGTTCTGCAGTGCATTCACCTACATACTTATAACTTACTTCTTCATCTTTCTTCTTCAGTTCTGCTTGAACTTCTTCAAGCTCTTCCTGACCCTCATCTGGACTCATCTTCAGGCCTTCTCGAAGCATTCGGATGCCAAAAATGGCAAAGAGTGCTGTTGATACATAGTAGGTGTATACTCTGGGGATCACAGTTGTGGCATAGCCAAATAAAACTAAAAATATAAAAGCAAATATCAAGTTACCTGTGAAGTAGAACATGCTCATTTTCTTTGTCTAGCAAAATTTAACTTACAAGCTGATATCTGAACATTAC
The DNA here is from genome assembly GCA_034509955.1 of Urosaurus nigricauda. Taxonomy (NCBI): domain Eukaryota; kingdom Metazoa; phylum Chordata; class Lepidosauria; order Squamata; family Phrynosomatidae; genus Urosaurus; species Urosaurus nigricauda. The sequence continues at coordinate 132,183,846 of JAOEGL010000005.1, read as the reverse complement.
ATTCTCTGCTAAATTTACGAATTCTTACTATCTTCCAGTACAGGGCAATCAAGCAAGGCCTTCCAGAATATACTTTCTTTTGGTTCTCTATCTTGCCAGCTGTTCTGGATTTGATGCAACACCGAATCTCATAAGAGACCCATTGATATAACAACTGGATTTTGCTCTCTTCATGCCTGAAACTTACTTTGCTACCTCTGTATTCATCAAAGTTTACAAAGGATTTTTTTAGACTACAGCTCCCAGAATTCCCTAGCTGTTTTACCATTACATCACCAAAATTCAGCAGCGGCCCTGGGAGCTCAATTGTCTATATAAATTTTGGTTTGACGTCTTATATTCTCACAGTAAAGAGACCAAATGTTTCTTTTGAGCATTCTTACATAAAGCATGCAAACCATTTATTCTATAGTCATTCAGCTAAACCAGTGGCCCCCAAACTTTTATTCTCCAATTGTATTGGACATCAGTTCTCAGAATTCCAGGCTGTTGGCCAAGTTGGCTGGGGCATCTGGGATTTGAAGCACAAAACATATGGAAGACCAATGGGAACCATTGAGCTAAACAGACAAATTACTACTGTGTTGTTAGATCCATTAAGTCAGAAAGTTAATTTACACAATTCGTAATCTTCCAGCTTTGTACAAAGGAAAAAACTTATCCTTGATTAGCAGATAGAACATGATTCTCCATTTTCAGAAAAATGTTTTAAATCAAATATACACAATGAGACCCTTGCACATTCTTGTTCAACAGATCTTTTCCACCTGAATGTTTGAAATCACCAGAATAAATATGTGTGTATTCATGCCCTGTGTTACAGCTAAATGCTTCCAGTACAATTATTCAGAAGCTCAAGTTTACTATTTGGATGTCAAATGTTGTTATCAAAGAAAGTTGCTTCTTTGTGTGTCAGATAAAAAAAGGCTGCTGCTATTTCAATTATTAATAAATACACTACTGACCTCACTCTGAAAGATCAAAATTTATTTTACAATATCAACATCACTAAGGAACACTGGTCATGCTTGCATGTTTAAACTACATGAACTAGGAAAATGCTGACAGTTTGTAGTTATTTGCTCCTGTGAACTGTTGTAACCTCCTTCTTCAGCAGCAGAAACTGCTGTAATACAGAAATACAAAAAGCAAGCTTTGGTGATGTGCTGTTCTCCCCCTTATATAAGTACCACCTTCTCATGGAGTGTGCCTTTCATTCATACATTTCAGGACAAAGATATCATAATACTAACCTGATAAGCATGTCATCAGCCCTAAGGCAAGCATAGCCCCTGCCAGCACTGTTAAGCGGTTGTAACGCATTGCCATGATGGCTGCAATAAAGAAAGTCTTATCACCAAGTTCAGAGACAATAATGACAGATATGGCAGCCACAAATGCATGGATAAATCCTAGGTTAGTCTTCTCTGGAGAATCTTCACTAACAGAATGAACTGGAGCAACAGGGGTGGGCCCTTTCTGAAAAGAAAAGAAAAAAAATACTTAGCTGTGTCTTTTCAAGTCATTCTACCTTTTAACATATAAATTTCCTTATATTTTCCAAAGAGGAAAATCATCACAATACCCAGTAGAGTCTAATTTGGACATTTGTAGCCTTCTCAAACTTTCCATTTTAATAATTAAATGAAAGCTCAATATCTTCAGTATCAAACCATTTCCTCCCTAAACCTTCTAGTTTTTTTTAAATACTATATTCTCCACAGAAACGTTCTAGAGAACATAAAAGCCACGCCATATTTTGTGACCTCTAACATAACTAAAATAGGTGTTATTTCAACACAGATTTAGAGATTTCTCCATTTTCCTATTCAAATGTAATATTTTTGCCAAATAGGTTGTCACTACTGTATAGTTCAATAATACTGCCCACAAATGTTAACTTCAGATCTGACCTCAAGCAACCACTTCAGCATATCTTCCTTTGGCCTGCACAGTCTTGTTAACATTTCAAGGTTTAATTATCTGCCCTGATTTTATCTTCAAAGGAAGTATATTGAAAACTGAAGTATGTAGACTTTAGAGTACAGTCTACTCACTTTAGACTTTGAGTAGACTGTACTCTGGCAATTTTCTTTTTAAAAATTATTTTCATTAACACATAAATAATATAAAACAATGTTGTACAAGGTAACATTATAAACAAACTACATCCAACTACAATCTACCACAAGTTACAAACCTAGCCACAGGAATATATAAGACTTCTAACTTGCTAACAGTTATTAGTTGTCGAATATTCCTACTTCCTCTAAGTCAAATTTTTTATTATATAGCAGTATTAATAGTCAATACTTCTTCATAATATCTGGATCTACTATTCTTCAAAACCTATATCTAAAATTACCAACTTCCCCCAACTTTTTTTCAAATATTCAATGACTGGTTTCCACACTTCCTTAAAACCATCTAACGTCTTATCTCTAATTAAATTTGTCAATTGATCCATTTCTGGTAAATCGTACAATTTTAACAACCAATTTTTGTACCTATAACATCCGTAGCACAGCTTCAAAACTGCTTTTCCTTTCTGGATATGTCTGCATATTATTGTGTTCTGTTGTGCTTTTTTCTCACATTTCTATTCGTAACTGCTCTCTGTTCTGGCATTTAATCTCTCTGTTTGTGTCCTAATCATGCAGTTTGTTTCATTTTGGATCGTTTCATCCTAGGGTTTTCTTGGTGTGGAGTTCTTGCAGAGGATTCACCACTGCCCCTATGAATGCAGTACTAACATACATTAGTTATGGTGTCACTGCCGTTGTCGCTGAAAGGTCCTCCACCAACATTACCCACCTAAGGCTTCCCCCTTCACCCCCTTCTTTTCCACTTCAGTCCTTCCAGCTCAGAACATCCCCCTCTGTAGTCCTCTCAAGTTTAAGCTCCCTTCAGATCTTTCTCCCCTTGTTCAATGTTTTCGAGTGTTGCCTTGTTCTCCATCTGTTCAATGGTGATGGCTCTCCTCTCCTTCCTTGAGGCCCTTGCTATCCAGCTGAGATGCCTCCTTCCTCATGGCCCTTACTGCTGGGCCAAGGTGGTCTCCGCTAGTCCAAAGTATTTAGGATACGGAATACTCAACTTGTACTGAAAACTGTAACACTGCTCAAACACGTATACACTACCCTTTAATGTATCTTATAAAAATAACATGTACCCATGCAAGTGTAGGTGAATTAAGGCAACTAAGTTCTTTTTAAAAAATATGTAATTTTAAAATGTAAGTTAATTTTACAAGACGCACACACACACACATACATTCCACTAACATGCAGAACATGTTTTACCCTCCCAGTCCTTTGTCACTGATGACTCAAACACCAGTAAAAGTAGAGACCAAGAACAGGAAAAGTTGGTTTTGTACATAGCAATGTTGCTTATGGCAACTTCTCCAGTTTGTGTAGACTACTTGCCCTTTATCTTTCCAGACAGATCAGTTATGGCATGTTGAAACTATCTGAGGGGTATAAAAGCTTCAGTTCATATCCATTTTGAAAGAGAATCAGGTTTATACCTATGTGACTGCTTCTCTTTTAAGCCCTTTCCTATTTGATAATTAATAGTAAAAAGTAGGAATTCTGTACATTGCTTATGCAGTTCTAATATTGGAAGAGGTTAACCCTTTTGCATTCTAGATGCATTAATGAAGCATTTTATTCCAATGTTCCTTTAATCCAGGGTTGGGTGAAAGTGACCTGTGGGCCCCAACCCTTCCCACTGACTTCTTTTTTAAGGCACAGAAGAGCCCTTTTACTTAAACTGGAGATAAAACATGGTTTCCAGTTTACTTCCTGTTTGATTAAAAAAAAATCTGTTAGGGCCATAAAACAGCTCAGGAGAGTGGAGCCTTCTAAGTTCTGGGGGTCGGGGAGAGAAGAAGGGTAGCTTCCAGTCTCAAGCAGTTGTTCATCTTTGCTTTAATCAATCAACATTTTCAATTTTACAAAAACATTTTAACTGTGTCAGACGAGCTGTTGAACAGCTAGAAAAATGTATGGGAATTATGCCATGGTTCCTAGTTCACTACAACCGAACAAGTCAGGAGTGTTAAAGAGCAGTGTAACTTTACATGAGGTGTCGTTACCAAATCCTGACATGAGTAGTGAAAGTATTACTGCATCCTATGAACATGGAAATTGTTCAAGAGAACATTGACGAGCCAGATATCAATAGAAATAAGGAGAAGAAAGCAATGTTTTATTTCATGTTCTATGCCACTAGAGTCTGAATTGCCATGCAGCAGCAAAACCTCTAAAAGCTATCCAGCCTTCAAAGCTACTGAGAGACACTGTGCTGTGAGACACCTGGTTTGGGTTAGCATCTCAATTACAGACACTGAAACGCTAGTATTTTAAAATTTTGATTTCCAAGCTGTGCATCTCATTCAGTCTTAGAAAGAGATCTGTACCAGTTATGTTTATAAGAATTGCTTCACATTTTCAGCAATAATTGTATTTGCTGTAACTACAGTGGTATTTGTTGCAACATGCACAGAGACCTGGATTGTAGGTAAAAAAACAACAACTCAGAATTCCCAGGTTGAAACAGATGCCGGAATGTGAAAGCAAAATGGAGGAGACAGAGAAAGAGACCGCAAGATAACAATCTTTGAGTCCTATGAAAATGTCTAGATCCCAGCCAGGACTCCTGCATTTTTGGTAACTCCCTGATAATTAGAAATTCTGCAAGAGAATCTTTCCCCAGTAGCATTCCTGCCTGTTGGGACAGTTATCCACGCTGACTTACTATTGCCACACAGCAGCTATTAAAGGCTAAAAAAAACACTACTAGAAGACAAACAGCAAAGGCCGAGAATAGTTGAAGAATAAGGAACTGGGCAATCCCTTTGACGCTTTCTCATAATGGAATACATGCCCAATTATGAAAGAGATATCAACCAAAATCCTGTACGCCTTCAAGAATATCAAGCAAATCCAGTTGTAGTGCATATATACACTCATTTTAATTATTAATCGCTCCTTAATAATCCAGCCCTGCTCACAGGTCAATTAAGGAATGGTGTAAGAATATGTTTAATATGAAATCCACAGGAGGAGGTTCTTATGAATAATGGATAGAAAATAAGGTTACATACAAGGGTTCTGATGCACAATTGAGATGGTTCCTTATACACACCACACCATCAGATTGTTCAGAGTCATGTTTTTTATCTTGTCCATCCTTTCTCTTAATCCTTTCTGTCAGTGATGAACAGAAACAAAGATCTCTCCCAGGTAATTCTTGGCCTCCCACTTTCAAGCAATGATTTCTTAAAACCACTCACTCCTGTTGATGGTCATATTCCTTACACAGCTTATGTATGAATGCAAACTCTCTCTGGATAAAGTCAAATAATCTTCTTTTCAAGTGCAGACCAACTGTGTGCATTTCTGTTTAAGCAGTTCATCTGATGTAGGGATCCAACAAAGGTGAAGAACTTGGTACCTCTCTCTTCAGGCCTAAATGCTGTTCCCTTTTCTTCAGGACTAAATACTGTTTCCTTAACAACCTTATGATCATCTAGAAAAACAATCTGTTTTTCCTTTACATGTTTCAAGTTACAGCTGTTAACAGCATACCATCAATTCTCCTTATTCTGTATGGGCTGGATTTTGTTTCTGGAGTTACCAATCACTCTTCTGTTCATAGCTCCCAGAACACATTGTCTACCTTAAGACATCTGTTAACAGGAACCTCAAAGATAGTAGAGACTTCCTGGAGTGGAAGATACTTCCTTCACAGAAGGGAGGAGAATTATTTGGTGACATGTATTGGAGCAGTCCAAGCAGTCTTATTAACCACAGACTAAATGAAAAAGGTTTCCCTCAAGCTACCTCTGAAGAAGCAAGCAGTTGGCAACCAGGTTTTTCCAGTTCTGAGACAGCTGCACTTCATGATCCACTAAGTTTTGTGGCACTTCAGACTCACAATATAAAATTTTATGCAGAGAGGCCAATTTCTCAGACACAAGAAGTGGTCTCTACAAGTGATAAGATATGCAGATACATGGAAGGGAGGGTGAGTGGGGGGCAAAAAACCAGAAATCTCTCTGAATGCTGTAAAGCAGAGTTAGGATGCTGCCCTAAGTAAGCCCTTGGTCCTGAAGTTCACATTTCTTTGCAAACTTAATCAAGCAGGCGCTAATCCAATACTCCTTCAGTGTTGTGTGCTATACCCAAGTATCTCCAGAGCAACTCCAAAACACATTGGAGATTCGGGCTCGTTTTTATGCTCCTCTTCCATCTCTCATGTACAAGCCATGCTGAAGGTGTGCCTTCCCTATCTTATCCCAACCCAACCCATCCCAGTGGAAAGAGGCACCTGCCAAATTAGAGGATGGTACAGAATGAGTCAGACTTAATCCTGAGCCTCAGGGGAAGATAATGCCAAACCTCCTCTGAACAAATATTGCCAGGAAAATCTCATGATAGGGTTGGCATAAGCCGGAAACAACTTGAAGGTGCACAAAAACTAAGGAAATCCAATGATAGGGTCGGACTGGCTCACCTTGGGCACGTCACACTCAGCTTTTGAGGAAGGCTGTTTTAGTGTTTGATTGTGTGTGTGTGTGTTGTGAGCCACCTTGGGTGCCAACTTGGAAGAAAGGCAGGATAAACATAAATAATAAAGCAAAAACCCCTCTGAAAAAAAATCTTGCCAAGAAAGCCCCATGATAGCGGATCAGCATAAGTCAGAAACGACTTGAAGGCACACAACAACCACCACAACTACCTTGGTTGAAACATGGGAACACAACAAAGTGCGTGTAAGTATCTGCTCTCCCAACAACCTGAATAGGGCAGCCCCTAACTCAATGGTCCCCAAACTGTGCCCTTTAAGAGACTTTTTTGGACTACGGCTCCCAGAAGCCTCAGCCATGTTGGCCAATAGTCCAAAAAATCCCTTAAAGAGCACAGTTTGGGGGAACCGCTGCTTTTTAAGCCAATGTGTCTTTCAGGCCTGCAACTCCTAAAACCGCTTTGGATCACGTGATAAGGCCGGGTGGGCGATGAGGCCCTGCGCAGGTTGCTGGACTGCAGCTCCCATCATCATCATCGCACTTCCAGCTGTAGCGTAACAACAACTGCTAGGCCAGTATGGCCCTATCATGATAACCAGGGTTATTGGGAGGGAATGAGGAGAGGGAATTGTGTAGCTTTTGGGGCAGCCCAGTTAACCCTTCCCAGCCTGAGGTCTTCCATATCCTTCGGGCTCATTATCCCCAGCCTGATATTTGGGGATGATGGGAGCAGATGTGTTGGGGAAAACCCCACTCCTCAGGTTCCCAAACGGTTGCACAGGCTGTGGATAATGGGACCTGTGAGCCAAGGGATCCTAAAGGCAACGAAGCAAGGGACGCACATCACTTGTCGATAGGGAAACCATACTTGTCCATAGAGCATCATTGGAGAATACTTGCCCATAGAGAAAATAGGGGCTGGGTTGCTAAATACCAAAAAAGGAATCCATAAATGATCCTCTATGGGCAAGTATTCAATTATTCCCTATGGGCAATTCTCCTCTTATCCTCTATGGGAAAGCATTCTTCTATTATTCTCTATGGCCAAGTATTCCTCTATGGACAAGTATTCAATTATTCTCTATGGGCAAGTATTCTCCAATGATCCTCTATGGGCAAACATTTAATTATTCTCTATGGGAAAGTCTTTCCCAATGGTCCTCTATGGGCAAACATCCTCCTATTATTCTCTATGGGCCAGTATTCCCCAATGATCCTCTATGGGCAATTATTCCCCAATAAGGGACAAGTATTCAATGATTCTCTATGGGCAAGTCTCCCCCAGTGGCCCCCTATGGGCAAGTATTCCTCAATGATCCTCTATGGGCACATATTCAATGATTCTCCTATTATCCTCTATGGGAAAATATTCCCCAATGTTCCTCTATGGCAGCGTTTCCCCAAACGGTGCCCTTTTTTGGACTCCAACTCCCAGAAGCCTCAGCCACGCTGGCCAATAGCCGGGGATTCTGGGAGCTGTAGTCCCAAAAAAAAGCCCATACTCCTAAGCCTGACCTCCAGCTCTCGGGCCTCAGGCTGCTGCTGCTGGGGCGGCGGGGGCTTCTGCTGCTCCTGCTGAGGCAGCGGCGGAGGGGCCTCCCTTTCCAGCTCAGCGGCGGCGGTGAAGAAGAAGCAGAAGGAGAGCAGGAGGATCCAGGGGAGAGGCCTCAGCCTCGGGGGGCCCGCCATGGCCGCTAAGAGGAAGAAGAGGAACAACAGCACCTTCCCAGCGCCGCCATGGCCGCTTTCCTCTCTCTCAGCCAATCAGCTCCCTCCTTTCCGCCACGCAAGCCAACCACCGGGCAAGCCACGCCCCCTTGCTCTGTCTCCGCCTCTCTCATTGGCCGCCCCTCGCTCCCTCATCATGACGTCAACGGCCACGTTCGAAAGAAAGAGAGCCTTCTCCTTGAAGGGAGTGGGCGGAGCCACATAGTCGTCGTCGCCTAGCGACCGGTCACGTGGGCCTGCGCGCTCCCCCTCCCTCCCAGGATTAGTGCGCATGCGCATTTCAAATTGTGGACTACTCTGGACCTCTCTAGGAATCTCTCTCCAGCGCAACTCTGTGGTCAACGTCCAGCAGGCACTGATGACCATAGAGTTGCACTGGAGGACTTAAAGATTCCTAGAGAGACTACTCAAGGCATAGTCTCTCTAGGAATCTCTAGGCCTTTCAGTGCCACTTTTAAAGTTGACCATAGAGTTGCACTAGGAGGACCTAGATGTTCCTAGAGAGAATACTATAGAATCATAAGAGTTGGAAGAGACCCCAAGGGCACCCAGTCCAACCCCATTCTGCCATGCAGGAACTCTCCATCAAAGCATCCCCGACAGATGGCCATCCAGCCTCTGCTTAAAGACCTCCAAAGGAGGAGACTCCATTACTTTCCTAGGAATAGTCTCTCTAGGAATCTTTCTAAGTTTTAGTTAAAGTTGACCATAGAGTTTCACTGGAGGACCTAGAAATTCCTAGAGAGACTACTCTAGGAATAGTCTCTCTAGGAATCTCTTGGCCTTTCAGTGCAACTTTTAGTTAAAGTTGGCCATAGAGTTCAACTAGGAGGACCTAGCTATTCCTAGAGAGAACATATTAACAAAATCCGTGAACAATCAAATCCGCAAATATGGAGGGATGAGTGTATTTGAAGCTTCTTCAATGACAGCACCCTGGGCCTTTTCAATCCCATCACTGCCACCAAATTAATTATAATCACTATCCTATTTTCCACTGCCACCTTTCTTAGGGCTGTCACTTTATTCTTAAAATATGTTTTGAATGGATAGTAGCACGCTGAGAATTCGGGTTCCAGACCAGTTGTTGTTTTCCTTCTTAAAACACAATAAAACTTTATTTAAGCAGTGGTTTGATAGTGTTTCACGTGTTCTATCGGTCTATTCACTTGTTAGTTTTACTTTGCTGCATTCAGTCAAACATTGTTACTTTACTGTGATTTTCTATAGCAGTGGTTCTCAACCTTCGTAATGTTTCGTGACCCACAGGCACAACACATTCAGATACATAACACAATTAAAAACTCATAAACGCATAATTAAAATGTGTTGTTGTGGTGTGCCTTCATGTCATTCTTGGTTTATGGTACTTTCTTGGCAAGATTTGTTCAGAGGTTTGCCTTTGCCACCCTCTGAGGCTGAGAGAGGTACTTGCTCAAGGTAACCCAGTGGGCTTACACAGCTGAGCCAGGATTTGAACCCTGGTCTTCAGAGTTCCAATCCAACATTCAAACCACAACACCACACTGGCTCCAATAATACTATAAAACCAATACAATATGCTCCTAAGGACACAGATACTAATTAAAAAGTTATAGGGTAGCTGGACTGAAAACTGGACTGCTGTACCTTCAACGGTTGTGCAGAAGTGGGAATTTCGGCAGTTGTTGTTTGTCACAAAGAGTCCGGGTAACAAGCAGCACCTGCTGAGATTCCCTTTTCTGTCAAACCATTAAAGGCAAAGCAATCCTGTTTTCATTGGCAAATCCTGCTGGACCTCAGTCTTGTCTCTCTTCTCCAAAGTTCAGGTATGGTGGAGGAATCTCAGGGCGAGAGTACTGTTGTGAAAATTGTGCATCCATTTGTTAGACATAATATTTTGCTTTTACTTTTTTGAATGTGTTTGATGTCATCCTGACATCTCACCGGGGCCCTCGTAAGCGGTCATCTCCACAGACCTCAAGTTTGGCCTTGAAAGCTTAGGGTCTGGGCTTGCCTAATAATTGAAAACCTCCTACTTCTGCCTTAAAAAAAATACTAACACTCTCCCAGAGAGGCCAAAATGCAACCTTTCCAAGTTCAAATTATACCTGTTCTTAAGTTGTGACAGCTGACTCGGTCCTATGGCAGATTGACACTGTATATACAGATGCTCCGCGAGAATGTGGTCTGTCACTTGTTATGGGGGATGCATAGTCTGGTCTGCATTCATTCAAGTACTGTATGCATATTTTTTTATATTCTCACATCTTGTAGCACTTTTGAGACTAAATGAAAAAGAAATTGGCAGCATGAGCTTTCGTAGACTTAAATCTACTTCATCAGATGCATTTCATAGACTTTAGTTGACCAGTGCCTGTAATAATAATCCTAATAAATATACTTTAGTCTACAAAAGCTCGTGCTGCCAATTTCTTTCTTTCAGTTAGTCTCAAAAGTGCAACAAGATCTCTCTACAACTGATTCTACAGACTAAGATGACTGTATCTTCATATTCTCATACAATTATTTTTCTACTTGTACCTGGCAGTAAGTTCTGGTTAGTCTGGATGACATGACAGATATTTTCTATAATGGAATTCTTCACAGAATTCTTTGCCACTTGCGTGTGGCGCTCTCTTGTTTTAGACAGATGTGGTTGTTATGGGCTATTTTTAATTGCACAGAGGTATACACACACACACACACACACACACAGTTGGCCCTTGTATCCACGGATTCTTTAACCACTGATTCAACCATCCACAGCTTGAAAATATTTTAAATATATATATAAGTTGCAACAAAACTAACCCTGATTTTACCATTTACATAAGGGACCATTTTACTATGTCATTCATTTAAGGAACTTGAGTATCCATGGATTTTGGTATCCATGGTTGGTCCTAGAACCAAGCCCCAGCAAATACCAAGGGTCCACTGTATCTAGCTTGCGATTTTCTAAGGATTTTATCATACAGGGAAAACAACGGAATTTAAAAGCTGGAAAAAACCCTTCACACACATCGTCATTAAAGTGTTGTTGACCCGAACAGAAAGTAAACAAAAGCCACTCCTTTTTACTTTTCTGCTTTTGTGGGTTTTTTTCCGATTTAAACCCCCATTTCTGCATGGGATTTCCCCTGTGTGATAAACTTCTAAGACTAGACCCTATTGAACATGGCAAACCATTTATTCAGCAGAGTCAATATTTTATATTTGTGATAATAGAATAATATGAAAAGGCAGTTTAGACCAATTATGTACAGTACTGAAGTACAGGGCCCACAGTACTGCAATTTTTAGTTTTAAAAATTTCACATCTATTTACAAAACTCTGCCTTATATTTGATTCTTCTTACCCTGTGAGCCCTATGGGGAAGATTTTGCTCTCAAAAGCAATACATAAATATTTGAAGTAAGATAAATGTTACTAGCACATTAACCCATGACTATATGTCCAACAGAATTTTACAGGCTGGAGTGGAAATTTAGTTGGTTATTCAGTCTAAGCAGTGCATGTTACTCCTTTTACTCCAAAGTAGCCCTACTAATGCCATTTTCTATTCATGATAAAGCATGCAGTTGAGAGTTCAGCCTCAGCAGCCTTGACATTCAGACCGTCAAATTTTCAATGTTGACACAAACCCTATTCACTCCAGCAGCTTTTACTGACAGTGCATTTGAGAGATTTAGGGTCACAGTGACATGACTGTATTCCTGCTATACATCTCCAAGATTTTTTTTTAAAACACTGGATATGGGGAGGTATAGGAGCAAGCATATTTGTTAAGTCTTTTTCATACATCTCCTCCTGCCAACCTTTGCCAAGCAAACTGACGGAATTGGTCATTTTATCTAGTTTACAAGTCTGTTCATCATGCCCAGAATGCTGCCAATGTTTAAAAGCCTTGAATAAAAGCCAGGGGCTTGCTTGGGAACCAAGCCCAGTTTCTATCACAGGAAGCATGAAATGTTGGAAGGAATTAAGTAAAGATTTCCACTAACACTGGCTTCTGTTACAATTAGATACAGAGGTTATAATAGTAAACTTCAAATTGGAAGCCATTCTCAAGGTATAATACACAATGGATGTTTGAAGTAAGTTATCCATAGGTTCTCAGGCCCAGCCATTCATTCATCCATTTCATCCTGGTTGATAGACAAAATAGGCATTAGATTAGAATTAGAATTGGAAAGGTGACTTCATGCAAGTGTTCTGAGAGGAAATTCAAAACAGAAAATTTTGCACATGAGATCTTAATTCCTTCTTTTAAAATAAGGTTCTAAGTTCTGCCTGCAAAGGGTGTCTTGAAAATGTAATATGAATGAATAAATGAGATCTTCCAGATAATGAGAAACTGCATGCTAGGCCTTAGAGGGCAGGGTTTGATGTCCTCCGTAACACATTACTCTTGTCCCCAGCTAACCAAGATTTGACATTTAGCAATTTATGTACAAATTATGCAATTGCATGTTACAAAAGTCAGCTTTTATTGGCACAGCAATTTGTTTTCCTAACAATGCAAAATGCTTCCACTGCATTTTGCTTTCTCTTACTGTTGCTATATATGTGGTTTTAAAACTGCTTTGTAAAGATTCTAGTTCCTGCTGCAAAAAGTAAAGTGTACACTATTATACTTCATTCGTTCCCAACAGACTGGTAGTTCAAGTTTTTATTAAATATGTATAAATAGTACATTTTTATCTCTATACAATAGATGACAAAATAGTGCAAAATAGTTTTATAAAAACAGTGTATTTGCTGTACCAGATGAAATTTGATATGAAATGTTCATTCAGAGCACTAAAAATTTGCAGTGGCCTGGTACCCCATACAAAAACTGTAAAGCCATATTCACTTAGGTTTAGTAGAAGGGTGCAGTTCACATACACCAGGCTGTGAGTACCTGCATAAAATCTGCTACTTTTCTAAATACTAAACAGCAGATAATATTTTCAAGTACCTTAGGTTAAAAGATGCTATGGTGACCTAAGCTTTGCAAAGTTACTCCTTGAGACGAAAGCTACCATAATCCCCCAGCAAAAATAGCTACCAGCCATGTTTAACTGGGAGATTCTGGAAGCTGTAGACAAAAAAAAAAGTAATTTATACAAGTTATAGGCAGGATTAACTTATACCAGTCACTTGAAATCATTAGAGGCTTGCAAGACAGATTGTTTTCATCCTCCCTGAAAACCAAGTGGATTTCAGCACAGCTCATTCATACATGAAACTGTACATTAAATTTTCTGTAATTTCATTACTGAAGTCAAGCACATTCTTGTGTGAATCAGACTGAAGATACAGAGATTTCATTTTTATCTGCGTCCTGTGCAAACTGGAGTCTAAAAATACATGAATTAAATAGTACCTTCCATTCATATATTACTTTTGGTTCATTCCAGCTATGCAAATCATTCCCTTTTAATGAGGCTATACATAGAAAAAATAGCTTTAGAATTCCAAGAAAATAGCAATCGTACTTCCTCCAGAATATATTAAGAGCACAGTTTATGCAAAAATAAGCCTCACTTTGTTTAGCATGACTTTCTGTCACAGAAGTGTATGTGAGATGCAGCTAATGCCTATAGTCTCATATATACTTTTGTAGAAGTACTCTACCAAATGTAGTGGGACCTATTTCTGAAGAAACATGCATTAGGAATGTGTTGTGCTTCTCCCTAATGTTATTGCTATTTCTTGCATTCATGTATAGAACAGCATTGCCTATTAAAAAAATGAATTACAGTAACTAGGCATTTCAAATCCATCTGCAAAAATCTGATTTCACACAAAGATCCCAATTGATATATATTGCCCATAGAAAACCTCTTCCCATTTTCTTTTGGATGAGAATTTCAAATTATCCCAAATGACCAGGCTAAAGGAGGAAGGGTATGTATGCTTTCCTACACTTGGGATAATGTTTAAAGTTGCTCTGGTAGTATTCATGGCACAAAACAGCACTCACTGCCTGGTTAAAGAACACATACATCACTACCAGCCACCAAGTTAAATTTTTACATCCAAAGGTGATGGCCATTGAGATGTATATCAGGAGTTCGGCAAAGTAATGAGGACAAGACACCATTTCAAACCAGTCGCCAAATGGAATGCTGTGGTCCAAGTTCACAATTTTTCCTGGAAATTGATTAAAAAACAAAACAGCCCATTAGTTAGCCTTGTCAAAATGCTCTGAGTGTATACTATTGCTAGTGTGATGTACGGCTACTAGGACTAGGATTAAAAAAATCGATTTGTGAGGTCTGTTTCTGGGCACAATTTAAAGTGCGGGTTATGATGTCCAAAGTGTTATACAAATTGGAGCTAAACTATCTGAAATACTGCAGTCTTCCATATAAGAGTTTCAGAGGAGAACTTACAGCCAAAGCCACTAGGATCAGAGTCAGAGAGAAGTCTTGCTCCACGGCTGATCCCAGACTTGAACTCTCTGCCAAAGGAGGTTAGGTTTATATTACCTGTGTATTATCTTCCCTCCCACAGACAAATACAGTATTATTCAGAGAGACCTTTGGCACATAAGCTGATCTGTGGCTGAGAGAGACCTAATTGGTTGATTGCTATCTCTCTCTTTTAGTGCTGTTTTAAAATTGCTTGAGTATCCAATTTTAATTCAGATGTTATTTTAAATGTGTATTTTATTATAATTAGTTGTCTTTAGTGCCTTTTGTGCAGGAAATTGACTTATTATGTTAATATTTTTTTTTTATCTTGCCTTTCCACTAATAGAATAGTACTGATTAAAATACTGGAATGATCAGGAAACATCAGAATAGTTTGAAAAGATGCATTTTTGGACCTTTCCTAAAAGCAACAAGAGTTGGAACTAATGACAACTTTTGAGAGAAAAACAGGAGAAACCCAATACAATACAATCTGGAAGCATACACATAAGAAAAAGACCTCTCCTGATTGCCTGTCAAACTGTTCTTGTAGGTGATAGCATTCTCAATAGAGCCTCTCATGAAGATCTTAACATCTAGACAGATATTAAGACAGGTGATTCCTTAGATAAATAGCTTTCAAACCCTCAGGGCTTTAAAAGTTAAAACCAAGCTTAATTTGGGCCTAGAAAGCAATTGGCAACCAGTACAGGTCTTTTGGATTGGGATAACTTGCACTCCATACCATGCAGCAGTTAGTAATATAGCCAGTCTGTGTTGCTCCAGTGCTCCTGAACACTCTTTAAGTGTAGCCCTACACAGAGCACATTGCAGTAATCATGATGCAATGTGACTCAGGAATGGATAACTGTTGACAATGGTATAAACTAAATAAATAATAGAGAGATAACTTTTTACCACTAAACAGAGGTCTCCAAGTTTTGAGCTGTAGGTCCTCTTAATGCCTTGCTTGACTCATAGATATGTCAGCCAAAGGGTGGGATAGAAATCTAATAGATCCACAGTACTGATGCTTTTTCAGTTCCCTCTTTCATGAACTATATTCTGTTGATCCATAAGGTCTACCTATTGTATCAGCATGACCAATTGTGTTCCTCACTTTCTGCAGTAATGGACTTAGCCCCATCAAGAGCAACAGAACATCAGTCTGTCTGTCTGCCTCAAACCATATGAAGCAATAAAGATGGAATATGGGATGAATATGGAAAAATCCTGTTTGGCAATCCACCTCCCATGTAGATTACAAATTCACAACTCCATCTAAAAGTTGCTCCCAACAGTCTATTTAACAGATCCATTAATCCATACATAATAGTAGGAGAGCTATGTCATTAGATGTGGATCTGTTCTGATACTTTCTAACGTGGAGTGTGGGTTCTGACTTAGAGGTCAAGAGGAGGATGACAGGCAGCAAGTGCTGAACATTTCCAATACATGACACTTACCACCCTATGGTCTGTCACTTACACTTATTGCGTACACTTACCTAAGAGCTCAAGTGGGGGGAAATGCCTGCAGAAGATAATATTGGGGGACAGAGGAGTGGGTAGAAAAGATCACCTCTCAACTATGCATTCCACTTAGCTCTTTGAACTGAACCCCCCTCCCTACTTACACATGATTGGGATATACAGTTGGCCCTCTGTTTTCACAGGGGATCAGCTCCGGATCCCTCCCCCCCCCATGAAAACGGAGCCTTACGCTTATTCAAGCCCATCGGCTTGAATGGAATGCACCCCCGTGCATGCGGCACAGGCATGTATGTCAGGCGCATGCGCCATTGCAAATAGTGGAGGTCACCCCTCTGCGCATATTCAAGGGCGTGGATCTCAGATCTATGCATTAAGAGGGGCGACTGTATCTTCATTTAAAGAGACAGCAGTCTGCTATTGTTCCATCATATGTACACTCTGGGTTTAAATATTTCCAGTGTCAAGTGAAGACAGCTGATATGGCTAGTACTATATATATTTTTACATGGAATGATAAAAAAAGTGTACAAGATAAAAGCAGCAAAATGTCTTACCTGATTTATTTTTTCGAAGATTAGCTAGAATCACATGACATCTATGTTGATGAAAAGAGGCCCAAAAGAACATCAGGAGTCCTACAGCATGATACCAATGGACTGCCAATTGTGGACCTTTGCCTGGATTAGGTAGAAATAAGGTATACTTCAGGGTAGCATTCAATAAAACCTAAATATATAAGCAACATAGTTAAGAGAAAGCATAGAGACAAAGCAATACATTACATGCCTTGGTAAGAAGTCTTAGCCTGGACTTAGGATTTGAAAGGCAGGCTCTAGGCATACCTTCTACAGTGCAGTCTGGGTTTCCAATCACTGAAATTCCTTTCCCTTATAGTTATATAAGATGAAAAAGTTATGATCCAATGTGCGGTTAGAATACTGAACTGGGAAGTGAGTTATCAAATTTTTAGTACCCTCTGGAACATGAATCTCACCAGTTAGTCTTGGGTAGTCACTTTCTCCCAGTCTGATCTACTGTACAGGATACAGTTGAGAGGAAGAGCTTGTTGTTGGAAAGGTGGGATACAAATGTACCAAATAAATAACTAAATACAGTTATACCTCAGTTAACAAAGTAGACGTGTTCCTGGGCATTGCTTCTTTAACAGAAAATTTGGTACCAGAGGCAGAAGTAACATGGAAAGAATGGGGATATGTTCCTACACCATAAAAAAAGAAAAGAAATCAAACAAATTTTGGCAAACTTTTTAGTAAACTTAACAATACGCACAAATAAAATTAAACAATGGGGTAACTAAGCCTCAGTGCTGTCAAGAGTGTCTGAAGGCTTCTTCCAAAATGCACCCAGGGAAGAATTTTTCTTTCACAGCCTCCACTTTTGTTATGATTTCCACTCTGGTGGTCAAAGTTATAGTTCTCTGCTTTTTTAACCCGTTGGGGACAGCTGGTGAGGCAGGCTCATCAGCTTGCCTTATCTTTTTCTTTGCCTTGCTGTGCAGCGCATGTTCAGTTAGAGATTCAGGAGTTAGCTGCTGTTTACCTTGCCTTTTGTGTGCAGGTTGACATGGAAAAAATAAGACCAGCTTGAGTGGAATCTAAGTGTTTCCCAGTTCAAGCTTTGCTGCAACCTGACACAGTAAGTCTTGAGTTTCTCTAGCCCTCTTTCACCATCCTCCCAATGTAGATGCTATTAAAAAGGATGAAGAAGGAAGGTGAGGGGGTGGGCATAAAAGAGATATAAAAAGGAGCTTCTTTGTCATAAGGCTTGTTAACTGAGATATCCCTGTACTGTATATAAATATTTATTCTAATGGCAATCCTACTCAATTAGGATTGGTGGCGCAGTGGTTAAATGCCTGTACTGCAGCCACTCACTCAAAACCAGAAGGTGGCGAGTTCAAGACCAGCAAAGGGCTGAAGCTTGACTCAGGCTTGCATCCTTCCGAGGTCGCTAAAATGAGTACCCAGATTGTTGGGGGCAAATAGCTTACAATTGTAAATGAAGCTGTTTGTTTAACAAATTGTAAGCCGTTCTGATAGTCTTGGCTGAAGAGCGGGGTATAAATAAAACATTATTATTATATATTATTATTATAATTACAACATGGAAGAGGTTCTTCTGACAGGTTCAAGAAGAAAGTATTGAATTCTGCTCTGCATACCATTATTCTGTCTTATGTGGTTCTGTTTTGGATTATAGCTCCTAGAATTCTCCATGCTGGGCAATGGAAGGTGAGGGGAAGCGAAAAAGTAGAGAGCATATGAGTGAATACAGTGTTAGAAAACCCACATTGAGTTACAAGAATGTTAAAGACAGAACGTACCTTCCCAGACATTGGCTGGCACTTGACATAAAACTGTTAAGCCCACCAGAACATAGTAACAGAGTCCAAAGCAGTACTGTACGATATGAATGACACCTCCAGAGAATACGCTGATATGAAGACACTCATGTAATCGCCTACAGCTATTTAACCAGACAAAAAGGCATACCAGGAAAGCAGACAGGGATTCACCACCTAGAAATCCAACATAGGTCACTGTGTAAACAACGCATCTCTTCACCAGCATTACTGAATTTAGTCACAGAAAAAGTTTCATTAGAAAGCAGGTAAAAAAGCAGAAGTAATATTTCCAACAATTAGAAAAATTGCACCGAGCAATGAATTACCATGCAGAATTCTACATAGTTCGAAACACTGGTGGAGCAAATTAGGCATATTAGCAAATTAGGTTAGAAATTGTTCCTTTACTGCACGTGCACTCTGTACGAAAGATCTTGGTCACTTCATCAGAACAGTGAATTTCGGTAAAATAAATAGTTTCTTCCCATCTGTGTGACTTCACTCTCTGTGAGATTAATGTTAAACTAATTTACATGTTCATAAAGAGCGATAGTAGCAAGAGCGAATAGTAATATTGGTAATAGTAATATTAGGATATAAGTGGCAGAACACTTCATAATAAGGATTTCTACAGTCCTCCAGATGTTGAATTGCAGCTCCCAGCAGCCCTAGCTAAACAAAGACAGACAAAGGCTGTTGCCAGACTGCAGAACTAATGCAGTTTAACACCGCTTTATTTGTCATGGCTCCATCCTGTGGAATCCTGAGGTTTGTAGTTTGTTGTGGTACCCGAGCTCTCTGACAGAGAAGGATAAATATCTCACAAAACTACAAATCCCAGATTTCCACAGCACTGCGCAGTCAAACTCCACTGATTCTGCAGTGTAGATGCAGCCAAAGATAGGAGCAGCTGAAGTTCAACAATGTCTGGATGGCCACAGAAGTCCCATCCCTGGTTTATCTTGAATAACCTGGAACAAGAAAAACCTGGAGGATGTTACACTACAAACAAAAGTTCATACCATTCGCAGAAGCATGCATGCCTTCATCTTGGTAGTGTAATGCTCCATCAAGAATTCTGAGCAGGTCCTGAAGCCAAATGGGGAAGGGCCACGATACCAGCAGGCTTTGGAGAAGCAACAGGAGCAGGAAACCATTCCAGATTACAGATATAGCATAGAAGTGATAGAACCATCTGCAAAAGAGATCAAAGTCATCATTAATTTACTCTAATAACCTATAAAGAACGATCAAATCATAACTGGCTAGCTTTCCTACAGCAAAATCAGATGGATTGTGCCATCTGCCCCAGGATGCCTCCTTATAACTATGTATTAAGAACCCGTGCCCTCCCTCCAGTCCATTTGCCTTGGTCCTGGCCCCAGAGGGAGAGAAGAACCACTGGACCTCATCCCCTTCCCATCACCTTCCCCTCTTCCTTTTATGTTGTCTCTTTTAGACTGTAAGCCTGAGGGCAGGGATCCGTCTAATTTATGATTGTATGTACAGCACTGTGTAAATTTACAGCGCTATATAAATAAAATTAATAATAATAAAATTAATAAAATCAGAATGTTTAGACCATTGCAGTGTGGAGTACTTCTGTTCATGTTACACCTTACTGTACTATATTCCAGGCCATTCTCTTCTCTTCTTTTCCATTCCCCAAAACCAACGAGTCTGTCATGGCCACTGTGAACATATCCAGACTGAAATGGCTTGTTTTTGATTCCCCTCCTCACTGCTGATTCTTCTCCCTGCTCTGCAAAACTCAGGGTTCCCCATGCCTGCCGATACATCCAAACCTGTGCATGGCTGGAACTACTTTATGTCCAGTTCTGGGCACCACAGTTCAAGAAAGGTGAGGTCAAGCTGGAGAGTGTCCAGAGGAAGGTGACCAAAATGGTGAAAAGTTCTGGAAATCATGCCCTATGAGGAGCAGCTTACAGAGCTGAGTATGTTTAGACAAGGTTAAGGGGTGGCATGATAGGCCTGTTTAAGTATTTGAAGGACTGTCACATTGAGAATGGAGCAAGC
Source organism: Urosaurus nigricauda (assembly GCA_034509955.1). NCBI lineage: Eukaryota > Metazoa > Chordata > Lepidosauria > Squamata > Phrynosomatidae > Urosaurus > Urosaurus nigricauda. The sequence continues at coordinate 132,163,301 of JAOEGL010000005.1, read as the reverse complement.
TTATTTTCTGCTGCTCCAGAGAATAGGATCCAGAGCAACGGATTCAAGCTACAGGAAAGAGATTCCACTCAATATTTGGAAGAACTTCCTGACAGTAAACGTTGTTTGACAGTGAAATATGTTGCCCCAGAGAGTAGTGGAGTCTCCTTCTTTGGAGGTCTTCAGAGGCTGGATGGCCATCTGTCGGGAATGCTTTGATCGAGAGTTCCTGCATGGCAGGGGGTGGACTGGATGGCTCTTGGGGTTTCTTCCAACTCTACGATTCTACATAAGGGCCAGTAATTTGAAGAGTGTGTTCACTCCGTATAGACTAAGGAGAACAGAGAGAGATTGAGAAAATAATTGCTTTGCTTAGTGAGAAGGTAACTTCCACTGGAAACGGTGCAAACATGCATCCAATGCCATGGGTTCTAATCTATCAGAGTTTCTGCCGCAACCGACGTAAACTCTTTTAATGCGTCACACCCCTCTTTGTGGTCTGTGCTACAATAGACTGACAAACACAGCTACCTCTCAGGATGGGAATGTCACTTTTTTAGCTGGAAAGGCTAACATTTTAAATGCTACGCAGGGGCCAAACGCCTAGGGTTGCCAGGTGTCCCTTATTATAAGGCAGTGGTCCCCAAACTGTGCCCTTTAAGAGATTTTTTTGGACTACAACTCCCAGAAGCCTCAGCCGTGTTGGCCAATAGTCTGGGATTTTGGGAGCTCAAGTCCAAAAATTTCCTTAAAGAGCACAGTTTGGGGGAACCGCTGCTATAAGGGATGCTCCTTATTTGAGGATTGGAAAGCTTGTTCCTGATAGAAATGTCCTTATTTTATAAAGGATTTCCCCTATTTGACTATTTTATACACACGAAAAAAATGCCAAAAAGATGAAATTTATGAATATGGGCAATGCATTAATTTTAGAAAGAAGCACATGGCTAATTTTAGATTTTTCAGATGACATTTTTAACTTCTGTACGCCTTACATTTTTTTAACTTAGTAGTGTTTTAATTAGCTTATATATATATATATACACACACACATATACTAAATATATATATATATATATATAAACATAAAATATTTATAAAATATAAAACATATAATATTAATAATAAATAATAAATAAATCATAATTTATAAATAAATTTATAAATAAATAAACCAATAAAATAATAAATAATTTTACAAATTTATAAATAAATAAATGTATAAATAAATATAATAAATAATTTATAATTTATAAATAAATTTATAAATAAATAAATAAATAAAATATAATTATAAAATGTAAAATGTATCATATAAATAATAAATCATTTATAATTTATAAATAAATTTATAAATAAATAAACCAATAAAATAATAAATAATTTTACAAATTTATAAACAAATAAATGTATAAACAAAATAATAATTTATAAATAAATTTATATATATATATATATATATATATATAATATAATTATAAAATGTAAAATATATAATATAAATAATAATAATAATGTATAATTTATAAATAAATAATAAAATAAATATATATGTAATATATAAATTTATTAAATATTAAATATATTATATATATATATATATATATATTTTAAACATTGTTTTAATGTGCTTCTATATTGTAAGCCGCCTTGGGTCCCTTTTTTTTGGGGGGGGGGAGAAAGGCGGCATAAAAACAAACAAACAAACACCCCAAATAAATAAATAAATAAATAAATATTTAATGTCTCTGCAGCGTGTCTGCCATTCACCTCTTGGGGACGTGGAGGTCGGGAGGGCCCCTCTTGGTCTTCCCGTACCGGAGGAGATCCTGGAAGAAGAGGCTGAGAGAAGGAGGAGAGGAGGCTCCTGCAGGGAGCCAAGGGAGGGCCAGCAGAGCAGCCAGGAAACTGCCCGCCAGCCCCAGCCACACCAGAGGCAGCATTTGTTGCCAATTGCCATTGAAAGGCCTGGACGCCAAAGGGAACACTCGGGCAGCCAATAGGAGGGAGGGATACAGACAGTGGACGGGGCCTGGATTCAAGATTATCCAATCAAAAGCGGCAAAGCAATTGCCTCCGCTGCTGACTTTGACATAGCTCTACCTGTACTATCTGGGCGGGCCCACTATGCGTTCTTGGGTTTTTATTGGCTCGCCTCCGTGTCACTCAATAGAAGTAAACGGAACGGAAGCTCCGGTGCCTCGATTTATAGAGATATGTCAAATTGTAGAGTCCGACACAAAACTTGGACGACGAGTTTCAGAGGCAATTTCGTACAAACCGCTGTAATTCAGCCAAAGGGCCCCTATTTATATTAATAGCTTTCTTTTTTGTAAATAAGGATTTGTATTAATTAATTTTGATTTTTTAATTTTTTAATTTTAATTAATATTAATATTAATATCAAGTAATAAAAATTAATATTAATAGTAATTAATTTTAGTTAATATTATTTAATAAAATAATTAATATTAATATTAATTAATTTTAGTTAATTAATATTAATCAATATTAATATTAATTAATTTTAGTAATTACATTTAGTTAATTAATATTAATTAATATTAATATTAATTAATTTTAGTAATTACATTTAGTTAATTAATATTAATTAATATTAATATTAATTAATTTTAGTTAATTAAATTTAGTTTATTAATATTTATATTAATATCAATTAATAAAAAATGAATTAATATTATTAATATTAATTTTAGATAATCAAATTTAGTTAATTAATATTAATTAATATCAATGTTAATATTAATTAATTTTAGTTAATTAAATTTAGTTAATTAATATTAATATTATTGATATTAATATTAATACCAATTAATAAAATTAATTAATATTATTACTATTAATAATATTACTATTACTATTAATTAATTTTAGTTAATTAAATTTAGTTAATATTAATTTAAATTTTAGTTCATTAATATTAACTCTTAATGTTGCTGTTCTGCTCTGGGCCCCACAACAAACTCCAACTCCCAGAATTCCATAGCCTTGAGCCACAAAAAGAGTTAAAGCGGGGTCAAACCGTGTTATCTCTCCAGTGTGGATGCAGCAGTCAGAAATGGCTTGAACGCACACAACAACAAGAAGCTAAAAACAGTATAAAAATTACATAAATAAATTTACAAAAATTAAAAACACAACTAAAGCACACACCCCACATTAAAGCCTCCCTAATATAATTTATTAAAAGGCTGCTTGAATAAAAATGTCTTTGCCTTCCAGTAAAGAAGAAAGTAGGGAGAGGGCCAGCCAGAGAAGGGAGCAACCACCAAGAAGGCTTTCTCTTATGTCTTCACCAAAAGAGGCTGGGATTATATTATTATTATCCACTCTCTTCTAATAATAATAATTAATATTATTATTATTATTATTCTCCCAAGGCTGGAACTCACGGTGGCTTACATTAAAAAACACCACCCCGTTAAAAACATACAAAAATAGTACGTTAAATGGTAGATAAATGGTAGATAAAATAGATAAGATTAATGTGATGAAATATTCAAAAATTACACTTTAGATGGTGACATCAGCTTCGAAAGCCTGCCTCACCGGTTTACCTTGGTATGTTGAAAAAGCATAGATCTATACCTTTCACCATCGAAACAGAAATCATAAGAAAAGTGAAGGCTTTTGTTTTTTTGTAGGGCTTGCCTTTTGGGCTATGTGGCCATGTTCTAGCAGGGTTCTTTTCTGACATTTCACCAGCATCTATGGCTGGCATCTTCAAAGAACTCTCTGAAGATGCCAGCCACAGATGCTGGCGAAACGTCAGAAAGGAACTCTGCTAGAACATGGCTACATAGCTCAAAAGCCCTACAAAAAAACTATGGATGCCGGCCATGAAAGCCTTCGACTCCACAAAGTGGAGGCTCTTGGGGGGGGAAAATGATCCCATGGTTGCATTTGGGAAGATGCCTTCAAGTAGTCTCTTTTTATTTCCTTATGCAAGGCTTACCTGACTTGGCTGTTTGATTTCTCATATGAATATTGTTATGAACAAAAAGTTTGGTGAAGTACATTGAACTGTTCTCACTTTTGTGGTTCAGGAACCTATCCTTTCTGTGTTATTTCTAAGAAAACCCAATTAAATTCTTGGGATCGACACAAGTCTACAACCAACCCGAAGGCCTGGCACCAAAGTCTGGCACCTGGTACCAAAGTTTCTGTTAAAGAAATAAAGCTCATCAACTTCATTAACTGAGGCACACCTCTATTTGTAGAGAATACACATGGCACCTCACCGCTAGGTGGTACCAAAGCCATATTTGTGAGTTTCAAAAGAAAGAAAGGCTCCTGCAACCCAACTTTGTGAAAGGATTTCATTGTATCTGAAGGGTGTAGTCCATTGACATTAGCGCCCTGTGTGTCAGTCTTTGATTGGATGATTTGAGCATGCAACTTCTCCCCAATTTGTTCAGTGATAAACACTACAAAATGTACTATTTTTGTTTTAAATCTTCTTTAGAAATGTTCTAGCGACACATTCTATCTGAAGTCTGAAGAGTTAAGTTTGGGCACCATCACTCCCAAATATCCCTTATAGTACTTATGATATTATACAGTTGGCTCTCCATATCCACAGATTTAACCATCCACAGCTTGGAAATATTCAAAAACATATAAATTCCGAAAAGCAGATGTTGATTTTTGCCATAAGAGGCATCATTTTACTATGCCACTGTACTTAATGGGACTTGAGCATTCACAGATTTTAACATCCAAAGATTTTGGTATCCACAGAGAGGTAGGGTGTCTGAAACCAAACCCAGTCAATACAAAGGACCACTGTACATTCATATATTGTTTGAAAGTATATATCTTGTGTTGTGGAACAGTTTTGAAGACTGGAAACCTAAATGCCCTGAAGATGACAGATCCAATCTGATCCCTGAAGCTAATTAGGGTTAGGCCTAGTATTTGGATGTGGGATCACCACGAATCCTAGGTGTTGTAGGCTATATTAAGAGGAAGGCAATGGTATACCTCAGAGAACTCCATACCTAAGAAAAGCCCATCATTTTCTTGGAGTCACCATTAGTATACATCCAACTTGATGGCACATACATTACAAATCAGATACATGAAAATATTATGACTTTCAAATAAATAAATAAATACATTTAAAGATGGGATTGTATGTTAGTGGAGTGGTAGTTTTTAAATTGGGCTTCATTCCTTATTAGTTAGTAACTAGTTAGAGCTTCCTACAAATATGGATAAGGAGGGGTTCAAGAGTATTTGGGGAAGTTATCAGTGGCATCCACATGAGCTTATTAACCTTCTGTTAAATGATTAGAGAAATTTAAAATGTCACTTTATTTTCAAGATTTTGCAGTTGCTAGTTGACTCAGTAATTACACAGCTTTGTTCTGCATTTCACTTGTGCAATGTGGGCAAGAAAGAAAAAAACAAGAGTGTGGTCCTCTCTTAAAGCCAAAACATTATTGTTACAATAATCAGTTACTGCATTACACATTTGCTGTGTAGAATGTAAGCCTCGTCCTTTGGGAAAGTTCTTACATTGTTTGAATATATTATTTTCTCAGCAACATTTTGCCGCTGGGAGTTTATCAGTGGGATTCCATTTTCTTAGTGGGACCTTTACCCAGGTCTCTTCGCAATGGCGATATCTGTTCTACGCATGAGATAAAAGGGAAGGGCAAGGTAACTTACTAAGAAATCAGCCTTCAGGTTAAAACAACAACAGTGTTCAGGGGCACCTTAATGACTAATAAGTTTTATTGCTTGTGGACTCCAGCCCACTTCATTATGTTTCAGATGAAGTGCAGTGGACTCCACAAAAGCTTATTATCAACTAATTCCTAAGGTACTTTGTTGGTTTGGGACCAACTAACATGGCACGAAATTTCTTCAGGTTGATAACTATTTCTGAAGGATTTTTTTTCCAGAAAAAGAAAGAAGGGGAGATCAGTTTTCCTTTTTTAAAGCAACCTGGACTAGGTAGTTCAGTTCCTTAGAATTAGCATCTTTTTCCTATCATAAAAGTATAATTGCATTACATTACAACTATGACTTAACAAACAATCACTTCACAACTTTTGAATTTTAGCCACAACTTTTTAGCTATGGTTACAGGGGTACGGCCTCACTAGCAGTGGAGGAACTGTTCCTCATGGTTCAAGGGCTGGTTTACGGTACGCTGTGCTTCTTGTAGTGCTGCTTCATATTTTGCTGAGGGAGTTCAAATTGATGGAGGAAGTGTGTTTTGTCATGCAGGCCAACAGACTGTAGCAGTCATGCTATTTTAAAAGAAATTATTCAGTTACTTTTGACAAATGGGAAAACAAAGCATTATTTTACTATTACAACTATAATAGTAACTAATTATTTTTGAGAGCTTCAGAAATACAATAATGATTAATGGCTGTTTAAAAAAGTCTGCCTGAATGCTGCCCTTTGCTGCCCTTAAGCAGTATTTTCCACAGATGTGAATATAAAACATTGTCCACTTCATTTCTACCACCAAAAACTGAGGGAGAGCCTAGCAGTCGGTTGAAGATTTATGATGCACTCTCCTAGCATCTTTTTCCTTGGTTAAAAGAAGTTGGTAGCATGTCTCCATTTGAACCAAAGCTACGGGACTGGAGGCAGGAATGGCCCTATTAATCGTGAATTGGTTATTTATATTTGAAAATGTGTGGTTGGTTTTTAAGACTGTGTGCAGCAAAAAAGGGGGGAAGGTCATGAAAGTTTAAGTCCAATCAATGTATGCCTGTAAAAGTCTATTAAAATCTCCAAATCCCATCAACATGTTTGGCTTTCATATTAGCTTGCGAGACATGGAGGAGCAGGGCATCTGGAGATGGGTGTATTTCAATGCTTTTTCCTCAGTGTGCGCATTTATTTCCATATGTTCCCCAAAAAGGTGCATTTCCCTTCATTGACTAGCTCGTAGCTGGTTTTTCCACGGCACACATTGTTCATATTTTAGAAAGCGCTGGAATGCTTTTGTATGCATTTTAAGTCCTCCCCAAATGCTCCACAATCTCCAAAATGCGTAAACCCCTGTGTTTCCTCTTGCAACAGATCTCATGAGGAGTGAAAAGGTTACTTGCATAGAGACTCAAATTCATTTCTGTTCCTAGATCCTGCAGATATGATGAGCAGAAGATGGCTATCACCATCACTTCACACCATCAGCCACGACAGCTGTCTGGCCAGTATAGAAGGGCAGACTTATTCAGCTCAGTGGTCCAATGGCCTCTCTTATGATCTTAGACCTTTAGACATATGGGTGGAGTAAACATGATTCTGCAGCCTAAGTTTGCAAGACCTGAGCGGGGCTGTCGGTGACAGGGTGACTTAGAGGTCTCTCATTCATAGGGTCACCTTAAGTCCAAGTTGACTTGATGGCAGTTAAAAACAAATACGATTCCATCACCTCTAGCTTCATGCTCCCCTGAACTTTTGTTCTTCCACTGCTTTGTCTGATCTGGAGATAGTAGGTTTGTACTCTTAAGTAGTACTGTACTTCCCTTTCTGGCACACGCTTAATGTTTTCAACCTCTTGTCTGCCAAGGGCTTGCTTGGGAGTTTATTTTTGTAGTAGTGGGATGGTTTTTCTCTTCTGTTTTTCAAGTTTTAAAAAGTGTCCATGTGTTTCCTTTCCGTGAAATTGCTTTTGTAAATATTTATTACAAACCTGTTTGAGGGTAATGCTACAACCAATAAATAAGTGCTAACATTTGCCCTCGCTAATCTAGGAAGACCTATGATAATATTAATCTCGGGCTGCAGGAAATAAACCAGCCATAAGCACGTCACTAGCTTTGAGTGTTTAGGAATATAGGTGTGAAGAGCTGAAATATTTGAAAGAGACAATGTTAGTGCTTATTACATTTTAGGGACATATTCCTTGGCCATTATCCCTTATTCCTTGGAAAATTCAGGGAGGGATGGGGCTAAATGAGAGCCTGGAAAAATTACTTTTTGCCAGATCCCTCCAGTCAGTAAAGTCATCATACTGATTAGGAGACTATGGGAGTTGTAGTGCAAAAAGTGACTTAAGCTTAAGGTGAAATGGTGAATAAATGACTCTTCAGTAGGGCTACGCAAGACGAAGCAGCAAGGGGAACATGCATCAAAGGATGGCCATGACCTCAATGTCCTCCTTGTGAGTTTTTGAAAGTACCTGCCTGGTCTTGTTTGAAACAAAAGACTGGATCAGGTGTAACTTGGTCTGATCCAAGAAGACAATGACCTGGTACATACCTCCCCGTTCAGGACGTTCTGGAGGCATCTGGTTTGCCTGTGGAGGGACACCGCAGCAGCCAAACTGCATGATGTCCCTCTGCCCTCAAAAGAACCTGGAAAAAATTGGTTCTTTTTGGGTCACCGTGTGCATGTCATGAATGCACCATTGGCGCACTGTGATGTGTACATGATGGAAGTGCAGCGCCCAGAGGTCCAGATGCTGCATAAAGATGGCACTGTAAAGATGGTATGTAAAGATGGTGGTGCCCATACGTGTTAGGGTTCCGGACTGTGTGGTTGGTGCATGGTCAGGAACCCTAGTACCGCTGCCGCCACGCCGCTTTTAGTGTGTGATAGTCATGCTAGTTAAGGATATAGCTTGCTGCAGTTTTGTACTTATTTCTAGTGTGTGCTTTTGAACACTTTCTCATAAAGACAAAATGAAACAGGCTACAGTTCACAGAAGGATTATGCCAAATCAAATGTGCTAAAGTGAAGTCGAAGGCTTTCACAACCGGCATCCATAATTTTTGTGGGGTTTTTTTTTTTGGGCTATGAGGCTGTGTTCTAAAAGAGTTTATTCCTGATGTTTTGCCTGCAGCTGTAGCTGGCATCTTCAGAGAATGCTGGCATAGAAGAGAGGGGGGTATATATACTGTTGGTTGGCAGGAGGTGATTTGCATGTTAATCTGTGTATTGTTCTCTTGTTGAATGGCAAGGCCTACAGGGTGTCAATTTACTTAATGATCCATTGCCTGCTGGGAATCCCCCTCACCCAGGGTGGTTTGCATTTGCTAGGTTCTGATTTTGGTGTTTTTCAGGACTGGTAGCCAAACTTTGTTTACTTTAAGAGTTTCTTTTTTCCAGTTGAAATCCGTAAACACCTGGACAATTTCAAAGCTGCTGGCGAAATGTCAGGAATAAACTCTTCTACAACATGGTCTCATAGCCCAAAAAACCCACCAAAAAAACCCTATAAAATGTGGTAATGTTTATTGTGTCAAAAGACGGATTGTACTTTTCTTACCAAAAACAGAGTGCCATTGAGAGAAACAGTGGCTGATTAGAAAAAAGATGCATTTGGGAATTTTCTGCTGTATACTTCATAGAGATAGATAGATAGATAGATAGATAGACAGATAGAGGAGGAAATACTATCTACATTGTTTATTGGTGATATAAAAATTGATGTAGAAGTGATGTGGCTCAGATCCTGGCAAGTTTAATACCAGGGGAGCATTCCTAGAGGACTGTGTTTCATGTAAATCACATTTCAGTGTTCTGAGTTTCAGTGCTAGAAAAATAAAAGAAACTGGAAGTCAGGGTTGACTTGGAGAGAGTTCCTGGCAAAAAATGATCTCTGGATGATTTTGTTAGATGCTGCCAACAACACTAAATAATACTGCAGCCAATTTGGCTGTGCACAACTGGAATATGAAAGTGTCTTCTAGGAGAGTATTTAATCAATGTTCGTTCTGCTTAGATTCAAAAGAAAGGCTACAAAGATTTATTTAACTTGTTTAACATCAGTAAAGTTGCACACAAAGCCTGACAACATTGCGTTTATTTACAATCGTTTAATTAATATTGGTGCTTTAGAACTCATGGGCTCTGAAACTCCTTACCAAGGGAGGTTAGGTTTTTCATCTCCATATTGTACTTCTGCCATCAGGTAAAACTTTTTTAATTCATGCTTTTTAATAGATTGCAGAGGGTGAGACTTACTGCCAGCTGGGTGTGTAATCTTCATAGCAAAGGGAAATATTTTATATGCTTTATTTGTGCTTTTAATTATTTTAAAACTAATGTTTTAAATTGATGTTTTAATTGGATGGATTGTTTAATGACTTTTTTTAAAAAAATGTGTCACACATAGTTTTATCAAGTTTGCTTTAAATTAAATAAACAATATTGTTTTACCTTATTTTATGTTGGGTCCTGTATTGGGGAAAAGGTGGGATATAAATCAAATAAATAAATAATATTTTAAAATGGCATTTCCAATTTATAAACTATGTCTTTAATTTGGCTTAAACTGTCAGTCTTCTTTTATGTTCTAAGTGTTTCTTTTATTTAATATAACTGAAATATTCCTTTAGAAGGAAGATGTGTTGTGAGTTATATGCAATAAATATGAATCAATAGACATTGATGTTAGGGGAGAGCAGCCTATTGCCAGAGTCCGCACACATTATAAGAAGGGTAGGTCAAGAAGCACAACCGTACTGGACTACAAACTTTGTTCCTTTCTCTCAGCAATTTCCAAATTTGTTATACCCTCTTTTTGCAACAATAAAGGGTATGAAGGGTATGGCAAGAGAGACTGGATCCCTGTCCATCTTGAAAAACTGAAGCCTTATCTTAGAGTACAAACTGGCATTTCCCTCTCACCTGTTGACAAGGAAAAGGTTTCATTGATGTGTTCAGGAAATTAATTAGTGCTTAACTGTCTTGTTTCCTGCCACTGAATGGAGACCCTACCAAACTGGCTCAGAGTGGTACAAACACACAAATACACACATTGTAAGGTATTGTACAGTTTACAGAGATGTTGGGCAATCATATCTGGATTTGAAAGGGGGTAAATGTCTACACTTAATTGGCTTTGTTCTATGTTTGCAACTCCATTATCCAGAACATCCAAGAGTCATTCTCGGTGCCCAAGGGGCACGTTCACATCTATTCTCTTCACACAGTCCCCATTTCTGTTGCTTTTGTTATGATGCTAACTACTACTATTCAGTGGAAACTGGTTAGCTCTCATATTGGTGAGGTGGTGAGTGTGTTTAAGGGAGATGTCCAGGTGCTACACCCATTTTGAAGACAGGTTTCAGCCATATAGATAGTTCCTTCACACCTCAGGCTAAAACCTGGGTTGGATTCAGCACCCCACTGATATGGAATCCACTACTACATTATCTGGAGTACTGCACAAACTCTGGTAGAACAGCATACAGTATAATAGTATTGTTGCAAAAAGAGAGTGAAAACAACTTTGGAATTTGCTGAGAGAAAGCAATAAAGTTTGTAGTTTGTTCAGACATACTTAGGAGCAAGTCCAACTGAACAATGGGAAACAAAGGTCAGAGTAAATATCTAGGCAAATGTATGGTGAGGCTGCAATCTTATGTATATTTGTATGGGAGGTAGTCCCGCCAAGCTCAATAGGAGAATTGACTTCATAGTAAACATAGATAGCATTGCATGGTAAATTGTTTGGTAGGTATGTGAAAATAGTGCAATCCCTTTGCTTAGTAAAAGAACGGACACACTCGAGATGGACTGGTCTCCTCATCTTTCCTTGCCTCTCCTTGCACTAGCACACAAGCTCCTCCTTATTTTCAAAAACCATTCAAGTTGGCCAAATACTCTGTTCAAATCAGTAGCTACTGCTGTGTACGTAACTCAAAAGCATTTCACTCTCTCTACAGAGCATGAAATATGACCACTGAGTTAGATCAAAAGGCAAGGCATCTCAGCATGCCCAATTGACCTCAGTGGTAGCAGAGGATAAATCAAGGTCACTATTAAGTTTTCAGGCTCACCTCACTTCGTATAGCTGTCAGCTCTAATTGTTCATTCTGCTGAGCAAAATGACATGCTATGATGCACTGTTGTTTCATCGGCATACTGGAGTGAACCTTGTGAAGCAAATTATGTGGCTGAGAAATCAAACATTATGTTGTGTCTTGTTCCCTCATGAAATGAGAGATGGACTGAGATGGTATGAAAGCCAACTGTTTTAACCAGTTGCCTATTACCGTGGCCTGTCATGTCATATTTTGTCTTAGTATTAACTGATGAAATCTCTCCCTGAGTTGCAGTATGATGGCAAGAACATTGAGCATGTATAGTTTGACAAGGGACCTGGAAGTAGAGAAGTAGTCTGTGTGGCTCTGAATTTATTTACTTTTTAAATTTAATATCCATGGTAAAGAATTACAGAATTAGAAAAACAGTAGTGAACAAATGACAGAATAGACTGCACCTCAAGATGCCTTGCTCATGGGTTGAAATGTCAATACAAATCATAGGAACTTTTAAAAATTATACCATGCAGATTCTGACACAAGTTACACAAGGATACCATTTTCCTTGCAATTAGCATAACTACTAAATGGATACCATCACATGGAGAAATCACTCATTAATGACTCTAGTCTATTGACTCTTATATGTCCCGTTAATCTATCCATGAATGTCAGCCATTATAGTCTGTTCCACCACTTGTCCATTAATTTTTTTTTAGAATTGATATCCAGGCTGCTCCCACATCAAATCAGGCTAATGTCCAAGAGAAGGTAAATAGATTTTGGTGGCACAATTTCTCATTTCCCTCACAGATAGAGACAATACACCCAGCTCTGACATTATTATTTGTAGGCTTCTTATTTTATTTCCCACCTGGAAGGCTTCTAACCCAAATTTCAGCATGTGTGAACACAACTGCTATATATGTAGATAAATGCTGACACCTTCACACTATTGCCCTCTGAATTTGTGTGTATAAATAGCTTACCTTCAGCTAGAAACTGTAGCTAAGTGGCTTTAATTTTATTTTAGAACAAAGAAAGTGTGGAATATGAGTACACGTCTAAGTAAATGGGTCTGTAACCTACTGGGTCTCCACATGCCTGTGGCATTCCTGCAATGGGCAGATAAGAGAATGTAATCTTTTAAATTAACATCTCAAATGGTGACCCATGTATCAAGACCTATTCCTGATTTTTCTCCCCTCCCCTCCTTTCTCCTACTGAAGATAACATTTTGAATTTAGATAACAGATAATGAACTCCAATACATGTTGCAAATATTCTTTCCTTATTCTAAATGGCCAATTGAATAATAATAATAATAATAATAATAATAATAAATAATAGAATGCTCTTAAAGATGTGGGAGTGCTACTACATTTGATAGTCCTGATGAGGAATCTGTACTTCAGTGGCAACAGAGGAAACCCAGGAATGATGCCTTTTATTTTTCACTAGTGTGGTGTAGTTGTTTGAGTGTTGGACTATGACTGTAGACACCAGGCTCTCATTCCTACAACAGTTTAAACCGGATTGTGATTCAGTAAGATCCAGCTTAGACGAGCATGGTTTCCATTTAATCAGGATTGCTGAAGTGATTAGGAAAGAGGGCCCCATGCTTTTGACCCATTTAACCCGTGTCAAAAAAACGCTGGTTTTTCCCAGGTCTTTTGGGTTGAATCCTCTTACTTCCTCCTGTCTGCCTGCCTCTCCTCCAGCTGGCCTGCCTCTCCTCTGCTTGGCCTACCTCTCCTCCACCCTGGCCTTCCTTCCTCCATCCTCCCGGCCTGCCTCTCCTCCACCCAGCCTGCCTTTTCCATCTTCCTGGCCTGCCTCTTTGTTGCCCTGACCTGCCTCCTTCGATCCTCCTGGCCTGCCTCCCCTCTGCCCAGTCTGCCTGCTCCATCCTCCTGCACAAATGAAGTGGGACCATGATCTGATTTTGAATTGATTCATTGATTTGAATGGGACACTGATTTTTGGGTTAGTAGGAATGAGGCCCAGGATTCAACTACCAGCTCAGCCATGAAACCCACTGGGTGACCTTGGGCAAGTCACATGCTCTCAGCCTCAGAGAAAGGCAATGGGGAACCTCCTCTGAACAAATCTTGCCAAGAAAACCCCATGATAGCCTTAGGGTTTCTATAAGTTGGAAACAGCTTAAAGGCACAGAACAACAACAAATGTAGGACAAGAGGCTACTGTTAGAACAGAATATGGAGAAATAGACTGGTTTCCAGTTATCAAAGGGATAAGACAAGGCTGTATTCTATCACCCTATTTGTTCAAATTATAAACAGAAAGTATCATACAATGGGCAGCAGGTTTATACTCAAAAGAAGGATGAATGAAGATAGGAGAAAGGAACAACAATCTAAGATATGCAGATGACACCATAATTCCAACAGAAAATATCAGAGACCTGGAACAATTACTAAAGAAAATTTTAAAAGAAAGTGCAAGGGCAGGCTTGCTGCTGAACATAAAGAAAAAAAAAAATAATGACCACAGAGGATCTACATAAATTCAACCTAGATAATGAAGAAATTGAAAAATAGCCATTCATAGAATGAGAAGGGATGTCTCATTAGAAAAGATAATAAAGCTAGGAAAGGTAGACGGTAGTAGAAAGATTTCCTATACCTTGGATGAAGTACTGATCAGAACAGAGACTGCAGTCAAGAAAGCAGAAGACAAGAAATGGGAGGGGTAGCTATTTAAGAACTAGACAAGATCCTAAAGTGTAAAGGTATACAACTGAGCACTAAAGTTAGAACCATCCAAGCCATTTTATTCCCCACCACTATGTACAGATGTGGGAGCTGAACAATAAAGACAGTGGATAGAAGAAGAAGAAAAAACTCATTTGATATGTGGTGCTAAAGAATGCTGAGGATACAGTGAAGTCAGAACTATCCCTTGAAGCCAAGGGGCCATTCACACTACAAAATAACCTGGTGTGGAACCTGGGTGGAGTTCATACCAGTTGCTATTGCACTTGGTCCAGTTTGCTGGTGGGCTGCAAAAACACCCACTTAACCCGGTGCATTTAGCACCAGGCCCATTACCATGTCTTTTGGTGGCTCCTGCAATGACCCAGATCTTTGATGGTGAGAACATGCTACTGGATTTATCTGGATCGCATGGGACCCAGTTTCAAGTGCAGTCCTCCTTCCTCCCCACCCCCAGTGTGAACAGCAATAGGGATAAAATGCCATAGAGAGATTTGATCATGGTAAACGTAGCTGGTGAGGAGACCCGGATCTTCTCGGTACAAAAATGTAAATGTGAATGAGCTCAAGGATGATGAAACTGAGGGTGTCATATTTTGGCCACATCATGACTCATTTAGAAAAGACAATAATGCTAGTAAAGATAGAAGGTAGTAGAAAGAAAGGCAGACTGCATGCCAGATCTGTACTCAGGACAAGAGGCAATGGTTAGAACAGAACATGGGGAAACAGAATGGTTCCCAATTGGCATAGGCATCAGACAAGGAGGCATCCTTTCACCTTACCTTTTCAACTTGTATGCGGAACATATTATACGAAGAGCAGACTTGGACTCTGAAGGAGTGAAAATAGGAGGAAGGACCATCAACAATCTAAGATATGCAGACAACACCAAGCTATTAGCAGAAAACACTGGAGACTTAGAGCAACTACTGAGAAAGGTCAAGGAAGAAAGTGCAAAGGTAGGCTTGCTGCTGAACATAAAGAAAACAAAAATAATGACCACAGAGGATCTTCACAAGTTCAGTCTAGACACTGTGGAAATAGAAATAGTAAAAAGTGTTCCTATAGCTGGGACTGCAGTCAAGAAATCAGAAGAAGACTAAAAATGGGGGGGGGGGGGGGGAGCAGCTATGAAAGAACTAGAAAAGGTCCTAAAGAGCAAAGCTATACAACTAAGCATGAAAGTCAGAATTGTATAATTAATTGTATTCCCCATTACTATGTATGTATGTGAAAGCTGGACAATTAAGAAAATGGACAAAAAGAAAATAAATTAATTTGAGATGTGGTGCTGGAGAAGAGTGCTGATGATACCATGGACAGCAAAAAGAAAAGAAAAAATAGGTGGGTCCTAGAGCAGATCAAGCCTGAAATTTCTCTGGAGACAAAGATGACTAAACTGAGGCAGTCGTACTTTGGTCACATCATGAGAAGACATGACTCAGTAGAAAAAGCAATAATGTTGGGAAAAATGGAGGGAATTAGGAAGAGAGGAAGACCACATGTTAAATGGGTGGATTCAATTAAGGAGGTCACGGGTATGAATCTTCAGAAACTGGGAAGAGTAGTGGAGGTTAGGGGGTCTTGGAGATGTCTCATCCACGGGGTCACCATGAGTCGAGATTTACTCAAGGGTGGTTAACAACAACAATAATGCCAGATGGATGGACTCAATCAATGGTGGACATGTGCCTGAATCTGCAGGACTTAAGCAAAGCAGTGGAGGACAGGGGGTCTTGGAGATGTCTCATTCATGGGGTCATCATGAGTTGTGGTCAATCCAAGGACAGTTAACAAGAACAACAAAAAGATGGAAGAAGTGACAGGGAAGCACAGGAATGTTACAAATCATAAATGAAGATGACAATGTCATTTAGATTTGACATTTACATTTTCTATGAATGACCCAAAGCAATTGCACAATATAAGCCTTGTCTGGAAGAAGTTTTGGTGTAAAATCTTCATGTGTATGCACACCTTGACTGGAAGTTCCCTTAAAGTTTTACATGCCTCTGTTGCTATAATGGTCTTAGGTTAACCTAATAATAAACATGTCTAAACACTACATGACTATGAAAAAGTCATCTAGCCCAGTAAATTCAGTATAATTAGGCAGCCTAACAAACTGAGATGTCTTTTTTAAAAATTGTCATATGCAGGGGAATGGAAGAAAGAGAACTCTTTAATTGTTTTATGCTCCACAATTTTTTTATACTCCACAAAATAATACTGCCACCCCAGTTTTTAGGAGCTTCTGGGACATTTGGAAAGATAAGTACAAGAATGAAAAAATAATGTTTCTTTCAAAAACTATTTGATCACTGTAGATTTGGTGTCATTATCCTGATTCTCCCAATCTAGTGTGCAGCAGGGAGGCAATTTTCATTTGATCATGCTGACTTCTCATTAACATCCTGATGCTGACAGGAAAAAACCCCCACTAAAGCACTCTTTGAGATTTTGGTAAGATGTCATAACAAAGCTAAAACTTAACAGGTTTGTGAAGGATTGGCTTTCAGGCAGGAAGTGGTTATTTTTTGAAACATTAAGCTAACATGATCACTGTTTCCCCTGAGTGATAAGGTTGATAGATCCATACCAGTTGTATGTGGCTTAATCCTTTTGATCCAGTTCTGTGCCCTTCGTTTATGCCATTAGGGCCTTTATGCCATTAGGCCAGTCAACACCTTTTAGGCTGGCTGTGATACAACATCCAGAGTTTTTCCTGACATCTTTTTAAGTTTATTCTCATGGAGTTATCCCAAGAAAAGTGGTACAGATAATCCATTTTATCATGACATTTTAATATTTAATAGCACACGTAAAGATTCCCTAATAGCACTGGGCAATGCTATTAATGCAAGCAGGTTGTGCTGGAACTGATAAGCAAATTAGAATTCAAAGATATAGCTGTCTTAGTCTGTAGAATCAATAATATGTAGAGAGATCTTGTAGCACCTTTGAGACTAACTGAAAGAATGAAATTGGCAGCATGAGCTTTTGTAGACTTCAGTCTACTTCCTCAGATGCATTGGTAGCAAATTAGTAATATATCTTTTTCATTTGCACTAACAGATACAGGCAATCTGAAATTGTGTGTAAACGTGGATAGAGAGATTTGAGCCAATGAGAAACCCTGATTCAATAAAGAAAAGGCACAAATTTGACATATTAATTAATTCAAGGAGAAATGGCTTTGAGAAATGGTTTCCTCTACTTTGTTTTGCTGATCCATGTTGGTTTTTAACATGTCTACCTACTGGTTAGATCTACCTACCTCTCCCCCCATCCCATACCCCATAACACACCTTTAAAATCTTTGTTTTTTTTGTTGTTGTATAAAGTATCTTTCTGTTTTATTATAACATGTTCTTCTTTTTCTAATTTATCTTCTGAATTTATTTATTATACGATGTTCTTATTTGTGCACACACAAAGAACAAATCAAAATAAAGTCAATAAAATGGCTTCAGCTTGACCACTGTCAACACAAAGAGATGTAAAAAATGGAGAGGACATGTCAAAATTAACTCTACTTTTCTGTTTGAAAAAAAGAAAAAGAAATATTCTTCTTGTCTCTCCCATTATTTCTCTCCCCATGTCATTATTCTGCAGTTGCCTCTCCTTTCAGTCTTCCTCTTGCTGACAAAAATTAGAATCTAAGGAAGAATAGACTCACAGTATTCTGCAACAACATTAAATATGAATTGTACACAGACAATTATCTCTGTATCTATATTGAGAATACGCAGATCCAGAAACAATCATAGAATCATAGAATCATAGAGTTGGAAGAGACCACTAGGGCCATCCAGTCCAACCCCCTGCTATGCAGGAAATCCAAATCAAAGCACCCCTGACAGATGGCCATCCAGCCTCTGTTTAAAGACCTCCAAGGAAGGAGACTCTATCACCTTCCGAGGAAGTGCGTTCCACTGTCGAACAGCCCTTACTGTCAGGAAGTTCTTCCTAATGTTCAGGTGGAATCTCTTTTCCTGTATCTTGCATCCATTGTTCCGGGTCCTGTTCTCTGGAGCAGCAGAAAACAAGCTTGCTCCCTCCTCAATATGACATCCTTTCAAATATTTAAACAGGGCTATCATATCACCTCTTAACCTTCTTTTCTCCAGGCTAAACATCCCCAGCTCCCTAAGTCGTTCCTCATAGGGCATGGTTTCCAGACCCTTCACCATTTTTGTCGCCCTCCTTTGGACACACTCCAGTTTCTCAATGTCCTTTCTGAATTGTGGCGCCCAGAACTGGACACAATATTCTAGGTGGGGCCTGACCAAAGCAGAATACAGTGGCACTATTACTTCTCTTGATCTAGACACTATACTTCTATTAATGCAGCCCAAAATAGCATTGGCCTTTTTAGCTGCCGCATCACACTGTTGACTCATGTTCAACTTGTGGTCTACTTGGACTCCTAGATCCCTTTCACACGTAGTTTCATTCAGCCAGGTGTCACCCATCCTATATCTGTGCATTTTATTTTTCCGCCCTAAGTGCAATACCTTACATTTCTCTGTATTGAATTTCATTTTGTTAGCTTTGGCCCAGCTTTCTAGTCTATTCAGGTCATTTTGAATCTTGATCCTGTCCTCTGGGGTATTAGCTATTCCCCCTAATTTGGTGTCATCTGCAAATTTGATAAGTATGCTCCCAATTCTGTCATCCAGGTCATTGATAAAGATGTTGAATAGCACTGGGCCCAGGACAGAGCCCTGTGGGACCCCACTGGTCACTTCTCTCCAGGATGAAAAGGAGCCATTGTTGAGCACCCTTTGGGTTCGGCCATTCAACCAATTACAGATCCATTTAACAGTTCCTTTGTCTAGCCCACATTTTACAAGCTTGTTTGCAAGAATGTCATGGGGAACCTTGTCAAAGGCCTTACTGAAATCAAGATATACTATATCCACAGCATTCCCTTCATCTACCAAGCTGGTAATTTTATCAAAGAAAGAGATTAGATTTGTCTGGCATGACTTGTTTCTCTGAAACCCGTGTTGAGTTTTTGTGATTATGGCATTACCATCTAGATGTTCACAGACTCTCTGTTTAATGATCTGCTCCAGAATCTTTCCTAGAACTGATGTCAGACTAACTGGACGATAATTGTTGGGATCCTCTTTTTTCCCCTTTTTGAAGATGGGGACAACGTTTGCCCTTCGCCAGTCTGCTGGGATCTCTCCTGTTCTCCAGGAGTTTTCAAATATGATTGCCAATGGCTCTGATATTACTTTTGCCAGTTCTTTTAATACCCTTGGATGGAGTTCATCTGGTCCCGGAGACTTAAATTCATTTAGATTAACAAGGTGTTCCTCTACTATCTCTTTACTTATTCTGTGCTGAAATTCCCCAATTCTGTTCTCTGCTCCATTATCCTCAGGTTGAGCACCCTTTGCCTTTTCTGAGAAGACTGAGGCAAAGAAGGTGTTGAGTAATTCTGCCTTTTCTCTGTCCCCTGTTAGCATTTTGCCATCTTCTCCACGCAGTGGCCCTACCGTTTCCTTCTTCTTCCTCTTGCTGCGGACATATCCAAAAAAGCCCTTTTTATTGTTCTTAACCTCTCTAGCAAGCCTGAGTTCATTCTGCGCTTTAGCTTTTCTGACTTTACCCCTACACATGCCTGCTATTTCTTTGAATTCCTTTTTCGTGATTTCCCCCTTTTTCCATTTCTTATACATGTTCCGTTTCAAACTTAGCTCGGTTGAAAGTTCCTTAGTCATCCATCCTGGTTTCTTGAGACACCTCCCGTTTTTCTTTCTCACTGGAACTGTTTGAAATTGTGCCTTCAGTATCTCCCTTTTGAGAAAGTCCCATCCGTCCTGAACTCCTTTATCTTTTAGTATTTCTGACCATGGAATTGCCCTCAATACTTCTCTAAGTTTACTGAAATCCGCTCTCCTAAAGTCTAGGATGCGTGTCTGACTCTGCCTGGCTTCTCCTTTCCACTGTATTACAAACTCCAGGAGAACATGGTCACTTCCACCTAATGATCCCACCACTTGCACCCCATTAACCAAGTCCTCCTTGTTGGTTAGGATCAGATCTAAAATAGCTGACCCCCTTGTTGCCTCTTCCACCTTTTGGACCATGAAATTGTCTTCCAGGCAAGTGAGGAATTTGCTAGACCTTGAGGATTTTGCTGAGTTTGACTTCCAGCAAATATCAGGATAGTTGAAGTCGCCTATCACTACTACATCTCTCTTTTCTGACTGTGTGGTCATCTGTTCTAGAAAGATATCATCCAATTCCTCAGTCTGACTTGGGGGTCTGTAGTAGACTCCCACCGTAACACCCTTGTTGTTTCCCTCCCCTTTAACTCTTATCCAGATGCTCTCCACCTGGCTTCCATGATTGATGTCCAGGATCTCTTCACTGGTGTAAATATCTCTGACATATAGTGCTATTCCTCCTCCTTTCCTGTTTGGCCTATTTCTCTTAATAAGGTTATACCCCTCTATTTCCACATTCCAATCATGAGACTCATCCCACCAGGTTTCAGTGATGCCTATTATATCATATTTGCCTTGTTGTACTAGGAGTTCGAGTTCATCTTGCTTATTTCCCATGCTCTGTGCATTAGTGTAGAGACATCGCAGACCATGGTTCCCTTTTACTTGCTGCCTGTGCAAGTTTTTTTGCCTCCCACTGTTGGGTCCTTGCACTGTTTGCCTTGTTTCCTCTATGTCAGTTTGACTATTTACGCCATCCCTTTTGCGTTCCTTAATATTGTCTCCCTTCCCCTCGGAACTCAGTTTAAAGCTCTCCTGATCAAGTTCTTGAGACTGTTGGCAAAAACATTTCTTCCAACTGGCGTGAGATGCAACCCGTCTGTTGCAAGAAGTCCCTCCTCATGGAACCGCAGCCCATGATCCAAGAATCCAAATCCTTCTCGGCGGCACCATCTGCGAAGCCAGTTGTTCACCTCTGCTATTTTCCTCTCCCTTCCTGGACCATGCCCTTCAACTGGCAGAAGAGACGAGATGACAACCTGTACATCCATTCCTTTCAGCTTCCTACCAAGCGCCTCGTAATCCCTTTTGATGTTCTGAATGCTGTGTCTTGCAGTATCATTAGTTCCCACGTGGACCAAAAGGAAGGGGTATTGGTCAGTAGGCTTGACCAGTCTTGTCAGCCTCTCTGTCACATCCCGGATCTTTGCACCTGGAAGACAGCACACCTCTCGAGACATCTT
Organism: Urosaurus nigricauda; assembly: GCA_034509955.1. Taxonomy (NCBI): domain Eukaryota; kingdom Metazoa; phylum Chordata; class Lepidosauria; order Squamata; family Phrynosomatidae; genus Urosaurus; species Urosaurus nigricauda. The sequence goes on along the minus strand of JAOEGL010000005.1, from coordinate 132,141,612 downwards.
GTCAGGCCTACAAATCACTGCTTCTGTACCCCTCAGCAAGGAGTCCCCCACTACGACCACACGCCTCCTCCGAGGCTTAGCAGCGACTGTTCCCTCGGGTGGGACTCTCAGGCTCCCTTGCTCTGTCCCTGAAGTCCGTCCATGCTGCTCTTCTTCATCCTCCTTGATAAGGGAAAGAGCTTCGAATCGATTCTCTAGCTGCAAGCTCCCCGAACAATTCCTTCTTGGTTTACTACTCTTTGTGACATTCCTCCAGCTGTCTGCCTCCTCTGTTTGGCAAGTGACCTCTTCCACCCTAGCATCTTCCTCTGCATGGTACTCATCCAAGATGGTTAGTTCTATTGTGTCCAGGAAATCCTCTTGTTCCCTAATCTGCTGAAGTGTAGCTACTCTGGACTCTAGCTGCTGCACTTTCTCCTCCAAGAGTGCTACCAACTTGCACTTGGTGCATGTGAAGTTCTCCACTACTGTAGGCAAGAAGAGAAACATCCCACAAGAGTTGCAGGTGACTGTGGCAGATCCCTCGTTGTCCATACTGCAAAGTCTTTAGTAATAAATATAACAGTCAATCTACTGGGAATACTTCTTTAGGGGTAAGTACTGGCTGCTATCTTACACTTAAAGGGAAGGTTCTGTTTCAATATCTGATTCTAACCTAATGCCACTTGAGCAGAGTTGTTCAGTTAAAGAAAACTAAAATTCACGCGCCGTTAGGCGCGCGGCTCTGGAAGGTGGTATATAAAGCTAGTCTGCTAGCTCCGCCCCCTTGTGACTCACAGATGTGACTCACAGAAGCTCCTCCCCTTCAGCAACAAGCACACGGTCTCAAGCACACGGTCCCAAAATGGCTGCCAAGCAGCTCCTCTCCTTCTCCTCTCTCTGGCCGGACTGATCATTTAAAATGATCATTTAAAAAATACAATGATCATTTAAAAAATATTCCACATTTCAATCAAAGAAAAGCAATGTCTTCAACCCAGCTCAGTCATTTTTTATATATTCTATAATAGACATGGGGGGGGGGGTATTGTAAGCAGTGTGGGAAGGACCAAATTAAAGCTACAATGCAATTGATAATCTCATTTCGGAGATTATCACACCAGCCCTTTTCTTGCTGCAGTCACAGAAGTAAACTAAAATGGCAATATACTTTTTGTAGAGCAACCACCACTGCACTTCTTTTATTTGCTCGACTGGGGCCGCTGCCCCCATCGCACTCTCTTCTTGCTCTCTCCCTTAACCTTGTCTCCCTCCCTCTTGCCCTACCCAAAATGCCTCTAGGGTTTTTTAAAACTTTTTTCACCCTTTTCTATCCAATTCCAGAGCTCTGCAGCCATGATTTAAGCTTCAAAAGTTTTTTTTTTAATTTAAATTGAGGCTGTGTGTATGATATTGGTATAATTTTAACTTTGCTAGTTGTTTATGTCGCACCTATTGCCATTACATTTAGTGATATACTGGAATTAGGATTTATGAGTAACAGTACAAAAATATTACTAAGGATTCTGTATGGTGTGGTATGAAAGGATATCAATAGTGCAGGGCGGGGGTGATACCATGAGTTACTGCACCCAGGTAATAACCAACCCTTGTGACACCACAACTTTTTGGATCTGTTTTTAAATCCAAATGGACCTCTCCAGACAGCAGTGAGGAGAGGGAGGATGAAGGAAGCTGAGTAAGGAATTTGGCCAATATACATTCAGATTTCATCAAATTAAAATTATGCCTCTAAATTACAATACCATACGCACAGCCTAAATGTCTTTACATGTACATTGTTTTGTGTGGTTAAAGGAAAAATTTGGTAAGATGTGATGTTTTAAAAGAAATTTTAAAAATAGTATTTTTTTTAAAAAAAATTAAGATTTGTACAAATTTTAAAAATTTAAAGTTTAATTTCAAAAAATCTGTGCCCTTTCCTCCTTTCTTTTCCTATTGACCCTTGCCCTGTTTATACCATTTCTTCAGCATTTTAAAGGGATTCAGGAGAACTCTACAGCTCATTTCTGCCAAAAGACAAATGTTTGGGGAGCAATAGAGTCACTCTGTTTTAGGATGTCACCTGGTGTGGCCCACACCCCCTGCACCCCCCCCCCCTAGTGTTACCCTTGCCAGGATGTCCCATCCAGTAATAAACAAGGCTTTCTGTTGTGAGAGCTCTCTCTTTTGATAAAAATATGTTTTGTCCATAACACAGCAACTTCTATGTCACTGGAAAACGGGAAATCAACATGGATATATCCAGCTATTTTCCTATAGCTGGAAATGCTGCAAAAGGCATCACATGGAGTCTCCTGTGGTTGTTTGTTTGTTTGTTTGGGTTTTTTGAAGGGGGATATCCCTGCAGATGAGGTCCCCGCAACATGTCCACTACAGGAAAATAACTGGAGGCATCTCCATTGATCCTCCTCCCACTCTCTGACAATAAAGAAATGGCTGTTTTGGGAACAGGGAACTGTGTCACTTAAAAGATGGGCTTGATAGACATTTTGATTATTGTACAGTCAGCACAGAATTCTGATCACTGCAGCAACCCAAACCTGATTTATGTTAGCTTAGGTTGGATTTATAGTATCACATTAACTCATAACAATAACAGCCTTTATTGAAGATGCAACTTGTAAGAAGCACTGCCTGTTGCCATTAGTGTGACACTGTCGCTGAAACTGCCAGTTCTTTATTATGTTCTCTCCACAGCAGCAAAATTCTTGGATGTTCAGGCATCATCCTATTCTCCTGCCCTGAAACCATTATTAGATGCTGCTGCTGCTGCAGCATCTACATCTACATCCAAGAATGGGAAATGTATAATAAATAATAAATGTAAATGTCCAACCATACGTCTCTCCCCTCAAATTAATCTCCTCTGAGCTATATCAATTCCCAGCTTGGCAATGAAACCCACTAGGTCACCTTGGGCAGGTCACATACTCTCAGCCTCAGGGGAAGGCGATGGCAAACCTCCTCTGAACAACTTTTGCAAAGAGAAGTCAGAAATGACTTGAAGGCACACAACAACAAATGACAACAGCATACAAATTATAACATGGTAAGGAGGAGACACAGGGCAGCTATTTTCCATGTGGATCATAATGTGTCACTCCACCTTTCATAAGTACAGGAGTTGCAACTCCTGTCATATAAATACATGTCTGCAGGAAAATAACCCCCATTATGGCCTTTGCTATGCCAATAAATCACTGTGGAAAGTACATTGTTAAGAACATTATTGAATTACAGGTCTTCTAAACTGTAGCTGTTTGACCTCCTTGTGCATTTTGATAGGCTTGCAATCGATTGCCAGAAGGTTCTCATTAAAGAGGAGGAATCAGCAATAAAAACATGATTTTACCATCTCCTGACACTTCTTAAAGGTCAGCAGGACAGATAAACAACTTCCTGCAGCTGTGGCTACATCTGGCACACGACCCACTACAGAAAGCATGCTTTGGAAAGATAAACATACCTGCTTGTATCTCCTTGGTGTCCCTATACATTTCAACGAGGCCAAAGGGTTGAACTTGACCAAATAGCTTTATCAGTAATTAATTTTTAAAAAAATCTTTCAGGATGTAAATGAAGGGGAACAAAAAAACTTTAATTTAGGCTTCTGGGACCTAAAGCGTCGTTTTTCCCATGATCTTCTTGTATCTGACTGTGGGTTTTGGATGCTCCCCAAGACACAGTGGTGCCATTATCCTTGAGTCTGTAGACATCAGCCTGGAAAATGCCCAGTTTTTCAGTGAAGGTGGGACTAATCCTTTCAGAATGAGGAAACAGCCCTTTCAAAAAGAGGAAACAGAACTGCCCTGAGTTTATATGGTACAGAGAAATGGATCACACAGCTTGGGAAAAATATATACATACCTGTACAGTTGAATTTGTAGGTGGTTCACTCAATACAGTAGATGGTTCACTCAAGATTCATGTAGAAAACAGAAAACAACCACCTATGATGTGGTGGGAATGAAATGCCAAATCGCTGAAACATTTCTAGAAAGTTGTGTGTGTGTGAGGGGAGAGGATAAAGACTGTTTGCATATGTTTTGGCAACATATCCTTATCACTGCCTTCCCCAATCTGCTACCCTCCAGCTAAAACTGCCATCCTTCTCAGATACCATGGCCAGGATCTGGTGGGGGGATATATAATTTAAAGGCACTTTTTTTGGGCAAGGCATCCCTATGGGTGGACTAGAGCTTGGAAAAGTTACTTTTTTGGATTGCAACTCCTAGGATCCCTCAACCAGCATGGCCCCCAAAGTAACACTTCCAGATTCTGAAGTGGAACAAACGTTAAGAATTAAGATAGTTTGACAGGACCAAAGAATACGAGGAGGTAAAAAACAAAAAAAACAAAAACAAAACCCAAAGCAATTCTGTGATGTTATAATTCAAACGACTTGATTATCCCATGTGTAATCATAACAAGTATATTAGATTGTGAGATAATTATAGTGAACAGAGGGACTGCTAGTATTTTGATGTTGCACATGGACTGTCATTTCCTAGCCACCAGTGAGGATGTATTTGGTAGAATGTTTATGCTCTGGTGTTTCTAGCTAAACTGCTGGTCAAACATTTGGTAAGATCACAGAAAGTTCCATATCTCTCGATTAGCATTTAAAGAACTTAGATAATTAGGAGGAACCCAGAGAGGCCTGAAAGAGTCCATCAGTAGCTGATAAGCCTTAGGAGTGATAAATCACCATCCTCTTGTGCACCCTGTCGTGATTCTCTACATCTGATTAGGTACTAGCTTTTAAAACCTGATCAGTGGAGATCTCTTTGAGGACGGAGGAACCAGCAGTACTGTTCCTGACAATTGTTACTGTGAATGTTTGAAAAGATGTTTAAGTTTTCATATAATAGATCAGCATCCCCCAGCCTAGCAACCTCTAGATATTTGAAGTATAGTTTTCATCACACGTGACCAGCCCAGTGATAAGTCAAAAATTCAACAAATAAATAAATAAGTAAAATTGCAGAATGTGAAAGGGCCCCAGGTATAACAAGTTATCAGAGCTATAACTAGTGTTTTGAAAAATCCTCATAGACTTGAGTGGTATAGAGTGTGAGAAGTTAATCTTGATCTAAGTAAGATCAAATCAACATTTTAAAAAGTTGTTGAATGGTGTGTAGATTGCTGATAACTGGAATCATCCACTGCAGTCTCAGGCCCTCTTCATGGGCATTGACAAAGGTGACAACCATATCCTAAGGGCAAAGCCTATGCTGCTAGAGCAGGTATGTCCAAGACTGTCTCATTAACAGTGAGAGCTGTTGCGCTATAGTGGTTTGAGCACGGGACTATGACTCTAGAGGCCAGGGTTCAAATCTCTGCTCAGCTATGGAAACTCACTGGGTGACCTTGGGCAAGTCACATTCTCTCAGCCTCAGATGAAGGCAAAGGCAAACCTTTGAACAAATCTGGCCAAGAAAACCCCATGATACGTTTGCTTTAGGATCACCGTAAGTCAAGAACAACTTGAAGGCACACAACTCATTAACACAACGTGGAAAAGTTACTTTTTGTTCTGCAACTCCTCTGCTCTCCCAACCGGCATGACTAGTATCCATATTGGTTGGGGGATGTTGGCAGCTGTGGCCCCCCAAAATAACATCTCCAGATTGTGTCTTTTCAAAAGAAGGCCTGTGAAGGTGTCAGAAAAGATGCTAGAGGAATGACTAGGATGTAAGTCCCACTATTGAGTGATCTGATTTCAAGTGTCAGATTGAATCTTTGTTTCTCCTGCACTGCTTTTTTTAAACAGCACCCCTTGTCCCATACCAGTCAAATTGACAAACAAAATACCCTCCAATCTGCACGCAAGCCATTTCACATTTTTCACTGAGACCTATAGTGCAAAGAGCTAATAAGCTGAAATTTCTTTTCACAGCTTGAAGTTCTTAATTCATTTTCCTTAGTAATTCTTCAGCACAGCAAGGGAAAACAAATAATAACCTCACCTTACCCCCCCCCCCCCATGTTTAGCATTAACTCCACTTCTTCTTGCCCTGACTTCTTTGGAGGTGAGAATACCCTTTGCTTAAGACCCTGTAATGGTGGTGTCATTTCCACAAAAGCTTGAAAAAGTTACTTTTTTGACCAACGGCTTCTAGCATGGCCATTAATTTTTTTAATGTTTTTTTTTAAAAACACACACACACACACTGGAATGCTATGCACCTATGGACTGTAGTACAAAACACATCCGATTTCAGAAATTGATTCAGAAAGGGGCCCCTGCTTTTTGCTCATTTTTGCCCATTTAGCCCGCATCAAAGAGACGCTGGGAAAATGGGGTGCTTTTTGGGCTGAATCGATTTATTTCTAAGAATCAAAGTAAATGTGCTCCAATCCTAAAAGAGTTACAGTTACCCTGGAAAGAATGAAATTATTTCTTGCCTGATTACAATTGCAATGTGCCTTTGTCATTGGAAAATGAATTTCTTATTTGTTACTCATTATTGAAAGATGTGCCTATATGTAAAAATCTTTGGATTTCAACAGTTAGAAAAATGAGTCTATACATAAGAGTAAACCAACTATAGAGTGAATGAGAGAAGCTGGAATGGAGGTTACACCATATGGCAGGAAGCCATTTATCTGGCTTTGTTGCTGGTGGGAGTGAAAACTGACAGGACAATGCTATCTGCAGGACTCACAGACAGCTAGTTCCTGCTCATCTCACTGCCTCCAAGACTTACATTGATCTTAACATGACAACTAGTGTGGATAAGGTGGGCAAGCTCTGTTCTTTCAATAACAAGGTTTCCATAATTTTTTGTACTGGTCAAATCTGTTTCATTACAGACTGGAAAACTACTGACCATCTATGTCTGGGATTTCATGATATAATAAACTAGAGAAGACCTGTTCACTAATGTCAAATTAAAAAGAGAAAATAATGTTTCTCAGTCTCATTAAAAAAGATAGAAAGAAGGTATTTAGATTCTAAATGCTAAATCCATTCCTAAATGGTTCCTCAGAAGTCCTACTGAGATCAATAGCATGTTCTTCCATATAAGTGTGCATAAATTAATTTCACTCATGATCTTGTCAATTATTGCTTTTACTGTTCAATAAATTCTGACATTTGTTATAGGGAAATCCACATATCAGGTATCACACCTCTGCTGTGGTGCTGTTGCATTTTCCTAGCACTATTATGCAGGGAAATCGTGATTCCCAGTCTTTGCTATAATGGTTAGGAGCCTGGTACAATTGTGAATGCTGTGCACAAGGAGGCTGCATCTATTCTAGCTTCTGTCACATAAGTCTACTACAGGCATAGACCAAAATACAGATATTTTTGATGGTTCTGCAACTTTTCAGCAGATATCCTGAATGGCCAGGTCCAGTACTGCTTCAGCCAGCAGCATACAGGTGTCACAAAAGACCAGTACATTCCAAGTTATTTGTTGTTAGTCTTATTTTTGTTTTTGTTATTGTGTGCCTTCAAGTAATTTCCAACTTAGGGTGACCCTAAGGCAAATCTATCACAGGGTTTTCTTGGCAATATTTTTGAAAGGGGTTTTGCTATTGTCATCCTCTGAAGCTGAGAGAGTGTGATTAGCCCAATGTCATTCAGTGGGTTTTCATGATCAGGTGGGGATTTCAACCTTCATCTCCAGAGTCAAAGTCTCAACTATTATACCATGCTTTAGTGACAGGGATAATGGGGAGAAGTGCTTGTGGGATTTTACATATTAGGCATTGTGTTAGTTGGCTTTAAGTACTATGGAACTTGGCATAGGTGGGTGGTACGATCTGTTCTTTTCCTTGGCATAATGTCATGGGCAGGCTCTGTGGATGGAGTTCATGGGCCATCAGTTGTCCATACACTATAGTTTGCAAGGCTCTGTTTTTCAAGAAATGCCACCACCTCTTGATACCAACAGCAATACTGTACTGTACTTTCCAAATACAGCTGTGATACTCTCTTACTCTCTGTGTTGCCTGCAGAAACCATGACAATATACATCTGATAGGGACTGATACTGGAACAATTACTTTAGAGGGATTTGGGGAACCTTAACTTGCCAAGAATAACTATCCATTCCCACCCACTTATTACATTCCTTCTAAGATATAACATTTATTGAAGGTATCCTTCCTTGAGATTTTTTGAGATAAAGATTTTTAAAAAGAGAAATAAAGATACCTATTGGCTTCCTGGCCCCACTCCCAGTCTTATCGTTGCTATTTTAACAGGATAATTTCATAGAAAGCCTCACAATAGGTTATTTTTCATTTGAGAACTGATGTGATTAATTAAAGAAAAATGTATCTGAAGTGATGAGATATTTGCAGTATGTTTTCTCCTGTTTTTATTGCGACTTCTTGCACTTTGGAAAGAAACCCTATTGTTTTATGTTATCATGTAATTCAATAGGAATTCCCCAGAGAACTGTGTAATTGGTTGAAACCATTTTTCATTTCAAGAGCTTGCAGAGAAATAACTGTAGATGTGGTAAGATTATAGGGTTAGGAGGAAACAATAAAAAGTGTCAGATATTGTACTGGAATGGTTGGTTCATTTTTTTCATATCCTTTAAAAATGTTTCTTTCATATCATTATTTTAATACCAGGTTTCATATTTCTGCCAGACACCATAGTTGCATTAATATTCTCTTAACTTTTTCTTGTGCCTTTCTTAAGATTTATATTTCTATATATATTATATTTCTATAAATTTGCCAGTACTGGAAAATTCATCTAATTGAAGTGGATTAATCTTTGCAACCTGAATTTACACAGAATATATCAAAGAAGCAGCCAAAGAAGCTGGTAAGGAGGCTGGGCCAGGGATTTTGGGGCTAGGAGAGGCTGCCAGTGGGAACCAGGACAGATTCGATTCCTATTCGAATCCGCCTGGTTCCCTCTTGGGCTGAATCGATTTATTTCTAAATCAGTCGATTCAGCCCAAAAAACACCCCATTTCCCCAGAGCCTTTTTGACATGGGTCAAATGGGCAAAAATGGGCAAAAAGCAGGGGCCCCCTTTTCTGAATCAATTTCTGAAATCGGATTCAGTGGAATCATGCCCATTTAACCTGGATCACGATCCAGATTTAAACGTAGTGGGAACATGGTCAGAGACTGAATGAGACTGGAAACACAGTGTACAGTACATCTAAACAGTGATGTACTTCTTGAGAGGAAGAAGAATTCCATTACATTTTCATTTGGACTGCACCATTGATAAGACTGTACATTCTCAGCCACCACATCAGGCTTAGGGACCAATGAACAAATCTGTCAGATTCCTTTTTTCCCCCCATAAGCTTGATATTTTTTTTTTTAAAAAAAGTCTGTTTGTGGATTTCAGAATGTTCAGATCAAAACCCAATCAAATGAAATCGGTCACCTGTACTGGCCAAATGTAATTTGTTGCAAACATTACTTGCCATGAAGTTATTTTCAGCTTATGGTGGCCATATGAATGAGAGACATCTGAAAGACCCTATTATTAACAGCCCTGGTCAGGTCTTCTGCACTCAAGGCCATGACTTCCTTGATTGAGTCTATCCACATGCAATGTGTTTTTCCTCTTTTCCTGCAGCCTTCTACTTTACCATGTATTACCATCTTTTCCAAGTAATCACGATGTCTCGTGATGTGTCTAAAGTAAGACAGATGCAATGTAGTCATTTTGGCTTCTAAGGAAACTTCAGGCTTAATTTTCTCTAGCTCTCATTGAGAGGACCAGATTGTACCTTCTTGTCATGTAACCATTACAAGGCAAGAAGCCCGTAAGAAAAAAAAAATAATAACTAAGAACTTTAACTCATAATCACAAACATAGTCAAATATATGGGGATGCCAAGTCAGGTTTTTAAGAGGTAGATACTTAAACTTCTCTCCCAGGGCTTAGAATTTTGCTCACAAAAAAATGAAATGAAAAAGGAAGCCCACTTTTGCGCTGCTTCAGATGACATGCTTGTCATACAATACTTAAAATATAAACTATCTGATGTGAACTTGCTCATGCTGAACATTTACCACATATCTAACCTTTTATGACATCAAAGAAGGTTCTGACAATGGGGGTGGGGGACAAGTTTGTATGTGATATGTGGCTATTTGAAATCTTAATGTTATTGGTGACGTCAAATATAATACTCCCCTGGGTCTTATTAAATCTTGGTTTGACCCCCTTTCGGTGTAAATTACATTTCCCCTTTCTAATCTCAATGCTGAAAAGATCCCTCTTTTAAAAATGGGGAAAAACACACATATTATTAGAGTACTGAACTTTGTTTTTCAACTCTTCTAAAAGAAAATAAGAGATCAAGGGTCAGTTGTAAGCAACAACTTTTTAAAAGCATGTTTTCTTTTAGTAAGTGGAGTCTTGACTTGATCTTCAGTCATTGATTTCACTCATTATTGGCCCCTGAAGTGGCTTTAGTTTCAGGGTCAAAGAGGGCCTTGCTGGGAGATGACCATCAAAACAAGGCAGGAAAACGATCGACTGCATTACTGTGTTTTCTAAAGAAAGAAGGAAAATGCACAAAGATCACTGGAGGGAAAGAAAGCCATAATCCATCCTCAGCTACTGTGGAAGTGTTACTGTGATAAAATGTTTAAGTGTGGGAAGAAAACAAGAACAACAGGAAGGGAAACCCAGACATTCTCACTGGAGAGGATGAAGGACTTCACCTGTAACACTATCTTCTTTCCCCTCTTTGCTTGTGTAACTAACCATTCCCATATGAGCAAACAGTCCCAGTGATACTCCTCTTTTAGAATATCTCCCATTTGTGTTTTCAGTTGAACTACAAAGATTTAATGCTAATTGATTGTACCTTACTTTTCACTCATAGCTGGCCCAAGATGTATTGACTCCTGAAGAAATGCAAAAATACAACATCCCATCAGCATCAGAAGTGAACTATCCTAGGAGTTGAATTTTATTTTAAAACTGGCAATGGAACAGCATCCTTGTAGCACAAGGATATTTGTTGCTTGAACAGCATGATACACATTACAGTCTTCCTTTGCATCAAGCCAACCACTCTGCTATCCACTAACACTCTAAACCTGCCTACTGACACCACTTCCTTAGTCTCAAATACCTTTCTCACAGCCTTCCTTAGATCCAGGCATTCTGGACAGGTGTTTCCTGAGACAATGACTACAATGACCCCTCACAGCAAAGCATCTGAGATGCAGTGGGTTCTGGAGAGCCAGCCACTTCTGTACTGCAGCGTTCATTTTTCTAAAGAATTCACCCCTTCTCACCTCCAGCATTTACTACAGCTGGAGAGCTGCCAGTGAAACTCTCTGGACTGATGGTGGACTCCTCCTAGCAGCGTGTGCATATACTGTATGCTCAAATAGTTCAAATTATGGCAGCCAGATTGATCGCTCATACATCTAGGAGTAAGCAAATAATAATAATAATAATAATAATAATAATAATATATTTATTTCTTATTCGCCCCTCTGAGTGAGCAATTGGGGCGGGGTACAACATGTTAAAAACATATACAGTTAAAATCCTCCAAATATACCCACCTCCCTCCCCTTAAAACAGTATTAAACTAATCATAATTAAAAGAATCAAGATTTAAAATACATTCATTCAGGCAATGGGAAATTAGTTACTATCTGGGAAGGCCTGCCGGAAGAGATGCGTCTTGGTCGCTTTTTAAAAAGCTTTCCAAGGTTGTAATAAAACACATCTCATCCGGCAGGTCGTTCCACAACCTGCGAGCAATAGCAGAAAAGGCCCTTTTAATACCAATATTAAAATTACTCCAATGGCTGCCTGATAGTTTCCAGGCAGTGTTGTTATTACCTTTAAATCCTAACATGGCTTGGGTCCAAGTTGCCTATGGGATTGCCTCCACCTGTATAATCTCTCCTGTATACTCATGTCCTTTGTGGGACTTTTACTTCAACTGCCCAGACCTAGACTGGCAACTGTCACCCAGAAGACATTTTCATCAGCCACCCCTAGACTGTGGAATGACCTGCTGGGATAAATTCAACAGCTAAACATACTGTCTGCGTTTTTAAAAGGATTAAGTACCTATCTCTTCTGGCAAGCCTACCCAGCTGAATATAAGATATGAATTTTAAATTGGTATATTTTAATCTGGATGATTTTAAAGTGAAATAGTAATTTAATCCTGTGTTTATGTGTTTTAATTTATGTGTTTAATTGCCAGTTATATGCTGTATTTTAATCTATTTTGTACCCCATCTTGAGCCTTGGGGAGAAGGAGGTGAGGAAGGAGGAGGAGGAAGAAGTAGTTCAAGAAGAATGGAGTCTTCTTCCTTGGAGGTCTTTAAGCAGAGGCTGGATGGCCATCTGTCGGGGATGCTTTGATGGAGAGTTCCTGCATGGCAGGGGGTTGGACTGGATGGCCCTTGTGGTCTCTTCCAACTCTATGATTCTATGTTGTTGAAGTTTTGCTACTTCTCACAATCTGCCACCAGAGGCAGGTACCTCATTCTGCCTAACCTGAAGTTCAACCAACCTCACTTCACTTTATGACAGCAAGGTAATTTATGGTGCAAGGTAGACTGTGTTGCACACAGAGCTATGTCCTCCAACAGATGGGAATGGCTGGACATCTCAGGAAGAATGTCTAGGAGACCGCTGCTGATGCTCCCGGTGTCTGCCACCCAAGGCAGTTGCCTCATTCAGCCGTTACCCAATTGTTGTACCAGCCCTGACCAAAGTGTTTGCTTGCATAGTTTTGTCCTCAGTCATGTCCTTTCTACTGTTCGCTGTAGGATTCTGGGAGTTGGAGTCTAAAAAGGCAAGTGTTCCAAACTCTGCTTTAAGTCTCTGCGGCCAATAATGAAATGTGCCTGAAAAGCAGGAAATTCCAGAAATGACAGCAATATGTAGTGCTTTGAATGCCGGACTAGGACTGCAGGGACGCTTTTACACGACACTATTGTAGCACTATGATTCCACTTTAATTGGAATCCTATAGGTGGCATTTTAGACCTGTTTGAATATGAGCTTTATCACACTAGCAAGATCTCGCGGGAAAATGGGAGTTTAACAGGCGTTAAACAAGATTCGAATTTAAACAAAATTTGCAAATTCGGGTAGTTTATCACACTAGGGGACTGCCCAAGTGAAATAACATGAAGTTAACCTGAACGCAAAGCAGAGAAAAACAGCAGATTTTTTTTACTTTCAGGTTGTTCTGAAAGTAAAAATCTGCTGGCTTTCTCTGCTTTGCATTTGGATTAACTTTGTGTTATTTCACTTTAACTGCGACGTCATCTGATAAACTTTGGGCATTTCCGGGTTTTCTTTGCTTTAAACCTCATTTAACTCCTGTTTTCCTGCGGGATCTCGCTAGTGTTATAAACTCCTATGAATTCTGTGTAAGTGCTCCTCCATAAACTGCCAGTCCCAGGATTCCATTGAATTAAACCATGGCAGTTCAAGGGGAATCATAGCACTATAATTGTACAGTGGACCCAAGAGACCAGAGTCTGGATCCCTGCTTAGCCATGGAAACCCAGTGGGTGATCTTGGGCAAATGACATTCTCTCCATCATCAGAGGAAGGCAAAAGCAAACCTCATCTGACTAAAGCTTGCAAAGAAAAACCTATAATCAGGTCACCATAAGTCAGAGTTTACTAGAACGCACATGTGGAGGTGCAGAAAGGAGAAATATTGAAGCAAAACTGGAAAGTAGGACTGGGGCTAAGAAAGAAATGGACAGATAAGGGATGGACCCAAGCTGGTATGTTTGCTCCTTCTAAGAGCTAACCAATAATTCTTCTGCTTGTATCTTCTGTTGTCACTGCATCATTTAGCTTTCCTAAGGAAAAATGGGACAATGAAGAACAGTGAAAGGATGAATTATATTGCTTTAATTTAACCCTGGTTCCTTGATGGCAGGCATCTATCTTGTCTCTGTTGATTGTATTCTCCGAGTTTTAGAAGCTCCAGACTGTCATTACTATCAAGATTATGCAACTTTGCACACTTTGTAAATAGCTGTGCTGTCATCACTGCCTGAAAAACAGAGAGGCAGGGAACAAGCACGGGATGAAAATAGTCCCAGTAAACTCTTGGGATTGGATCCTGGAGGTAGATCTGATTCTTAAAAAAAAATCTGGTATAGCGATGCTTTCTGAAGAAAATTACCCATGAAAGAGCTGAAATAGTTCTCATGTTCCTTGTGAAACATCCCAAACTTGAGGGTTTAAACCATTTTGTGTTTTTTTCAATAATGCCTCCCAAAGTATCATAACAGACAAGGGTTCTTTCCTTTTGTATCCCCTTGGAAAAGGCACCAAAGATATGAAAGAAAAACTGCCCTGTTTACTTATTATTGTGCCAGATATGACAGGCATCCAGGAGATCTTGAAAGGCAGTTAGAGGAAAAGAAAAACATGCTAAACATAGAACAACAATAACCACTAGCAAAGTTGCTCAAGAAGAAGCTAAAACAAAGAGGGAAATTTTGGCCTACACAAGCAGACAGAACATGCAATAGAATCTAGTCAAGATATTAAGAATTATAGACATTATTAATAGTTTGTAAATATTAGGGTTGGTTTTTTAAAAAAGCATTACCATATTCCTACGATCCCTTTCCAAATATACTTGCATGGTCCTCAATTCTATAGTGCTGAGAAATTCTAAGGACAGCATCCCTTGAAGATTTGGATTCCTTACAGATAAAAGAGCATTAGAGACCCACAGTATTTTGGGGAAGTCTCCTAGAAATGAATGGGAACTTTAGTTGTGGAAGGCAGAGACAAAATGGCTGGCTAGGAAAGGTAAGCATTCCTTCTGTTGCTGGGTACATCTCCCTGCACCAGCTGATTACTCCCAGGCCCAAGTTTATCCATCAATGTTATGCATTTATTTCTTAAAACATTTAAATGCTGCCCCCTATATCATGATATTTCAGGGCATCATGCAAGTGCAATTTGGATCCATGGCTATTCAGTAATTTTGCACATGCACAAAGGCACTTTTCTTTATTATCACTTCACACATTCTAGGACTCAACATGTTATTGAAAACAGATAATAAGGCTAAATACGGATGAATCCTGAAACTGATTATGGACTGATGCTATTACATAAAATTTTCCCTCACTTATCTCCTTTCCTATGGAAACATTTATAAAACAAATTGGCTTTTTTCCACCAATGATCACTATCGACATATTACAATCTCTCAAAAAGGCATGAACCCACAGGTTACACAGCCAGATGGAACGCTGCTTTGTGTTATGCAGTACTCCTGTTATTGTCATAAAAAGCATCCTGAACTGCTGCCATCTCGTGGCTAAGAAAATATAGAAAAAGTTTTGCAAGTGTGAATGTGTCATCAAGATACAGAATAATATTGTATTATGTTTGGGACAAATATCCAAACAAGAACAATTTCTTCAAGAACAATGCTTTTGCATAAGTGATTATTTAACTGGTCAGTCCTACAAATGCTTCTGAATTTTCTTGACTATTGAATCTATGTGAATCATGCCCCCACCCCTTTTGCTTAAAAATAATGATAAGCAAATTTGCAGTGGAAAAAAAACAACCCGGTTTGGATCCATTTTAGGAAACTTAAGGAAGATTTGTCACAAGCAGGAAGACATTTCGGAAGTAGTAGTCATAACAATTGCCTCAACTAGCATCCAGCTTTGTGTATCGTATACAGCACAGTATCTCATAAATGTCCAGTGCAGGTTGTTTTTAAAGAAAACATTATTTCTTGATTGACTATCTAGCTTGTTTGTAGGCAATTTACACACTATATCTTGTGTTATTTTTTATTTATTTGGCAGGCCTGGGATTAAGACATTCTGAGATCCCACATTGTGTCAAGCTTAAACGCCTACATAGAATTAGCCCCAAACATTTTGTGTGTGGATTGTATTCAAAGGTCCTAATAATCTGAAGCCTTAAACTGCATTTTAATTAGCTTTCACATAAACCTTCTGACATTTTTCTCTGTTTTGCATTTCTATCCTTTATTATGGAATGGAATGATTCAAGATGCCAATGTTTTCTTTAAAGAACAACCTGCCCTGTATTGATCTTATTTAGCTATCATCTATGATACCATCTGAAGGCAATGAAATGTATCAGAACATAGCCTTTAAGGCCAAAGAGCGGGGTATAAATACCATAAATAAAATAAAATAAATATTACTATGGATAATGCAGAATTACCCACACCGATGCACATGCACACCTGGTACAGTTAATTCAACCAGTGTTGTGACTGGAGGGTTGTAGTTTGCAACCTGTCCTTGACTCTATCCCCTGAACTTTAAAATTCTGACTCTTGAGGGTGGTTTACTACAGGAAGTAGAAGTCTAATCAGACTATAAAACTAGCCAGAAGGAGACAGTAATTCCAGCCACAGACTGGAACAGATAAAAGTCCTACACCTCACCCAACATGAGAGATAAAAAAGACTGCATTTTCTTCCTCATTATTCTAATGTGTCCAAGAAGTGCTTCCTTTGGCTTCTTTTTTCCTGCTAAAATTATATAGCAGAGTCAGCATGGCAGAGTAGTTTGGACAGACATTGGATTACAACTCTGGAGACCAGGATTCAATATCTACTCAAGTCTTGGAAACCCACAGTTAGGCAAGTCACATACCTTCAGCCTCAATGGAAGCCAAAGGCAACCCCCCTCTGAACAAGTCTTGTCAAGAAACCTCTGTGATATGTTTGCCTTAGGGTCACTATAAATCGTAAATGACTTGAAGGCATGGAACAACAAAGATACATACCTTGCAAAAGATGTGACAGAGAAGAGAAACTGCCAGGGCCAAACTTTCATTAGCTTTCCACACATGAATCTCAAAAAAGGGGATCTGGATATATTTATTATTATGCAGCCAATCTGTCTTTGTACATCAGAAGATCAACTCACAGTCTCACCTCTCATGAAGGTGGGACTAGGGACTTTATCACATGTTGCTTTTAAACTGCCATACAAGTTGGATAACAGCATCATACTGGCCATACCTACTGCATGATGCTGTCTTCCTCTCATTGCCTCCTTGTCCTTGAAGTGTGGCTAGCCCAAACCTTGTCATTGATGGAAAAACCCTTCACTAAGATCCCAATAGCACTGGTATAGTGCCAGTCCTTGGGGGTGGTAAGTCATTTCCATGACAGTTCCAGGATGGCTCAGTCATGTGGTATCAGTGTCTTACCACTCCTTCCTCCCCTTTGCTATTTCAGAACAGACTATTTTTGGTTTTCTTGGCCTGGTACAGACTGGCACTTTGTGCTGGCCTGGGACTGAAATTAGGGTTTGGTTGGGCTGGGTGTCCACACATGCCAAGCCCTACTTTTGGCACGTGAGTGCCATCTTGCTGCACCCCCATCCACACGGGGTGCATGACGATGATATCTAAACAGTGCTACGCCTAAACAGCCCCATGCTGTGCAGATGTCATGATCATACGTGAGCTCATCAATGGTGCCCTGTGTGTTTATGTAAAAGAAACCCATCGGGAGCAGGTTCTTTTTCAGCCTCCTGGAGGCCGTGCCATTTGTCTACTGCAGCCTCCATCTGGGGCAGAAAGGAATGGCATCTTGCCCCTTTCTTCCAGTCTGTATCCCCCCTTCTTTATTTTTTGTTTTTAAACTGCATTCACATAACTCTACAATTGCATTTAACCACTCCCAAAACAACAACCCCAAACAATTCCCCAGTTTGTGGGGCCATCATACCAGTCCTCTACTAATCAATAGTTGTTTTCTGAGAATAGTGTTTTTTGATAATAGTGTTAGCCTGCTGTTTACAGCAATAGGGCAATAGCATTGGCATGCTGTTCTCTCCTTAATGTGAAGCACTTACTTGTAAAGCTGATAGTTTACATTGTTAAAACTTTCTTTCTCAACCCCTGTTATAAACTTCATGCATACTGGTTCAGTGATGCCTATAACTAACACTTAGATTACACATTTTGTACACCTTGAAACTGAACATCTTGGTACAAACCCTGATGCCAATACCTGCTTATTTTTCTTTTGCTTTCTAATAAATTTTTTTTGGGCTACACACAGAGCACACTGTTGCAGTAATAAATGTGTGGGAGCATGCAGGCAGATGTAGTTGGAAAAGATCTACTTGCTACGTGGCTCATGAGAGCTGTGGCAAATCTTTAATGCTTCCTCCTTTAGCACAGGAACAGATATGGGCAGTAGATTTTGGGTGGGGAAAATACTGTGAAGCTCCCCAAGCAGAAAATAAGTCCTCAAGGATGTAAGAGCTCCATTTAATTATGAAAACCAGCATTTTGAAACTGGGAGCCAGTAATAACTAAGCAGAGTTATATTAACATAAGTGATATTTTGAGAGGGGAAGCTAAGAAACAGAATGCCACTCTACCAATCTATTGCATGACCTCAGCTGGAATACTGTGTACAGTTCTAGTTGTCACACATCAAAAAGATGTTGTAGAAGTGGGCAACTCAGATTACCAAATGGGATGGAGTAGCTTCCAATGAGGAATAGTTACAATGTTTGAAACTTTTTTTTTATCATAGGAGAAAGTTATGTAAGGAAGTAACACAATTGAGATTTTTTAAAAATCACAAAATATGTAGGGCAATCCTGCTCATAGTTGTGAACTGTAGACTGATGCCAATTCCCAAGCCATCTGCTGCTGTTCAGTAGGCACAAATCTGGCACCAGTCTCTGTAACGCTGGAGGGAAAATGATTGATCTCCCCCATCAGATACTTTAAGAAGCACTGAGATAGTGAATGTTGATAGGAAGAAGCTGTTTCTTCTCTGTCATAATCTAGGGTCATCTAACAAAGCTGAAAGTTGAAAGAGTTAGAAAAAAAGGAAGGACATCTTCTTGCAGTACATAGGCCATGTCCCCATGGGCCTAATAACACGTCCTCCCCCTGTTCCCACAGCAATTTGTCTGGATGAAACTGGACCCAAACCCTGATTCTGGTGCGAACTGTCCAGATACTGTCTGGTCAGTTCAGCACTGAATGTGCTCAATACCAACCTTAAAACAGTTTTAATAAAATTACTTTTTCCCTGTGGTTCTTCTGGAATCCTTTGTTGTGCTATGGGGTGCCTGTTTATAACATGTCCTGCTGTGCCGCCTGGCACCAATGCTGCTGGCAACATTGCTATTGGTACAAGTCACTTGCTGTGAGAAAAGGTGCCCAGCCATGTGACTGATGCTGGGTGCCTTGTTCTGACCTCAGAGTGAGCAACTTGTGCCAAGAGCAGTCGTGCTGGGCAGCACAGCAAGAAGCACATGTGAACAGCCTTCCAGAATGACAACAGAGTGCCCAGGGTAATGGATGGCAGGTGTTAGGGCATCTTTGGGGTTAGAATCCTCTAGGCTGCTCCCAAAGTATTCTGGTTTTTTGGAGACCTGGCCATAGTCAGATTGAGATACAAGATGTAGGAACAGTGACCAGCTTCAATAGTTTTAAAAGGTGACTGTACAAATTCATGGAGCAAATTGCTATCCATGCTACTAGTCATGAGGGCTAGACACCGCTTCTCAAAATGTGTTGTTTGATGGTGAGTGAAACTGTAATCATGCACATTTGGAAGGTATCCATAAATTGCCTCTTAATTTATGGCAACCCCATGAATTTCATAGGATTTTCTTAGGCAAGGAATACTCAGAAGTGGTTTTGCCAGTTTTGCACCTCCATTCAAAGTCATCCAGTAATGCCATGTTTTCCCTGGAGTATTGGTGAAATGTAAGTAGTCCATAATAGAATAGAACAGCATATGCTTTTTTAAAAGTACATTGCACTCTTAGTATCTGCTAAAGACCTTCAGTAGATACCAAAGTCTGTGGATGTTCAAGTCCCACTAAATACAATGGCATAGTAAAATGGAGCCCCTTATCTAAAAAGGAAAAATCAAGGTTTGTTTTTGGAATTTATATATTTTTTAATATTTCCAAGCTGTAGATAGTTGAATCTGTGGACACAGAATCTGTGGATAGAGAGGGCCAACTTTACAAGGACCCAGTTTCAGTCAGTTATATCTCCTCACAAAAAGCCTCACAAAGGCACTGGAGAGCTGCTACTGCCCATCCATAACTCAATGGCAATGTGTATGAAGAGCTGCTACCATTACTATGGAGCCCTGGTGGTGCAATGATTAAAGGCCAGTACTGCAACCACAAGGTTGTGAGTTCAATCCCAGGGCCCCAAGGTTGACTCAACCTTCCATCCTTTTGCAGGTTGGTAAAATTAGTACCTAGCTTGTTGGGGCAATTGGCTTACAGACTGTAAGCTGCTTAGAGAGTTCTGAGTTCACTGATAAGTGGTATAGAAAGGTAAATGCTATTGCTACTATGGGTATTCAGAGCTAGACAAGCCAAATGTCTGAGCCAGCAGTTATGATTTTGCTACTAAACGGCTGAAACTGAATGCATGGGGAAAGCAGGGAAGAGCAAGGCAAACCCCTAGGGGGTTGAATCTGAAGAAAAGGAGCTCAAAGCAATCTGACAAGAAGACTCTTAGGAAAGGATGGAGGAAAGGACCTCATTTTGCCCCCTGTAGCTGTACCCCTGGCCAACGCTTTTGTAAGTTCCAGTGCTTTACTGGATATACTTTAGCTAGGGCTAAGAACTGGATGTAACCCAAATATTTTAGCCACCAAAAAGCAGAAGAATGAACAGACAGCAGAACAGAGTGAAAGTTGATGACAAAAAGTCATTCTTGATGGGGGATATGTGGGCAGGAGTATATTGTCCATTGCATATAACATTTAAAAAGAAATACTTTAAAACTGAGGGAAGAGCAAATAATAACTAAGAACAGAACCAATGGCTTCTGGTCTAAGGAGAGAGAGTCCAAAGTCAAAGTGCTTTTTCCTCCTCCTCTTTAAAATTCAAAGACATTGCTATGTTGGTCTGGAATATCAATATGCAAAGGGATCTAACTGTGTGAAAGACGCTGTCGCATGAGCATTTGTAGACATGGTCTACATCTGAGAAAGCAGACCAAATCTACAAAAGTCCATGCTACAACTTCTTTTGCACAGTTAGTCTCAAAGGTCTAAAAGATGCTTTTGCATATATCTTGAAATATTCACCTGGAAAGTAAGAGTCAAATTTATTTTGTAAGGTGGGATCGCAGTTTTTGAAGCACACTGAAGTGTAGCCCATCCCGCACTTCACTCTAAAAAGCTATTAAAATGGTGAAAATAATCCCAATAGAATGTGGGCTGAATCTTTGTTTTCAGCTGCATTTTAAATACACCTGAGTAAGTTTTTGGGGGGCTGCCAACCCCCCCCCCCACTTAACCTAGGATAATTGATCTCAGGTTTTTCCCCAAGTTTTCCTAAAAGATTCACATTGTTGGCTGTGTGCATAACCAATGTGAAAAGACCCAGGATAAACTGGGATAACATGCCTTAACATGTTTCAAATACATTTGCATCAATGACTCCATCTTTATTTGACACATGTGAGAAACAGAACTCACAGAGATGAACATAGAGGCAGTTACAATTAAAAAAAAAATGTGAACAGCAAACCAGAAGATGTGAATGAGATTATCTAGTCATGCTAAAGAAAAACTGTCTGAGTAACCCCTGAGATCCAGGTCCTCATCCCAAACAGATTTTTTTTTTTTTAAATCAGATTGGCCGGCCTGAAATCCCCAAGCAAAAACAAGGTCCTTAGCTCACCTTTATCATATTTTCTGTTTTAAAAAATAGCTTAAGATCCTTTAAAGATAGATATTGCCATATAATGTTCTACCCATTGTCTTCACCAACTTGACAGTTAAACTCCTATGAACAATAAACTTCAAAATGATCGTGGTCAAAGAGCACCACACAGCTCGGGATAATAGCCTTAGAGGCAGCCCTGCACTTGAAAAAAGGGCCTCTATCAGTTCCTAAAAACTTGCTGAAGTCACCTAATTTTCAGTTAATAAGACAGGAAACCTCCACACCATCCCCTCCTCTTCCTTTGTTCAAATATTTGTCTAAAGGTGGTGCTGTAGTTTGTACAAAAAAGAAGAAAACAAGGAACATTTTGTACTTCAATTGTAGAAATTTGCAATCAGATCAATATGATTTATATCAGCATGACTATAATCATGCTAATATAAGTCATATTGATCTGATTACAAATTTCAATATATATATATTGTGGATTCCTCTTAATCCTCATGCACCAGGACAGGATCCTCAGAATCATGTTTTGCTGTGGAATCTACACAGAAAAATGTAGATCTTTTGTGTCATTGTAAACAGTTTCTCCAAATATGAATCACATGCCATAGGCAATTGAGTCTATCCAGAAGTCATAGCCATGTCTTTTTGTCTACTATGATGGTACCTTTAATTATATCACATTTTAACCAGTTTCAGGTAGTTCAGATTAAATTGCATTTTGAATCATTAATATTTTCAGTAAGAGATAGATATATTGATTTCCAGTCTGCAAAAGCCAATATAAAGAAGCCAAACCATCCTCAGGAAGAAAAGTCTTCGGGAAGAATGTATTACCATCCAGAAGATGTTCTAAAAGTTTGCCAATAGTTTTGTTTAAGGTTGGTCATTTTGTGAAAGATAGTGTCCTGGAATATGTGTTGATCACAATCTGATTTTCTAACCAGTGTAATGATTTTGCATCCTGGCAATTTTATGCTAAGATAACTATGCAGTTTTCCTGTGCTTTTCCCTATAACTGAAATGCATGTTTATCCAAAATCTAAGGACTTCTCATTAAAAAGAGAAACAGAGCGCAAGAAAGGGAGAACAGGAAACAAAACAAAAGAGAAATAAGTTCTGATAAGCAGAAGGGTGCAAGATCCCTTTGTTGTTGGTCTTGTTATGTCTGTGATATATTGCTTAGACCCAGCTTGCTCGTGATGGGAAGGAACATCTGAACTGGTTTGCCTGTAGGGAAATCAGAAAGAGAAAATAAATGTTTACTGTGAAGCTGGTGCTTAATCTTTCGGAATGACAGGAAGAGATTTTGCAAGCTGCAGATAACTCATTGTATCATTAAAAAAGGAAAGAAAGAAAAAAGGAAAGGTAAAAGTAAACAGCCTGCAATGTAAAATAAATACACAGTTGTCATTTAAACACATTCTATATCAAAGTTCCTTTTCTTAACATTAACAGCAGCACAGTTTTAAGCTATACCTTATGGTTGATTTTGTTGTTGCTGACGATGAGAGGATTGCCAGTTCAGGATTGTCCCAGGCTCTGAGCTTTCCAGGCCAAGCCTGAGACCTAAGAACCTAGTTATGACATTAAGCTTTATGCATTAAGGACCCACCACAGTCCCTCACAGCTTGTCATTCAAATACACAGAGTCCATATATTCCTGTTTGGAAATTAAGACAGAAATTTTAGATAAAGGGTTTGTTCCCGGATAATGAAGGGATTATTAGGGAATTAGGGAGACGTGACAAGGAGCATTTAAACTTACCTAGGCATTATAGCCAGAAGGTGTATACAGAGCAGACTAGAGGGTGAGATCTGGCACAACGACAAGAACAAAAGAAAGAAGTCAGTTAAATAAATACAGTTGGCCCTCTGTACGCACGGATTCTTTATATTCAAAGTATATAAAAATAAATAAAAATATATATGAATATGTCATCATAAAATATATGAATTTCAACGAGTAAACATTGATTTTGCCATTTTTACATAAAGGAGACTATTTTACTATGCCCTTATATTTAATGGGACTTGAGCATCCACAGATTTTGGGAGTCCTGGAACCAAATCCCAAAGGATACCAAGGGACCATAGTATATAGACACACACACACACACACACACACCCTCCAGAGTGTCTTTGAAAGTTGCTAAAACAAATTAACTAAGGCTTGCAGATTGTAGGTGCTGCTCTGCTAGCTGCATTGAAGACTTGCACAACAGCCATTCTTGTCTGGAGCTGAGTCCACCAAAACTGGATAATTTGTATTCTTGTCTCCTGGTGGGAGGTGATCCATGAAAACTGGGAATTCAGTGCCAGCCATAGGTGGTTGTTGTTGTTGTTGTGGTGGTGGTGGTGATGAATTTATTCTGGCCAGATAACTAAACACACAACCAACTACTCTGAGATATGGAAAATCTTTAACTGTATTCTACAGCTTGGACAACTAATAACTAATAATAATTGATAATATTTATTAAGGAAGAAAGGAGTTAGAGGTTGAAGAGAAACTTGTAGAAAGTCATGGTAGGATTAAGTAAAATGAAGATTAAGAGACCAGACACTTTAGGCTGCAAAATAAAATAGCTGAGTAGAACAAGGCCAGAAAGAGGAGATTTAGTAGGACAGCCAATAAAACATGGCACTTGTATCACACTGTTTCTGTGCTATTATTCTACTCTAATTGCTATGGCTGCTTCCTGTAGAATCAAGGGTTTTTTAGTTTAGTGAGGCCTAAGTTCTCTGGCAGAGAATGATAAATGCCCTTCCCTAAACTGCAAATCCCAGGATTCCGCAGGAAACAACCATAACAGTTGAAGTGGAATAATAGTGCTATAACAGTGTAGCGTGCTATTGTCCTAAAAAATCTGTGCAAAAACAGCAGTATAGTTATAATTACAAATTTAGGACAACTGAACATATAATAGAATCCCTGAGCATGAGCAGAACATATGTTTGCATGTGTATCACAGATATGATGCATACATTTCTTATCCTTGACCGTAGAGACTGTCTTGACATGTTGGTATGTCAAAATGACCTCCGATAACACTTTCATGCTCTGCTAGTGTTCTTATCTCCAGCAATGAGAAAGAGACATTTTGCATTTTGGTTTTTTTGCTGACGTTTCCATAATTTTGGAAACAACAACAACAAAAAACTCTCTATTACTTTATTTCCCCTTTGTGAAACAAAGCATGCATGCACACACTCACAGGAAGCATAGAAGAACTGTCTGACTGATCAGGAGACACAGGTAAAACCCATCTGATGATTTTTACTTTTCAAAATTTGTGCAACAAGGCAGCGGCTATCATAGTTTTATGGAATTTGTATTATTTGTGTAATTTGCAGACAAAACATTTTTACAAATGTGGGAACTCTTTTTCTCAATCTTGACAGAAAATGGCGTGTTGTTCCCTAGACAAGGAGAACTTTTTTTCTGGTTTCTCATTTTCCGACACAGAGAATGAGAAAGTGAGGATTTACATCCTGCGTGCGTGCGTTTGAGGGAGAGCCAGAGGTTTGTTTGCTCAATTAGGAGATTTTGAGCTTTTCTGGACTTTGAACAGGTCTTTTAAATGTGATAAGAGCAAGGCTTTAAGGTCTTCACATTTTTGTGAATGTTTATACCTCTAAGAAGGTCCTCCTCATGGCAGATGCATCGTACAAGGAAGAGGTTAAACTAAATGGCCTCCAAGCCCCTCCAGCTCTGTGTTTCTCCATCTCTGAGTAGGTCCTTGAATTGCAATGTGTCATAAAGGATAACATAACAGCGAAAATGTTTGCAGGACTTAGGTCATCCTATGGAGGTAGTTCACACAAGGTTAACCATTCTTTGTTAGAGATATATCTCATTGGGTGTTTCACAAAACTACAAATCTTATGGTTCCTTAGGTGAGAGCTGGATGACTGGGGGAAAAAAACTTTGAAAATGGATAAGATTTGTAGTGCGGTCATAATGTATCCTTCAGCATTGTCTGTTTTACCGCTCAGAAAGGCAGCATTGAACATTTTCAGTCTCAGGAGTAACTCCTAAAAGGTGCTGCATGTGTTGTTTTTGCATTGGATTAGCAAAATGGATCCAATGATGAAAAAAATGTTGATGTGTGCCCTGGTTCCCATATATTGCTAGACTTCAGTGCTCAGATACCCAAGCCTGTAGGGCCAATGATTAGGGATTTTGGAAGCTGTAGTCCAACATCTAAAGGTTGGAACCATTGCAGGAACAGGTATAACTTCATACCCTCCAACATTTCACAGATAAAAACTGGGACATGTATAGCCAAGCAACTTATTCTGTCTGGAATAATGTTTCCTTCATGGCAGCAAAGGGCTAAAACAGAGGTTCTCAAACTGTATATTCAATACCAGTTTTTTTCCTGTGTCTTTTTAAAAGAATTGCATCGATTTCCATCTTTGGCAGTATGAATAGACTACCAAATCTATTTGGATTGCTCTGTATCGTTCAAGGCAATGAAGGAAGCTCCATTTTATCCCGAAATGATGGCATGTGTGAATAACAACAGGGTTAAAATAACTTTGAGAGATTCAGGAACACAAAATGTAATGGGAACAATGATCATGATATGCATCAGTGCAATGAGCTGCATCTCCTCGGGACAAAAAACTGAGTTTGAATGCCCCCTAAGTAAGAGGCTAGGCATTCCCAATTTACCAGTAACTCACCAGTACTTCTATTGGTTGAGGTTCTGAAGGTGTTTGGGATTGAATATAGTGACTATGCACCACCAAAATGAAAGAGGCAAATTTTGGTATCTCTACTCCCGCTTCTTGTGTTTCTCCTACAAAAGGTTCATTTAAAACCACAGCCTGCTTTTTTGGATGACAACTCCCAAAATCCCCCACTAAGCTGGCTTCAGAAAAAAATGGGTTGTATCCTCTTAAAAAAAGTAAGTTTTCTAGGCTGTAAACATGACCCCAACCACAATCTTAAAAGAGAGAAGTGATCATTATAAAGTAGCATACATTATACCACGTGTGTTATGTATCAAAGTCTCTCACGTTTCTAAAACTGCAAAATACTTTACAGTTATTTATTTGGCTCTAATTTTTCTTTTATCATTATTCTAACTCTGCTAGAAATGTGAGAGAGTGCTCTGATTTTAAGCCACTGAACCTCAGAGTCCAACTGTTTTCAGTTCCTGGTCCTTTTAAACTGACATCATTTAGCTACTGATTTTCATTCATATATATATATATATACATATTCATTTTAGTCACAACAGCTAAGTATATGCTGTTTCTGGAAGCAAAGTGAAACCACCAAGACATGAGATTCTGCAGGGGGAAAATCACCAGATGTTGCACTATAAAGTCCATGATTTGTGATGTGGCCTTCTCCCTCCACCTTCTAGGCCTGCAGATTAGAGCTAATCCACCCTCTGGCCCGCTTATCTTAAACCTCAACTTTCGGCTACTGCTCCCTCTCTTTGTAAACACAATTAGGGTTTCCTAGATTATCATTTCAAAAATAAAGGGGTGTAACTGGAGTGTTCTTGAAGCACAGGCTGGGTATCCCTTGAAATACAGGATGTCTGGCCATCCTAATCATAATGAGTGTCTACCTATCAGACTGTGCACATTGTACTTTGCAAGCAATGCATCAGTGTCAGTCTTCAAAGAGGGTTTTAGTACGATTTTCAGAGGATTTATCTGTTGCCAGCAAAGGAGTCATGAGACAAGCTTCCCACCAGATATGCATTTACCCCATGGCTGCTGGACTGGAGGACACCTTGTCTGGGGCCCATTTTCCACATGCAAGTGGTGATATGATAATGGCACTTGAAAAAGGGTACCAAAAGTTTAGGAAGCACAGCAGGTTCAGCTGCCCATATGTACATAGCTTTCCTCATAGTTGATAACTACTTTGGTCACAACCAATGACACTTTCACTCTCTTCCCTCTTTCGCTGGGCTAACTCAAGACATTTAGCTGTCCGAGGCATAGCACTCTGTCCCACAAGTCAAAGTGCATAGTACTCAAAAACAATGAAGTACTTCTAGTACACGAGGCAGAAAATAATTAACAATTTGTGGTCCTTTCATGATGCTAAAAATCTGATGTAGCCACCTTGAAAGTGATGGAAACTGTCCAAACCAAAGGAGATGTCCAATAAGATGGACCTCACCATTCCTCTAGATAATTTATTCTATACAAGCTATACTTGCAGAGATTTCATACTCTCCAGCATTTTACAAATGAAATCTGGGACTTGCATTGCCAAACAACATCAGATTATAGTCAGTATGGCAAAATGTATGTGTGAGGAAGAGCATACAAACTAGGAGAGCTGACAGCAGTTTGCTTTTGCCTGAGCCTACTGGGAAGGACAAGATTTCACCCTCTCCTCTCTTCTCCCTTCTGCTGAGTTAATGAATGCAAACTGCTTTCATTCAGTTTGAATTCAGTTTTCAACCATTGCAGTAAGGTGAGGACAAAGAAGGAAAGTGGGAGAAGGAGTACAAAATGGGGACATTTTAAACACATCAGCACAGGTGGATGGTATGAAGTTTTCCCTCATGCTTTGCTGTAAAAATCTCTTTTGTAGCCAATTTTTTAAATCTAGGTTACAGAGAAGTTAATAGGGAGGGAGTCTTTGTCCTCTACTACATAAAAAACCCTCCAGGTATTTGAAGAGCATTGTCATGTCGAACTCTACCACTCTTTCCATCTGTTTTTTTCTCCAGGCTAAATATAATCGGTTCCTTGTACCTGTTTTCCTCATAGCCTATAGGATTTGCTTTCCATACCATTGATCATCTTCATTTCCCAGCAGCTCTAGAGTTGAATAGTGAAAAGATTTTGAGTTTACAGGCTTAGCCAACTGCATTTTACTGGCCTTTCTGATATACTAACAGCAAACTAATTCTCTGATTTAAAGTTAAATTTTTGACCACACCTCCCATAATCCACTGGCCAACATAGCTACTAGTCCTCATTATATGACAAAAGGGGCACCCACCCCATGCAAAGGAATGCCAGGGAAATATTTGTAACTTTGAAAAGAGGAAGCTGTTTTTCCTTTTAGGCCACTGAACCTCCCAGTCCAACTGCTTTCATTTCTTGATCTTTGAAACTGATAGCACCTACATACTGAGTTTCATATTTTCAGTTCAGTCACTACAGCAAACCATGTGCTGTTTCTGGAAGCAAAGGAGAGGTATTATTAAATGCGGGGAAAGCCTAGTTTTTCAGAAGCAAATAAATAAATAAACAGATCAGTAAAACCAGGAAAATTATTTCCATACAGTAACATTGGGTTGTTGTTTTTGGTCCAGCCCACCATAGGAGTATTATATATCACAAGTTAAACTTGGTACTCTTGTATCATTCAAACATTGTCCACAGTGCTCTGTTTCCCTGAAAATAAGACATCCCTAGAAATTAAGACCTAGTAGAGGTTTTGCTGAATTGCTAAATATAAGGCCTCCCCCGAAAGTAAGACCCAGCAAAGTTTTTTGTATATAAATATATATACAATATATAATAAATGTTTCTGGATTTTATTCCAGACTTTCAAATAGGTATCCAAAGTGCTGAACCCAATCCCCAAAACAGATTTACCACCTTGGATAGTTCCTTTAAAGTCTGGAATAAAACCCACAGCGGATTCGCTACACCACTGCTGAGGAAGCCACAGATTGCCACTGCTACTAAAAGCGCTACTACCGTTCCTTATCAGTAATGGTTTTAAGGGAGCTGTCCAAAGTGCTGAAGCTATTTGAGGAGACAGAGTTCAGTATTTAGATGCAACCCTTACAGTTTGGACTAAAAACCAGAACAGATTCAACATCACAGTGACATGGACACCACCAGTGAGGTGCTGGTACTGTTGCTGCTGCTATTACTACTATCACTATTTTGTACTAAATTGTGATGGTTGCCACCCAGCCTGGTCCAGGTATCCACATGTCAGAAACTCCAGATTTTTCAGGGAAATTCAGAGCAACCTGCAGCTTTAAAGCCCAAAAGCAGTTTTGCCTCAGAAAGGGTCATATATTGTGTAGCTGGATTTATGTGGGGCTCCAAAAATTGAAGATTTGTCTCATTAGTCTTCTGTTATTTATATTCTGAACAAAAACCTAAATTTAGGGCCTGTATTGTCTCTTATCTCTACTCTGATACTGTTTCAGGAAAAAAAAAACTTTTTAGTTCCTCTCTGATGCCAGCTCTATGGTAACTCACAATGTTTCTCTTTTGGCCATGTTGGCAAAGAAAATCCATGCAAAATTTATTCCTGTCATTGCAGATAATTGTTTCAGGGATGTTCTTATCTAATCACAGTGTCAACTTTCATTTTGATGTGTTTTAATCTTATTTAATTGTTTTAAGTATTTTAGAGCTATATGTGATTTATTATGGGGTATTCTTTTAAATAGTAGCCATTTTGTATGCAAATAGGCTATGGCCTAAGTATTAATAAACTACTACCACACACTGCTTCTACTACTACAGGTATATCTCAGTTAACAAAATAGAAGTATTCTTGGGCATTACTTCTTTAACAGAGCATTTTCTGCCAGAACCTGGGATAGGTTCCTGCATCACAATAAAAGAGGTTCAGTTCAGCATGTTTCAGCAAACTTTTAAAAATCAAAAAGCAACAGTATGCACATGTGAAATGAAACAACCAGGTCAACCAAGCCTTACATAAGTTACAAAATAAAAACAAAAACTGAACTTTCGAGAGACCACCTGAACGCTGCTTCCAAATGATGATTTGTTGGTGGTGGTGGTCTCAGGATCTTCCACTTTCCTTATGATTTCCATTTTGGTGGGCAAATCTATGCTTTTTAAAACATATTGGGGCAGCTGGTGAAGCAGGCATCTAATTTTCCTGTTTCTCTCTGGTTTGTTTTTCACGCATGCTGAATTAAACATTCTGGAGGCAGCAGCTGTTTACCTTGGTTGTTGTAAGAAGACACTTGTAGCTACACTTGGGTCAAATTGAAAATAATCCCATTCTTTCCCAGTTTAAACGTTATTGCCTGTTTACCGCAGACACACCAGCACAACCTGGAACTGAAAGTCTGTGTTTCTCCAGCTCTCCTTCACCATCCTCCCAATTCTAAAATCTCCCAATCAGAGACAGAGAACAAGGAAGAAAAAGGGCTGGGCTAGTGGAAAAGACTTTGCAAAAAGAGGCTTCTTTGTCAGAGGCTTTGTTAACTGAGGTATGCAAGTATTTCATGGATTGACAACAAGTAAGTCCAGTCTGAAAGTGCCACAGTCAGCCCTCTAGACTGGCAAAATGAGAAGCCAGACTCAGATACAACCCTCAGTTTAGATTTTTATTTGCATTCACGGGGCATTGCAAGCATCAAGCCAGAATGAAATAAGTAAAACCTAGTAGATATCTGCTGAATAAGAGAGCATTTGATGTGGTCACTTTTGTTCAAGCAGCAATTTCTGGACATGTGACAGGTACAGGATGTCATGGTGTTGACAGATCTGAGGCACAGGTGGCAACCCTCCCTGTGGCAAAAGCCAACAGGTCAAGAAACATGTGGACTGCATGGGGAGGAAGTGAAAGTAGTGATTCCCCACTCATTTCCCTGATGACACAAGCCTATTCCAAAGAAAAGCAGGCTGTTTGGAAAATGACTTTCCCTGATTCTTGGGCACTCTTTAGTAATGGTGAATATTTCTTCCTCTGCTATGAAGTTTTGGCTGAACAACATAACTGAGAGCAGTGGTGGGTGGCTTTATACATTTTTCTGCCCTAACACCTTCCCCAGAAAGAGCAGAACCCACTCCCTTAGGTTTTAAATTTTAAAGCAGAAATCTGTTAATAGTTAAGGTATAATTAAATAATAGCTAGGAAAAAAAGTCAGCACCCATCTCAATTACAGTATCCCAAATAAGAGAGCAACAACATAATACTAACAAAACTCCTTGTATGCTTACAAACTTAAATTACAAAAGGCCTTGTACAGACCAACCGGAAAGGCCAGCCTGGAGGTAGAGTTGGGGCATCGCGTCCATATAACGCATGCCCTGACTCCACCACCAGGGTGCCATGACGCTCCTCCAATGCTGCGTCCATATGACATAGCACAGTAGGAGCACAATATAGTTGTTCCGCCACAGCTAAAAGGAGCTGCTTTTTGCGGCTGATTTTTGCGTCCTGAAAAGGCCAGATCGGGGCTGCGACATGAGGTTATTGAGGCCCTGATCCGGCTAGGAAAGGATTGGCATCCCACCGCCCCTTTGGGCTGGTCTGTCGAGCCCCATAGATATAAATTTCACCCCCCCCCTTTTTCCATGTGATTATCTATTTAAACCAACTGCTGTTCCAAATTCTTGAATAAGTCCTTCACATATGCCGTTTATATGAGATGTGCAGAAGCAATTCTATATAGTCCAGAGATCATATGGAAACGGCAAATCTGGAATTATTCAACCATTTCATGGTTCTTCTTCAGTCCTTATTTACAAACAAATTCTCTCAATTAGCTCAGTATAATACCATATCTCCTCAAATTACATATACCAATAGACAGAATTGTTATTTATACAAACAAATCACTTAGCAACAGTTTTCAATGCAAACAGCAATTATTGTCTCCTTTTCCAATCTGATGCTTTGTTCTATAAACAAATTTTGGCTGTTTGTGCACCACCTAGGGTCCCTATGTTGGGAGAAAAGTGAGATATAAGTAAAGAAAATAATAATATAGTAATTTTTAAATTTTATTGTAAATATTTTTAATTTATTATTTCTGGAAGCTGCTTTGTTCTCTCTCTGGGAGAAAGGTGGCATAGAAATGAAATTAAATAAATAAATTTAAGGTATTTCAGTGTGGTGTCGTGGTTAAAGTGCTGGACGGAGAAACCCAGATTCCAGTCTTTGCGCAGCCATAAAGTTCACTAGGTGATTTTGGGCCATTCATTAACTCTCAGTCTGACCCTCCTCACAGGGCTGTTGTGAGGATAAAATGGAAAAGAAAAGAAGGAGCCTATTTAAGCCATCCTGAGTTGTTTGGAGGAAAATAAGGGGTAGGATATTAATATAACAACAGCAGCAGGAGCAATGACAACTCCATGTCTGGATTTGGGTTGAGGTGATTGCTACTCTTAGCACTGCCTGTGACTATACCCATCTTGGTCATGTTCTCATGTCATGAGTGTAGTTTCCATTGTGATTCTCCCCCTCAGGTTTACATTATTATTATTATCATCATCATCATCATCATCATCTGTATTTATACTCTACCCTTCAGCCCTAAAGGCTCTCAGAGTGGCTTACAATTATTATTGTTTTTAATTAGACAGTTCCCTGCCCTCGAGTTTACAATCTAAAAAGACATGACCCAAAAGGAGAAGGGAATGGTGGTGGGAAAGAGGATTAGGTCCAGCAGTTCTACTCTCCCTCTGAGGCTGGAACCAAGGCAGATGGATTGGAGGGAGGGCTTCCTAATGTAGGCCACTGTCCAGGAAAGCAGCCAAATGGCTGATAAGGCCAGCCTAGTTCACCCCCCCCCCCCCAAAAAAAAACCCCAAACAAACCACCGGCTAGCTGAGTCTGTTCAAGCAACACAATCAGTATCAGAAGAAGGATTACTAAAAGAGTTGTCAAACGGTCTGAGATTCAAGGTATCAGATAGGAAGGTCGATAAGGCAGTCCAAGGTCAAGGGTTCCAGATAAGTCAGCAAGTCTAAGAAGCAAGTGTTTGGTCCAAAAAGCCACAGGAGCCAGAGACAAAATCTTTCCTCCAAGGTCAGATAATCACTGGCAAGGAGACACATATGCTCTGTCTGCCTAAATAGGCAGGCAGCAGGCATTCAGGTGTGTCTGATTAAGAACTCAGATAAAGCCTCTGTGACCATGGAAGGCCTTCTCTTTCATCTTGATGCTCCCTGAAGTTAGGCACACTTCCCAGATCCTCTTCTATGTCCATAGCCTCGGCTCCAGGCAGACTTGGCTGCTGAACCTCTGGGGAGGCCACAGACTCAGCTACAGCAGAGCTATGGCCAGCTTCAGACTCCTCAGTTGCAGGATCAGGTCCCAGAGGCTCTGGCTTGTCCTCCAAGTCATCCTCCAGGCTGTGCATGATAGCCAGGCCCTATGGAGCTGGGCCTGCATCTCTCCCTCCATGGATGGATGGCACCAGATGGACTGGAGTAAATGCTCTGCTTCTTAGAAGGCAGAGGTCCAAGTAGCAGTGGAACCAGCAGCTTCTTCTCCCCCTTGGCCCCAGATAGTCACTGTGGTCCTCCCATTCTCTCTGCTGGCATATTTTGCAGCAAAACCTTGTTAAGTCCTGGTTTTATAGCCGTAGCAGGCAAAGCAACTGTGAGTGATGGCAAACACAGTGCCTACTGAGTCAGGGCCTCAGTCCTGAATAGAGAGTAATCCATTTGGAAGGCAGAGGCCCAAGTACCAGTAGAGCCATCAGTTTCTTCCTCCCCTGGACTCTTGATAGTCATAGTAACCCTCCTTCTCTCTCTGCTGGGGTGTTTTACGCTCTTCTCTCCCTCAGAGTCCAAAGCATTGTCAGTGGGAATGGAGGGAGAGTGCCTCACCAGCTGTTAATTAAACTATTTATATTAAATGATCTATTAATTAAACTATTGATGCCCCACTCTATATCATAAGATTTCAGACTGACTTATAGCATTAAAAGAGATCAAAACTATTTAATAACAGTAAAATAACTTATGGACCTTAAGTTAGTGGGATTCTGAAAGGCATGTTGCCAGCAATACAGCAAGGCCAATGATGATGGGGCCCCCTCCATGTGTAAAGTGCCTCTTATACATATGAGGACTCTGAAATATAGCCTACATCACCTGGTATTCAAGTGTTAACCAGAGCTGACCCTGCTTAGCTTCCAAGATCAGATGGGATCTGGTACCTTTAGGGTAATTTAGGCAGATCTAGAGCCAGTGTGGTGTAGTGGTTTGAGCGTTGGACCAGGACTCTGGAGAAAAGGGTTCAAATCTTGGCTTGGACATATAAACCGACTGAGTGAACATACTCTCTTAGCCTCAGGGGAAAGCAATGG
Organism: Urosaurus nigricauda; assembly: GCA_034509955.1. Taxonomy (NCBI): domain Eukaryota; kingdom Metazoa; phylum Chordata; class Lepidosauria; order Squamata; family Phrynosomatidae; genus Urosaurus; species Urosaurus nigricauda. Next base: position 132,106,930 of record JAOEGL010000005.1, on the reverse strand, counting down.
CCTCTGAAGAAATTTGCCAAGAAAACTGCATTATAAGTTCATCTTAGGGTCTCTATAAATTGAAAACGGCTTGTTGATGATGACGATAGCAACAACAACAACAACAAATGTCTCCATAAAAAGGCCCTGGCACCATGACATAAAAGGAAGAGATGGAACTCGTCTTGTCAACCTTTTCAAGAGATGGAATAGCAAGGAGGTATAAAGGAATAAAATAGGAAATGCTAATGGTGCTCCTTGATTTTCCCCCTGTCCACCCAGAACTGGAAGAAGCTTGTGAAGAGCTAACATTAATTTTTACTGAGAAACCCTATGCACATTTATTTACTCAGATGTATGCCCTACCGTGTTCAGCCACTTGCAGCTTTGTTTGATTTTAGTTAGCAACCTGTTTTCACATGAGTAAGTTATTTTCCTGTAACATGGAGCCCCAACTTCTTTGCTTCCCCGTGTTTTTGAAGCATGAGAAATATTGAGGTACTGTCCCCCAAATAGTTGTAATGTACATTTCTTAGGTCATGTGGAATTCTCCCTCCCATCCTGTAACACCTGAGTCAAAATATTTTTGCTGGTTTGTTGAGGGGGGGAAACCCCCCGTTATCTCCTTTGAATATTATGGTAGCTGATTGCAAAGCAGGATGTTTGTCTGCCTTTAACTAAATACAGACACAAATCCAGGTGGATCTTGGATGATATGTTAACACTCATGATATAAAAGCAAAGCATATTTTCAGCCTTTGAAATACCATTATCCCTTCCTCACCCATGTCATTCCTATGTGTTTTGCATGCTCTTCTATAAAGAAACACTGCCTCCTTTCTCCAGCTATTAGTCTTAAGGAGCAGTTTGCACTGGGAAATGGTGGGGGAGAGATTAGGGTTAAAGCCAGAGCTAAGAAAAGTTATATAGGCCCAACTTTCCTGATTCAGCAGGGACAGTCCCAATTAATTCTCTGTTGTTCCACTTTTCAACTGCTTTTAAAATGTCCCAGTTTCTCCCTCCGCCTTGTCCTCATAATTGCTGCAAACTGAGGATGAATCTACATTAACAAGAAAATCCAGGTTACTTCCAGGTTACCTTGATCTGCAGCAACCACATGTTCTTCCTCATTAATAACAATTTCCATCTTGACCACACTCTGATCTTGCTTGGCCATATATGTCCAGGTTTTCATCTGTGAAATTTTGCTAGGTGAGGTGGGGTATGCAGTTCTCCTGTCAGAACTGATGTAGGATGAACATATGGAGCAGAAACGTATACTGTACTCTTATGCCACTCAGGGCTTTATCACACTAGGGAAATACCACGGAAAAACAGGAGGTAAACAAGATTCAAATTTAAAGCAAACTTGCAAATCCGGAAAGTTTATCACATGGAATGATGCCCAAAGTGAAATAACATAAATTTAAACCGCAGTTAAAGCATAGGAAAAGGGCACCTTTTTACTTTTGGGTTATTCCAAAAGTAAAAAGCTGCCATTTTCCTATGCTTTAACTGCAGTTTAACTTTGCGTTATTTTACTTTGGGCGTCAGTCCATCTGATAAACTTCCAGGATTTGCAAGTTTGCTTTAATATTTCACATTAACAGTGACGTTGTGTGATAAACTTTGGGCATTTCTGGGTTTTCTCTAATTTAAATCTCGTTTAACTCCCATTTTCCCACGGGGTCTCGCTCGTGTGATAAACTCCTCCTCAGTCAATATTTATTATTATGGTCTATGACTACCACGATCAAAAAGTAAGAATTCACAATAATGTTATTTTTCTTAAAAGTAGAAAAACAAGAATAAGATAGACAGCACTTCCAAATGTGGCAAGCTAATGGTTTGTATGCTCTCTTTTTTTTATTTTGTTGGTCACAGACTGTAATAATAGAGATGAATAAAGATGTGTATAGTCTTATGCAGGGCTAGTGTCCAATTAGCAAAAATAGGACAGGGAGCTTCTCCTCTTCTCTTTCCCAGTGTTGAACAGAAATGCAAAAAACAGGCAAATTGGGACTTTATCTGTCTATCCAAAGAAATTCTGTTCTCCACTCATCCAAGAGGTATTCCAAGGAAAAGATGCTACAGTACCAGGCACAGAAAAATTCAGCAATGCCTTGGATACACAACAAAGATCTCATTAATAAGTAAGGTATACAATTCATAGAAGTGCTTCTGGCTTGAAACATGTCTTGGGGTGGTGGGGTTATGTACCATTCAAGTTTTTCCTTCCATAATAATGTCTTTCCATATCTCTTTTAATGTGCTCTCTTGGCAAGTGCTAGCAGCCCTGTTCTCTTTCTCTTCAGCCCTTGAACTGTTCTGGGGGTCTCTTTTGCCACCTAGGAGGTCAACAGATGTCAGAGCAGAAGGAGATAATGCCAATCCTTGTGAGGGCTGGCACAACAATATATCCTGTGGCAGAAATGTTAATTGCAGCTTTGCATGGACAACTCATTCAAGCTTTGGGCCTGATATTTTGGAAACAAATAAAGGAAGAGATAGGCTACAGGTTGGGTTCTGATTTTTGAGTGCACTTTATATAGTCGTCCTGACTTTGGCAATCCTTTTAATATCATGGCATAATCAGCATGATTGCCCATTCTGTCTCATCCTCCATGTGTTGCTGTCCATTTTAATAGCCATACCTCATTTTATCTTTTTACCCCATTTTCCAGCTACTGTATATTGTGCATTCTCAGTTGTTCACATTCTTCAGTTTCTCAATATTTCATAGGATTGGTCTGAAAGTACTATTTATTCTTTGCCAAAGTTAAAAGGAAATTACATGGGCTGGAGCATTGCTCTAGCTCTATAGGAAAAGGAAGTCTACTCTCGCTTCCTGTAGGTGTCTCTTGGGTGATGACTTTCATGGATGCTTACGTTTAATGTCCCAGAATGCAAGAAACTTACTTTTTTAAAAGCAACATGTTCTTGTTAAGTATTATAAAATGAATTCATTGTCATTGTGTGCTGTAATGTTTAAAAAGTAACTGCTGCATTATTGACTGTTACTTTTTCATTTTCATCACTTTAAAAAAAAACTTCTTCAGATTTAAAACCACTCTTTTTGTGGATTTTGTATTTTGTGTTTAATTTGCTGTATGGCCAGGATAGCTACCCTTGAATATGTTTTCAGGGCTCTATCTATACTGCAGAACTGATGCAGTTTGACAACACTTTAACTGCCATGGCTCAATGCTATGGAATTTTGGGATTTGTAGTTTTGTGAGATATTTAGCCTTCTCTGTCAGAGAGCTCTGGTGACACAAAAAATGATAAATCCCATGATTCCACAGCATGGAGCCATGGCTGTTAAAAGTGGTGTCAAACTATATTAGTTTTACAGTGCAGCAGCAGCTGTGGTTGAGATTAGTAAGAGAATAGTCAGATTAGAAAGAAAACTGGGGGAATCCCTTTCAAAATGCCTTTAAAAGTAACTTCTGAAAGTAATTTCAAAGCATGTAAAGTCACTCACTACAGCAATGAAACAACTTCATTCCCACATGGTATGTTACTTTTGAAATTTAACTGTGTTACAGACTTGATACAAATGAAAAACTAGATTTTAAAACAAGTAACCAAGTTGGGTATGACTCTTCCAAAATCTGAAAAATACACAAAATACACAAGCCTCAGGGAGCATGGTCAATGGTCAGGAAAGATGGCAAAGAGAATTCAAAATATCTGTAGGGAACCAGCTTGCTCAATCATTTCTATCTGGAAGCAGCTCCTTGCTTCCTGTTAGTTTTAATGGGAGGTGTCCATCTGCAGGAGAACATTTTCTTACCCATAAATGCCAACTTCATTCCCACCAGTAAAGTCATTATCTCTTAGAAGTCATGTAGCTGTTCAGCTTGGTGTGGGGAGCGAAGAAAAGACTTTTAAAAGTGTGAGTTGTTAATTGTATTGCATGCATATTATCCAGAATCGTGCAATATTATCTAGCCTGCTTTGAGATTCAAATGCACTAAAGCTGATCACCTGTCCAAGTGTGACCTGAGTTTATAATCCAATGAAGAACATCATCTTGAAACTGAAGGGGCTATGGTTCCCCCCTCTGAATAATATGTACAGAAGTGTATGTATATATGTATGTATTTAATTTATATAGGTTGAGTCTCCCTTATCCAAAATGTTTGGGGTCAGATGTGTTTTGGACTGGAGTTGTTTGGATTTTGGAATATTTGTATATACACAATGAGATATCTTTGAAATGGGACCCAAGCCTAACCCTGAAATTCAATTATGTTTCATATACACCTTATATACATAGTGTGAAGGTAATTTTATACACAACATTGTTCAGAATTTTGTTCATGTTCATTGAAATGTAACTCTGAATATTGGATTGGATCAAGATTTCTTGTAGACACATCAAAATCAATACAACAAGTTAGTCAAGACTAACTTAATTCCCAGTGATTTCAATGGGTCTAATTTGTATCTAACTCATTGCCTTGAAGGAAAAAACATATACTGCACCTGTCTCCTCCTTTCTCATATTCTAGTCAAACAAGTCCCCAGAATCTTTATCCTACTACTTCAGTCCATTTAAGCCATTACATTTTTAAAAAGTACTGCAGTTGAAAAAAGGCAAAAAATGGAGACCTCTCTCACTTGTTTGGGCCATTTAGACTCATTACCAGAAATGTAACGGTGGCTGTTGGTTTCCATGTCTGTGGAGCAAGAAATCCACTCCAAATTTTAGCTCAAAATTTGAAGGTTTTGTCTAAGGTGTTGAACCTGCTTGCGGGATAAAGTTCAGCACTTGGGAGAATAAAACTTAGCTTTCCTGTTCTGTTGTTGTTTTCCGAGCAGGAAATTTCATCTCTCTCTCCACCCTTCTACCTCCAGTCTTCCAATTTGATGGTTTTATTAAGTAGGAAGATAATCAGCATATATAAGAAAAAGGTGCCCTGTGTCCTAAAATACTTAAGAGCTTTTAAAAAAGTTCAGCGGGCTCATCATTTGTAAATAAGGAGTCATTTCTATTGCCCTCTTATTGCAGAAATTATAAGGTTGTGTGTAAGAGAAGGGACTTCTGCGCCAAGATCTCTCTCTTCCCAGCCTGTTGTTATTTTTAACCATTAAGGAAACAAAAGACAGCTTGTAGCTGATGTCTGCCCCCGCTGTTGCCTCCTGCCAGCCCTGGCCAGACTCCTTCGGCCAGACTCTGTCTGTCGGTGAGGTGCCAGTGGCAGGTCTGGGGAGAGAAGTCGTGACCAGCTTTGGAACAACAACAGGGGGAGAGGTGCCCTGGGAAATGACTGGAAGATATCAAGCCTTTTCTCAGAGGGCTTGGATCAATTTCCATGAGCTTCTGGCGAACCTTTGTGTGTTGCCTTACATGGCCAGGAAAGGGAGGAGGTGATCCACAAATAAAATAAGGTGAACTTCTACTCTAGCTAATATTTGTCGTATGGCTAATAGGAAATATGCAGGTCCTTTTCATTTTTATTTTTCAATTATTGCATCCATTGGAACTTGATGGATCCAATAAGATATCAAACTTGATATTTTCCAAATGAATCATGAGACTTTTAGTGAAACACACTAAAAGTTACTATAATGAGGCAACTGTCCCAATGGATGCTGTGGGTTGGGAAGCAGTGACAAAGCATTGCAAGAGAAAGTCGTTTGTGCTATATGGCCTTTTTTTGGTCCCATGACCTAGGCTGCATCTGTACTGAAGAAATAATGCAGTTTGACTCCACTTTAACTACCATGCTCTGTGCTATGGAATTCTGGGATTTGTAGTTTATTATGGCACTAGAGTTCTCTGACAGGCTAAATATCTCACAAAACTACATATCCCAGCATTCCATAGCATTGAGCCATGGTAGTTAAAGTGATGTCAAACTGCATTATTTCTGTAGTGAAGATGCAGTCCTAGTCTCCTCCTACTCCAAGTGTGGTAAGAAATGCTGTTCTATCAGCACTGTTGAAGTAAAATTCAATTGGGGGGTCTGGTTAGTGTCTGTATATAGAACAGGAGACAGGATACCATCTTGTTCTTTGCATCAGAGCAAAATGTCTTGAATTGGTTCCATCTAGGAGCAATATTACATTGATCCAGCTATTACTTCTTCCTCTTCTTCTAAAATCACTTTTCCAGCTCACAAGGAGAACATTAAACAAGATAACTTGCATTAAAATTAGTGATTTAAGTTTATCTCAAAATGGGACTTTCACCATGTGAATATATAGTTCAGGAATTCTGGAAGGAGGCTTTATTCTTTTGAAATGGGGGGGGGGGTGGATTTCCTTTAGGGTGGAACTTGTGGAAGAGAAACAGAGAAAAATTAGTTGGGATAAAATCCATTGCTTTTCGTCCCCCTTCGGCAACTGAAGGTCACAGTATAACAGTGGAGTTACTATTTCTTCTTCCGTTTCCAGCTGAATATGTTATAAATGTTCACATAATTTCTAAACATGGGATGTTTTAGTGTCTCCCTCCCCTTTTAAAAAAAAGCTTTGATATAGCTTCAGCAATGTTGGGTAAGGAGAAATGTTAAAAGAATGTCGAGCATCCCTGATTCCTGAAGTTTCTGCTGGAGGCAGGATGGCGTTTTTTAACACACATTTCAGAGAACTGTTAGGCTGTATTAAAATTCAGTATGGTACCACGAAAATGGTTTCGGTTTTGAGTCAAAGTTTTCTGTCTTTTTTTTCTATAGGACTAGCTCTCCCATGACCAAGGATGGGAATCATGTAGCCTCCTATGTTAAACATAAGGCATTTCCTGTTTAATTCCTGTTTAACTCTTGTTTAAATCCTGTTTGCCCCCCTTGTGTGATTAAACCTCAACTGTTGCCCTTGCCACCTTCACCAATAGGGAGAAATGCCAGGAGTTGTCATCCAAGAACATCTATAGGGATGCTTGACTCTCATTCTTGCAATAGGCAAACAGAGGCGGTTGCTTCTGGCGGCAGATTTTGGCTATCATTAAAGGGAAGGAAACATTACTTATTAAGTTGGTTATTACTGGGTTTTTTTTTGTCTATGGGATTTTTTGTTTCTTGTTTACCAAAGTAATTTCATTGGCTTTGCATACTACGTATCTTGGCTTGGACAGGTAAGATGGGGAATCCCATTTTCAGCTTTGCATCTGGCTGGCTCAAACTGTTTTTGGCTCACTCTGACAGAAGTGTTGCTGTCAGCATTGTGGTAGGAAGAAAATATTTGATCAGCTGTCATTTCAACAAATCTGCACACAAAAGGGCACGGTTTATTAAACTTGTCCTATGGGGGCAAATGTCTAGTTAAGTGTGCTTACAACCAACCATAATATCTTTTGGTGAAGAGTGTGAGAAGCACAGAAGGGGAAAATATGGTCGGAAGGGACAGGTTTATTTTAAACATTATATCAAATGTCAATTCCCAGGGCATCCAGTGTTGCATAAATTCACTTTTAACACTTCAGGAAGAATTTGTTCAGACACCATGGGAAGTTCACCCTGTCCTAGTACCTGATGCTTTGCTCTGTTAGGCTTTCTGCCAAAATATGGCTGTTTCAGAAAGTTCTTGGCTGGCTTCATTTCTACATTGAGGTGTTTTATTGCTGCTGTCCTCTAGATGGAGGGAGTTTTGTCATGTTATTTGCGGTTCATTTTTTGTCATTTAGTACTAGATGTACTCTTGCACTTTGAGTTTATTTTGCACAAAGAAAAATGGGATGCAAGGAGCTTTATGCATGAATATATGAGAGTTTTGGGAAAAAAATCCATCAAATCTGATACTGATGAGACAGAAAACTTGAGATGCATCTACCCATTTTAAATACCATTTTAAATGCTCTAGATCCATCCTGGGAATCATGGGAAATGTAGTTTTACAAAGTCTTTAGCCTTCTCTGCCAAAGAGTGCTGGTGCTTCACAAAATTATAGATCCCAAGATTGTGTAGGATGGAGCAATGACATTTAAAGTGGTGCAAAACTGCATTATTTCTATAGGGTAGATGCATTCTTGGAGGTGAATGTTGTGTTTTTCTCCCAAATAGACTGTCATCTACATGAAATTTAGGATTGAGCACACACACAGAGGCACACACATGCACACATCCCTGTTCAATCCCTGAACTGCTCCAGAGAATGAGGATAACAAAACAGAAGAAACAAACACATGCCTTTGAGCTAAAACCTGATCAGTTTGGAAAAGTTATTTTTGGATGAAAACCTTCAGAACCCTCTAGAGATTCTGGGAGTTGTAGTTCAAAAACTACGTTTTTTAAAGCTTTGTCTTAGATTGAGGGTACGTGAACTTCAGGCTTGGATACTCTGTTGTTGTTGTTTACTATAAGCTACGTAAAAAAGTGACCTGGGAAAGCAGACATAGAATTGGGTTACAGTCCAGATCACTGCTGACCACTTGCTCAGTGCGGAAATTTGTTTTCGGTATCAGAACTGAGCTCATAAACCTCCCACAAAAACCCACTCCACTCCAAGATTTCTTCTTTTTCAGAAACCTAATGTCAAGGGTTCCATCGGCGCTGCAGAAATAATCCAGGCTTATGTCACTTTAACTATGGAATCTTGGGAAATGTAGTTTGTTGTGGCACCAGAGCTCTCTGACAGAGAAGGCTAAATATCTCATGAAACTATAGTTCACAGAATTCCATGACATTGAACCAGAGCAGTTAAAGTTATGTCATCCTGGATTATTTCTGCAGTGCGGATGCAGCCAAGGTGGGTGAAGGAGGAGAATCTCCCAAATGTGGCCCTACCATTAGGTAGAAAGAGGCAATTGTGTCTGTTAACAGATACTGGGAAAGGAGCAGTGGTCCCAGTTGTTCCTACAAAGCTCCCCAGTTATTTCTCTTTCTTTAACTTGTTTCAGCCATCAGTCGCAGCAGCTGGTGCTCCATGAAGCATTGAATTTGCTCTGGCCTTAAGCTTGAATTTTAAAGAATCTGTCCATGGTGCTGAACTATAGTCTCCCCCAATAGTTGACATCTTGGGTATCTCCTTTAAAGTTTAGGCTAAAACCCAGAGCAGATTCAGCACATCACCGATACTGGAGCGATAGTTTTTTTGTGGGTTTTTGGGGGGCTATGTGGCTGTGTTGTGGAAGAATTTATTCCTGATGTTTCACCTGCATCTGTGGCTGGCATCTTGAGAGGAATACTTCAGAGATACTAGAATTCCCAGCCACTACTATCTGCCACCCAGCAAGTGGGTGGACCTCCTAAGTTAGCTACCCATTCAGATGTCATGGAGGACACTATCCCATCATGTTACACATTGGAGGTACCCTGATTATACTTTAACTGCCATGACTGCATCCTATGGAATTGTGGGCTTTGTAGTTTGCGGAGGCACTAAGTCCTTCCAAGTGAAAACTCTAAATGCCTGTCCCTAAACTGCAAACAGGGGTGTGTGATGTGCTCTGTTATGGCCATGTTTTCTGCGATTTTATATTGTTTCAAAGTATTGATACTTTAAGAGATGATCATTATTAGTTTTTTTTTCTTTTTTAAGTATTTTATTTTCATTATTCATTTCTCTTTTCTCATTCATTTTCAACAAATTTTTACAAAGAATTCCTTGTCATATAATACAGTGGTTTAGAATTGCCATACCTTTATCTCGATTCCTTAATTCATTGATATAAAGATTCTCTTTTCCAATAGTAAGATTGGAATATATTGTACTTCCCTCTGCTTCTTTTATATATATCTTGTTTGTGTATTACAAATATAATACACTCATCCCTCCATATTTGCAGCTTTGATATTTGCGGAATTGATTATTCACGGATTTGATTAATATGTTCTCTCTAGGAATATCTAGGTCCTCCTATGCAACTCTATGGTCAACTTGAACTAAAAGTTGCACTGAAAGACCTAGAGATTCCTAGAGAGGTGTCCTCTCGGGTAAAAACATGGTGTTTTTGTTATTTAAGGTTTTTCTATATTTACGGGGGCCTTAACCCTAGTTAATATGGAGGGACATATACTATATACACTTACTTATTTTAATTATCCTTCTCTCCCTTTATCCATACTTTTGTTACTTTCCCCCATTTCTTTGCTGTTTTTTTTTATTCATGCACGTTGTTTCAATTCATGTCCCATTCAAGAGAACGGTTGTGTTTGTGTGTGTTATAAAATGAATGAATAAATAAATAAACAATCCCCAGGATTACATAGAAATGTTGCTATGGCCGTTAAAGGGGAATCACAGTGCTGCAATCATGCAGTGTGAACCTAGCTTTCCAGGCGAATTAAACCAGACATGGACTAGAATAAGGCCACCACCTTGTCTTCAGGCAGTAAAATATGTGGGGCGGGCACAGGCCCAATAACGTTTTAACAATGGAATATTATCTTATTGCTGTAAGGGAATTGTAATTGTGTTGGCAGGAGGTACAATGGAGGGATAATGGACTTATTTTATATTGTTGTGTTTTACTCTCTGTACGCTGCCTCCATCCTGATGGAGAGGTGGGATATAAATAAATAAATAAATAAATAAATAAATAATAAGCCTTTTATTTGTACCCCACGTTTTGCTGGAGCAATCAAAGTGGCTTACAGTATTTAAAACAATGCAATTATTATTATTATTATTATTATATTATTATTATTATTATTATTATTATTATTACTTTAAATAGTTGAAACCAAGCTTCCAGTCTTGTTGGCTGGGGCCCTTTCTGGCTGCTGTTGCCCAACCAAGAGCTTCTCCCAGTTGGATCTGAACCCTCTACCCATGGAGGACCAAAATGGGGGGCATTGCCTTCCTATAAAAATCCTGCCCCACTGAATTAAATTGTCCCCCATCCTCCCCATGTCCAACATTTGCAGAGAGAGGCTGGAACAACTAGATCACACTTAGCAGCATCCTTTCATCAGCCTCAAAAGGCTGGAAGGGAGGGACCACAAGGGCCATCACCATCATCATCATCATCATCATTTCTTCCAAATCTGGGGGAGGTGGAGCTACACTTTTGGGGGCTCCTCCCCCAGAAGCGCTGCCTCCAGGGATTGGTCCTCCTTGATTTGGGAAACCCCACCCCCAGGAGGGAAGATGCCTGTCTCTACACTTTCCCAGCCAAAGCTCAGGCTGTGCTTCTCCTGGGCTGGATCCTCCTGATCGCAGGGCTAGGAGAGGAGCCCCATCCATCCCCAGGAGGACTAGGGCTTCCCCTGCTGGACCACTTCTGGGGGACCTTCCTTGGGAGAGATGGAGAGATCAAGGCTCATCCTCCTCGCCCTCTGCTTTCTTGCAGAGCCTGGGACTAGGGTCCAGTCCGGTAAGCCTGGAGGCAGCAGCTAGAAAAACTGGGGATGCTGGCATTTTTATTTTATTTTCTTGGAGTGGGATGATGCTCTGATGATGGGGATCTGGAGGACAAGGCACTGCCAAATGTACCACAAAATGTAGGACATTATATATATATATATACACACAGACAGTATATATATATATATATATATACACACACAGACAGTATATACAGTATACACACACACACACACAGTATATATATATATATATATATATATATACACAGACAGTATATATATATATACACACACACACACATATATATATATCAATGTCCTACATTTTGTGGTGCCTTGTAGGACATTTTATATACATATATATGTAGTGTGTGTGTGTGTGTGTGTGTATGTAAATGTCCTACATTTTGTGTGTGATTTCCTTCTAACCGCACAGGACAAGGCACCATAAAATGTAGGACATTAGATACACACACACACTCATATATTAATGTCTTACATTTTGTGTTGCCTTGTAGGACATTATATAAGTCCTACATTTTGGGGTGCCTTGTCCTTTGTGGTTAGGAGGAAATGGCACATAATGTCTTACATTTTGTGATGCCTTGTAGGACATTTTACATTCGTGTGTGTGTGTGTGTGTGTATGGCCTACATTTTGTGAGTGATTTCCTCCTGACCGCAAAGGACAAGTCATCACAAAATGTAGGACTAGACACACACACATATATACATTTCCTACATTTTGTGTTGCCTTGTAGGACATTTTATATATATATATATATACCTACATTTTGTGGTGCCTTGTCCTTTGTGTTAGGAGAAAATCACATATAATGTCCTACATTTTGTGGTGCTATATCCTACATTTTGTGGTGACTTGTATACTACATTTTGTGATGCCTTGTAGGACTAGAATATAGTCCTACATTTTTAGTGCTTTGTCCTCCTTTGCAGTTAGGAGGAAATATCCTGCCCTCCCCAGACACACACATACACACTTATGTATATGTGTGTGTGTGTGTGTATACACACACATAACACACACACACACATATAGGACATTCCAAAATAAAAGCTAAGAACATTCATATAAATGCATGTTTCTGTGTCCTGCTTAAAATGGAGGACGTTTTGGAATGCCTCCTGGATGGAAGGCTGAAATGGAGGACAGGTCCGGGAAAAGGAGGACCAAGTCTGGTGAGTCAGGGAAATCTTCAGTGGCTTCTGCTCTCGGTGGGATCCAGGGATCAGCTTTGGTGGGAAGGGATCCACCCCAGTGCTCCTTGAGGATTGTTGTTGTTGTTGTCGTTGTGGGTCTCCAACAAGTCACTTTTGACTTCCGGCAAAGGCGAACTCATCACAGGGTTTTCTTGGCACGTTTCGTCCAGAGAGGGTTTTGCCTTGGCCATCCTCTGAGGCTGAGAGAGTGTGACTTTCCCAAGGTCGGCCAATGGGTTCCCATGGCTGCGTAAAGATTCGAACCCTGGTCTCCCAGAGTCCAAGTCCAACACTGAGACCACTGCACATCTCCGTCTTCTTATACCTGACACGTTTTCCCTACTCGGCAATGAAGTGCGTGGAAGAAAAATAAAATTGTATGATCTAAGATCAAGAGTTCAACTCCTGTCAGGATCTGGCCTTCTCCAACCAGGGGCTCCCAGAAGTGTTGACTGTACCCTGAGCTTTCTGGGGGTAATGGGACTTATTGTTGGTTTGCTGTTGTGTGCCGTCAAGTTGTTACCAACGTACGATGACCCTGAGATGGACCTGTAATGGGGTTTCTTCCTGGCAAGTTTGTCTGAGGCTGAGAGATTGTAACTTGCCTCAGGTCAGTTTTATATGGCCAAGCCAGGATTCGAACCCTGGTCTCCAGAGTCATAGTCCAATGCTCAAACAACTGAGTTGGAGAAGTCTGGACAACTCTGGTGCTTCTTTGTATGAGCGAAAACATTAACATGATTTATTTATTTACTTACTTACTGTATTTATGCCCCAGTCTTCAGCCGCAAAGACTCTCAGAGCGGCTATGATGATCTGACTGAATAAATGTAAAATAATCAACAAAGTGCAGAAGTAACATAAATAGCAAACAACTGGAACTAAATCTATTAAGCCAAATGCTATAAATACCATCCCGGTAACCTTACAGGTTGTTTAAGGAAAGTTATTGGGCATTTGAACTAGGACTACCATGTCATCGCCAAAAAGCTAAAGTAGCAAACTGAATTTTTGAGGGGGATTTGTGGGGCACAGCTTCTGCGTCTATAAGTAGCTAAAACACACTGCCTGAAGTAGATCAATAAATCCTAACTAGAGTAGATCGATTAAATCAATGGGGAATTTGTCAAATCAACATTCAATGTAAATTCCATTGATAGAGTAGGCCTACTCTATTGCATTTCAAGCATTATCTGTGCTAATGAGATGACAGGCATTGTATGGAAATAGCAGGCCATTCGTGGCCTGAAGGGCTACAAGATTCTTTCAGACTGTTTTTGATGCATTATTATTAAAGATGAAGAGCCAGTGTTTTTTTCTATTGACACTATTCTGATTGTTGTGCAGCTAATAATGAAATATAGTAGGCATTGTGTATGAAAGAGAATAGCTCCTCATTTTGGTGCGCCAACAGACCGAGCATCTGTGTGATGATCTAACCCATGAAAGCAAAGGCCAAATACATTTGCCTTTGTTCTTGTTTTGTTCTCATCCCAAAGTGTCCCAGTTGCAAACTGCAGAGTAGGGGTGAGAAGAAGTCAGGCCCATGGGGTCAACTTTGTTTTTGTATTACAATCCCGAGGTCCATTAACCGGAGCCTGGTAGAAAAGGCACACCCTTGGAGTGAAATATTTCAGAGCCCATGTATTTGTTTGAAGTAGCACAACTGAACAGAACTCGTGGGTGTGTGTGTGTGTGTGTGAAGTTTCTTTCATTTCCATAGTAAAATTTAGAGTACTGGAAGAGTTGTTTTGTTGCTGCTGTTCTTAAACCATTAAAAGACACACAAATACTTTCCCGATTTTCTGAAACCACTCAGAGATCTACAGTGGATCCAGATTTACCTTCTGGCCACTATTGCCTTCCTCTTTTTCAAGGAATGATAACTAGAAAAGAAGAACTAGGTTTTCCCAAAGTAAATACCATTTTGAAAATGGTTCTACCTGTCCTTTCTTTTTAGTGTTTTGAATTTTCCATTATGTTATTAACTGACTGATTGTCTTTATCTGCCAAGCCTTTAATTCCTTGAATTATATTGATGGTGTCACCTCCACTCACTCCTCTTGGAACATCAATGTATTGTTGGTACCATTTAAAACTTCCATGTTACTCCTTCTCCCCTCTTCCGGTTTTGAACTTAGAAGAAAAGGAAGCGCCTGTATAAATGTTTGAAAACCCACCTGTCCATTGAAAGAGAGTGAGTGGTTTTAAAAATAAATACAAACACACACGAATAATGCAGGAAACATTTTTTTTATCTACAAATATAAACCCTAAGCCAGACCACTGCATCCTTGTCCCCCATCAACAACACTCCACATGATCAGTCTCTGGTTTTATTTTTTTTAAAAAAAAGAGAAGCACTTCAACAGTAAGATCTCTTTCTCAAAAGCATAATATTTGATTCCATCAAAACATAGCCCTGCCTCAATAGAATCAGCTTGTCAGCCAGAAAATCTGTGTCTTTTATTCATTGTGACCTTGTTACCAATACTGAAGAGGTGCTCAAGCATTGTAGTGGATGACATAGCTGATACTTGCAAAAAGGATGGAAAATCCAGGGAAACTCATATTGGGAGGAGGACATATCTGTGCTCAATATCTGAATGACAACTGCCAGCCTAAAGGCTTTAAGAGAAAGAAAGGGTCAGATAATTATTTGGATGGGATTTGAAGAAAACAGGATGCTGGGCTATGTGCACCAACCCCCATCTCAGTCTGATGACTTGCCTGAAGTGCTCTTCTCCCTCCCATCTTACCTGTTTATCTGAGCATCCTTATGTCTGCCACTTATCCATTTCTCATGTTGTGCAGTTTGAAATCTGCAATCTTATAGACGCCTACTGAGAAATAAATTCCGCTGTGTTCAGTGGAGCTTATTCCCAGGTAAGTACAGACAGGATTGCAGCTGTACATATTCTCATTTCTCTGTGTGGTTGTCCATCTGTTCACTCTGCTGTGTTTTCTCTTTTCTGCATGCCCTCTCTACTTTTCCATGTATTTCCAGCCTCATCTCTTGTGTGGTTCTCTCCCTTTGCTCTTTCTTTGAATGTGTGTCTCTCTTCCCCCATACTCCTTTCTCTTGTCTTGGATTATCTGATGCACATCCACTTCCCCTATTCTCATTTTTGACGCAGGGTTCCTTTCCCTCAAGTGCCTTTGCTCCACCAGGCAAGGTATCACAGGGTTCCTCTTCTTGCTCTTCCCTCCTCTCCTTTGGTATTTGTCACACTCCATGTTGCTTATTGCTGCTTGCTCCAAAGTCAAAAGCTTCCATGAAAATAATAGGGGAGTGAGCTGCAAACAATGCAGCAAACATAATATTCCTGCAGAAATGCCCTAAAAATGACATAGATTTCATTAGGGAAAGGATACTTTATGTTCTGTTAGAAACAAACAGCAACAACAAAAACAGTGCTAAGATAATTTGATTCAAAACACTGGTTTTGAATTCATTAGCATCTGCAATGAGACTGGAAGCCACTGTTTCTATTCAAACCTTAACAGTCAGTTTCAAACTTTTAAACTTTTTTTTTGGATACACCTGTTTTGCCCAGGAGTGGGCCTTTTGCTGTATAATAGCAGCTTCCAAGTCATTGATACACAAAGCTTAAGTCATGCTGGGCAATGAACATCATGACAATTGCCACTGATATTTTTTACAACTGTTGCATTGACTTTTTCCACTAAAATGACATTATTATGTTGCTGAAACCTTATTGTCCTGGTGCTTCCTTTCGCTTCCTCCTCTGCTTTCTTCCTGCCTTCCCCTATAGAGAGCTCATTTACCTGTTGTAGTCACTGCCAAGTTACTGCAGATGCAATAGAAGTAAATTTGTCGTGCATTGTCAGTACAGAGATGAGAAGTTGTCCCATGATTTAAAATAATACAAGATAGATGTATACAATACACATTTTAAAAACTGACCTTTTAAACTGACATTTTGTTTTCTTGATGTTTAATTTTTAAATGTTTCACAACATTTGGTTTTAATTATTTTCTTTAACTGTACACCAATTTGGTTGCTTTGTATGGAAAAGTATATAAAATATGTATAACATAAAGTGCAGTATATTGCATATAAAATACAGTGAAGTATTCTGAGCAAAGGTGATGAATCTGAAGCATAGATAGATTATGGACATGTTAAAAAAGAGGGATTTTAAACAAAAAAGTTTTTTTTCCTGAGCGAATGAGATCATCATGCAAAGTTAAGTTCACTTCATTTCAGTGACCCATATCCTTTTGCTAGACCTTGAAGTTTGCAATGCAACAAAACAGGAACTCCACCCTACCATTATGAATTGCAGAAATGAGTTGCTAGCTTCTGACCATCTGCCCATTCTTCCTGTTATGACAGAGCTCACAAACTCTGGCATGATATGTGAAAGGACATGTTTTATCCTTCATAATTTAACCCATAAACGGCACAGCTCCTATAGTAGGGTAGCTAACTGTGGCATTCCTTTTAACATATATCAACTGACCATGCATCATAAATGTATATGCTCCCTAAGGGGATTATCACATGGAGGCTTACCACACTTAAATCATTGGCAAAATGCTCCAGAAGTGCAGAGGTGTGATATCCAGTTGCGCATCTGAAACGTTATTGAAGCGTCCCGCTCCTCTTCTGTCAACAAAGTGTTTGCGGAGCAGCCATTTCTTAAACAACGGAACTTACCATTATTCAAGAAATGGCTGCTCTGCCAATGCTTTGTCGACGGGAGAGAAGTGGGATGCCTCAATGACACTTCAGAAGTGTGACCAGCTATCACACCTCCACACTTCTGGAGTGTTTTGCCAATGATTTAAGTGTGTTAAGTGCTCTGTGTAAAAGCAATATATACAAGAAAGTTATGTGTGATTTGATGTAATCACTTCTCTGTTGAGCAGTTTTTCTTCGACGTATCAAGTGACTTTCCTTTTGTATTTTGCAGGCTCCCCTGTTTCACTGGATCCACCATTACTGAGCACTCAAAAACCTCTCATTACTATTGCTGAAAATGATACACTACAAATTACTTGCAGGTAAGGAGGAAGCACTGAAATAAAAATAATAATTCCTTTATTCTTTGACTTCCTTGGTTATCATGAGCATACAATAGATAGTTACATAAACTAAAGAATGTCAGCAAAGAAAATGTAGAAAATCCCAAAGTGTCAAACTAAGCTAAACAGCTCTTGCCTCAATTATGTAAAACTGAAATATCTAAAAAAGAAAAAGAGGAATCATATTGTGATTGGTGTCTTGCAAAGACTGAAAGGATGGGAGATTTTAGTGTATGCATGCATGCATATATGCATGCATGCATATATGTATGCCCTTTATTTATTTTATATAAACTTTTATTTATATTTATATCAGGGGCTTTCTAGATTGGCAAAAAGAAGTGTGTTCATGGCTGCATGAAACTCTAGCCTTTAGATGAGAAAAAGGGAAAGTGTGCCATGAAAACGCTTTTTTTTTTTTTTTTTTTTTTTTTTTTGCGTTTTAGGGGAGAAGAAGCACCTTTAAAAAGGTGCTGGTTTTCCCAGCTTCTTTTTTAAAAACTGCGGAACATCACAGCTCCATCTAAAGGCTGTGGTGCAGCTGCTAAGCATTAAGGAAAAAGCAACTTCATGTCACATTTTCCTGCCAATCTAGAAAGCCCCATTGAGATTATATATGATTATATATGAGATTTGGTACAAATATCCATTCATTTGTGGCTTCCTTGAATGCTTTCATAATGGAAGAATCTGAAGAATCAAGAAGCCTGCTCTTCCTCCCAGGGGTAGCCATAGTTTGTAATGAACTCACATGCAAAATATATTTTTACTCCCTTCCCCAGTTAGCTTTGATATATCAGTAGCTAGGTTTAAAGACATGACCATTGTTTTAACTGAGCACTTGAGGCAAACTGTGGTTAGACAAATTTAATTGTGGTTTGGTTTGAAGTTGGTATTGACATCAATAAGGAGTGTTAAACTGGACTCTGAAACCATGTTTAGGGTGGGTTTATTGGGGTGGCTTGGTTTAACCTCTGCAAAAGTGAGAAAATATAATTACAGCCATTGCTCTTCCTCCTGAGACTACTGTATCACAAGGACAGGAGCATGAATGGTATATTCTGAAAGTGAAAGGAGATACCTAGTTCCATTCATTGGGCTGTCACAACTTTGAACATTGTATTTGGGTTCTTATCTTGTTTCAGGTATCAAACCTGGTTTGATACTTGAAACTAGCTTAACTATTTTTGAAAATAACCTTTTATAAAATTAAGGTTCAAGCATAAATTGTGTGTTAGACATGGTTTATCTGGGCACACATATCAATAGAAGAATGGCAGCTGGCTATGTGAACAGCCTCTATTAAATCCTAGTCTACTGGAGGACATTTTAACTGAGGTGATGTTGGCTTGTGATGGCTCATTCAGATGCTCAAGAGACTGATGTGGTGGTTTATCAGTTAATGAACACAGCACTGTGTATCCCTTATTAACAATGTGGAAATATCCTGAAAGTATTGCTTTTGTATCCTTACATCTCTCCATTTTCTCTTTAGTGGCGAAAGAGCCTTGGAATGGCTTTGGCCTAACAATCAGACAAGTTTTGAAAATCGTGTGGCAGTGACTGACTGTACAGACAATGTCTACTGTAAAATTCTTACACTTACTAAAGTAAAAGGCAATGACACTGGGGCCTACAAGTGCTTTTACCAGGACAACCATACAGTGTCAAGTGTTTATGTCTATGTACAAGGTAAGAATTTACTGCAGTAAAGCTCTTTTCCCGATAATAAATTGGGAAACAAAAGATAAAACAGCAATCCTATACTATTTTCTTTTTCCATTTTCTTGAAGAAAATGGAATTACAGTATTTCTAACTTTGTAACTGAATTACTTCCAGTTATGGTGTAAGATACTGATGCAAAGTGTAAGATACTCTGCTCAGTCTACTGGCCAAAGCAAACCCCATTCTTGTTGCAAATAAGCCCAGAAGTCAGTTCACACACCTTACATTTTGGCAGAGGAAAAAGAAAGCATGTATACTACTGTGTGGGTCATCCAAGTATCAGTTGCAGTTTCTTATGCTACACAACATGGAATGTCTTGCAAATTATGTGTATGCTCGGTTTTACTACCAAGAGGCTATATTCATATCTATATTCATATCTATATCTATATCTATACTATATATTGATATGCTGTGATGTAGGCCCTAGCAACAATTCCATGGCTTTTGGTTCTGTATGGCACTGTACAAACAGATGATATTAGGCAACACTTTCATTTCTGCACCCCTATCAGAGCGATATAAATGTTTGCCTAATAGGAAGGGCAACATTGCAAAGAAGGAAACAGTGGTGTTGGTGAGAATATACAGTTGGCCCTCCGGATTTGTGGCTTTGATTTTTGCAGCTTTGATTATATGCGGTATTGATTAATATGATATCTCTAGAAATCTCAAAGTCGTTCAGCACAACTCTGCCAGATGTTGATCATAGAGTTGTGCTGGACATCCTTGACGTTCCTAGAGAAAACACTTGTCTAAGCATTTGTAGGTCTTCCAGCATGATTATATGAGCAACTTCTCACAGATGTTGACCATAGGGTTTCACTGGAGGACTTGAAAATTCTTAGAAAGATGTTCTTGCAGGTACAAAGAATAGCGGGTTTTTTTATTTGCGGTTTTTCCATATTCTTGGGAGTCCTTCATGCCTAACTGCAGTGAATGTGGAAGGACCACTGTACACAGCTTTGGCCTTTAGAAAGAAGGAGGTTTGCTCCCCGAGAGCAGAATTGATACAGCCCTATAGTTTGACCTTTTGTAACTGATGGGACAAGGAAGACTTGTTATGGCAAAAGTAGAATTCAGAGATATAACCATGTGAATCTGGAATATCATTATCTGTTTGTCTGGAATTGAGGCCTTGTACTGGGAAGAAGGCAGGATATAAATTAATAATAATAATAATAATAATAATAATAATAATAGCAGCGTGCAAAGGGATCTTGCAACACCTTTGAAACTAACTGTGTAGAAGAAGTTGTAGTATGAACTTTTGTAGACTAGGGAGATTATCAGACAAGGGAAAACTGGCAAAGAAAAAGGCATACTCCCGGCAAAGTCTTGTGATCACACTGAAGATTTTCAGGTGATGTTGTGCTTACTCAGGACTTAATGAAGAGCCAGAAATGCTCCAGCAACAAACCATTGAGGTTTCCCCATGAATGGTTTATTGCTGGAGCATTCCTGGATCTTCAGTGGTTAAGTCCTGGATAAGCACAAAAAATTTCAGTGCAATTGCATAACTTTTACTCCTGGCTCCCCCCCCCCCCTCTTGGTCTGATAATCTCCTTGGTTTCTCAGATGCATAGAGTGACAGGTTTATTATTATCATCAGCCACTAGGTGTGCCAGATCTCTGAGATTCCTGTGGTCATTTTCAAGCAGGTGAGAAGGATGCAAATTCTTCAGTTTTGGTGGGTTCAGTTCCAGGCAAAAGAAAAGGCCTGTGTGCAGATCTCTTGCTTAGGTAGCAGAGGAGCCACTTGCTGCAGTTTGAAAGGATTTTATTAATTTGTTGCGGCAACTTGCAAAGACTCTGTAGGAATCTATGTATTTACTTAGCTTCCTCCATCCCTCACAGTCAGAGTGGCTTCAAGACTCATCCTCCACTCTGCCCCACATCTACCTTCTGGCTAGAAGCTACTTTAAATATTTCCTATCCTGTCTCTAAGTGAGAAGGCATAATCTACTCATTTTACGAACGATCTGGGAACAGTCTCTTTAACTTTTCATTTCCAAACAGGAGAATATGGTGTGTGTGTGCATGTGTGTGAATGAATGACAGGCTGTGAGCAACTGGGATTGATATTAATGTGCAACACTTAATGACATCACCAGAGGCCAGTCCTACATCTCAGGTTTTGGTCCAGAAACCTGTGGCCTCAGACAGCCCTGAACTGGCAACCCCATCAACCAGAGTTTGTTGAAATATATTGCGCTTTTGCAAAACATCTGTTGTTTCTGCAGAGAAAAAACAAAGTTTAGACTTGAAATGTTTGTAGGCCCCTTATTAAATATTGGCTTGCCCAGAGCATTTGTATCTCCAGCTATTTATGCAAAACTGTTTTAGAGTTATGAAATGTTTGTAAATCTTCTTTGGTTATATGGGTCAGGCAAGACTTGCACAAGTGGTCTGGAATGGTGTGTGTGTGTGTGTGTGTGTGTGTGGTTTTACCTCTCTAATTTATGGAAATTGAGTTGGAATTTATGTATGTATAGTAGTTTTGATGTGTTGTTGGGAAATAAGTATTATGATACCATACTCATTTTTTCCTGATGTTCTTTGATTATCCCCTAATCCCTTAGCATTAGGCATTTTGGTTGAGACTCATAAAAGATGGAGTCCAGCGAGATCAGGAAGACCATCCCTGCTTTAAATTTTTTCCCCTCAAAGCAGCTCACCAACACCATTTTGTTTTTATTCATATGAGTCTCCAGTCAGTTTTGCCTTCTTCCAAGAAGTCCTCCACTCTTCTTCTGTGTGTCACCTGTTGCCATCAAATTGCTTGGCAACATATGAAACCCAATGAATTTCATAGGGTTTTATTAGGCAAGGAATAATTAGGGATGATTTTGCCAGTTCCTTCCTCTGGTAGCCTGCAGAACCTAGAATTTGATGGTGGTTTCCCATCCAAGCAGGCTGGCCCTGCTTAGCTTCCAAGATCAGATGGGACCTAGTGCCTTTAGGGTATTTAGGTCCTTTCCTAAGTGCCACATTATTGCACCACATTATTGTATTGTCCATTGGATTCCAATGGGTTTCAACCTATTGCAAGTTTCATGGAAGGATTCCAGCCTGTCACAATCAAATGGCTCATTTGTATTCTTATTTGTCTTCTGGTGGTTTTTTTTTAAAGAGGTTCTTGTAAACTAGTGGTGTTTATTTAAATCTTGCAGATTTTACAGACCTTCCAGATTATAGATCTCCATTTGTGACATCAGCTAGCGAACAATTGGGTGCTATTTACATAACTGGTAACAAAACTGTGGTGATACCCTGCCTCGGGTCTACATCAAATCTGAATGTTTCACTCTATACGGTAAGACAAAGCAGAATGTTATTTGATTGTGTTTCAGCTGTACTCATTATCACATTGACATAATATATTTTCTACATGGGGGAGGGAGAGAAGGACTTCCCTTCATAGTGTCTTTTTAAAAAAATTAGGAATGTTACCAATGTTTATTGTGATATTCTTGCAGAAGTATCCAGACAAAGTGTTTGTGCCTGATGGTAAAGCAATAACCTGGGATAGTCAGAAAGGTTTCACCATTCCCACCAGCTTGGTCAGCGATGTTGGCATTGTCTACTGCAAAGCTAAGATAGATGGAGAAAGTTACCAATCTCGGATGTATATTGTGGTGATTTTAGGTAAGATATATATTACTATCTCTGAGCGTTTTCCTTCTTGTTGGAGTTTTGTTTAACATAATGGAAGGAAGGACATTGCAACTGTATGGAGTCTTGTAGATCTAGGTGGCTTTGAGGAGAAGCAATGTGTTCCCATCTTTATTCAAAGACTATTTCTTTTACCTTTCCATTTAAAGCATGTTGATATTAATGCAGTTTATCTTCATATTATGTACTTGTTTGGTGATGATGGGATACGATCCTTCTTGCACTTGAGGGTGAAATACAACAAAATTCTAAATCCACAAGGGATAAAATACATTATGAACGCTTTTGACACTTTACTGGCTTCTTCCTCAGGCAAAGATGTTGAAAATCATATAGGAGAGAAATGGTAATGATGTTAGAATTGCAGGCCTGTGTGAGATGTTGTCAGTTAAGATGGTGTTGAGGAATTTAATTGCAGGTAGAGGTCACTCCCCTTATTTATTGGTCATGTAAGGACTAGGGACAAAGAGCAATAAAAGACAAGTAATAATAATAATAATAATACGTTTATTTATATAGTGCCGTAAGTTTTACATGGCGCTTTACATAGTCATCAAACAAGAAAAAAAAAATCAAATCCTTCCTATGGCGTACAATCTAAAATCAGAAAGCAACAAAATCACAAAATAACAACATTAAAATAACTCTAAAACAGTGGGCTATAAAAACAATATACACTAATAATACTTATCTAATGGTCAAAATAAAACTGTAAGCTGAAAAGCTTCCCTAAACAAAGTTATCTTTAGTTCTGAATTAAACTTAACTAAGGAAGTGATAGTCCGCAAATGTTTGGGAAGAAGATTTCAACTCCATTAGCAAGAGAAAAGTGACTTTTGAGTTTGATCTGTCCCTATCCTGTGCAAAGTTAACCACTCCTTTCTTTGGCAGAGTAAGGGTGGCATACACAGCTCTGTCTATTCCTGATTCTTAGCCTCTGCTACATGAGGCAGTTACCTCATTCTGCCTGTTGTAGGGCTAGCCCAATGTTGATGCCTTCCAGCTGCAAAGCAAGTAAGGTGCTGGCAATTTCAGTCTAAGGAACAATAGGTGTGAAAAGGATGTTGAACACTTCCCCTGAATCTACATCCTCCAGCTGCTTTGCTTGTGACTGGGTTTCAAGACAGGTAGCCACAAGTGAAAGAGAAGGGGAAAGAGCAGGCACCCCCACTCTCATCTCATGCTTCTTCACATAAAGTCTCACTATGTTGCAGCTGTGTGGCAGACCAATATTCCAACATACAGATTTGTAGCTTCAGAAAAGTTCTATTTTTTTTTATACCTTCCACAATTCTTCATAAACCAAAAGCCATGCTGGCTGAGAAATTCTAGGAGTTATAGAGTACAAAAATGAAGAAAGAAAGAACTCAGACATTGCAAGAGTTGCTGTTCTTAAAGCACAATTGTAGAGAGTTTTGACAGCAAAACTACAACTCAGGTCTAGGATCCTACTGCATCAGCTGACATTTCTGTTTCTCCAAGTCATCCCAGATAGAGAGCTCATTCTGACAGCTCATTCTGGCTCTAGATGGTTCTCCTGTTACTTTCAGTTTTTCAACCCTGAAGAAAAGGCTTTAAGATGTGAACAAATGAAGATATGCTAAATTAAACCTCGGGGGGATTGTATACATTGATTGTCTATAAAATTTCTTCTAGCACTCTACATCTATCTCTGACATGAATGTTCTTAAAAGACTGTGTTCTCAAAAGCATACTTGGAAACTCTTTTTAAAATGTTTATAAATCAGTCTATCAGATCCCCAAGCCTGAATGATTGCAAAGATGGGCCTGGAGAGTACTTTCCCAAGCTCTAGGTAATGTCTACTGGTATCTCTGAAACCAGAGAAGTGGCTGGAAATGTTTTTAGTTGAGCAGGTTCCAGTGGAGGGCTCTTCAGCACCCTGTAGCTTCTTATCTCTTTCACATAACTAACTGAAGTAGCTTATTCAAATATAATTCTAAATAATACTCTTAACTTTAGTGAAAAGTTTGATCTTGCAGCTTTTCTTCTTGCTTGACAGATCCACTTCAAATCACTCATTTATCAGACAGTTCACTATTGTGATTATAGTTTTTTGTAGGGCTTTCAGGCTATGTGGCCATGTTCTAGAAGTGTTCCTTTCTAACATTTCGCCAGCATCTGTGGCGGGCATCTTCACAAGATGCCAGCCGCAGATGCTGGCGAAACGTCAGAAAGGAACTCTTCTAGAACATGGCACATAGCCTGAAAGCCCCACAAAAAACTATGGATGCCGGCCATGAAAGCCTTCGACTCCATATTGTGATTATCATTTCTACTTCATTCCAGTCTTTCCAATCTAACACCTTCCAGTTATGCTGGACTACAACTTCTATCAATGTAACACACCTAGTGGATGTGTGAGGCGGGGATAATGGGAGTTGCAGTTCAACCCAATGGAAGGTGAAGATTAGGGAAGTCTGCTTTAGTCTACGTTGTCAATGTACAAATTGTTGTTCCCTTTTTATTTTTCACATAGGATATAAAATCCATGACCTTACTATGAGTCCTCCACACAATGTAGAACTGGCAGCAGGAGAGAAATTGGCTCTCAATTGTACTGTAAGGACCGAGCTGAATGTGGGGATTGTGTTTGAATGGGACTACCCATCGAAGAAGGCATCAGCAAGCAAGGTAGCATCCCTTTTTAAAGAAAGACCTTTTGGACTGAAGCCCAGGGACTTTTAATTTTAACATCTTGCAATGGATGGATAAGAATTAAACATTTTGAATGAGTATCATCAGATTTGAGTAGAGAAGTATTGGTGGTGATGATGAGCACCAGCCATTATAATTTTATGCTGCTAGGAACTTGATGGCTCGGGCATCATGGCAATGGAGAGAGAAATAAAATACCTGCCTCTTGATGTTGTGTGCTTTCAAGTCATTTTTGACATATGAAGACCTAAAGGCAAACCTGTCATGGGATGGGCTTGAGAGCGTGTGATTCTCCTAAGATAACTCAGTGGGTTCCCATGGCTGAGTGGGGAAAAATATCTTAATCTCCAGTTGTAGTCCAGTGCTCAAACCATTACACCTGGGGATGCTGATTGATTTAAACTACTCCCTGACATCAGCAGTCTGTGCCTATAGGACCATGTCAGGAACAACTGGACCTAAGCTTGGGGAAAAAAAAAAATCTCATTTGGACTACAGGTCCCAGGCCTTCTCAAGTCAGTATAGCTGGTGGATTCTGGGAATAATTCAGAAAAGGACTCCCCTCCCAAGTTCTTGACTATAGACAGACAGAAACAGCCTCTGACATATCACATGTTGCTTCATGACCCATCCTCTCTCCATGTCTGCCTCTGGATCAGGAAATATTCCCTCTCCAGTGGTAGCCAGCAGTTCCTGGGAATGATACACAATTGGAAACTAGGTAAAGAAAAGAGCAAAATGCTGTAAACGTGAAAATGACTAGAATTTCAATAACTGATCCATGAATTCTGAGTGGTTCATAAGATCTCTACTGTGTCTCTACTGTGTCCCAGTGGAGGTGCTTGGGAGGAGATATCTTATAAGTTCTGTTAAGCTGCAGTCTTCTGAAATAAGGCACATGGTTTACATATATATACA
This sequence comes from Urosaurus nigricauda, assembly GCA_034509955.1. Lineage (NCBI taxonomy): Eukaryota > Metazoa > Chordata > Lepidosauria > Squamata > Phrynosomatidae > Urosaurus > Urosaurus nigricauda. Next base: position 132,080,427 of record JAOEGL010000005.1, on the reverse strand, counting down.
ACCAAGATTTAAATGAGAACAGGTTTCATAGTACAGTATTTTGGAGTTGTGCAGGTAATGCATTATTCTGCAGGTATAGCTTTTAGTGTCTCTGCAGCAATGA